>JAUDYJ010000006.1:76620542-79020542 GCA_030761175.1 Masticophis lateralis | reverse complement strand
TTACTTCCGCTTTCGTTTTCAGTTTGAATTTCACAAGGACAAAAAAAAATCTGCTCCGGGACCCTTTGCAGCTAACAAAAGACCCCTGTGCAAAAAGCTGAGAGCAAATCAGCTGAGAGTCGGAGGCTGAGCTAATCAACATAGGTAATTAACCTATGCTGAAGCTGAAAGGGGCTTTTTTTCTATTTTTGCAGGCACCAGTCTACTCATTTGTTTTCTTTTGACACTGATCAGTTGCACTGCGGCCCTTTGAAGCCCCAGGACAAGAGTTTAAACAGTTTTTTTCCCCTCTAGCCATCAGCTCAGGAGGCAGCAATAGATTGGGAGTGGGCGGGGTAAGAGACCAGCGAAAATCGAGACTTTTTTAAAATGCTGCAGGACGCGGGACAAATTGTTCAAGAGCGGGACTGTCCCGCCAAAAGCGGGACGTCTGGTCACCTTAGTTGAAGCCTGTGTCTATCTTGTTGGGTTGCAGAACCAAACCAGACAGTTATAGAGGTGCAGATGACAGACTCAATACTTCCTCTGTAGAACTATATCAGCAGCTCCTTGGGCAGTCTAAGCTTTCTGAGTTGGCGCAGAAAGAACATCTTTGTTGTCCTTTTTTATGATGTTTTTGATGTTAGGTGTCCATTTTAAACCTGGAGATATGATGGAACCTAGAAACTTGATACCTACTGTTGATTCTGTGTTCTCTAGTATTGTAAGAAGTGGTAGTATAGGAGGGTTAATAAGAAATCTAAAGTATTCTTTAGGTTTATTACGATCTTATTATTTTGGGGGATAGATGTATCGTAGAAAGTTTTTAAAACAAACAAACCAATGTTTGTTCTTTTGGTGCTTTACAACTTCTTATAAAACATTCCTGGCAGGGGTGAAATCCAGCAGGTTCTGGAGAACCGGTAGCAGAAATTTTGAGTAGTTCGGAGAACCGGCAAATACCACCTCTGGCTGGCCCCAGAGTCGGGTGGGAGTGGAGAATTTGCAATATCCTTCCCCCAGGAGTGGGGGGGAATGGGGATTTTGCAGTATGCTTCCCCTAGAGTTGGGTGGAAATTGAGATTTTGCAGTATCCTTCCCCTGCCACACCCACCAACCACGCCCACCAAGCCACGCCCACAGAACCGATAGTAAAACAAATTGAATTTCACCACTGATCCATGGGCTTTTTTTCCCTGACTCTTTAAATCTTCAGTTCAGTTTTATGCAAAGTTTTTTTTTATTGAAAAAGTTTTACAAATACAAATGTTTCCCCCTTTCCCTCCCTAACCCTTCCCTCCCCACCCTTGACTTCCCTTATAACCTTAAAATTACAATTCATTTTTAACTCCCCAAATATTAAAAGGTGAAATCCAAACCATATCATAATTCCCCCCAGCTACTCTACACCCTGTATATACTATAAATTTCTACATAACATTCAGCTAAAAGCTATCTGATACTTCTTTGTTTGATATTTATTCTGCACATAGTCTATCCATTTCTTCCATTCCCACACAATAGTTTCTTGAGTCCGGTCTTTTAAATATGCTGATATCTTTGCCATTTCAGCAAAGCTGGCCACCTTCAAAGTCCATTCTTCAATAGTAGGTAAAACATCTTTTTTCCAATATTGACCAATCAGTAACCTAGCTGCTGTAACCATATATACTATCAGTTTTGTTTCATTCTCTTAGAAATTCTTAACTATACCCAGTAAAAACAATGGAGGAGAAAATTGGAGTTTTTTCTTCAAGACATTTTGCATTATCCACCAAATTTTGATCCAAAAAGCCTTCACGTTCTTCCAAGTCCACCATATATGGTAATATGTAGCATCTAAGCAATCACATCTCCAACGTTTTGGCTGAACATTAGGATACATGCATGACGATTTCTTAGGATCTAAATGCCACCTATAAAACATTTTATACAAATTTTCCCTCAAATTCTGTGACTGCGTAAATTTAACGTTCTGGACCCATATTTTTTCCCATGTTTCCATCATAACTGGTTCTGCAAAGTTTTGCGCCCACTTTATCAGACAGTTCATTTTCAGAGTCTCTTTCTAACAAAATATTATAGACCCTCTTAATATGCATTGGGCCTTTCTCTTTTCTCTGTCTTACCAGTTCCTCTTCGTACAACATTAAACCTATTTTTTGATCTTCCCTCCATCTCAATTGAAGTTGATTATACTGTAACCAAGTTAAATTAATCCCCTCTTCCAACAGAGTGTTAAGTGACTTTAATTGCCATCTATCCCCATCATCAAAAAGTACCTCTTTATATAAAATCCCCCCGAGTGACTTTGGTTTTATGCAAAGTTTTGATGGACAGAAGGTCCCATAGATGGATGAAATAAAGAATTTTCTACAAAAGACAGACTTATATTATAGATTTATTTATATTTTCAAATCAGATATCCAAACAAATACAGATTTTAAAAAATAATGAAATAAAGAAAAGGAGAGGATCGTTAGGAAAACAAGTGAAGGAATAATATTCAAAGTATACTTATTTATTTATCCAATTTGTACAGGGGCCCATGTCAAACAAGGGACAATGGGTGGCAAACAACCATAAAATCAATTATACAATTAACAACAGAATATGACAACTGAAATAAATACATAAACATACAGGTACATAAACATAAACATACATTCTGTCTATGGGACATTTATATGCCACCCACTTAAGAAAACAGAAGATAAAGAAGATAGAAATTCAGTCAAAAGGGCTACCTTCAGACTCTCAAGGTTCTGTTAATGTAGCCTTAAAATAAGGTAGAATTAGCACCTTCACGTTTCCTGTCTGTTAACCTGGGCGGGGACACACACACACACACACACGGTTCCAACAACCTGCAGACATTGTGTCAGGCCTCCAAGGGAACCAGAGAGGAAAGATGACTGAATGTGCTGATTTGACCTTATTGTAAGGCTACATTAACGGAAGCTTGAAAGTCTGAAGGTAGCACCTTTGACTAAACTTCTGTCTTCTTCGCCTTGTGTTTGCCTTCAATGGTGGCATAGAGCTGGAGACATATAAGTGTCCCATAGACACAAGAAAAAACTATGTCATTAAAAACTCAAGTCCATCCATCTGTGTTTCGTTGTTCTTCTATCCTGGGCAGATGTTGATCCAGCCGGGTGATGGTCCAAGCAAGCAGGTTAGTTCCAGGAACCGCGTGGAATACTGTCCAAGCTGCTACACAGCCTAAGAAGAGACAAATCACAGGGCAGAAAGCAGAATCAAGCATAGGCTTGATAGAAGAAAAACCCACATTTGCAGGAACTGAACCATCTCTTAGTCCAACCCTCCACACTACCAACCTGCTGCAGCGTATTAAAAATGATTATGGTCAGCTTCTGCTTCCCAACCTATTCAGCCCCAGTGCCATCTTCCAAACCGCAAGGGGAACTTCAGCAGTAGGGAGTTCTGGTCTTCCAGTGATCTAGAAACACAGATACCAACAGTTGTTATACAGTCAGAAGTTATAACAGATCAAATTCCACTATTCTATATAACTTATCCATTTCCTCATCTGGAGTAGCTTATCTTCATTCATTCTTGAACATAGGTGGAGCCCCATCAACGGCGGAGGGTGGAGATCACAGCTCCTCTATTTCTAGGTCACCTGTATGGAAATAAAAGGTGAGAAAAATGGAAAGAGATATTGAAATTTGATCTGTTTGCTACACAGGTGGAAAACATACACAGGTTTTCCATCTATGGGAGTTGTCCTCAACTTATGACAATAGGGGAGCTCAAAATCTGCATGATCAGTCATTACAGATTTAAATCAAGCCACATGACTGAATTCAATTTTACAATCCTTTTTACAACAGTTGTTAAGTGAATCACACGGTGGTAAATCCAAAAGCAGATTATCCAGTGGCTGGTTTCCCACCCACCCCCCTTTTTTTTTTTTTGCCTTAAAACAATGAAAATATCTCAAACTGTAATCGTTAACCATTGGATGCTGCAAAGGATTATAAATTTGAGCTTGTTGCCAACTACCCGAAATGTGATGACATTAGTGTAGGGTTGATGTGACTGTCATAACTAAAAAGACAGGTCATAAGTAACCCTCCCCACTCCCCTTAGTGTTCTCTATAAAGTTACCTTCATTGATATTTTCGTAGGTGGTTCCAGCCTGCCAGATTTCCCTGGGAACATCAGGGAAAGCCTGCTGGACTTGCTCGAGCTGTAAGAAAAAGAAATCCCTCACACTGTTGCCAAGGTTCTTGGAGAGTACTTCTCCTTCCCTTGGCCCATCCCTCACGTATTACTAGCCAGACATCCTTCCCAGAATTTCCTCGTGGAATGAGAGGAAAAAGGCCAACCCCTGCACTCTCTCTAGCCCCAAGAGGGAGCTTATTTGAGGGTGGGTCCCAAGAGCTGCAGGGGATTCAAAGGCTACAAATCATGTTTTGCTACGTACATCGATGTTGAGTTGATGGTTCCCACAATAGAGGAGCTGGTTCAGTGCCGGCAAGAACAGTTGCCCATGTGGGTCCAAGTGCTGTGGAATTGACAAAGAAAAGACATGTTTTCTCATTTCTGAGAATCCAGAATCTCGCTGTCAAAACACACGTGTGCAATTTATGATAGTGTTCCTTTGAGCTGCCATGGGATTTCTGGAGCCTTACCTTCAGAATGAAAATAAACTGTTCTTTGGTGGGAGACTGTCGGAGTAGGCTCCTCACTGTTAGGCCAAAGGCCTCCTCCAACAACTTCTTCTCCACCTGAAAGGAAACATAAGAGATGGGCCTATTTCTTTTGGAGAACATTTCCCATCCATGCAAACACCAGAAAAGAAATCCCAGAAATGTTGGTTAAAGTGGTACCTCAGAAAGATCTTCGTCCTCTGTCTCCAGGGTAGCCGTCCAGTAGAACATGGAGAGGTCGATCAGCATGGACTCGATTGGTTCGTCCCCTTCTGGTGTGATCTTGCTGTAGGATTAGAAGAAGGAAGAGCCATCAGTGCCCATATTATTGAGCAAGCCTCCCTTTCATTTTTCCCATATGAATAGGATAAGCTGGCTCAACTTCTTACTGACCGAGTACCCCAAACAGACTTTCCTCACCCACTATAAAAGAAACAAAAGACTGACCTGAGATTGTACATTTCGAGCAAGGCAGCTAACCCCGTCACGAAGCTGTGCTCCTGCAAGAGAGCCTGCCAGGAAACAAAAGAGGAGAGAATGAGAAAAGTCAAGCTCCACCAAGCTCCACTGAGGACCTGGATTAGATGATGCTCCTGGGCAATTGAAAAGAGTCAGTCAGGGCAGCTGACTCTCCAGAGTCCCCAGTGCTCTTCCTTTTCCAAGGAAAGCTTGAATCCTTCTGAGACTCTGTCCATCCTAAGGAATCTTTGGTCCCACACTGAGATTGGGCAAAAAAGGCTGGGATTGAAACCCAGAGCAAAGCCCAGCGCAAGAAACCTCTACTTCCAAAGGGTACCTACTCTTTGCTGTGTCTCTCTCCTCCTCTCAGAGACCACTTGCTGCAAATATTGACTCATCATTTGGTCTCTTCTTCTGCAGGCCAGCTCTGATTTTGCTGCTTGGGGAAGGTCCAGCCTCTCGAAGAGGATCTTCTCTTTCCCTCGGCTGTCTTTTGGAGGGAAATCTGGGAAAGGAGACACAGAGGGTGGAATCATAGCAAAGGTTTAGATTTCCTCCAGATGAAGAAAAGACATTAAAATCAGCCCTTTGCAGCGTCCTTCTCTCGGAGACCCAATTCAAAGGCTTTTGTGGCTATGTCTACTTTATGGGGAAAGACCAGTTGCATTCTCTATATCCTCCCTCCCCAGTTCCCAGTATATAGATAGGTTCCACTGAGCAAATGGGAAGTTTCCCAGAAGAGTCTCATGGAAGAAGAACAACTTGTGGAAAGTTAATGTGGATTCAGAAGCTTCATGAGGAGGGGTGCTTAGAGGGCCAGGAGCAATTGGGTTCTGCCCAGCCCCCAAGTGCAACCTGGAATATAGGAAGAGGCCGAACTGGCTTCTCTAGATGCCTACAGAGAGGAGTCCACTCCTAAAGGAGCTCCTTCCCTTTCCCTCTCCATCCCCTTCAACCCAAACTGGGCACTCACCGTGCTGCTCCACTTTATGGAGCTCAATTTCTATGATGAATTCTTTCGTTATTGAGCCAGAAAGATTCGTTGTGTCCTCCAAGCTGGAAGTTGAAGGACTTGCTGGCCTGCCATTTCTTCTCAATCTTCCCCAACAGCTTTGCAAGATTTCTCTGCAACACTTTCTAAATCTTTGGCACCTGAGAAAAGGAAGGGAATGGAGTGAAACCCCTTTTCCAGACTCCACCTGCTCCACCTGCTCTGTGTCTGGGACAGAGGGAGCACCTGGGCAAAGAGAGAAGCTCCTTCTGTGTAAATCTCTGAGGGTCTCCCTTCCCTCCCTTCCCCCTCTCCGTTTCCCCATCCCGGGGCAAAGGCTCCTGGACAAACCTTCCACCTCCCAAACAAGGAAAAGACATAGAGAAGCTCTTTAGATCTACTTACGTCCTCGAAAACATCTTGGCTCCGCTCAGTGACAAGTGGCAGTTGGTGACCTTTAACCCTGGATGGATGACGTCCTACAGCCAATAGAATTCCCAGAGAGCGGAAGGCCTCCTTTGGGATCTACCAAAGGATCTGCTCCCCCTTTTCTGCATGCACTCTTGGCAGCCAAAGATCTCTAGGAACCTCCTAACAAATCTCTCCAGCTGCCTCTTTCTCGCCTTTTGCTCCAGAAGCCAAAGCTCTTTGTGTGTAGCCTGCCTTTTTCTACAGGAGCTCCATTAAGCTCTCTGACTAAGCAAAGCTCACCAAGGCAGCTTTTGGTCAACTTCCAGTCAAAATCAGTTGTGTTGCAACCTCTCTTTGGCTTTTTGTGTGTGTGTTTGTGTGTGTGTGTGTGTGTGTGTGTGTGTGTGTGTGTGTGTATCAACTCTGCTGGGTCTAGAGCCAACTCCCTTTGTTCTATCTGTCTAGGTTTAGACACCTTTTCCTGCATCCCAAACTATTTTTTTTTCACTTTCTATTGTTTACATTAATAAACATCATGTTGTCTGGGTTACTTTATTTCCTTAGCCATACAAATTACATTCTTATTCTCAATCCCTTTTTTCCAACCACTGGTAGAAAGAGTTCCATGTTTGGTAATACTCTGTATTTTCTTTCTGTTTAATCTTCAATGTAAGTCTGTGTATTTCTGCACAATCCAGTATCTTCCTAAATATCTCTTCGTCTCATGATATTTCTTCATTTTTCCAATATTTTTCAAATATAATCCTCGCTGCCGTTAATAATGCAATATTAAATATATATTTTGTTGATCAATTTTTCCTAATAGAAAAAGTTCAGGTTTAAAATCTACATGTTTTCCTATCATCTTTTCTAGCCACTTATGTATTTTTGCCCCAAATTTTTTTGCTTTAACACAAGTCCAGCACATATGGTAATATGTGCCTGTTTTTCGGTTACATTTCCAACATTTGCTAGATATTTGAAAACATTTTAGCTAACTTAGCAGGTGGTAAGTGCCATCTACAAAACATTTGATATAAGTTTTCCTTATAAGAAGTTGCCATTGTTAATTGACAGTTTCTTTCCCATAAGTTTTGCCATTTGTCTAGTTCTATAACTATAGTTTTTTGCCCACTTGTGCCTTTTACTTGTTCATCCTCCATTTTCCAATTTAGTAAAAAAATTAGATATTTTCTTAATTAGTTTTTCATCAAAATTCAACACTATCTGATGGAAAGCTGTCTGTCCTTTATAAAAGCCATACGTTTAATTTATGGATCTTGTCTAGTTTGCAATGTCCTATAATGTCGTTTTGAGGGCAGAAGTTGAAACAATGGATGCCCAGGATGTGAGAGGACTGTAGATATTTTCAGAGTCCTCTTTTTGACTCGTGCAGTATACAGGTCCTCAATGGAAGGCAGGATGGTACCGATTGTTTTTTCTCAGTTCTAACTATCCGTTGAAGCTAAGGTGACCAGATTTTAACATTGGTAAAGAGGGACACCATCGACCAGGGGCGGGGTGTGTGTGTGGGGGGTGTTCTAATTTTTTTACTACCGGTTCTGTGGGCGTGGCTTATTTGTGGGCGTGGCTTGGAGGTCATGTGACTGGGTGGCGTGGCTAGCTGGTCATGTGACCAGGTGGCCATGGCTATGTGTATAGGGACTACTCAGAGGGCTGAAAAAAGTCATTTCTGACAGGTCCTCGCACTTTTGACTGGTCCTCACATTTATGACCATCCTCACATTTATGCCCGTTCAGCATTCTTAACAACCATGTCATCATTTCACAACTGCTTCTCTACACCATGGTGATAAGATAGGGCAAAAAACGTAAAGTGTGAGGACAGTCGTAAGTTTGAGGACTGGTCAAAAGTGCGAGGACCAGTCAAAAATAACTTTTTCAGCCCTCTGAGTAGTCCATATGCACAAAAGGATACAGCAATAGAGAGGGACGAAGGAAGGGAAGGGAAATTAGAGTAGGAGTGAGGGTAAGAGAGGGAGGAAGAGAGGAGGAGAAGGAGAAAGGAAGAGGAAGTAGGGAGGAGAATAAGAAGGGAGGAAAGAGAAAGAAAGAAAGAAAGAAAAGAGAGAGGTGGTAGGTTTGAGAAGAAAGATTGCTGTGCAATAAAAAAGATGACAGGGAAGAAAGCCAACCCCAAACAAATATAAAGATAATTAAGAATGAATTGTTAAACTTTAAAGAATAAAAGAGAACAAATATGAATAAATAGCAATAATTAGAAACACAAACATACAAACATATAATGTATTTTCTTTGAACAGAGTATTTGGCTGGTTCACAAATTTAAACAGTGTTTAGTCATTTCAATTAAATTTACAATTTCTATATTTCCTTTTTGCCATATTTATTCCTCATCTTTTTTTTAAAAAAAAACCAATATTACCCTTCTTCCTCATCCCCGATCTTAATCAAATTCAATTTTTCCCTTCTATTCTATATTATACCCCTTCCCATTGTCATCTATTTTTATATCCATCCTCACATTGGTTAATTATGTAATATTACAGTTGTTTAATACAAATTCAACATTTTACTATAAATCAATTAGTTACATAACTATCTTTTTTCTATATTAATCAATATGAGCATGAATATTCCAATTATTTCCATGCAATCCTATTTCTTACAAATCAATTAATGATATTTACCAATAATAAACCAAATAATTTCCCCCCTATATTCTTCCACAATTTAACCATTTCTGCTTTCAATATAATATACAATTAATAGTATCTCAATTATTACAATTCCCTAGTTAAATAGAGCTTTTTTTTTCTGTTGTGTTTTAAAATCTTGAACTCTCCTCTTTTGCCGTTTGCCATAAATTTCCCATTGTTTGCACCTACCTTTTTTGATGAGGAAAAAGAAAAGAAATCTGCCTTTCCAACGTTGCAAGCAAACAGCAAAGCCAACAACCTGCTTTACTTCCGCTTTCGTTTTCAGTTTGAATTGCACAAGGAGAAAAAAAAATCTGCTCCGGGGGAGCTAATCAACATAGGTAATTAACCTATGCTGAAGCTGAAAGGGGCTTTTTTGCAGTGCGGCCCTTTGAAGCCCCAGGACAAGAGTTTAAACAGTTTTTTTTCCCTTTAGCCATCAGCTCAGGAGGCAGCAATAGATTGGGAGTGGGCGGGGTAAGAGACCAGCGAAAATCGAGACTTTTTTAAAATGCCGCAGGACGCGGGACAAATTGTTCAAGAGCGGGACTGTCCCGCCAAAAGCGGGACGTCTGGTCACCTTAGTTGAAGCCTGTGTCTATCTTGTTGGGTTGCAGAACCAAACCAGACAGTTATAGAGGTGCAGATGACAGACTCAATACTTCCTCTGTAGAACTATATCAGCAGCTCCTTGGGCAGTCTAAGCTTTCTGAGTTGGCGCAGAAAGAACATCTTTGTTGTCCTTTTTTATGATGTTTTTGATGTTAGGTGTCCATTTTAAACCTGGAGATATGATGGAACCTAGAAACTTGATACCTACTGTTGATTCTGTGTTCTCTAGTATTGTAAGAAGTGGTAGTATAGGAGGGTTAATAAGAAATCTAAAGTATTCTTTAGGTTTATTACGATCTTATTATTTTGGGGGATAGATGTATCGTAGAAAGTTTTTAAAACAAACAAACCAATGTTTGTTCTTTTGGTGCTTTACAACTTCTTATAAAACATTCCTGGCAGGGGTGAAATCCAGCAGGTTCTGGAGAACCGGTAGCAGAAATTTTGAGTAGTTCGGAGAACCGGCAAATACCACCTCTGGCTGGCCCCAGAGTCGGGTGGGAGTGGAGAATTTGCAATATCCTTCCCCCAGGAGTGGGGGGGAATGGGGATTTTGCAGTATGCTTCCCCTAGAGTTGGGTGGAAATTGAGATTTTGCAGTATCCTTCCCCTGCCACACCCACCAACCACGCCCACCAAGCCACGCCCACAGAACCGATAGTAAAACAAATTGAATTTCACCACTGATCCATGGGCTTTTTTTCCCTGACTCTTTAAATCTTCAGTTCAGTTTTATGCAAAGTTTTTTTTTATTGAAAAAGTTTTACAAATACAAATGTTTCCCCCTTTCCCTCCCTAACCCTTCCCTCCCCACCCTTGACTTCCCTTATAACCTTAAAATTACAATTCATTTTTAACTCCCCAAATATTAAAAGGTGAAATCCAAACCATATCATAATTCCCCCCAGCTACTCTACACCCTGTATATACTATAAATTTCTACATAACATTCAGCTAAAAGCTATCTGATACTTCTTTGTTTGATATTTATTCTGCACATAGTCTATCCATTTCTTCCATTCCCACACAATAGTTTCTTGAGTCCGGTCTTTTAAATATGCTGATATCTTTGCCATTTCAGCAAAGCTGGCCACCTTCAAAGTCCATTCTTCAATAGTAGGTAAAACATCTTTTTTCCAATATTGACCAATCAGTAACCTAGCTGCTGTAACCATATATACTATCAGTTTTGTTTCATTCTCTTAGAAATTCTTAACTATACCCAGTAAAAACAATTGAAGAGAAAATTGGAGTTTTTTCTTCAAGACATTTTGCATTACCCACCAAATTTTGATCCAAAAAGCCTTCACGTTCTTCCAAGTCCACCATATATGGTAATATGTAGCATCTAAGCAATTACATCTCCAACGTTTTGGCTGAACATTAGGATACATGCATGACGATTTCTTAGGATCTAAATGCCACCTATAAAACATTTTATACAAATTTTCCCTCAAATTCTGTGACTGCGTAAATTTAACGTTCTGGACCCATATTTTTTCCCATGTTTCCATCATAACTGGTTCTGCAAAGTTTTGCGCCCACTTTATCAGACAGTTCATTTTCAGAGTCTCTTTCTAACAAAATATTATAGACCCTCTTAATATGCATTGGGCCTTTCTCTTTTCTCTGTCTTACCAGTTCCTCTTCGTACAACATTAAACCTATTTTTTGATCTTCCCTCCATCTCAATTGAAGTTGATTATACTGTAACCAAGTTAAATTAATCCCCTCTTCCAACAGAGTGTTAAGTGACTTTAATTGCCATCTATCCCCATCATCAAAAAGTACCTCTTTATATAAAATCCCCCCGAGTGACTTTGGTTTTATGCAAAGTTTTGATGGACAGAAGGTCCCATAGATGGATGAAATAAAGAATTTTCTACAAAAGACAGACTTATATTATAGATTTATTTATATTTTCAAATCAGATATCCAAACAAATACAGATTTTAAAAAATAATGAAATAAAGAAAAGGAGAGGATCGTTAGGAAAACAAGTGAAGGAATAATATTCAAAGTATACTTATTTATTTATCCAATTTGTACAGGGGCCCATGTCAAACAAGGGACAATGGGTGGCAAACAACCATAAAATCAATTATACAATTAACAACAGAATATGACAACTGAAATAAATACATAAACATACAGGTACATAAACATAAACATACATTCTGTCTATGGGACATTTATATGCCACCCACTTAAGAAAACAGAAGATAAAGAAGATAGAAATTCAGTCAAAAGGGCTACCTTCAGACTCTCAAGGTTCTGTTAATGTAGCCTTAAAATAAGGTAGAATTAGCACCTTCACGTTTCCTGTCTGTTAACCTGGGCGGGGACACACACACACACACGGTTCCAACAACCTGCAGACATTGTGTCAGGCCTCCAAGGGAACCAGAGAGGAAAGATGACTGAATGTGCTGATTTGACCTTATTGTAAGGCTACATTAACGGAAGCTTGAAAGTCTGAAGGTAGCACCTTTGACTAAACTTCTGTCTTCTTCGCCTTGTGTTTGCCTTCAATGGTGGCATAGAGCTGGAGACATATAAGTGTCCCATAGACACAAGAAAAAACTATGTCATTAAAAACTCAAGTCCATCCATCTGTGTTTCGTTGTTCTTCTATCCTGGGCAGATGTTGATCCAGCCGGGTGATGGTCCAAGCAAGCAGGTCAGTTCCAGGAACCGCGTGGAATACTGTCCAAGCTGCTACACAGCCTAAGAAGAGACAAATCACAGGGCAGAAAGCAGAATCAAGCATAGGCTTGATAGAAGAAAAACCCACATTTGCAGGAACTGAACCATCTCTTAGTCCAACCCTCCACACTACCAACCTGCTGCAGCATATTAAAAATGATTATGGTCAGCTTCTGCTTCCTAACCTATTCAGCCCCAGTGCCATCTTCCAAACCGCAAGGGGAACTTCAGCAGTAGGGAGTTCTGGTCTTCCAGTGATCTAGAAACACAGATACCAACAGTTGTTATACAGTCAGAAGTTATAACAGATCAAATTCCACTATTCTATATAACTTATCCATTTCCTCATCTGGAGTAGCTTATCTTCATTCATTCTTGAACATAGGTGGAGCCCCATCAACGGCGGAGGGTGGAGATCACAGCTCCTCTATTTCTAGGTCACCTGTATGGAAATAAAAGGTGAGAAAAATGGAAAGAGATATTGAAATTTGATCTGTTTGCTACACAGGTGGAAAACATACACAGGTTTTCCATCTATGGGAGTTGTCCTCAACTTATGACAATAGGGGAGCTCAAAATCTGCATGATCAGTCATTACAGATTTAAATCAAGCCACATGACTGAATTCAATTTTACAATCCTTTTTACAACAGTTGTTAAGTGAATCACACGGTGGTAAATCCAAAAGCAGATTATCCAGTAGCTGGTCCCCCCCCTCTTTTTTTGCCTTAAAACAATGAAAATATCTCAAACTGTAATCGTTAACCATTGGATGCTGCAAAGGATTATAAATTTGAGCTTGTTGCCAACTACCCGAAATGTGATGACATTAGTGTAGGGTTGATGTGACTGTCATAACTAAAAAGACAGGTCATAAGTAACCCTCCCCACTCCCCTTAGTGTTCTCTATAAAGTTACCTTCATTGATGTTTTCGTAGGTGGTTCCAGCCTGCCAGATTTCCCTGGGAACATCAGGGAAAGCCTGCTGGACTTGCTCGAGCTGTAAGAAAAAGAAATCCCTCACACTGTTGCCAAGGTTCTTGGAGAGTAATTCTCCTTCCCTTGGCCCATCCCTCACGTATTACTAGCCAGACATCCTTCCCAGAATTTCCTCGTGGAATGAGAGGAAAAACACCAACCCCTGCACTCTCTCTAGCCCCAAGAGGGAGCTTATTTGAGGGTGGGTCCCAAGAGCTGCAGGGGATTCAAAGGCTACAAATCATGTTTTGCTACGTACATCGATGTTGAGTTGATGGTTCCCACAATAGAGGAGCTGGTTCAGTGCCGGCAAGAACAGTTGCCCATGTGGGTCCAAGTGCTGTGGAATTGACAAAGAAAAGACATGTTTTCTCATTTCTGAGAATCCAGAATCTCGCTGTCAAAACACACGTGTGCAATTTATGATAGTGTTCCTTTGAGCTGCCATGGGATTTCTGGAGCCTTACCTTCAGAATGAAAATAAACTGTTCTTTGGTGGGAGACTGTCGGAGTAGGCTCCTCACTGTTAGGCCAAAGGCCTCCTCCAACAACTTCTTCTCCACCTGAAAGGAAACATAAGAGATGGGCCTATTTCTTCTGGAGAACATTTTCCATCCATGCAAACACCAGAAAAGAAATCCCAGAAATGTTGGTTAAAGTGGTACCTCAGAAAGATCTTCGTCCTCTGTCTCCAGGGTAGCCGTCCAGTAGAACATGGAGAGGTCGATCAGCATGGACTCGATTGGTTCGTCCCCTTCTGGTGTGATCTTGCTGTAGGATTAGAAGAAGGAAGAGCCATCAGTGCCCATATTATTGAGCAAGCCTCCCTTTCATTTTTCCCATATGAATAGGATAAGCTGGCTCAACTTCTTACTGACCGAGTACCCCAAACAGACTTTCCTCACCCACTATAAAAGAAACAAAAGACTGACCTGAGATTGTACATTTCGAGCAAGGCAGCTAACCCCGTCACGAAGCTGTGCTCCTGCAAGAGAGCCTGCCAGGAAACAAAAGAGGAGAGAATGAGAAAAGTCAAGCTCCACCAAGTTGCACTGAGGACCTGGATTAGATGATGCTCCTGGGCAATTGAAAAGGGTCAGTCAGGGCAGCTGACTCTCCAGAGTCCCCAGTGCTCTTCCTTTTCCAAGGAAAGCTTGAATCCTTCTGAGACTCTGTCCATCCTAAGGAATCTTTTGTCCCACACTGAGATTGGGCAAAAAAGGCTGGGATTGAAACCCAGAGGAAAGCCCAGCGCAAGAAACCTCTATTTCCAAAGGGTACCTACTCTTTGCTGTGTCTCTCTCCTCCTCTCAGAGACCACTTGCTGCAAATATTGACTCATCATTTGGTCTCTTCTTCTGCAGGCCAGCTCTGATTTTGCTGCTTGGGGAAGGTCCAGCCTCTCGAAGAGGATCTTCTCTTTCCCTCGGCTGTCTTTTGGAGGGAAATCTGGGAAAGGAGACACAGAGGGTGGAATCATAACAAAGGTTTAGATTTCCTCCAGATGAAGAAAATACATTAAAATCAGCCCTTTGCAGCGTCCTTCTCTCGGAGACCCAATTCAAAGGCTTTTGTGGCTATGTCTACTTTATGGGGAAAGACCAGTTGCATTCACTATATCCTCCCTCCCCAGTTCCCAGTATATAGATAGGTTCCACTGAGCAAATGGGAAGTTTCCCAGAAGAGTCTCATGGAAGAAGAACAACTTGTGGAAAGTTAATGTGGATTCAGAAGCTTCATGAGGAGGGGTGCTTAGAGGGCCAGGAGCAATTGGGTTCTGCCCAGCCCCCAAGTGCAACCTGGAATATAGGAAGAGGCCGAACTGGCTTCTCTAGATGCCTACAGAGAGGAGTCCACTCCTAAAGGAGCTCCTTCCCTTTCCCTCTCCATCCCCTTCAACCCAAACTGGGCACTCACCGTGCTGCTCCACTTTATGGAGCTCAATTTCTATGATGAATTCTTTCGTTATTGAGCCAGAAAGATTTGTTGTGTCCTCCAAGCTGGAAGTTGAAGGACTTGCTGGCCTGCCATTTCTTCTCAATCTTCCCCAACAGCTTTGCAAGATTTCTCTGCAACACTTTCTAAATCTTTGGCACCTGAGAAAAGGAAGGGAATGGAGTGAAACCCCTTTTCCAGACTCCACCTGCTCCACCTGCTCTGTGTCTGGGACAGAGGGAGCAGCTGGGCAAAGAGAGAAGCTCCTTCTGTGTAAATCTCTGAGGGTCTCCCTTCCCTCCCTTCCCCCTCTCCGTTTCCCCATCCCGGGGCAAAGGCTCCTGGACAAACCTTCCACCTCCCAAACAAGGAAAAGACATAGAGAAGCTCTTTAGATCTACTTACGTCCTCGAAAACATCTTGGCTCCGCTCAGTGACAAGTGGCAGTTGGTGACCTTTAACCCTGGATGGATGACGTCCTACAGCCAATAGAATTCCCAGAGAGCGGAAGGCCTCCTTTGGGATCTACCAAAGGATCTGCTCCCCCTTTTCTGCATGCACTCTTGGCAGCCAAAGATCTCTAGGAACCTCCTAACAAATCTCTCCAGCTGCCTCTTTCTCGCCTTTTGCTCCAGAAGCCAAAGCTCTTTGTGTGTAGCCTGCCTTTTTCTACAGGAGCTCCATTAAGCTCTCTGACTAAGCAAAGCTCACCAAGGCAGCTTTTGGTCAACTTCCAGTCAAAATCAGTTGTGTTGCAACCTCTCTTTGGCTTTTTGTGTGTGTGTTTGTGTGTGTGTGTGTGTGTGTGTGTGTGTGTGTGTGTGTGTGTATCAACTCTGCTGGGTCTAGAGCCAACTCCCTTTGTTCTATCTGTCTAGGTTTAGACACCTTTTCCTGCATCCCAAACTATTTTTTTTTCACTTTCTATTGTTTACATTAATAAACATCATGTTGTCTGGGTTACTTTATTTCCTTAGCCATACAAATTACATTCTTATTCTCAATCCCTTTTTTCCAACCACTGGTAGAAAGAGTTCCATGTTTGGTAATACTCTGTATTTTCTTTCTGTTTAATCTTCAATGTAAGTCTGTGTATTTCTGCACAATCCAGTATCTTCCTAAATATCTCTTCGTCTCATGATATTTCTTCATTTTTCCAATATTTTTCAAATATAATCCTCGCTGCCGTTAATAATGCAATATTAAATATATATTTTGTTGATCAATTTTTCCTAATAGAAAAAGTTCAGGTTTAAAATCTACATGTTTTCCTATCATCTTTTCTAGCCACTTATGTATTTTTGCCCCAAATTTTTTTGCTTTAACACAAGTCCAGCACATATGGTAATATGTGCCTGTTTTTCGGTTACATTTCCAACATTTGCTAGATATTTGAAAACATTTTAGCTAACTTAGCAGGTGGTAAGTGCCATCTACAAAACATTTGATATAAGTTTTCCTTATAAGAAGTTGCCATTGTTAATTGACAGTTTCTTTCCCATAAGTTTTGCCATTTGTCTAGTTCTATAACTATAGTTTTTTGCCCACTTGTGCCTTTTACTTGTTCATCCTCCATTTTCCAATTTAGTAAAAAAATTAGATATTTTCTTAATTAGTTTTTCATCAAAATTCAACACTATCTGATGGAAAGCTGTCTGTCCTTTATAAAAGCCATACGTTTAATTTATGGATCTTGTCTAGTTTGCAATGTCCTATAATGTCGTTTTGAGGGCAGAAGTTGAAACAATGGATGCCCAGGATGTGAGAGGACTGTAGATATTTTCAGAGTCCTCTTTTTGACTCGTGCAGTATACAGGTCCTCAATGGAAGGCAGGATGGTACCGATTGTTTTTTCTCAGTTCTAACTATCCGTTGAAGCTAAGGTGACCAGATTTTAACATTGGTAAAGAGGGACACCATCGACCAGGGGCGGGGTGTGTGTGTGGGGGGTGTTCTAATTTTTTTACTACCGGTTCTGTGGGCGTGGCTTATTTGTGGGCGTGGCTTGGAGGTCATGTGACTGGGTGGCGTGGCTAGCTGGTCATGTGACCAGGTGGCCATGGCTATGTGTATAGGGACTACTCAGAGGGCTGAAAAAAGTCATTTCTGACAGGTCCTCGCACTTTTGACTGGTCCTCACATTTATGACCATCCTCACATTTATGCCCGTTCAGCATTCTTAACAACCATGTCATCATTTCACAACTGCTTCTCTACACCATGGTGATAAGATAGGGCAAAAAACGTAAAGTGTGAGGACAGTCGTAAGTTTGAGGACTGGTCAAAAGTGCGAGGACCAGTCAAAAATAACTTTTTCAGCCCTCTGAGTAGTCCATATGCACAAAAGGATACAGCAATAGAGAGGGACGAAGGAAGGGAAGGGAAATTAGAGTAGGAGTGAGGGTAAGAGAGGGAGGAAGAGAGGAGGAGAAGGAGAAAGGAAGAGGAAGTAGGGAGGAGAATAAGAAGGGAGGAAAGAGAAAGAAAGAAAGAAAGAAAAGAGAGAGGTGGTAGGTTTGAGAAGAAAGATTGCTGTGCAATAAAAAAGATGACAGGGAAGAAAGCCAACCCCAAACAAATATAAAGATAATTAAGAATGAATTGTTAAACTTTAAAGAATAAAAGAGAACAAATATGAATAAATAGCAATAATTAGAAACACAAACATACAAACATATAATGTATTTTCTTTGAACAGAGTATTTGGCTGGTTCACAAATTTAAACAGTGTTTAGTCATTTCAATTAAATTTACAATTTCTATATTTCCTTTTTGCCATATTTATTCCTCATCTTTTTTTTAAAAAAAAACCAATATTACCCTTCTTCCTCATCCCCGATCTTAATCAAATTCAATTTTTCCCTTCTATTCTATATTATACCCCTTCCCATTGTCATCTATTTTTATATCCATCCTCACATTGGTTAATTATGTAATATTACAGTTGTTTAATACAAATTCAACATTTTACTATAAATCAATTAGTTACATAACTATCTTTTTTCTATATTAATCAATATGAGCATGAATATTCCAATTATTTCCATGCAATCCTATTTCTTACAAATCAATTAATGATATTTACCAATAATAAACCAAATAATTTCCCCCCTATATTCTTCCACAATTTAACCATTTCTGCTTTCAATATAATATACAATTAATAGTATCTCAATTATTACAATTCCCTAGTTAAATAGAGCTTTTTTTTTCTGTTGTGTTTTAAAATCTTGAACTCTCCTCTTTTGCCGTTTGCCATAAATTTCCCATTGTTTGCACCTACCTTTTTTGATGAGGAAAAAGAAAAGAAATCTGCCTTTCCAACGTTGCAAGCAAACAGCAAAGCCAACAACCTGCTTTACTTCCGCTTTCGTTTTCAGTTTGAATTGCACAAGGAGAAAAAAAAATCTGCTCCGGGGGAGCTAATCAACATAGGTAATTAACCTATGCTGAAGCTGAAAGGGGCTTTTTTGCAGTGCGGCCCTTTGAAGCCCCAGGACAAGAGTTTAAACAGTTTTTTTTCCCTTTAGCCATCAGCTCAGGAGGCAGCAATAGATTGGGAGTGGGCGGGGTAAGAGACCAGCGAAAATCGAGACTTTTTTAAAATGCCGCAGGACGCGGGACAAATTGTTCAAGAGCGGGACTGTCCCGCCAAAAGCGGGACGTCTGGTCACCTTAGTTGAAGCCTGTGTCTATCTTGTTGGGTTGCAGAACCAAACCAGACAGTTATAGAGGTGCAGATGACAGACTCAATACTTCCTCTGTAGAACTATATCAGCAGCTCCTTGGGCAGTCTAAGCTTTCTGAGTTGGCGCAGAAAGAACATCTTTGTTGTCCTTTTTTATGATGTTTTTGATGTTAGGTGTCCATTTTAAACCTGGAGATATGATGGAACCTAGAAACTTGATACCTACTGTTGATTCTGTGTTCTCTAGTATTGTAAGAAGTGGTAGTATAGGAGGGTTAATAAGAAATCTAAAGTATTCTTTAGGTTTATTACGATCTTATTATTTTGGGGGATAGATGTATCGTAGAAAGTTTTTAAAACAAACAAACCAATGTTTGTTCTTTTGGTGCTTTACAACTTCTTATAAAACATTCCTGGCAGGGGTGAAATCCAGCAGGTTCTGACAGGTTCTGGAGAACCGGTAGCAGAAATTTTGAGTAGTTCGGAGAATCGGCAAATACCACCTCTGGCTGGCCCCAGAGTGGGATGGGAATGGAGATTTTGTAATATCCTTCCCCAGGAGGGGGGTCGGAATGGATATTTTGCAGTATGCTTCCCCTGCCACACCCACCAACCACGCCCACCAAGCCACGCCACAGAACCGGTAGTAAAACAAATTGAATTTCACCACTGATCCATGTGCTTTTTTTCCCTGACTCTTTGAAACTTCAGTTCAGTTTTATGCAAAGTTTTGATGGACAGAAGGTCCCATAGATGGATGAAATAAAGAATTTTCTACAAAAGACAGATTTATATTATAGATTTATTTATAGTTTCAAATCAGATAACCAAACAAATACAGATTTTAAAAAATAATGGAATAAAGAAAAGGACAGGATCGTTAGGAAAACAAGTGAAGGAATAATATTCAAAGTATACTTATTTATTTATCCAATTTGTACAGGGGCCCATGTCAAACAAGGGACAATGGGTGGCAAACAACCATAAAATCAATTATACAATTAACAACCGAATATGACAAGTGAAATAAATAGATAAACATACTGGAACATAGACATAAACATACATTCTGTCTATGGGACATTTATATGACACCCACTTAAGGAAACTTTTTTATTCATGCAGTATACAGGTCCTCAATGTAAGGCAAATTGGTATCGATTGTTTTTTCTGCAGTTCTAATTATCTGTTGAAATCTGTGTTTGTTTTGTTTGGTTGCAGAGCCAAACCAGACAGTTATGGAGGTGCATATCCCAGGTACCTTCCATCAAACAATGCCATCTTGTTGGACCCAGGAGCCACGTCTTCTCTGTAGCAGCACCTACTGTATGGAAGACCATCCCCCAGCAATCTGGATAACCCTGACCCTTTTAGCTTTTCATAATGGATGTTGGTCAGAAAGACAAGTGAAGTGTACTCTCTGCTGTGACTAGTGTTGTTGTTTTTTGTTGACCTCAATCATTTAATTTGAATTTTTCTCATGATTGTTTGGTTTTGTATGCTACCCAAAGTCACTTGTTAAGGATATTGTTGTTGTGTTAGCAACCAGCAGAGTATAGTGCACAGAGAAACGTTGCTGAGAGCAATGAAATAAGAGATACGTGCAAACTGGTTTATCAAAAATTTACTTTATAGTGGAAAAACAGTCTCATAGTCATTTAATCAATCCAAGTCTTCGCCAGTTAAATCAGTCCAAAAATCTTTTTACCACACAAACAGTAGTTGGTTAGAATAACAAACTCACTCTGGTTCACAAACCACAATGGTAACAGATCCACCCACGATGATAGCAACAATGATAGCAACTCCTCACACAATGGTAGCATATCATCAACTGAATACATTACAGTTCCTTTCTTAAATATATTTACAACTAATTACAGCATGACTCAGCATTACAATGATGCAGCAGTAAAACTTAAAGTCACAGAATACATATATTGCCTGGATAACCTGTTAGGCTTAAACCATATCCTAACATCACTGTTGCGAGATGGGCAACCATAAATCTTTTAAAAATAAATAAAATAAAGAACGTAACTGGTGATAGGGTTTCCAGGTTATACCAAGAAAAAAAGACACACACTAAGATGCAATAACTGAAAAGAGATATAATTTTCTTCAATGACATTCAGATGGCATCCATCGGGTTCAAATGCTGTAATATCAGGGAACCACAAAAAGGAAAATATTAATCAACAATTGTATCTTTGTATTTATTAATCCAAATCTAAATCCAAACCATGCAATAATACATAATAGTTATAATAATACTTATACATACTAATACTTGTACATAATATTTATAACTAATAATTTATTTTGATTTAAAAAATAACATTTATGAGTACTACTGTGTTTTCCCAAAAATAAGACCCTTTTTTATATTTTTTTGAACCCTGAAATAAACACGTGGCCTTATTGCCATGCGCTCAAAAGCTCAATTGGGCTTATTATCAGGGGATGTCTTATTTTGGGGGAAACGGTATTCCGGGGGGGGGGAGTATACAAGAAAAACAAATTAAGTAACACTTTACTGCCCTTCCATAACACCCCACATCTGCTGCTTCACTCTAATGTGTGCTAGTGTTACTATATGTGTGTTTTGTTATACACAGAGTTATTCAGAACAATGTAAAAACAAAATATTAATAATCTTAGGCACTATGCAGGACAATTCTGCACTTCAGAACTAACAATTGTTAGAGAGAAAGTGAGCCTCCCAAGCAGGACATCAATATCTTCATTTAGTAGGACTCAAAATGCTTGAAATACATTCTCCATTGATACACTCACACAATCATTATATAGCAGATCTGGTATCTGCTAAGGGTATACTAGGCTTTTTCAGAGGTCAGAGTTTGGGTGCTGATAACTATGCTCTCTTGTGAAACTCATCCACCTGCTCTTTATGTCACAAGTAATTTAGTCAACGAGCAAGAAAAGACAGCAAGCCATATTTAATAAACTTTAGTGTCCCTATTAATTCCTTCCAGGCAGCTAAGACAATCTTCCTATCTAATTTTCTATTGACCTTACCTCTACACAGGAGTCTTTTATTTTCAACTGGTTGGCCTCTTTCTTGCTGGTCACCCCCCCCCCCCCCCGCCGCCTAGATATTTTTTCCTTCGTTCTCCATTGATGCTCAAAAATGCATTTTATTACATGTAACGGATAATCAATGGAATATAGATGCTTTGGTAATAATGATCAATCAACATCCCTGCCGACACAATTTAGAAACAATTCTGATGGTTACACAAACTTTAATAAATATTGTATGGGGAGTCACCACATTTCTTAGTTTAGCTCTGAAATAAATGCACATTTGATTCATGTTACAGCCCTCTGTGACTGGGCCACAGTCAAACAACTTAAAATGCTAGCCTCCAGTCCTTGAATGAACAGAAAAGCACTGATGCTTAAGCTTTATTGCGTTGATTCCTGACTTCTATTCTGCCTCAGGAATAAAGCCCACGAGAGGTGCTACCCTTATAGTTTTAATGCAGGATAAGTTATCAAGTTGATTATTGGATTTCCTGGTTTTTGTCACCCATTCCATCCCATTGAGTGCCCCATGTTGGCAGGATAAATAATAATCAAACATTTCCTTAGTGCAGTGTTTCTCAACTTTATATCTGGCAACTTTAAGTTCCCAGAATTCTCTAGCCAGCTACACATCTCAAAGTTATAAAATACTGCTTTAACATATGTGGAAATAGTTCCACCCCTAGGCAGCAGGGGTGAAATCCAGCAGGTTCTGACAGGTTCTGGAGAACCGGTAGCGGAAATTTTGAATAGTTCGGAGAACCGGCGAACATCACCTCTGGCTGGCCCCAGAGTGGGGTGGGAGTGGAGAATTTGCAAAATCCTTCCCCCAGGAGTGGGGAGGGAATGGGGATTTTGCAGTATGCTTCCCCTGCAATGCCCGTCACACCACGCCCACCAAGCCACACCACGCCCACCAAGCTATGCCCACAAAACTGGTAGTAAAAATAATTGGATTTCACCAATGCTAGCCAGCATGGCTTTGCAGAGAATTCTGGAAATTGAAATTTAAATATCAGGCACTTTCTGAGATTTCCTTCTGGATCTAGTAGCCATTTGGGTCTTTGCAGCACAAATGTAGTAGCTTTATTTGTCATTTTATATGCCATTTTAGTGGGACACAGTGGCTCAGTAGCTAAGACACTGAGTTTGTTGATCGAAAGGTCGGCAGTTCAGCGGTTCGAATCCCTAGTGCCGTGTAACAGGGTGAGCTCCCATTACTTGTCCCAGCTTCTGCCAACCTAGCAGTTCGAAAGCATGTAAAAAATGCAAGTAGAAAAATAGGGACCACCTTTGTTGGGAAGGTAACAGCATTCTGTGCACTTTTGGCGTTTGGCCATGTTGGCCACATGACCACGGAGACGTCTTTGGGCAGTGCTGGCTTTTTGGCTTTGAAACGGAGATGAGCATCGCTCCCTAGAGTCAGGAACAACTAGCACATATGTGCGAGGGGAACCTTTACCTTTTTATGCCATTTTATAGCTAAGCTCTGGCTTCCCTTGTTGCAGGCTTTTGCTAATAAGCTACAAATTGTGTACCACCCTGGTGGCTTGACAGATTTTCAAAGTTGACAAATACATAATAGCCTTGTTTTGTAATTATCTGAAATCCTGCAATTATTGATCGGCTGCTATGCTGCAGTTTCTTGTCTATAAAAGTTGTGATACATTTTATAATCTCATCCAGAGGCTTGAGATTTACTGTCACTTTCTTTACATATTACTGTCCAGACTGACATTCTTGTCTTGTCCTAATCAGAATGCAAATTGTTTTGGATAGGTTGCTAAAGGCTTCCATGGAATGGATTCATTTACCGAAGTACTCAAATTAATTTTGTTAAAATAAATTTGTCATATATCTTCCTGCTAATAAGGCAGAATACCCTTGACTGAGGGAAAATCTTAGCAGAACTGTTTTCTACAGCTCCAGATGCACCGAGCAACCAAAACTCTTATCTATCACTGGGAGAATTTAGAATTATAAGTGTTAGGAGTGAGAAAAATCTATGTATCACCTTATAATAATTGATGCCGTTGTGAGTTTGTCTCTGGGACAGAGAGAGAGAAAGGGATCAGTGCAGGGGTGAAATCCAGCAGGTTCTGGAGAACTGGTAGTGGAAATTTTGAGTATTTCGGGGAACCGGTAGCGGAAATTTTGAGTAGTTTGGAGAACCAGCAAATACCACCTCTGGCTGGTCCCAGAGTGGTGTGGGAATGGAGATTTTGCAATATCCTTCCCCTGCCGTGCCCACCAAGCCATGCCCACAGAACCGGTATTAAAAAAATTGAATTTCACTACTGGATTAGTGAATACTGAATTAGTATTCATGCCCCAGCTCTGATCATACCAAATTGCATAATGACAGCAGATACATAGATAAGATAGATATAGATCAGAATTTCTCAATCTTGGCAACTTTAAGATGTATGGATCAGTGGTGGATTACTGCTGGTTCGGACTGGTTTTCAAGAACCAGTAGTAAAACCGGCAGGAGGCTCCATCCACCGCCCTGGATGTCGTCATTGGTGATCTGTGCAGAAGCAAAGCGTGCGCGCGAACCCGTTGCAAACCGGTAGTAAAGATAAATAGAACCCACCCTGGGTGTGGGCCAATGTAGAGTGAGCTCATGCCTCATGAAAACTGATGCCATGCAAAAGATACAGCCTTTATGTTGGTCTTTTTCCCAAAAAAATAGTTTTAACTGGGACAAAAGGTAGCACATTGGCATAAGAACATTCTGAGCTTTTCAAAAACCACATTAAGATCATTCATCTTGATGTGACTTTTCTTATTCCTAGCCTTCACAAGCAATGCTTAGAATATTGGGAGGTGTTTTAGAATTGCGTGTGGCAAAGGAGAGGTCCTTCAAATTGTTTGGCATGCTTTGCTTATTTTCTGTTTTTGTTGCCTGCCTCTTTAAGAGAAGAAATATTCACCTGAAAATAAAAGCACACTATATTAGGGAAGAGGCTAACCTACAAGCTTCTGCTTACATTCATACAACGCATGCACTGTATCTCTTTTCTACATCCCTATGAGAACCCTTCAGACCTTGTTTATCATCTAGGTCTAAGATCATAAAACCCAATTATTCAGTTCAATCAAATTATATTTTATTCATAAACCAAATATACAGTCCAATTAAACGTTAATGAGTTCATTATCTGAGATGGGCAATGAACATCATGAATATCCCTCCAGAGATTGTTGCACAACCCCAGTAGTCTCTGATGAAGGATGATGGTGTCTGTAGCACAAAAAAGCACCCAGAAGACTACATATTGCTCATTTCTCTTTTTTACATAGTTATATAAAATAAGTTTTCAGAAATCTCTCTCCAGGTAAGTTGAGCGAGAACTATTGGCTGGCCCTTCTTCTTTGTTTCCATCTCCATATCTAAAAAGATACACACATAAATGGAAAATACAACATTCAGGCAATGAAATATCATTATCAATAGTGCATCTATGTTAGAGCTGGGAAGGCACCGTTTTAAAAGATTTGATAGCTGCCCTTCGATTGATGTTTTCTAGTAATGTTTCACATCTCATACCCATGAAAGAGGA
Organism: Masticophis lateralis; assembly: GCA_030761175.1. Classification (NCBI taxonomy): domain Eukaryota; kingdom Metazoa; phylum Chordata; class Lepidosauria; order Squamata; family Colubridae; genus Masticophis; species Masticophis lateralis. The sequence goes on along the minus strand of JAUDYJ010000006.1, from coordinate 78,994,812 downwards.
ATCCTTCTCAATTAGTGTCGATATGGACCACACAACTTCCTTGACCGAAGCCCCTTCCCATTCTCAAAGCTGCACCCCTCAGAGTTAGATTGTTTTGAACTCCATGATACCGGGATACCTGCAAGACCGCCTGCTGCTACCGATAACCTCCACTGGCCAACACGCTCGCACAGAGCGGGCCTCCTCAGGGTGCTGTCGGCCAAGCAATGTCGCTGGTGGCCCCCAGGGGGAGAGCCTTCTCTGTGGGGGCACCCGACCTGTGGAATGAGCTACCTCCTGGAATACGATTGATCCCGGACCTCCGCACTTTCCGAAAGACCCTGAAGACTTATTTCTTCCAACAAGCCTGCCTAGCTTAAATGGTTTTAATGGGGATTTTAAATTTTTAAATTCATTGAGCTTGGGTTTTAAATTGGGAATTTTTCAATTTTATAGATTTGGGATTTTAAATTGGTAATGCCGATGATTTAATTTATTTTAGTTTTTTCTTAACTTTTGTACTATATGTGTTTTAAGTCTGGCTGTTCACCGCCCTGAGTCCCCCTGGGGAGAAGGGCAGTATATAAGTTGAATTAATAAATAATAGATTAAAAAACTGCATTTAGGACTAGTGCCAGCATTAAGCTAGGCACATCTCTGTAATTGCACAGTTACAATTTATACAACTGAAGAATGAGTTGAGAGATGTGATATTATGTCCTTTCTGAAAATTGAATGCTAAATGGCCCATATTTCCACTAATGAATCTCCTATTTCCAATAGTGTTAGTGCTCCAGTGCATTAAAATTTAATCTGAAATCCTGAGAATTACAGTAGTGGCCAAAATTGTGGAAACCTTTTGGGAAAAGTGTGTTTTTCAGGTTTGATGACTAATAACACCACTTTTTTGGGGAGTTTCAAGATAATCCTTCTGTTCTAAATATTCTGCACCCCTTCTCAAGTTTTCCTATAATAGAAGCATTCTTATATTTTGTAAAAAGGAAAGAAGCCAGGATGCAGCAAACTAATTTCCAAGTGCTTGGAACATTATCTTGTTAGAAAGCTGGAGATTACTTTATATACCACTTTCCCTGTCTCAGCCAGTATTATCACAAAAGTATACAAAGATATTTTTTTATACAATAAAGAATAGTTGCTTGTAGGTACATCAGCCAACTCTCTCTTTATCAGAAGTGGGCTGCTGGGGGTTCGCAGGAGTTCGGGAAATAAGATTCTGTGCTCTTGAACCCCCAAATCCCACTCCTGACAGGCCCCGCCCATCCCACCTCGCCCCTCCCAGGAGTCCCCATGTGGCCAATTTTGGATGCAGATAAGTGCAGGGCATGCGTGGAGGCTCGGGCAGGGTGAAAAACGGGCCTACCAGAAGTTTGGGAAGGACAGAAATGGGCCTGTTTCCAGCCTCCAGAGGGCCTCCAGAGTCTGGGGAGGCCGTTTTCGCCTCCGGAGCCCGGGAAGGGCAAACCTCCCCTGCCATGGTGCAGGAGGCTGACTAGGCCATGCCCACCATGCCCACACCCACCCAGCAACCGAGAACAGAACCCCTTGCTAAAAAATTTTAAGCCCACTCCTGGTCCTTATGTCATAAAACATTTTCTGTGGCCAGCTGTTGATGTTTGCACACTTATATAGTTCAACACGAACTACTTTCAAGACAGATACATCTTTGAATATCTTACTAATTTTTTAAAGAACTTTCCCAATATCTGGAAAGAAAATATATCTGAAACAATGACCCAAGGAGTCATAGATTGTCTAATTTTTTTTCTAAATACATTCTGGAGCAAATTAACTGGAAATTTAAAAAAAACTATTTAGCAAACCAAACACCTTTCCAAATAAAGTCTGGTGTTTTTTTTTTAAAAAAATATACTTTTTCTTAACATGTCTATTGAAGGAGAAGGAAATGTTGGTTACAGAGATTATTCTTGGGATTCCCAGATTTTAAATTATATGGTGAAATAAAACCAATTATTTCCATGGGCAACTTTTCAGGCGCTTATGGGTAAAATCATACTAATAAGCTGAATTCATAGAGATACAGCTAGTTAAAACTACATGTGAATATGGGGGCAACACAGTTAGTGTTTCATAGATTTTACCAATTATATTTAATATTGAAACAATCCAGCCATGAGAATTGAGATTTTATAGAAATATTAAGACACCTAATCAATAAAAAGAAATCCGTTGTGGTGCCAATGGAGTGTGAAATCCTGTTAATAATATTCTATTATTAATCCTGCTCCCATATGTGATACATACAGTGAAAAAAACATTCATTTGGCAATTCTGCAGCATGCAAACAAAAACGCTCACATCGAAGCAAAAGGAATATTTTACTTAAACAAGACAAAATTCTGTGTGCACCAGAAAATTAGAATTAAAAAGCATTCTGGAAAATAAACAGGCAGACATTTTATATTCTTTTAAATAACAGGAGGAATAATTTGGCAAGTGAACACAGCATAAACACAGTGATAAATTTACACTTCCCTTTAGTGTTATTTCTATAACAGGGACAATGAGTTAACCTGCTGTCTTCTTTTTCTGACAGACATCACTAATCTTGTAGTTACAATTCTATACCATCAGCAAATGAATTATCCTGCGCAGTAATTGTATTGGGCACTTTAGCTTTCATTTTTTTTTAAAAAAAAGTTTTTATTATACATTTGTGTTCTGAAAAGTCCCAATAAATATAAAATCTCTGCCATGAGGATTAAATGCAAGAAGTCAAAGAACTATAATGAATCAATTTCATTGTTTATCTATAACTGTGATGGCGAGCCTATGGCACGCATGCCACAAGTGGCACGCGGAGCCATATCTGGGCACGTGAGCATTGCCGTAGCTCAGCTCCAGCGCGCATGTGCGCATTGGCCAGCTGATTTTCGGGCCTTCTGATTCCACTGGAAGTCAGGAAATGGGCTGTTACTGGCCTCCGGAGGGCCTCTGGTAGGGTGGGGAAGGCCATTTTCAACCTCCCCAGGCTCCAAGAAAGCCTCCAGAGCCTGGAGAGGACAAAAAACAGGCCTACTAGGCCTACCATCATGTGCCAAAAGCAGGGGTCACGCGGTGGGGTCGTGGGCATATGTGCCAGGTGCATTGAATTATGGGAGTGGGCATCTGTATGCGTGACACCCCCCCCCCATGCTCCCCCCACTTTTTGCACGCGACGGCAAAAAGGTTAGCCATCACTGATCTATAATGTACCATTTTGGTTAAATGCTTTCTTTTTAAAATATTTTTTTTAAAAAATATTTGGATTTTTTTAGAAAATCCAAATGACATTTTATGGCTACCTATTGAATTCCATTAACAGATTAACAGAGTTTGAAGGGATCTTGTGGGTCATCTAGTCCAACCCCCTGTCCAAGCAGAAGACCCTACATCTGCCTCTATCTAGGATCTAACTCACAACTTCCATGGCTGTGTTCAGATCATTTCTGCAGATGTCAGCTCTACAAGGCAGTGCCTTATCAAGCTGTTGATGTTCTATACAGTGGGAAGGAAGAAGTATATACATAAGATAACAATATACATTCATTCATTCATTCATTGCCTTTGAATAACTTGCCCTTTCACATACAATCCTGGGTGGCATACAATATTGTACATTTGACAATTCGAGAGAGACATTACAGTGGCTAAGTACAATTGTTACTAATTAACTCCCTTTTAATCTGGGGGGAAAACTGGGGAATTAGAGATAGCATATCACAACTTCCTAACGATCATGGAAAAGAGAGAGAAAAATATTTTTCCAAGATACTAAAAGAATATATCACAAGGTTAAGTGTATGAATCTGTCCATCTTCTTGGCCATTATTTTTTTGTTGCCGCAATGATATATCTTTGGTTATGTTGATGCCAGTTCATGTTTGAACACTCAAGGTGCTCTGAACTGAAATTTAGCATTTGTTGAAGCAAATTAAATGCCAGTCTTCCTGAGCTATTTACGCTCATTATGATGCCGATTACTGGATTTAGTTTAGGTTTTCATATCTGTGGAGTGTTTTGTAAACAACATAGCGAAGATTGCACCACGATGGGCCATTTATAATAGTGTAATATAGTGGAAGGGCAAAGCTATCCAAATAAGAGAGAGAGAGAGACAGAGAAAGAGGGAGACACAGAGAGAGAGACAAAGAAAGAGAGACAGAGAGAGACAGAGACATAGACACAGAGAGAGGGAGGGAGGGAGGGCGGGCGGGAGGGAGGGAGGGAGGGAGAGAGAGAGAGAGAGAGAGAGAGAGAGAGAGAGAGAGAGAGAGAGAGAGAGGGAGGAAGGGAGGGATCCTTGAGCATGTTCAAAGGTTAAAGTGATACCACTATGGCAGGGGTGTCAAACTAAAGGCCTGGGGGCCAGATCCAGCCCGTGGGGTACTTAGATCTGGCCAACAGGGCCGCCCTAGAAACAGTGAAGGGCCAGCCCATGGTGCTTCTGCCAATGAAAATGGGCTCCCAAACTCCATTTTCAGCTGTCAAGACCTCCTACAACCCTCTGCCAGTGAAAATGGTCCTCTCAAGCTCCGTTTTCACTGGCAGAGGGTTGCAGGACGCCGTGGCAGCCGAAAATGTAGCTCGGGAGCCTCTTTTCACTGGCAGAGCGCTCAGGCCACCACAGGTGCCAACAGGAATGATGTCGAACTGGCCACATACCCCTAGCTATGCCCCCCCTCCCCTGAGGTCAAACACAACCCTGAAGCAGCCCTCAATGAAATCGAGTTAAATCCCCTGCATTAGGGGATTCCATAGGGTATACAAAAGAAAGTCAAGATGACAGCCCCAGTGGTGTGATCAATGCTCCACTTTTGCAATTGTCATCTTCACCTTGTTGGCCATACCCAGAAGACACACCTCTGGATGTCAAAGAGAAATACCTATTTTAGAGACCAGACTTTCTTGACTCCAAGTGCCCCATCTGAACACAGGTGACATTTAGCATGACAAAGGTACTGATGGTGAAAACCCTTGGATGATCCATTTTTAAAAACACAACTAATTCCAGTTTCAGAGAATAAATATTTTAGAAAGACATCCATTTCAAGATTGGTCTGCTTTCCAATTAGAACTAGGTGCATTTTACTAGAATAAGAGGATTGCTCCACTATATATAAAATTCCATTTGTCAAGGACCAAGCCGCCCACCCCCCATTCAATTTTTTATTAAAATATTTTTTCTTTACATTTTGCAGGCTACTATTCTAAAAACATTCTGTCAAAAGCTGTTAAAAATGCCCCAAGTTGTACAGTAAGCACAGCTCAACAGCGCCACCCTGTGAATCTATTTTGTGTGGTTATTCTTCCTAACTCCTCCAAGTAATGATTTTAATAAGAGTATTTTTCTTTTACATTGTATGATTCACCTGATTTTAAACATGTTCTCCAAAAGGGAAAGTCATCCCTGTTAGCAAGTATTTCATTTCTCACCTAGCCAGTGATGGGTTTCTTTCTGAGTGCTCTCAAAAATTGGTTGTTTTCTTGCACGTTACCCAAAGTAGTTTAAAATTCTTTTGGCCTGTTTTGTAACGGATGGGAAATTAACATTGATGTATTATATTGATCAGCATTCAACTAGGGAAGATGTTATGGGTATATGTGTTAATCTTTTTTATCATTTTGTTTGTTGTTTTTCTTTTTTAAAAAAAATATTTTGGAGTTTTGCATTTTAACTTTTTAAAATAAATTAAATATTATTCTTAACAAAGGCATGATAGTCATAAGAAAAAAAGATTGGAAAACAGGCACAATAATAATTCCCAAAAATATAAAATTAAATGAAGAGCCAGTTGTCAACTTTTTGTTCTTCATGTTTCACAGGAAATTAAAACTTCTCTTTTAACTTTGTGAGCAAGTGTGATGTTTGTGATTATTCTCCGCACAGAAAGTCTACCAAAGCCAAGTGTAATTTGTACAATTTTTAAAGATGCATAGGGTGACAAATCTAATGACATGCACTTTAAAATTGGTCACTTTGAAATCAAAAAAACTATCTGCAAAAGTTAAGATACTGTACAAATGACTTTCAGTGGGAGCCTTTTCCTCATGTGAGAAATTAAATCTAATTTGCAAAATTTTCTAATTTGCTTTGTTATAGATATTCTACATTTTCCACCTCAAAACTTGTATTATTTTTCTATAAAATGAGCTATGGAGAATTAAGCGTATTTCTATGAAGAGAGAGGAATCCGTTACAACTGGAAGAGCACTCTTGAACATATTTCACAGAGACAAAAAAGCTAAAACAAATTCTATCATTTATTGCTTATTAACACAATTGTGTTCATATTTGGTTTGTGATGAAAAACTATATTTATTTTACCTTATTCATTGCTAAGTATTCTTATTGAGTACTGTTCTAAATATTTGTTTTCACATCTCAAGCATGCTTCACCTCAAGTATCATGGCCCTTAAATATAAGGAACACTGATTTGGATTTTATTTTTTGGCATTTAGCATGCAGAATGAAAAAATCTCAGGTTTTATTTAAAAAAAACATTTTAACTGCCATAGTTTGACATTATGTTGATAACAAAATCAATCAGCAGAACTGTCATCTTGTATCATTGAGAACTGATATTTGGTTAATAATAACAGGCCCTGTAAAGATTTATAATTTATGCTGAGGCTACAAATTGATTTATGTCCTCAGTATAGCAACCTGGGGTATCTAGAAGTTCCTTCAGTGATTAACAAATCAAGTATATTATACAATATTTGCCCATGATATATGATTTAAGTATTGTTCTCTAGCTCATAATCAATTTCTTCCTTCCTCATACTGTAATCCTATTTCTACATAGTCCCACTGATTGAAAGTTTCCTGCCAGAAAAATATCCAAGATTTCAACCTTAAACAAAAGCACATTGGTTGCAATAAACTGATAGTTGGTGACTTTTTACCTATATCCCTAGACCCCAAACATTATAAAAAAATTAAATGTCACTGTACACAAGCACAAAACAATATTACCCAAAATTGATAAAAAGACAGTATAATAATTGAATGGCTTCAAATCAAAATTATTTTCAATCACTTGATACATGTGTACAGAAATACAATGAAAACAGTCAAGGTTTATGATTTCTGTAGTGGTATGATCAAAATGTCCATTACATTCACATTATTTTGGGAATATGGGTAAAATAATTTCCCTGATCTTTTAAGAAGTAATTACTGATGGTGCCCTTATATAAAAACAGTCCAAAAACCCTACACATTTCACATTTCTTATAATACAAAAACATCCAGAATACTTCATTTTCCTTGATGAAGTTTTAAAATGGTAACCTCTTATTTATAACAAAAAGCTCTAGAACAGGTTTTAGGAACCAAAATGTTACCACATAAACCTCTGGATTTCCTCACTATTTGGCCAGTGAAACGGTTTGTTCAGAAAGAGATAGAAAGTTATTGCATTCACCAAACTATATATAATCAACTCTAAGAAAAGTTTCAAAAGTGATGGCATAGGAATATTAAGCCTGTATATAATATATGGCAAAATAAAGTAACGGAATTCTAGAAGCTTTTGTGGAACTGTGATTGCAAAGAGACATACAAAATATACTAAGTTCCAGAAAACAGATTTTGACTTCAGTGCATCTGTGAAACTCCAGCCAGCAAATATATAAACTGGAACTAATAAGTACTTGACAAGCTCATGTCTTTGAAAGATTTTTCTCCACACATAAAATGTGTAATGTCTGTTATCTGCAAGCAAATACTTATGGGCATAAGTAAATTTCCAGATAAGGAATAAAGAAACAATTGTGAGGACACTGTATCGCAGAAAATAGATCCTCACAGAATGGAGAAAATTGATAAATTTACTGGGTGTCACTAGAAGAGGGAAGGAAAAAAAAAGACTAAAAGAAAAAAAATAAAATAGCTGAGGGAAGTGCAGGCAGGCTTCATGGCTGCTCCTGTCCCCAAGAACGATGCCACCATTGAGGACTATGAAAGTAGCAAATAACACTATCACAGTAATGTACGGCCATATCAAGAGAATCAGATTGCTGAAGTTTTTAAGTGACATAAAGTACCCAAGGAGAAATCGAACAATCCTGATTGACTCTGAAAAGATGTTTTGTGTTGGTAAGTTTTTCTTCTCTTTGCTTTTCAGTAATTCCACTTTCCAGCCTTCACTTAGCTTTTCTGCAACAACACTTCCGCCACAGAAGACAGTCCATACAATATTCGTCTGGCGAAACATAACCCCACAAAATCCAAGGCATGCTGAGGTTTTATGATTGCCATAGAGACACATTAAATAGGCGAAGAGGGTAAAAAACGTGGACCCCGTATCAGTATAATAAAGGAATGTAAAAAAATAAAGAGGTGGAAATATTGCTAGTGTCAAGGTTGACAGGATTCTCTGGAATCCAGAGGCGGCCTAAAAGAGAGGGGGAAAACAAGAAAAAAGAATCAGGGCGATTGTTTCTAATAAAAATTAAAAACAACATGGGCAAATTCACTAGAGACTTGAAATGGAAATAACTCAAGATAAAAATATGAGCATTAATAAACCACAGCACACCCCGTTAAAGTTCATTGTTAGAAATTCAGCTCCTAAAAAAAGTGTTGTCCAATTAATGGAATTTTGCATAATCATACTGCTGCATTTCATTAACTGATTATGTTTGCCCATGATTAAAAACATTATTTGCAGCGTCAAATTTGCTTCTATGATTGACCTCACTTTAGAAGAAGTGATTTTGCTCCTTTTAGTTTAGCTTAGTTTAGTTTAGTTTATTAGATTTATATACCGCCCTTCTCCTGACGGACTCAGGGCGGTGAACAGCCAAACATTAAAACATTAAAATACAAGCAATATAAAAGTTAAAAATAATCTAAAAACGTAATTAAATCAGAAACAGATACTGAAACAGTTTCCTTTACAAGATAAGGTTACGATTTGCAGATTTAATAATTAGTATATACATGCACCAAGCACATATTTAAAATAAAACATTTTGCTAACACACCTGTTACAGGTAGTCCTCAATTTATAACAGTTCATTTAGTGACCATTCAAAGTTACAGTGGCACTGAAAAAAGAGACCTATGACCATTTTTCAGTTACAAGCTTTGTAGCATTCCCATTATGTGATTAAAATTCAGATGCCTGACAACTGGTTCACACTTATGACCGTTGCTGTGTCCCAAGGTCATGTGATCCCCTTTTGCGACTTTCTGACAAGCAAAGTCAATGGAGAAGTCAGATTCACTTAACAACCGGGTTATTAACTTATCAACTACAATGATTCACTTAACAACTGAGACAAGAAAGATTGTTAAACAGGGCAAAACTCACTTAACACATCTCACATAACAGAAATCTTGGGCTCAATTGTGGTCTTAAGTCGAGGACTACCTGTATTTGATTATTTGTAATTTTTTTTAATATTAAGGAATGGAAATAAAGTTGGTAGGTAATAATAAAAGATTCAGAAGCACCAGGAGCAAAAGAAAGTGTATACTGTATGTATATGTAAAACAAAGTAGACGAAGAGAAAAGCATTTCTATTTTTTGTCCAATCTGGCTTTCAGGTTCTGCCTCTCAGTGCAAATACTCATCACTACTATCACTATTCCAAAATAAAATGTCAACAATGCCTTTTAAAAACTCACTTCCCCATCATAAGGTAAGATCATAAGCAGAGGTGGTATTCAGGAGGTTCTGACCAGTTCTGGAGAACCGGTAGCGGAAATTTTGAGTAGTTCGGAGAACTGGTAAATGCCACCTCTGACTGGCCCCATCCCCATCTATTCTCTGCCTCCCGAGTCCCAGCTGACAGGAGGAAATGGGGATTTTGCAGTAACATTCCCCTAGAGTGGGAAGCGAATGGGGATTTTATAGTATCCTTCCCCTGGCACGCCCACCAAACCATGCCATACCCAAGCCACGCCCACAGAACCGGTAGTAAAAAAATTTGAATTCCATCACTGATCATAAGACTTGACAGAAAAAAATGCTAACCAGATACAAGTTTAATCAATTATTAATAAGATTAAACTGATTTTAGATGCTAAATGAGATAAGACAACTAAAACCACAAAGGTGAGATAACCTGGGAGAGGGAAATAAGAATAGCTTATTTCATTTCAATACTGCTAGTCCTTGACTAGCAACATTTCATTTAGTGACCATTCGAACTTACGAAGGCACTGAAAAAAAGTGACATGACCATTTTTCACACTGATGACTTTTGCAGCATCCCCAGGGTCACGCGATTTACATTTGGATGCTCGGCAGCTGGTTCATATTTATGACGGTTGCAGTGTCCCAGGGTCATGTGATTACCTTTTGCAACTTTCTGACAAGCAAAGGCAGTGGAGAAGCCAGATTCACTTAACAACCGTGTTACTCATTTAACAACTTCAGTGATTCATTTAACAGATGTGGCAAGAAAAGTCGTAAAATGGGGCAAAACTCACTTAACAAATTTCTCACTTAACAAAATAAATTTTGGACTCAACTGTGATCATAAATTGAGGACTACCTGTAAAATAAAGCTGAGAACAACAGATAGTTGCAGGCATAACAATTAAACATGTGTATTTGGAATGTGTGCAAAAAGATTCCATCCAAGAAGACTTCAGAATTTCGTCAAATATTAGTGCTGCTTTATGTAGAGCGAAAGTGCTTTAGATATTTTAAATATTTTTATATATAATTTTATTTTTAAATATACATAAGTATTGAATACATGAACAGTGTAGCATCTGGGTATCGTTAGTTTTGATACATATAATAGTGATAATATTAGTTACATTTATAATACTCACAGTTATATTATCAATATTAAAATTATATATATAATTAAATAATATATATAATCCTTCACCATTTAATTATTCAATATTTTAATACACAATACTAATAACAAGAGTAACATTATTTAAGTGTACATAAATAAAATCATCTTTCAACTTCTAATCTTTACATCTACATATTAATTTTAAAATATATTGGAATATGCATAATAATATTAATATTTTAAAAACTATCGTGTAAAGTGAAACTATCTTAGATACAATATACAGCATGTACCTTTTTATGGTGTATCCTGCAGAAGAGCAAATATAATAAATAGAAGTTTCCAATGCTGAAAAGCAGGTTAATGAATCGGAGGATTCCTATAGAGCAGAGGATGCTTTCAGACCAGCCAAAAAGCCAGCCTATGGGCTTCAGGATTCCAACTGAGAGCAAGTACAAACCGGGCAATGTGGTGATCATTGGATCCCACTATCAGAAAAAATAAAATAAAAAAGAATATTACAAACAGACAATTTCTATATAGGCAAAACACGAAACAAGAAACATATTTCAGCTCCTTGCATTTCCCCAAATTCCCCAAACATTTATTTTAGATAGATAGAATTCTTTATTGGCCAAGTGTGATTGGACACACAAGGAATTTGTCTTAGGTGTATACGCTCTCAGTGTACATAAGGAGAATAAAATACATTCATCAAGAATAAAAAGATAAAATACTTAGTGATAGTCAAGGTTACTAATAAGCTATCAAATCATCTTAGTAAACAAATAAAACAATATAAATTGAAAGATACAAGCAACATTGGTTATAGTAATACGCGAGAAGAGATAGATACTAGGAAGGAAGAGAAGAATAATAGTAATACAGTGTTAGCAAATTATTTTAAAATGTTGTGGGAATTCGTTGTTAAGCAGAGTGATGGCATTCGGGGAAAAAACTGTCCTTGCGTCTAATTGTTTTGGTGAGCAGTGCCCTATATTGATGGCAGAAGTTGAAACAATTTATGCCCAGTAAATTTAACAATTTATGTTAAATTACATTTATGTTAAATTTATTATCCAGTAAATTTAACAATTTATGTTAAATTATTAACATAATTTAATAAAATATTACTTTACTTTGTTGTTGCTTGTATCCTTACGATTTATATTGATATTGTTCCTGATTGCTTATTTGCACCCTATGGCTATCATTAAGTGTTGTACCTTATGATTCTTGATGAATGTATTTTATTCTCCTTATGTAGACTGAGAGCATATGCACTAAAGACAAATTCCTTGTGTGTCCAATCACACTTGGCCAATAAAGAATTCAATTCCATTCAATTCAATAATTCAATTCAATAATTCTGTTCTATTCTATTCTATTCTATTCTATTCTATTCTATTCTATTCTATTCTAATCTATTCTATTCTATTCTATTCTATTCTATTCTATTCTATTCTCAGGGTACTTAAACACAATAACAAAAAATAGCGGATGGACGGATGGATGGAAATTGACCACTTGGGGGGAACCCTGATCTATTGGGGAAAAAAGGGGAGGAGATTGTCCTCTCCTCCCTCCAACCAAACGGGCCCTTCAGATTTGAAGAACGTCAACTTCCATCAGCCCCTTCCAAGCAAAGGCAATGGTGAGGGAAGAGGATGGGATCTGTAGTCCAAAAAAATCTCAAGGCAAGAGGCTGGTCCTGTGCGGTCCTGTTTCATGAAAGCGAGGATGGGGAAGTGATAGGAAAAAAGGGAGGGACGCAAGGTCTATTTTGCGGGATATTAATCAAGTAGGCAACCCCAAGGAGCTGACTATGGAGCCTGCAAAGCTCCGCACTTCGCAGCGGCGCCGGGTTCGGGGATCCGCTGGCCCGCCGGCCCGTCCGCTCGCTCGCCCGCCCGCCTGCCTACCTACCTGCTGGAATCGACCCGCGCAATAAGCTTGCGCCTGCGGGACGTGGAAGGCCTCGTCCATGTAGGCCTCCCGCTGCTGCCGGTTGAACGCCGAGAAAAGCAGGCAGGAGGCGAGGAAGGTGCAGCTAAAGGCCGCCGAGAAGCAGGAAGCCTCGGAGCGCTCCATGGCGCGGCGGCTCCCGTCCGCTTTGGCCCAGGCACCCTGGGCGGAAGGAGACCGGCAACGGGGAACGAGGGGAGGTTTCTACGCCGGAGAGGCCTTCCCGGCGGGAAACGGATCGGCTGGAGGGAAGGAGGAGCCTCGGTGGGCCGATTCTCTTGACCCGCATGCAGGTTTGTGGGCCTCGCCCGGCTGCGGCCTCCTAACCCCGGATAGCAAAACAGGGGTGTTAAAAGGGGGGATTAGGAGGGCAGGGCCGGCGTGCTTTACAGCCCTGGTGCAAAATTCTCCTCTTCCTCTTCTTAAGGAGCGAATTTTTTTCTGCATGCTTCTTTGTTGGTGCTTAAGGTGTTCAGGGGCTGTGATGGGTTTGGAGTGGATCGGTGGGTGGGGGGTTTGCACCTTAGGGGGAAAAAACCAGTATAAAAATGCCCTTTAAAAAAGGATTCAATGCCTACAGTGGCCTTTTAAAAAAAAAAAGCAAACGAATTAGGGAAAGGTGGTCTGAGTGCAGCGTTGTTCCTCCTTATGTAGATAACTTTAGGAGTGAAGTTCAAATAATAATAATTAAAATTACTGTATTTATGTAATTTATCATTGTTATATAGAATAGAATAGAATAGTGTATAGTGTGGTGTATAGTAATAGTAATAGTAAAATTATAGTTATAGTATAGTTATATAGTATAGTATAATAATAGTAAAGTTATAGTATAGTGTATAATAAGTATAGTAATAGTAAAGTTATAGTATAGGTATAGTATAGTCTATAGTATAGTTAGTTATAGTTATATTTTAGTTATAGTCATAGCATAGCATAGCATAGCAGGAAGGGACCTTGGAGGTCTTTCAGTCCAATCCCTTAGTTAGGTAGGAAACCCTATTTCATTTCGGACAAATGGTTATCCAACATCTTCTTAAACGCTTCCAGTGTTGGAGCATTCACAACTTCTGGAGGCAAGTTGTTCCACTGATTAATTGTTCTTGCTGTCAGGAAATTTCTCCTTAGTTCTAAGTTGCTTCTCTCCTTGATTACTTTTCATCCATTGCTTCTTGGATGGTGCTTTGGAGAATAGTTTGACTCCCTCTTCTTTGTGGCAGCCCCTGAGATATTGGAACACTGTTATCATGTCTTCCCCTAGTCCTTCTTTTCATTAAACTAGACATACCCAGTTCCTGCCACCGTTTTTTTATATGCTTTAGCCTCCGGTCCCCTAATCATCTTGGTGGGATAAAACAAAATAAAGAGTGCAGAGAAGAACAACATTTTGTTTTTATCCCACCAACTCAAGGTGGAGAACCTAAATTATACTGTGTCATCCTCCTGTTTTCCCCACCACAACAATCCTCTGAGGTAGGTTGGGCTGAGAGAGAATGACTGGTCCAAAATCAACCAACTGGCTTTTTATGCCTAAAATAGGAATATAATTCAAGGTCTTCTGATTCCTAGGCCAGCCCCTTAACAGAGTCATAGAACTGGAAGAGATATCAGAAGGTCTTCTTGTTCAACCCCCCTGCTTAAGGCAGAAGACATATGTATCATCCTGAACAAATTGTTGCCCAGACTATTCTTGAAAACCTCCAGCAAGGGAGCATCCACAACTCCTGAAGGCAAGCTGTTTTATACCTGTACATTTCTTTTTTCTGCCTAAGTACAGTTTCCTACTTTTCTCACTACTTTAACAGATTAACAGAGTTGGAAGGGACTTTGTAGGTCATCTAGTCCAACCCCCTGCCCAAGCAGGAGACCCTACACCATTTCTGACAGATGGCAGTCCAGTCTCTTCTTGAAAGCTTCCAGTGATGAAGCTCCCACAACTTCTGAAGGCAAGAATTCCATTGTTCCATGGGTTGATTGCTCTCACTCTCAGAAAGTTCCTCCTCATTTCTAGCTTGAATCTCTCCTTGGTCAGTTTCCATCCATTATTCCTTCTCTGGCTTTCAGGTGCTTTGGAAAACAGCTTGACCTCCTCTTCTCTGGGCCCAATGTTGACTCAAGCCTGTCAAAATCATTCTGAATCTTGAGCCTATCTTCCAAAGGGTTAGCAGTTCTCCCCAAATTGATGTCATCTGCAAATCTGATGAGTTCCTGTTCTATCATCCTATTTAGATCATTTATGAATTAATAACCAGTAGACCAAACTGGCTCTATTATGCATTAATAAATAACATGCATTAATCAATAGATGTGTTAATTAATGTAGTGGTAACTATTATAGAATCATAAATAATGAATATTAATTATATAGTTCAATTATAGCCTTAAATATAATTTAATGATTGTATAATATAAAAATATAATTTAATTATGGCATTATGATTAATATTGTGATATTTTATTTACATAATAGTACAAATAATATAACATAATTCTAACTATACTATATTACTTATACAGGTAGTCCTCAACTTACAGCAATTTGTTTAGTGACCAAAGTTACAATGGCACTAAAAAAAGTGCCATTTTTCACCTCACTGTTGCAGTGGTGCAGTATGTCCTGGGGTCATGTGAACAGTTTTTACAACCTTCTGACAAGCAAAGTTAATGGGGAAGCCAGATTCGCTTAACAACCATGCTACTAACTTAACAACTACAATGATTCACTTAACAACTAGCTAGAATTGTCGAAAAGTGAAGCAAAACTCACTTAAACGACATAAATTTTGGACTCAGTTGTGGTCGTGTTTTAGCAAAGGTTAATGTGAATTTCCTTTATCTATGTTAAATTTTGTTTTTCTTTTCTACTGACTTATTTTTTTAAAATTATCACAATATAAATATTACCATAACCCTAATCCTCATCTAATTTTAGAACTTCCTTCCTTCCTTTTTTCCTTCCTCTCTTCCTTCATTCTTTCCCTCTTTCCCTCCCTTTCTTTTTGAAAGCATCATCAACAAAACAATGTTTAAACTTAATATTTTAGAAGTAATCTTGAGGGAAGATTTCTTGAATTTAGATGGGACAATGCGTCATTAAGAAACCATGGGATAGATATAGAACAGAGGTGTCAAGCTAGTGGCCCACAGATGAGATGTGTCACGCAGAGGCCACTCTCACCCCAGCTCCGCAAAGCCAAAAAATGTCACGAAGCATCACGTGACATCAATGTGACATGGCAAGTTTGAGACCTGTGATATAGAAAGATATACAGTAGGTATTCTCCTGAAAAAAATTGTTAGTTAACTAAAAATTAGCAGGATCGGTACCGAATGTTATGACTAAACCAACTTTTTGTCAAATGAAAATGTAAAGAGCACATTAAAAAAACAGCTTTAACTTATTTTGTCTGTCCTATGAGAACACACAGACACACTTTGTGTAAGTCGGAATGAAGAGCTTGAAAAGCTGTTTTTATAAAGGTGCATCTTATAATTAATTACAATGTTGAGTGTGCTCTATTGTCATTTTGTGTGAATGGCCTTGAAGAAGAAGTGCTAATAGGAACTTCGAGGTATCCTATATATGCATGGAAGCAAAGAATTTTTACATGGTCGCTACAAATGAACTCTGGATACTCAGGCAGCTGTGAAAATTAATTAACCATAAGTTCACATTTTTAAAAAAATGTTGATAATCCTACTCATATTGGCACAATTTTCTTACTTGGGGACAAAAAGGCTGAGAAAAAAATTCAGGAGAACAGCAATGATCTTTTCTCTGTAGAAAAAAATATTCTGGAAGCTGTTCCAATGTAAAAGCCAAGGCTTGTTGGAGAACAGGTAATTAGTGTAAGATCACGTTTCATAAAACCTAATCAATTCTGGAACACAAACCCACTCAGTTTAATTTTCCAGATGTTAATATTGGATAGACCACTAGCCGCACTTCATAACAATCCAGGATAGACCTGATCCCTTCTAGTTATCTCACAGAATTAATCTTTAAACTTCATTACGTCTCTGTTTTCCAAATATAGATTAAATCTAAACAGTTTCCAAATGTAACTTTCAAATGTTTACACTTGTTCCAGGTTTGATTAATTCAGAAGGAGCTTACTGTTCTGGTAGAAGATGGAATGTTTAACACATCGGTTAGAATTGTTTCCTGACTGCCTTGTGACTCTTATCCTATTTAATGGTGTGAAAAATGCTGCTGTTCTGCGGAGGAAAGCAATGGAAGGTGCTATTGATGGAGCATTAATTAATCCTTCAATGGTAAGCAACTTGTCTCCACTTTACGTATTCAGTAACGTTCAGAATTCACTAGGTCACATACTGTCTGTAAAAAAAAAAAAAAAATCCAGTGAGTAGAAACTTCTAAGGAGATAAACAATGTTCACCTGAATGTTTAAATTGCCTGCTCAAACTTCTGGAACATGGTTTCTAGTGATTTTATTTTCCTTCTTGACCCTATTTCTGTGAAAAGTGTTTTGTTGAAGTTCTTTTAAACAGATAAGCATTATTATTATTTTCCTGAAAGCTATATTATAAATATTAAGAGAACTGGTAGGTGTCTTATCTTTCCATGGGTAGAAATGTGATGCATAGTTTAAATTTTAATATAAATATGGAGTTAGCCCAAATGTACTATTCCATTCCATAGCCGTAAAGTAGAGGATTGCTTTCCTAAAGTATAATTTTATTAGACTAAAAAATGCAACTTTTTGTTCCAGAACGGATACAGCAGTTGAAAACTTCATTGTATTTTCTCTGGCAGATTGTTGATCCTTTTCAGATACTAGTAGCTGCAAATAAAGCTGTTCATCTCTACAAAATTGGCAAAATGAAGACAAGAACACTTAATGCTGAAATCATATTCAACCTTTCACCGAACAATAATGTGAGAAAGTTATAACTGGGACTGAGATACTGTAGTCCCTCTGATTTGTTTCATGCAGCCTCACACTCTACAGACATAATCCTTTATTCTTTGGGCTATCATTTTTCTTCCGCTTTGTGGGTTGGTATACTGTCAGGAGAAAAAGAGGGGAAAAAATGTTGGATTATAGTGAGAAAGGAAGAGGAAAAAGTGGTATAATAATACAAGAAGCTTCACCTTCCATTGGGATCTGTTTTGTTTTGTTTTGGCTAGCCTCCAGCTGCAGCTCCCCATTTTACTGGAGACCAAAGCATAATCAAAGCAGAAGAGCCGGGGTGGTGCAGTGGTTAGAATGCAGTATTGCAGGCTGACTCTGCCCATTGCCAGAAGTTCAGTCCTGATCAGCTCAAGGCTTCCATCCTTCTGAGGTCGGTAAAATGAGGACCCAGATTATTGGGGGCAATATGCTGACTCTGTAAACTGCTTAGAGAGTGCTGTAAAGCACTATGAGGCGCTATATAAGTCTAAGTGCTATTGCTGTTGCTATAACATACACCACCACCACCACCCCATGTTAGCCATTCTTAATTGGTACTATGCTCTAAATCAAGGGTCCCCAAACTTGGCAGCTTTAAGACTTGTGGACTCCAGCTATGCTGGCTGGAGAATTCTGGGAGCTGAAGTCCACAAGTCTTAAAGCTGCCAAGTTTGAAGACCTCTGCTCTAAATCAACTTTTCAATATTTCAATATTGACTGAAAATATTGAGCTGTAAGAAGGAAATATTAAATACCTTATTCTCAGTTAAGTGAAATAATATGTAGATCATTGGAGCTTCTAAATGGGAAGGTTATTTTTGGAATAAGGTCTAGATTGTCAGGTACTAATGACTATGACTAACACAAGACTATGTTTTCCTTTAATGTTAGATTACAGATGCCTTCAAAAAATTCGGCATTTCTGATAGCGACTCTGCAGTACTCATAGTTTTGATTGAACACGAAACGAAAACTGTGAACGTGAACCATGTAATAAGTCAAGTAGACGGCCAGCAAGTTTCCATAGCAGATCTCTCTGACATAAGCGACATACAAAAAATTAAGAAGGTTTGTTTCAGCTTCTCTGAGTAAGAAGATGTAATCAACAAGCATTTTAATAAATTAAAACATTGAAGTTTCAATGCAGAGTAGCAGGCGTTCACTTGACTATTATCATCAAGCCTAGGGTAATTTTCTCTCAGACATGGATGTATAAGATTGCAAACATATAAAAAGTTGTTTGCTTAATCTTTCACATACATACCTTACTCCCCTCCCTCCCCCCCCCCCCCAAATCTAGATTGGTTTCAGTTGCCTTGACAATTTAAATTTCAATGTAGTCAAGCCTTTTCCTAACTTCCAACTACATATTTGGAGAGTAGCAGAACGAGGAAGATTGATATAACTAATAAAAAATGTAAACGTCATAACACAACCTATAAACTAGGGGTGAGCAACTTGTAAGTGTCATGTCTCCTGTGCTACTGAAATTCCTCTGAAATTCAGAGGAAGATCATATTTAGTACACAACTGAGTTTCTGGCTTCTTTCTGCGCTTCTCCTACATTTTCAGAAGAGGTTTCTTGACATATTTTCTTTTATTCTGTGCCTCCATGGCCCCTTTCAGAGCAACTCTGAAGTGTAAAACTGCCAGTGGTATCTGCTCTCCAGGCATTGAGCGGATGACCCCCTTCAAACCATTTTAAACAACAGAAATAAATACTTTGTAGGATCATGCTGTCCCTTGAGAAAGTCACCATTCTATTATCTTTGCAGGTGTATAAACTCACTCCGCAAGAAGAAAAAATAGGCACCCTGCTGGATGGCATCATTTGCAGAATGGCAACCAAAGAAATATGACTGATTTAGAACGACAGCAGTTTTGTTATCGAAATAAATTTTATTTTATTTTCCCTCTCTTGTTATGCCAGCATTAAATGTATTTTGGAATCTGATTTGATTTGAAGCACAATTTTATTACACAAAGCAGAATGATGCAGCTTTTTAAAGTGCTCTGCTGCCAGTAATTAATGATTGTCAAATGTAAATATTAAAATTTAAGATTGCAGAATTCTGAGGCCATTTCCCTGCTTTGTATGCCACCATGATTCTTTGACTGAAAATCTCAATTATTTTCTGGGGAAAAACAGAGCAATGAGTAAAATTGCAACAAATTGTCAATAGAATTTTTGGCAATGAAAAAAATGGGAACTTTAGATAATTCTGTTCTAATTCCCTGCTTTCATCTCATTTCAGTCTAATGAAAGTTTCACAGAACTCATACTCTGTTGCTCCAAAGAGAGACTGTTTCCATGTGAGTTTTTAAAAATTAATTAATTTTTTAAATTTAATTAATTATTTTTTAAATTGAGAGTTAATCTGACTTCTCCAGAAGGACAATTCTGCTTCTTTGTAGCATCTCCAACAGCCATATTTATAAACATGGGATGTACTGGTCATTTGTTTTCATCAGTATTGTCAAGTTTCTTCCACCTCACTCTATTCAAGTTCTCCTGCCCTTGGCCAAACTTTGTATCTTGAGGTTATCGTCTCTTCTTTGATCAGATGGACCCAACACAGATAAATTCCGCTTTGCTGTAACCCTAATTTTATTTTTTCTATAGTCTTATTGCAGTTGTTCCACCTTCTTGTTTCAACCAAACATAACCTGCATTGCATGGCCATGTTATTAGATCATAACTCATTCTGTTATATTTTTCCCTTTGGGGAAGCCTCTTCTTATGATTTTTTTTTCTTTGCACCTTTGAATTAAAAATGCCCCTTTTTTTCTGGAAAATTGATGTTATTTTTCTTCAGGTGGTCATGGGAGTCTACTTCTTCCCAAGCTTTCTGAACATCACTCACAGCTGGTTTCTTGTTATTAGTAAGTTAGAAAATGTAGGTTGCACCAGATAGATATCTACAATATTCCATCTGCTCCAATGGAATAGGCCCAAGATCATATTTGGAAGATTTCTTCCTTAATCTTGGATCGGAATTGCCCTAATCTAGATTTTCTCAATTTGATGCCCTCTGTTTGTCTTTGAAATAACAACTGTGATGGTCATGTTGGCTGGAAATTCTGAAAGGTGCAGGATCAGTACATTTATTGTGCTAATGCTAGGTTGGGAAAGCCTGACAGCTTTAATCTTTGAACATGGAGCATTTTGTTCCAAATCTTGCAGCTTTTTATTTTATTTTATAGATCTATGTATGTGATTACACTTTAAAAATGTAGAAAATGTTTTGTCCTACTGCTTTCTTGGGGTTATGTCAAATTTGCTCCCCAAACAAATTAAAGACATTTAAATTGGGTAAATACACTCCTCAGAGTGACACCACCAGAACTGATCTGAGACTTCGACATTTATCTATTTATATTTCAACTGCTCACCTCCCTCAGAGATTTATAACATTAACAGTTGTAGATTTGGCCAGCAAATGTTTTTACTGGTAAACTAGATGCATTTGATGTATTCATACAAGTTGTAACAAAACCTGATCTCCAGATGCTTCTTTGAGGTTATCAAAGTTGAGAAACTCATGGTACACATATGAAGCTAAAAACCCTTTCAGTCCACTAACTCCTGACCCATTTACACATTGCCCAGTTGGACATGGGAAATTTAGAATATGCACCATAATTATGTATTGTACTATATTGTTTGTAGAAGAAATAAAGATGTCAGCCGTGAAATCTGAAACGTAAGCACTTGTTGAAAAATAAATAAGAGAAAAAAGGATTGGCACAAAATAAAATTGTGTATTGCCCAGTTTTCCAACCGTGTATTTGAACGTATGTCTCTGTGGTTCTAACCTAGCACCTTACTACTGTGATATTTGCAATATTTTCTTATGAAGGATTAGGCAACACGGAATAGTAAAAGTTTGATTGGTTTGACAGGTTTTTTTTCGACAAGTTACCTTTTAAAAATCTTGCTGAGAAAGAAAAGAATGATAACTAGAAATGGATGAGAAAAGGATAGAGAGGTTTGAACACAGCTTAGCCTTGGTAGCACATTTTATCATGGAAAATTAAAGATTTGTTTTCATTCCCTGACAAAACAAATGGCACATGGAATATATCATTTGTCTTGCTGGCTGAAATGAAGCTTCTATTTTTGGTAACTGGTGGCGAGCAGGTAGATTTAAATCATATCCTTTTTTGAACATAAATGAAAAATGTCTCGCATGCAGTTAACATAAACTGATGTGCTGTAACTTTGTTGTTCCCTGGGTGAATGCTTCGTCAATTTTACCCTTAGTGGTGGAATACATTGAGAGATGAACTGAGCCTGGATGATTTTTAAAAAACTTTTTAAAGACTTCAGAGTGATAGTCTAGCTTGGATGTTGGTAAAAAAATCTTGAGAGACAGGTAGAAATCTTCAGCTTCTATTATGAAGTAGTAGTTAAGGCAGCCTTTCTTTGCCTTTTTATATTGGGAGAACCCTTGAAATAATGTTCAGGTCTGAGGGGAATCCCAGCATTAAAAATCACACACAAAAGAAATCCCTTCACAATTCAATTTGCTTCTAAATCACCACACTTTTCAATGTTTATAGCAGCAGCAAAGGAGCAGCCTAGCGTCTTGAGTTAAAGTAAGTAAAAAACTCCCATAATTTTAGATGTTTTAGGAAGTAACATGAGTTTTTGAAGCATCTACAAAGTGGATAGCACCCATTTGGTACCTCTTGGCTCTGCATACCTTGGAAGCCAAGTTAATAAGAGCACCTCTGAGGGAGATGGGTGGTTAAAAAATGTGTAAAATTAATAAATAATAAACAGGAAACCAGTTAATGTCCAATTCATATAGGTCATAAGTATAAACCATTTTGCTGGCCACAAACTACAGTTGACTTGATAAGCCAAGTCACATATTAAGCTTGATTTCATTTAGATTTAAGTTAAGTACTTCTAATTTAATTTAATTAACCTCTATAGAACCATTTTCTCCATCAGCTATAATTTCATGACAACTTTTGGAAGTCTTGGTGTTATTCTAGACTTGGGGTAGGGATGAGGGCTGTAAAAACTGAAATTTCAGGCTAAACTTTCTAATCTAAAGGAAGGCTTGTGATTGGTAAAGCCCACCGTTATTAGTTTTTTAAGCAATCTACACATAGTTTAAATCAAACTTCCCCAATCCAATGTTCCCAGATGTGCTGCACACAGCTTTCCATTATTTCTTGCCAGAAAATAAGAACTATATTCCTAGTGTCATGAGGATGATGATCAGAATCTCTTTTTCCAGGGCCATTAAAAATGTAAGAAAAATCAGGTACAGGTTGCTGATAACTAGACCATTTAAAAATAAGGAACAGCTTTCTAACAGTAAAATTTGTACAATATGGAACAGTGTGCCAATGGAGATCGTGGGTTCTCTATTTTTGAAAGCTTATAAAAGTTTGGACATTTTTCTGCATACTTTGTATTGCAGAGGGTTAGACCATATCAGTGGTCTAATCATATCAGCTTGGCAACTTTAAGAGGTGCGGAATTCTTGAAGTCTACATATTTTAAAAGTGACAAAAGCACAGAAACACTGGGCTACAGGATCATTGTGGATTCTTCCAACTCTACAGTTCTATGGTTTTACGAAAATTGAATGCTAAACTTTTCTTCCTGGTATTTATGGGTAACTAACTTGTCATTTTCTAGATACCTTGTACTACAATTCCCATAATCCTTACTCAGCACGCACATTGACCATATTAACTGGATAATGAGATTCATAATTTTTATCTTCAGTGGGTCATGAAATTTGGGAAGTCTGGTGTCGTGCTCTCAGCCTTTGTGAATAAATATTGGGCAATAAATGGTGATCCTCTATCAAAGAAACAATACTATAATAATCACATGTTTAAATATAACCTTTACCACAGGAACTCAAGACAGTTTTTTTAATGCTAATTAATTCACCTTTCCAATCCTTCAGTATTATGGGCAAGTGTTACATTCACGCTGCAGATCAAAGGGAAATGACAAGAATTTTCTAAATGCCAATGGTTAGGTAAATGGCAGGACTCCTAGAGACCTTTCCTTTCCTTTCCTTTCCTTTCCTTTCCTTTCCTTTCCTTTCCTTTCCTTTCCTTTCCTTTCCTTTCCTTTCCTTTCCTTTCCTTTCCTTTCCTTTCCCATACTAGTTGAAGGACCCCCAAAATGTCACTGCAGCATCTTTCTGCTTCCCAATGCCCTCCAGATAATGTGGGCTATAGTACTTTGTTTTCTTTAATCAGGATGGCCGGTTAACAACCAGTTCCCTGCCCTAATGTCCATCTGGGTAGGCGTGGTTCGGTGGTCATGTGACCATGTAGGCATGGCCAACTCAACGACACTCACTGTTACAGTGTTATAAGGATTAACCAGACAGGCAGTTTCTGTAAGCAGGGCAATAAAGATTAGGCTAGAAACAACACCAGAATGTTTCTACCTTCCTTACAGGATTAGCCCTGTAAGTGCTAAGTGGAAAAAAACAAAATAAGATTTCTTCCAACAACCGGTTCTCTGAACTGCTTCGAAAGTTAACAACCGGTTCTCCTGAATAGGTGCGAACTGGCTGAATCCCACTACTGGCCATTAGCCATGATGGCCAATAATTGCATGAATTAAAGTTCAGCATCACTGGATCTCAGTCTTCTGAATTAGAAATCCTGCTACACACTTAGCTATAAATTAAATAATATAAACCTCTACATAGGAGTTCAGATTCCAGTTATCCAGTTTTCTATTAACATTATATAGTAGGGACGAAGAACATACATTGTTATTATCTACCCATTTTTTGAATAACTGAATTTAGCCTGAGTAGAGAGCATAAAGAGGAACGTGGTGGCTCAGTGGCTAAGACGCTGAGCTTGTTGATCGAAAGGTCGGCAGTTTAACAATTCGAATCCCTAGTGCCTCGTAACAGGGTGAGCTTCCATTACTTGTCCCAGCTTCTGCCAACCTAGCAGTTCGAAAGCATGTAAAAAATGCAAGTAGAAAAATAGGGACCACCTTTGGTGGGAAGGTAACAGTGTTCCGTGTACCTTTGGCATTTAGTCATGCCGGCCACATGACCATGGAGATGTCTTCGGACAGCGCTGGCTCTTCAGCTTTGAAATGGAGATAAGCACCGCCCCGTAGAGCCGGGAATGACTAGCACATATGTGTGAAGGGAACCTTTAACTTCACCTTTTTAGAGGGCATGGTCTAGTTACTTCAGAATTAAATCCCAGATTACAATGAGACATAATCAGTGAAACATGTACAGGATGCATTTTACCAAATATTGAATTGGATCTACCACCTGCATAGTCAACCTACGACCTCAATTCTTTCCTAATGATCATGAACGTATTTTGGTGCCTGAAATATGATTCAAGGCCATTCATGATGTTGAAAGGCATCTCCAGATCAGCAATTTATTGACAAAACTGTTTTGAACACGGCTATTTAATAGTTAATTTAAGAGTGTTATACACGTTAGTATTATTTATATCAAAACAATCTTTTTATATTGTTTTTTCTTACATTTAAGAAAGTTGAGAAAGTAGTATAAACCCATTCCTGAATTGAAGGAGGAAAAAAAATCACTGCTTAAAAATGCTACCTTTGTTATTGTCTTCAACAGGATCTTGAATTTTTGAGTCTCAAGAGAAGAAAGAAAGATTAAGTAAACTCAGTAATCTTTCCTTGCCCATACTCCCCAGACTGCAATGAGAATAACCATGACGATCAGTGTATAGAGTATGCGGACTGTTGTTTGCTCATTTTCACACAAGTGTTTGCAGCCAAAAGAATTGTGCCAGTTCTCTCTAGGGTATGCTGATGGCTTAGGCCGATGAGCACGAAGACAATGAATCCTGCCAAAATAAAAACACCAAGATTAGCAATTTCCTTCCTTATCATCTCTCCCAAAGGATGCTTGATGAACAACAAAATGAACAGGATTTAGGATTAGTCCCTGTAGTTACCAGGAGTTAGATTTGTCTTGAAGACACACGCACAAAACAAACAGGTAGTCTTCAGTCTTAAAACACAAATACCTTTGTCAGATATTTGATTCCTGTATGCACTACATGTTTTTTAAAAATACAGATATTGTTGCTTTACAGAAAATTAAGGAAATTAACTGTTCCTTCTTTGATCAGCATTTAATTTGAATTTCAAATTGTTGAGAATATTGATGGGCATACTGAATACATGCAGTTCAATTCTAAATATGGAATTTTGACTGGAAATAAATCCCATTAAATTCAGTATGACTTGAAGGAGAATAAGCATACCACATTGTGGTCTGAATCTTGCTCTATTTATTTCTTTTTAATTTAACAAATTGAGAGAAAAAAGGGAGAGACAGCAATAAAAACAAATCATGTCTCCAAATGCATTACAACTTGTTGAATATATCTGTTGTCTCATTAAATATATGTGTGAACTTACTTTCTCCATTAAGCCAAGGAACTTGGAAGCATAAGTCCCATTGAAATCAAAAGAAGAAGAAAAATCCTATACATATGTTTCATTAATTTCACTTTGAGTTTAGGTGATTAATGTACTTTGAACAGTGGTCTAACAGTAGTTCTGCTTATTTTGGAAATAGAATTGGAATACCTATTGATAATGGACTTGCATTGGTTTTATCACAGTAAATAGCATCATCTATTCAACTTGGCCATCCTAATAATGGAGTCCTAGTTAGTCCATAGATAGGAACTCACCAAATAGATTACAATACTGAGAAACTAAACATATATCTTGAAAGAAGGTAAGCTAATTCTGTCTTACTGTCAAGAAAACACCGAGCTAAGTGATAGAATCATGATATGCAGCATTCTTGTACTGCAATAATATTCAATTGACTTTATATATATATATTTTAAAATGATAGTTATTAATGGCTTGCAGCTGGACCACTTCTGAACTGGAGAAGAATGTCCTATGCTGTAGCCCTAAACTCACTTATCTCTATAGCACATCTTTTAATTTCTTTGTACAACTTCTTTCTGGAGAAGAGCATCTGAAAACCAGATCTACTGGCAATCCACTCCTTTCCTCAAATGTTTAAATGGATATGGGCACCCCACATAAACAATTAGAAAATTTTACATCAGCTACAATAGACATTTGGTTTTAAAAGAAAATCTTGCACGCAAATAAACGTAATGTAAATTTCCACTTAAAACAGCAAGTCCTTAAAAATGAAAGTATATAAAAAAAACTTTAACTCTGTTTTCCTGTTTCAATCCATTTCTGGCCTTCCAGGAGTTGTTATTAGCTAAAATATATGCAAACAGAAGAGTCCAGTAATCCAGCCCACATCCTCGGTTTCTGTGTTCTCAAACCTCTATGATTCACAGCCTATTCTTCCACAGCCTAATCTTCCAGCAGATGTTATGGCAAAGCTTGCAACAATTCTGTATTTCTGAAGACAACTCCTTATCAGAGTCCCTAAAACTCAGCTTTAAAGAGGGGAAAAGGATAAATGACAGTGAAATTGCTTCCTGCTTTCAGATTATGAACCCTGAGTCACTTACCTTCTTGACACATTCATTTCTTTCTTGATGGCTCTTGTGCCTTTTTCCTCAAAGCCAAAGGCCTATTAATCGGTGAAATTAGTAGCAAAAAAAGCTGTTTTGTGCAACTAAACAGGATGAAATGCCAGGAAATGCCATGAATCTGTGGCAGGTCCTGATCACACTCGTGTTCTCTTTCCTTACTGGCTCTTCAGTCTTTATAAACAGAAGCCGCTAAATCTATCCTTTTCCAAAAGTGGAATAGTGGAAAAAGTCCTCCCTACTTATATCATGTGTGACTTCAAAAGGAACAGAGCAGGAGGGTGGGGATGCGGGCAGAATAACGGAGGCAAGCTTGACTGAAGCAGACACCATTCTGTTTCAAAATTTAATGAAAAGATATTTGGAATACTGGGTTGTTGTTGTTTTTGTTGTTTTGTCAATACAAGCATTTGCATTTCTAGATTTGAAAAAGCAAATCATTCCTGTTTATCTCAAGGACTCCCAGAGGAAGTCCTAGGTGGGAGGTTTCCATCCCATAAATTACTTAGTTTTAAATGAATACCGAGCAAGGACACCAAAAATATACTTCACCCTCACTTTTGAGATTTCACTACGTTGTATCTGGATAAAAGAAAATATCTGCACCCTAGAATATAAAGATAGTATTGCAGCCCAAATCTCCAATATTATTTTTCCTGAGGTATTATGTGAAATTACCGGTACCTGCATTACTTGGAAATGGGGTGGGGGTGGGGGAGAATAGGAGTCTGATAGCATCTTTTCCAACTCACATTTTATTAAATATACACTTGTGGTTTTAATGATTGTTAGTCAGAAAAGATACCACTGGTACCATATTCCTGACATTTTACCACCATCACTAGTGGTGGGTTTCAAAGTTTTTTACTACCGGTTCTGTGGGTGTGGCTTGGTGGGCATGGCTTGATGGGCGTGGCAGGGGAAGGATACTGTAAAATCTCCATTTCCTCCTGATCAGCTGGGACTCGGGACACAGAGAATAGATGGGGGCGGGGCCAATCAGAGGTGGTATTTACCAATTCTCCAAACTACTCAAAATTTCCACTACCGGTTCTCCAGAATTGGTCAGAACCTGCTGAAATCTACCTCTGCATCAATCATTGTTACTCTCCTCCTAAACTGGAAATAGGCAGATTTTTAAAGTGAGGTGAGTTCTAGCCCCACTTTAGGCACAAAGCTAGCTGTGTAATCTTGGGCCAGTCCCTTTCTCTCATCCCTAGGAAGGAAACAATGGCAAACTATTCCTGGAAAACCTTGCCAAGAAAACTGCAGGGACTTGTCCAGGCAGTCTCCAAGAATCAGGCAAAGTTGAACAGAAGAGACAAATATAAAAATAATACAAAATATAACTATGTACATATTGAGGGTGCCGTGGTTATAACGTGCTTTAGGAGTCCAAGATAGTATATAAAATTGCCTAGCTGCCCCAACTGACTATTTTCTATTAGGAACCCAAAGAATGGCATGATAAATACCATGTTTCCCTGAAAATAAGACCCTTTCTTATATTTTTTGAACCCTAAAATAAGCCTTATTGCTATGCGCTCAAAAGCCCGATTGGGCTTATTATCAGAGGATGTCTTATTTTGGGGGAAACAGGATATTAGCAATGAATATTGTTAATATAATTCATCCATTCAAATATTTCCAGAAAGAAAAACGAATCTGTATTTTGATTTTTTTTTCTGATAGAAATAATATTTGTTCCTTTCCAAATGAACTGCATGTTACTTTATTTATCATATATTGGAAGAGAACACATTTGTTTTTATAATCAAACCCTGTATTTCTTAGCTGGTATTCTATTATGGCCCAGATGGGTGAGGCACCAGAAGCATAAACCTATCATGTGCAGAAGATTTTTGAAATGAAGACTGACAATGGCCTTAGTTGTATGTGCCTGCCAAGTTCTTCATAATCATCTGGTGGTGGCCCAATCACATTTTGAAAAGCTCTGGAATTTTTTGAAACAAAATGCCAAGCAAATATATATATGTGTGTTCTGCTCTAGCTAACACTAACACTGCAATCATAACAAAAACAGAAGTGTAGGCTTGGGTGATGTTAAAAACAAATTTAACTCTGGTGCAGAGGATATTTGATTTGACACTTTCTAGAGAAAAAACAAGGTCGTTAAGGTGTTAGCCAGCCATGGAAAATTTCATCAGTGTTTCTGCACCTCTTTGACGACAAGAGTCATTCTGAGGACAGTTAAGAAACATTGGGAGGGGACTCCAAGATGAAGCGGATACATAATTCATGAAAACATCTAGGCACGGATTATGCTTAATGGCCATATATGTGCTAGAACACAATGCATCCCAGCTTCAATGATTCATAATGATATACTGCTCTCTCATAACAGGCATTAAGCTAAATAATGGGCTGGTCTTGTGATTCTTTTTTAAAAAAATAATTTTTATTGGTTTTTTTTCCTTTAAAAAACAAAAGGAAAAGGAAAAACATTCCCATTTTACAACAACTCCGTATCAGTGTATAATCACAATTTGTATTTTCCCCACTTCATAGTCACATATTTGTAATTGTGGTTCCCTTATTTCTTACATATTTTCTATACTTATACACTTCTATTGTAGCTATGTATTACTTTAAATACATTGTGTATTTCATACCGTTTTCCTAATACTTCCTTATCTCTGGGCTCATCTCTATTGTATATTTTCTTATTTATTATTTCTGTCCTCCAACCATTTATTCCATATTAAGTAGTATTCCATTTCATCTTTTTATTTCTTTCATCAATTTATCCACCTCCGCACAGTCCAAAATTTTCCTTATCACCTCTTCATCTTTTGGTATGACGTTATTTTTCTAATTTTGTGCATAGGTTATCCTAGCTGCAGTTATAATATGTAGAATTAGATATGAATGCCCAATAAAAGCAATTCCTTGTGGTCTTGTCATTCAAAACCCTCCTCCTTCCCCAATTCCTGCGTATTTGTGGGAGCACTGCAGCAACCTAAATTTTGTGAAGCCAACGCTTAGAATGAGAGTGCCACGCCAAAAATGTGCCTTGGCAGAGGGTGCAATAATTAAACGTCATTATGTTTCTTTATAGTAGAAATCGGGACCATAGAGTTAGGCAAGGGAAGTATCCTCCCTTCCCCCAACTCTATGGTCTCCCTACAGCGATCTCCGAGCGGTAAGAATTTTGAGCGTCGCTCGGGTAAGAAAGAAGGCCAATGGCAAAAAAAAAAAGAAAAAAGAAAAAAAAACCCCAAAAACTACAAGTTCCATGTCGCACTAAAGCAGGATAAGGAGGAGCGGACGACAGACATTTTTCTCTAATTGGTCAATAGGCCGTGACGTTGTTTAAATCAACTAATGAAATGGGAGAAACTGGTTAGAGAGGCGGGCCATTTCAAATGGAATCGCGCGGTTAATTCCAAAGAGGCGAATGGAGTTTTCTTTTGACCCCTTTCTGAGGTGAATTCGAATTTAGTCCTGAGGCGGTTTTTTTTGGGGGGGGGGGGGGGGGAGAAATTACATTTAGCGGTTTTCAGGCTGTGCGCAAGCGACAAACGGTGCCGCATAGCGAAGCCTTGCTCGCCTCAAGACAGGAAAACCGGACCAGGCGCGCAATCCTCCGAGGAGTGTCCCAATTTATCCGTGAACGGTCCACTAGGGCCTCGTGGAGGTTGCTGGCCTGGCGGTGAGGCAGCACGTAAAGCCTGGAGGTGATTGGGCCGGGTATGGAATGTAAAAGTGGCAGATTAGAGCACGAAACTAATGGGATTTTTAGTCCCCCCTCCTCCTTAAAAAAAAAAGGCGATGGGATTTGTCTAGTTTTATTTATTTGTTCGATTTATAAGGCACCTGATCGTAAGAGACGCTGCAGATATAAAGAACAAATTTGCTTTTCTCCAGAAAAAGACTTTTTTGCATTTGTGGCGCATGCAAAATGTATTCTGCTGTATATTGCACAGCATGGTGCATTGCTTCAGGTTTTTTTTTTTTTTTAAAAAGGTTCTAAACGAGCGTTTTCCAACCTTGGTAACTTCAGGATGTGTGAATTTCAAGTCCTAGATTCCCATCCTGGCTGGGGAGGGGGGGGGGATTCTGGGAATTGAAAGTTCCTACCTTTTAAAGTTGCCAAGGTTGAAAAATAGTGTTCTGAAAGGATCTGCTGCCTAACAGAACATGAAGTTTTATTGGTTTGAAAGTAAGCTCTTAAGATGATCCTATATAGATCTTAATTGCAGGTGCAGTTGTAGAGTGATGTATCCAACTTGCCAAAAAGCTGAAGGACTACAGATGAAAGTGGAGCTTGTTTTTCTGATGGTTTTATAGACAAGCCAAATGATTGGACCTTCTTGCACTGTACATGCGTATTTAGCTCTCAAATGCTATAATCTTGAAGCTTTCAATCAAACTAGAGAAGAGAAAGGGACTTAGCTAGGAAATTAATGTTTGAAAGAAGATTTTTCCTTCTGTGTTGTTCAAATAAAGCATAGCTGGGAAGCAATGAAAAAAGCTAATTTGAAAATATCATTCCATACCTAAAAGCTAAGCAAGGATACTTCTTGAAATGTTAGGAAGCCAAATCGTGTTCAGGTTTGCTAGTCCATCTTCATATGGTGTTAAATTATTATAATGTTATTAAAGGAAGTGACGTGTAATCTTTCACCATACTTTAGTCTCTGAAAATGCTTTTCAATTTGTTGTACAAACGGAGTTGCACAATCAGGTTTACCGGTATATTAAGATATCCTAATATTACATTGTTGTAACATATTTGAAATTCCCAGTTTCCGTGGCAACAACTGCCCATATATTTTTTTTTAAATTGCTGCAAAAATTCTTGGGGGAAGCACAGAAAAATTCTTTGGAGTAAAAATTCCAATCTTAAAAACAAACTAATCTGTTTTATACAAACCTTAAAGTTCTTAAAATGTGTTCTAGTTTGTGTATTGTAAAATGCAGAAAAAGGAATACTTATTGGTCTGCGCTCTTATCAAAAGCAGGATATTTGCTATACTGTACCTCTGCTGCCACATTAAACAGTAGAAATAAATAGGATGATGGATGTACATATGATGGAGATAAATACTAAACAGAAGAAGAACCAAATTTCAGTCAATTAGGCCATTAATAATATGTTTAGAATATTTAAGTCTCTTATAGTGCAAGACAGAAACATGTTGGGATTATAAAAGCTCTTTGACCATTTTTATCATTATTCTCAATTAATTTTTGGCAAAACAACGTGATAGTTTTAATTATTTAATATCTAACATGAGATGTGAAACTGTGTTGCAGTGATACCATGGAAGACAGAAAAACATTGGATTCAGAATGTAAAACAACAGATGTTCCTTCCAATGGTAGGTGTTAAACAATATGTCATAAGGTGTCTTCCTAATTACTCTGTTGTGACTTTTACAGAAATTTACCAAAATTGATCTTAAGTCCACTTGAAGGTAAGAGAAACAGTTTGACAGATCCATGACAGGGTAGTTTGCTCTTTTCTGCACCCAGGACATCCCATTACATCTTTTTTTGATCAGCCTGCAAATTCTTACATCACCATCTGCCAGAAACCCAAAGCAAATGTCTGGTATAGGTAGTCCCTTATTTTCAACAGTTCATTTAGTGACTGTTCAAAGTTACCACGGCACTGGAAAAAGTGACTTATGACCATTTTTTACACTTAATGACTGTTGCAGCATCCCCATGGTCACATAATCAAAATTCAGATGCTTTGCAACTGATTCACATTCACTTTTTGCAACTTTCTGACAAGCAAAGTCAATGGGGAAGCCATATTCATTTTACAACCATGTTATTAATTTAACAATTGCAGTGATTCACTTAACAAATGTGGCAAGATAGGGCAAAACTCAACTAATTTCTCATTTAGCAATATAAATTTCGGACTCAATTGCGGTCATAAATTGCGTTTAAAATACCTAATGACAATAACCAAAGGTAATTTTATTTATCATTACTTTTGCTTACTGTTAATACTAATGTTTTAACCAAACTATTTGTTGTATGTACAGACACTTCTTGCATTGAACCTTTTTAGGATATAAGTTCCAAAGAAGCTGACTTTCTAGCAAATAGGTTTTCTATTATAAATTATATTAACATAGCTTCCACACCAATTACTAGTTCATTCATTCTGTTAATATGAATAAATAAAGAGATGTTCCTATCCTGTGAATATCTGTTAAGCAGAGTCAATCCATTAAACTCAAAGTTCATGAAACCAATGCCTATTTGAGGCAATATGGCACAAATAATTTGAAGGTGTGCAGAATAATAATTTGGTTCCTGTAGAAAAAAAGGGAATCCCAGATACGTTTGTTTATTAAATTTATATGCCACCCATCTCACTAACAAGCATAAATGTTACAATACTAATGTATGATGTACTATTGTAATTACAGATTTTCACCTCCTGACTGAAGAAAAATTTGATTTTGACATTTCACTGTCTCCCACAAGGTAAAATTAGCATTAAAATCAAGGTGCATTAAGAACAGAGAGAAGTATATGCAGTTACCTGACTTATTTCTCTCTGTCATAGTGAACATGAAGATGAAGTTTTTGTTGGACCAGTGGGCCATAAAGAAAAATGTATTGCTGTGCAGCTTGAATCCCATGAAGAGAGTCAAAATAAAGTTCAATCACGTACATATGATCTACCTTGGAGCCCTCCTGCAGGAAATAAATTTGTGGAAATATTTAAAGAAGCTCACTTGCTAGCTTTCCATCTTAAAAGTGGAAACAAAACAGAAAAAAATAGTACTATTCATATGAGAGAGGAAAAGGCAGAGGTTGTTGAAAAGTTTGTGAAAGAATCAAAGTCAAAACTGAAAATCCTTGAAAAAGGAATAGTGACAGATAAAACGCCAACAACCTCTAGAAGAGAGACATACTGTGTATGGGAAAGCCCAAGCAGTCAACTTCAGAAACGTTTAAGGCAACCTGTCACAATAATGGAGGGCCCATGTTCTCCCCGAGTGTCTCTGAACACGCCAAGTCCTGCTAAAACAGATAAGTTACCTAAAATGCACACTGTATCCTCACCTCAAGCAAAGAATGATACAAGCCTTAAAAAAGGAAGCAAATTTCAGACTGTAAAAACATCACCTGCACTTAGAAATAACAGCTACTCAGTAGCAGGCGAGGTAAAGATTTTTCTTTTGCATTATATCTAAGCTTTAAGTTGTGTCACAATATTACAATCTAATTCTAATTAGAATAGAATTTTCTGTCTAATTTGTTTTTAAATCTATGGGTTTGTTGATATTTATGTTTCTGTTTTTGAGAAAGCATGCAGTTCTGTGCACCTGATTTTTAAGGTTATTGTTTGAATCTGAAACATCTGCGTATTTCCTGGATTGGTCAAAATATTAGGTGAAAGTGGATATTGCTAGATATAGTTTGATGCTAGGGTAATTTATTAAGAAATGGTGTAGGGTCTGCTTGGGTGGGGGTGGGGGGGTTGGACTAGATGATCTACAAGGTACCTTCCAACTCTTTTAATCTGTAAGAATCTTATTGCTTATTTAAGTGCCTAATGTTTAACACCTGTGGTGGCACAGTGGTTAGAATGCAGTACTGCAGGCTACTTCTGCTGACTGCCAGCTGCCAGCAGTTCGACAGTTTGAATCTCAACGGCTCATGGTTGACTCAGCTTTCCATCCTTGGGGATGGGGGATATACTGACACTGTAAACCGCTTAGAGAGGGGTGTAAATCACTGTGAAGTGGTATATAAGTCTTAATTGCTATTGCTAATGGTGTTACTGCAAAAATGCATTTTATTTGACATTTGAATTAGAATCTTAACTTGGAGAGGAGGGGAGGAAAGCAAAACTTTAAAGATGCCAAGGAAAAGAGCCAGAGGGGAGAAGCTTTTGAAGATGGTTTATCAGTTGCTTCTCCAATTTCTTGAATAGTTAGTTCTGCTAACAGACCTAAACAGACCTTCAAAGGTTCTAGTTCAAACCATTTTTTGTATCTGGTTATGATCCAAAATAAACTGGTATGCCATTTTGAATGGGTCAGCAGCAGAAAAGAGCTTTGTCTTCATAAGAGACAATGTAAATCAGAAGACCTGCCTTTTCAATTCAAAGTCATTCCAAAGTTTGACCAGGTCACACTGTTATGTTAAGACTTAAATGAATTTTGTAATTCATGCTGATTCAGTGTGAAGTATTCAGTATTACTTGAAAAAAATGCTTTTCAATACAGTCTACACTTTCAACTGTATTTCAAACAGTTGTATACATTGTGGAGTAGGGAGAGCATAAATGAATTGGATTTCATAGTATTGAAATGTTTAATATTTGCATCCTAATAACATATCACTTGATCCCCTTAACTAATGGTCTGGTTATAGTTTGATGGCATAACTATTCAAGACAGTTTTCATTTAATGGAAATAACATGTGATTTTTGTATATTTCTGATATTCATTTGTTTTACAAATATTTCAAATCCAAATCTTGCAGCCCAAACAAGGAAAATTGCCTAGTTCTTCCAACAGGACTTATTCAAACAGTATGGGGTCATCCGAAGATTTGCTCTCTGATAAATCAAGCGTAGCTTCGGATGTAGGAGAATTGTCATTTTCTACCAGTTCATCCATGCAAAGCAAGAGAACTCTTCCTACTCCCAGCAAGGTGAATACTCTTTAACTAATCATTAATTGGATTTGGACGTTGAAATACATGGCATTTCAATATTTTATCTGAAAGTACTTTTTCCATAATTTAAGATGCTCCTAATCTCTGTATCAATTAGATGGGGGCATAAAATTTTAATTTAAAAAAATACATTTTAACTGGTGTGTCTTTTGAAAGCTGTTTTGATTTTCTCCTATGCAATGAATCAACATGGCAAAAAAAATCCATTGATGCAGAAATATAATTTGCAAAGTAGTAAGTTCTGTCTAATTTGACCTCATTTTTTGTACCAAACAGAAGAAAATCCATATGCTATTAATGCAGCAGTACCCAATCTTTCTGCCTCTGTGGACCAACATGGGGGTGGGGGGAGGGGAGGGGAGGGTATGGTTTCACGCATGCATCGCACAGACCAGGAGTTAGGGAACCCTACTATAATGGAGAGGAAGAGATAAGCATATACTTACAATTGAAATTATCCACGTAGAGAGATACAATTTGATGAGGAAAAAATGCAAAGCACAATGGTAAGAATAATATACCTGATTATATTTCTTTGGCATACAGCCAAATCATTTATCATTGTCTTTACAGTTGGAAATGAAGACGAGACAACTGAAACCTCCTAATAATGTTCATATGCGAAGAAATACTTCATCTTCCTCCTCCTCCTCTATTTCCAGCATGAATTCAAGTTTGAATTCAAGTCTGTCAATTTCTCCTAAAAGAGGAAGTGGTAATTATTCAGTTGTGGTTTAATTTTGGTGCATAGTATGGAATTGGGAACTGTGGCTTAATGAAAATATATTCAAGTAGTCAGAGTTGGACACTGAATGGGGAAGGCAGGAGCTGCAGCTATTCATGGAAGACAAAACTGTATTAAAATGCAATGACAGTGATGCTTCTCTTGAGTAAATTCTTCAAGAGCACAAATATCTTAGCAGCATTTTTAAAATGTGTAATTTAACAGCAAATAATTTAAATATGTTAAAACTGAGTGTAAGTGTCTCAGAACATAAAAGACAAATACAATAAATCACTCCTCTATCTTCATCTGCATTGTGATTGAGTAAACCTCATTTGTTAGGCTCAAATAAATATAAGAATGATACTGATGTGATGAATTATTCCTATATGGTTTGATTGCATGGGTAATAATATCTTAAAAATGTGTGAGTAAAATTCTAATTAAGAACAGTAATGAACAATAAGGTTCATAGTAAGAAAAACTAAGTTCAGATGCTGTTTTAAGACACAAATAACATTGGTGACCCGGATGGATGACATGTAAAATGAAGGAAGTATTCCTGTTTTCTTAAATGACTTCAGATACCTTTGTGACGGAAGTATCCTGGATTGCTCCACTGGGTTGGGTGAAGGGCATTGGGGTATAGTAACTAGTTCAACCAGACATTGAATGCCGCAATCTATTTTTCCTTTCATTCATGCATGCAGCATCTGTAAAAGGGATGCGTGTGTACAGTTTGTAACAGGAGCACACATTTTTTTGGTGATTTCATTTTACAAACATATGTTTATTGCTATCCATAGTATAAGGTTATTGTAACAGGGACTGGTGCTTGTTTTTGTGACCTTTTTAAAAAGCGTTGGCTACAATAATGATAATGCAGTCTGTGCTGTCTTCTTATTTCCTAGTCAAAACGAGTGTTACAAAAGCTCCTGCAGACATCTCCAGGTGCTCTTCTGTAACAAGCAAGATTTCCATAGTTAAACCTATGAAAGGATTTTCAGTGAATGCTGCCCACTCTGATGCATCTGGAAAACAACCCACACCCAAATGTGCTAAAGGAAATCCTGTGAATATACCCAAATATAAAGCTACATTGACATCTGAGAGCGCAAGCAGTAATCTGCAGAAAAGTTCAGATTCTAGTCTTCAGAAAGTATTATCAAAAAACACATTAGGAAATGCAACTAAAAGTTCAAGTCTCAAACTTAACTCTAAAACAGCAGCTCCAAACTTAAAGCGAGGTAAGGAAATTAATCTTAATGCATTAAATTATGCTAACTTCTGGAGAGTGTTGATTCTGTGCTTAACATGCTGATGTACATGCTGGCAAAAAAAGTTTAAAAGAATTAAATTAAGCAATTGAATATGTATCTAAGAAAATTAATATGAACACTTCAACTATTTTCTGCTTATATATATTTTTTTCAGAAAATGAAGTCACCAGAGTATTGCAATCAAATCCAGTATTATCCAGTAGCAATATTGAAAGGTAAATTTCTATATGATGACAGCTACTGATTACCACTTCAGTTGTTTGTCTTCATTGAGCTGTTCTGTAACATAGGTGACTGGAAACCTTGATAGAATCCAAATTGTTTAATTTCCTGGAAAAATGAATAAAAACGCTGTCAAGCTATCCTGCAGTGTTGTAATATTCATATATTTAGATAAGTTCTGTGCTTGCAATTTAGGTAACTGCAAGCTTGTCAGAAACTTCAAATTGAGGCAATTATTTATTTATTATTAATTAGATTTATATACCGCCCTTCTCCTTACGGACTCAGGGCGGTGAACAGCCGAATAAAAATCAGTACATAAAAGTTAAAAATTTATAAAACACGTATAAATTTGGCTGAGAATTAAAAACAAGT
This sequence comes from Masticophis lateralis, assembly GCA_030761175.1. Lineage (NCBI taxonomy): Eukaryota > Metazoa > Chordata > Lepidosauria > Squamata > Colubridae > Masticophis > Masticophis lateralis. The sequence continues at coordinate 78,956,342 of JAUDYJ010000006.1, read as the reverse complement.
AAATATTAAAATACAACAACTCTACAAACTCTAAAAACTTTAAAAAATTCAACAGGGATCAGGCTAAACCGGCAAGTTGGAAAAGATAAGTTTTTTGGGCCCGACGAAAAGGCCAGAGGTCGGAGATCGTTCTCAGTTCTGGAGGAAGATCATTCCAGAGGGTAGGGGCTGCCACAGAGAAGGCTCTCCCCCTGGGGGTCGCCAGCCGGCATTGTCTGGCTGATGGCATCCTGAGGAGGCCCTCTCTGGGAGCGAACCGGCCGGTGGGAGGCAATTGGCGGCAGAAGGCGGTCCCGTAAGTACCCTGGTCCTAAGCCATGGAGCGCTTTAAAGGTGATTACCAACACCTTGAAATGCACCTGGAAGTCCACCGGCAACCAATGCAGCTCGCGCAGGAGAGGTGTCACGTGGGAGCGCCCCGTTGCTCCCATAATCCCCCGCACGGCCGCATTCTGCACCAGTTGGAGCCTTCGGGTGCACCCCAAGGGGAGCCCCATATAGAGAGCATTGCTGTAGTCCAGGCGAGAGGCACTGTATAGCTTTATGTTTGCCGGTTCAAATATTACACTAAATAATTGTTAAGCTTAATTATCCATGGTTTGGGGCAGTATCTGACTTGGAACCCTGTAAAATGCAGGTAGTCCTTGCTGACCAACCACTTGTGCAGCAACCATTCACACTTACAATGTTGCTAAACAAGAGGTACTTAGTCCTCATAGTTGTGGCCATCACAGCATCTCCGTGACTATGATTTGGATGCTCAGCAAATGGCTCACGATTACAATGTCATGGTATCCCATGCTCATGTGATCACCACTTGCAACTTTCCTGCCAGTTTCTAACAGGCAAACAAGCCGGAGGAAGGTTGCAAATGGTGACCATGGAATACTGTGACTGCATGGGATTTGCCCATCTGGAACTGCCAGAACTGCTGTAATAAGTTGATGTGGTAGTTACATGACATAATGCCTTACAATTGCGTTGCTTATTGTTGTAATTCCTGGTCCCAGTCACCATCGATAAACAAAACCTATCTATGTCTTTTGCAACCACTGTGATATGTTATCCTCCTAATACCTGAATGTAACATGAATAAGTTATTAAAAATAAGGACTCTTAGTTGAAATTTTAAGGTTCTAAATTTGTTATGTTTTCTTAATCTCTGTAGCAATGTTGCATTTTCCACACCTGTCAAACAATTAGAAAGAACTGTATTAAAATCCTGCTCTGCTGTGAAGCCTTTTTTACGGACTCCTGACAGAAGGCATTCTATATTGCCTATCTCTGTTGGTCGAAGTATTTCGGGAATTCCAGCACTGACACCCCAATCAGTGCCCAGAACAATATCATCCCCTAATTGTTTAGCTCTTCGACAGGTCTCCAGTGTGTCTTCTAAAAAGACTACAGGAATTAGGTATGTCTTCTGCCATTTTTCCTCATCCTTGCAATTATTGTTTATTAATATGCCTTTTGCTTATCTCTGATTTCAAAAAATGCTAATTTATTATTTATTTATCAAATTTATAGACAGCCAGTTTGGTCTATTGATTAAAGTACCAGGCTAGAAAGTGGGAAACCGTGAGTTCTAGCCCTGTCTTAGCTATAAAAGCCAGTCACTCTCTCTCAGCCCAATTTACCTCATAGGGTTATTGTGGGGAAAATAGTACAACAAAAAATGTGATGAATATGTTTGCCATCTTGAATTATTTGTAAAAAATAAAGGTGGGAAATAAATAAGTTATAAAGTTGGTTATCTAACCCCAAAGGGGATTCTGGCTGAAATATTGACTTGAATGTTGAGTGTAAGTTTAGCTCTTCCAGAGAAAACTACAAGGTTTCAGTATGGAATTCTCTGATACCAAAAAAGGAGAATATTTGTAGCTCAGGGTTGAAATGAGGGGTCCTTGGTGCTCTTTTGAGCTTGTCTGTTTTCTTGCTCTTTACTAATTCTCGTTCTGAAAAAAACATTATGAAATACACCCTAGAAAAGGGGCAGGGTTTTCTATGACATTCCATAGTGGTATCCATCAACTGAATGCTTTGGAATTATTCAGCTAATCAATTCATATATTGTGATGTATTACAAATACAGAGTTATGATTTCTATTGGCTGTGACTGATGACATACAAATGATGTAACTATGTATTTGCCACAACAATATTTCTGCGGGAAGATGTCTTTTTTACTGTACTATAATGAAAACATGGATCCATGAGCTTTAAGGATTTTGCGAAAGATACATTACTTATTGAAACAAAAATCTTACAGTATCTTTATTTTAGTGTAAGTTTTAAGGACAGTCCATTTCTCATGTAATTTTGTTTTCCTGCAGGATTGGGGTAAAGAAACAATTGCATATAATGAATAGAAATAAATGATTCCAGGGTTGGAATTCTGCATAAAATTTGCTTTTTTGTTGTTTCTACCTAGTTCTAAATGTGTGAGTAAGAACAAGACATGGATGTCTTCAAGCACATCTTCAACAGAAGGAGACTTATCTCCACCAAAAATTACACCTATCGCGCTTACTTTTTCACCAGATAAACCTTTTATTGAAATAGAACAAGACATTACTAAAAAAGGGAAAACAGCAGAAGTAATACTAGCTAAGGAGGTAAGTTGTGTTTTATCTGCCATGTCAAAATACAAAACATGTATTACAGTAAAAATTAGTGTTACAACTGCTGCTTGTGTTCAAAAAATTTGAAAGATGCTATCACCTCCTAGTATAGTTGCTATTGTAATATTTTACACTAGGAAGGCTCTTATGGTATTTCAATAATGAAGGGTTTTGTTGGTCTTGCTTATAAATGTGCTTTGCAGATCCATATCTCTTGAAAACATTTTAAATGCAATTACTTCAAATGTTGGTTATATTAATAGTACATCGGTGCCTCCTATTAATACTTTGAGATAAATATTCTTGTTAAGAGTCCGTTTTCAGGAAAGATAGGTGGGAAACTTATTTACATTGATGACTCATTAAGTGGGAAATTTGAATTAGATCACACAAGCACTGAAATTAAAGGTTGTTTGGAGCAGCAGAATATCAAAGATTTAGGTATTTTGGGAGGTGGGGATAGATGTTATGTAACCTGACATTCTGTATTTTTGAGAGTATGATATTGGAACACTTAAAACACTTTTTCTAGGACTTGTTGATAGAATTTGAAACAGATAAAACACCTGTTGCCATCCAGGAATGTGAAAACAAACCTCTCATTGATCTTAACACTCCTGAAATAACTAAAGCCTCTCCATTAAAACCTACAGGCCAGGTAAGGTTATTTTTATCTTGCTCTTAATACTGTTTGTAAGTGTGGGTTGATGATAAAAAGTTTAATTGCATGTATTTTACATTTAGAGGTTTACTCAACTGTTATCTTTGAAGCTTTGTTCAATAACTGATGTTATATATACTACATGTAATATTAGAAAATTTAACCTCAAAATTCTGTCAAAAACTGGCATTGCTTAGCTATTGCAAAATTAATTTTGAATTGGGTGTAATTGGTTGTAATCAACACTGCACTGTCAATATAGATTTGCTAACAAATGGGTTTCTTTATATTTCCAAGAGTGTAAAAGTTGCGTTTAGTCAATGTTTTAATAATACATTTTCTATTTCTAGCTAATAGATCTGAGCTCACCTTTGATGAAACTAAGTCCTGAAGGAAATAAAGAAAATTCACCTCTTCTGAAATTCTAATTTTAAAAAAAAAATGGTTTTCAAACTGGAAAAAATTCTAGAGTTTAGCAACTAATATTTCACTGGTCAGTAGTTTTAATACTGGGAAAAAAAGACATGAAATTAAAATTGTGAACTTGAAATGTTGATATATTGCTGCTAGGAAAAATAGAAAAGATGGTTTTTTTATATTTTAAGCAATTTTGGTTGTAGCAAATGTATTTCCTGGTAAAACTATTTGTTTCAAAATCGTGCAAAGTAAATTGTAGATGTATGTCAAATATATTGAAATAAAGTTAAGCATTTTAAATATTTACACACTTTAATAATTATTGCAAAATATTCAGTGTGTCTGAAGACAATTGTAGGAAGTTAGCACTCACCCCTCTCCTAGAAGGATGAAATATTTTAGGAAATATTAAAAAGGCAGAATATTATATTGCCCTGGATGAGAAATGGAGAAAGATGTTTTAAAGACAAAGCAACTCCCACCTTCCTGCTTCCCCTCACCCCTTTGTTAATGGGCCAGAGGCAGAAACTCAATCTTTGACAATAGGACCCATCTGCAACACAATAGCAACAGAAACTAACACAATGGGACCCATCTAGGACAGAAACTCACCACATGGCACCTGGGAAGATTACATCAGCCAGCAAGGCTAGCTAAGACCCCCACCCCCTGGGAGTCTGACAACCAATCAGGATACTCTTTCGGGGCCCCAGGAAGTTCAAAGCCAGAGAGAGCATAAAACCCGGGGACTCCCTGTATCTCACCCTTTTTCTGTTCAGGAACTCAAACCATGTGATCCTCTCCACCATTAAACTATTTTTCCAAGCAGTCTCCATGTTTCCAGTGTCTTTTTCCCCACTTGGAACTGAAGCCAGATGGATATTTGGATATTTCTTTCAACACAATCACAATTCAATCTCTTTAAGAATGGCAGATTTTTAAATGCAGAACTTCTATTTATGACAGGACAGAATGTGTGCCTGACTTTTCCTTTATATTCAACCACCTCGTGTGCAAAAAGGAATGAGCTCTCCCAAATTTTATTTTATTAATTTGAATAATTCAGTACAAAACTACAGTATACTATCCCAAACTATCTTTCATCATGGTTCAGCTTTTAAAATCATTCAACTTTTTAATTAAAAATTGGAGTTAGCAGCAACTAACTGCTGATAACTGGGTGTTAGACCCAAAACTTTTCATTTCTAAGTGGCTTGTCAACGCAATTCACGTTAGAAAGGTTATTTGCCTCATGGAATTCCTTATAGCATGAATAATAAAAAGTTGTAAAAAGCAAAACCATTATCACATTTCTTTCTCATTGCAACAGCTCAGATGTACATGAAGTTTTGTCTTGTAACATATAAAATAGGAATTGCATATTTTGTTTTCATCATCAAAAAGAAATGGTAATATAAAATAATACTACTGTTTAGTCATTGCTCTGCTTTTTGAAGGGATTTTTTTTTTTTAAAAAAGCAATTTTGGTAGGCAACCTCTGCTGTGCTTGACCCATTTTTCTCTCCCCGCCCTTCACAAGAGCAGAGAGATTGTATAAGAAGAGATGATTAAACAGCAAGCTGGCACACAATACTAAATATACCTGTTTGACTATGCACTTGTGGCTCTCAGCTTTGGAATCTATGCATTCCTTTCTCAACTCTCTTGTGATTCCTTCCTCTCCAAATTCTCCAGCCTGCATTGGGGGAGGGGGAGGTTGCCTAGTTCTTCCAACATGATTTATTCAAATAGTATGGGATCATCAAGCATAGGTTCGGATGCAGGAGAATTGTCATTTTCTACCAGTTCAGACTGTTATGTTGCTCTCCCACATCTCTCAGTGATATCAGGGTAGCTGCCCAGCAAAATAAGATTTCCTATTTCACTGCATGGCCTCCCATCACTCATTCATAGGGATACATTAAAACACGTTGAGCTAGGAACTGACTTGGAAATGTGTTGGGCACAGTAGAAAAGGCTAGTAGGAAAGATGGAGGCTCTCTTGATGCCCAGGTGAGGGTGGCTGTAGAGGTCAGGGACCCTAGGTCACACCTGCACCAACTTCAAATAGTGATAAAGCACCAGGCTGAACCCACTTCCATTTCATTAGGTAATGAAAAAAAAGGATACATGGCACGTTTACATTAAGGCTAACTGCAAGTGAGGAAAGGGAATTCTTACCTAGTGTCTCTCATTTTAAGAAAGGTCAGGTGACCTGTCTTTACATAAGTTCCTTAAGATGGTTATCCAAGAATATGGGAATCATACCAATTAACAAGATAGTATAGTCTTAAGAATAAAAAAAAAGTACCTTTTTGTTTAAGGTAGTGTTTTTCAAACTTGGCAACTTGATATGCGGATATCAATTCCTAGAATACCCCAGCCAGCATACCAACTAGGGAAATTCTGGGATTTGAAGTCCACAAATCTTCAAGTTGCTAAGTAGGAAAAATAATGGTTTAAGGCAGGGGTCTCCAACCTTGAGCATTTTTAAGACTTGTAGACTTCAACTCCCAGAATTGAGAATTGAAGTCCACAAGTCTTAAAAGTACCCAAGGTTGGAGACCCCTGGTTTAAGGAATGGTTCATAAAAGTATGGAATTTGCCTTGGTATAAAATAGAATATAATGGAATGGGAATGAAGTGGAATAGAATGGAAAGGATCTTGGTGGTCTTCTAGTCCATCCCGCTATTGAAGCAGGATACCATGCAGACAAGTTTCTTTAAAAGCCTCCAGTGATGAAGCGCCCACAATTTCTGAAGTTGTTAAGCTTCATATTTATTGGCAGAACACCAGCAACCTATTCAAAACGAGTGATTCCCAAAACAGGTTTAGCGAATCTGCACCGGCCCAGTCTGGTACAGCGAGCGGTTAAGGTCTCTGGTTAGAGACCAGGAGACCCAGTTAGACCCGAAAAGCAATCGATGGCAAAAACAGCTGCAAAATCTTCATAAGGCCGCCAGGAACCATCCCTGACTCGAAGGAACGTGTACACGCACACGGGTGTCCTCCAGCGGTTGCTTTCATTCCTCCGACTGGGGTGAATCCCCCAAAAAAGGCAGGATTTGCGCTTCCATCCTCTTCCTCACCCAAAGATAAAAGGACAGGAAAGCCCCTCCCACTGTCGGGACTCCCTCCCGAGGGAGAGCGGAGGAGAAGGCCGCTTTCCCCGGCCTTTTGTGAGCTCAGCTCCGCCTACAGGCGGTCCCCGTCCTGCCTCTGCCCCCTTCAGGTGACGGTGGGGCCGCGGTCGGGGAAAAAGAAGCGCGGCCGGCTCTCGAGGCGGCGAAGCCAAACCATGATGGGGGCCGCTCGTCGGCACGTGGTGTGCGCCGTGTCCGGCGGGGTGGACAGCGCCGTGGCGGCTCTGCTGCTGAAGCGGAGAGGTGAGGCTTCCCCGAGCGGAGAACCGGGGGGCAGAAAGCAGCTGGCCCCGTATTTCCTTTACGGCCTCCTTTAACTCCCCCCTCATCCATCCGAGCTTTCTTTCCGTCAGTAGAACTTCCGTTCCGGTTTCTGGAGACTACAACTCCCGGCATCCCCCTTGCGAAGGCCTTTGAGAGCGGGTCGTAGTTAACATCAGGTGGGCGAAGCCTGAGGGAGGGACTGTAGCAATAGCAGTAGCACTTACTACACCTATATGGGGCTGACGTGATAGCAGTGTTCCAGTATCTCAGGGGCTGCCCCAAAAAAGAGGGAGTCAAGCTGTTCTCCAAAGCACCCGAGGGTAGAACAAGGAGCAATGGGTGGAAACTAATCAAGGAGAGAAGCAATTTAGAACTAAGGAGAAATTTCCTGACAGTTAGAACAATTAATCAGTGGAACAACTTGCCTCTAGAAGTTGCGAATGCTCCAACACTGGAAGTTTTTAAGGAGATGTTGGATAAGCATTTGTCTGAAGTGGTGTAGGTTTCCTGCCTAAGCAGGGGGTTGGACTAGAAGACCTCCAAGGTCCCTTCCAACTCTTCTCTTCTCTTCTCTTCTCTTCTCTTCTCTTCTCTTCTCTTCTCTTCTCTTCTCTTCTCTCCTCTCCTCTCCTCTCCTCTCCTCTCCTCTCCTCTCCTCTCCTCCAAGGACCCTTCCAACTTTGTTATTTATTCTAAAAATATACCGCTTCATGGTGCTTTACAGCCCTCTCTAAGCGGTTTACAGAGTCAGCCTATTGCCCCACAACAGTCTAGGTCCAAATCATGAACATAGCTGCACTTAATAACAGTTGAACAGACAGCACACCACGAAAGTCTCACTTTGGGATTCAGGGGTTTATTAGAATTTAAAGCATAGCAAACATAAAGCCTTTGCTGTAAGCAATTACATAACATTGCATACACTTCCTCTTTTTCCACAGCCTCAGCCCTCCCTCATTTCGGCACATAGGGAATTATGGTTACCATTTCATCAAGTGCACATGCTGATTACAAATTTTCTTTTATACTTGCATCAGGCAATATTGTCTTGAACCCAGCTCACCTCCCCAAACTCCCCTCCTCATTATTTTCCCCTCACAGTGACCTCGGAAAGGTGGAAGGCTGAGTCAACCTTGAGCCTGCTGAGATTTGAACTGCCAAATTACAGGCAGCCAGCAGTCCTCAACTTACAACCACAATCCAGCCTCAAATTTCTGTTGTTGAGTGAGACATTTGTTAACTGAGTTTTGCCCCATTTTACGACCTTTCCTGCCACAATTGTTAAGTTAATTGCAGTTAAATTAGTAACATGGCTGTTAAGTGAAAGTCAAAAGGCTTTCCCTTTTGACTTTGCTTATCAGAAGGTCGCAAAAAGGGATCACATAACTCCGGGACCCTTCAACCAGCCTAAATATCAGTTGCCAAGTGTCCTAATTTTGATCATGTGACCATGGGCGATGACACAATGGTCGTAAGAGTGAAAAACGATCATAACTCACTTCTTTCATTGCCGTTGTAACTTTGAAAGGTCACTAAATGAATTGTAAGTCGAGGTCTACCTGTATTCGAAATGCTTTACGCTTGCCTTCTTTTGAAGCACATTTTTTAAGCTTCTCGGCTCTTCCTGCAACTCTGGATTCTCATAGTGATCTTCCATTCAAACATTTAGTCTGAGCTATTCAGTCCATTATTGCCTACACGTTTTGACACACCTAGCTAGAATGAAAATTTTCTACTTGTCATGTCCACAATTTACTATTCTGGGAATAGTATATTTTATATTATCACAGTCAGAGTTATCCAAAACTGGACAAAGTGTAGGAGATGTGAGTTTTTGCCAAAGATAATTCAAACACTTTTTAAAAGTGAAAGATTTAACATTATTTGTAAGGGTATCCACAATATGTTCATTTTTCTTGTACGATATTGTCACTTACACTTTCTCATTTCTTACTTTCTCATTTCTTACTTTCCCCATCTGAGCAGGATATGATGTGACTGGGGTGTTCATGAACAACTGGGACTTAGTGGATGAAAAGGGAATTTGTCAAGGCAATCGAGATTGTGAAGATGCCTATAAAGTGTGCCAGATACTCAATATTCCATTTCGCCAAGTTTCCTATGTTAAAGAATATTGGAACGAAGTGTTCAGGTAAGAGAATTTTCATAAATCTTTTGCTGAAAGAAAGATGGGAAGATTAATAAGAGAAATAAAGAGAATGGGTTTCTTATGTAGGCTTTGCAAGCTTCCTTGACTAGTTCTTCTCTCCTCTACTGCTTTTTATAATCTAGCAAAGCATCAATGCTCTATGCCCATCATGGTGAACCTATGGCACACTTGGCCCTATTGGTGAGCACGCAAACTCAGGTCTGGTGCTGGCCAGCTGATTTTTGGGCCTTCTAGGCCCACTGGAAGTAGGGAAACTGGCTGTTTCCTGCCTCCGGATGGCCTCGGGGTGGTGGTGGGGAAAACCTGTTTTTCTTTCTCCCCAGGCTCCAGAGGCTTTCTAGGAGCCTGGGGTGGGCAAAAATGGCCTTCCCCACCCTCCGGAGGCAGGAAACAGCCTGTTTGCAGCTTCCAGAAGGCCTTGGGGAGGTGGAAGGCCATTTTTACCTTCCCCAGGCTCCTAGAAAGGCTCTGGAACCCTGAGAGAGCAAAAAATGGGCCTTCTGGTCCCACCGGAAGTTGGCAGATGGGCCATTTCTGGTCTTCAGAGGGCCTCCAGGGAGGTGGGGAAGGCCGTTTTCACCCTCCCCTGGCTCCTAGAAAGCCTCTGGAGCCTGGGGAGAGAGAAAAACAGACCTACCAGGCCCACCGAGCCATCATGTGGCAGGGGAGAGCGCAGGGGGGTCGGTGCACATGCGCTTGGGCGGGGTGCATAAAATTATGGGTGTGGGCATGCACACGCATGACCCCCCTACAGTCCCCATGCTCCTGGCACGCGATGGCAAAAAGGTTAACCATCACTGCTCTATGGTTTGGTTATGAAAGTGGCCCAATTTTAAAACATTCTGAAGTCTAATAAAACTCCTTTGCTTCTACAAGCAAACACAATCCTCTATTGGAAGAGCTGCAGATGATAAACTAAAGATACAGACTTTGTTGAGTTGAATTTAACTTCTGATGACTACAACACAGCCACATGGTTTTCTTGGGGATAATATGGAAGTAATTCACCATTTCCTATTTATGTTATATGGCTAGTCCTTGACTTAAAACCATTCATTTAGTAACTCTTTGAAATTACAACAGCATTGGAAAAAAATTACTTACAGCTAGTCCTCGCACTTATGACTGTCGCAGCATCCACTTGGTCACATGTTTAAAATTGGGGCACATGGCAACAGCATATATTTATGGTGGTTGCAGCTTCCCAGGGTTATTTGAAAAACACTACTATAAACCAATCCTTTTTTCAGCCGTCATTTTTAAATGGTTAAAATAAGGAGATAATTATAAACTGAAACAACTTCAGTAAAATCTGGTCAGGGTAAAGACATTTCTCTATTCTGATCAGCTGCTTCTGATGAATTTGATATGATTCAGGTGTTTAGCTTTATATCAAGTAACTGGGATTCTTGATGGAGCAGTAAACATGCCTCTACATTTCCAAAAACTCATAATCATTCTAATGTCCCCCCCTTTACCTACAGCTACCTGTTAAATGAATATGAAGTTGGACGCACACCTAATCCTGATATTATATGTAATAAAAACATCAAATTCAAGTATTTCCTACACTATGCTATGAATAACATTGGTAAGTCCTACTTTCAGTGGTGTTTTCCTTTCTGAAAAACAAAGATATGGAATAAACCTGAAAATCAGTCCCAATTTTGCATATAATCTTTTTACAGCCTTTCAAGATCTGGCTTTTCAGATCAATCTGTGTCTTAACTGAAGGCACAGTTTTATACTTTTGTATTCAGTGAATGTATTACTGAATTCAGTGAAGTTTCCTCCTGACCAAAGTGGTACAGGTATAGTACGGGTGGGTTCTGCTTACCTTTACCACCGGTTCGGAAAGGGATCACATGCGCAGATCGCTGATGACTACATCCGGGGCGATGGGCGGGACCTCCCGCCGGTTTTACTATCGGTTCTTGCAAACCAGTCCGAACCGGGGGCAACACACTACTGAGGTACAGGAATATCAGGGATATTGAGAAATATCAATATGAGGAATATCATAAAAACAAAGTCGGGAATATATTAGACGTCTTGCTAAAATAATAGTATCTAATTTGCCTTTATTTTTTCAAAACCATACCAGGAGCTGATGCAATAGCAACTGGACACTATGCGAGGACCTCCCTGGAGGATAATGAAGTTTTTCATCAGGAATACAAACAACAACCACGAGGACTTTTCAGAAATAGATTTGAACTAAGAAACAGTAAGTGCCCCACTGTTTAAATCCAGATTAGATACATAGCATCAATTCTCAGTCATCCTGGTCATGGTTGTCCCAAAGATGCTTTTTCAGAGGCAACTGGACTTTCTTGTTTTTCTTTGAAGACATTTCACTTCACATACAAGAAGCTTCAAACAGATTTCCAGAAAAAAATGCAGATTTCAGGAATCACTTACACTTCAGTTTGAAATGCAGACCCAACAGACTAATTTCCAATAGCCTGTGCCTATCTTCAACAGTGAAGGGACACAGGGCAGAAAAACATCCTTCACCCAAGAAGGCTCCACACCCATTTGCACTACTCAGGTAACCCTGAGGACACTCTCAGGGTTACCTCAACGACTCTCTAGAACAGGGGTCAGCAACCTGTGGCCACATGTGGCTCTTTGGGCCTTCTGCAGTGGCTCCCTATTGGGTGATCCACCACTGGCTGGCCCCGCCCCTTGCCCTCCCCTACCAATCGCCCCTCGCCTGGCCTGAGAAGGTAAGGGCAATGGCAGGAGATGGAGAAGTGGCCAGGGCAGAGACAGAGAAAGATACAGAGAGAGAGGGAGAGAGAGAGATATAAAGAGATACAGAGAGAGAGGGGAGGGAGAGAAATGTCAAAAGGATTTTGTGGTTCCCAGTGTTTTTTAACAACTCGTTTTCTGCCCTAATGACCGGCTGGGTAGGCGTGGCTGGAGGGGGGGATCATGTGACTGGTAGAAGTGCGTGACCTTGAATTGACCACGCCCACCCAGGTTTTGTGGCTCCCGATGTTTTCTTTTCTGTGGGAAATGGGTCCAAATGGCCCTTTGAGTGATTAAGGTTGCAGACTCCTGCTCTAGAAGAATGTAAATGACCAGCTGCCTGAAAGGAATATAAATCCTTCCATTCCCCACCATCCAGTCAGAACTGAAGAAGCTTCTTGGATGAGAAGCAAAACGTCTTCAAAGAAAAACAAGAAGGTCCAGTTGCCTCTTGAAAAAGCACCTCTAGCATCAATTAGTATAATGAAATGAATGGTTAGTAGTAGGCACTTTGTCTGCAAAACTCTTAGAATACAGATTAAAACTGGAAAATAAGATGAAGAAAAACAGTTAATTGATATTACATTTTTGCAGAAAGAAAATGGTTAAAAAATCATCTGCATTGGATTTAAAGTAGTATATCATAGATCCTATTGATTATATATCAAAGTATCATATCACATTATATATCATCATCTTGATATCAAAGATACCATATCATAATCAAGAGCTTCTTTACTGAATATTCCTTGAAACAAAATCACATTTATTATTTGTTATTTCGGCTTTCTTGGTATATAGTATTAATTGCATAGCATGATGGCTTGTTTTATTGTTTTCTGCCTTGTTACCATTTTCTGTGATTTAAAGAATTGAACCAAATTTTCCTCTTGCAGCTGTCAAACTTCTTCAGGGAGCTGATCACAATAAAGACCAAACATTCTTCCTCAGCCAGATTTCTCAGGAAGCTTTGCAAAAAACCATTTTTCCCCTTGGAGACTTAACAAAAGACTTTGTGAAGAAGATAGCTGCAGAACATCAGCTTTATCATGTGTTGAAAAAAAAAGAGGCATGGTAACATTTCCTACTCAAAGAACTCAATCATTATAAGGGGGGGAGGAGATCAATCATTATAACTTAGAGCAGCGTTTCTCAGTCTCGCACATTCGTTTTCCTCTTCATACTTCATAGTGTCCCCCTGAAGCCTGGTCCATATGTGGAAAAGCTACTCTTCCATTAAGATCACGGGTGGGCTGTTGGGGGTTCGCAGGGGTTCGGGAGAACCTCTAGCTAAAATTCTGTGCAGTTTGGAGAACCCCCAAATCCCACTCCTGGCTGGTCCCGCCCCCCCCTCCCAGGAGTCCCCATGTGGCCCATTTTGGATGCAGGTAAGTGCAGGGCGTGCATGGAGGCTCGCGGAGGGCAAAAAACAGGCCTACCGGAAGTTTGGGAAGGGCTTCTGGAGCCTGGGGAGGTTGTTTTTGCCCTCTCAGAGGCTCAAAGAAAGCCTCTGGAGCCTGGAGAGGGCAAAAACACCCCCACCCACCCACCATTGTGCAGGAGGCCGACTAGGCCACGTCCACCATGGCGACGCCCACCCAGCAACTGGGCAAAGAACCCCTTGCTAAAATTTTTGAAGCCCACCCCTGATTAAGTTGTGTGGACTACAACAAAAATCCCCAGCCAACAATCGCCAAGTTTGAAAAACATTAGTTTAGGCGCTTTTGCAATCTGGAAATGACCAAAAGCTGTTTTTTTTAATTGATCGTGTTTCTGGATGAAATTACCAGTTGTGTCATTTTAGTGTTTTGATTGTTTCTAAGTCAGGAATTAGTTCTTCTAGCTTTCATTGCAGCCAAGTAGGATAGTTTTCTGCTGAACACATATTTTCCTATGAGCTGTCAGTATTTCATATTGTTTATTTTTCCTCTAAAGTTCACAATTTTTTTTAAAAGATTAATTGTGCATCTAGATAGGTAGATTTGTAGGTGGGAATAGATAGATATGTGCTGTTATTTGAATTTTCAAAATCCCTAAAGGATGACCATCAATTGTGTTTTATTTTAGAGCATGGGCCTCTGTTTTGTTGGTAAAAGGGATTTTTCAGAGTTCCTCCTTGAGGTGAGAAATTGCTGATTCACAATTTTTATGAACACGTGTACATTTTATTTTATTGTTACTTTCAAAGTTATTACTTTTAAATGGAATTTAAATTGAGAGGATGTTTTTTCCCCTTTGTAGTATTTGCAACCACGTCCAGGAAATTTTGTCTCCATTGAAGATGGCAAAATTCTTGGAACACACAAGGGTGAGCAAGTGTTTTTTCATTCCGTTCCTATTAAATGATGTGAAATATAAAGATCTCTACATTAACACACACACACACACACACGAATTTGGCAACATAAAACTCAGTAAATCTTTAAACTGTCTCATCACCTTGAGCCATAATAGCTCAGTGTTAGAGTGCAGTACTGCAGGCTACTTCTGCTGATTGCCGGCTGCTAGCAGTTTGGCAGTTCAGTTCCCACCAAGCTCAAGGTTGACTCGGCCATTCCATCCATTTGAGGTGGGTAAATTGACCCAGATTGTTAGGGGCAATACACTGACTCTGTAAACTGCTTAGAGAGGGCTGTAAAGCAGTGTAAAGTGATATGTCTAAGTGCTATTGCTATTATCTGGCAATGGATTTGAATGAATTTGGAACCCCAAGCCCCTACAATATCCTCTTGTTAAAAACATCTGGCCACAAAAGCTTCAAACTAGGTGGCGAGTTATTAAACATTTGGTTACTGTTTTTATTAGGTGATACCGTCTAAGGAAGTGGGATTTTATAAAGTGAACAAAATGTGGATCCTTTAATCTCCTTAAAAATAAAAGGTGTAAAGCAGGCTTTACTTAAGGTGTAAACATACTTAAGAAAGGAATCTATTAATGCTGAAAATTAGACCAGACTTGTAAGAGAAGAATAATGTTTTTTCAGGGAGAGAGGAGGGGTAATAATTACTCGGCTTGGCCTGGGGGGTTTGTGGGAGGTGGTTTGCATATGGAAAGAGATTCCATACGATGACGCCTGGAATTTTGACCAGTCCAAGTGGGAGAGGAGATGGCTTAGACTAAGCCTGGACATTGGGAGAAGATGTTGTGTGGTTTCTTTGACATCTGACATCTTATTTGACTGAAGATCTTTTGAGAGAGGTGGGGAGGGAAAGGAAGGGAAGGGAAGGGAAGGGAAGGGAAGGGAAGGGAAGGAAAGGAAAGGAAAGGAAAGGAAAGGAAAGGAAAGGAAAGGAAAGGAAAGGAAAGGAAAGGAAAGGAAAGGAAAGGAAAGGAAAGGAAAAATCGGTTTCAGAGGCAATGCATTTCAATAAAGCTTTCCAGGCTCCTTTTGGTAGACAACTTTCCAGAACAATGATTTTAGCTATTCAGTTATATTATTTGAATTACTATTGTTATTATCAGTATTATTATTGATGGCTAATAAGTTGCTGTTGGGGAAAAAAATTGAATGGGAGTGACTGCTGTCTAGGAGCATTTCTGAAAACCTGCCAGAGATATATTTCTGATGATTGTATTACAAACGGAGCAGCTTATAAATCCAATCAATCAACATTCACATTCTTGTGCTTGTGTAATTACCAAAGCCTAACATGTTAATATATGTTATTTTAAACACGTCTGGCAGCAATTCTACAATGGGGTAATCTATTAGTTAAGAGTCCTGATTATATTCAGAACTCATTCTCATGTTCCGAAATTTCTATTACATCTTTTACAAAAATTACCTTAATTTAACTTTGCCCAACCTAAGATCCTTTGTGGATTGTTGACTTCCAGCACCATTGGGGGCCTACCCGCTTAAGGAAAGTTGTGTCCCTTTCATTTTGATGCTTATTAAGAGAGTTAAAAGTACGTTGAGCTTCTATTACTTCTTGCTAGTATTATTGGAACTTGGAAGTAAGTCACATTGGAATTGGTTTAGAGATGGGATATTGGTTAGGATGAAGCTGTTACACTGATTCTTAAGCATAATGAGTTTAAATTTCAACCATAAATTCTGTTTTTTAGGGAAATTAATCTATATAAACTCTTGGCAAATTATTTTAATCTGTAATATGTGCTTGCTGGTATTTTGAATGGACCTATTTTTTCCTGATGAAATACAAGAAATCCTGTTGTAGTTAATAGCATTTTCACAGAGTAAGCTTATACTTGATACCTCATACCTAATTTTCTGTTTCCTTTTTTTGGTGCTTTTAATAAATACTGCTCCAGAGTTGTAGGTACTAACTTGTAATTGATCTCATTCAGCTTGTTCAAGATACAAATCTCATTCCTAGCCAGTTTGGATGATAGCATTTAGAATCATAGAGTTTGGAGGACCAGAGGGAAGAGGGTAAGGGACCACATACTGGTTGCAACAGCACAATCAAAGACCTGCCCCTTTATCGGGATGTTGGTTAGGATGAGACTGTTAAACATGAGTTTAAATGTCAACCATACATTCAGAAACATCGTGTGTTTCTTTTCTGCATTTTGCCTCTTGACTAAACAGCTGGTATTCTTAATCTTTTCCTTCCCTTTTGTTTTCAACATATCTGTGGATTATATTTTAAAATATGTGCCTTGCTTTTCTTAGGTAGCTTCTTATATACGTTTGGCCAGAGAGCTAAGATAGTAAACAGCAGTAATGCATGGTTTGTTGTAGATAAAAACATCGCCTCTGGGGAAGTTTTTGTGGTAAGTTTGCTTGCATTTGTACCGTTTGTGATTGGTGCCTAAAAGAATGTGGTTATTACTGGCCCAAGATTCTTGCCTTTTGCATACAAAAGAAAAACCAAAGCTGTTAAGTCAACCAGGTGTCGAGAAGTTTCATTACATCCTGTTCAAACTAGCTTTTGATCAACAGAAAATTGAAAAGGACGTTGGCACAAAGTATGCAGTAAACAGCAAGCAATGAAAGAAACGATCAGACCGTTGAGCTTCACTTTGAAACAAGCATGCCTTCATCCTAAGTGTTTCATCTTTAGGTCAAACCATCATCCTGATGCCATAGTTCTATTGTTAGTGATGGCCACTGTCGCAGTTTGGAAGGGCTGACTTGCAGAGCGCATCCTTAGATTCCTGCTTCTCTCTTCCCCTTATCAAAGGGAAATAGATGCCCATTTGTGAGTGTGGATGCTGCTGTGAGATTTTGGTTATTGTATCAAGGGTCACACAATGTGACATCAGCACTGGGAGGGGCTGAGCAAGCAGCAGCACCTTGATGGACTTGCTGAAACTGTCCACTTGCTGCCTCTTTCATCAATATTTCCCTATTCCCATGGATGGCATAAGGATACACAAGTAGTCCTCATATAGCAACTTTGCAATTACGCCAGTGATGAAACAATTTCTTTATGTCCAATTCTTGCATTTATGAGGATTGTAAGGCAAAGGAAGGTTGAAGTAAGATCACAGGCACAGTTGTGCATCGCTTAGTAACTGCTTCGCTTAACAATGGCATTGCTGTTACTAACTGAGGTTGCTAAATGAGAACAAGCTATACTTAATATACTCCTTTAAGCCTAAATTTATATGAGGAGCAGTGTCGCCACTCTTGTAGCAGTGCTTTTGTTCTTTCTTGGCCCCTTTAAATGATGACATTTTGATATAGCGCTCACTTAAGATTAATATCTACCTGTGCAAAAACTTCATTTCTAGTTCATGTTACTTTCATAGCTTTAGCTACATATAAGCTAATTATGGTTAAAACAAATCATGGTTAAGTTTTAGGCCCAACACTTTCCTGCTTTGTGCACGAAACACAACATTCCATAACAATTATCGGTATATAATGCACTGTTTCGTGATCTTGGCAACTTTGGACTTCAATTCCCCAAATTGTGTGAATTGAAGTCCATGTGTCATAAAGTTGCTAAGATTGAGAAACACTGATCTAGTTTAACTGTATAAGCCTGTTAGTTTCAATAAATTACTGTATGACCCATGAGGGCTCAGCACCCTGGGGCCTGTGGTCCCGAACAGCTATTGGAGACCCCTGCAATCATATTACTAGCAGCCAACAACATGGCTATTGAAAATTAGCAGACTACTTCCCTTATTTTGGAAGGCGGAGCCCACAAAGATCTAATATAGAAGGCTTCAGATAGTTTTAAGATAGTTCAAATAAAAAGAGAAGAAACCGAACTGGAAGAAATAGAAATCCTGGCCAGCTGGTTTTATATGGTATATAGCTTACTATACGGTAGGTCAAGTTTAGCATTGCCTTTTGGAAAATGTTAAATAATATTAAATTTGCCCGCCTCAGCGTTCCATCAAACCCGCCTGTGATATTTTCTATGGTCTCCCCTTTATAAAACAAATACAATGAGCATTCTTCCCAGTTTGTTGAACACGAGTGCAATAAACATTGCATTTATCATCGCTGTGATAGAAAGAGGACCTAATGATTTGTGGTTTTACCCCCACTCTCAAAACAGAAGTTTTATTTTGCCTTCCAATTTAACTTTGAATTTTTGTTTTCTTTTACTTGTTGCTGATTTTATCTATATATAGTGCTGAGATGCTCAGTTGTAAATTAAAATTTTTGCATCCTTCTGAAGGCTCCCTGCAGGGATCACCCTGCACTTTACAGAGATCTTTTACGGACAAGCAGAGTGCATTGGATTGCTGAGGAACCTCCTGCAGAACTCATTCAGAACAAAATGATGGAGTGCAATTTCCGCTTCCTACACTTGATGGCGCTAGGTGACTAGTCTTTGTTAATGGAAAGATCTTGGTGGAACACATGGCATAGATAGAGGGCATTTATAGAAGGAAATATTTACTGGATATGTTTATAGAAGGAAACATTATTTGCTCAGATTACAAATACCATTGGCTGAGAATACAGGTTCTGAGGTTTTAATTTCTGGTTTTAATTGGGTTTTATGTGTTTGTAAAGGGTATTTTCTAAATTCTGTATTTAATTCTGGTGGTTTGATTGTTTAATTATGTGAGCCAGCCTTAGTCATGTAGATGGGCAATCAAATCAAATCCATAAAAGTCAATCACTTAACAGTTATTTTTTTTTATTCGTAGTGCCTTGTACATTAACCCTAAATCAAGATGGATCAGTATGGTTGACTCTGTCTAAGCCAATAAGGGATCTTACAGCAGGGCAGGTATGTGCTGAGCCTTCTGTGATTATCTTAAATTTTCTAATCCTTGCACAACATATTTCCCTGTAAATACACTTAGTTGCACTTTTGAACAGATAAATTGAATAGCAAAGTATGAAACAGATTTTGTCCCCGTACTGTATAACTGGACATTTTGTTCATACATATTATTGGTTGATTTATTAAACAATTAACATATGAACGAGTAGGAAATCTCAGCAGGAATCTTGGTTCTACACATTACTATTAACAGCTGAATGTTTGAACATGATCCAACACGGCTGGCGTGATTCATAATAATTTTCCCTTGAGTTTTGTTTGATTCTCAACACCGAGAGGAAGGTTTTATAAACATCTGTATTGCGTTTGTCTGCTAGCAATGGTAATAATGAGGGAAATTAAGCTATATTAAGCTATAACTATAAACATTGTTAATAGTATTGAATGAAATGGAATAGAATACATTCTAATATGCAGAAGATAACTGATACAATCTATGGATCTCAGCAAAGGTGTGGTGGGAGGGCAAGCCTGCTCTGTCTGCATATATCCTGGATAAGATGGTCCACTTTTTTTTTCCTGGTTAAGATTTTATTTATTTATTTATTTAGCCAAACATGTACAAGAAAACAGATATAAATATAAACATGGATATGAACACAGGAAATGAGTACAAATAAATGGGGACAGTAGGACAGGGATGGTAGGCATGCTGGTACGCTTATTCATGCCCCCTTACAGACCTCTTAGGAATGGGGTGAGATCCATGGTAGACAATTTAAGGTTAAAGTTTTAAGGAGTTTGAGGATGTAACAACAGTGCATTCCAGGCATTGACCACTCTGTTGCTGATTTTCTGCAATCAAGTTTGGAGTGGTTTACCTTGAGTTTGTATCTATTGTGTGCTCGTGTATTATTGCAGTTGAAGCTGAAGTAGTCATTGACAGGTAGGACGTTGTAGCAGATAATTTTGTGTACTACGCTTAGGTCAGACCGTAGGCGGTGTAGTTCTAGGTTGTCCAAGCCCAAAATTTCAAGCCTGGTGGCATAAGGTATTCTGTTGTGAGCAGAGGAGTGGAGAACTCTTCTTGTGAAATACCTCTGGACTTGCTCAATTGTATTAATGTCCGATATACAGTGTGGACTCAAGGCAAACAAGCTGAATTCAAGAATTGGTCTAGCAAAGGTTTTGTGTGCCCTAGTTATCAGTACAATGTTACCGGAGAAGAAGCTTTGCAAGATTAGGTTAACAACTCTTAATGCCTTTTTGGCAAAGCTGTTACAGTGAGCTCTGGGGCTTAGACCATTTGAGATGAGTCCTCCTAGGTCCTTGACAGAATGAGAGATTCAGTAGTCTAATGTTCAGTTAGAACTGTTTCTCAATCTCAGCAATTGAAGATAGGTGACTTCAACTCCCAAATTTCCCCCAACCAGCTGAAGCTGGCTAGAAAAATTCTGGGACTTGAAGTCCTCCCATCTTCTCAAGTTGCTGAGATTGAGAAACACTGAGAAAGCTATTTGAGAATTTTGGGGGAAAACAAATACACATCTTTACTTGACTAAATACAGTGGAACTCTACTCTTTCTCTGCCCTTCGTTGCCTTCTCACCATAGTTAACACAACAAAAATAGCAACTGTAATGGAAGAAGAAGGATAGCTTTCATTAATTAGCAAAAAACATTCAGAGGACTTGTTAAGCTGCAGGCTTTATCAAGTCCTGTCATGCAAGCTGACGTTGTGGAATAGATTCTGTAAATAACCAAGAGTCTGTGAAAAAGAGTAGGATGTAAGAGCTCTACTCAGTTGGTAAAAAAAATTCTCAGCATTAAGAAATATCTGAATCACAGTTGCTTAAAAATGGTGAGAAAATTCAAATTTTAAATCGTGTGTATTTTTAACAAAGAAAATAATGCAGCTGGAAAAAGGGAGAGACTGTTGAATTCCTTAATTTCAGCATGTTCGTTCTAAGATGAGTGAATATAACCTGTTGTGATTCACTGTTGATAGGTTTGCTAGATTGTTATAATGAACTCAATATTTCAGACTTCTTTGGGAAGCTCTCCTTTCCATGTGAACTGAAAAAAAAATCTGTTTGAATGCAAGAATTATCCTATGATAATTTACTTCGATGCTACTTTTTATCAGTTCAATTTACACGGCTAAGAAAGATCATCTAATAATTATGGTAATAATTATACTAGCCATGAATTCACCTTCCCATTCTCTACATCGGTGGTCACCAACTGGTGGTCTGTGGACCATTAGTGGTCCACGAGAAAATTTTGGTGGTCCGCAGAAAAGTTATTTGCATTTTTTATATTGCATTAAATCAGGGGTCCTCAAACTATGGCCCCTGGGCCAGATACATGCAGTGAACATTTCTGTTGCTGCAGAGAATCACCCCCTTTGGGGTCTTTTTGTATGGGTCGGTAGGGGGCAGAAATTCTGACTTAGGGTCTGCTTCAGACTCCTGGTACGGGCTTTGGGTGAAAAGCCAGAGGGCCTCGTTCCAGTGGGACAGCATCATGGCCGGGAACTAGCTGACCATCTCAGCCCGCTGAGCCTCCAGGCACCAGTACCTGGCCTTGCACTCCTGCAGGTCTTCCCTCTGTTTGGAAAACCTATGCTCGTAGTCCTCAGTGAGGTGCTTCTGCTGGGCCTCTTTCTCGGTCAGATCCAATTTGAACTGAGCTACCTGTTTTGCCAACTCTTTCTCATGCTGGCTGCTTAGCTCCAGCAACTGCTTTCTGTTGGGGCCCTAAGGACTCCGGGCGGGCAGATGAGTAGTGAGTAGAGGCTGGCAAGGTGCCCCTTGACGTGAGTGACATTGAGTCACATGACCATCCAGTCATTTGCCCATCCATCTGATCATTAGGCAGATCATATTAGTGGTCTGCGGGATTTAAAAATCTGAATTTAGTGGTCCCTGAGGTCCGAAAGTTTGGTGACCCCTGGTCTACATTATATGGGATG
Source organism: Masticophis lateralis (assembly GCA_030761175.1). Lineage (NCBI taxonomy): Eukaryota > Metazoa > Chordata > Lepidosauria > Squamata > Colubridae > Masticophis > Masticophis lateralis. The sequence goes on along the minus strand of JAUDYJ010000006.1, from coordinate 78,934,175 downwards.
TTTAAAAGCTGAGTAGTCAGGTGGCACACACCCACCCTTTCTCAATACACAGCCTCACACTTCATACAGTACAAATTGTCACTCTTCTGTCTTCCAGTTTGCTGTTTTCTACAAGGGAGATGAATGCCTAGGCAGTGGCATGATTCTGAGACTGGGGCCTTCGGTCTTTATTTTGCAACAAGGCAAAAACAAGGAGACGGCTGGGGAGAACATACCAGCTGATGAGGTCACAGTCCAGCCGACCAAATGATTTCTTGCTTTCTTAAAACCAATCAGTGTTGTGTGTTTTTTTAAAAAAACTGGTTAGTCAAAAGTCTTGGAATGATCGTCGGATACATGAATGCACATCTGGATGTGTTTGGAATTTATCTGAAAAAATAAAACGGTTGTGACATATGGAATGACTCTTCTTGGTGAGAAAATGGTTACCTTTCCCAATTTCTTGAAGCCCAGCCCTGTGAAGAAGTTGAACAGCAGGCAACAATGCTCAAATAAGTATGCATAGGATTGCGATGTAACGTATACTATTTGAAGAATCCTGTTAAGATCATGCAAGTAAGTTTTTTGGGATGTGGAACAGTAGATTTATGGCTAAATCTACTGTCGTGAGATCACAATGGACTTCTTTATCCTCTTTCTCAATATTGCCTTTTGGTTGCCCATCTTGTAAACTTTCAAACCAGAAAGCCATTAGCAAGTTGGAAGGCAATGTTACAGCTCAAAGATAGATAAGAAAATTGGTGTGTGTTTGTGTGTGAGTGAGAATGCTGGAGATATCTAGAGATCTCTTTTTTCTTTTCCTATGAAATGTCCTAGTATGTGTTAATTAATTGAAGTGCAACAACTAGGAAAAACTCTTGGCTCTTAAACATGCTAGCAACTTCAGATAATATTTTGAAGAACCTTTTGATATTTGCCTTTATCCATGAAAAAGCTGCTTTGTGTAATCACTTCAGCTGTACTTGAGTATTCCAGCACCCAACACAAATAGAAATGTATTGGGGGGATAACTAGATCAGGCCCCACATTTTCTGCTCCTCTCATCTCTGTCATTCTCCACAAGTTAGAGGGGACACGTTTCCAGTGAGAATCCTGCTTTCTACAATCAGATTCCCCATCAGGTTTCCAGCCTAAAGAGAGACAGAGTTCACTGCATGCCTTCAAATTGTGGACAGGAGGGGATTCAGGCAAGACTTCTCTTCATTCTCTTCTATGTCTCCAATGAGGGTGGAGGATAAATAAGCCCTTAATAAACTAAAAGAATAACATTGAACATGGCATTGAAAATCATTGAAGAAAATGGCATTTTCCTGTTCTGTAATTTTAACAAAAATCATTTTTAACGGCAACACAACACACACAATGTAGATATGTGGGAAATGCTATTCTTCATATATAGCCTGCTTATTTTTAAAGAGGAAAATCTCATAGATTCATCTCAAGTCCAAAATTTCTACAATGTCTTTTTATAGATTTTAAATAATGTCTCTTTTGGGGAAAAATGTATTATGAGTCAGATTCTTAATTGCCTATTATTTCAGAGTTTTCATTTTTTGACACAAATTAACTGTCAAGTTGATATAACACGAACCCTACCTATGTAATTAAATTATTAATTCATTCCTTCAGGTTTGAAAGCTTTTGATATGTATTGCAAGTAAACAAAAGCTCATGCTTTGTAAAGTGAAAACGTTTTAGATTTTAGTGATTATTTTACAAATAACTTGAAAGACTCATAGAACAACATTTCAGTCAATAAGCTTTTAATCATGTTTTATATTTCAACGTGTGAGAGATGTATTTTGGGAGAAGAGGCTATGAGCAATGTTGAAGCATCAAGTTGGAACAAGCTGTTCTCCCATGAAGACCAAGGATGGCTTTAGAGCTGCATCATAGCAACCAGAGTTTCTATGGTAACAAAATGATTCAGCCCACATGACAGGTTGTAGCACCTGCAACTACATTCCCTCCCCCTTAGACCAGAAAATACTGTAATACCTGTACTATCCACGACTATATTCACAAAGAAAAATCAAAATTGTATTTGTAATAACCTTATCGACATGATGTGCATTTTGTCTCTTTCCCTATTTGGAAATTCCACACTATTAATGTATTTTTTGTTAGATCTCTGAAGATGAAAATTACTTGGAGAGAGGATCCTTAAACAATCAAGTATGTAATTGTTCCCTTTCGCATGATAATTTAGTATCATTACTAAATCAAAGGAAAGTATTGGAAATGATAACAATGGGACCAATTTTCCTTCCACCATTCCTCAGACTGACTGATCCAGTTATTTCTTTGGTGCAGGCCGGTAGTGGGATTCAAATCCTGTCACTACTGGTTCGCTCATGGGCCAATGCATGTGATGCTTCTGCGCATAGGAGTCCAGGAAGGCAGAGCCTCCCCCCACTGCCGCCACCTGCTCGCCCGATCTGGGGCGAACCAGTAGCAACCCTCCACTGATGTAGGCTCAGGGTATCCACAGGGTTGAAGTCAAGACGGCTGCTACAAAAGCACAATTGAAGAAGCTTCTCCTGTTTGTTTGTTTTTTAATCTCCATCATGTCCATCTTAATTTTTGAAACCACACCCTGTGGATCCCTCTGGTGCTGGCTTTGTTGTGGTACTGCCAATCGGAGCAATTCAGAGCTACAGTAGCTGCTATTTATTTTAGTATATAAAACGAAGTAAACCTAAGTAGCTTGTCCAGCATAAATTTCAGAACAGGACTGCAATGAACCAAACAGTTCTGGAACTCTGAATGAACAAGCTGAAATACACACTCCACTGCACCTACCAAGCCCCAACAGGTGTGTTGATTTCCACACAGTTCCTTAAGCCAAGGTGAGTTCTTTGGGAAGGCCATGCCATTGGGAGGCCATTAAGTGGATTAGATCAAGATAGTCCCCTCTATCACGCAATATAGTCTACCCCTAGTGTGGAAATGGAGAAGGGTGTCCTCTCAGCAGACAATGTGTAGCAGTAGGTGTATATATTTACATGTGCCAAGAATCAGCCCTGTGCTATGATCTTGATCCTAAAAATAGGCTAACAAGACCTGCTTGCATTTTGTTTAAGTTAAAATTACATTTAGCCAGAAAGTCTGGTACAAGCCAGATGTTACCTTTTGTTATCAAGAAGCATATTGGAAACAAGAATAATCCCGAGTTTAGTGATAGTAATTAAGAGCAGTTGCAGAACAAAACAACTCACAAAGATACAATTATATGATTCTAAGCCCCCCTTTCTCCTTCTCAGCAAATCCCTTTACAGACTGACAAACGCTGCCTTGTGTGTTCTGTGAGACATGCTTAGAAGAATGAAAGCATACTTTTTTTGTTGCAAAAATTATCTTTTTCAAATATATATTAACTTGGAATTCAAGATAGTCCAGGGCAAAAAAGAACCGTTTGTAAAGTTTCATGAATCATCATACATGGAAAATATGCTTTGACTATTATTTTATGTAAAATGATCCCATCAAGACTTACTGAAATATGAGAGTTGCATTGCTGGTTTCGCAATGTTTGTATTTGTGATAAATAATTATCAGATTTCATCTTTTAACACTACAGTAATTACCTTTCCGTCAGTCTCCCGGGATACCGCTGGGTATAATCTGATTTCCTTTGTAAATCTTCTTGATGATAGATCTTACACTTTCAGGCTCCTTTTCTACTCTGTGTAGGGTGACCTAGTGAGTCACCTCATAATAAATATGTTCGAGTCAATGCAACTCATAAAATAGTATCATAAATATGATAGACTAGACAAGCCATGATCTGTTGGGTTCTTTCAGAGATACTTCCTTATCACATTCCTCAATGCCTTCAGGAGTGACAAGAGTTTCTAATATAAGATACTCCTCAATTTATGACTATAATTGAGCCCAGAACTTGTGTTATTAATTGAAAAATTTGTTGAGTTTTGTCCCATTTTACGACTTTTCTTGGCACGTTTAAGTGAATCACTGCAGTTGTTAAATTGGTAACATGGTAGTTAAGTGAATCCGGCTTCCCCATTGACTTTGCTTGTCAGAAGGTCGCAAAAGTGGATCATGTGACCCTGGGACAGTACAACCGTCATAAGTCATGAACCAGCTGTCAAGCATTCAGATGCAAATCACGCAACCATGGGGATGCTGCTATGGTCATACGTGTGAAAAATGGTCATGTCACTTTTTTCATTGCCGTTGTGACTTCAAATGGTTACTAAATGAACTGCTGTAAGTCAAGAACTATTGTACTGCTTTGAAAAAGTTGGGATACAAATACAGAGATGTATTTGCTTTGAAAATAATCAGTGTTGCGAACTGTAGAACAAAAACATCGGGTGAATCACAGGAACTGTTATGTGACACTTTGCATTATGTCATAAAAGGTTTTGATAATTTTTATGTAATAGAATTTTATATCTGCCAATTTCAATTCCACAGCAGTCATGGCTCCTGGATTTTGGATGCATTGTGTAGGTTTGTGATTGCGAACCTGTGGCATCCGTAGCCATATCAGTGGGCATGCCAGCTCAGCTCCTAAAGAGGCTCTGGAGGCTGGGGACAGCAAAAAAGTCAACTTCCTGTCCAACCGGAAGTTGAGAAATGGGCCGTTTCTGGCTTCCGAGGGGGTGGGGAAGGCTGTTTTTGCCCTCCCCAGATGCATAAAGAGGATCTGGAGCCAGGTGAGAAAGAAAAATGGGCCTACCAGGCCGTGTGCCAGGAGCTCGGGGGAGGGGTAGTGTGCATGCACATGCAGGGCGGGACGCGTAGAATTATGGGTGTGGGCATGCACTCGCGTGCCCCCCCTTCCTGGCACATGAGGGCAAAAAGATTAGCCATCACTGGTGTAGGTTAATCCATTCGAGGTACCTTGGTTCAAAAACGGTTGCCATGCAAAGCATGGTACTGTAGTACTAAAGAAAGTACTGTAGTACTATAGATGAATTCTTATTAGAAACATCCCACATTTGAATACCATTGAAAATTTTGTAATGAGAACGTGTACATGTTTTGGACATTTTCCTGAGATAAAAGATTTTTAATGGATCTTTTGTCCTCTTAACCGTGATGGATACAAATTTCTTTTGTAAAATTACAGGTTCCCTCTTCTTTAGGCTCAGAAACTAAAGTAGGATCAGGAAGAGAAGATTTTTTTTCTATAAAGTCTTTTTGGTTTTCTTTACCTTATTCTCTCTGTAAGGCGATTAAAAAGAATACAGTAGAATAATCTGAACAGTTTTACTTTAATTCTTAAACTAAATTTAACTTTGAAATTAATTCCAGAAGGAATTTTGAAAATTTGATTTAATGGCACGTGCAAAGTTTTTGCTGTTGGAGTTGAGTGGAAACAGTCAAATACAGGTAATCCTCAATTTACAACAGTTCATTTAGTGACTGTTCAAAGTTACAACGAGACTGAAAAAATTAGCTTAGGACCATTTTTCATTTTTCAACCTTTGTAGTATTCCCATGATCATGTGATCAAAATCTAGCTGCTTGGCAACTGGTTCATACTTATGACCAAGGACATGTTATCCCTTTGGGTGACCTTTTAAGCAAAATCAATGGGGAAGCCAGATTCACTTAACAACCAGGTTACCAATTTATCAATTGAAGTGATTCATTTAACAACTGTGGCAAGAAAGGTGGTACAATGGGGCAAAATTCACTTAACAAACATTTCTCTTAATAGAAATTTTGGTCTCAATTGTGGTCGTAAGTCGAGGACTCTCTGTCTTCAGCTGCGGATGCATTAACAATACTGTTGAACTTTAAATTGAGAAGATGCACATCGAATGTAATGGAGGGAAAAATAATACTGTATAAATGTGAATGTGCTGATCATTTCCTTGAGAATCCCAAGAATGATTTAGAGCTAATTAAAGAGAAAAATATTTGATTCAGAAACATACGTCTGCCATGGGAGAAAATGTTTTTTTTTTTGTTTTCACTTGCTGTTGAACTTTTCTGAACGCTGCAGGCAAGGAGTGCCAGCCGCTGAAAAATGCTGACTCAGAATCACATCTTTCGGTCACTAAAATTATTTTTTTTTAGAATGCTCTTTATTCCTAGGATGCTTGTTTTAGTGTCATTTTGTTCTTGGTTTTCATAGCATTCTGTAGACAAGTTTTGATTTTACATAAAACCACACTGTGAAAATAATAAATTCACAAGGCATCATTTTATGGAAAGAAATGGTTGTCATAAAAATACAAACAAATTCAAAACTTTAATTTACTGTTACATTTTCTCAACTGTGCTCAAATTCCAGTGTTTTGAACTTTAATAAATATACATTTTTAAAATTCTCCAGTGTCTAAAATCTGTCATAAATTGTAAAAAATAGGTCCTTATTTTCCTCTGTGGTTAGCACAGACACCTGATGTTCTGATCAAAAATAACTCGCTACATCTCATTGGGCAAAATATACACACAGATGTAACATCATTTAGCACATATTGACGAATGATAGGCAAATAGTTACACATTCAATTTTTTTTACATCAAAGTTTTATGCAGCATGAAAGCAATATTTATATATATATATTTAAAGAGCATGACTCTTCCCCTCTTCTAAAAAGGCCTCATGGAATCAAGGTTGATTAAAAAAATAATTTAGCAAACATTCATTATATATGGGACTTTTGTCTAGGTTTGAAAAAAAGGAAAATTTGTACGCAGTCTTTAAAAACAGAATAACCACACCTCCAATCCACATTAAACACTTTTACAATTCACAGGGTAAATTAATTTAGGTATATTCTTAATTCTCCCACTGAAAGAAATGGGTGTAAAAGTCTCTAACTTAGTTGGACTGTGTTTGTCAGTTAATACATGCTTTTCTATAGGAAAGGGGTGGGGGGGGGGAAGCAGCAAGAGTTCAGAGAAATATAAATATGAAACACAGCTGATGTTCAAAACAAGAACATGTGTTCTTCTCTCCATTAACATTATTCTCTATATCAGCATTTCTCTATTTTGGCAACTTGAAGACGTGTGGACTTCAATTCCCATGTTGGCTCAGGAATTCTGGGAGTTGAAGTCCACGCATCTTCAAGCTACCAGGGTTTAGAAACACTTCTCCATGGCAGAGGTCTCCAACCCCCAATCCGTGGCCCAGAAGCGGGCCACACAAGAGCAGGCAAACACGTGAAGTTGCACTCTAACCCTCCTCCCCTCCGCCGCTAGTCCGCAAAGCGGAAAGGGTTGGGAACCACTGCTCTACAGTACAAGAAACATTCTTTCTCACAAGGCAATTCTGGGCACTTGGGTTATTTTGGATAAGGATTGTGCATGTGGGGACCTATGCATGCATTATCAAAGTCTATAAATTACATTGCTTGATAATATAAGAGATGTTTAGCTGCAAAGTGACATATTTTAACTTTTAGACCACCCACCAAGGAATACGCATGCTTTCTCAGGATTTACAGGAATTCAAAAAGTTCAATCTTGATTTGAATCAATATAAGCTAGACTGTTTTCCGAGCAAAATAAATGATCTAATGATTCAAATCTACATAAGAAACATTTTAGTTTTTGGGAAGGTTCATTCATTAAATCATACCTGGCATGCATCTGCTTATTTTCTTACACAAAGTGAAATAGTCTGGTACTATCAACTAATACATTTTATGAACAGGAATACACTTTTGTGTGTTCTTATTTCACACTTTCTTATTCAGAAAAGGTGCTATCAGACTCCTAATGTTACTCCTACCATAAATAACACAGCATTCCTTCTAGAATGTCACAATTGAAAAGGATGTGTTTCTGCAGTTATAAGTAATGCTAAGTATAAACTACACCACAAATAAAACTGGAAATGATTGATCTAAATGCTTTCATATTAATCACAGTTAAGGGGGAATTTCTCCTAGCACTCCCCTCTAGTAGCAGAGGGAAGTCAACAAGCCAATATGAGAGGCTAAATTACGAAACTTTGATACAATTTGAAGGTGTAAAATTGTGCCTCCTACCCACCTACCCCATTCTTCTGATTAATAAAACTTCCTGAAAGCAAAATTCAGAGAGGTCTTAAAAGACATTTTGACTTCATTTTTTCCCTACAGAGGTCCATTTCATTGAAGAAGAGTAACCTTCCTCAGATCTAGGAAGAGTAACCTTCCTCTGAATCTATAAATCTAAATTTAGAGTAGATGACAGATTTCTTGAAAAGAAAAAAGATGACTGAATCTTCCTAAGCATCCAAAACATTTCCCCCTCCTCATGCTTTTTTTTTATTGGAGATACAAAATCATAAAAATGAAAATGAGTTCAGAAGTAAATGCTGAGCTTTCATACAGGTACATCTATTAATATTTTAAACCTTGTACATAAATTATCAATTTGTAAATTATCAATCATCATCATACTAAGAGTGGGCCACTTTTATCCTGATATTCCAGAGCTGAGGAAAAAGGCACTTTGGCTAAAAGATCATAGCTGACTGAGGCCACTAGGAAATACATAGCTAAGGCAAAATTATTTGAACTATAGCAGTTCTGAAACTAAGTCAGGAATCCAGGGAAGGGATTTTACAACTAAAGACAAAGAAACAAGCAAATTGCCCTTGAGAATATTCTCAAAGCTTCTTGCTTTATCCATGCAAGCCCAAGGGGCAGTTGTAGTACCAAAAGTTTGAGAATTCCAGCGAGATGCGGGTTAGAAATAAATGAAAAAAGTGGTATATTTTTTTGTTCAGTGCTAAACCCAGTGAAATTATCACTTTTATCCATGGAGATAAATTTCACATCAATTTAGATGTGTTTCAGGATTTATGGCCTACAGATTCCCTATTTTATATCATCTTTCCCCCTCCTTATATACAGTAGTTTGATTAATTCTAAAGTGGCTTGAGTTAATGAAAATCCTTGTGTATTTTACCCGTTGACTGAGAAGAATTAATTGTGGGTCTAATCATGCCTGAAACATTCCAAAATAGATATTTTTTTCCAAATATACCCTAATTTATAAAGATGATAGAAATGAAAAAACAGAGCTGCTCCTTTCTCCCAACTGTTTTGAACAAAATGCTGTCAAGATATTTAGCTCGCTTGACAAGAGGTTTCATTTATTTTAAAAACTCTCTCAACCTTTGCTCAAAGATGAAGTGATTAAAATATTCTTAGACTTTTTCTAAAGGGGGAAGTATGGGAACAGAGTGTAATTTTGTTTTTTAAAAGAGTAAAATGAACAGGAGGCAAGCTTCAAAAGTTAAATAAATTTCAGCAGAATTAGATTACAATAATAAAAATTTAAAAGTAATTTCAAAACAATGCTGACGATTGGCTATGGGCTCCACCCAAGGGGGAGGAAGAGTCTAAATATGCTGAAGGATGCAAAGAAGACCATACTGCCTTAGAAACCGGCCAGAGTACATTTATGAGATGATTCCTACACTGTGCCAAGCTATAAGCAGTGATTTACAACCTACAACTGGATCCACATGACATGTTAAGGCACAAATTAACAAGCCACCTATTGTTAACTTAATGCAATGAAGAAATCCAGTGAGACTCTGAGTTTATGCAAAAATGTTGTCCTGAGGCCATAAAAGTACACACTGCAGCCTTAAAAACATTTCAGATTCATATCATAAATGAATGAATTTAGATACTCTAACATGTCAGTCTTTTTTAAAAAGACTCACAAATCAAGCTTAGATTCTTCTCTTTCCCTTTCCGCTGAAATGCCAAATACAAGTAAACTCATGCAATTCTTTTTTAATATAAAAAATATCAAAGTTCTTTGCTCTCCTGCTATCAAATTTGAAAAAAACAACAACAGCAAATATATGAAATGTACAAAAGAATTGCCATATAAAATGTATAAAATTATCTACAGCTATATATAGAGAGAGATTTATTTATATGTATTTATATAAAACAATGTATTTTAAGGCAAGGTGTCCTCCTCATGTTGGGATAGAAATTGGAGAAGAAGTTGATGAGATACATCATCCTCCTGAGTTCTGCAGTCTTGCTGAAATTGAGTAAAACCCCAGCATAAAATCAAATGGGGGACTAATAACATATCTTGTGTATTATTGACGAGTTATTCCTCAAAGGTTCAGATGGATTTGTTCAGATGGATTTCTCCTGCTCTTTACTCCTTGCAGCATTGCTATGGCTCAGACCATATTTCAAAGGCGTTTTCCCTCCAATAATGAATTCCATTTATTGGTCTCCATATGGCACAAATGATGCAGTCAGGCAAGTACTTGGAAGGACTCTAACCGTAACTTCAGTGAGCAACTCACAGGAAATTGTGGAATTGTCACAAGTAGGTGCAGTTTTCCAAGGTGACAGTCTTGGCATCTTCACTCCATGGCAAATGGCAAATGAATGCAGGCTCAAATCCAGACCTGACTGGTGCCGACCACAATGTTACAGTAGAATAATTCTCCAAGGCAACAGAGTCTTCACTATTTCCTGATGATTCAAATTGAAGTTTCATTACTGCCTCTGTTCACGAGAAGAAGTAACCATGCAACTTAGGGTTAAATAGTGCCAAGCTGACAATTGCAAGTGAAACTATTAGATTATCATGGTTATGTTAATATGCAGAAGAAAAGCATGCTTCAGCAGATAAATTGTCAGCGAAAAAGACCAAAGTAACAGAACATTCTTGATAAGTAATATTGGGGAGGAGGTGCAGGGTCTTAGATGAAGGAAACTGACAAAGGAAACATTTTGGGACAGAAAGACAGAAGCTAAATTTGAAAACACAAATCGAGTTTATCTGATTAGACCACAGAGATTATACGAAACCTTACAGATTTTGTGACTCAGAGGTCACAAAAAGTGTTTCAAGCTGGTAATGTGGAAAGTGTTGAAGGACATGAAAGAGAAATAGGGAAGGAGATGGAATGAGGGAAGAGCAGATGGTTCTCATGCTGATTCCTGAATGAATGTCCAAAAGAAGCCACTGAAAGAATTAAATGGTAAGTCTTTGGAAAGAAATAAGCACCAGAAACTCAAGAGAAGTATCACGGTAAACATGCAGACTTGGCACTCACTCAGAATCCGAGTTATTCTCAGCCGTTATTGTTGCCATGTGGATATTCATGGCTAAGCCATTCATCTGTTCCGGAGGATTTTCTCTTCTTGGGTTTTTTATTGTTACTCCAGAGTCTGAAGTGGAGCGAACGCCATTGTTAGTCCCAACAGAAGTTGTTTTAGGCGAGATTGCAGTTTGATGATAGTCTGACAATTTTTCTCGTAGTCGATTCTTCATGTTTTTGTCCACTAATGGAGGAGGGTAGGTGATTTTATTTTTCAATATGCCTAACACGGGGAAGAAGAGGATATGGCCATCATATTAATACACTAAAACAAAAAAAACCCAAAAGGTTCATTTAGTAAAAGGCTTTATGAATATTTATGCTTGACACGAAGAAATTTCCTCCTTCAACTGCTATAATACTCTTCACTTGACATACCTGATGCCCAACTGGATATGACCTGCCCCACCAAGAAAATGTAGGGTCAATAGGAAAATATTACCATTTAATCATAGTTTATGGTGCAGACTATTTTAGTAAGGAAGTAGGATTAAAGCACCGAAGGAAGTTCCCTATGTTTACAAAGGCTTGGATTTCTGCCACTTCACACGTGAAGCTAAAGGAAATAAATGCTAGGCAGAATATCTTTGCCTGTCACAAATCAATGTTAACAGTTCTTAATATCCAGCCAGCATATGTATAATTTCAGATTACAAATACAGTATCTTAGAAGTATACCATATTTTTCGGTATACACCCCCCCCCAAAAAGAGGGTGAAAATTTGGGTGTGTCTTATACACCGAATGTAGCCCCGCCCACCCGCCATCCTCCACCTTTTGGCCTCTGCCTCCCAGCAATTTGCCTCCTTGCAGCAAACAGTCCGTTTCAGCTTCAGCACAGCCTGATTAGCACAAGCAGCTGGGATCGGCTTCCCGACCATCAGCTGTTTCAGGCTGCAGGGATTGCCATTGCCTATTGCTGCACAGGCCTTCACTGTTTGCTGTTTGGTGCATGGAGGCAAATTGCTGGAAGGCAGATTTTTTTCCCCCTTGTGCTAATCAGGCTGTGCTGAAAATGAAACTGAAACAGGCTGTTTGCTGTGAGGAGACAGATTGCTGGGAGGCAGAGGCAGATTTTTTTTTCTTGTTTTCCTTCCCAAAAAAGGTAGGTGCGTCTTTTAGTCCAGAGCATCTTATACTCTGAAAAATCTTATACGGTACTTGCCAGTATAGTATGTGAAATGGCTTTAAGCTATAGCACTGAACAATTTAGTTCTGAGAGCCCTTATTTTTCATTGCAATGCAACTTGCATTAAGAACATAACAAGAACCATATTAGGTGACGCTGAACATTCATGTTTCAACAACTTGTTTCTCGCGGTGGCCACACAGAGCTCTCTAGACAGCTCACAAGTGAAGCAAATTCCTTTTAGAATTGCTCCTTAGCAATCAATATACATAGTAAATCTGATCCTGAAGGCATCACATCATTAATAAAGATTGATTACTGTTGTGGCCCATCAGCGGCCTGTGCGGATTGTAGCTGATTCTGACAGCAAGGAGCTGATGTGGTGTTGCGCCAGCAGCCTGTGCAGCTGGCACTCGAGTCAGACAATGAGGAGGCTGGAGAAGATGTGGTGCCAGAGGCAGGGATTCAGCCAGGACCTTCAGAACCTCCAGAAGCTCCTTTAAGTGAAGGGGAGGAGCCTCTTCTCAATGCAGGGGCGCGCAGAGCTGCCAAAAGGCAGGAGTGGCTCCTCAGAAGGAGGTCTCCTCGAGAGTAAGGCTTGGGGCTAACTGGCCACTCCCTTAGCCTATTTAAGGAGGAACGCCGACTGAAGCAATTTGCAGGGAACAACTTTGTTCACATACCTTTGTGCCTTGTCTTGCTTATCTTATCATCTTCCTGCAAATTGCTTCTGGGCATTCTGCCAACCCCAGTAAGCTTTCAGTATTATTCTTTGAATTCTTGGTGGCTCTTAATGCACTTAATTAACAGCCGTTGTTGTAAAAAAACTGGTTTATTTAGTAAACTAAGGTTTGAACGGACTTTGTGTGTGCTGCATTCTTTGGGGTCCGTAGCTGGGGCAGAACAATTACTATGCTCCATGAATGTACCTTCTCTCCTATTAAACAGTGTTCACCCTATTTGCAGTAGTGGATTTTATATTTTAAACTTTCTCTAATACCTTTCCTCTGCTCTGGTGGCTGATGGTTTTGATGAGTGAGGGGTTTATTCTCCTTTTGCTGTCCCTCGTCCTCTTTTTCCTGAGGTATTTCATTGCTGTGATTCACTTGATTTTCCTGATGCAGTTCTACATTAACTTTGGTTTCCACCTTCAGTTTTTGTTTTGCATTTGGCTCCTCCTCATCACTTGCGTCGATGCCCTCAGATGGCCAGTAGGGTTTTACATGATTGGGCACGGTATCACCTGCAGGATGCAAAATATTTAAAACACAATACACAAACATACAGACTTGTCTCATATTACAGGACAGAATTGGTCACCAGTGAAGAAATACTGTAATAATCACTTGAAATTGAAAGTCAAATTTGTAAATAAAACAGAGCAGAATGATGAGGAAATGCAATTAAATGTGGGAGTTAACAGCTTGTGGCGAGTGTCAGGATAAAATAGATAAGAGATTCCTAATGACTTCAACAACTCCTTTCCTCCATGGGCTTAAACTAGGTTTGGGTGGAATAATTTTTATATTGCCCTGTAAAATCACTAACGGAATTTCTGTAGGATTTTTTAAAATATTTCAAATAATGCACTGTCTTTAGAAGGAGACTGAGGTTATGAGTATCTGAATTGTACAGATGGGGTTTTCAAGTAAGCAACATCTTGTCATCAATGTCTATGGAGATTCTCACTCATCCAGCAATTGGACTTTCTTGTTTTTCTTTGAAGATGCTTCTCTTCTAACCCAAGAAGGTCCTTCAGCTCTGATTGGACAGTGGGGAAAGGAATATAAATCCTTCCATTCCCCACCATCCACGCTCAGAGCTGAAGCAAAACGTCTTCAAAGGAAAAAACAAGGACGGCCAGTTGCCTCCTGAAAAAAAGCACCTTTGGGACATATTGTCCTCAAAGAATCACACACTGACGGGCTTTCTTGGCCTCGAGTCTCCTTTTTTTCAAGGGGGAAGCTCAAGTGCTTATACTAGGGGTGTCAAACTCGATTTCATGGAGGGCCACATCAGGGTTGTGTTTGACCTCGGGGAGGTGGGGAAGAGGGCATGGCCAGGGTGGATGTGGCAGCTCGACGTCACTCATCGAGGGTCCGTTTTCAGCCCATCCGGGCTCCGTTTTCAGCCGTGACAGCCTCCTGCAGCCCTCTGCCAGCAAAAATGGAGCTCGGGGAGGCTGCTGACAGAGGGTTGCAGGAGGCTGTTGCGGCCAAAAACGGAGCTCTGTTTTTGCTGGCAGAGGCACAGCGGGCTGGTCTTTCGCTTTTTCCAGGGTGGGCCTGTGGGTCAGATCGAAGCACCCAGCGGGCAGGATCTGGCCTGTGGGCCTTGAATTTGACACCCCTGACTTATACTCTTTACCTTTAGGAGTGCTGTGGACTGGAATCCGCTCATTGTTTTTCAAAGTGCCGCTGTTCCATTTCTTCTCCACGTCTATCACATCCTCCTCACTATCTGACGAGTGAGAGGAAGCGTAGGAACTGCTGTGTTCATCAAGGGACAGTTCACTGTCAGAATCGGAATCACGCTCTGTGGATAAAAATAAGCACTCAGCCGGCGAAACGAGCTGTGACAAGTAAAATTGAATTTTGCCATCGATTTTCTGCAACTACACTGGGGTGAGGTTTTTAACTATATGCAGCAATACAGCTAGGCGGGATTCATAAGAGATAAGATATGATACCGGGAAGCTGCAATGTGAGTATAAGCTAACCTCTGTAACTGCAGGTGGTCCACGACTTTAAAAAGTTCATTTAGTGACCATTCAAAGTTACAACGGCACTGAAAATAGTGACGTATGCAGAAATCATGGTCACGAGATTTACATCCAGATGCTTGTCTCATATTTATGACAGCTGCAGTGTTCAGGAGGCACTTTGCGACCGTCTGACAAGCAAAGCCAATGGAAAGCCCAGATTCATTTAACAACCATGTTACTAATTTAACAACTGCAATGATTCGTTTAACACATATGGCAAGGAAAGTCATAAAATGGGACAAATTTGCTTAACAGCAAATTTCCCATTTAACAGCATACCTTTTGATCTCAATTGTGGTCGTATGTTGAGGACTACCTGCAATTTCTCTTTATGAACAATGGCCTGTTTTTTCCAAGAAAAGAGATAATTCTTAGCCATCACTTTTGTTTGAGAGTGGCAGTAATAAGCATTTGTGGCAGGGTGGATGTGGACAGCTGACATGTAAACTTTCAGCCCAGTGGTGAAATGTAAAATTTGTTACTACTGGTTCTGTGGGTGTGGCTTGCTGGTGGTGGTGGGCAATGTGACTCGATGGGTGTGCCCAACTTTTTTTTTTACTTAAAAAAATGCTTTTAAAAGTAAAAAAAAGGCTCTGACAATCACAGCTGTGGCACGCCATCATCAGAGCCTTTTTTTTTACTTTTAAAAGCAGGAAGTAACAACACCTGGGTGGTGGGCAGAGCCTCGTGCCACCATTGTGGCAGGTGGTTCTCCGAACCACCTGCCACAATCGCTACCAGATCACCCGATCCGATCCGAACCGGGAGCATTTCACCCCTGCTTCAGCCACCATATTGTCATGAAGACACAAAGAGACCCACCTATTGTGAGCTTCCACTGCTGAGGGGAGACTTAAATGTGGGCTGTCCTAGTCTACTCCATCATCTTAACACCTATACCAAATAAAAACTCAACTGTCTATAACCTTAATCCAAATGCTTTGCATTTTTTCTCTTCTTCTAATGGATCATAATGGTGATGACAGAAGATGTAAATTAGTGTAATGTACAGTATACTGGCTGGAAGGATGCCTTCCAACCTGTGCTTGGAAATAACAGTTAAAAGACCAGGGAGAGCCAGGTTCAATGCCTGCCAAATCAGGATCACTGATTTAAAATACATTGTCCAAACTCTAGGATTTTCAATGAGCATTTTAATTATTTTTTTCTCCTTTGAAAGCAATGGTCTGCTTCTGCTTTCCTGATCGGCCTTACCTTTCCTACTGTTAAAATCTCTGATTTACTAAGATAGCCAAAACAGATTCAAAACAAATTTCTACTCCATGGGTCTATTCTGGTCAATGGTACTTGATAATTAAACCATCATCCTGTGCTTTTTGGTTTGTTTTGCATCAGGATAATAAAACCGAAAGGGACACGGTGGCTCAGTGACTAAGATGCTGAGCTTGTCAATCAGAAGGTCGGCAGTTCAGCGGTTTGAATCCCTAGTGCTGCATAACAGAGTGAGCTCCCGTTACTTATCCCAGCTTCTGCCAACCTAGCAGTTCGAAAGCAGGTAAAAAATGCAAGTAGAAAAATAGGGACCACCTTTGGTGGGAAGGTAACGGTGCTCCATATGCCTTCGGCGTTTAGAGCCGGAATAGAGTAGCACGCATATGCGGTGGAACCTTTACTTTTATCTTAATAAAACCGAACTAGGAAATATGGCGCTAACTGAGAAATAGGGGGGGGAAAGTATTATTTAAATCCTTGGATTTTGTATTTTTCTTACCATTGGATTTTGATGGCTTCCTTTGGAAGATGGAAGAATCTCCTTCTGTATTACCAGCCCTTGCTGGACTTGATATGCTGTGTTTCTGGGCAGTTTCATCTCTACTAAATCAGATAAGTATATAAATAAATCTTTCCCAATCAATGCTTTAAAACATTAAACATAACTAGAAATTATAGTGTATTTTGTCATTTCCCCCTCGGGGTTAAATGGCAGTTATGTAGAAAATGGAATAAGAGAACCATTGTTCATTATCATTCTTGTCTGGTCAAATTGCATGGCGCTTGCAAAGGGTACGAAGAAAAGATACTCCATAAGAACAAATCTTTCTTTGCAGAGTTTGCAGAGAAAGGAGGCAAGGACAAATTTGTGCGAAAAGGGAGAGCGCATTATTTTGTTTGCTAAATGGTCAAGGAATCATTTTATTCATTTAAAAAAAAAAGAAAAGAAAAATAGAAAAGAAAATTTGGAAAACCATGCACCGTGGTGCGTGGTGCATGAGGATACAACTTAGTTATTGTGATTGTTGGCTGACCTGATGCTGCTTTCTAAGGAGACGGTGGATTCCCCAATCGTGGTTCGATACACATTTGGTTCTTCAATATAAGTATCATTGCAATTCAGAGACCGCTAAGAGATAGAGAGAAAGAGGGAGAAAGAAAAAGGAAGAAATTAGCTGGGAAGCAAGGTTACTAAAAGTAGATTACAGATAGATAGATAGATAGATAGATAGATAGATAGATAGATAGATAGATAGATAGATAGATAGATAGATGATAGATAGACAGACAGACAGACAGACAGACAGACAGACAGACAGACAGACAGATAGATAATTTTTATACCGCCCTTCTCCCGAAGGACTCAGGGCAGTGTACAGCCACAATAAAAACACCATGAAATACAAAATTTAAAAGCAATTTAAAACAAATTAAATATTTTGGCTGTCCAATTAAAAACCCACAAATTTAAAAACACCCAGTCCAATTTCTTATTAAGCCAACAGATTCTATTTTTTTTAAAAAGAGTTATGTATACAGGTAGGTTGTGATTGGTGGGAATTTGAATAGTGCAATATTTGACTTAGGACAAATTATAAATTAATAGCAGGTTGTATTTAATGCAAGCCAAAGTTCAGTTGGTCGAGGGAAGTTCAAAAACTAAGAGGCTCATTTTAAAGAAATACAGCAAAATACAGGAGATAGCAGATACGCCTTGGATAGGGGCTGATTCTGTTTTACTAGTATAGTACAGGTAGTCCTCAACTTACAGCAGTTCATTTAGTGACTGTTTGAAGTTACAACGGCACTGAAAAAGTGACTTATGACCACTTTTCATACTTATGACCGTTGCTGTATCCCCATGGTCACAATGCAGACACTTGGCAACTCACTCATATTTATGATGGTGACTGTCTCCCAGGATCATGTGATCCCCTTTTTCTTGGAATTTAAAATCCCTGAGAAATTAAGACCACCTGAGTGCCTGGGAGGCCCATTCAAAGGCCACTGTTCTTAGTTGCAATTTCAATTAAAAATACACGAGTCCCAAATCGAACCATTACCAAAGGTGAAGGATTTTAGAGGGGAAAAAAAGAAACATATAAAAGAGAATTCCAGGTAGGGAAACGCTTATGCAAAATAATTTCTCACAGTTAACAGAGTGGCTCTAGTTGTTGTGGAGTCATCTGGAAACGACTTCTTCCCAGTAAATGTATTTTTCAAATGCTTCCTCACTTCCTTGTTGAATACACAGTGGAAGAAAAAGATGAACAGGCCCTGGATTGTTACGAGAGAGGAGGAGAATAAAAGAATGTGTCATTCTTTCAGTAATGATAAACAAAGTTATTGGATGATGATTCTGTAAAGATGTTTTATAAAGACGTTATGATGGTATATAACATGTACTAAGAAACCAACATGCGAAGTGTGATCTTATTATAGGAAATGCACCTGCATTAAAGAAAAAACCCAGGCAAAACTAACTTAAAAAGAAGGGGAAAAAAAGGGAAACATGAAAAAGACTTAAAGAAAGATGTGGATGCAGAAACATCTTTCTCATAGTGATCAGCTTTCAGTGGTCTGTATTTTCTGACTCTGCAACATGATAAAAGCAAGTTAACTAGTCTATACTGGAAAGCTGAAAAAAAAATAACCTAAAAGAAGACAAGGGCAAATCAGTTCTGTACTTTTTCTAAGAAAACAACCCAACTTGTTTTTGTTCTTTAAAAATCGGGGAAGCATTAGAAACGATTCCTTCATTACTCTGAAGCGGCTGTGCATTTCAAAGAAGGCAACTCATTTATTGGAGGCTGCCTCGATAAAATTACCTACTTTACACTGAATCAAGTAAAATGAAAGTCATCTTGGTTTGCCGTTTTGTTTGTGAGGTCATCACTAGAGCCGTGGTGGAGCAGTGGTTAGAATGCAGTACTGCAGGCTACTTCTGCTGACTGCCAGCTGCCAGCAATTCGGCAGTTCAGCTCTTACCGGCTCAAGGTTGACTCAGCTTTCCGCCCTTCTTTGAGGTTGGTAAAAATGAGGATTGCCCCCAACAACCCCAGATTGCCCCCAACAACCCAGACTGTTGGGGGCAATATGCTGACTCTGTAAACTGCTTAGAGAGGGGCTGTAAACCACTGCGAAGTGGTATATAAGTCTAAGTGCTATTGCTATCTTTAAAAAAAAATATTGCTCGAGCAAATAAATTATAAATTATCAGATCAAAAAGCTTGCCATTAAGACCAAATGATATCACCTACCTGTAAGCAGCTAAAGATAGCAAACAAGTAGTGAAAGGACATTATGCCACTATTTACTGCCATCAGACCCAGTAACCAAGTTGCACTGACCAACAGGAGGAGCAGGAAGGCAGTCCTCAGTACAGCGCTAGATAAAAAGCACAATTAAGACAATTGTTTTAAGGCATCAAATATAGCTGCCTCCTGTGCAGGCTTCTATTTCCAATCCGTCCTGCGAAGCAAAGCATTCTGGAAGATCCCTAACTAAAATGAGAAACAAAAAAGTTTTCACTCTACTCTGTGATGCTGTCAAAATAGGGTTTTTTTGGCATATAAGCAGAGGTGGTATTCAGCCGGTTCGGACTGATTCACTTGAACCGGTAGCAGAAATTGCAGGTGGGCCCGTCCACCCGCCACGGCACTATGCCATCCTATTTAGGCACATTTTGAAGCCGCACGCATGCATGCAAGCCGTGTGCATGAGCACAGCGCATGCGTGGAAGGCCACACACATGCATGGAGGTGGCATGTGCGTGTGCACTCACATTTGCAAACCAATAGTGGAATTTAAGTGAATACCACCCCTGCACATAAACCTTGTCCAGCCTTGTCCAAACAGATGTCAGTAGTTGAACTGTGACTTCTAAATCAGTGGCCCCCAAACCTTTGGGCACCAGGGACCAGTTCCGTGGAGAGAGTTTTTTTCCACGGACCAGAGAGGGTACAGTTTTGTGTGCTGCCTGCATCCCATGGATGGGGCTTCGCTTGTTTGCTCAGCTCTGTTTCTGGCATGCTGTGGTCAGATGCCAGTCCACGAACCGGGGGTTGGGGACCCCTCATCTAAGTAATGATTTCTTAAGCAGCTATAAGTACCTGCTGATTATATCACTTGGAAACAGGGTCTTTCCTCACCAGGTTGCATGAATCTACAACCCCAAATCTATTTCCATGCTGTCTTTCTCCCGATATAATATGGACAGCAATATGTACTATATAAGGTTGTAATGGCGAACCTATGGCACGCATGCCACAGGTGGCATGTGGAGCCATATTGGTGGGCACACAAGTGTTGCCCAAGCTCAGCTCCAGCGTGCATGCACTTGCCAGCCAGCTGATTTTCGGGCCTTCCGGGCCAACCAGAAGTCAGGAAACATGTTGTTTCCGGCCTCCAGAGGGCCTGGGTGGGTGGGTGGGTAGCGAAGACCCATTTTTTGCTCTCACCAGGCTCCAGAGGCTTTCTAGGAGCCTGGGGAGGGCAAAAACAGCCTTCGCCACCCGCCCAGTGGCCCTCCAGAGGCCAGAAATGGCCTGTTTGCTGACTTCTGGTGGGACCGGGGAGATCTGGGGCATATGCACGGGGGTGGCACATTGAATTATGGGTGTGGGCATGCGCGCACACGCTCCCCCTGTTTTTGACATGTGGCAGCAAAAAGATTAGCCATCACTGATTTAAGGCACTAGGCTTGAACAAAGCAGTGGAAAGAACACTTCATACCATCCTTTCTTGAAGCTATGAGGCAGCCCTATTAAGATTTGGACCTCCTCTTTTTGAAATTAACTGTATATACATGTGCAGGCAAATATACTTCCAGTGTGCACATATATGAATAGGCAACCTGCAAAAACTTTTGAAGTAACCATTAGTCTTTTGGGGGACATGCTTTGTTCTCCATATTTTGAGGGATTCATTGCAAACCAATGCCTTAAATGCTCTTCACAGACATACTGAGCACATCAGCCCTGCCTGTTTGAATGGATGAATTCAGAGACTTGCCATAATCTTTCAAGGACAAAGTAAGTTCTCTCCTTTGACTTCTTACTGCATCATAAGATAACAGCAGTATGTTAGCTAAAAGAAGAGAATGGTGGAATAACCTTAGTTGTATGGTACCACTAACTATTTCTCCAGCTATTGGTGTGTATTGAGAAAGGGGGTGTAGCAGTATGATAAAAAGTCTCACCTTGGGTTTGGAAAGTCCCAGATTCAATCTCTGGAAAGTCCAGAGAGGACTAGGAAAACTTCTGCTGGAAAACTGGAGTTGGTCTAGTGGTGAAATCCTGCCGGATCTATCTGTCTTGCGCGAACCGGTAGGGCCAAAGGTGGGAGGCTCCGCCTACCCACCGGGATGTCATTATATCCCGTTTTTGACCCTCTCCGCATGCGCAGAAGGCTTTGCACATGCGCAGAAGAGGCGTGCACGCTCACATTTCTGAACCGGTAGTGAAGTTAAGTGCATTTCACCGCTGACTTGGTTCATATGGACTCAGTACAGTGGAAAGTAAAATGGAACTTAGCTGAAGGCAGCTTCTATGTACAGTGTCTGAGGGCGTATCCTAAATTGACTAAAATTGATAGGACCTTTAGAATAAACGAGAAAGGGATATATTGATACCAACTGTCAGAAAGAAGACCTAGAATAACAACCAAAGAGCTACATGTGCGTGTGTTGGTATCTTTATCCAACAGAATCTGTCTGTTCCTTCAGCTCCAAAATCCTATAAGAGTCGACAAAATAACCCACAGGAGGGAGTCCAGGTCTAAAGGAAATCCTTAATCTTTATATCTTTCATAGATCTGTTTTACCAAGCAGTTCACTAAAACTATGCAAAATGCTATTTTGTGAATAAAAGAACAAAACAAAATAAATAAAGTAACAAAAAAACTGGAATGTGGAAATGAGATGTGAAGGAAGGAATGTAAATGAGATTAAATGGCATACAAATAGTGTCCAGTCTTGACACCAGAGGTGGGTTCGGAGAACCGGTAGTAAAAATTCTGACTGGCCCCACCCCCATCTATTCTCTGACTCCCAAGTCCCAGCTGATCGAAATGGGGAATGGGGATTTTGCAGTAACCTTCCCCTGGATTGGGGAGGGAATGGAGTTTTTAGAGTATCGTTCCCCTGCTGTGCCCACCAAGCCATGCCATGCCCACCAAGCCACACCCACAGAACCGGTAGTAAAATTTTTTGAAACCAACCACTGCTTGAAACGATCTTCTTAAATGTCTATAGAGATTCTTAATCATCCAGGTCATGGTTGTCCCAAAGGTGCTTTTTCAAGAGGCAACTGGACTTTCTTGATTGGGAAGCGAAACATCTTCAAAGAAAAATCAGAAAGTCCAGTTGCCTCTTCAAAAAGCGCCTTTGGGACATCTTCTTAAGTCTCAGTAAACTGCTAAGAATTATTGTTTTAACAAATACATCACATTATCTCTGCTCAAGATCGCTTCCTTTCTATCCAGTTATAAACTTACATGACACCAGTTTTCTCCAGTGAACGCTGCCTTCGTTTGCATGATGCTTTCACAGCTAAGATGAAGATCACAATGTTGATCTTGAAGGGAAAAATACACAAAGATCAGACACAATTTCTATTTTATAAATACACTGTGTATCTGTGGGGGCATGAACAAAAAAAAAATTACACTTCTGGGAATCTTTTTGTATTTATATTTGTAAATTCTATTTTTGCTCCACAGAGTTCTAAATAGCTAACATAAACCAGCAATAAAAGCATTAGCATGGAAGGCAGAAATATAAAACCCCCAAAGAGGAACAGAATAATATAACAGCAACAAACAGAATGTGTAAAGTATTTAAGAAGCAAGAAAAATTATACATGGAAAGCTCTCTGAAAATGTAGGGAATGGGATGGAAGTAGTTAGGAAGGCAAATGAGAAATTGATAATAAGCTAAAGAATTATGCAGTACTAAAGTAAGTTTAAGGACACACAATGTAAGAGATTGGTATTGATCATTAAAGCCTTAAATAGTTGAGGGTCTAACTCAGGGGTGAAATCCAGCAGGTTCTGACAGGTTCTGGAGAACCGGTAGCGGAAATTTTAAGTAGTTCAGTGAACTGGCAAATACCACCTCTAGCTGGTCCCAGATTGGGGTGGGAACGGAGATTTTGCAATATCCTTTCCCCAGGAGTGGGGAGGGAATGGGGATTTTGCAGTATCCTTCCCCTGCCACGCCCACCAAACTACACCATGCCCACCAAGCCATGTCCAAAGAACCAGTAGTAAAAAAATTTGGATTTCACCACTGGTCTAACTATCTTGTTGCAATCCTAAATAAAATTTAGAGGTGAGAGACTCTTGTGAAGACATCCCCACCATCAAAATATAGAATTAACACAGATGGAAAGGACCTTGGAGGTCTTGTATTTATTGCTCAAGCAGGAGACCCTATACCATTTCAGACAAATGCCTGTCCAATCTCTTCCAGGGGTGAAATTCAAAATTTGTTACTACCGGTTCTGTGGCTGTGGCTTTGTGGTGGTAGTGGTAATGTGACTGGGTGGGCGTGGCCAATTTTTTTGCCCTTTTAAAACCATTTTTTCTACAACCTCTTCAGCGAGAAAAAACTCTGACGATCCAAGTTGAGTTGCCTGATCGTTAGAGGCATTTAAAAGAAAAAAAAGTCTCTGCCAGTCAGGCAACTCAGCTTGGATCATCAGAGGCATTTAAAAGAAAAAAAGGGGTTTTTTTCTTTTAAGAGCCTTTGATGATCCCAGCTGAGCCGCGCGATCATCAGAGGCTTTTTTTTTTACTTTTAAAAGCATTTTTTCAGTCAAAGAGGTTGTAGAAAAAATGCTTTTAAAAGAAAAAAAAAGCCTCTGATGATTGTGTGGCTCAGCTGGGCATGGGGGGGGGGGCAGGGATTTTTGCTACTGGTTCTCCAGACCACCTGCCTCCATCGCTATTGGATTGGGCAATCCAGTCCGAACCGGGAGCATTTCACCCCTGGTTTCTTCCATTAGGTTTTTAATTGGTAATGAATAATGTTATCACTTTTATTGTTAATTGTAATGTGAGGCTTTAACTTTTTATAGTTCTCTTTTTAAAGTTTGAGTAGTCACCAGAGTACAAAGATGGGTATAAATCAAATAAAAAAAAAACAAGTATAACTATCTTGTTTTAAAACATTTATATACAGCTCATCCAGCATTTATTTGGGCTGTTTGCTTTGCAGCCTAATGAGTTTTTGGAGAGATTCATTAGTTATAACTATAGGGAAAACTTTTTTTTAACTCAACAAACAATAGTAATGTTTGGGGAAATAAAAGGAAATTTGCCATTAATCACACTGCTTCTGGCAAGGTGGATGGACTCAGTTACAGTACCAATAAGAACACATTAGAAAACCTGAAAGACCACATTAGGGAGAGATCTTCTGAGAGTTGAAAACTACTTGATGGCATATAATCAATCAATCACTTAAACAAATCACCATTGAGATATTTTATAATTTTAAACAGCTGTTAAATATAAATTCTTATTTATATTTTGTATATGAATCTAAAGGGAAGGCTTCCACACATTCACTTAGTTGTTCATTCTCTCTATGCCGTCAGTTACCTTGTTCTACTACAGGGCTATATTCCAGTGGTGGATGGCCCCCGGTTTGGACCGGTTCGCAAGAACCAATAGTAAACCCGGTGGGAGGCTCCACCCACTGACCTGGACCTCATCATAGGTGATCTGCACATGTGCAGAAGCTTCTGCGCATGCGCAGAACAGTGCATGCATGCATGCGAGCAAAGCGAGCACACACGCATGGGCGCGATGCGAACCGGTAGTAAAGGTAAGTAGAACCCACCCCTGGGCTATACCATTGCAAAATCAACAATACTTACAGCCACAATTATTACAATTGGACCAGCAAAGCTCCAAATCAGGGTATCGTAAACAGAGAGCCAGCAAAAATCTTGGTTCCCATATCCCTGAGGATCTAAACCAACAGCAAGACCTGCATTGCAATACAAAAAACAGACAGAAACTCAATGTATGGAGTCCTTTGAAACATTAATTCAGGCCAAGAAATATTTTTTAGAAAATTATCTAAGAAGAACAAGAGGATTCCCTGTTTTTGTTGGGTTTTTTGGGAGAAGCTGTCTAAATCTTATGCTATATGTTTTGTCATGGAATTTTTTCATCTTTGAAAAAAACTGCATTTTCAACGTATTTGTGGGAAATAGCCATCCTCATTCTTAGTTGGTTTTGTTGTGGAAAATGTGATTACAAAACAACCTTGGTATTACAATATGAAAATTGGTGGGGAGAAATCTCTCTCCTTCTCACATGTTAGGACTGTTTTTCTAGCATGTCCGCTACAAAAAGAACAATTTTCAAGAGGATTAATAGTCCTTCTCTCAATATCATGCCTGAGGCACATAACTTGTATCTCACTCCATGCCATACTGAGGTAAATGTAAAGGTTCCCCTCGCACGTATGTGCTACTCATTCCCAACCCAAGAGCCAGCACTGTCCAAAGACGTCTCTGTGGTCATGTGGCTGGCACGACTAAATGCCAAAGGCACATGGAACTCTGATACCTTCCCACCAAAGGTGGTCCCTATTTTTCTACTTGCATTTTTTACGTGCTTTCGAATTGTTAGGTTGGCAGAAGCTGGGACAAGTAATGGGAGTTCAACCCGTTACGCGGCATTACGGATTTGAAATGCTGAACTGATGACCTTTCGATCAACAAGCTCAACATCTTAGCACTGAGCCACCGCGTCCCCAGGACACATAGTCATGCTATGCCACGCCATAATGCTTCATGTTATTTTTTAGTATATATTCTGTTTCTCACTATTAAATATTATTCAAACAAACATATAGAGTGAGGCATGCCAAGTTCTAATTCCTAAGCAAACAATTATAATCCCTTTTTTTAATATGCAGATGTACTGGAGGTGAAAAGTTGATAAGTTCATGTCCAGCTAACTTTTAACTATAGTTTCAAGAAAAAAGACTTCTTCATGGCATACTGTACGATGACTGCTATTTCTCACTACATAAAATATAATGAAGAACCCTTCATTCTTTCTCTACACAGAGTGTAATAGAAGGAATACTTCTCTACAACATAAGTAGATGAAAATACAACAGAAGTTTGGCTACAATCAAGGAAATATCGATTGCATTTTTTGCTTTCACTTTTTAAATTTAGCAAGTCTCATTAAGCTGGGATCAAAATAGTGACTATATGGGCAAATGCTCACCATCACATACTATTCCAAAGTTAGTTGAATAATCTCTTTGATCCAGGGGTGAAATGCTCCCGGTTCGGACCAATTTGGCCGAACTGGTAGCGATGGCAGCCGGTGGTTCAGAGAACTGGTAGCGATGGCAGTGCAAGGCTCCGCTCATCCACCTGGTCATCATTACTTCCTGGTTTTAATAATCTACTGTTATCTCCAGTTTTCCCTCCTTCTTTCTTCAACCTTGGTAAGCATAACTATTTTTTCTAGAACAGCATCTTCTCACATCCATTCCTCAAGTCTGTGAGTTTCTATTTGCTGTTCATCATTTCAGCCAGTATTTATTTAGTCCAGGAGTGATAGAATGGTCCCACTTACAATCCACTCTATTCTTTAATAACGTTTATAAGATAGCCTTGATTATTAGGCTGCTAATATTTAAGACTGGAGAAATTGAGTTTCTGATGCAAACATCAGGGCAAAAAAGTTATGATCCTTCAGATGTTGCTTGAATCATTCACAGCCGTATCATCATGTCACTTCCAAAAGTATCATTACTTACCAGCTGGTAATAATTGGAATATAGAACTGTGATGGAAAATACTTTGGATCTGATACTTAATATACCGTATTTTCATTCATTTGAGACACTGTATTTCTTCAGAATATCTTTGGATCATCACATTTAAATATTTTTCCTTAGAAGTAATTCAAATATTTTTAAGTCCCTATGTTTAACTTCTAGTTTAATGTACATTTGATGGAAATGGTGGTTTTTTGCAACCAAAAATAAGCAGCATTTAAAACCAGTATGCGTTTCTCTAGGTAGTATTATCACATATTCAAGTAGAAATCTTTGATGTCTGCCTGTATTTTGCTCAGAAATTTAAAACTTTCCCCAATGTTCAGTTACCAAGAATTCCTGGGAGGAAGTTATGGCAGTCATAAGAATAAATCTAAGTTCATAGGGCAAGAATGCCCCTTTCTTACCTGTTATAATGGCAGGAATTCCCCAACCCATAACGTAATAGAACCTCATGTGCCCAAAATTGATGTTTCTCACTTCAGTCAGCATGCGGTAGATATGAAGCTGCTCAACAAACATCCAAGCAAATGTGCTCATGTAGAAATAGTGCAAAAGAATGGCTATTACGGTGCACACAAACTAGAAAAAAGAAAGAATTCAGATCCATTAGAACTGCCTCTACTAAGTCACCATACTTTTTAGCACAACTATTAATGTTTGGTTATATAAGTGAACATTCATAAAGGCTACTGTTTTATGCATGACAGCCAACCTTTTTTGAGGGGAACTATCTTCTGTAATGCTAAGAGATTCTACACTACATCAAATGTGAATGTGGTCCAGCATCTCATTTTAAATATGTCTACTCAGATGTCTCTGAGTCTCCAAAGAAAAATTAGAAGAGTCATCAGACAGTTCTATCCAGGGGTGGTTTCTATTTACCTTTACTACCAGTTCGCAACGGGAATCTATCCGGATCGCGTAATCCAGTAGTGGTGGTGGCGGGAGGCTCTGTCCACCCGCCTGTCATTACATCCCATTTTTGACCCTCTGCGCATGCACAGAAGGCTCTGTGCATGTGTGGAGGAGGCGCGCACGCTCACGTTTGTGAACCGGTAGTGAAGGTAAGTGAATACCACCCCTACTCACACTCCTATGTTAAATTACTAAAGAAGGATAATCTGTTCATATAATCAAGACCTCAGGAATGAGCTGGCAGTTTTATACTCACAATTTAAAAACTTGGCAACTTTAAATCTCCCTGTAGTCTTTTATTCTTACAATTCTGAGTATTTATTTTGCGTGGGTCTTTGCATGAGTCATAATAATGCAAACTGGCTTATTTCAGATATGCCACAATGAAAGTAGAGAATTTTGTCAATCAATCATTCACGGGTGCCTGAAACCTCACCCAGTCATGTGATCCCTGCCTTACAGAAATTAATAAAAGTGAAATGAAATGTCGAGTGACTCTGTGTCAATTGTTTTCCTAAATTCTTGGACTTTTCATGCTCGTTCATGTGTGACTGCTGAGATTTTTCTTATTCTGCAAGGAAGGTTCAAAAACTGTCTGAAAGATATTCACAGCAGATCTCATTACAATGCAAGGAGTGGCCCTTTCTGTATGATTTCCGGCTTGCTCAAGTAAAATGTTTAAGAAATGGCTTAAAATGGGGCAGGATATTTTTATTAATTAACTCATGATCATCTCTTGCTTTCAAGCTTATAAAAGGCATACATTTCTGAACAAATGCTCTGAATTATTAAATGAACAATTTAATGGATTTGGTATGGGACAAATTTAAAAGGACATTAATTTGAAAAAAAAATATCTAAAGAAGGAAAGCTAAAGAGTTAATACATTTTATTGAGATAAAGTCCTCAAAGTCCTCTCAGAATGGTTAAAAGATTTAACAGCAAGCCCAACTCAGTTCTTCACCTTTACTCTGCCCTACCCCAAAGTCCTGATCTACTCATTTTTAAGTACAGCCCTGATATGCCTTGTAAAGCTTTGTGTGGCTTTTAAGCCAATGAAAGAAAATGCCTGCGCTCAGTTTTCTATCTGCCATGTGGGTATGGGGTGATACCCATCCCCACCTTAAACTTATGTTTTAAGAAGACAATTCCCAAGCCAACTATCATAAGCATCAAAACGTCGATCCTCTGACTCTATCTTTCTTTTTGTTACTTGATTCGCCCCCCAAAAAATGATATTAAAAGCCTGAAAGAGCCTTGGTGGCGCAGTGGACTAAAGTGCTGTTAAATAGCACTTAGCTGCCAGCTGACTGCAATTACTGCAGGTTCAAATCTCACCAGGCTCAAGGTTGATTCAGCCTTCCATCCTTTCGAGGTAGGTAAAATGAGGACCCGGATTGTGGGGGCAATAAGCTGACTTTGTATAAAAAAAGAATACCGCTGGGGGGGGGAGGGGCTGAAAGCCCTACTAAGCAGGTATATACAAAAGTATGAAAGCTATTGCTTAACGCATTGTAAGCCGCCCTGAGTCTCCGGAGAAGGGCCGCATATAAATTGAACCAATAAAGAATAATAATAATAAACAATAAAATGAGGTTGGGTTGATACAGTATTTATCTTCTAATTTCTTTGGATCCTGCTTCTGGTGCAACAAGCCACATATCAGGGACGAGGCACTTAAGGAAAGTCAAGGGCTATAGAGAATAAGGTACAAGGCCTTGACAGATTTGCAGGACCTGTTCCCTAGGTTAAAGGGCGTGAAGAATTTTTAAATCGAGAAGAAGATAAAATTTGGAAGTGGATCAGGATGTGACCTCTTTAACTCACTAAACAAGGAGAAGGAGGAAGAGGAGATCCAACATAATCAGACTTCAAGATTGACATTATAGCTAACTCAATAAAAGTAGTTTTTAGCCTTCCTGTTAAGTTGATTTCCTGGGCTGGTCTACTTATTGGTGCTGGCATAGCTTATTTTATTTCTGGATGTTTGGGGAGAGTGGGAGATTTTAAGGGTGGAAATGGAGCAGTGTAAACTCCCAGAGATCTTCCACTCCTAAGCCTGCTTGCCAAATCTTTCCTTTTTCAGTGATGCTAACAGCCTGGGAGGCAAAATTACACCCTTCATGCCCTCTTAACTTTATCTGTCACTACTTTACAAAATCTACAAGAGTGAGGGAATGGCTAGATCAGGCAGATTTAGAGACCTTTCCTTGTCACTTGTTCCAATTGTTGCTGCACTCAATTTCTCCAAAGCTTTGTGAGGGGCAGTAGGGGGATTAAAAGAACAGTTTGCCTATAAATTCTTCAAATCTGGCACTTTGTTTATTAGACATCCTTCTCCAAGAAAGCATGCATGAGACCACAGCAATATCAATAAGCATCTTGCATCCGGCTAAATTCCATCGATTCTCTTGACAAAAGCAGGTTGATAAACGATGGTTTCCACACCAGTCTTTCCCTACCTGATGCTGTCCAGATGCACCCAGGCTACAACAAGTTGCAAAATTAAAAATTGTGAAGGTCTAGGTCAGGGGTGTCAAACTCATGTCATCATGGCGGTGTCATATGATGTATGGAGACTTCCCCCCGGGTGTGGCCAGCTCGTGACGCATCTGGCCTGCAGGCCGCGAGTTTGACAGCCCTGGTCTAGATACTTAAAGAAACAGTGTTTCTGTGGGATCCACTTTAAGCTCAACCATCTCTTTCATTCAAACTTTAATCTGCTGCGTTTTGGTAGCGCAGCAGATTAAACTACTGTTAAGTAACACCAGCTGCCTGCAATTACTGCAAGTTCGAATCTCACCAGGCTCAAGGTTGACTCAGCCTTCCATCCTTTTGAGGTAGGTAAAATGAGGACCCGGATTGTGGGGGCAATAAGATGACTTTGTATAAAAAAGAACACTGCTTGGGGGGGGGGGGGCGAAAGCCCTACTAAGCAGGTATATACAAAAGTATGAAAGCTATTGCTTAACGCATTGTAAGCCGCCCTGAGTCTCTGGAGAAGGGCGGCATATAAATTGAACCAATAAATAAATAAATAAATAAATATTCCAAATAGAACAAAGCTGCTTTGTTCTTTGGTAGCAAAACTGATAGAAATGCATTCACACCTTTGAGTCATGAGAGACTTTTTTGTTTGAGGTATATCACTGCGAGAAAAGGCATGTTAGACAAAAAGCCACTGAACATTAAGTCTTACTTGATTTTCTGTCTGATTGATTCCTATCAGGAAGACTAGCTCCGAGCAGAACAGAGCGGCCACCAAGTTTTTGTGAATGCTGTGCAGATTGGACCGCAAAGTTCGGATCAAGACCAAAAGTATGAAGGTCAGCAACAAAGCTACCAGTGAGATGGAAACTGTTGTGTAAGTGATGATCCTGAGAGGAAGCACGTCATCATACTGTAAAATAAAATTATCAGTTTGTTTGTTACAGGCATGAACTGATAAAAGAAATAGTGTTCATTTGTCTTTATTCCCCTTCTAAACGCTCAGTTATTATACTTTTAAAATCAGCATGAATAGTATATTCATTTGACTAAATGCTGTTCTATCTCAAATCCACATTCTTTTAAGCGGTATGAAGGGCTGTCAATTTCTAAGAGTGATTTAGTTTTTTAAAAAAACAACACTTCAGGGAATATGTCAAACAGTGAAGTAATTCACTGACAAGTTTTTGTAGTGAAAGAAGACCACAGTTAAATGGATTTCATTCCTTTTATTCAGTGTTTACATTTTCATTTCTAATTCACTGCTGCCTGAAGTATATCCACATTAAAAAGAGGCTACTCTATGCCAGAAAGAAAGGCCTCAAGATGAAGCACAGTGAAGACTTCTAGAGATCTATGATTCTCAAAGTGCATGTATAAATAAGAATTTAGAAAAAAATAGATAGCAGGGAAGGTAAGACATTCTTTTTAAAGTACACAGACTGCTCATAGGTCAAGCTATTAAATTCCTGCAGGAACCCGCACTCCGAGACATATTAAGCTGTGCCCACTCAAGAGATATCATGAAATCAGCATTTCTTTCCCTACACCCTTCTCTGCAAATCCACCGTCAATTTTCTTAAAAAGGGATGCATGACTTTGGCAAGTCCGCATCTTTGAAATGGGAAGTGCAACAACTCACTTTGTCATCTTATATAGCAAGGGTAAATACATTAAGCAACACAGCAATTTGCAAACCCAAAGCATGATACAAAGGATTAAACATGGGCAGTTCTGAATCCATACTTTGCTTTGTAAAACATACCGTATTTTTCGGAGTATAAGACACACCTTTTTCCCCCCTAAAAGAGGGTGGAAATGTTGGTGTGTCTTATACACCGAATACAGACATTTTTGGCCTCCCAAAACTCTGCCCCACTTATTCCTTTTTTGCAAAAAACAGGCCCATACCCTCACCCCATGGAAGTCCCTGGGCCAATCAGTCTTCTGCTTTCCTTGAGTCATTAACATACGAAATATAAACTACTAAATAAACAAATAATCAAATAACAAATAATTTTTTTAAAAAATAGCTCTCTTGACACCTTATATCAGATTTAAAACTGGCAAGAAATACAGGTAATCAGGAATTCATTAAAAATGACACTGTAGCAGGAATCCTGTATTATTCATGGTGGCCAATAATAAAAAATCGTATAGCATTTTTTCAAACTAGCTAAGGCTGCAGTTCACGGCAACTTATGTCTTTTAATAATATTTATTCATCAAAAGAGGTGCTACCACCTTCCTGATTTTTTTTTAAAAAAATGATAGTAACCTCTTTTTCTACAAATGTTCATCGTATGGTGGTGAGAAAACAAAAGGAAATGAACCAAAAAAATGAATTTTCCCCTCTGTAAGCACTTTGTAGCTGAAACAGAGCACTGTGGGTTAAAGCAGACTCCTTTGATAAACTGGAAGGTAGCTTTTAAGTAAAAATAAAACACTAATTTAAAATGATCTCATTTGCTTTTTAACTCTCATCAAACACCGTTTCATTACCGCAATAAACAAAATAATCACAAGGGAACTGCTTACTTCACGATTTGACATATCCATTAGGACTGCAAAACTGGTCATGTGGTTACATTGACAAATAATACGGTTCTGGCGCCGAGAAAACAGTTCACACCCTTTTGAAGACCAGCCTCCTGCTGTTTCTCTAGTTCTGGTCAATAAAAAGGAAAAAAAAAATCCAATTCCAATTATATTTGTTATCTCGCAAGCCAAACTGTTTCAGTGATGGATTGGAATGTAACTTCTGATTGCCGTCCCTCCTCTAAATAATTAACAGTGCAACTCACAAAATGCAGGAGTGGGCTTCTGGGGGTTCGCAGGAGTTTGGGAGAACCTCTAGCTAAGATTCTGGGCAGTTCGGAGAACCCCACTCCTGGCTGGCCCCGCCCACCCCAGCCCTCCCAAGAGTCCCCACACGGCCTGTTTTGGATGCAGGTAAATGCAGGGCACATGTGGAAGCTTGAGGAGGGTGAAAAACGGGCCTACCAGGGGGTGTCCGGAGCCTGGGGAGGCCGTTTTTGCTCTCCAAGAGGCTCAAAGAAAGCCTCTGGAGCCCCGGGAAGGCAAAAACGCCCCCCACCGTGCAGGAGGCCAACTAGGTCATGCCCACCATGGGCCACGCCCACTCAGCAACCTGGCAGAGAACTCCTTGCTAAAATTTTTGAAGCCCACTCCTGACAAAACGTAACAGATTTTTAAAAACCAGTGTTTTCATTATTAATCCCCATTTCTCAAGAACAGCACTCATGTTCAGGAACATCAGGCTCATTAATGCATTGTCTGGCAATTGAATTCAATGTTTGCAATGGTTGTTGTTTTTTTTCTTTCAACTTTGCTTCCTCATGACCAATGACAAAATTACACACAGGTAGGTTGAGCCGTGCAAGTAACCCATGATTATCGCTTAGCTATCTCTTTGATCTTTAAGTAATAGTGAGTCTTTTCCTGGCTGGAAAGCTATAATAAAATTCATTATTCTAAATCTCTCAGATTATTTGGTATGTATCTATTTTTATATCCTAGCATTGGTTTCAAGATATGGGTGCAGTGTTTCCTACATTCTCCAAGATGTTATTTTGATGGCTCATATACTTCTTATAACTGCAAACTTTGCAAAAATAAATGAATAATAATAATGTCATCATCCATTGAAAAAGAAGCACAGAAGCTACCTAGAACATTTGATAAACTGATCCTGTTCCTGAGTGAAATTCAAAATAATGTGTTTCCCTAAAGATAAGACCCACCCCAAAAAATAAGCTCTGGCCTAATATAAGCCCTATCCCAAAAATATCCCAGGGGGATGGGCGTGGCCAGCACAAGAGGCGGCGAGTGTGTGGGGGCCCTATCATGTCTGGCCACAGCCTGCCAGCCCCCTGGTGGAGGGCAAATAAGTCCGAGCATGGAGGCGGGTGAGGGGGAGAGATAGTGGCTGCCTGGCTCACAGGAAACGCGCAGGAAGCTTGCGTGGCAGCATCAGCAGCAGGCAGAGGCACAGGGGAAGGGAAGGGGGAGGCAGGCAATTCTGACCCTCCACGCAGGCACCTGCACGGCATGGCCACAAGCAATCTGAGAGATAGTGGGACAGAGTGGGCAGCATATTGGGATTGCCTGCCTCCCCTCCATGCCTCTGGTTCCACTATGCACTTTTCGCCCAGAGGGAGATGAAGTTTCATCTGCTTGCAAATGGGACACTTTGAAATGGAGCTAATTGCTAACTAATTTTAAACTGTCCCATTTGCAAGCAGACAAAGCTTCCAGTCTCCATCGTTTCTCCGTCCGGATGGGTGCTTATGGGGTGCTTGGGAACGGAGCAAATAGCGACCAGAATGAAAAGAAGTCAGAAGTTCAGTGAAATTACTTTTATACCCACAATCATATCCTTTCTGTTTTTCATTACAAACAGTAAAAATGACTAATGGAGTGACAGAAGGCTACTGATAATTAACAGAATTGTCTTTGAGGCAATTTGATGCCGCTTCCAAAAGTACATCCAAAAGTAATTTATGTTCTGTTAAAGTTGAAATAGTTTTTTTTAAAAAATTGAACTTCTTTCCATTTAAACAGCTAACTTCTGTCTAGAAACTGTTCTCAAATAAATATGTTGTGTGAATTTGTCTAAAACAGCCATCTGTCTGTTTGGATACTGGAATACTTTATTAAAAACTTGTTACCTAGCTTTTATTCCTAATTAGCAATAAATAACAGCCAATGAAGCTGCCACTTCTCTTTATACTATGTAGTCTATATAAAAAAGACCGAATTGTTGTTGTTGTTGTTGTTGTTGTTGTTAAGAAAATGTATGTATGTGTTTGTTGAGAGCTGACTTTGAGTTGATGGCACATAATCGATTGATCAATTATTATTATCCTTAAAATCTGAAATAGTATCTGAAATAATATAGAAACAGTATAGGTCAGTGATGGGGAATCTTTTTGGCATCGAGTGCCCAAACCGGAACACACGTGCATGTGTGCACGCCAGAGTGCTGGAAACCCTAAGACCAGTTGACCAGTGCGTATGCCAGTTTTTTGGCCATTTTTGGGGCCGTTTTCAGGAGGACATTTTTGGCCCCAAAACCAGCCTGATAATGGCCCCCAAAATGGCCTGGAAACGGCCTGGAAAATGGCACAGAAAACGGAATGAAAATGGCACAGAAAACACCTTTCTTTTTGGCCGTTTCCCAGCGCTCCGGCACCCATAAAGAGCAGCTGGCGATGGTCCATGTGCCCACAGAGAGGGCTCTGCATGCCATCTCTGGCACGTGTGCCAGAGGTTCACCATCACGGGTATAGGTTCTCATACTTGAGCAGAGGGTTCAAGGACTAGAAGACCTCAAAGGTTTCTTCCAGCTCATTCATTCTATTCTATTTTAAAATGCCCACCCACAATAACCGCCCATGGAAAGAGTGCAGATTGGAAAACATACGCAATTGAATGGTTCCAGAAGACACACACAGGCTTTGTTCTCTCCATCGTTTCCAGCATAACATGCTCAATCATAATTGGGCTCTCCACTAGATTAGGCAAATAATTTCCATCTCTGTAAATGATTACGCTGATTACTGGGGTATTAATGGTGGGGCGGTTGGGCAACCTGGCAAAATAAAACAACATTATCATTACAGATGTACAGCGGAATAGTTTATTGTTTTCCCAAGAGTATATTGCTTTAGGTCAGGAGTCTCCAATCTTGGCAACTTTAAGACTTGTGGACTTCAACTCCCGGAATTCCTCAGCCAGCAAAGTTGAAGTTGAAGTCCACAAGCCTTAAAGTTGCCAAGATTGGAGACCGCTGCTTTAGGTTTAGCCAGGAGTCAGTTCTGAATTCTCTTCTGTGTGAAGACATGTAAAGGGGCAGTTTAAGCAAGCACATTCATTGCTCAATAGCTCTAGGAAATGAGTGATGGATTTTATGTATTAGCGAGTCATCAGATTTTTTTAAAAGCCCTGACAGAACATTCATAATATCCTCAACATAATGAGTCAGTTCACACATTTAACTGTGCGCCAAAAGATAATGAGAATGCAACTGAGTTCTGAATTGAATCCCTGAAGCTCTAATTCTAAGATAATTTATTTAAACAAATCCTAATTTTTTTCCAAACCAGTATCTACTTTATTGTGGATTAGTTTCTATGATCATCCAGAACAACCAAGAGAAATGTCAGCAACTAATTTCTCAGTAAACCTAAGTTTAAATGTACAATACATGATTTAGTCATATCATGGCACAATTGCCCAACACAGAATTATTATGCAAGCATGTTAAAAGTATAAATTTTACCTTAAACTCCTTCGATCAGGATCATAGTTCTTAGGCAGAAAACATCCCAAGGTTCGATATATAATTACCATGGCAACGGCATGCTGGCTGGAATTCTCTGGATGCCGACGCTGTCTTTTGGCATGTATATTTTTATTATTTACAATCTCATCCTCCATGTTCAATAAAAGTCCATAATTTGAAGGTTTTGTTGTAGGACCCACTGAAGAAAAAAACATGATGCCAAATTATAGGCTATCATCCAAGATGTGGATTTATACTTAAAGCAGCAATGAGATTAAGATTAAATTGATTGAGAGAATTTGTAATTGAAGATCAAAATTACATCTGTATTCTCCTAGACTTTCCCACTTTCCCATAATGGTTTATAACTTAGCGTTTACTCTAAACAGAAAATGTAGATTCAACAGTACTGACAAAATAATACATTCAAAATTAATCATTATGAGACCAATAAAAAGAAGAAAAAAGAACCATGCAAATTAAAAATTCTGATTTTTGGTACACCTGTTGAGCGAAGTGAGAAAGAAGACACTACAGGATCTGCTCTGGTCAGTATGGTTTCAACTTTAGTTCTTTTTCTTTTTCATCATCCTTAAGTATGAAGTCAAATTTTGCAGATGGAAATGTTAGGAAATGCATTCTGTTATCAAATATTAGCATCGTGAACTTTGTCTCTTCTAAGTCATACTTTTTTTAAAAATTTGATTTAGTCTTCTCCGGAGACTCAGGGCGGCTTACAATGCATTAAGCAATACTTTAATCTTTCTCAAGCAACAATTTACTAGTAGATTTGAACATTCTTATTATTCCATCCCGAAAAAACTTAGATAAACCTTCTCAATCTCAGGATTTCTAAAAGTTCAGAAAGTTATTCTGTCTTGGAAATAAAAGTTGCAATCCCAATAGATAGGGAGAAGATAGTAAAAGATTAGGAAGAGCTACTCTAAAACATCATCATACCTTTTTTGACAGATGTTTTGAGCAAAGTTTCAGGAAACAAAACAGATGATTCCAAATCTTTTGGGTAATCTTCTTTGATCGTATTAAAATGTGGTACTCTAGTTCCCGTAAAATTTGACTTTTCAAATATGTCAACAGCAATAACTAAAAGGAAATGATATAAGCAATGTAACAAGTGATAAAAACAAAAACAAAGTAATAGTACAATTTACTTCTTTCACATAACACTTAAATAATCAAGTAACAGTTTAGTAAATTTAATGCTTTATTAGCTTTTTAAACCATAGAGATATTGGGGAAAAGTTTCATGATATTTATAGGATTTTTTTTCAGGAAGGAAGGAGTCAAAGCTGCAAATAAATGTGTGAACACATTAACACACCTGTCCATTTTGGTGGTGCCATATTCCACAACAGAAATATAGTTAAGCACTTTTAAGAATGCATTGGATATTTGACAACTTTAGCTGATTTCACAGAAAATCAGCCCCATATTCTAGCATAGAAGTATGAACAAGTTGCTGTATCAATTCAGACCACTTACTCATTTAATTCATATGTTTTCAGCAAGGTTCTCAGAGCTGGAGACTTTCCCACCCCTACTTGAATAGGTCAGGGATTGACCTCCAAAACTTCTGCAGGCAATGGAGAAGTTCTACCATTGGGCTTCAGCGCATCTTGAAATACTATTAAGCGTTTTTGTAGAGCAACAATGTCAGTGAGAAATGTCTTTTGCAATAGGGATGTAGAAAAATAAATATACTTCAAGAGCAGGTGTCTTCTTTTGGCCTGGGGGTTGCACTTTGAAGTGATTATGATGGATGACTGCCTTTAAAAGTTCCGAGATGAATGTCACAGGGGTTTTTTTGGGAGATAGGAGAGATAGGTGGTAATTTTAAGAATCCAAACTCATAGAGGCTCAACACGTTTAATTTTGCCTTTCTTCCATGAAAAATACCACAACTCATTCTGATAAAACTCAGAAACGTTTTTACTGAATCATGGAGGTTGCAAATGGGAGGATTGTATGCAGTTTCTAAATCACAAGTTACACACCCGCAGGAATCGGGGCCATTTTAATTTCACAATTCTAGCCAGAAATTTTCTTTCTGTCAACTAAAATAATGCAACAATGCATCTGTTGATTACAAATTGCAATTGTCCTCTTGAAAATGCCGCTTTGTATTTAAATAGCTCATAATGTACCGGTATTTGAAATGTACTGGTTTTTTAAGAAAACTAGGGTTTAAATCCTATTTCAGCCATTTCATTTTCACTGAATGCAAACAGTCATTCTTCTACCTTCACATGGAAAATAGTAAAACCCCAGTCTTGAGGATACAAATCATATTTAGAACACAATATATTCTACAGATCAATTTAGTACAAGATCACATAGTAATTAAAGCCACTAGATGAGAGGAATAAAAGCTGTATTTAGACAGAAGGAATCCCCCTCAATTCATTAAAACTAAGTTCCTGACTAAACATTCCTAACTACATTCTCAAAATAACTGGCAATTTTATGACATTAAATGGAGCCAATTATCTGTTGACTGTGGCATTCACCCAGCCCTCTTATTTGTCTTGGTGTACAAATACAGAAATTTAATGTCAAAACTAGCCCTAAATATTTTCTCTGGTTCCTTTTTTCTCATCTCATTTAATCTCCCTGTCAAATTCTTCAGCAGTTGCTGAATTCCCTGTCAGTGAGGCAATTCTTTGCTTATTGAATTTAGAGAATGACATGTCTATCCCCTATTATCTTCCTTTTTTTATTTTTGTCTCTTTCATTTCCACACCAGATTCTAGGGTGGAAATGGTGATGGCGTGGAAAAGACCAACAGGTTAGGAATCTTGGAGAGCTGTTGAGTTTGACAAAAAGGCTGGGTTATTTTGAAACACCAACATTAATCTGTTTTCCGCCCCCTCCATTTGGACCACTGGGTACAGATAATCTTCATTAAGCTACCACACTTGGTTTCAGAAAGTTGACTATTAAGCAAAGCAATCGCTAAGCAAAACTGTGAATGTGCTTATGATTTAACTTCAGTTTTCCTTTGCTTTACAGATCTGTGAAGACCATAAACAGGAGGATTGCTCATTACAGCTATATCTGTCCTATAGCCAGCCTTCCTGTTCTTTTTCAAGTATGCTATACACACGCACACACAATTATATATATATGTATGTATGTATGTATGTGTATGTATGTATGTATGTATGTATGTATGTATGTATGTATATATATATATATATATATATATATATATATATATATATATATAGGTCTTTGCTTATTCGGGTCTTCTCCCGCGTAGAATTGGAAGTGTCTTGGCGACGTTTCGATGAAGTCTCATTCGTCATCTTCAGGCTGGTGTTCTTGGCTTCGTTCTTCCAGGAGCAATGAGAACGAAGCAAGGAGAACGAAGCCGAGAACACCAGCCTGAAGATGACGAATGAGACTTCGTCGAAACGTCACCAAGACACTTCCAATTCTACGCGGGAGAAGACCCGAATAAGCAAAGACCTACATACAAACACCCGCGAAAACCTCAGAAAACATATATATATATATATATATATATATATATATATATATATATATATATATATATATATATATATATATACACACACACACACCGTATTTTTCAGAGTATAAGACGTACCTTCCCCCCCCCTAAAAGGGGGTGAAAATTTAGGTGCGTCTTATATACTGAATGCAGCCCCACTTACCCACTGGCCCCCACTCTGTGGCCTCTGCCTCCCAGCAGTTTACCTCCTTGCAGCAAGCAGCAAGAAGAAACAGCCCATTTCAGCTAATTAGTACAAGTTGATTGGATCGGCCTCCGACTCTCAGCTGTTTTGCTCTCAGCTGTTTTGCGCAGGGCTCTGCTGCTTGCTGCAAGGAGGTAAATTGCTGGAGCAGATTTTTTTTTTCCTTGTGCTAATCAAGCTATGTTGAAAATGAAAATGGAAGTAAAGCAGGCTGTTTGCTGTTTGCAGCAACGAGGCAAAATTGCTGGGAGGCAGAGGCAGATTTCTTTTTCTTGTTTTCCTGACTGAAAAAGGTAGGTGTGTCTTATAGCCTAGTGAGTCTTACACTCCGAAAAATATGGTATATACATATAGATAACAGATTTATCTTTGGAAAAGTCATTTTGCCTCATGAGAGAAAGAAGACGGAAATGCTTTTTTAAACTTCTTCCTGGTCTCAAAGAGGATATGAACAACAGTCCTTGAATTACAATTGTATAGGGCCTAACCACGACAATAGTAATTTGTGACAGTTGTAAATCAGGTCACCCATGTGACTGACTCAATTCTATGAACTTTTTTTTGCAGTGGTTGTTAAGCGAACCAAGGGTGAACAGTTTTGCTGAAAACCGGAAGTAAATGCCAGTTTTCAGCAAAACTATTGTAAAATGTGGTCACGTGATTGCAGGGATGCTACAAATAATTCGACGACTATCTGTGCAGACATTTTTGAAATTGATATTTATTTTTTAATACCAATCTGTCAATTTCTGCTCTAATTCTAGTTACACTTGGTTGACTCAGCCTTCCATCCTTCCGAGGTCAATAAAATGAGGACCCAGATTGTTGGGGGAAATATGCTGACTCTGTAAATTGCTTAGAGAGGGCTGTAAAAGCACTGTGAAGCGGTATATAAGTCTAAGTGCTATTGCTATTGCTACTCCTAGTATTAATTTTGATAATTATAGCCCAGGTCCTTGTAAGGCTTCAGGCACTGAAAAGATGCTTTAAGACAGTGATTCTCAAACTTGGTAAATTTAAGACATGTGGACTTCAACTCCCACAGTTCCTCAGCCAGCACTACTGTCATGTTTGAGAAAATATGCTTTTCTCAAGACTAGCGTGGCACATTGGTTAGAGTGCAGTACTGCAGGCTACTTCAGGTGACTGCTAGCTGCAGTTCAGCATTCAAATCTCACCAGGCTCAAGGTTGACTCATCTTTCCATCCTTCCAAGGTGAGTAAAATGAGGAGCCAAATTTTTGGTTGCAATATGCTGACTCTGTAAACTGCTTAGAGAGGGCTGTAAAAGCACTGTGAAGCGGTATATAAGTCTAAGTGCTATTGCTAAGTGCTATTTAAAAAGTCATATCTGATCGGAAAATGACTAGTAGAGGCAAGAACTTACTCATGTTTGCAGCAATGATAACAAAAGGTTTCATGTAGGTCCTTTTCATGTTCTTTGCCAGATTGTGAAAGTAATCTTCATAGTGTTTCAGTAAGTGAGCTGTACCCCCTTCTGTCCTCTGGATGTGTTCCCAAAGGTCTTCTGTGCGAGGATCCAGTAAGGCACTACCTGTTTTTATGATATTCTAGGAGAAGAAGAAAAGTAGACTAAGGGGAAAAAATGTAACAATATCACACTGAAGCTGAACCTAACCCCTAACCGAAATTCTTTATGCAGTCTAATGAAGCTTTCCTTAAACAAACATAAACTATGATTATTTTATTTTCAGCATTTTGCTCTTCAGTGACTTATATCTTTTTAATATATATAGTAATCTGGTTTTTCAATGTTTACAATTTTATTTAAAAATATAATATTTTTATATTATATATATAAATATATATAACAGTATTATACTATTTTAAAGTATAATACTGCCCAAAGAGCTGCTGATTCAGTTCTACAGAGGAATTATTGAGTTTGTCATCTGCACCTCCATAACTGTTTGGTTTGGCTCTGCAACCCAACAAGACAGACACATGCTACAGTATGAGGTCTCAAATAAGCAAACAATAAATAAACCACCTGTCATTAGAATGGCTGTTGAAAAATGCTCCTGAGAATGCAATAAACAGCCACGAAAGCAAACAAATGGATTATCAAACAAATGAACCCAAAGTTCTCACTCAAGGAATAAATGACCAGGCTTAATTATCTCATTTCAGTCACTTTATGTGAAGACCTATCTCTCTGGAGAAGGCTCTACTGCGGGAAAGGAAAGAGAAGAGGATGACCACTAGTAAGATGGATGGACTCAAGTAGAGCAGTGATGGATGCACTGTTGGAAGATTTGAGAGGGCAGATTGAGGGCAGATTGTCATGCAGATAAAATCAATCTATGGCGGCATTCCCCAACTTTTCCAGATTGGTGGTCCAGTGCTGGGAGGGGAAGAGGGGATGGTTTTGTGTGAGGGGCAGGCACGCCATTCATGCCAGCTCACCACCCATGAGGCCTGGTCGCGAATAGGCCATGGCCCAGTAATGGGCCATGGCCTACAGGTTGAGGGTCCCTGATCTATGGTTTCTAAAAGTTGACACCAATGTGATGGCACATAATCAATCAATCATTACAGGTAGTTCTCAATTTACAATCACAAGTGAGCCCAGAAGTTTGGTCGTATGTTGAGGCAGTTGGTCAGCAGATCACCATGTGACCTGACCCGATTTTACAACCAACTTTATGACAGTTATAAATTGCAAATCACAATCATATGACCATAGGATGCTACAACTGATCCTAAATGTGAGCTAGTTGCCAAGTGCCCAAAATGTGGTCGTGTGACTGTGCTGGGGGTGGACATTTTAAGATGGTCAAAATGTGTTTTATGGGCTATAAAACACTCTTTGCAAGGCTGTCCTAATTTCAAATGGTTGTTAAGTGCTCCTCATTAAGTGAGGACTACCTTTAAAATGGAAAGCTTATTTTTGGAAATCCATAAAACATCAGCACAGAGAAACCTAAAACAGCAGTAACTTTTGTGTTGAGAACTGAGGAAAAAAT
This sequence comes from Masticophis lateralis, assembly GCA_030761175.1. NCBI lineage: Eukaryota > Metazoa > Chordata > Lepidosauria > Squamata > Colubridae > Masticophis > Masticophis lateralis. Next base: position 78,890,730 of record JAUDYJ010000006.1, on the reverse strand, counting down.
CATTCTTAGCTAGCATAGCTGAGTAACCATGAAAGAAAATGTGTATTAATTCAGGTGGATTCATATTTCCCAAGAATAGCATGCAATATAGTGAACATATAGAAGAATAAAACTCTTCTTTCTTATGTATTGGCATGAACGATACAGCACCTCTTCATAAAACTACAGATCTCTCTACCTACAGATCTCTCTACCTACAGATCTCTCTACCAATGCAGTTATTCCTGCCTAGTGTTAAAAAGCTGCATGGACTAACAGGTGCTTTTTTCTGACCTTAGCATAGAAACTATAATACGTAATGTTTATTGGCATTCATGCAAAATTATAAGCTGTGTAATTGGAACACAAGCTATTTTTCACTGTTTGGTACTTGATTTCTGTAAAAAGGCAGATTTAATCTTTTGTCTTCGTTACGCAGCCATCATTTGGGCTATTTTATTATTTTTTTTTACTATTTAAAAGTGGTTATTTAATACTAAGGGAATTTGGAAAAATACAACTAAAGTAAATACAGTTTCTACAGGAAAAATGGTTCTTTTTACAGCAGTCTGATAATACTGGAAAGGGCTTTCACTTTGAACAGTTTATAAAAATGTAGAGAGATCGGCACTGGAGCGATAATCATATGATTATTGATTCACAATGAGTTTAAATAAACTTCACGTTACATAGTGACTTGGTTCTTTGGAGGAAGTATTTGATTACTTTTTGATGAATCTAAAGCACATTCTTAGATTTCAAAAATAGAATCTCTATGCTCTGAAATTCACTAGAACATTTTAATGCTGAGTACTGGCAGCAGTGCCAGAAAAATGTGCAAACAGTCTATTTCCAATCTGCCATCTTCCTTCAAACATGCAGACATCATTCAGTGTTATATCTCACTTTCTTTATGCTGGAGCTCTTATAAAGTAACACCTTGCAAAGCAGTTTTGCACAAAGCCATATAATCTAGAGCTCATTAAAAAATTGTTTTGTTTTGATACTAACATGGTCTTATCAGGTGAAAGAAATGATTCCGACATCCACCTCCCAATCACAGGTCTATCCTTTTTTCTTGTCCTTTTTTCAGGACCAATTTATCAGAAATGTTATTTCAGCCCAGGAAACATGGCTAAAAATATGAATATATTGCTCCATTGTGCTAAAGAGGTTATAACAGGGATTCATCACTAAAAGCAACACTTGGAAAAAAACCAAACCAAATCCTGCAGATCAGGAGTGCCAAACTCATTTCATTGAGGGATGCATCAGGGTTGTGTTTGACCTCGGAGGGACAGGGGGGGAGGCGTGGCCATGGTGGGTGTGGCCAGAAGTGGGCATGGTCATGGTGTGCGTGACACGGGACTTGTGTTGGGGGCACTTGTGGTGGTCAAGACTTCCCTGAGACTCTCTCTCACTCTCATTATAATCACCTTCCTTCCTTCCTTCTTTCCTTCCTTCCTTTCCTTTCCTTTCCTTCTTTTTCCTTCCCTTTTCATTCTGCTTTCTTCTTCCTTCCCCTCTCCTTATTTTTCCTTCCTTGCTCTCTTCCCATCTTCCCATCTTTTTGATTTTCCTCTTTCCCTTTCTCCTTTCCTGTCCCTTCTTGCATGCTCAAATGCAAAAGGGGAAACATTTCTCCTTTTGTTTTGTTTTTAGTTTGTTCTGCTAGCCCTCTGCCAGCAAAAACAGAGCCCCCCGCCCCCCCGAGCTACATTTTCACTGGCAGAAGCACCACAGGCCAGTCCGCTGCTGTTTCCAGGCCAGACCCGCAGGCCGGATCTAAGCACCCCGCAGGCCGGATCCAGCCCACAGGCCTTGAGTTTGACATCCCTGCTGGGTATACCTTTTTAAGATATAACGATTATTATCAGCAGTTATTTTTAGTTCAATTGCTTTAGAAAGCTTTATCAGTTACGGTATTTCTGCATAGGGAAACAAAAGATCTATTTAGGCCAGGGGTCAGCAACCTGCGGCTCTGGAGCTGCAGGTGGCTCTTTTACCTCTCTGCTGTGGCTCCGTCGCTCAAAATATGCGTCACAACAGCCAATGTGTGTGTGACACCCGCCAGCACACGATTTATTGAGCTTTTCAACCCTCGATAGGCCAATGATGGATATATCCAAGAAAAGAAAAGTTTCAGAAGAAAAAATAACATTTAATTCAACTTCAGCTAGTTTTGTGGCCACTCAAGAAATAGTCAGGCACAGGAAGGGTTTTTGTGGCTCCCGGTGTTTTCTTTTCTGTGGGAAACGGGTCCAAATGGCTCTTTGAGTGTTTAAGGTTGCAGACCCCTGATTTAAGCCTTCTATCCTTTCACCAAGCCTCTAGCAAGGCTTCCCTTTCATGTAGTCAGAGAACTGAAAAGGACCACTAGATAAATAATGGAAAAGAACTGCATTCCCACATTTTTGGCAACTGGTTGTCCCTAAGGGTCACATCCTTGTGCTTTCTCACTATCAGTTCAACGTTTCTTACCTCATTAAATTCAACATCTCTTGTTGCAGCCAAATCAAACCCCTGTTGCTGGCTCTCATACTGCAGCACCCTGATCATCATCTGGTAGGCTATCCGCACATCATTTCCATAGAAGGAATTTGTGTGGTTTGTGGCATTCTGAAGCACTTTCGCGATCTGCACCGACTTATCACTGTCCATTTTTGTCTCGTTATGGAGAAACTTCTCATTCTGACCGAAACAGAAAAATAAGGCAAAATGTTAGGAAACAGATTTCATTTGTTCTTTTTTAAATCATTTGATTCATCCCTTTAGATTCAATTTGTCAGTTGGCTCACCTGGTGAATAAACCTGTATGTAGTAGAAATGTAGGCCAAGTTGTAGGTGTGATTTACATGTAAATATACTGTAGTCTTTCCGTGTATGAAGACTACCTGGTGCATGCATTTTTCCTGTACACGTATCATCTTTTAGACATTTGAGCAGAAATTTTATGAGATGAACACTCTGTTCACGTTTGTCTGCCTATGTTTCTCTGCATATGCACTGAAACAGTGAGCGGTCCCTAATTTTTCTGGCTCTGTGGACCGGAAGCGGTGGCAGTGGGTGGGGGAAGAGAGGATCATTTCACATGCACGCACATCACTTGCACAAATGCAACTTTGCACACTTGTCTGTAGAGATTCTCAGTCATCCAGGTCATGGTTGTCCCAGAGGTGCTTTTTCAGGAGGCAACTGGACTTTCTTGTTTTTTCTTTGAAGACGGTTCGCTTCTCATCCAAGAAGCTTCCTCAGCTCTGACTGGATGGTGGGGAATGGAAGGATTTATACTCTTATACTTATCCTTTTAGAGGGTTCTTGGAGGTTTACCTGTGTCCTCAGGGTCACCTGAGTATTGCTCTTGGTTTCTCTAGTCTGCATTTTTTTCCCATCTGGAAATCCATTCCTACTCCCACACCATTCAAAAGCTGTTCTTCCCAAATTGTATAGCTAAAAAGCTATACAATTCCTGCAAGGAATATACTGTATTTTTCGGAGTATAAGACACACCTTTTCCCCTCCCTAAAAGGGGGTGAACATTTAGGTGCGTCTTATACACCGAATGTAGCCCCGTCCACCCAGTGGCCCCCACCCTTTGACCTCTGCTCCCAGCAGTTTACCTCCTTGCAGCAAGCAGCAAGAAGAAACAGCTCCTTTCAGCTTCAGCACAGCCTAATTAGCACAAGTTGATTAGATCGGCCTCCCGACTCTCAGCTGATTTGCTCTCAGCTGTTTTGCGCAGGGCTCTGCTACTTGCTGCAAAGAGGTAAATTGCTGGAACAGATTTTCCCCTCCCAAGAAACAGGCTGTTTGCTGTTTGCTGTTACGAGGCAAAATTGCTCAATGGCAGGGGCAGAGAGAGATTTCTTTTTCTTCTTTTCCTCACCAAAAAAGGTAGGTGCGTCTTATACTCTGAAAAATATGGTAAATCCTTCCATTCCCCACCATCCAGTCATAGCTAAAGAAGCTTCTTGGATGAGAAATTAAACATCTTCAAAGAAAAATCTAGAACGTCCAGTTGCCTCCTGAAAAAGCACCTTTGGGACAGTTTGCACTGAAAGCTCCTGGATACTGGTACTTTTTTGGGGTTCAGCAAAATTGTAACAGGGTAATCTCACATAAGATATTTGAGTGAGCAATTTACAGGCAGTCCTTGACTTATAACAATTTGTTTACAGTTACAACAGCGCTGAAAACTGTGGTTTATGACCATTTTTCACACTTATGACCCTTGTAGCATCCCCGTGGTCACGTGATTTACATTTGGATGCTTGACTCACTGACTCACATTTATGACATTTGTAGTGTCCCAGAGTCACTTAACAACAGTGTGACTAATTTAAGAACTGCAATAATTCACTTTAAATATATGGCAAGAAAAGTCATAAAATGGGTCAAAACTCACTTAAGAAATTTCTCACTGAACAACATAAATTTTGGGCTCAATTGTGTTGTAAGCTGAGGACTACCTGTACAGCTATTCCTCAACTTATGTCCACAACTGGGACTAGAATTTCCATGGCTATGCATGACAGTTATTAAAGGAGTCACACTTGATTTTGTGATCTTTTTTGCCCTGCTTATTAACAGAATCACTACAGTTATTATATGACTCATATGGTTATTAAGTGAATCTTGGCTTCCCCCATTGACTGTGATTGTCGGAAGCTGGCTGGGAAAGTCAGAAATGGAGATAATTTGACTCTGGAACTCTATAATCATCATAAATACATGTAGACTGCCAAATGCCCAAATTTTGAACACGGGACTGTGGGGGATGCTGCGACGGTCATAAGTGTGAGGACTGGTCATAAGTAACTTTTTTCAGTGCTATTGTACCTTTGAATGGTTACTAAGCAAATGTTTGTAAGTCAAGGACTACTTCTAAATGACACATCCTCCAAAAATATTACCAATTTCTATGGAACAATTAATACAATGTTCAGTAGGTACCCCGCTCTTACCATGATTTTAAGAGTCACAAAGTCAACAGTAGTACAGTTAAAAAGTTCAGGGGACAGCCAGCCTTTCTCACTGCTACAATGCCGAACAGCGTTCCCTTTAAAAAGAAAATCAATTGGTGAGAAATTCAAAAGTTTTGCCATTCTGTTTCATTTATAAGAATTCATTGTAACTTTTTACCTTACACAAATAGTTGCTTAACGGTTATGTACAGTTATATGTGAGAAGCACTTCTAATTATAATTTTTTAAAAGGGCATTTTACAACAGAATCCTAGGTTGATGGTGTTTGGTAGCGGTGGTATTGATGGCAGTTTAACCGGTTAAATGAGAGTCAGTTTAGCCTAGGGGTTAAGGCAACAGGTTAGAAAGCAAGAGAGTGTGACTTCAAGTCCCGCTTAGCCCTGAGAAAGCCAGCTGGGTGACTTTGGACAAGTTATCTTGTCTCCATCCAACTCACCTCACGGGGCTATTGTTGTGGGGAAAGTAGGTGGACGAAGGTGTGTTGGATATGTTTGCCACCTTGAGTTATTTGTGAAATATAGGTTGGATATAAATAAATGAATGAAGAAATAATTAAATCATCAAACAAAATGGAACAGAGCTGGAAGGGACCTTGGAGGTCTTTTAGTCCAGCCCCCTGCTCAAGCAGAAGACCCTATATCCGTGATGGTGAACCTATGGAACGCGTGCCACGGGTGGCACACGGAGCCATATCTGTGGGCACGTGAGCATTTGCCCTAGCTCAGCTACAGCCAGCTGATTTTCGTGCCTTTTGGGCCCACCGGAAATTGGGAAACGGGCCTCCTGGAAAGCCTCTGGAGCCTGGGGAGGGCAAAAAACAGGCCTACTGGGCCCACCGTGCCATCGTGGGCCAAAACCAGTGGGAGTGCGCAGCGGAGGGGTTGTCGCATGTGCATGCATGGGGGCGGGGCACATTGAATTATAGGTGTGGGCACGTGCGTGCTCCACTCCCCCCGCACTCCCCCCCGCTTTCGGCACATGATGGCAAAAAGGTTAGCCATCACTGCCCTATACAATCTCAGACAAGTGACTGTCCAGTCTCTTCTTAAAAACCTCCAGGGATGGAGCCCCCATGATTTCTGGAAGGAAGCTGCTCCCCTGGTTAATTGATTTTCTATATATGTCATCATAAATATGTCATTAAGCTGCAGAATAAAAGAGACGATTCCGATTATGTTTTCAAAAGTTTTGTTTTTCTCCTCGCTCTTATGTTTCAACTATCAAATTTATATTTTGATTGCTTTGTCTAAATGAGATTTTTTAAATATGTCCTTAACAGGTTCTGTCTTTGACAAAACAGACTTCCATCTTCAGGCTTTCATAGACAACTTTCTCCCGTATGTCAACCAACCTTTGAATTTTTATTTTTCCCAACATTTAACCTAGAACAGTGAATGTGAAGCTTTTTGGGACCAAGTGCTGAAAAGGGAGGGAGTGCACGCGCTCATCTGGGAAGCAACCCGGAAGGGGAGCTGCCTAGGGGGAATGCGCACACTGAAAAATGAACCTCCGGTTTCCAGCGCATGCATGCGCAGTGGCCAGCTAGTCTTCTGGTTACTGGCATGCATCCACGCGTGATGATCAGCTGGCTGGTGTGCATGCTCATGCCAGAACACGTAAGACCAGCTTTTCCAATTTCCGGCACTGCCACCCACATGAAGGCCAGCTGATTGTCACGCGCGCATGGGTGCCAGAAACCCGGAAGAGGAACAGGCAACGTCGCGTGTGCCAGGCAGAGGTGGGTTTCAGCAGGTTCTGCCCAGTTCTGGAGAACCAGTAGCAGAAATTTTGAGTAGTTCAGAGAACTGGTAGTAAAAATTCTGGCCCCACCCCAACTATTCTCTGTCTCCCAAGTCCCAGCTGATCGAGAGGAAATGGGGATTTTGCAGTAACCTTCCCCTGGAGTGGGGAGGGAATGGAGATTTTACAGTATCCTTCCCCTGCCACGCCCACCATGCCATGCCCACAGAACTGGTAGTAAAAATTTCTGAAACCCACCACTGGTGCCAGGCAACATGGCTCCGCATGCCACTTTGGGCACATGTGCCACAGGTTCGCCATGACGGACCTAGAATAACACTTTATATATATAATAACAATTACTTACCCACTGATCCCCTAGGACATGGAACAGCAGCAGGTTGCCCAAACTTGGTTTGTGGCCACCAAATGCCAGCCTCAAAAGCTTTGGGACATCCATTGTAAACCACTACATGAGATTGAAACAAAAGTTATATGTATTTGTATGCATTTTATAAGAAAGAGAGAGGTAGGGGTGGAGGGGGGGAAGGACACAGAGAGAGACAGAGAGATCAACAATATAAAACAATAACAGAAAGAAGAAATAAAAATAATCACTATTCTTGTCTTGTTTTAGAAAGATGAGAAGATTCATTAGTGCAGGAGTCACCAACCTTTTGGACCTCAGGGACCACTAAATTCGTAATTTTAAATCCCACGGACCACTAATATGATCTGCCTAATGACCGGCTGGGTGGGCGTGGCTAGGTGGTCATGTGACTGGGTGGGCGTGGCCAACTCAATGTCACTCATGTTGAGGGGCACCTCGCCAGCCTCTATTCACCCCTCCTCTCACAGCCACTCCTTGCCTCCCTGCCCAGCCTCCTTAGAGTCCCAACAGGAAGCACTTGTTGGAGTTAAGCAGCCACTATAAGAAAGAGTTGGCTCAGTTCAAATTGGATCTGACCAAGAAGGCTCAGCAGAAGCACTTCACTGAGGACTACAAGCAAAGACTTTCCAAGCAGAGGGAAGACTTACGGGAGCGCGAGGTCAGATACCGATGCCTGGAGGCTCAGAGGACTGAGATGGTCAGCCAGTTCCAGGCCATGATGGAGTCCCACTGGAACAAGGCCCTCCAGCTCTTCGCCACCAGAGGCACTTCCCTCCAGCCTTGGTCCAAAGCCCCGCACCAGGAGGCCAAAGCAGACCCCAAGTTGGAATTTTTACCCTCTTCCAAACCACACAAAAAGACCCCAAAAGGGGAGACTCTCTGTAACAACACAAACATTCATTGCATGTATCCATCCCAGGGGCCGTAGTTTGAGGACCCCTGATTTAGTGCAATATAAAAAATGCAAATAATTTTTCTGCAGACCGCCAAAATTTTCTTGCGGACCACCAGTGGTCCAAAGACCACCAGTTCGTGACCGTTGCATTAGAGTATATAATCTTGTTGTGTAATGTATATACTCTTAATTTGTTAACACCATTTGATTCAAAGGATTAAAAAAGAAATAAAGAACAAAACAAAAAAAATTTCTTCAAGGGTTCTAACCAAAAAGTATCATTATTTATAATTTATTGTAATATACTGCTTAAATTGAGTTTGCCATGATAGTATTTAATCAAAGCAAATCTCTCAAGGACAATCAGCCTACATTTATCCTGAAATTTAATTCCTTTCTATAAAATTGATTTATCTTCTCCCTTGCTGCTTCATTGAGAATTGAAGATAGCTAACAATGATTAAAATACAAAGAAATTTAAACCTCAGATTAAAACAAGAATGTGAAATTAAAAGCTTGGCAAAACTGTGTATCTTGGGCTGCTTTTCTCAAGTGGGGAAAAAAGTGCTTCAGAACCAATTCCTGAATCAGTAAAATTGCTAAGGAGAATAAAAAACCTCCAACACATTAACAGACAAATAAAACAATCACAGGGTTAACATTAATCCTGAATGGTAGATAAAATAATGTCTTTTTGGCACTGGGAATACAAATTATTCAAACCAGTCTAGGAAGGATATTCTATACTGAGCCATCTCCAATTAGACGGAATCAAAGTTCTATCAAATCTGATCTACTATTTCTATTAGCTTTCCACCTCATATAGAATAGAATAGAATAGAATAGAATAGAATAGAATAGAATAGAATAGAATAGAATAGAATAGAATAGAATAGAATAGAATAGAGCAGAACAGAACAGAATAAAATTCTTTATTAGCCAAGTGTGATTGGACATACAAGGAATTTGTCTTTGGTGTATATGCTCTCAGTGTACAAAAAAGAAAATTTACAGAAAACCGTGCACAAAATATGCTAATAGAATAGAATAACAGAGTTGGAAGGGGCCTTGGAAGTCTTCTAGTCCAACCCCCTGCTTAGGCAGGAAACCCTATGTTATTTCAGACAAATGATTATCCAACATCTTCTTAAAAACTTCCAGTGTTGGAGCATTCACAACTTCTGGAGGCAAGTTGTTCCACTGGTTAATTGTTCTAACTGTCAGGAAATTTCTCCTTAGTTCTCCTTTGGGCTGTCATAGTTTTATATTTAATGTCCTTTGGATATTTCTAAAACCAACCACAAAAGTGTTGATGGGAGCAAGTGGAAGGGAGGATTCAAAGAATCCAATATCAGAAGTAATACATGGACTACTGAAACTTTTAAATATGAAAGCTGTAGAACACATACAGCAGAGGTGGGATTCAGCAGGTTCTGACCAGTTCTGGAGAACCGGTAGCGGAAATTTTGAGTAGTTCGGAGAACCGGTAAATACCACCTCTGACTGGCCCCACCCCCATCTATTCTCTGCCTCCTGAGTCCCAGCTGATCAAGAGGAAATGGGGATTTTGCAGTAACCTTCCCCTGGAGTGGGGAGGGAATGGAGATTTTACAGTATCCTTCCCCTGCCATGCCACGCCCACAGAACCGGTAGTAAAATTGTTTGAATCCCACCACTGATGTACAGAACAGAAAAAGGATGACAGGCTCAGAGTCCAGCCTTTTCATTCTCAACTGATTCATTAGCTCTCAATCAATACCAATGTAGCTTGGTTTGGATTTTCTCCATAGAACTGTTATTTGTTCCCATGGCACAGCAAGAAAGATGGATCACAACACGGCACAAGCTGCTGGTGTCTAGACAACAGAAGGATCCTCTCCCTATTTTTGTGCCAGGAAGAACATTTGTGCCTGCCAATCTTATTTTTCAGAGGCCTCAGAGGTAGCCAATTCCATGAAACAATTTAATCCTCAAATTCAAATTCTTCATCAGTAGATGACAAAAAATTAGATACAGATAATCCTTGACTTTCAACAGTTTAGTGACTGTTCAAAGTTTTAACAGCACTGAAAAAAGTGACTTATGACTGTTTTTCACAGTTACAACCTTTCTAGCATCTCCGTGATCGTGTGATCAAAATCCAGATGCTTGGCAACTGGTTCATATTTATGACCGTTGCTGTTTCCCGGGATCATGTGTTCCCCTTTTGCAAACTTCTGACGAGCAAAGTCAGTGGGGAGGCCAGATTCCCTTAACAACCGGGTTACTAAATTATCAACTGCAGTGGTTCACTTAACAACTGAGGCAAGAAAGGTCGTAAAATGAGACAAAATCCACTTAACAAATGTCTCACTTAAGAATAGAAATTTTGGGTTCAATTGTGGTCATACACTGAGGACTACCCGTATAGGTAAGGGGCTTATCTAGTTTTTATTTACATCTGTGGCAGTCAACACTGCTCCAAATGGGGGACAAATTTTCAAATGTAGCAAATGGCAAACCAAGAAAATACCTTCGCATCCATGAGGTGTAACTTCAGCAAAGGGATTATCACAGCGATTACACTGTCGTCCAATCACGCCTGATTTGCAGGGACATTGTCCAGTTTCCATGTCACAAGTGCGAGTATGGGAACCAGAAGGGAAACAATCACACGGATAGCAGGAGTCATTTTTCTGTGGTCGGTAATAGTTTGTCTGGAAAGATGAAAACCCATCAGTCAGTCAAGGCTACCAGAAATGAAATGTTTTGAACCTAGGATTATAAAAAAAACTCACAAATCCTGACTTTTATTTCCCCACAAAAAATGATACTTAAAATATATTTTTCATGTACAGATACCAACAGCTGGACTTTCTCAAGTTTCAAAATGTAACATGGAAATAAAAATTGACAATTCTTATTCAGATAACTCCCAAATCTACCCTTATTTTTCTTTTTCTTGAAACGTAACTTTAAAACCAAGGATATAAAAAGGAATTTAGAGGTTTTGAAGATGTATGGAGATTGATTGATTGATTGATTGATTGATTTTAATTTTTATACCACCCTTCTCCCAGGAGACTCAGGGCGGTGCACAGCCAGCAATAAAACACAGATTTTAAGTTAAATCTCATCAATATTATTCATTTCTGAATTGCCTAAATAGCCTGAAATGTGATGGAAAGAATGATCTGTTCCTTACCTTACACTGACATGCTCCATTTGTCTTATTGCAGTCAGGATCAAATCCTTTACTGATCTCACAATTACATGGCCCACAAATAGGATTTCCCCACCAGCCTCTGGGACAAGGTAGATCAATTCTACACAGGAATTGGAACGTTGAAAGATGTAAGAATCACTGCTTTCTCTCAAAATTAAGTAAAGACAATAAAGGAAAAGATATTCTCTTTCACTGAAAATAGAAATGTGTGTCTTGCCCTCTTGTGCTAACATTTCATAAATTCATATGCTGCATGTGTGTGAATTTATAAAATATTATATATGAAATAAAAGAACACACACATCCATTTCAGGCTAAGTTCTCTGATTTCTGTAACAGATGACTTCTTAAAGGGATTGTCAGGTGTGAACAACTAGACTCACACATGTAGAATTGATACTTTATTGTTCAATGCCTATTTCACAGGAATCTTTCCAAATTGGCAGCTTGCCCTAGAAAGATTAGATAAAGGCAATGGCATTCAAGGAGATGGATCATACCATGCCTTCTTATGCAGTGGTGGGTTGCAACCAGTGTTACCACTGGTTTGCTTTATGCGCGCACATTGCTCACAATCTCAGCTCACAATCACCGCTACCGGCTTGCCTGAACCGGGCCAAACCAGTAAAAAACCACCACTTTCTTATGCCTGTATAACAACTTCAGATTAATTCCCCATTTGACTCCTCCCCGATTGGGATATTGCTCTCCAACATCAATTGTGTGATGGCACCTAGCCAACCATGACTTATCTTAGGAAGCTGAATAGAGTCAGACCTGGCTAGTACTTTGAATGGAAAAGCACAAGGAAATCCCAGGATTGTAGTTAAGATTGGGAAGACAAACATACATGCCAGAAGAAGGCAAGAGCAAGCAGTTTCAGTATTGTTCCCAAGAAGTCACTAGGAATTGAACTCAACGTGGAAAATTTCCCAATAAAAAATACAATAGAATGGTATGAATGAAATTAAAAGACTAAATAAATTATCTCACATATTTTGTTTGGAACATAATGGTTCATTTTTATGTATGTTTGTGTGTGTGGGGGGGGGGGAGAGATTGTGAAGAGTATAGGTAATCCTCGACTTACAATAGCTCATTTAGTGATGGTTCGAAGTTACAACCACACTGAAAATAGTGATTTATGACCATTTTTCACATTTATGACCATTGCAGCATCCCCATGGTCACATGATTTACATTCAGATGCTTAACAATTGACTCACATTTATGACGATTGCAGTGTCCCAGGGGGTTATGTGATCCCCTTTTGCGACCTTCTGACAAGCAAAGTCAATGGGGAAGCCAGATTCACTTAACAACCGGGTTATTCATTTAACAACTGCACTGATTCACTTAACAAATGTGGCAAGAAAGGTCGTAAAATGGGGCAAAATTCACTTAACGATTTTCTCAGTTAGCAACATAAACTTTGGGCTCAATTGTGGCTGTAAGTTGAGGATTACCTGTATTTAGAAAGGAAAAGAAAACTAGCCAAAGTCCTTTGCTTACTTGCTTTCACAATACTGTCCGTAATAGCTTTGTCCACATTCACAGGTGTATCCATGAGAAGAGCTTGGTTTATGAATGCAAGTAGAGACATGTTCACATGGGTTCAAACTACAAACATCAACACAGTCTGTCCCAAAGTACCCTGAGAAAACAAGGTTATAGGCACAGAGAAAACTGAGAAATTAGTAATGGTTCTAAAATTCTCAGAAATAAACAAAATCGGACACTGATAACACTTCTTGAATTATCAAGACCCTTTTGTATAGTCATCAGAAAGTTATTTCTGTTTAGAAAGAGTGAAACTCAGTGGTGGATTGCTACCGGTTTGCCCCAGATTGGGCGCACTGGTAGCGGCGGCAGCGGGAGGCTCCGCCCACCCACCTGGACAGAAATGACAGAAGCAGAAGTGTTGCGCGTGTGCACGAGCAAACCAGTAGTGAAATTGCAACCCACTACTGGTGAAACCACATATATAGTAGAGGCCAAAATTGTGGAAACCATTTAGGAAAAGTGTATTTTCTAAAACTAGCCAATAATACCACTATTTTTTTGGAGTACTACCATAAAAGTATATATCAATGGAAAGATAATTTAATCAAGGCTGTAATGCAATAGCTTTTATGAAGGATTTGCTATTAAATAGCAGTTGCAGTATAAAAAAGAAAAGTGAAACACATAGAAAAAAAATGAGACACACAAAAGTTATCACCATAAAAAAAATGAGACATACAAAAGTTATCATGTCAGTTAATAGTTGGGTAACCTTTAGCATGAATTATGTCCTTACAACATCTTCCCATGGAGTGAACCAAGTCTTTTAGTTCTGCAGCAGTTATAATGTGAAACCAAGATTAAATGATTGCTTCTATTAACTGGGTTTTATTGCTGGGTCGCTTCTGACTAACAAATTTCTTTAGTTGGCTCCATAGATTTTCAATTGTGTTAAGGTCTGGGCTATTCCCAGGCCATTCCAGCAGTGGAATATGATTATCTTGAAACTCCAAAAAAAGTGTTGTTGTTGTTATTAGCCATCAAACCTCAAAAATACACTTTTCCCAAAAGGTTTCCACAATTTTGGCCACTACTATAGTACAGGATGATCTAAGATTGTGCAGTCACATATGGAAGCAACTTAAGTACTATGCTGCTTAAGATATTATAGGAACTAATTTAAAATATGCTCCTTGATTTCTGAATGTTTAAAAAAGGGCTTAAAGATATGCCTAACAAGTACCTCACAAATAGAAGTTTTTCAGGAGCTATAATCTCAGACAAAAGGGTTTGGAAATAAGATGTGTAGTAGCATAATAGGAAGCATGTATTAACCCTATTAAACCTTACATTAAACATAATTATTGAGATTTACTTTTTAAGTAAATATGGATTAACATGTCAGTTATGCAGTTTAAGGCTCAAAACAAAACTCAGTTTAGGAAAAAAAAAACCTGAATTATATAAAGCAGGTTAAAATGCTTTTTTAAAACTAATATTGTTTTAAAGTTTAAGCAAATAACAATTCCATTTTATATTTTGATCATGTTTAATCTTGTGATCATATTCAATTGTATATAAACGATCTATTTTCTTTTTCAACATTCATGTTATGGGCCAAGAAGTGGGTATTGGAAATTCTTCAAATTAAAACAGTTACAAATATAAATAAGAAATTCTGGAGTTTTTGTTTAGCTTGGATAGATATTGCTGCATTTTCTTCACTTCCCCCCAAAAGAATGAAGATGGTGACGCTTGAGAAAGTAATAAGAGAGAGAGCTATAGGGCCTCATTCAGAAGGGTGTGTGCAGAAGATGATTACTTCTGAAGGCAAACTGTTCCATTTGTTGATTTCTCTCACTGTCAGAAAATTTCTCCTTATTTCCAGGTTGAATCTCTCCTTATTCAGTTTCCATCCATTATTCCTTTGCTTTGGAAAATAAGCTTGACCCCCTCCTCTCTGTGGCAGTCCCTCAAATATTGGAACACTGCTATCATGTCTCCCCTGGTCCTTCTCTTCACTAGACTAGCCATGCCCAGTTCCTGTAACTATTCTTATGTTTTAGCCTCCAGTCCCCTAATTATTTTTGTTGCTCTTCTCTGCACTCTTTCTAGAGTCTCAACATCTTTTTTTATAGTGTGGTGACCAAAACTGGATGCTAGGTGTGGGTCTTACTAAGGCTTTATAGAGTGGTATTAGTACCTCACTTGATCTTGATTGTATCCCTCTGTTGTTGCAATTTAGGATTGCATTGGCTTTTTTGGCTGCCGCAGCACACTGCTGACTCCTATTTAGCTAATTGTCCACTCCAAGATCCCTCTCACAGTTACTGCTATGAAGCCTGGTTTCACCCAGTCTATATGTGTACTTTTGGTTTTTGCCTAAGTGTAAGAATTTACTTTTTCCTACACTGAATTTCATTTTGTTAGATAGGGCTCAGTGTTCAAGTCTGTCAAGATCCATCTAGATCTTGAGCCTGTCATCTAGGGTGTTGGCTATTCCTGCCGTCTTAGTATCATCATTCTCTTGCATGAGATTATAAACATGAATTTCTGTTTGGCTGCCCAATTATAGGAAAACATTCTTAAACATGCGGTTCTATAAAGTCCAGAACCCTGGATATTATGATCAACTTTCTACAAGTCATAATTACCTGGGTCACAGATACATGAATAACTGTCCCAGTCATCACTGCAATAGCTGTGAAGGGGACAAGGGTTAGAATCACAAGGGTTGTCTATTTCACAGCCATCCTTGACATTAATCTTGACTGCCTGTTTCATGTTCAATGTAGCAACATTTGTAGATGTTTCTCCCATCCTCACTCCCTGAAAAGAAGAAAAGAGACCAAAGGAATAACCAACTAATATACATCCCAATAAAAAGCATAGAATTATACTGCTACAGGAGAAGGAGAAACAATTCTCTTCTTTCTTGTAATCACAGAAAGACTTCGGCAAACTTTCACTTCTATTTTTGCTTAAATGTTTATTTACCATATTTTTCAGAGTATAAGACACACCTACCTTTTTTGGTGAGGAAAAGAAAAAAAAGAAATCTCCCTCTGTCTCTGCCTCCCAGCAATTTTGCCTCATTGCAGCAAACAGCCTGCTTTACTTTCATTTTCGTTTTCAGCATAGCTTGATTAGAACAAGGGGGGAAAAAAATCTGCTCCAGCAATTTACCTCTTTGTGGCAAGCAGCAGAGCCCTGCGCAAAACAGCTGAGTATCGGGAGGCCGATCCAATCAACTTGTGCTAATTAGGCTGTGCTGAAGCTGAAAGGAGCTGGTTTTTCTTGCTATTTGCTTGCAAGGAGGTAACTGCTGCGAGGCAGAGGCCAAAGGGTGGGGGCCAGTGGACGGGTGGGGCTACATTCGGTGTTTAAGACACACCTAAATTTTCACCCCCTTTTAGGGGGGGAAAAGGTGCGTTTTATACTCTGAAAAATACGGTATCTATTTATTTACTGGATTTATAAGACTGCCCAACTTTAAAAGTGTATCTCTGGGTGGTGTATCACAACTAAAAACAAACAATAAACCAACTCCCATAACATTAAAACATATATGAAGTAAAAATATGAAGTAGAGATTTTTAAAATAGCAAACAGAATCCATAATAAAACAACCAATAGGGGATTCCCATTCAAGTAGTCTCAAATGCCTGTGAGAAAAGCTAAGTCAACAGGGCTTTCCCTGAAACAAAGTTGGGGTTTGAAGTATTTGGGGTGGGGAAGGAAATTGTCCCAGAACACAGGGAAAGGCAAACTTCCTAAGAGCCCCATAGAGCAGGGGTCCCCAACACCCTGGCAGTGGCCCATTACCGGGCCTCAGAAGAGGTAGGTGAACTCTTGTATGCGCATACGGAACCCCACTTGCACAAGCAGCGGGCAAGTACATGCACACATTCCATTTGCATGAGCGGTGGGTGAGCGTGCCTGCTGCTTGCACAAATTGAGCTATGCATGCGCACGAATTTTCCTGCAGCTGGTGCAGAAGCATCCCCTCTTGCCCACAAAGCCAGAAAGGTTAGGGAACTTTGCCATAAAGTGAAAAGATTTAAAAGCGGGAACCAGAACATGCATTCCATGTAGAAGTGTGTGGAGCAGGCAGATACTTTTGGGAGAAGATTATCCCTGAAGAAAGTGAGACGCGGTGGCTCAATGACTAAGACACTAAGCTTATCAATCGAAAGGTCAGCAGTTCAGCGGTTCGAATCCCTAGTGCTGCATAATGGGGTGAGCTCCTGTTATTTGTCCCAGCTTCTGCCAACCTAGCAGTTCGAAAGCACGTAAAAATGCAAGTAGAAAAATAAGGACCACCTTTGGTGGGAAGGTAACAGCGTTCCGTGCACCTTTGGCGTTTAGTCATGCTGGCCTCATGACCATGGAGACATCTTCGGACAGCGCTGGTTCTTTGGCTTTGAAACAGAAATGAGCACCGTCCCCTAGAGTCAGGAACGACTAGGACATATGTGCGAGAGGAACCTTTACCTTTACTTTTAATCCTTGAAGAAACATGTTCTTATGCCACTTAAGTTTTTAAAGAAAACCACCAGCACTTTGAATCACACCTATATGTCTATCAGGAGCCAGTCAGTGCAGAGACTATTGGTTTTTTTGTGGGCATAATGAGATATACCCAGAACACAGGCAATACCTGTGCTACTGTATTCTGCACCATAAGCTTCCCAATGGTCTTCAAGGGCTGCCCTATGTATAACCACTCCAACCAGAACCAAAGATACAAACATTGTAATTCCCGGGTATTTATATTTAAAGATTTTAGTGGATGTTTTAAAAAGAAATGAGCCTATTTCAGACATTAGTTAATGAACTCCACTAAATTACAGTTTGGGATTAGAACAAAGGCCCACATTAATGTGATGAGATCTCTGACTTTCCAAAAATCGAATCAGACAATGAGAAGTATTAGATCAAAACCCCATATTTCTTAAAACTAAGTTGTTAAGTGTAGATTTGAGCAAAGAATCTTTAAAAAAAGTTGTTTCATAAACCGTGAACAGAACATCCCTCCTCAAAGTGCTAAAAGAAGCTGCATCTTTTGAAAGGTTCACAAAATTGCTTTGAAGGCTTTCCAAAACCGTCTGCATGTCTATCTCTATGCATAATGACTCTGCTGGTAGCCCCAAAACCTATTGCCCAATGGTGAAATCCAAACTTTTTTACTACCAGTTCTGTGGGTGTGGCTTTGTGGGCGTGGCTTTGTGGGTGTGGCAGAGGAAGGATACTGCAAAATCTCCATTCCCACTTCAGGGAAAGGATACTGCAAAATCCCCATTCCCACCCCACTCTGGGGCTAGGCAGAAGTGGTATTTGCCGATTCTCCATACTACTCAAAATTTCCGCTACCAGTTCTCCAGAACCTGTCAGAACCTGCTGGATTTCGCCCCTGCTATTGCCTATGATTTACACATGGATGTGCAGACAACTGGAGACCCTTTTTGAAGTGGCTGTGTGAGTCTTCCAGAGGACAAAGCTGCTTTAATATGTCAAAAATAGTGCTTAGTTTCCATCAATGTGTTTTGCATAGAAGCCTCTTCTGAATGTTTTACAGAATAACATTCCCAAGTAATTAAAACATCTGAATGCAATTCCAACGGAATAAATTCAATTAAAATCGAAGAAACTTAAGATCATAATTAGGCATTTAAGCTCATATAATTAGGCAGTTTTAAACAAAACATTGCTCATTTTTTTTTCTGCTCTTTCCCTTCTCTTGTCTTTGACGAAGCTAGAATTCTTCTCATAGTTAATGTAAAGTTATTTATTTTCTATTTTCACCTGTAGACAGCCATAGAAGCCCTGCTGCACAGAGACTAGATCTCCAGAGACCCCTCCTACAGTAATGCTTTTCATTTTTAGTCCAGGTAACTGATTTCCGATCTGTACAGTGCTCTAAAAAGAGGAAAAGAGGAAAGATGATTAAAGCTTTTCTGTAAATTCTCAGTTACAGTATTTCACTGATATATTTTTTTTAAAAAAGCAAGAATAAGTCTGAAAGCGGTAATAGAAACTATCCATGTTGTGCTTCCGATAAGGAAGCCACTCCAAAAGGTACAATGCCTTCCCCTGTTCAACACAATTTCAAGAAATAAGTGAAAATGGTAATTAATCCTCCATGAGTGAATAAATCTTCTGTCACTAAGAGGTAGAAGTCAAGTAGTATTAAATCTTCCAGTAGAATCCAGTGTACTCTATGCAGACTTTGGATATCACGAAATCCATCTTGATAGAATTATGATGTCCATGTAGTTCGGTTTTCCCTGGCCTGCTAGCCAAGGTTTGAAGGACGTGAACATTAATTAAAGGTTTGCCACCCAACTCCCAACAAGAGTTCACAAATAAAAAACAAGAAAAAAGTACAAAATATTTTTTTAAAAATGGCAAAGATGACAAAAAAAGGGAGTTACAAAAAAAAAAAAACACAAAAAAACAAAAAAAATCCAAGCCCACAAAATCTAAAGGGGACTTCACTAACCTTCCTCAAAGGGGAAGGTGTCAAATTCTTGGAGTGGATGGGAACTGATTGCACAAAGGAGGCATTGCTATAAGGAAGGCATCCTTCTGAGATCCCAACAGTTAACTGAAGGAATTGAGAGCACACGAATTCAGACCAAATTGGCTGGACAGATATGGTGGGAGACATGTAGTCTCTCATATAACTATGTTGTATACCCGTGATGGCGAACCTATGGCACGCGTGCCATAAGTGGCACGTGGAGCCATATTAGTGGGCACGCCAGTTCAGCTCTGGGGCGCATGCGCATGCTGGCCAGCTGATTTTCGGGCCTTCTGGGCCCACCAGAAGTACGGAAACAGGCTGTTTCCTGCCTCTAGAGAGCTTGGGGGGTGGCGGGTGGGGAAGCCCTGTTTTTCTTTCCTGGCTCCAGATCCTCTCTATTTATCTGGGAAGGGCAAAAACAGCCTTTCCCACTCCCTTGGAGGCCCTACGGGACTCCCGGTGGGACAGGAAGTGATGTATTTTGCTGTCCCCAGCCTCCAGAGACTCCTAGAGAGGCTCCTAGAGACATTTAGAGAGGCTCCTGGAAACTCCTAGAGAGGCTCCTAGAGATTCCTAGAGAGGTTCTGGAGGCTGGGGACAGCAAAAAATGTCACTTCCTGCCCCACCAGATGTTGGGAAATGGGCCCTTTCAGCCTCTGTAGGGCCTCCAAGGGAGTGGGAAAGGCGGCTTTCGCCCTTCCCAGATAAATAGAGAGGATCTGGAACCAGGCAAGAAAGAAAAACGGGCCTACCAGGCCATCATGTGCCAGGAGCAGAGGGGGGGGGGGTTTGCGCGCACATGCGCATGGGAATGTGTGCGCGCAACCCACCCACCCCTTCCTGGCACATGATGGCAAAAAGGTTAGCCATCACTGTCCTATACCATGTAGGGTTTTATGGGTAGCAACCAGCTCCTTGAATCATACCCAGAAGCAAACTGACCACCCCCAGTGCAGTTGGTGAAGCTGTGGTGTTAAGTGGGGATACTGAGGCATTGTCATCACTGCTCATGGTGCTGTATCCTGCTTTTCTAGGAAGACATACAGACTGCACACACACTCTTAAATGGGCAAAGGCAACCTCATTCAAAGTTAACAATAGCAATAGCAATAGCACTTAGACTTATGTACCACTTCACAGTGCTTTTTATTGCCCTCTCTAAGCGGTTTTACAGAGTCAGCATACTGGGTCCTCATTTTACTGACCTCTGAAGGATGGAAGGCTGAGTCAACCTTGAGCCTGGTGAGATTCGATCTGCCAAATTGCAGTCAGCTGGCAGTCAGCAGAAGTAGCCTGCAGAACTGCATTCTAACTACTGCACCACCACGGCTCCAATGATGGATCTAGGTGGCCTGAATACCTACAGCTGCTCAATATTGGTAGGATTGAGTCAAGAGATAATTCTTCCCTATCCAAACTTCCAGCACAACCTCCAGCACTGGGGCAGAATCTTACCAGCCTCCCTTGGCACATTGGGGTTGAATACCTACAGCTACTCAATATTGGTAGGATTGAGTCAAGAGATAATTCTTCCCTATCCAAATCCTCACAACCTCCAGCACTGGGGTAGAATCTTGCCAGCCTCCATTGCCACACTGGGGTTGAAAGATATAACTTGGTGTCATCAGCATATTGATGACATTGAACCACAAACTGGCAGATGACCTTATCTTGTGATTTTATAGAGATGCTGAAAAGGAAGAGGAAATAGAACCTTGGAACATCCCACAATGGAATGAAGCACCCTCTGCCCACCAACCAATCAGAAATGGCTCCAGAGAAAGGAAGAGAACCATAAAAAATGATCCTCTGATCCTCAGGGGCCAGGACAGAAATATATTAATATCAAAACTGATATTAAGGAGCACACGGATTGATGCACCACCAGACATCTTGGTTCTACCACAAGTCATCTATAACTGCAATCAAAACTTTCTTAGTATTAAATCCTAGTCTGAAATCTGATTGAAATATGTCTAAATAATCTGTTTCCTCCAGAATTTTCCCCAGCTGCAGATGTACTTGAGTTCAATGAGACCTGGAGACCTGAATGATAGCAGGTTAAGATTATATTATCATATATTATATGATAGCTGGCAGATTATAACACAACTTTTAAAGAAAAATAGATTTCTGAATCTATGATAGAAGCAGTAAGAAATTACTTCATTCTGGCATGCTGGCCATTCCTGTCTCATTTTGATAATGAAAGGTTATGAATGTCATCTTACCTGATACATGCCATAATCCAAGGACACAACTGCAAGATACTTGATGTCTTTGCCATCTTTTGCACTCTTCAACTCTATTAGCAAATGATGCCATTCACCATCATTGATCCGCACCTGGCTCATCTTCAAACTGGCCACCTGATTCTGTCCATCATAGACCTCAAACACTACATATTTATTCAGTATCTGTTGAAACATAATTTTAGTTGATGAAAAAACAACAACCTTAAATTGCTGGGAAAATGCTGTATATACGTTGAAATATACATGCAATTCTTGGAAAATGATTATAAAATACAGGTTATATTTTGACAACTTTATTATTTATTCTTCAGCAGATAATTAATATGTAGACCAATATTCTACTTATATTCAGTATTAGATCCACTATGAGTGATAACGCTCAATTAAAGATTGTCCACTATTCTAGATCTATAGGCGTTGATTAATAGTTAAAACAGTCTTGATTTGGCAAAGCAGAGGTGGTATTCAGCAGGTACTGACCAGTTTTGGAGAACCGGTAGTGGAAATTTTCAGTAGTTCGGAGAACTGGTAAATACCACCTCTGACTGGCCCCGCCCCCATCTATTCTCTGCCTCCCGAGTTCCATCTGATCGAAGGAGGAAATGGGAATTTTGCAGTAACCTTCCCATGGAGTGGGGAGGGAATGGAGTATCCTTCCCCGCCACGCCCACCAAGCCACGCCCACAGAACCAGTAGTAAAAAAATTTTGAATCCCACCACTGTGGCAAAGGTATTTTTCCTTCTGCTAAAACAAACAGGAGGAACTAAAAAGCTAGTATTTCACTCTTCCCACTCCCTATTTAAGACTGCCCTGATTATAGGGTGAGTGAACTCTACAGTTTTGTGATATTCTGCAACTTCAAGGATGGCCAACTTCATTTGTTCAATCTGCTTTGCTTTTAAGCTACATCCCAGAGCCGGTTGTAAATGAAATATGCGTAAGACTGTACTGTTGAATTGTCTTCATGGCTAAGCAAAGACATTTTACCGTTTGCCATTTGTTATCTAATGACATTCCCTTGTTGTGATTGAGTTGATAAGCTAACATACCTGTATATTAATCTTAGATGATACTCCCGCATCAGCTTGCATTAACATACCATTAACCTTGCGAGTTCTAAACATGAGGCCAATGTACCATGGTATAGAAATAGTGATATCAAGATTATTCCAGGTGATGATGCTTTCCCCAGTGAAACGCTGAGGAAAAGGCATTGCTATAACACAAGGCAAAGAGGAGACAAAGCAGGATTACTTAATCAAGTATTTTAGAACGAGGGGAAAATTCTTAATTATACCAGAAATGAATATTGCATGGTACCAGTAAGGATAAATAAGGTCAGGAGACTTTCAGCTTCTGGGATCTATCTTCCTTTTCATTAGAAATTCAATTTTATTTGT
Organism: Masticophis lateralis; assembly: GCA_030761175.1. Lineage (NCBI taxonomy): Eukaryota > Metazoa > Chordata > Lepidosauria > Squamata > Colubridae > Masticophis > Masticophis lateralis. The sequence goes on along the minus strand of JAUDYJ010000006.1, from coordinate 78,867,850 downwards.
TTAGCGTGTGGCATAAATCCAAATGTTATTAACTTAAGTCTAAAGAAAAAAGTAAATAAGAAAAAAAGAGCTCTCTGTCCAGAATAAAGTCTTTTCAGAGGAACACCTGCTTCGGTTAATCTCAAGCTTTCTTTATTTCTTCTATATAATTTTATGTTGGGTTTATTTATTTTTTTCTATTACTATTTTTAAACAACTGAGAATCTGAAATCTCCAAATTCCTCAATTTGCTTGAGGATCCCAATCACATTTTGTGCCCGCTGCTGGCACAGGAAATATCTCCTATACAGCAGTAGATGAAAATGGGTTTATTACTGGATAGATTCCAATGTTCCCACAGTTATGCTTTCATAGTAATGTTTTTGAATCTCTGTATAACCAAGAAGAACAGATAAGCAGTGGCTTTATCTTAGAGTGTTCCTAGGTAGCAAAATGATCTTTACATGTAGAAACTTGTTTCTTCAGAAAAATCCATGGCCTATTGATTTTGTAAACAATAATACAAAAAAAAAAGGTGAAAAACCTACACAATTTAAATAAGAAGCAGCAAAATTAAAATCTCTAGATACTGATAGCAAAGGACTACAGATTCTGTATAATATCTAGAGAATACCCAATTGCCCACATACAGCCTAGAAAAGTTGAAGGCTTCTGCCACAGGAATCATACTTCTCTGTGTGGCAACACTGAGACTGCTATTTATGCTACACAAATATTAATAACAAGTATGAGAATTTATACATTTCACCAAACAGAACGTAATATTTATAGCTAATCTGTAGTTTCTGCCCATTGGAGCAATACCATATATTGAATAACAAACATGTTATTCTCAGCTTTAGTTATAAAAAGGCATTGAGCTTAGTTATGAATTTATAAAAGGTAACAAAATCCAATATAATTTTTAAAAATGTATGTAGGAATGCGGTTCTAACAATTTCTGAGTAATAGCAAGGATGCATGCTATTTATTACTGTCTATTAAGAATCTGACAGTATTAGTTTTATGGCCCCCCAAGGGGCAGCAAAATAACACATTTATAAAGGATCTGACACTCAAATTTGTGGCTGCTGTGTCACCTATGCCCCAGGCAGAAAGCACTTTGATCCTATGAATATATTTTGTTCCCTAATGTGCAGTTGCCCTCAGTGCTTTTACTTCTGGTTCAATTTGGTCATTTGTTAAAATTCTCCTTTATTACTTGTTTCTCTTTATGCACATTCTGGTCCATGTATCTATCTTACAAGAAATAAGTAATTGATTTTACCTATTTATGTACCTAGACTTGACAACAGCATGAATCAAATGGTTTTTGAAAGTAGATTTCCGTAGAAAAACAATTATGCTATGCAGAAGGACAGCATTAAGAATTTGCTTTAGCTGAATTTCTGTCACAAAATGGGAACAAGAGCTTGCAACAGGCATCGCATTAATTCTGACTTGAATCGTGATTAGAGATTAACATGCTGTCAAAGTTATTAAAAGGAGCCTTAATAAGAAGCAACGACGGCTTAATGATTCAAAATGATTTTGCATCAGCTGAAAGAAAAGCATGAAAAAGATCTTTCCAATCCTCTAAACATAGTACACCATTTTGACTGTAACAGAAATGACAGCAGAACACAAGCACTGTTCACAGTAATAATTCTTTGGAATCTTATTAATGCAAATTAGCAATATTGGGAACAATCATTCTTTAATTGTTTTCTAAAAGACAGTTCATCAATCTGATTTTTACATTTTCTTGGAAGCATAAAGCATTCACATTTATATTCTTAAATGCACTTAGTAAGTTATGAATAGATAACTCAAGTTCACAGAGCACTGTTCCTTATGGTACCCAAATGTGATCAAGTAGATGGAGTTTGCAGAAACACAGTGTAATAGCAATAGCACTTAGACTTACAGCCCTCTCTAAGCAGTTTACAGAGTCAGCATATTGCCCCCAACAATCTGGGTCCTCATTTTACCAACCTCGGAAGGATGGAAGGCTGAGTCAACCTTGAGCCTGGTGAGATTCGATCTGCCAAACTGCTGGCAGCCGGTGATCAGCAGAAGTAGCCTGCAGTACTGCACTCTAACCACTGCGCCACCGTGACTCTTAAAATATTTAGAAATACTTAATATTTTGAAACTTCTGCTTTTAAAGCCAATATGGACGCAACTCAGAAAGATTGGTGGAAAGCTGATATTCTCACTGGAAATATATATTTACAGGTTGTTCTTATTGTTGATTTTCTCCTGCAACACGAGAGAGTTGGTTGTACAGTACAGTATTATCTAGGAAGTATTCTCAGGCGGGGGAGGGCACACTGAAATTCAAGGAAGCTAGCCAGCATCTTCCATGTGTATGAACTTTAAAATACACTCTCACATTCATTGCCATCTGCTAAAGATTCATAGATGTAGTACAGAATACAGATTCCCAACCTGGGAACAAATGAAAAAAAAAATCTTGAAGATTTGAGGCTGCCAAATGGGAACCAAAGAATTGCAATGAAGAGCATGAATGAGACTGTTGTTTTCTGTTAAGATAAATGCATTCAGGATCTGTTAAGTGCATTCAGGAAGTATTCAGACCCACTTCACTTTTGTCAATTTTGTTATGCTGCAGCCTGATTCTACACTTGTTGAAATTCATTTTTCCCCTCATTAATTTACACTCAGTACCCCATAATGTAATTGTTGCCAAAGGTGTTTCAACAAAGTAGCGAGTGAAAGGTCTGAATATTTACGCCAACGTGATATTTCAGGGTTTTTTTTTCTTTTTTATAAATGTACAGACATTTCTAAAATCCTGTTTTCACTTTGTCATTATGGGGTACTGAGTGTACATTAATGAGAAAAAAAAAGTGATTTTCAACCACTGTACAATAGAATCATAGCAGTCTATAGAGCCTGAGTTCCGAGCACACTCTTGTACTGCAGTGAGTCTTGAACCCTCTACGCACAGCAGGAGAGAAAGCTGAACACCTTTCATATGCGCTGTCTCCGAAGTACTCTTGGCATCATCTGCCAAGACAAAAATTCCAATTTCTAGCATGTATACACTATTGAAACAGCGATGTCTACGCTGGCTTGGGCATGTCATGAGAATGGCTGATGGTCGGATTCCGAAAGATCTCCTGTATGGAGAATTAGTTCAGGGAAAGCACCTCAGAGGGAGATCATAACTGCGATATAAGGATATCTGCAAGAGGAACCTAAAGGCCCTGGGAATGGACATTAACAACTGGGAAACCTTGACCTCCGAATGTTCAACTTGGAGGCTAAAGATAAAGCATGGCCTTCTCCAATTCAAAGAGACACTTGTTCGGAAGGCTGAGGCAAAGAGGCGGTCCCGGAACCAGCGAAATCTGGGGGCTGGGCAGGGGACAGAATGGATTTGCCCTCAGTGTGGAAGGGATTGCCACTCTCAAATTGGCAATCCCTTTTTAGTCACACTGGATGCTGTTTTAGGACCTCTTTCCAGAGCACGACACCATAGTCTTTTGAGACTGAAGGATGCCAATAATAAAAAACAATAGAATCGGGCTGGAGCATCACAAAATTGACGAAGGTATAGGAGGTCTCAATACTTTCTGAATGCATTGTACAAGTGACTAAAGAAAGTCATTATTTTAATGAATTCTTTTATGTCTGAGTGATTTCCTGCCCCAGTGATTATTTTTAAAAAAGGTTAATCTTAATTAAGACAACATTGTTAACTAATGGTATTATTCAATTGAACTAAATGGGACAGGGATCATATTAAACTGAAGCATTTTTGCTTAAAAACGACTGAAGATTGATTTTCTGTGTTTGGAATGAGTTGCCATATAGTACAGCTAAAAAATATGCTATATATGAGCCGCGGTGGCTCATTGGTTAGAGTGCAATACTGCAGGCTACTTCTGCTGATCACCGCTGCCCACAGTTTGGCAGATCGAATCTCACCAGGCTCAAGGTAGACTTAGCTTTCCATCCTTCTGAGGTGGGTAAAATGAGGACCCAGATTGTTGGGGGCAATATGCTGACTCTGTAAACCACTTAGGGAGGGCTGTAAAGCACTGTGAAGCAGTATATAAGTCTAAGTGCTATTGCTATTGCTACATAACGGGCATGGATTGCCATCCAGATATGCTAATGAGCCAAACTTCCCCAACCTAATACCCTTCAGATATGCAATTCTTAGAATTCCCAACTAGCATGGAAATAATTGTTCCAAAATATTTGGAAGGAACTAAACTAACAAAGATGGAGTAGTTTATTAGATTTCTGCTAAGAGGGTGAAAACAGTATTTATAATACATTTAATAAATAAGGCTATTGCACTGTATAATAATTAAAATTTGTTCACACACAATGGAATATTTCACACACTCAATCAAAAGCAGGATCCATTGTTTACCTTGCTCACAGTTTTTCCCCCCATATCGCAGGGGGCAATCACAACTGTAAGTATTCCACTTGCTCATACAGGTACCCCCATTCTGACACCAGTTTGTGGTACAATAATTCTTCTGAGCTAAGCAACCTGCAATTCAAAAAAAAAAAAAAAAGTTTTGTCCTCAAGTCATTCAGTAATCATGCTTTCAAGCTGTAACAAGCTGTGCTCTAGATCAATGTCATGCTTTTGAACAGCTGCAACTTAAATTTTCTAGAAAGCAGTTCATAATGCTTATCATATTTTATACTCTGATATCCGGTGGTGAAATGTAAAATTTGTTGCTACCGGTTCTTTGGGCATGGTTTGATGGGTGTAGCTTGGTGGGGGGTGTCATGTGACTGCATGGGCGTGGCCAACTTTCTTTTTTTATTTACTTTTTTAAAGCATTTTTTTACTACTGGTTCAGGAGAACTGGAGCGAACCAGTAGCATTTCACCCCTGGTGATATCCAACCTTCAACAGTTCTCTTTTGTGAAGGGGAGGCATTGAAAACTAGATTATATTATAGTAAAACAAAGGCAAAAGACTTCGATAGTCAACTGTTTTCATTTCCCCTATGTGGTTAGTACATGTATCAGGGACCTAGGCTACCATGAAATATGTTTCAGAATAATATCTGTGCAGAAACGGTTTTCATAGGATGTTATCTTAAATATATCCGCAGAAAGATATTCTCTTATATACGTAAGCTTGTTTAACAACTGCTTGTTTAGCAGTCTTCCTTCATAGTTACACTGGTAATGAAAAGGTTACTTCATGACCAATCTTTGCATTTATAATCTTTGAGGTTTGTAAAGCAAAAGAAAAGCTGAAGTAAGATTATAACACAGTTTTTGACTCAGCCAACACTTTGCTTAAAGACTGGTTCCCAAATATAGTTGCTAAATGAGGATCACCTGTATGCACAATGTAATTAGTAAACTTGAGAAATTAGCCCATTAGTTCCTTCTTTTTACATTTCCCAATGAAAACACAGTTCTTTGTGCGTATAATTTTCAGAGAACCTAAAGTATTTTTTTTATTCCACTTTTATTCTTGAAGAAGTTATACCTGCAAGGGTGCCATTATTGGCTATGTAACTGGCCATATCGATGGGCTTGCTGTCAATGGATAGATTCCTCATGCAACCAACGAACTGCCTGTTATGTATAGGAAAATCTTCAGGTAAATTGGGAACACCTCCAAGCAGCAGAGGGCCGGTTAAATCCAATGACCTAAAGAAATCAGAAATAAAGTGGTTTTTGATTCAGATATGTAATGTAATATTTTGTTCAGATGTAAACTCTTGTACAATAACCATATTATCGGGAGTTAAGACATTAGATATTATTCCTTCTTGCTATTACAGATTTTGTCATGACCTTGAAACGAAACACTACAAGTAGTCCTTGCTTACCAAAAGCTTTGTTTAGGAACTGTTAAAAATTATGACAGTTGGGGGGAGGGGGAACAGGTTTGTGATGAATCCCTGCCGTCACTTAATCACTATTTAATTGCTTCCTTGATAACTTCTGACCATCAATGGAAATGCCAGCAGTAAAATTACAAGTTGCAGTCATGTGATATTTCACTTAATGACCCTTGTTCACTTAACAACAGAAGTAGAAGTGAAGCTGTCAATCCAGCATAGTCACATGATTTTTCACTTAGTGACAGAGGTGCCAGTCTCAATTATGGTTGGTAAATGAAGACTATCTCTAATAGATAATATTAAAATGATATAAATGTTACTTACAGCCAATAGTCAACTATTTTAAGGGTTTTTTCCCCCTTTTTTTAAACCAATAAAAGGTATTGCCATAAATGCTAAAAACTTTTTTTCAAGCTTTTAGAATTACTATTACAAATCATTGTAATTCTTATATGTCAGGTTGTTACTGGAGAAGAAACTTGATATATAGATAACATTTATAGCAATTCTTTTGTAACATAAATACTTAGAGAGATGATGTCGCCCAATACATTTTATGATTACAAAGGAATATGTAAATCCAACTTCTAAATTTCATCCTAATAGTTTCATCATGGACTCCTTTGCTTTTTCAAATCAACAGATATAGCAAAACCCAAAAAAATTTACATAATCAGCATAATCAAGATGCTGAATTTAATCAAATGTACATTGACTTGTAAATGTAAATTTAACCTGAGAAACCTATCCAAAAAATAAGCTGAAAATATTCCAAGCAGGATTAATTCATTAAAAGCCCTCAATGACACAAACATTTTCAAGCATCTTTTCCAATTATTGTAATTTTCGGACTATAAGACGCACCTAACTTTTGTGGAGGAAAACAAGGGAAAGAAAATCTGCCTTTGCCTCCCAGCATCTATCTGGTATTCATCTGGCCCATTTGCCACCACCCATTCGCCACAGCACATTCTAGAACAGCGGATTGGCATCGCACCAACCACCCCCCTTCTCCTGCCACAATATTTGCTGTATAAGACGCATAGACTTTTCCACCCACTTTTTTTGGGGGGGAGGGGGGGAAGAGAAGTCCGTCTTACACTCCGAAAAATATGATAACTGATAAATATATCAATTTATTCTAATGCAAATCTTAGGATTCAGGATTTTAGCTCTTCAATTCAATGTGATTAAAGACCACAGAGGAAAACTGATCAGATTTGTTTCTTCCTCCATTTGTCTTTCTTTCACTTTGACACTCTCTCCTTCCTCACCTGAGGGAACATTTTTGAAGGGAGGTGTGAACAGTTGCCTTTACTTACTTTTCTTCGTTTCTTCGTTGACTTTTTCCATCCTATTAAAAGATGCTTAAGAAATAGAAACATCTGCAGCAATAGGTAACTTGCCACAAGGAGGGGCAATTTAGCAAAGATTTCTACATGATGGTTCTCTGAACTCAACCATTTTGTCCTTAATGCACAAACATAAAGTTTAATTGAATACAAACAGATATGAAAATGACTTTACATCTGACAATAATCAATTCTAGGCATACCTAAAAAAAGTAGCGAAGTCTCTGTCAGCCAAATTAATTCTACTACATATTCATGTCATAAAAAAACATCAACATCTTACTTTTTGGAGCCGGATTGTGTTCCCTGAGCAGCGCAGGAATAGTTTCCAATCAGACTTCCAAAGCGTACAGCCACTGCGGTATCACAGTCATCCACGGTTACTACAGCCACCTTCTCCCCCGAAGGTCCATGAGGAATGCCAAGTTGGCCTATGTTGGGCTTCAAAATAAATGTGAAAATTTTAAAAACTTAAACTCAAAAGTATTTCAAGCACCAGCATTGTACAATATTTACCTCACTGTAAGATAGGGATGCAGTAGCTCAATGGTTAAGACGCTGAGCTTGTTGATTGAAAGGTCGGCAGTTTAGCGGTTTGAATCCCTAGTGCCACTTAACGGGTGAGCTCCCGTTACTTGTCCCACTTCTTCCAACTGAGCAGTTCGAAAGCACGTAAAAAATGCAAGTAGAAAAATAGGGACCACCTTTGATGGGAAGGTAACAGCGTTCTGTGCACCTTTGGTGTTTAGTCATGCCGGCCACATGACCATGGAGGCATCTTCGGACAGCGCTGGCTCTTTGGCTTTGAAATGGAGATAAGCACCGCCCCCTAGAGTCAGGAACGACTAACACATATGTGCGAGGGGAACTTTTCCTTTAAGCTAGGGATGGACAACCTGTCAGCCAAGGCGCCCTTTAAGCTCTTGACTGAACCTCTCAGAAGCCACAATAATCATGACTGCTAGAAAGTGAGGGTAGTACAGGTAGTTCTCGACTTACAACAATTTGTTTAGTGACTGGTCAAAGTTACAACAGCACCAAAAAAAGTGACTTATAAGCATTTTTCACACGTCCATTGCAGCATCCCCATCACACATGATCAAAATCCAGCTGCTTGGCAACTGGTTCATATTTATGATTGTTGAAGTGTCCCGGGGTCATACGATCACTTTTCACGACCTGCCAAGCAAAGCCAATGGGGCAGCCAGATTCATTTAACAACTGTGTAACTAATTTAACAACTGCCGTGATTCACATAATAAGAATGGCAAGAAAGGTCGTAAAATGGGGAAAATTCACTTAACCAATGTTTCACATAGCAAGATAAATTTGGAGCTCATTTGTGGTCGTAAGCTTGAGAACTATCTGTATTCTACAATTATGGTTTTTTTTTTTAAAAAAAATGCTCATTGTTGTACAGTCCCCCTCACATGTGTGATTTGACTTCCATTCACTGTGACCCTCACCCCATCCAATATGGACTGTGATCCTTAGCCAGCAAGTGATTGCTTTTAAGCAGTAAAAATCTGAGTAATTTTATTATATAAGCATAGTCACTCAGGCACTCGTCACTTCCTGCCTGGACTACTGCAATGCTCTCTACATGGGGCTCCCCTTGAGGAACATCCGGAGGCTCCAACTGATGCAGAATGGGCCACGCGGGGGATTATGGGAGCGATGGGGTGTTCCCATGTGACGTCCCTCCTGTGCAAGCTGCATTGGCTTCCGGTGGTCTTCCGTGTGTGCTTCAAGGTGTTGGTTACCACCTTTAAAGTGCTCCATGGCATAGGGCCTGGGTACTTACAGGACCGCCTTCTGCCGCCAATAGCCTCCCACAGGCCAGTACGCTCCCACAGAGAGGGACTCCTCAGGGTGCCGTCAGCCAGGGAATGTCGGCTGGCCACCCCCAGGGGGAGGGCCTTCTCTGTAGCAGCACCTGCCCTCTGGAATGACCTGCCCTTGGAGATACATAGGATACCAGATCTTCGGGTTTTTTGCCATGCCCTAAAAACTTTTCTATTTCATCAAGCTGGGCTGGCGTAAACCCAACCCCCCCCCCACCTTAGATATTTTTAATTGTAAATGGATTTTAGTCAGGAGGTTTTAAATTTTGGGCCAAAATTTGTTTAATTCTTTTAAAATTTTAAATTTTGTATTGGGATGTTTTTTATTCTTGGCTGTGCACCGCCCTGAGTCTGGTAGGAGAAGGGCGGTATAAAAATTTAATAAAATAAATAAATATAGTGATTTTAGCGATCTTACATTTTCTGAGTTGCTCCAAAATTGAAATAGTCATGCTTTTGAGAACAGCAAGGTTCCTAAAGGAAGCTAATCAAAACAAGAGAATGACAATTGCAGACCGGGTTTGTCTGCAATGGCAGCCATTCTTTGGAATAATCCTTGTTTAGTAACAGCATTGCTTTTTGTCACTAAATGGTCAGCTATTATGGTGACAAAAAAGTAATTGCAATCAATCCTCACATTCATAACGTTTGCAGAACTGTAAAGCAAAGGATAGCTGAAACAGAAAACAGAACAACAGAGTTGGAAGGGACCTTGGAGGTCTTCTAGTCCAACCCCCTTCTTAGGCAGGAAATTCTAGCCCATTTCAGACAAATGGTTATCTAATCTCTTCTTAAAAACTTCCAGTGTTGGAGCATTTACAACTTCTGAAGGCAAGTCGTTCCATTAATTGTTCTCACTGTCAGGAAATTTCTCCTTAGTTCTAGGTTGCTTCTCTCCTTGGTTACTTTCCACCCATTGAAATACGATCATAAGCACAGCCATTTTCACTTAGTGACCGTTCGCTTAATGACCAAATTGCCAGTCCCAGTTGTGCTTGCTAAACAAGGACTATCTGCCTACCATGATCCCATGCTGGTATATTTTCAATAGCATGCATATATGCGCGCGCACACATTTTCCTTCTATGGCAAATATTTACCAAGTACAGGTAGTCCTTGACATACGACCACAATTGAGCCCAGAATTTATGTTCCTAACTGAGAAATTTGTTAAGTGAGTTTTGTCCCATTTTACGACTTTTCTTGCCACATTTGTTAAGAGAATCACTGCAGTTGTTAAATTAGTATTGGTATTTAACTTGTTTAATCTAAACCAAGTCATTGCATTTAAATAAGCTTTCATTGCCATTATACTTAACAGACACTAAACTTTTGCAAAGTTTTTCAAAGGCTATTTCCTGGTATTAGGCTACGGCAATGAAAATGTTTTTCGTTTCCTCCCAGCTATATTTACTATGATCACATAACTTGGCAGTGCTTCATATAAAGGGCTTGACATTTGCCAGGTAATACAAGGCCTAGACTCACAAACAGCAGATAAGGAGAAAAATCTGATTTATATTGGAATGGTAGACCTTCGAGTATTAGTGCATTCTATCAATTGTTCTGGGAAGCATTATTTAAAAAAGCAATAATCATTGTCAGTTATCTTCAACATCTGTGCATAGATTTTTGATTAAGATATGCACCTGTATGCTTATTGAGTTAATGAGTGCATGTATGCTTGCAACATATCCTAAAACAGCCTTCCTGAGTCTGGATTCCTGCAAACACAACAGATTTCAATTCCCATACCCAAGTCTGAAACATCTACCAGCTAAGGAACACTTACGCACACTCAATTGTACAAAGCTTTTCCAAGTATACCCTTGTTTCCTATAAATCTTTCTTAAATGCTTACTTTCTGTACACGTTTTTCAAATGTATGCAATCTGTATATAATCTGAGTCAAAAAACTACATGTGTCACAAGGGCCATGCAAAAGGTTTTTTCTTTTTGAAGATCATGGATTTCATTAAGCTACCCATTGGGTTAATATGAGTTGGATAATAGAGTTGTCTGCATGGCCATACATTTTTTTTAGTGAATGAACACAACTTATTCAATCAATATTTAGTTTAGTGAACACAACTTATTCAATCAAGAATTCAAACCGAGTCAACTCAATCACATTGCACTCGTGGCAAAAGTACTGAGGTGCTTCCAGGTTAAAAGCATTAGCTGTTGACATCCCTGTTACCAGGAGGACACCCAGTTGGGGGCTCCTTTCATGTTCCCAGAAGGAGCTGGAGCAAAGGATGGGAGCTCACCCGCCTCACGGCAGCACTCAAATCTCAAACATAGGCTTGCTAACCTCCAACTTAGTGTCCTAACCATGTGAGCCACTGTGCTCTTACTCAACTCAGTGAATCAAATGGTTTAAATCAGATTATAGTGATTCACAACCTCACTAATTATAGGTCAACTTTTTGAGTGTAATTCAAAATTTTCACCTTGAAGTCCTTTAACACCCAGGAGCTCTGAAAGATTCCTTTTTTCATGCAAATCAGTCCATATATTTAGTTTTCCCACTGAAGTTCCTCTCAGAGTGCATGGTAAACAAGCGGGTAGAAAAAAGCACACAAGCATCCCATTAATGGAATATATTACGATATTTCTCCCATAATGTCAGTCTTGCTCCGGCTAAGTTCCTAGGAAAGAAAGACCCTCGACTCCATTTGGTTGAAGTGATAGGTTCTTTTAGTAAAGATTAGTGGTGGTAGCAAAAACGAGGCTAGAACTGAGTATTCCCGTACAAGTTTACATGGTTTTTCCCTCCCTGGTCCCCACTCCCCTCGACCAGAACGTCAGTGTCCAATAGCATCCCAGGGCAATGTTTTGAGAACTGCTTTGATGTCAAGAGCATCATGAAACGGCTTCACATTCTTTTCCAGGCCACTCATCCTCGGGCAACTGGATTAGTCTGGTTTTCACACGTCTGATTTCCGTTAATGCCATTCCCTCCCCCCCTTTCCCTCCTTCTTCTCTCTCCTGCACATCTTCCCCAAATCACTCTGCCCCTTCCCCCATGTTTATGGCAGAATGCCAGCAAGCTTAGTGAAGGGTAGTGAAGATGGCAGAGCTGACACTTATGGGTATTAAAGAATAAACAATAATTTGTATTATTTTTTCACAGGTTGAAGAACTGCCAGGCTACAATGGTTTGGAATCTTAGATGAAGTGCTTAAACGTTTCTCTTCCCCATTTTCATTAGATTATGGAGCAATTTGCACAATCATCACTTTATGATTCTCACCTTCAAAAGATTATGGGTTAGCCAGCCTATAGTTCATACTCTAGCTTGTTGTTTCCGCTAGGATAGGAGTCTGAAGTATGAGTCAGTACTCGACTGAAAAATTTATTAACATGCACAGTACGTTTGTCAGCAATTCTTAAAGAAATGAAATATTTTCTTCGAATTGCACAACAATGATTGCATGATTTGGTAAAAATCGAATTTGATATAAGGAGGTTGCCAACAGGTGCAATGTACACATCCACAGACATTTATATTTCAAAATCATCTTTATATTTCAAACTTGGTTTGCTGCAGAAACCTACATTTCATGATTATTTGCTGTTTTAGAATATTAGACTCTCATCTTTCCCCTCTATTCCTCCATCCTTTCCTTTCCTCCTCAGAGTTACTGTATGAAATGGGGTGTGAAGCTAATTCGCCTCCTAGTGGTGCACTCTGGATAATGCGACAGCGTGTATTGAACGAACTAGCAACTGCTGGCAGAAGACTTTCCTGGTTTTCAAAATACATGGCAGCCACACACTAAACTATAAATAAATACCCATGAAATATTATTCTATATAAAATCAGACTTTATTGAAACTTAAGATGCTGCAAAATGAAATAAAATGACACCAGTCGTGTGGCCTATGAACAGTTTCCATAGGACAGTTTTCTTCTCTTGTGTACTAAATTCCGAACTGTTACACTGTTCTCTGCTCATGCTCACATTTATGCATGGTTGCTGTCAACTAGGTGTGTGTAGTCTTTCTCTCTCACCATGTATAAATTAATTATACAGTACACAAACTGTATGTCAGTTGATATTTCCTTTAAATAACTTCTAAAAAATGATTTGAAATGTCTAACTCCATCTTTGTCAGACAAAGAGAGCAACTTTCAATAAATATATGCAATTTGGACATGATATTGTATACAAAATGTGATGAAAAGATGCTATCCTTACAGCAGAGCTTACTTTAATTCAGTGGTAGGATTCAAAAATTCTTACTACCGGTTCTGTGGCTATGGCTTGGTGGGCATGGCACAGGAAGGATACTGTAAAATCTCCATTCCCACCCCACTCCAGGGGAAGGTTACTGCAAAATCCCCATTTCCTCCCGATCAGCTGGGACTCAGGAGGCAGAGAATAGATGGGGGTGAGGCCAGTCAGAGGTGGTATTTACTGGTTCTCCAAACTACTCAAAATTTCCGCTACCAGTTCTCCAGAACTAGTCAGAACCTCTGCTTTAATTGCATGGTTTAATACAACTCAGGCAGTCAGAAATGTGTTTCAGTTGTATATTTGCATACTTATTGTTAGTTTGTTATTTGGTAAGCCTTTTCCTCCAGTGGCCTGACTGCCCATAACATGTTTTCAAAATTCTAAATGTTTCATTCCAAAACTTATCTTCTCTCATTTAGTGCCAAGAGGTTGAAATAACATATGGGTCTGAACCTTAAATCTATTTTTAAGAATATGCCCTTGTTCGTTACGGTACGTAAATGTGGTTGTTATTATTTGTTACGCACATATACTTTAGGCATAGAAAATAACAATAAGAAATGCAAGTATAACGAAGGGGGGGAAAACATTTATCTATTTTGAAAGCCATGCCAGATTATACGTATGTTAATCAGTAGCATGTATTCATTTACTGTTTCAAGTGGTTAAAGGTTAAGGAAAACCTGTTTCCTACTGACTTTGAAAAACTAAATGAATATTTTCTTTTCAGAGTTATGTGGTGGGCAGAATAAATAAATAAATAAATAAAAAATCCCCAGTAGCTATGATTTTAAAGGATCATGCTTACAGGAGTCTAGTTTTTTCCTCCTTGCAGTCTTTAATAAAAAATAGAACAAGAAGCAGTAGGCTATAGGAGATGTTTAAACACCATGGATGCACTTTCAGTTCAATTATGTTCAGTCTCATTAGGCACGCTGCCAGAGTTAAACAAAAAACCTCCTTTTTTAATCTATTGGTCTACGCTAAGCCCAATATTCTAACATGAAGAGAAATCCTTCGAATTCACAGATGTTTGGCTGATTCTGTGATCAAAAATATCATTAATTGTTTTGCAGTAGGCACAGATTCCTACTAAGCATCAATACCGGGGTCTGCAAAAATTCAGCAAATAAAGTCATAAGAGTTTAGAAAATTCTGACATTTGCAAACTGAAGGGAAGTGTTCAGTGAATGGAACAGAGGTTTTCTGCCCTGACCTATGAGTTTGTAGGCTACACAATTCAGAATAACACCACAAAAGTCAGCAATAGTTTCCCAATCTGCCATCTATCAGATGTGAGGAGATTCCCAACTAATGTAACCTTTGGCTATTTGTAGCTCAGAATCTGAGGAATTTCAATGCCCGCACATTTAAGGGGTGTCTAATTGGGGACAGTTATTTTAACGCTCTTTCACTCAAAACAAAAAACAAAAAAAGGTAAATAGAATTATGAGCAAGCCACCACAAAAAGAACATTATTTTGAGGTAGGAAAACACTTTCTACTAATGGCCAACAGGAAAAACAAATACTGAACATAAAGGCTTTCTTCCTTTGATGTCTCATTCGCTCCCTTCCCCCCTCCCAACTCATTAACAACACTGGATGTTGTATGTGCTTGTTTGGGATGGAAAAGAATTTACACCCATAATGACATTTTCCACCCTATGAGCCAAGATCTTTAAAAGCCTAGAAAAACCTATTTTCTTTTCCTGATGCAATATATATTTAGGTTTTTCTAGGTTTTCAGTATTAATAGAGAGATAAACTCAAGGGAGAAAAATAGGAACCGAATTTAAACTAGCTAGTTTTGCATGTGCATAAATGCAATACATATAAATTAACATAGTCATCAATCAGCCTTCAAAGCTATTAAGGAACTGTCTCATATTGTTCCATGGGAAAACCAATCCCAGCCACTTCTTCTTATACATTACAAATATATTCCAAGTATTTTAAGGGGGAAAATATCTGTTAAGTTTCAGAAACCTTTAAGTCAATTCTGTGCATGTTTTCCTCTGGCTATATTCCTTTGCATCCACGAGAGTTCAAGTAAGTATACATAAAATTACAGTGCATACAACTAACATGATTTAGGCCTGATTCACATGATCAATCAAATCTTCTTTACAATCACAGACCAGCGTAAGAAGGGTCAACAATTAATACAAACAATAATTTTAAAAGCTAAACAATATGAAATACACAAAGTTTAAAAAACATTTTTAAAAAGCAATGCACGTAAAAACCAAACATCTAAAAAAAACCTATAAAAGAGATAAAAATGAATATATGGCTATGGAGATATGGAAGGGAGGAACCAAGATGGCACCATCTTCTGAAATAAGCCCCTGGGTTGCAACAGGCCCAACAACTTCTGGCTTAACTCGACACCTCCAAAAAGCCAACCAAGGGAAAGAAAAGCACCTGGGACAACCCCAGCAATATTACTGGTTCACATGAGTAAATATTGTACCAATTTGTTGCATCTAAGAGAGAAAACGTCAGACTGTAAGTAAACAAAAGTATATTATATTGCTATACCTAGCAGATGTCAAGACAGAAAAACTTGCAAGATGAAAAACATACCTGGCAATGAAATGGGAACTCGGATGAAATACCTTCTGAACTTTGCCAATTCAAGGCTAGTTCTTTGACATGTGAATCTATTGTACTTTCAAAGGTGTTTTTTTCTATGCCTCCCTCACTTACAGTTATAATTACTGTATTTTTTGGAGTATAAGACGCACCTTTCCCCCCCACCAAAAAAGAGGGTGAAAATCTGGATGAGTCTTATACTCAGAATGTAGTCCTGCCCAGCTTCTCAAACAGAGGTTTCAGAGGCTGAAAAAAGCATCAGAAACGAAGCTTCAGAAAAGAAGCCCCCAAACAGAGCTTTTTTTCTGAAGCTGTTTCAGAGGCTTTCAGAAGCAGAAAAGAAAGGTTTTTTTTTTTTGTTAGTTTCAGAAGTTTCAGAGGCAGGAAAAAAAGCAAAAAAAAAAAAAAAAAGAAAAAGAGGAGGCACAGAGCTCGCAACCAAGGAACTCTTGCTAAAATTCATCTCTGTGAACAGCTGATTGTGGATATTCCGGAGGACGATCCACCTGCCAATTAGCCTTTTTCTTATTTTCCTCCCTAAAAAGTAAGATGCATCTTATACTCTGGTGCATCTTATACTCTGAAGAATACGGTATTTAATGCTTATAAGGATTCCCTTTCTGAATCCTTTATGACTATGATGACAAACCTATGGCACATGTGCCAGAGGTGGCACGCAGAGCCCTCTCTGTTGGCATGTATGCCATCACCAGCTGCTTTTCTGGCTTCCGGTGTGTGCATTCGCGCTGGTCACATGGTCTTTGCGCACGCCGGAGCGCTGGAAACCCGGAGACCAACTGATTGGTGCGGATGTGTGCACCAGGACAGCACATTTATGTATGTATGTATGTATGTATGTATGTATGTATGTATTTATTTATTTATTTATTTCAATTTATAAACCGGCCTTCTCCTTGCGGATACACTGTTATACAAGCTGTATACTCACTACTTTACATTGTAGCCAAGTGCCATTTCTTCAGTGTTGCCACATGAAAAGATATACTTAAATATTTACAAAATGTGAGGGGGTGTACTCACTTCTGTGACATACTGTATTTCAATAAGTTAACAAAACTACCGTGGTACTATCGTGGGCCGTGTCCTTTTCCAAAGCAGCCTTTCAAATCTTTGCCTTGGTTTTTGTATTATGTGACTATATGACAAGGAATTTAAGGGATAAAAGAATTATTAGGTATACTAATTATTAGGTATCTTAGTCATCTCCTGCAACAACTGCTATCCTAGGTCATTTTTTTAGAGATAAATTGAAAGGAATCTTTTATTTCTAATGTTTCAATTGAAACATTTATCATTTTAGTCTTAGGATCCTGCAACCTAAGATATAAACGCAAGCTATTAATAAGTACTTTGTATGCACATCTCATTCACATTGGCATAAAACAGCCAATTCTTATATCTGTCGCTTAATTTAAAGTGGGAATTTTTTCTTTAAACAAGAAAGAACATATTTACATTGTTGAATACCGAGATCAAGAATTTATCACGGTGAATAGTTCCTCATACTCCTATGTCCAGCACTTGAAGAATTCACCACAAGGACTTTCAAGAGTACACTCATCCACCGTGAATCATGCAATAAACATCAAGAACTGGTCACCACCTAGTCTTTGGGTTTCCGGCGTGCGCATGTGCACTGACCAGCTGGTCTGCACACGCGCTGGAGCGCCAGAATCCCGAAGATCAACTGTATGGTGCACATGTGGAAATCCAAAAACCAGGTGGTGACCAGGTGGTCTTTGGGTTTCCAGCAGTGCGCGCATGTTCCGGTTTGGGCACTCGGTGCCGAAAAGGTTCGCCATCACTGCTCTATGATCTCTTGTGTTGATACAAATGAATATTCAGTAAAACATCATTTCCCAGTTTTCTTTTCTTTCTCCTCTGCAGGCAGATGTGATGTTGTTTACGGAACTA
This sequence comes from Masticophis lateralis, assembly GCA_030761175.1. Lineage (NCBI taxonomy): Eukaryota > Metazoa > Chordata > Lepidosauria > Squamata > Colubridae > Masticophis > Masticophis lateralis. The sequence goes on along the minus strand of JAUDYJ010000006.1, from coordinate 78,850,039 downwards.
TTGAGTTCTTGACATTTATTGCATGATTCACTACAGATAAGTGTACACTTGAAAGTTCTTATGGTGAATTCTTCAAGCGCTAGACACAGGAGTATGAGGAACTATTCACCATGATATATTTCTTGATTTTGGTATTCAACAATGTAGATACGTTCTTTCTTGTTTAAAAAAAAATTTCCACTTTAAATTAAGCGACAGATATAAGAATTGGCTGTTTTATGCAAATGTGAATGCGATGTGCATAAATACAAAGTATTTATTAATAGGTTGCATTTATATCTTAGGTTGCGGGATACTAAGACTAAAGTGACAAAAGTTTCAATTGAAACATTAGAAATAGAAAATTCCTTTCAATTTATTTCTTTAAAAAATGACCTAGGATAGCAGTTATTGCAGGAGATGACTAAGAACAGTATACCTAATAACTCTTTTATCCCTTAAATTCCTTGTCATATAGTTACACTAGCTGGATGCCCGAGATTCGCTACGAAACTATGTGATCGGGTGTGATAAATTGACACTTAAAGCCTGAAACTTAATGTAGAATAAGGGAACCGGCAGTTGGAACAGAGGAGGAGGGGAGTAGAATGTCCCAGCTTGCAGGCCAGATGAGTCACGCATTGGCCACGCCCAAACCCAGTTTAGCAAAGGAGTAGCATCAGAGCGGGTTAATATAAGGCAACTGGCAGTTGGAACAGAGTTCCTTTCAGGTGGGGAGGGGGAGTAGAACATCTAACTCCTTAGCATCAGAGTGTGTGAATATAATACTGTATATGAAATACTAATGATCTGATGGTCATTTCGAAAAATCCTTTCTTAGCGAGCCACCTAGAAGCCAAGAAGAACATACGTGCCAAATTTCAAGTTTGTAGGCTTTACCGTTCTGGAGATTTCATGATGAGTGAGTGGTATTTGACATTTATATATATATAGATAATAATACAAAAACCAAGACAAATATTTGAAAGACTGTTTTGGAAAAGGACATGGTCCACGATAGTAGCAACTGGTGTAGTTTTGTTAACCTGCTGAAATACATTAAGGTACGTTAAGCTTTATAATTTTCTGATCATTGTGTACAAACGGAATCATAGATGCATAGTCTGAAGATCCAGTTGAACATCAATGTGGGATTCACTAGAGTATTTTTGACAGATGATGATATAGATTTGAAGTTTGCGAAGGAGTACTCATCACTTCATGTAGTGGCCCATCCCACTGGTTGACAGCTCATATAAACCAAACTTTCTTCCTGATACTTATCCTGATCATTTTTTTTATCTGTCAAGACTCTTTAAACCATAGTATATTTAAATTAAAGATGACCTCATTAAACTTGACTTCTAATTACTATAGGATACAACCACATTGTTTTCTAGGAGGTGAAGTCCACTCACAAGTTAGGGTAGAGTCAGCCTTCTTATTTACATTGAGAGAAGGTGTGTTTTGAACTAATTACAACAAATTTACACATGCTATTCTTTGCTTTGATGATGGCAATCATCAAAGCAGACTGTGGTTTGAAATTCTGATACAGACAACTCCTTTAAACTTTCCAAACTAAAGCAAGATATATCCCTTTTACAAACAGTCTCAATAAAGAACTCTCCACAGGTTATTTATAACGTGAGCCATGCTCTTAACAAGTTATCTACTGTTTTCCAATCGGCAGGAAATGGATGAGCAGCCTATGGATATGTTTGTTTGGGTGGATACATGTGCAATAGAAGATAATATATCTGTAGTTTCCTACACTTTATTTAGGTTTCAACCACAAGTTACATGTATATAACCTGACCTTAATTCTATGGCTTAGCTCATTTTCTTGAGCAACCTGTTCCATGATTGTATTATTATTCTACAATGGATTTAGAAAGTATCATTCTGCTTAGTCAGCATTTTTAATCTGCAAAATAAGTAAAATTGGACCATGCGATGGCTAATATATGATTTCACTCACTGTCTATTTTGGCTCAATTTATTAAGAGATTTACTTTCTGACTATGATGTATTGGCAGTTGGCTGGATTCTACTGTGGTTTGTGGGAGGCTGACATCATGTCTGGATGGTACTTCATAATGACAGGGAAACTGCAAGTATGCCTATTCATTGGCACCACCAAAACACCAAGATTTCATGAATATTTTAAAAACTGACAACTAAAGTTCTCTTTCCTAACTAGGTATCAGTTATGGTTCTCTGTAAAGACCACTCTTCACCAGTCACTCTTGCATACATCCATACATACAAAAGAAGCGATAGATAGTCCTCGGCAGGCAGTGAAATGTACTTACCTTTCCTACCAGTTTGCTGATGTGCATGCACTGCATGCATGCTCACTTTGCCTGAGAGCCGTCGTCTGCATGCGTGCCATCATCTGCACATGTGCAAAGCCTTCTGCGCAAATGCTTTAAAAATCACAGCTGTGCCGTGCAATCATCAGAACTTTTTTTTTTTACTTTTTTAAAGCATTTTTTTAACTACCAATTCGCCCGAACTGGTAGAAAAAAAGAAGTTTAAAAAGTTAAAAAAAAAAAGTTCCAACGATCTCGGGTCGCTCAGCTGATTGTCAGAACTTTTTAAAAATATTTTTTTACTACCTGTTCCGCAAACCAGTAGCATTTTTTACTACCAGTTCAGGCGAACCGACCCAAACCAGTAGTATTTCACCTCTGAGTTAAAGCCTACGCCGCAGTCTTGTTTTGTCTTCATCGCTACTGGTGTATATTAAGAAATAAGATGATGTTTTAGGAGAGGCTGGTCACAAATCTAACTTCAGATCACATATTACTATTACATTTTGAATCAAATTTTAAAATAAATGTCCCTTGCACATTTTACAATTTTATTTATCTGGAATAAAACCATTTTTCTTTGAATATATTTTAATTTCAAAATGAGACTATCTGTATAAATAGCACTAGAAACAAAATGAAAGAATTAAATTGGAAATTAGCTTTGTTTCCAGAGGAAGATGGTGGTATACAGCTTTACACCAGCCTAAAGCTGAATATGTCAGGTGACTTCTATCATCATACAAAACCTGTTTTCCCCTCAGGAAATTAGATAATCAATCTTTCAGCTGTGCAGACAACCAGCTACAAATGGTGCTTCTATTTGTTCATCAGAGATTGCAGAGATAGAGTTATATTTTTAATATTGTTTTCAAACAATGCCAAACTATTTCAACTACTCCTCAACATACTCACAAGAGAAAAACTAGATAAATAATCCTGTTGATCCTCACACTTAATATAAAATTAGAAATGTAGCACTTTGATATTTCTTATGAATATGCATATGAATATGTTAGTATTTTATTGTGCAACTTGATCTGGCATTTCCCATGAAAACATGCTTCATTTATTTTTGGATAAAGCTTCATTATATATTTAAAGAAAAAAGGTAATTTAATTAGTAGATTAAAGATAGCATATTTTACAGCAAGGGAACTTGGAAACGCTTCAAAGATTTTAATTTCAAAACTCTCAACTTTATAAAATCAGTCAAAATCCTGTTTTCCCTTTAAGACTCTTTACAAGTGGTGTAATAAGTTAAAGACATATGCAGCCTTAAAACTGTACCCCGTAACTCATCCAAACTACTAATAAAACTGGAATTTAGAAATACTTCCTATTCTTTAATAAGGAAATAAATTCCTATTTTAAAATTGCTTTGTTTAAAAAAAAACCATAAGGGCTTGTGAAGCTGCCTTTATGACTAATGGACTTTAGTAATTATGGTGTTTTACCTACATCAAGCACCCTGAAGGATAACAAGATGTCACAATTTTCTCTTTGGAATATTACAAAGATAAAAAGAGGCATAGTGAGTTAAAAGCATTGGGAGGTCTGTAAACTTGGGAAGTAAAACCAACCAACCAACCAATCAACCTGGAAGAAGAAAATATAGGTGGTCCTTGACTTATGACCAAAATTGGAACCAGAATTTCCACTGCTGAACAAGGCAGTTGTTAAGAGAATCATACCTGATTTACTCTCTTTTTTGCCATGGTTGTTAAGCAAATCTGTACAGTTGTCAAGTGAATCATTCAACTGTTAAGCAAATGTGGTTTACCAAATTGACTTTGTTTGTTGGAAGCTGGCTGGGAAGGCTACAAATGGTGAACACATGACCATAGGGCATTGCAACTGTTATAAATACATGCTGGATCCCAAACAACTGAATCTGATGATGTGACTGTGGGGATGTTGCAATAATTGTAAGTGCAAAGACCAGTTGTAAATCACTTTTTTTCAGTGCTGTTTGCAATTTTGAACGGTAGCTGAATGGTTGTAAATCAAGGACTACCTGTAATTCCCAATTTGCTGCTGTGAAAAATATATGAGGTGTCATCCATGTTTAAGTTCTGGAAGATTTTATTTCTTAGGAATACATGAGCAAAATACATAGGTGCATTAACTTTTAATAATAATATTATTATTTAATATTTAATAAATAATAAACAAACAAGCAAACAAACAAGCAAACTATCGGATCACTGTCCATCCACTCTTACTGAAACAATTATGTACTTCTACGAATCACTAATTCATTAAAATGGCAGCAGTTCATGACTGATTCAGTACCATAGATAGCTTTTTTCAATTCTACATTTAAAAAAAATATTTTCTGGCAAAAACTGGAGAACGAACTATAAATTAAATCTCTCGTTCTTTCTTTCTGTTTTGAATTCATAACTTGACCTTATATAAACCACTCAGATTTAGTTCCCTAACAATAATTCCATGGAAAATAGCTAAGAGGGTCTTGGACAGTGGTGAAATTCAATTTTTTTTTACTACCGGTTCTGTGGGCGTGGCTTGGTGGATGTGGCATGGCACGGCATGGCATTGCATGGCATGGCTTGGTGGGCATGGCAGGGGAAGGATACCGCAAAATCTCTATTCCCACCCCACTCCAGGGGAAGGATACTGCAAAATCTCCGTTCCCACTTCACTCCAGGGGAAGGATATTGCAAAATCTCCATTCCCACCCACTCTGGAGCCAGCCAGAGATGGTATTTGCCGATTCTCCGAACTACTCAAAATTTCCACTACCAGTTCTCCAGAACCTGTCAGAATCTGCTGAATTTCACTCCTGGTCTTGGAGGCTCTGTGAAGAGCTTCAGAAATATGAAAGTAGTGCATATCATACTATTACTATTACTACTTTTATCAATCAAATATTAATTAAGGCGACTGCTATCTTCCCCAAGGTATAAACTGGAGTTTATACATTATACATATGCATACAAAGACAACTGATTTATAAAGCCATTTTGCACAATGAATAAATAAATACAGTTTTACTTGTTTATATCAGAGGTCTGCAACCTTAAACACTCAAAGAACCCGTTTCCCACAGAAAAGAAAACACTGGGAGCCACAAAACCCTTCCCGTGCCTGACTATTTCTTGAGCAGCCACAAAACTAGCATATGTAGTTGAATTAAACATTCTGTTTTCTTCTGAAACTTTTCTTGGATTTATTCATGGTTGGCCTATTGGGGGTTGAAAAGCTCAATAAATCGTGTGCCGGCGGGTGTCACACATTGGCGGTTGTGACATATATTTTGAGTGACAGGGAGCCACAGCAGGGGGTGAAAGAGCCACATGTGGCTCCAGAGCCACAGGTTGCTGACCCCTGGTATATGCGAAGCCCAAAAAATTGAAGCCGAATGTGAAACTACCTTTCATTTAAAGATTTAAAAAAATAAATGTTTAAGAAACAAAAAGTAAAGGAAGCTTCCCAAGAAATATGTTGATACATTTGGTAAATAGATTAGAAGAAACCAATTGACTTGAGAAATCTGGATTTTAGCAATAAACAGGAAAGTAAGCATGCATATTGTCTCACATAGAAACTACAAAATTAAATGTAAGCATAAGCCTATCTATAGCTATTAAGGATCACTTAGAAATAGTTCTGCCCGCTCCCAAGTCTTTTAATGGTGCCTTATTGTGCGGGGGAGGGGGGGAAGGTCCTGGTAAAAATGAGTGAAGAATGTTGGGAATGCACATCAAATCCGGGCAAGGGTACCCAAAGTTATCCTATAGATCAGGGGTCACCAACCTTTCGCACCTCTGGGATCACTAAATTCATAGTTTTAAATCCCGCAGACCACTAATATGAGTTTTTTTAAAAAGATAAATAGTATTTAGTGCAATATAAGAAATGCAAATAATTTTTCTGTGGCCCACCAAAATTTTCTCGCAGACCACCAGTGTCCATAGACCACTGGTTGGTGACCACTGCTGTAAATGTCAAACCAAGCGGCACCTATATCAGGTAACAATGATATTGGAGAATGTCAGAGGCAGAGAGTCACTTTAGAGACAACAGCAAAGATATTATTTCATATTGCATGGGAAAAATCTACTCCTGTATTTTCTCATTTATATTTATATATGGCGAAGTCCAGGTTACAAGTTGGAATTCATAAAGGAATATATAAGAGATTATAGAAGTTTATACAATGAATGATTGATGTTTGAAGTGTCATAAAATTATCAAGCATTCATATTGTAAAGTATCAAATTTGGCTGATTTGCAGCAGCTACACAGCAACGTGGTAAAATATGCTATTGGCATAACAGCCAGTACCTTGATTTCAAATATGCTATCTGCATGTAATTTAAGTGATGCAATGCACCTGGATGATTCTGACATTTCAGTGCTGCATCAAGTTTAGACACAACATCCCATATATTTATTGGCACAGCCCAAAATTTTTAAATTACCGGTACCTTTGTCTTAGAAAATCTCTGTGGTACTTTTAAGACCTTGTTAAAACAAGAGTTTACCAATAAACTGCCTCCAAACATATATTGCTTACAGGCAAGTCTTAATTTCTAGTTCTGTAGAATTTGGAAAGGAAGCCTTAAGGGAAAAGGGAGCACAACAAGGCAAGCTTGTGGTTTAGCTTTGCTTGCAGTACCCAACAATCCAACACAGGCAAATTAAGCTGAACTTGTGCAATGTCTCCCTTCTTTGTTCTCAAATATTTTTTTAAAAAATTTTTTAGTATATAAAGAAAAAGCAACAATTTCAATGTCTATATAAACAGTGTGTTGTCTGGTTAGTCAGGGGTGCGCTTCAAAAATTTTAGCAAGGGGTTCTCTGCCCGGTTGCTGGGTGGGCGTGGCCTAGTCAGCCTCCTGCACCACGGGGGGGGGGGCTGTTTTTGCCCTCTCAGGGTTCCAGTGGCTTTCCTTGAGCATCCAGGAAGGCGAAAACGGCCTCTTCAGGCTCCGGAGGCCCTCTGGAGGTCGGAAACAGGCCCGTCCCGTTCTCTTCCAAACTTCCGGTAGGCCCGTTTTTCACCCTCCCCAAGCCTCTGCACATGCCCTGCACTAACGTGCATCCAAAACGGGCCATGTGGGGACTCCTGGGAGGGGAGGGACAGGGTCATCTAGGAGTGGGATTTGGGGATTTTCCGAACTGCACAGAATCTTAGCTAGAGGTTCTCCTAAACTCCTGAGAACCCCCAACAGCCCATCCCTGGTTACAATTAATTTGAGCTATAGCCTTCATCATCATCATCATAATGTTCATTAGTAATGATCGTATAATAACAGTATTTTCTCCACATAATATTAATACTGTGATTCCCCGAAAATAAGACACTGTCTTACATTTTTTTGAACCCTGAAATAAGCGCTTGGCCTTATTGCCATGCGCTCAAAAGCCTGATTGGTCTTATTATCAGGGGATGTCTTATTTTGAGGGAAACGGGGTACTTAATTGTTAATGCTAAATCATATTGATAATAAACGTATCATAATAAACCCTCATGGTAAAATTAATCCTTCGCTTATAATTTTAAATATTCTAACTTCTCTTTCTGTTATTTAACCATAGATAAAATGAATCCCATATTTCAAAATATTCCGTATCTTCTTTCTCTTTAATTTCAAGTGTTAATCTATCCATTTCTGCACATTCTAATTTTTTTTTATTATTATTATCTTCTCATCTCCATACATTTCCAATGTTGTGCAAATACAATTCTGGCCGCTGTTAATACATGTAATAGGAAATACATAGTCCCTTTATTATATTTTTCTGATATGATACCCAACAGAAATATGTCTCCCTTCTTATTGGGTGCTAAGAGTTGATGAGGCTTCTCTTATTTCAAAAAGAAAAAGGAGTTGTGTTTCTTGTTATTATCTAGATACCACAAGCTGTTATTTCACTATAATCCTTCTCCACCCTGCTATTACTTAGGGGAAATCTACACTTCTTATGGGCCTCCAAAATGTGAACTGCATAATATATACTATGTAATATACTTATCTGGTTAAAAAATTTCCTTTCAATGTAGCATTTAGGTCACCTACCACTATGTCTTTAGATTTAAGACTTAGAATAACTTCATTGTCACTTTGAACGTACACTAATCGGCATACATTAACATGAAATTTTGTTGCACACATCTCTCAAAGGCTCACCACCTCCAATATACACTACATAAACATGAATAAATGAATGAATGAATATGCATATACCCACATATATTATATGATACGGAGAAACAGCACAGTCAAGTTCGGATGTATACATGTACATGGCAAGAAAAACTAATCTTGCGAGTTTACCAGACGGATAGCATAGGGAACCAAGCTGTTACAGAATCTGGTAGTCCTGCTAGAAATATTTCGAAACTTCCTCCCAGAGGGGAACAACAGAAACAGACCATAAAGTGGGTATGTGGGGTCTCTAACTATGTTTTCAGCTCTAAGCACATAGTGCTTATAAGCAGTCTCCTGAATAACAGGAAGCGAGCTTCCTATAATCATCTCGGCTGTCCTTATCACTCTCTGTATGGACTTTCTATATGAGGCACTGCTGCCACCAAACCAAACAGTGATTTGTTAAAATGCTCTCAATCAGGCCTCTGTAAAAAGTAGCCAGGACAGAAGGAAAAAGATGTGCTCTTCTCATCCGACGCAGGAAATGTAGATGCTGGTTTAGCCATTTGGGATTTTTTGTTTCTTAGTGTTGGTTACATATCCTTGTATAATCACAGTATCTCAATAATTTCAATTTGGATAGAACATCACCAGAAAATGTCAGGGCTGTAGGATAGATAGGGAGATAGAAAAACTATCCCAAAAGGCAACCATGGCAAATCACTTGTACATTACTGCCAAGAAAATTACATGGGTGTGTCCTTATAATTAAGAATTGTGCCTGACTCAAGGGAATCTTTATTGTATAAGTTCTTTCATTGCTTTCATGCTATGGTATTTTTATGTTCTTATTTACATTTTCTAAATTTCTATTTGCTGTAGTTTTAACTTCTTGGAAGCTGTTCTGGGAACCTCCTGAAGTGTGGAATATAAATTAAACAAGCGAATAAATAAGGCAAAAAGTCAACTATTGATTTGAGATGGCAAACAGGCCTGCAAAATCTTATGCCGATGCCATTGTTAAACCAGAAAACTGGTTCACTGAGTTCTAAGAGGTGGAAATTATGTTTTTATAAACAGTCTTGTCCATACACAAAATGATTTTTCTTGTCTGTAAATAATCATATTGTTAGAAAACTGCTTTATTACTTGAACGAACTTGGGATCCTGAAGTGAGGCAAAACTTTATTTTTAACTAATGTGTGGGATCACTTTTCTTTTTAAAGAATACCCTGGAGCAATGTCAAGTTGTTATCTTTTTGGCAGCTGCTTAAAATTCTAAACCAACAACCACACCATGAAACCCAGACTTTTGCTGATATACAAGCTTTTTCCCAGGATTCTTGGCCAACATGAACCAATGACTCCAGTAAAAGAACTATGGATTACTCTATCATCTGTCATTTTATCAGTGTTTTTTCAACGATCTGTAACAACCAAATGCAAGGGTGTAAGCTGCAGATTGCAAGAAAATTTATGGCAAAGACTAAGTAGGTACTTAAATAAGCTGCAAATAGCTATCCTCTCCCAGTAATGTTAAAATAAAAGATAAAGGAATAAGAAAGAATGATGTCTTTCATAAAGAACTCAGGGCAATGACCTCATGACATGTAGAAATAAACAGAGACAAGCTTTATGAGGATGAGCTGCAGTCAGCCTCAGGCTCACATATTCCGACGACAATGGTGCCGTGAGAAGCTTTAGAAATTTAGCTCCATTTTAACTTAATCGTAATTTTCAGTAACATTTTCATTCCTATATTCCAGGTTCATATGACAACTTCATTTACAAACAGAAAGAGATGTTCCCCAATATTCTGGTATTAATATTAAGTTATTTACTGTTTTGTTATGATATAAAAATATTACCCTCTGTCTTTTTGGGAGGGGGAATAAGGATAATTCTTATTATCCTGAACTATATATATTTTCAGCCAGGTCCCTCTATTGTGGCCAAAGGTCCATCCTCCAAGCATTCTGATTCAAAAACTCTTAGGTTTACATTGAAACTACAAAGTAATGCTGTCAAACTTTAAAATCAATTCCTCCCTCTCTTTCCTTTATATCATGGGTAATTCATTGATAAATGGCTAGTGCAAATGGACATCCATGGTGAAGGTGCCAAACAAGCCAGGAAGACAAGCTTCAACTAACCCTGGACCCTGACTTCTCTCTTCTCACATCTGTTACCTGCTTCTTCTGAACTTTATTATTTAAGGACTGCACTTAAGCTCCAAAGACCACTCCAAAGGTTAATATGACCCCATAGCAGTTTTTTTAACAGATTAACAGAGTTGGAAGGGACCTTGTAGGTCATCTAGTCCAACCCCCCTGCCCAAGTAGGAGACCCTACAACATTTCTGTCAAATGGCAATCCAGTCTCTTCTTGAAAGCTTCCAGTGATGAAGCTCCCATAACTTCTTCTTTTTTAAAAAATATATTTTTACTGTTTACATATAAATACTGTATATTGAATATACAGTGTAGTTGTCCTGGCATTCCACTTGTCGTGAAACAAAGGTAAAAACAAAATAACCTATATACTATTTTAAACACTGCTAGTGTTGTACAGTTATTTCTGTAGCTCCCACAACTTCCGAAGGCAACTTCTGTTCCATTGGTTGATTGTTCTCACTGTCAGAAATTTTTTCCTTATTTCTAGGTTGAATCTCTCTTTGATCAGTTTCCATTCACTATTCCTTGTCTGGCCTTTGGGTGCTTTGGAAAACAGCTTGACCCCCACCCCTTCAAATATTGGAACATTACTATCATGTCTCCCCTCGTCCTTCTCTTCACTAGACTAGCCATGCCCAGTTCTTGCAACTGTTCTTCATATCTTTTAGCCTCCAGTCCCCTAATCATCTTGATTGCAGCAGGCCAAACTTATCCTTGCAAATTACTAACAAGAAACTTGAATAGAGGTTAATGTTATAAATCTTGATACTTTGGTAGAAACAATTACTTTACAATGATAATTATTTTTTATAATTTCACTCTATATTGCAATTTTAAGCGGCAATAGTTAGTCAACCTTGACTAATCTCAAAAAGCCGAGCAGGATTGGATTTATATTAGTACTTTAGTGCAAGATCAGCAGGAAATCCAAGGTAAATTGAGAAGTTTTTCAAAAAAAATGTTTCAGTATTGCTAGCAAAAAAATATCCAAGGATTATATCCATGTAATCGCCATGAGGCATCTTTAATTCAAAGAAGTCTTTACTTTTACCCTTAAATGTCTAAATTAAAAATAATATTCTGATAGTTTATCAAGAGCAATATTCCTACTTATAATAAAAAATACTTGCTAGGACACTGAGCACTTTTTGTGCTGATTTAACGACTTTAAAACTAAAACCTGAAAGAAAAGATCAATTGTTCACTTTTGACAACAAGGAACAAAAAATTAATGTCACATTAATGAAAAGTATATTGCGCTCTCATTAGACTTCCTCATTAAGTACCGTATTTTTCGCTCCATAAGATGCACTTCCACCCACCCCCCAAGTGGGTGGAAATATCTATGTGTCTTATGGAGTGAATATTGCAACCGGGGCAGCACAGCACGGCGCAGCAGGGTCCTTTTACAGTGCTGAACCCTGCTGAAGTGCAGCAGTCAATAGGCAGTGCTGGCATATGAGAGGACACCTATCTATGGTCCTCTCAGGCTCCGCCTCCTGCCCTCACTATACTGCTGCTCCATATTCGGCGCTCCATATTCACAGTGAAACGGTGTTTCATTTTCTTTTCTTTTTTTCCCCTTGTTTTCCTCCTCTAAACCTAGGTGCATCTTATGGTCCAGTGTGTCTTATGGAGTGAAAAATACGGTAGTTTCTTTCTTTTTTAAAAAATTGTTTTTATTCAACGTTTACATCTTTTAAATCTTAGTTACACTTTTATAGCTTTCCAGTACCAGCATTTTTAGTAATATCCAATTTATCTTTCAGCCAGCTATATACATACACATTTTGTTTGTTACATACTTATTCATATAATCAATACATTTTACATACATACCTATTACACATTAAATATAACATTTCATTATAGTATCTTCTCTTTTGCTGTACACTATCCATTAATTTTAGATTCCCATTGTTAACTTGTCTGCTTCTGCACACTCCAGCACCTTTTTTATAATCATAGTGTTTGTTGGAGCATGTTGTTGTTTCCAGTTTTGGGCAAATGAGATTCTAGCAACCATAATTATGTGGAGTACGAGGTACTGAATTTCTTTAGTCATTTTCTGTTTTATAATCCTATCAAAAATAATTCAGGATTCATATCAATCTTTTTTCCAGTCATTTCCTCCAACCATTTTTTAATTTTAAGCCAATATTCTCTTGCTTTGGGACATGTCCACCACATGTGGTAGTATATCCCTTGTGAATAATTACACGGTAGTTTTTTAATGGCTGTAAAGCTTTGAGCTATAGCTTTTCTTTAGCTACTGGAGCACTCTTGGTCATTTCAAGGTATTTAGATATATGTTGCTTCAAAATTAAAACAGCAGACTCACTGGCTTTCTTTCTTTGGCCTTAGAACGATTATGTATGATTTTTCAAACTTTTACAACAATGGACCCCAATCTTTTGGGCACCAAGGACCAGTTCTGTGGGGAGAGGATTTTCTGCAGACCAGGGGGGCGTGGTTTCGCATGCTGCCTGCATCCCACGGATGGCCCTTCGCTTGTTTGTGCAGCCCAGTCCATGGAAAGCCATGGACTGGTGCTGGTCTGTGGACTCGGGGTTGGGGATCCCTACTTTACATTATTTTGTGAAGAATAGTCACAAATGGTTCAAAAATACTCATTCTTCATTATGGAATATATCCAATGAAGCTATTACAATATAAAAAATGCATCAGCCCCAAAGCAAGTTTTCCATTCTTGCATGGCTTTCAACCATAAGGACTTCCTTGGTTTATGTTAACAGAGAAACTGGTCCAATCCATTGAGCTGATAAAGAATATCACTAAAAGAGTGTTCCTTACCTTGTTATAATACTGCACTTGGACAGAATGCCACTGCCCATCACTAACCCCTCCTGGAACAAATGGAGCAACTGTTGTGGTGGTTTCTCCTGAGAAATACCATGGAAGAGAGAGAGAAGAAAAAAGTGTTCAGCTTAAAAGTTCGATTTTTGAAAACATTCATTTTCTGCAATTAACGAAGATGTTAATCGTATTTGATACAATCAGCAGCAAAATATATTAAACAAAATATTAAGTAGATTAATACCAAAGATTTTAAAGATAAATCCATTGTACATATGAATGCATATACAGGTAGGCCTCAACTTACGACCTACAATTAAGCCCAAAATTTCTGTTGTTAAATGAGATAGCTGTTAAGTGAGTTTTGCCCCATTTTACAACTTTTCTTGCTACGTAGTAAGTGGTAGTACGTGGTACGTAGTAAGTGGTAGTACGTGGTAAGTGAATCATTGCAGTTAAGTTAATAACACGGTTGTTAAGTGAATCTGGCTTCTCCACTGACTTTGCTTGTCAGAAGGTCGCAACCGTCATAATACAAGTCAGGTGCCAAGCATCTGAATTTTGATTACATGACCATGGGGATGTTGCAATGGTCTAAGTGTGAAAAACGATCCTAAGTCACTTTTTTCAGTGCTGTTGTAACTTTGAATGGTCACTAAATGAACTGTTGTAAATTGAAGACTATCTGTACTATACATTGTTCCCTCAATATACTTATGAATTAAGACAACGTATAACAAAGTCTTTCAACAGAACCATGTTTTTCAAGGTTAGGGTTAGGGTTAAATACTTAAATTAAGTTAAATACTTGGATTAGAAATGATATGTAGAAAAATAATAATAAAGAGAACAATTTACATAGATAAAAGCAGTTTGAAAATGATGCTGAATCTGGCAAATTAAAAGATCTATTGGAATAAAAAGAGGCATTTAGCAGAGAAAGCTCAAGTTTTGGTGTGACCATTTCCTGACTGCTAGCTATCTCCATCACTTTCAAAATAACAGAGAATGAAGTGTTGTGTCTCCAGAAATGAAGATATAGAGAAGATACTGACAGCATTGTACATGATAGGATATTATTTAGTTCACGAGTTTTCGAAGTTTTTTGAGTTATGAATGCTGCTACAGTAAATGGAAAAAAGTAAAGTTAGTAAAGATAGAAAATAGACTGTGAATGAATGTTTTTTCCCCTCCTGTTCTAGGAACCACCAACCCATATAAAGCTAAATATGCAAAACTCTGCCAATTCATCTGTACTGGAATGGAAATTTAGTAACTTCCCAGTAATGAATGTATACTAATACCTTTGCAGCTATATGTCTTTCCAGCTGAAGTTTCAAACCCAGTCCCATATCTCATATCACATTGTGACTTCTTTTTAAATGGACAAAATCAAGTATATTAGGGTCTCTTAAAAGAGCCTCTTAAAAGAGTTTTCAGGGTCAAATGTGAATTTAGAAGTACTTCCAACCTACAAATCTTTTTTCCAAGGGGACTGTTACATACTGATTACAATTGGAAGAATGTAAATACAAGACATTAGCAGGCATGTAAAATCACACTTAGAAAAGCATTTGTTGCCACTCAAATTTCACTTACAGTTTATGACAACAATAACATTAGCTGTAGAGTGGCATAAACAATGTTAACGGCAACAACAAACAACTTATGGCAACTATAAGTATATATCCATACAAATGTATATTGTATATTTCTAAGGTGTCTCTGTGCTGTAGCAATTGTTCTTCATCAAACACTTAGCAAAGGAATGAAAACAAATCATATGCAAAAAGTGAATATTTAGGATAAATCAAGAAAGTGAAAACAACTGCAAACTGACAAAAGATATAGGAATTTTTGTGTGTTTTCTTCAGGCTGGAATCTAACAAGAATGTCAGATAAAGTGTTGGGGGAACAAAGAAAACATTTTTCTTCCCAGAAAATTACAGAAGTTCTACCCCCTGCCCTGAATGTCATGGCTTCCTTTCTTTCACATTGAAATGTCTTTTAAAGATTGGATTTGATAAAGAACAAGCTGCCAGATAAGTTATGCAGACTAGTACAACCAGCCCAGTGACTATTCACTGCTTCTCTGAGGTAATAGCAAAACAAATATCTGCAGGAAAAGTACACAAGGACCTGTCAAAATGGGCAGGTTGGGTTTATCATGAGTGACTAGCTGGACAAAAGTTTCCACTAAAGAAGAATAAGAAAAGAAAAAAATGGTTAAGACTTAAGACCAACAACGTATACAATAAACCTCTCTGTATTTCCCCAGTATTCTATTCAAATGCAAACATTTACCTCAGTTTGACACACACACCTGCTGGGGTCATACAGAAAGGTGTTCAACTGAGAAAGGAACACAAATATTGCTTTTTGTTAAAAATGGTGAATATACTTCTGTGTTGTTTTTACGAGCATTTCAAGAGGAACACCCATTATTCTTTTTTGAGAAGCATTTTGCATCTGAATAGAAGTGAAATTACTTGTAAAAGAGAAAACTTTAATATTCCTTAATAGATAAAGGTAAAGGTCCCCCTTGCACATATGTGATAGTTGTTCCCAACTCTAGGGAGCGGTGCTCATCTCCGTTTCAAAGCCAAAGAGCCAGTGCTGTCCGAAGACATTTCCGTGGTCATATGGCCGGCATGACTCAACGCCAAAGGCACATGGAACGCTGTTACCTTCCCACCAAAGGTGGTCCCTATTTTTCTACTTGCATTTTTTACGTGCTTTCAAACTGTTAGGTTGGCAGAAGCTGGGATAAGTAATGGGAGCTCACCCTGTTACATGGCACTAGGGATTCAAACCACTTTTCAATCGACAAGCTCAGGGTTTTAGCCACTGAGCCACCGCGTCCCACTTAATACTGCCTCACAAAAACATGTTTCTTTCTCCTACATCTGTTATGTCTGAATGCCTGTTTGCAGTTGTAATTATTCAAATGCATCATGTTGCACTTGCGAGCCTATAGAAGCGATTGTCAGAATTCTGCAGAATTGAGTCTAACATATGTTCCATTTTCATATAAATAATCTCTTGATTACCACTGAGTTGGATTTTTAAAAAATAAATTTTACTTTATTTCCAAAGTTATGATACAAACTTCAACAGAAGAAAAGGGCAACAACAACAAAGCAAAAACTAAAAAAAGACCAAACATGAAGTTGGATTTTTAATCTATTCTATATTTGCACGTGAATTAAAAGTAAATATGTACAGTATGCCACACATTTTCTCAATGAGTAATTAAGGAGGAAAAAAACACTCCTAAGTCACCTTAAGTAATAGATTATAGTAGTCGCTGATACGTGAGTATGAACAATAGTATCCATGTTTTAAAAAAGCAATTAAATGGAGCTGGAACAAACACTGCAATGTGCATGGAAATATCCTCTCCATTCATGATGGCTGAAAGTATTACTGTAGTAGAGTCAAATAAAGACACTCTCAATTGCAGTTGTTGGCAACTTCACAGACAAATCCAACTTGCTTTCTCGATAACAGTAGAACAGCACTTTGCCATTGCTTCATACCAATGTCTCAAGGAATTTCTCTGATCTGACCTAGGTTTGCTTATTGAAATAAGCCACAGTCAGTTAGATGCTACCACTTTGATGTGATATAAACTCTGGACTATGGTTATTATTATGAAATTTATCTTCTGATCAGAACATTCATTTCATTCCAAAGGTAGGTATGTTTCTTTTCTAACTTGTATATTATTTCATAAACAAGATTTTTCATAAAACAGACATTTTTTAATGGACTCATATATTCTGTGGGCTGTAAATGCACATATATCATTTAATATCTTGAAGATCCAATACAATTTAGAAAAATGAGTGTAGGAATATTAAATTGCTCTGTTGTTTTTTTGCCATAAATCTTTTGCAAATTGCATCTGGCTACTAAGGTTTTAAACAAAGAAGTTCTTGCAGGATTAGTGTTCTACCTTAGTATTTTTCCTTCTCTAGATAAGAAGGCGTTTGCAGGTTACAGACATAACAAACAATTGATATGATCTAGACAGAAATCTTCTCCGGCTACTGTATATTTTATCTTGATTTGCAATTAAACTTAGTAAATAGAAAAGTATTGCTTTGGGCAAAAAGCTTTAAATCTAAATTTAACTGTTGCGTTTAAGGACTTGAACTCTGAACTTTTCAATGTGCTAAGATCCACAGGAAAAAAAAAGCACAAAACAGTCCTATTAAAAATATATTCAGAATATAATCATATTCATAATCATATTTACTACTGAGGATTTATCATAAATATTTATACATGGCAGAATTCTCTAGATTTTTCATAATTTCAGCTTCATGGTGTAAAAAATAATCTGAAAACTACTTTCCTGAATCAGGTCCAGTATTTTCTAATGATTTTTATTTTTTATTTTTTCCCCCCTTTTTTTCTCTTTTACTGTCATCTATCTATCTATCTATCTATCTATCTATCTATCTATCTATCTATCTATCTATCTATCTACCTTTTCTTTTCTCACTCCCTCTCCCCTTCCCTTCCTTCTTTTCTATATTAAACATACATGTAATTGTAAAGGGGACTCTAACAAAGGGAGATTTGTAATTTTATTCACAAAACATGAATCTTTAAATAATTTTGTCAAGCACTAATTTCAGTATTAACAGGTTTTAAATTCTCTTTTGGGATAATTTATCATGCAGCTGAATGTATTTTTTACTTGAAAGTGAATCTAAGGTTTGTTTATAGGACAGTGTCCACAGAGCTGCAATCTGAACCCTTAAACAAAACTGGGAGTTTCCATACTTTACAAAATGGAGTACTTGTAACTCAATAACTGCAGAAAAAACAATTGCTACCAACCTGCCTTCCATTGAGCACCTGTATACTGCACGAGTCAAACAGAGGGCTGTTGAAAATATTTACAGACCCCTCACTTCCTGGACATAAATTGTTCCAACTCCTACCCTCAAAATGACACTATAGAGCACTGCACACCAAAACAACTAGACACAGGAACAATTTTTTTCCCAAACGCATCAATCTGCTAAACATATAATTCCCCCAACACTGACAAACTATTTACTAAGTCTGCACTACTATTAATCTTCTCATTATTCCTATCACCCATCTCCTCCCGCTTATGACTGTATGACTGTAACTTGTTGCTGTATCCTTACAATTTATATTGATTGTTTCCTAGTATGATTTGATTGATTATTTGTACCCTATGAGTATCACTAAGTGTTGTACCTTATGATTATTGGTGAATGTATCTTGTCTTTTTTATTCTTGAAAACAAGAAAAAAAAATCTGCCGTACATACAACAGTACAATACTTACAACAAATAAACATAGATCAAGTCTTACAACTTATATTTTACATAATGAATGTATCTTGTCTTTTTATGTACACTTTTATGCACCAAAGACAAACTCCTTGTGTGTCCAATCACACTTGGCCAATAAAGAATTCAATTCAATTCAATTCAATTCAATTCAATTCAATTCAATTCAATTCAATTCAATTCAATTCAATTCAAACCTAACCTAGCCTAGCCTAGCCTAACCTAACCTAACCTAACCTAACCTAACCTAACCTAACCTAACCTAACCTAACCACAACGAGTAACAATACCATAATAGTGAATAGCAAATCTGTAATTTTGATACATCCTGGATAATAGAAATATGGGCATGAATGTGAGACTGGACACATTTCAGATTTAGTGTTGAAACATATGGGGACAATCACATAGCAGTTGGCATAAGCATCTTTTCCCATGACATTACAGCTGCCTGTCATAACCCCAAGTAAATATATCTTTAGTTTAAGAAGTTGCAGACAGATGCCTTCTGAGTGGTCATACACATTCCAAAACATTTTTTTACTTTGGAATCTGAAGTATGGCACTGTTCTAGCACCCGTATGCATGGATTAATTGGGCCATAATTTAGCAGTATAGGATTAGTGTTACTTAATTTTTTTTAAAAAATATAACAATGAATCATCAGTTTCATAACACTTAATATTAGGCTCCATAAGACATGATTTCTAACAACATGAATCTTGAAAACAAAGCATTTGAAATGAAATTTTATTTTCTCCAAGGATATGTATAGATATGTTGCCTTAGGAAAGAAAAATTTAGAAATACGTTTTATTCAGTAAAGAGTTCCAGTCATTGCAAGTATCTTACCTGCAGAAAATGTTAGCTGGATCTGTTCTTCAATGATCTCAAGAGCAATAAAATCATGTTTCTCATTAAAACGTCCATTATAGAGAAGTAAAGCATTCCTTTCCCTTGTTGCAAACCTACGTTAGAAAGGAACAACAACATGTCACAGAGAAACCTTCTCCAGTCAAACAAATTAAGTAAGTTTTGCTAGACATGCTACCAATGTGGAGATTTGAGGGTGTGTGTGTTTTTGAGTCAGCGTTGATGCCTGATGAATGTCTGCACTAGCCCCTGCTGTTTTCTTGATAAGATCTTCAGAAGTGGTTTGCCCTTATCTTCTCCTTCTGAGGCCTGAGAGAGAATGACTGGTTCCAAGTCACCAGTTGGCTTTGTGCCTAAGGCAGAACTAGAACTCAGTGTCACAGATTCTAGTCTGGTGCCTTAACTACTACATAAGGGTGTCAAACTCAAGGGCCACAGGCTGCATTTGGCCCGCAGGGTGCTTAGATCTGGAAACAGCAAAGGCCCAGTCCACAGTGCCTCTGCCAGTGAAAAGGGAGCTCGTGAGGGCTGTGTATGGCCCTCCCAAGCCCCATTTTCGGCCTAGACGGCCTCCTGCAGCCCTCTGCAAGAGAAAACGGAGCTCGGGGGATCACACACAGCCTCCTGAGCTCCGATTTCACTGGCAGAGGGCTAGCAAAACAAATTAAAAGCAAAACAAAACTAAAAGAGAAATGTTTCCCTTTTTGCATTTGAGCATCCAAGAAGGGACAGAAAAGGAGAAAAGGAAAAAGGAAAGACAAAGGAAAAGATGGGAAGATGGGAGGAGAGCAAGGAAGGAAAGAGGGGAAGGATGAAGAAAGGTGAATGAAGAGGGAAGGAAAAAAGAGAAGGGAGGGAGGAAGGGAGGGAGGGAGGGAAGCCTGCCTTAGCACTTGGCCACCAGCAGACGCCAAGGCTCCTCTGGTGGATAAGGATTTGGTGCTCTCCCTGGTCTTACCTTCTCCACTGGAGACAATTAATCCCCCCCAGCCCTGCCTGGGCCACCACAGATGCCCCATGGCACAAGTGATGTCAAGCTGGCCATGCCCACCCTGGCCATGCTCCCCACCTCTGCCCCCAAGGTCAAACACAACCGTGATGCAGCCCTCAATGAAATCGAGTTTGACACTCCTGCACTACATCAAATTGTCATTTCCTATGGGGATAGGAAAGAAGAAAGAAAGAAAGAGAAAGCGTATCTAACAAAAGGTGTGATATTTATTGTAGATAGTGTATTTGAGGAACAGGAGAGGAGGAACCTTCCTCCTCATATTTGCCTCACTTGGAGGTCCTCTTACCAGTGGCATCAACATTTCAGCTTCCAAGAATCTAGTAAAGAGAATGTCAATTTGTTACTTATTTATTTTGCACTCATGTAGAAGCATCAAGGCGCTTCCAGGTTGAAAGGATTAACCAGTGACTTCACCTCTGCTCTTGTCATTTAAAATAAAATATGATTGAAAGTAGCATTACAGCAGGTCCAAGTATCTAGAATCACAGGCAGGGGTCTTTCATATTTTCAGCTATTAGATCAGAGGTCTTCAAACTTGACAGCTTTAAGACTTGTGGACTTCAACTATGCTGGCTGGCGAATTCTGGGAGTTGAAGTCCACAAGTCTTAAAGCTGCCAAGTTTGAAGACCTCTGTATTAGATCTTTTGAAATGAAGGTACCAAGATTTAAACATAGACCTTCCTACAGTGAAATCATGTTCTATATCCTTAAACTATGGTTCACCATTGTGTGAACTAAACTCTTTTCTGGTCCATGGTGACATTACTGCCTTTAAAGAAATGTTCCCATGTGTGGAGACCCATCCTAAATCTTTACTTATAGAGAATTATCTGAGCAATGGAATCTTGAGAGCCCACCTTTGAGAAATAGACAGGTTCCTTATCCATATTACTTTCCTAGCACTGTCATTTAAGAGTGCATTACTTTCAGCACACTCTAAAGCTGTGGTGGTGAACCTATGGCACAAGTGCCAGAGCTGGCACGCAGAGCTCTCTCTGTGGGCACATGTGCCAGTGGTGAAATCCATTTTTTTTTACTACTGGTTCTGTGGGCGTGGTTTCGTGGGCGTGGCGGGGAAGGATACTGTAAAATCTCCATTCCCATCCCACTCTGGGGCCAGCCAGAGGTGATATTTGCTGGTTCTCTGAACTATTCAAAATTTCCGCTACCGGTTCTCCGAACTGCTCAAAATTTCCGCTACCGATTCTCCAGAACCTATCAAAACCTGCTGGATTTCACCCCTGATGTGCGCCGTTGCCAGCTACTCTTCTGGTTTCCAGTCTATGCACACCGACCAGCTGGTCTTTGGGTTTCCAGGGCTCTGGCACACATGAAGAGCAGCTGGCTGGTGCGCATGCATGCGCCAGAAACCAAGGTTGCTGGTGAGCGCATGTGCACCGGCCAGCTGGTCTCTGAGTTTCCGGGGCTGTGGTGAGGGTGCGCATTCCTATTTGGGCACTTGGTGCTGAAAAGGTTCACCATCACTGCTCTAAAGAGCTTTAAAGTCCAGTAGATACCAAAAGAAAAAGAATTCCTTTTTTATCACTACACGAGCAGCCTTAAGAATATTGCACTTCTGAAGATGAGCTAAAAACAAATTTAAAAACAAATAAAATAATGCTCAGTGTTATCTCTGGTTCTTACTTAAAGAAAATGGCTTTCCAACTGAAATCGCAGAGCCTAGGAACTCTTTTTAGTAATGTAGACCTAAAATTTGGTCACAAATTTTCTTGAACAAGCTCTGCCTTGTATATTGCAATGACCCTTTAACCATCATAGATATGTAGCTGAAATCTCACCTAGAAAGATTTATGCTGACATTAAAATTAAAATTAAGTTTGGTAAAAGGAAGACAGAAAGGAAAAGGAGGAGAGAAAAACTTAAAAGAGACATTAGTCAACTTGAGAGTTGATGCATAAATGTGATAAGTAGCTTAACAGAGAAATGAGACAGGTCGTAATGGAAAAGTAAAGGATTCTATAGTGTCTCTTTTTTCTCAGCCATTTTTATATTATGTTTTTTTTTACCTATATGACATCTGTAAACCATATATAATTCATGAGCTAGAAAATTTTATTACTTATCTACACATTTTGTGGACATGTGATGTTTTTAAAAAATACAAACTGCAGTCAAGAAAGTGCAGTTAATTAGATAAAATCTTCAAGCCCCTGATATTCCAGGGACTGTCAGGTTAAAAGAAGATGCCAACTTGAGCGTAAAGGTATACTCTTAAAACCTTTGACAACCTCAATCACAGTTCTTGGTCAACCTCAAAGAATTCCCCAACTGTGGAAAAATAAGTATAAAAGTAAGGGAATCATTTAGAATTAAAAAATGGCAATAAACCTTTTTATTAGGTAGACATTGCAAAAACAATGAGTTTTAAGATGCTTACGTTGTGTTTTGAGGTCAATACAAATTTGCAACGACTTGCAAATTTTTCATACAACACTGAAAGGAGCGATACTTACATGAGAGATACAGTGAAATGGAAGCGCTGCCTTAATCCCTTGAAGGTGACAAATGACTCTGGAGGGAAACTTCTTGTGGTCATCTCACAATAAGGTCTCTCATATTCACCAGGAGGGCATTCACATTTGAAGCCGCCAATGAGCAGGTTAACACAGGTACCCCCATTTTTGCAGACTCCGGGTGCACAGCGTCCTGAGCGAGCATTCACTTCACAATATTCTCCTAAAAGTGGAAATAGCAAGGCTCACCAGTTATGAGAAAATAATTCTGTACCTCCAAAACAGCTAATGATTCAAAATCAAATTAACACATAATATAATCTTGGCTGAACTAAAACAGACATTATCAGTGGGATGTGGGCTAAACGTTTATGTATAATTCCATAAAAGAATGTTGGCAATCCTGGCCTTATGAATCAGCTGGGGAAAAAAAAAACCTATGTCTCTATTCTTCAATCAGACTTTTCTCCGCGCTAAGAGATGTCACTATGTCACGTTCTTCAAACTAATTCATTTTTAAGAAAGCAATTGGCCTAGCTGTAGAAAAAATGCTTCCTATGGCAATAAGGAAGCAAAAAAGAAACATGCAAATTACATTTAATTGACTTCCTCCACCCCAAAACAGTCAACAGTTTTATAAAACTATCATTAAAACCCTTTAATAACAAAAGGGTTTTCTAGACATCTTTTAAGAAGAGCTTCATTTATGTTATCTAATCAGAGCTAATATTACTGGTATCTAGTCATCATCGTAAGTCTCTCTCAAGCTTGTTTTTGCACAATCTTCTGAATCAATGAAGACAGCTAAAGCTTAATTCAAGGGCTAAGTAAAGCGTTGTCAATGGTTAAATCGAAAGTGCTTGTCTACTGAGAAAACCCAGGCTTCTGTTTGAAGAAATGTGTTCCAGTTGCCTTATAAAAGGCAACTGACCACATAAGAACATGGATAGGACCACACACATACACACACACACAAATAGGGGCCAAAAAAAAAAAGACTGGCAAAAAGTGAAAAGTATATAAAAATACATATGATTTGAGAAACGAATATATAAATTCATCTGAATTTAACAAACACAGCTTTATAAGATTTGTAATTATTATTACATCTATCGTCACCACTATTGGCTTTGTATCTCACCATTCCAGTCGTGTAACTATCCAACCAAGATAGTTTAAAGTCAAAATGAGTATCAATCTTAAAGCACAACTGTAAAATTGCAATCAAAATCAAAATTACAAATACCATGTATCATTGAAATAATGACATTTTATTACAGTATTACAGATTAACAGAGTTGGAAGGGACCTTTGTAGGTCATCTAGTCCAACCCCCCACCAAGGCAGGAGACCCTACACCATTTCTGACAGATGGCACGCTATTATAAATAATTATAAAATCATACGATTATAATAAAAAGATACCAGTAGTCCTCAATTAGTGACAACTTGGAGGACAATTGCTTGCAGTGATGATAGTGATGAAAAAGTAACTTTGCAACCAATGTAAGAATTTACAGCCATATATGTATGACCTAATTTGTATTATCCTGTGCCTGAGCCACGTTTTTTTCTCCTACGTTGCAGAGCACAGAGATTGCCTTAAAAAGCTGCCTTTTTTTGACCACAGCACTGCATGTCCCTAAAAAGTGCCAGCTGTGAATTAAAAAGTTCAGCACTGTGATCTTAATTAGTTGATTCTAATCCTTCCCCAGGATCACAGCTGCAGCCTGAAATTAAGACACAGAATCACACGGCTTGAAGGGATCTTGGAAATCTTCTAGTGACTCCCCGCTCAGAAAAAAGGTTGTACAATCTTTTCTTGAAAACCTCCAACAAAGCAGTAGTACCCACAACTCCAGGAGGAAAGCTGTTCCATTGGGTTAGTTGTTCTCACTGTCAGGAAACTTTCATCTTAGTTCCATGTTGAGTTTTTCTATCTAAGTGATCTAACTCAATGGCCAACAACATTTTGAGCATCAGGGACCAGTTTGCGGGGGTGGGGGGATGCTTTTATGCAGACCAAGGGGGTCATGGGTTTGTATACTGCCTGATTCCCATGGATGGGCCTTCACTTATTTGCATGGCCTGGTTTCTGGAATGCCGCAGACAGTCTATAGCCGTGATGGCAAAGCTATGGCACATGTGCCACAGGTGACACGCGTAGCCATGTCAGTGGGCATGCAAGCTCAGTTCTGGCACCCATGCATGAGTCGGACAGCTGATTTTCGGGCCTTCTGGTTCCACCGGAAGTTGGGAAATGGGCCATTTCTGGCCTCTGGAGGACCTCCAGGAGTGGGGAAAGCTGTTTGTGGCCTCCCCAGGCTCTTAGGAAGGCTTTGGAGCCAGGAAAGAGAGAAAAACGGGCCTACCGGGCCATCACGTGCCAGGAGCAGGGGTGAGCAGGGGGGTCATGTGTGCAGGGGCGGGGCACATAGAATTATGGGTGTGGGCAGGCACGTGCAGGTCCCACCACACACACACCCCTCCTGGCACGCGATAGCAAAAAGGTTAGCCATCACTGGTCTATAGATTGGAGGTTGGGGGACCCCTGATCTAACTGATATAATCGTTTTATGCTGAATTCTTTTGTTCGCCTCCTAAATGGGTTGTAGCTCACACCCAGGAGATTTATAAATGGCCTCAAACCCAAAACTCTAAGTATATTCAAAATACAGACAGAGTACAATGCATTATAAAAATACTAGAAGACTGCCAGTTTTGATGTAGTGGTTAAGGCATCAGGCTAGGAACCAACAAGCGAGCTCAAGTCTCATCTTAGGCACAAAGCTAGCTGGCTAACTTTGGATCAGTCACTTCCTTTCAACCTACGGTAGGAAGAAGGCAATGGCAAATCAATTCTGAAATCTTGCCAAGAAAACTGCAGAGATTTGTCCAGGCAATTGCCAGGAGTCACTACCGACTCAAAGCCACAAAAAACAAAACAAAAACTATAAAAAACAACAATAAGCGCTGTCACATTTGATGCAGATCTTAGTTACCTAAAAGCCTTAGCTATTCGATGAAAAGGCCATACTTCCTCTAATAAAAATCGCAAATAATCATTTGTGTGAGTTTGCAAAATTTCAGCCGTCAAAAATACAGCTTGTAACTTAGCAACATAGTCTATATTTACCTGACTATTGTTTCTTCACTTGAACTGTCATCAATCTGATATTGGTATATGAATCCAATGAAGGGACTATTTTTTTTTAAATAATTGGAAAGGGGACTAATAAATTAAACAAGAAGCAGGCTTTGTTTTGCTGAGGGTGCATTTACACAATACCGTTTCCCACAAAATAAGACATCCCCTGATAATAAACCCAATTGGGCTTTTGAGCACATGGCAATAAGGCCAAGGGCTTATTTCAGGGTTCAAAAAAATATAAGACAGGGCCTTATTTTTGGGGAAACACCATAATTATCCTTAAAGTTTACCTCCTGGCTTCAGCTGAAGCTCCAATTTACTGAGCTATCCTGAGAATTTTTGCTCATTCTTTGCAAACAATATAATTGGGATGAAGTGGTTGGTTGAACACTAAATTGACTGGAGAGTACACTGAACTGTTAAAAGTCTATGAGACTCAATAGCACGTGATGCTGTGGGCTAGACTTGTTATCTCATGATAACAATGTCATGATAATCTCTGGATCCACAAGCATATAAATTGGCTACAATTCACAAAAGTTCATATAACTATCTAAGGTCTTGAATTAAATGCTTATACTATTATGAATCCATGAATGAATCAGTACTTTCTCATGGTATGTACTAAAGAATACCATGGGGTAGCATTAAACTACTTCAGCAACACAATTAAGTCTTGTGGATTCAGCTTCACAGTTCCTTAAGATCCCACTGAGTTCTTGGTTTGTACACTAAATACTGTAAGAATTTGGTTGTTTTTTTCCAGTATTGAAAGTGGTCACACAAATTTAAGCCTTACTGGGAAGACAAGTAAAACACATAAGTAAATTATAAGTAAAGCTAAAATAAATTTATCAAATATGTCGTCAATGAACTAAAGCATGTACCAGAAGGCATTATTTTTTCAATCATCAGATAAGACGGTATGGCTTGTAAATGACTCCTTTGGAAAGAATGTGTCACCGTGATGGTATGCCACTGGTGCAGGAGTGAAACTCTGGAGTTGTAGATAGATAAGCTAGTGAAAGCATTTAGGATGTTAAAGATTACCCTTTGCAAATACTGAAATATGAGCTAAGTTTGGAGAAGGATATTTATCTTGCCTCAAAAAAGAGGCAGAATTGGAAAATTCTCTCTCTCTTTCTCTCTCTCTCTCTCTCTCTTCCTCCCTCCCTCCCTCCATCTCTTAGAATAATGTAACAATGAATGTCAGCAATAGAACTGTCAGTCAAAGAAGACAGATCACATTTGATAATTCACATAAATTCCCTTAATTAAAGCAAATGCTTGCCTCAGAATTTTCAGAATCCAGCTAAATTTACATTTCAATTCAGTAAACTCCTGTTTAGCTCACCGTTTTTAAAACAGCCCAAGGTTTAAACGTGATTGGTAACCTTAATGGCTGGTTCAGATATCACAATAAACTATAGTTAATAATTTCTTAGTTTTGTTCTTTCCCAGTGTGGTTGTGAGGAATGGAATCTTTTGTTTACTTTTTGACTGATCCTTACATGACAGTTAATCTCCAACCTGTAATTAATCTTTATGGCTTATTTGAAAAAAGCTCACTTCAAGCCATGGGCTGTGGAGTTATTTTCTTTTGAAACAGATCACAGTTAAGTTCAACCATTTTTGTGGTTAATACAGAAAGTTCAAGGTGAATACTAGTGATTTTCCTCATTAAGTATCACAGAACAGAAAAAGCACCTATGATTTTCTTTTTGTTATTTATCCTAGAAAAAAAATGAAAGAAGCGAAATATTCTTAGGGTTAGGAGATTTCAGGACACAAATGGTCATGAAAGAATCTCTTCCATTCTGCAAAAATTACATTCTCAAAATCATTGCCTAATTATAAAAAGGCTGTTCAGGATTCTTAATCTAATAACTTAATTATAACTAATGTTATGAACTAACAAAAGCATTACAAAATGTGTTATTTATTTATTTCCTTATGTTTGGATTTTGATTCATCCATTCATGTATGTATATGTGTAAGTATGTAAATTCAGGGTTATTAATTCTTGTGATCTAAAGTCTAAAGAAATAGAGCATAAGATGAATCTGAGGAGCGAGGAAGAGGGGCTAACAGTTTAGCCAGAAGCTATAATAGAAAATCCAAGCCTCACTAAACCTACTGTAACTCAATTATTTGCACACACCCTTCCGTACCTCTCAGAAGTACAAAATGAGTGTGCTTCCAACCAGGAATGCAGTATGTTGATACACGTTGTTTAGCCTTTGGCAGCTTACAGTCATGTTCATCTTCTAATAACTGATGCAAATAAGCACCCTATTGTTTCCAGTTGTGAACAATGTGCAAATGAAAAACTGTAGCTTATTCTCAACTCAGAGTACAAATAAACTTGGTGTGCTTTCAAGAAAAGAAAGCAAATATAATTTTGGGAATTTTATAGTATATTTGAAGTCATTTTCTGTTCATATAGTATACCTTTAATATAGTTTTCTGAGTCAGAGTATCTCAATACTTTGGCATGATTTAGTAGTCAAAACTACTGGACATAGATTGTGCAAACGCATTGCCTGTCACTTTCTCTTAAGCCAGTCAATATCCCAGAGCCACTGTTATAAATAAAAAATTCAGACAGACCCCCATGTAAGTTATCTTGAACACTTAGATAAAAGTAGGACATAAATGTGAGAAATCACTGAATAAATAATACATTATTTACTAAGGCAGGGGTCCCCAACCCCTGGTCTGTGGACCGCCACCAGGCCATGGCATGCCAGAAACCGGGCCACGCAAACAAGCGAAGCCCCATCTGCAGGATGCAGGCAGAATGCAAAACCACGCCACCTGTGGTCCATGGAAAAGTGTCTCTCAAAGAAACAAGTCCTTGGTGCCCAAAAACGTTGGGGGCCACTGTGTTGTTGTTAGTTGCAAAGTCGTGTCCAACCCATTGCAACCCCATGGACAATGTTCCTCCAGGCTTTCCTGTCCTCTACCATCCTCTGGAGTCCATTTAAGCTCACGCCTACTGCTTCAGTGACTCCATCCAGCTACCTCATTCTCTGCCATCCCATTCTTCTTTTGCCTTCAATCTTTCCCAGCATTAGGCTCTTCTCCAGTGAGTCCTTCCTTCTCACTAGGTGGCCAAAGTATTTGAGTTTCATCTTCAGGATCTGGCCTTCTAAAGAACAGTCAGGGTTGATCTCCTCTAGGACTGACCAGTTTGATTGCCTTGCAGTCCAAGGGACTCGCAGGAGTCTTCTCCAGCACCATAGTTCAAAGGCCTCAATTCTTTGGCGCTCAGCCTTTCTTTTGGTCCAACTTTCACAGCCATACATTGTAACTGGGAAAACCATAGCCCTGATCTTTATAGAATGCCTCTGGGTAAATATGTTCAGTCATTGAACAATAATAAAAAATAATTTCCAAGGATAACTGAATAACTATTTATCTTGAAGTGAACTGGTACAGTAGTTCTAGTCATAGTAATTTACCAGATTATCAAAAGAAACAAAAGAAAAAAAGAAAAGCAAAGATAAATAAAATTAGTGACAGGAGAAAGATCTACCACTGTTCAAGACAGAGTAAAAAAAACCACTAGGGGTTACCCTTCCTCTTGAGCAATGCCTCATTCAAATCTCCCTTGGTTACCAGGTCTGAAAGCAGATAAATTATTCTGTACTCCAATCCAAACATTTTGCTGAAAGTGTACTTCAAAATACACAGGTTTTTTTCTCTAAAATTATTGGGAAACTACCTTGATCTACAAAGGGAACCTGGTGGGAGACAGTTAACTCTTATTCCTTTTTGCACTTCTCTTCTGAAAGGTGGGAGGCAGAAACTTTCCATCTTTTCAAGGTCACGGTGAAAAGAAAAATGCAGGCCAGAATAAGCAGCTAAGAGAAATCTAGCTTCTGGGTAGCTTAAGAACAATAAAAGGAACCCACAGTTTATACTTCATCTAGAAAATCAGCCTCACTGAAGTACTGCTAATATAGTTTCCCAAATTCTTCTGTATTCCCAAAAATGCATTTGATATAAAACAGGAAACAAGTCAAACTACAGATATGGCTGTGTACAAAATACTCATTTTTAGTCTAGTTAAACCACTTCATAAGCCTTCAGTTTTTAATATATTGCTATAGACATAACATTGTCTCTTACAGAGCAATAAATGCCCAAAATATGCAGAATTCTTTGATGCACCATCGTGTCAATAAATAGTCTTCTTTGTGAGCAATTAGTCACAAGAAATTCCTCGACAACGGTATGAGAATTAACTCATTCTCAGCATAGTCCAAACTAAATCAAAACAAAGTGTTCATAACACAAATTCTTCAGTCTAATCACCAACCTTGGTATAATTAGGCAAACTGCCAAAGGCTTTTCTTGGCAAAAGTTCAGAAGCTGAAGACACTGACAAGAGATAAATGCAGCAAGGCAAGAACAAGTCTATCAATGTTGTTTTCCGACAAAGAGCCCAAGAGCCGTTGCTGGTCTTTTAAGCCTTATGGGAGGGGCCAATCATCTCTTGGCCCTACTCCCAAATTGTCCTCTTTGCTTTAGCTGCTCTTGCCTTCTGGCAGCTCTTCTCATACGTGCACTAGGAACAGGCTCCTCCTGTTCCTCTGCCTCTCTACTGTCAGTCTCTGGAGGCTCCGGAGTCCGCACATCACTCCCCAATGGTCCTGGCCCCATGTCTGATTCTGATGCAGAGCCCTCCTCCGGGCTTCCCCAGCCTCCAGGACTGGCCCATGTTCTTCCACAGCCTCAGCGCTGTCCGACTCAGCTCCACAGGCTGCTGGCGGATCACAACAATTCTGTACACATGCTACTTTAAACAATTCTTGTCTTACGTAACAATTCTCTTCATCATATAAGAAGAACACTCATAACCTGCACTGTTTCTCTACTTCATGAAAGAATTCTTTAAGGAATGTAACAAGAAAAATGAGACTAGAGGAGGAATGGCTCTATGGTGTTTGAAAACTTCTCTTTATTTGTGTGTGTATGTGTGTGTGTTTTTTTTAGATCTATCTCCAAAGTAAGGCAATATCCCTGTACCAACACCTGGCCTCCAATAAGTAAAAGTTACTTTTAGAAAACTGAAAATTTTTTAACTGCAAAGAAATCTAACTTGCTGAGTTACTGTTTACTACTCACACAAGTGGGAAAGTGTAATTTGATAAAAGCAGTATTGCAGCACAGATTACTGCTAACTTATTAACTCCTAGTTTAACTATTTAATAGGAACATTATTCATTTTCTTTAGAGCTTGTCTGTTTTTTTCTTTTTTGTGCAAACATTAGATGTAAGCTAGTGTTGTTTTTACCACTGAGAACCTGGTGAGTATAAGGGTGTAACCATACATTATGTCACAATGCTTTTCCCTGTCGAAAGTTGATGAACATAGTGTTCATATGGGATTGCTACTATAATACTGTTATATTCTTCTTCTTGTGGGTTTTGTGGAATACAATATTTGATAATTATCCCAGAGCTATAATTGCACTCAACAATGAACTAAAGGGCCACCATCAGTGAGCTGTTGGAGGGTATTACTTGGTCTGTTGTGTGGATGTTTGGGTGGTTTGGGGTGGAGAATTGTGGTGTGTGAGAATTGCAGGAGTGTGTTTGGGGATTGTTATGTGTGTTGGACCTGGTCTTTGGGTGTTAAGTGAATTTCGTTGTATGGGTATACCGTGTATACATGTACAATGACAATAGAGCTAGCTATCTATCTATCTATCTATCTATCTAT
The DNA here is from genome assembly GCA_030761175.1 of Masticophis lateralis. Lineage (NCBI taxonomy): Eukaryota > Metazoa > Chordata > Lepidosauria > Squamata > Colubridae > Masticophis > Masticophis lateralis. Next base: position 78,818,054 of record JAUDYJ010000006.1, on the reverse strand, counting down.
CTATCTATCTATCTATCTATCTATCATCTATCTATCTATCTATCTATCTATCTATCTATCTATTTATTTATTTATTTATTTATTTATTATTTATTATTTATTTATTTATTTATTTATTATTTATTATTTATTATTTATTTATTTATTTATTTATTATTTATTTATTTATTTATTAATAATAAAATGTTCTTTAGAGTCATCTACAGTAGTTCATTTAAAAGGTAATTTGAAAAGACTGAAATGAGCAAATAAACTGGACTTCAAAGTTTAACAGAGATCCTTTAGTTAATAAGATTACTTTAGCAATGTTCTTGTTTTGAATGAAATGGAATCAGCCTTTTTCTTCTTATACCTGGAACCCTTTGCATTCCGAAAATATAATCCTTGGTTCAGTGGTGGTATTCAGCTGGTTCTATCTGGTTCGGGCAAACCGGTAGCCGCGGCTGCGGGAGGCTCCGCCCACCCACCTGGACGTCATTGCAGCTCATTTTTGTTAATCTGCACATGCACGGAAAGGCCTTGTGTGCGCTTGCATTTGCGAACTGGTAGCGAAGGTAAGTGAATACCACCCCTGCCTTGGTTCATGTTTATCCCCACAGTCTTCATTTTCCTATCTGTATTCACAATGTGTTACAGAAAGCCATTCCCCCCACCTTATCCTGGAATATAATCATAAATGCATGATTATGTTCTCAACAGCAATGGCTTTTTCCTGTCCATGATGGCAGCACATTACCGAGCCGAAACACTAAAATCCATCCTGTGGATGAAGATTGGAAAATATGGCGACTATATTGACATTAGGCGTATCACTTTCACACACAAAGCTTCCTTAATTCCAGCACTTTAACTGGCTTTTGTAACATCAGAAATCCTGTCAAACCACCTGAAAACTAATTAAAAAAAAAAACACCAGCAAACAAGAACACTGAATCTCTGGACTAGATTTCAAAAGACAGTCCAAGACTTTGATCTCTGAAAATATTTCTGCAGGCAAAAAAACCCAGATGGAAGGTTAGGGGTGGGAGAGTGCAGAAGATGTTGGGATGATGGCATGACACCTGGGGCTCTTAGGAATAGGTCAACTGATGATGCCCTCCGAAGACCATAATAGACAAATATAAGCAGTGAGATAGCTCAGAATTCAGTAGCCGAGACTAAAGGAAAAATATATTTGTTTTTTTAACAGCAGTATTCCATAATGTCTCTGTGTGTGTGTGTGTGTGTGTATATATGTATGTTTGTGCATACAGATACATAGATACACACCCTCACCAGTGATGGGTGGCCCACGGTTTGGACCGGTTCTATAGAACTGGTAGTAAAACCGGCAGGAGGCTCCACCCACTGGCCCTGATGTCACCAGAAGTGATCTGAGCATGTGCAGAAGCAAGGCCCGTGTGCGAGTGAAGCGATTGCGCGCACACAATCCCATTGCAAACCGGTAGTAAAGGTAAGTAGAACCCACCCCTGACTCTCACTTAATAATATCTTGGCAGTAATGAGTAATGAAAAACCATTAACAGGTCTTTGACACAAACACACACACACCCAGAAATCAAATACTTCGCATTAAGCTGATGGTGCGGGAAACAAGGTGTTCTATAAAATTATCACATAATATATATATATATATATATATATATATATATATATATATATATATATATATATATATATATATATATATATAAGGCAGTCCACCTTGTTCTTTTTTTTAGTGTATTCTCACAACAATTCTCAGATTATAGAGAGCCCTTGGCTCAAGTTCACTCACTGAGTGAAAAGAAGTAAGAATCTAGCAGTGTTCAACCACCATCTTCCCCAACCTTCTTTCTTCAATATGATGGCTTCAGCTCCTATTGCCTGCCAGCCAATATGGCTGGGGGATCATGGGAGTTGACCAAATTTATACGGGAAGCGCTCCTTCCGGGAAGACACGTACCCTGTTTCCCCGAAAATAAGATCCAACCGGAAAATAAGTCCTAGCATGGTTTTTCAGGTTGCTCATAATATGAGTCCTACCCCCAAAATAAGCCCCTGTTAAGATTGTCAGCCAAATGGATGCATTTAGTACCATATTCCCCTGAAATAAGACCTAACCAGAAAATAAGCCCAAATGCGTCTTTTGGAGCAAAAATTAATATAAGACCTGGTCTTATTTTCGGGGAAACACAGGTAATATATTGTATGTCACATGTTATTTTTATGCAATCAAAGTAATAAGCAGGATCCCACCTCCTACCGGCCTCCTTCCGCCCAGTGTGGTCACATAGGGCTGCCCTCCTCCGGGTCCCCTCGGCCAGATAGTGTTGGCTGGCAGTCCCTAGGATGAGGGCATTCTCTGTGGCCGCACCGACCCCCTGGAATGGGTTTGCCTACCAGACTCTGGATGGCCCCCGACCTCCGCACCTTCTGCGCCAACCTAAAGACATGGCTCTTTCACCAACTTCCCTGATCTGCTATGGATTTTAACTGGGATTTCGGGGATTTTAAACTGGTTTTAATTATTATTTAAATTGTAATTATTGTCCTAGATTGGGACCCAGATTGGGATCCTGCAACTTGTAGGTTTGCCCATGTTACACCTGTCTTGTGCAAACTTCCAGTTTCCTTTCAAGTGTAATTCAACGTGCTGATTATCATCTTTAAAGACCTACACAGCATAAGATCAGATTATTTGTGGGGCTCTTTCCTGAAAGTATCTTCCCATCCTACCACTTTGGATAAGGTAAGCACGCTCCAAGTCCTTTCAATTCAATTCAACCTTTATCGTCAAAGCACAACACGTGTACAATGAGATTGGCTTCCATGAAACTTTGCCACTTAGGGAGAACTTGAAACCATGCCTTGTCTATGACTGCCACAATTTATGGAATACCTCTCCCCTTCCCCGGTGATCCAGCACTCCCCCCCACCCTTTGCCTTGCAGAAGGCCATCAAGACCTGGCTTCAAATTTCTAGGTTCTACCATATCACAAGTTCTAAAATGGACAGCTCCCATCAAAAACATCATCAAAAAGCACAACAAAGAATGTTCTTTCTGCGCCAACTCAGAAAGCTGAAACTTCCCAAGGAGTTGCCGATACAGTTTTACAGAGGAATTATTAAGTCTGTCATCTGCACCTCTATAACTGTCTGGTTTGGTTCTGCAACCCAACAAGATAGACACTTCAGAGGATACAATTGCAGAACAAACAATTGCTACCAACCTGCCTTTCATTGAGGACCTGTATAGTGCACGAGTCAAAAAGAGGGCTGTGAAAATATTTACAGACCCCTCGCATCCTGGGCATAAATTGTTTCAACTCCTACCCTCAAAATGATGCTATAGAGCACTGCACACCAAGACAACTAGACACAAGAACAGTTTTTTCCCCAAACGCCATCACTCTGCTAAACAAATAATTCCCTCAACACTGTCAAACTATTCACTAAGTCTGCATTACTATTAATCTTCTCATCGTTCCCATCACTTATGACTGTTATGACTGTAATCTTGTTGCTTGTATCCTTACGATTTATATTGATATTGTTACCTGATTGCTTATTTGTACCCTATGAGTATCATTAAGTGTTGTACCTTATGATTCTTGATGAACGTATCTTTTCTATGTACACCAAGAACATATGCACCAAGACAAATTCCTTGTGTGTCCAATCACACTTGGCCAATAAAACTTCTGTTCTGTTCTGTTCTGTTCTGTTCTGTTCTGTTCTGTTCTGTTCTTCTGTTCTGTTCTGTTCTGTATTTTGTTGCTCAGGTTTTATTGCTGCTGTGAGCCACCAGAGTTGTGTTTCAAGATGGGTGCCATGCAAATCTTTTAAATAAAGAAATTGTTAACGGAATTAAATAAAGTGGGGGGGTTTTTTTGTCTCAGCTCTATGTACTTTTTATAACATATTGCCCCAGCATATGTTTCAAAGACCAATTTGATTGAGAAAAATGTGTCAGGTTAACAGTTCTAACTTGAAATCAGGGGGGAAAAATGAAGCCAAGAGTCATGATTTTAAATGTTTCATGGGTATACTACAGCAAAGCATATACAGTATTTTCATGGAACACATTAAGCCAAAACTAAAGAAATTTAGGCCTTGCTTTCTACTTAAAAGAGACAGAAAAAAAACCATCCTCTCTTAGCACATAGATAGATGGTGCCTGATAGCCTGAAAAAATGTTGTTCCAGATCTGATTTAAACCCACAAATATTATGTGTCCTTATCACTCACCTCCTTGTATCATAGGAAGTGCAGTTGCTCCAGATAATTATAATTAGGGGGTATTTCCATTTCAGAAATAGCCTTGTAAAAACCTCTGTATACTTTACTCCTTGAAACAGAAGAATCCTGAAGACTGAGAAACTTTCATCATGTATAAATTACATCCAACAATGAAAAGCTTCAGGCCATTAGTGAAAATGGAAACAAGAGAGAAAAGAAGGATTTTTTATTGGGACATAATTGTGTTCTAGAGAAACTCAAAATGTTCAGGGATAAAAAAATGTATTTCCTTTATAAGTCAGCATTATATCGTGGCAAAGAGCTGGACATTTTTATTTCTATTTTTAAAATATTTTTTTGATTATTTGTCAAGTACATTTCTTAAAAGGGTAAAGTGACATTTTAGATCTTCCAAAAAAAATGCTGCATTCTTTGGTGTAGTACCATTTCAACATGGATAACTCAATCTTTTAAGTCAATGACAACATTAAAAAAGAAGAATAGGAAGGCTCTGGTATGTGATATCACTACATATTTCTTACATTCTCAATGTCTGGCCTTTGAGCATCATATTTAAATATTACAAGAATAGACTAAGTTTGGCCAAATCTCAGATTATGCTGATGTTCGCGTATAGATAGTCCTTGATGTACAACCACAACTGAGGCCAAAATTTCTGTGGCTAAGTGAAACATCTGTGAAGTAAGTGTTGCGACTTTACAACTTTTTGTTTTTGCCATAGTTGTTAAGTGAATCACAGTAGATACGTTAGTAACCTGGTGGTTAAGTGAATCTGGCTTCCCCATTGACTTTGCTTGTCAGAAGGCCGCAAAAAGGGAACACATGACCCCGGGATATTGCAACCGTCATTAATATGAGTCTGTTGCCAAGCTTCCAAATTTTGATCACATGATCATGAGGGTGTTGCAACGGTTGTAAGTATGAAAAACAATCATAAGTCACTTTTTTTCAGTGCCGTTGTAACTTTGAACAGTCACTAAATAAAATGTAGTAAGTCGAGGACTACCTACACTGCAGGGGTGGGTTCTACTTACCTTTACTACAGGTTCCCAATGGAATTGTGCGTGCACGCTCGTTTTGCTTGCGCACGAGTCTTCTGCATGCATGCGCAGGTTGCTTCATGAGGGTCAGTGGGCGGAGCCTCCCGCTGGTTTTACTACTGGTTCTATAGAATTACCTATTATCCACATGGGTAATCTATTATATTCTTTAGGCTCAACTCTAATATAGAATTTCTAAAAAATAATTCTCACAATGTCATGGCAACAGGAGTAAATGGCAAAGATCAGCAGGTAAATCTTTCTTTATTTCTGTTTCAAAATCCCGAATCAACACCACCACATTTTTGAAAAGGGTTTTAGTACTATTCCTTATGATCAACTGTTTCTTTTGCACAAAATTCTTCTACTATATGCTGTCCCTGCAACATTGACCTCTCTCACAGCAAATTTCATTACATTCTGTCCCAAACTCACTATTTAAAACTCCATATTTTACAGGATTGGAGCTCAAAATCAACCTATCAGTTCATACAAAAATGTGATATATGTTACCTGCTTATTAAGGCATAATGTTTCTGAAACAAATGACAGCAGTCTGTGCTTTTCTCTTATTAGACTACGGAATTCTGTTTTTCAGATTCTCAATCCTGATTTAAGTATTGAATCACAGTGAACTATTTCTGGAGCGATGCCCATCAGATTGGTCTGTTTCCAGAGATTATGCTTCCTTGGTGAATCACTCACCCCACATCCACATGTAAGTTTGCATGGTTCATGGCCAGACTTTTCTATCTGCAGGGATCATCTGAAAAACAATCTTTAAGGCCACAGCCTTTTCATTACACAATGTGCCCAATTTTGGCACTATCTTTCAATTACCATGTTATCTTTTCCAGCTTCAAATAACCCATATTTAAACATAAACTCTCAATCTCTCAGTGAAGATAAAGCATCTACAAAAGTAGATGTTGTATAGTATAGAAACCCCAAAGACAAACAAGACAAAAATGACAATTATGGACTGTCAGAGCTACATATTTACAGTTACCTCAACTGATACCATTTAGCAAAAGCAATAGCGCATATATCACTTCATAGTGCTTTTACAGCCCTCTCTAAATGGTTTACAGAATCAGTATATTGCCCCCAACAATCTGGCTCCTCATTTTACTCACCTAGGAAGGATGGAAGGCTGTGAAAATATTTACAGACCCCTCATATTCTGGACATAGTGTTTCAACTCCTATCCTCAAAATGACACTATACAGCACTGCACACCAGAACAACTAAACATAAGAACTATTTCTTCCTGAACGCCATCACTCTGCTAAACAAATAATTCCTCAACACTGTTAAACTATTCACTAAGGCTGCATTACTATTAATCTTCTCATCGTTCCCACCACCCATCTCCTTCCACTTACGAGTGTAACTTTGTTGCTTGTATCCTTACGATTTACATTGATATTGTTCCTGATTGCTTGCTTATTTGTACCCTATGACTATCATTAAGTGTTGTACCTTATGATTCTATTCTATTTTTTTAAAATTTGATTTATATGCCGCCCTTCTCTGGAGACTCAGGGCGGCTTACAACGTGTTAAGCAATAGCCTTCATACTTTTGTATATTTATACAAAGTCAGCTTATTGCCCCATAAACTGGGTCCTCATTTTACCTACCTTAGAAAGGATGGAAGGCTGAGTCAACCTTGAGCCTGGTGAGAATCGAACTTACAGTAATTGAAGACAGCAGATGTTAATCACAATGCTTTAGTCTGCTGAGCCACCAGGCCCTGTTCTGTTCTGTTCTGTTCTGTTCTGTTCTGTTCTGTTCTGTTCTGTTCTGTTCTGTTCTATTCTATTCTATTCTATTCTATTCTATTCTATTCTATTCTATTCTATTCTATTCTATTCTATTCTATTCTATTCTATTCTATTCTATTCTATTCTATTATGTCAACCCTGAGCAGATGAGATTTGATCTGCTGAACTGCAGCTAGCAGTCAGCTGAAGTAGCCTGAAATACTGCAGTCTAACCACCGTACCACCTCGGCTCTTTAAGGGAAGGTGGACAATCTGTGCTGTTTCCCTGATGGTTGTAGGTAACATGCCTAAATCAGTTTTGTCCAAAGAAATAATGTAAGTTGTATCCAGCAGATAATGTGCCTGCTCCTACAACATTAATACTAACAAGGGGTAAGACCACACTCAATAGGAGGAAATGTCAATCTATTTTTGATTCAGAGAAACCAGTCAGTAGGAAAGTACACGTAGTCCTCAATTTACAACTACAATAGGGCCTGGAATCCTAGGTTGTTGAGTGATGGGCTCGTTGAGTGGGATGCTCACATGATCGCTTCACTCAATGATTGCAATCTTGGCTCTCCAAGTTTCAATCATTAATTGACTGCATGGATTGTTAAGCAGATGGAGTGAAAGAGCTGCCTGCCAAAGGAGGGCAAGTAGCACCCCTCTGTGTTCAGAAGGGAACTTCTATGCTGGGATGGAGAGATAAGATGCTGATCTGCTGATGGAGGAGACAAGAAGCGCTGTGCTGACGGGAAAAGAATCTTCACAATCCCTGCTTTATCTCTTCGGTCTAGAGCACAAGTTCCCTTCCACACACAGAGGGGAAAGGAACTCCTGCGCTGGCCTGGAGAGATGAAGCAGGGATCCTAAAGACCTTAGCTTTGTTTCTGCAACTCAACAAAGGTTTTCCACTCCGATCCTATCTCATGCATGGAGGAGAATGGAAATCCTTTGGCAGGTGGCAATAGCTTGCAGCCTTTCCTGCTACCTTCCCCATTGACTTTCTGGGGAAGCTGGCAGAGAAGCTTGCAAATGACCATCACATAGCAATAGCAATATCACTTAAGAGTTATATACTGCTTTACAGCCTTCTCTAAGCAGTTTACAGAGCAGTTTATATTGCCCCCAACAATCTGGGTCCTCATTTTACTGACCTCGGAAGGATGGAAGGCTGAGTCAACCTTGAGCTGGTGAATCAAACTGCTGAACTGCTGGCAGTCGGCAGTCAGCAGAATTAACCTGGAATATTGCATTCTAACAACTATACTACCACGGCTCTTGATGGTGATCACAAAATGCTTGACAACCAGTCGTAAGTATGAAGAGGTTGCCAAGCACCCAGATCATGAGCATATGAGCATGAGGGAGGTGAGGGTGATATGATGTTTTATGATGGCCAGAAGTGCTTTACAGACCATAACTTCAAACCGTCATTAAATGTCCATTTGTAAGTTGAGAGTTACCTGTAATGCTCTATCTCTCACTTTCAACGCATTCCATTAACTGTGATTCGGAATAAAGAATGTTAAATTGAATTTTACCTCAGGAAGTTTTGAGATGGGAAATGCAGATCGGATTTAGATTGAATCAATTTATCTTACACTCTGTGCTAGAGTTTCCATTCAGAATCTTGCTTTCTATATTTAAAATACAATCATGGACAAATTTTACCTAAACATAAAGCTCTTCCTAGAAATTATCTCCAGGATTACAGCTTGTCTGTAGCATATTTTGCCTTGGGAACTGTGCTACACTGGATTCCCCACCATATATTTTATATACAATGAGATACCTCATTGAGGCCCAGGGCATAGATGGCCAGCTGAGACTGTTGAAGGTCCAGAACTTCTACTTCAGTCTCAGCAATGCCACCATTGCACCCAAAAGGACAAAAATAGGGAAGAGAGATAAGCAGGTAGGAGGAGTTCAAGAGGAGGTAGTTCCTTACCTTACTGAGACTTAGTGCTGGGAGTGACCAAATGGAAGCAACATGGTTTCTATGAAAGTTGTATTTTCTGACTATGGCCTTTCCTATCATTGTATTTATATATAAAGTTCAAATTTATCTAATGGTTACACGACCATTAGACAATTATGATTAATTGAGAAAGCAAAAGAGTGCCCTTTCCTAAATTCATAAAGCATGCTCAATATTTAAGGCCCCAAGGAATAACTTACCAGTGTAGTCTTCATAACATTCACAGGTATAGCCTCCCTCTCGACTTCGACAAAGGCCATTGTTTCCACATGGGTTAGAATAGCAAAGGTCAATCTCCGTTTCACAATAGTCACCAGTAAACCCAGGGGGGCAGCGACACCTCAGACCGTTGATAGGGTGTATGGGTCGAAAAAGCACAGTATTTGAACTAATAAACGGTGCGGAGCTGTCAAACTTCAGTACAGATACACATTTCATGTAGTTTTCGCAAGGTTCCCGCAGGCAAATGTTATCATCAAAAGGCAATACTCGTTGAGTAGATATCAACGTCAGCAGTGTCCGGTTGAGGTATATCTGTTCCTGAAGGTCTTCAGAGGGGAAGAATTTGTTTCGAATGCCACCGGGAAGTAGGGCAGAAAATGTCACATTCAGGATATTGGAGCTAACATCTGTGTCGTTTTGAATGTTGAAGACAAAAATGCCCTCCTTGGTTGTTGACAGTACAGTAGCCACGCCTTCCACAAAGAGAGCCAGCAGAGGGGAGAGAAACTTCTCTTGGGACATGTTTTCCAGCCGTACCGTGATACTGTTTGTAAGCATGTCATCAGTGATGATGGTAACCCTTAAGGTGCAATATGCTGTAACACTGTGGATACCATCTATAGGGTAAAAGAGAGAAGGGTTAAAGAGGATCCCAAAACCAACTTCATGCATTTTCTCCTAAACATCCTATAATACACAATTGTTAAATCAGGCAGTGTGCAGTCAGGTAATGTAAATAGGGTGCTAAGTTAAAAAGTCATTTAGGCTGCTCCATAGTGAAATGAGCACACAAATTTCAATCATATACTGCAATAGAGAAGAGAAGAGAAGAGAAGAGAAGAGAAGAGAAGAGAAGAGAAGAGAAGAGAAGAGAAGAGAAGAGAAGAGAAGAGAAGAGAATAACAGAGTTGGAAGAGACCTTGGAGGTCTTCTAGTCCAACCCCGTGCTTAGGCAGGAAACTCTATACCACTTCAGACAAATGGTTATCCAACGTCTTCTTAAAAACTTCCAGTGTTGGAGCATTCAAAACTTCTAGAGGCAAGTTGTTCCAATGATTAATTGTTCTGTCAGGAAATTTCTCCTAGATTGCTTCTCTTTGATTAGTTTCCATCCATTGCTTCTTGTCCTTTATAAAAAGTTATCCATTTTTTTTAATTTCATAGGCAAATATTTCAAATGCAAAAGAGGAAAAAACTATAAACACCAATCTCATAATTTTCATACTCATCCATTTCATTAAATTTGTCAGTTTGTTCAATAGTATGTAAAACTGAGAAATTAAATAAACTGCTACAGATCGTCCGGATTTGTATGTAAAGCCTCCACAATAATAAATCGTTGAAATAGAGAAAGACAGAACATTCTTCAGACTATTGTATAATTGACAGAAAAGAAGATCCTGTAACTTTGAATCTTTTTTTTTTGCTATCATGAATGCATGAAATGTTCTTTCCCATTAACCTGTTTATTTCCAAAACATGTTTTTTGAACAAGAAAGTAGTCATTTATAAAAACCCAAAGAATTTTCCAAAGTGATCTATGAAATCACGTTTAACACACACACACACACACACACACACACACACACACACACTATGTAAACCTAAACATCCTGCCAATTCTTTTTGAAAACCAATAGAAAGAGGCTTGGCATTGTCCTACGCTCAAAACACGGGATGTACTTATCTTGGTGGTCAACAATTATGCTTTCTCTGCTTGATCTCCAATTCCCTACCTATACCACCAGCCCACTATTTTACCACCTGTTCCTTGCTTCAGTGTCAATTATTTATCCAAGAACATCCAGAAGTTCAGATTGTATGTAGTAGGAAAGGGGTGGCAACACTGAATCAGCAATTTGGGCCTCAGGATCTCTAGAACTGGATGAAGGAACATTCGGGAACACAGTAAAATGGGATCCAAGCAGAAGAAACAACATTTCAGCTAAAGAGGTACAATGGGAAGCTACTTCAACTGAAGACTGTATGCTTTATGATTCTTTTCCAAGCACAATTCTCAAAAGTTCTCTCCAGTAAGATTTATAGAGACAAATGGAATGGGAGTAAAAATTCCAGCAATTGAATTATTATTAATTTTAAAATTAATATATCCCCATGTACATTACATAGCAATAGCACTTAAGGCTTATATACCGCTTCATAGTGCTTTTACAGCCCTCTCTAAATGGTTTACAGAGTCAGTCTATTGCCCCCAACAACCTGGCTCCTCATTTTACACACCTCGGAAGGATGGAAGGCTGAGTCAACCTTGAGCCAGTAAGATTTGAACTATAGCCAACAGTCAGCTGAAGTAACCTGTAGTACTGCACTCTAATCACTGCACCACCTCGACTCTTATATGCATATTAGACAGTTCTTTCTACGTGCCTTCCTATAACAGGTCTCTTGGAGAGTCTTGCTGCTAGCTGGTATACAAATAAGTCTTTCGTGTTTCTTACTTTCTAAATACTTAACAGTAACCATTCAATCCTACCTATTTTTAATGTATAGGCACAATGATATGACTCTGGAAGGGATATTAATGAAAAATGGTATTGACATTTGGAAGTTGGAACTGAGGGGTGGATAAAAACTATTTTAGGTGATCTCAGGTGGATTACAAATTAACGGAACGGTGTAGATGCTACACTGATTTGCCTATCCTGATATGTATCTTTTAGTCATTATTTCTAAACAATATAAATTAGAATGCACTAATCTATGTCCTGTCTTTTAGTGGCACAAATCTTTTTCAAAGAGGCATATGAAAAATGAGGAAGCTTTCCATCCTATGGGGGTATAAAACTTTTGAACTTGAAACAGACATTTTGAATGTTCTATTTCTAAATTTTGAGTTTTGTTCTGAGTTCAGTTCTATTTTCCCTGTTCTATGAAAGATTTGTTCCTTTTTAAAAAAAAACCCACAGAATTAATAAGTAGATCAAGCAACATTTCTATTCTGGTATCATCATCTAGAGCTTTAGATAAGAGTAGCCACATACAGCACAGCATAAAAAGGTTATAATGCAAGTTATGATGGTATCCCTTTCAACAACAATTAGCAGGAGGCTTAATTTCAAGAAACTAGAACTACAAGGAAAACTCCAGATGGTGCAGAGAAGTGCTAAGCAATAGCATAATTATTACTTATTAATGGGGATTCTAAACAGGAGCAAGAGGCACCGAAGGTACCGTATTTTTTGAAGTATAAGGAGCACTTTTTTCCCTTCTAAAAGAGGCTGAAAATTTGGATGTGTCTTATACTCCGAATGTAGTTTTTTCGAAGCCTTTTTTCAGCCTTAACAAGGCACTAGCGATGTCTGCTTCCCTGCTTTGCCATCTCCCTCCAACTCTTAGCTGTGAAGTTTTTTTTCAGCCCTAACAAGGCATTAGCGAGTGAAGCGATCTCCGTGGTTTGTCTGCTTTTCTCATTGCTTCTCTCTCCAAAGATCAGTTGTGCTTTACAAGCTGTTTTTTTATCCCCATGCAGGAGATAAAAACCAGCAAACTCTGAAGTTAACCAGACTAAGGATGCTAGACAGATAAATATTTGGTAGACAGATTTTTTTTCCTATTTTCCTCCCCAGAAACTAAGCTGCGTCTTATACTCCGGTGCGTCTTATACTCTGAAAAATATAATACTTATTGCTTCAAAATCCCTCCAAATTGACACTAGCCAGGGTTGCACCAAGTGTGATTTCACCTTTTTCATCTCTTTGCAAGTGTTTTTCCAGGAGTTTCTTTCCTATTGATTCTTGAAGGCAACATCCTGTCTCATATGAGAAACTAAGGAATCTTTACTATTTTTTTTATCATGCCAGCTAGAACAATTCTTTTGGCAGGGGAGTTGAAAGAAAAATGGTAATGTTCCCCTCAAAATGTCTATGGAGATTCTCAGTCATTCAGGCCAGGGGTCTCCAACCTTGGCAACTTTAAGCCTGGAGGACTTCAAGTTCCAGAATTCCCCAGCCAACTTTTCTGGCTGGGGAATTCTGGGAGTTGAAGTCCACCAGACTTAAAGTTGCCAAGGTTGGAGACCTCTGATCCAGGCCATAGTTGTCCCAAAGGTGCTTTTTCAAGAGGCAACTGGACTTTCTTGTTTCTGAGCTGAAGAAGCTTCTTAGATAAGAAGCAAAAAATCTTCAAAGAAAAACAAGGAAGTCCAGTTGGCTCTTGAAAAAGCACCTTTGAGTTTCCCCTTAAAAACTGAGAAGTAATGAATGTCGTCATTTCTTTTCAAACATACAAGTGGACACCAATATACAAATAGGGAAGTGAAAAATAGTAAATAAATCAGAGGTTCATGTTTAAAAACAAGGATTACTTAAATTCTCCATTGCTTTATCTCTGCATTACTAATCCAAGATGTTTCTGGAAATTTCATACTTATTTGTTTTAAAATCCAATGTTTCAATGGACATAACTTTTTTTAAAAAAATTTTAATTGCTTTAGATTCCATAGTGGAAAGCCAAATACAAGTTAATCTAAAACATTAAATAAATAAGTAATCTTGTTTTTAATTATAACTATTGCTTTTCTGATTACATTTCCAGCATGCAAAAGCAGAAGAGAATAATACAAATTTGGGAAATTTGTAAAATAATTGATCTACCACTATGGGGTCATATTGGTACATAACACCTTGGAAACAATACAAGCAAATTACATGCAAACCTGAGTCATAGAATGCATGTAATTGCTAAATGGGAATTCACCACTGGAATGTACTCTCAGAAGGACATAAACTGAAACAGACCTAACAACAGAGAAAGTGGAGGTGAATTATAAGTAAAAAAAATCATTACACCTCTACAAAAATGCATAAAACCAAAGATGAAAGCTTCCTTGATTGCATAGGGAGCAAGGGGAAAAAAGAATGACATCGCCATAGGCATATACTACAGGACACCCAACTAAGAAATAGATTAAACCAGCATGGCTGCATGCAGAACTCTCTGATAAACTGAAAGACAAAAAGGATAAGTATAAAAAATGGAAAGAGGGACAGTATAAGTAAGGCAGAAACCAGCATGTATCCCAAATCTGCAAAAATGAAATCAGGAAAGCTAAGGCTCAGGATGAACTAAGACCTGCAACAAATGTCAAAAATAATAAACAAAAAATTTCTTGTAAAAAAAAAAAACAAGAAAAAAGTCAACAAAACAACTTGGTCTACTAATGGTAGAAGATGGAAAGGAAGTGACAGGTAGCAGGGAGAAAGCAGAGCTGTTTAATTCATTATTTTTATCTATTTCCACACAAAAGGGAATAATAGCACAACTTGGTACCAAAAACATAACCATAAAAGACAGACTAGGTAAACAAATTAATATAGGCAAGAAAATGATAAGAACACCTGTCCACTCTAGACAAGTTCAAATCACCAGGACCAGATGGATTACATCCCAGAGTCTGAAGGAGCCGACAGACGTGATCTCAGAACCGTTGTATCATATTTTTCAAAGATCCTGGAACATGGACAACTACCAGAAGACTAAAAAAGAGCTGATGTGGTTCCCATCTTCCCCCCCAAAAAAGGGGGGGGGGGAATGGATTGAGGAAACTATAGACCAATCAGCCTGACATTAATACCTGGGAAAATCCTAGAAAAGATATCAAGCAACACATCTGCAAACCCCTAGAAGTAAGCAAAGTTATAACCAGAAGCCAACACAGGCTTGTCAAAAACAGATCATGCCAAACTATTTGTTTTTTCATTATTTGACAAAGTGACTAAATTAATGGACCAGCGAAATGCTGTGGACATAGTATACTTGGATTTCAGTAGAGCATTTGACAAGGTAGATGAGTGAATAGAAGGGAACTTGTCAATTTTGCAGATGATACCAAGATGGCACGAATAGCCAACACCCCAGAAGATAGGCTCAAAATCCAGAAAAATCTCAACGGACACCAATATTTGAGGGCTGCCACAAAGAAGGGGGGGGGGTCCATCTATTTTCCAAAGCACCAGAAGGCAGGACAAGAAGCAATGGGTGGAAACTATTCTAGGTTGGTTCTTAAGGAAAGAACCAACCTAGAACTAAAACGAAATTTCCTGATAGTGAAATTAACCAGTGGAACAACTTGTCTTCGGAAGTTGTGGGTGCTCCATCACTAGAGGTTTTTAAGAAGAGATGGGTTAGTTATTTGTCCAGAATCATACAGGGTCTCCTGCTTGTTCTGGAGGTTGGACTAGAGCAGGGGTGTCAAACTCAAGGTGGGGCCGCTCTGGAAACAGTGAAGGACTGGCCTGTGGTGCCTCTGCTAGTGAAAACGTACAGTCCTCCCGTGCTCCGTTTTCACTGGAAGAGGGTTGCAGGAGGCCGCAGGCAGACCCCCCGAGCTCCATTTTCTCTGGCAGAGTTGCAGGAGGCCGTTGCACCTGAAAATACACCCCAAGAGCCCATTTTTTCTGGTAGAGCATTTGGGCCACCACAGGCATCCCCACACCAGTGATGTCAAGCTGGCCACGCCCCCACAGGTCAAACACAACCCTGATGCAGCCCTCAATGAAATCGAGTTTGACACCCTTGGACTAGAGGAATTCCAAGGTCCCTTCCAACTGCATTATTCTATTTTTCTGTTAAGTCTCCTTAAATGCAATTAGAGCTAACAGTTTATTTATATTTTGCAACTAATTGTTTTTAAAATTGAAAGCTGAGTACCTTCAGAAAAGAAGCATTTCAGACTAAGATAGGTACCTGGAATATTAAATATTTATTACTCATTAGAGATAGGCCTATTTTGAAAGGTCCTTATCAAGGAGCTTGTCAAGTAATCAATAGGGCCTTTCACATGTTTTAGCACTGAACATTCTGAAATGTCAATACAAACCAGATGTATAGTTTGAATTCTTCAAAGTGCTCCATAGCTGCTAGATAGATTCCTTATTCTCATTACAATTAGCACTGCCTATCTAGATCAGAAGTGTCAAACTCAATGCCCGGGGGGCCAGCTCTGGCCCGTGGGGTGCTTAGATCTGGCCCGTGGGGCTGCCCTGGAAACAGCAAAGGACCAGCCCGCAGTGCCTCTGCAAGCGAAAATAGAGCTTGGGAGGACTGCATGCGGCCCTCTCGAGTTCCGTTTTCTCTGGCAGAGGATTGCAGGAGGCCATCGCAGCTGAAAACAGAGCTCGGGAGCCCGTTTTCATTGGCAGAGTACTCAGGCCATCACAGGCACCCCTTACACAAGTGACGTCAATCTGGCCACGCCAACCCCAGCCACACCCACCCTGCCCCCCAAGGTCAAACACAACCCTGATGTGACCCTTACTGAAATCGAGTGAAACCCCTGATCTAGATGCTAAAAAAATAATCAGTATCAAATTTAGACAATAAAACCCATTCTTTTTGAAGAGCTGATTAATGCAAGCAGATACCTTATTCACTCCTCCAAATATTCTCTGTTTGCAGTACTGAAATAATACTGCACAGCATATTTAGATTAATTAGAAGTTTGAAATACAGGACCTTCAACCAAAATAAAGTGTTTTCCACATAAGGCCAAATCAAAAGCTGATTCTGTGATGTGGGTTTGTTTTAATGGAGGAAGAAATACAGGGTAGCATTTTGGTAAGCAAACTTTCAAAGCAGAATTTCTTTAAAAGAGAGAGCAGAAAAATTATAGAGACTGCTGACTTTCAAGTGCTATGTTTAGTAACCTATTTTAATGTTATATTAAGTAAAGGAAATATTGAAGCTTCATTTAAGAAAGACAGACAATTCTGATTCATGTGAAATACAGAAAGCCCTGACAGTTTGATCTTGCTAAATTTAACTATTTTTGAGTTTTCAGGGATAAAAACATATGCTTGAATGCAAAATATAAAATATGCAGTACACATCATAATGAACCAGTTGAATGCAGTGGTTAAGGCACCAAGCTACAGTAGAAACAGGGAGACCGTGAGTTCTAGTCCTGCCTGAGGCATAAAGTCAGCTGGATGACTTTGAGCCAGTTCTCTCTCAACTTTAGAAAGAGGGCAGTGGCAAACCTTTTCTGGAAAACATGCCAAGAAAACTGCAGGAACAAGTCCAGGCAGTAGACAAAAGTCAACACTGAGTAGAAGTTGCATCTACATCCCCCAGCGATTGGGGCATCTTCATCAGTAGTGTACAAATCCTATCTTAATCTTATCTATGAATGCAGACATATATATCCCTGTGAATATCTTTATCTCATTTCTATACTTGGTTCCATTTATGTAAATCACAAGGAAGGTATTTCATCACCATTCATAACAAGCACTGTCTATTAAATAATGTTTTAAAAGAGAAAATTATCTTTCTCTTTAGGGACTATAGTAGAGATCTACAAAGCCTTTATTATAATAGAGACAAGTTTTGAACCGTTTGGAGCTGTTAAAGATACCACTCTGTGGAATCATGAATAGTGTTACTAAATTAAGAATATGACCTCATTTAAGGGGAAAAAAATATTTGGAACAAGAACTATATTTCCTAAACTCTGAAAAAAAAGGGCAGAAGTCAATTTCTTTGCCATAGACAGGAAATATAAGCTACATGAAAATCATCACTGCTTTTACATCTCTGCTGCATTCTCACCCCTTTTTTCTACTAAAATAAACACACCTTTTCACCAATGGAATACTGTGCTCTTTGGAAAATGTAATCTATATAGAAGAGGAGATAGATATAGATGTAAAAATCTACATATCTACAAATTTGGAATTTGATTTAAAAGAACAATCCCTCCCCATTCTACTCCAGCTGTTATCGGGGAAAAAATGATGTTGCTTGAATAGAGAATATGCATTTTAAATTCTGGATTTGATATTTAAATAGTTTTCACTTTCTTCCAGGTATTAAACATATGCTTTATTCTTTATGCATTTAACAATTCTGATTAGCATTATGTGTGAGAACCAAATTAATTATTCGACAAACCATGCTTAAGCAAATTGGTGTGTAAATCTAATTAATGCATCTTACAGCTCATGCTCCTTTGCTTCCTTCTATTTCCTCCCTTCTCTCCTCATTTTTGCAAACCTCAGTTTGCTACTAAAAATGAAACTCGGTTTAACTGTCTGATTGTAAAGAGGACTGTCCACTGCTATTGAAAAATGATTAAACTGAACAGTATGCCACTGCAAAGATTTTACATTATTTTCATTCACCAATGAATAGAATAGAATAGAATAGAATAGAATAGAATAGAATAGAATAGAATAGAATAGAATAGAATAGAATAGAATAGAATAGAATAGAATAGAATAGAAATGTGATTGGACACACAAGGAATTTGTCTTGGTGCATATGCTCTCAGTGTACATAAAAGAAAAAATACGTTCATCAAGAATCACTTAATGATAGTCATAGGGTACAACTGCTATACTGTAGTATCTTAATCTTTCAAGTCTGAATATGCTTCCTTTCTTCTCTCTTTCATCTTCATGAACTGGGAAAGTGTGTGTGTGTGGTATTGATGCAATTTTGCAAGCCACTTTCTTGCCCTGAGCTCAAGTTTTATTTATTTCAAAGCTGGCTGGGGAATTATTTCAAAGCTGGCTGGGGAGTTGAAGTCCGCCAAGCTTAAAGCTGCCAGGGTTGGAGACCCCTGATCTATTTGATATTCTTTGATACTGAATCCTCCCCTCTGTCTTTCAAGGCCATCCTCTTTATTCACTAGAAGGAGGCTGAATGAAGATGTGCATGACTTTAAAATCAGAGGAAGAAACATCAATAACTTGTACTATGCTGATGGTACATGTTTGACAACTTAAAATGCAAAGGATCTGGAAGCTCTAGAAATGCAAGTCCAAAAGCACAGTGAACAAAATGGGACTAAGATGAAAGAAAACGAAGTGACACAGCAACCAATTTACAATTAACAGTGAAGATATTTCAGTCCTGACAAACAGTAACAGAGTTCAAAGGGACCTTGGAGGTCATTTAGTCCAACCCCCTGCTCACGCAGGAGATCTGTACTAGGGAAGCAAGGTGGAAGGGCTTGTTTATAATGCGAATATGTGTACCTTTGGAGGACCTGAAGACCAATCAAAGGGTAAATCATCCTGCAGAAAATCTATGTGTAGTCATTAAAAGTCGACACCTACTTGATGGCACTCAATCAATAATTAATCTAAGACCTTTTTATATCTGAGAACATAACTGGGGCATATTGTATAATGTTCATGTCCTATAAAATAATTTTTGACCCTTATTTTTCTGTGAATAAATGCATATCTGCCTAAATATCCTGTTTATTGCTAGAAACATACATGCTAGAAAAACTAGTTCCCACAGAAAGCTGATTTAGAAGATTGTTAGATCCAGTGGTGGGATTCAAGTAATTTAACAACCGATTCTCTGCCCGAATGATTTCTTCCATAACCAGTTTGACAAATTGCTCAGAAAGCTAAAAACCTGTTCTCCCGAAGTGGTGCGAACTGGCTGAATCCCACTACTGGTTAGATCCCATTTTACTTTACAGTTATCCTATAGTTCTACACTACACAATAAAATTGTTAACAGTGTGGTGACAAAACACACTTCATAAAAAAAAAAATCTCCTACTGCAAATCTTCTTAAAAATACACTTCTGATGAACACCAGGAGTGGCTATTTGTTACAAATGGCCCGTTGTGGGTTCAACACTAAAGGGGAATGGCTAAGTAGTGCAAGGGTTAGACTCACAGTTGTTATATACATCGCTATGGTGAAGAAGACATGCATTTGTGACAAATGTGTTAGGCAGTCCATCAAACTACTGGAAGCACATCCTACTAGTATGAATGTTAAACGTTGTGATCTCCAAACAAAGAGTAAACATTATCACATTAAAAGTAGTAACTCTTGCTACAAGAACAAAGTTGATGAGTATTATCCTTATTAAGGCATCCCTTCATAAAAACCATTTTTCCTCTGCCTAATCAGATTGCTATTCAGAAATAACCAACAACCTAGTGGTTTCTCTACGGTGTATTATTGGATGAGATACAGCAAAAGGTTTATTTACACATCACTTTCCTTCTCACTTTGTCCTGGTGCAAACTAACTCACGCAAACAATAACAACATTCATAGCATTCATGCCATGGATATTATTCTAGTAACAATAGGCCATATCGCAATACTTTCTTGATCAATGCAATGCTGCATTCTTCATCACCTTAGCTACTCCTAAAGCATGTGGTGATAAGGGTAGACCCATCCTATCAACAGGAACATATCTTGGTTGTTTTCATTCTCCTGACCTCCCAATTTCTTTCTTATGGTTATATAGAAGTGGCTTGTAAGGGGTAGCATTCCAGAGCCCTTCTGTTGCTGTTCTAACTGCAGCTGCCAGCATAACAACAGCTCCTTCCCATTAACTCTTTTAGCCACTGTCATTCTGGGTTTACAGCCTTTGCCTCCTGCTGACCTGTCAGAAAGCAGCCGCCTCACTCGGTCAAAAGAGTTTTCTCACTGGAGTGTTAAACAAGGTGCAGGCTTTAAAACCTCTTCTCTTTGTCAGAGTCCTGTCCTGTGTTTCCATCGACTGACCTTTGATCTGCAATTACTTCAGAGATGCCGGAGGTCTTCTAGCTAGGACTAGTTAATGATCACGTGGGGTGAAGAACATGGACGTACGGGATTATCATTCAAATAGGACTTTCCGCAGGAGCATTCTAAGCACACATCGTTTTCTTTCCGGTATGCATTTTTTACTATTAGTAATAGTACTACTAAGTTAGACTCTGAAATAGTAGATCAGCTATTATATTCAGTATATAATAGAGCAGGCCTGTCAAACTGGCGGCCCGGAGGCCAGATGTGTCATACACAGGCCACGCCCACCCTGGATCTGCGAAGGCAAAAAAGTCACGATATGTCAAGTGACACAACTGAATTTGACACCCGTGTAATTTATTTATTTATTTTATTTATTAGTTCGATTTATATGCCACCCTTCTCCGGAGACTCAGGGTGGCTTACAATGCATTAAGCAATAGCCTTCATATTTTTGTATATACCTGCTTAGTAGGGCTTTCGGCCCCACCTAAGAGGTGTTCTTTTTTATACAAAGTCAGCTTATTGCCCCCACAATCTGTGTCCTCATTTTACCTACCTTGAAAGGATGGAAGGCTGAGTCAACCTTCAGCCTGGTGAGATTTGAACTTGCAGTAATTGCAGGCAGCTGGCAACTAAGTGCTACTTTAACAGCACTTAGTCCACTGCGCCACCAGGAATCACATCTATTAGAAGAAGTGCATGGTGAGTAATATAAGAGCTCTAGCTATGGGACATTCATACATGTAATACAAACAACTGTGTATGAACCACCTAAATTGCTTCAGTTTTCTAACATATATAAGGTTATTTGGTGTCTCGTAACTGAATATATTTTGTATGTCATTTATATCCTAACTTTCCTCTCAGGGAATTTGAGGTACCACTGGTAGTCCCTGACTTACGACCAGTCACCAGATCCCCTCCCCCATCACGTTCAACTCAGAATACCTGCTTGAAGGTCTGCTGAATTATTTTTTTAAAAATATGGAAGAATAGTGGAGGTTAAGCATAGTCCCAAGTGTATTAACTCCATAAGATGAAGGGTAACACAGGAGAAGGCCTTCCTTCATGGGAACACATACAGTATCTATTTAAATAGGGAGGCATAATTCTCTATTTCAAGTTTAGTATCTCTTCAACATTCCAAGCATAAACCTAAATAGGAGAATATACAATGCACAGTGTAAATAATGAGATATTGGAATTACATTTAATAAATGGTTAGAAAAAATGACTGCATTTCAAAGAAAATTTGTTCTGCTTTCTTATAAAAATAAATAAATAAAATGGAAGTGTCCAAAGGGAAAGAAAAAACTGTAATATATGGAACAGTTTCCAAGAACTCTGGAAATCAATCCACATATGGGTATATTTCAAGCGGAAATGCCAATTTCCATTTCAATGCCCATTTTTCAAGAAGAAGCAATTGGACAAACACTACACAAATGCAGCTTTATCACCTTAACATACCTAAACAAGATGCTCACATCTAGAAGAGTACAGAGGAAAGAGCATATTAAAAGGTACTCCCTGGATCCAAATATATTGTTAAAAAGCTGACATTCAAACTTCATCAGTTATATTTCCTCAAAACGAAAATAGTTTATAGTTACAATTTAACTTATTGGAAGCCTTTGAAAGTTGAAATACACAAATGTAAATAGATTCATAAATAGTGCCAAATCCAAGGTTGAATCTTAATCTGTGCAAGATGTTTTTCATCCTTGCAGACTATTATCAAAGAAAATAACAATGTTGTAATAATAATTCTACCTAGTCAGTGTAAATGGTAGAACATGAGCACTATTGGCTGGAAAAACAAGACAAAGTAGAGAAAGATAAGATAAATAGTTTAGTCACTTATACAAATACAAGTGATTGACAGCACTAATTATTCCCTACTTGAGAGCTACACCAGTTTGAAGAGTGCTCAATGCATTATGAATACACCACAGAAAAGTAGCAAATACCAAATAAACAGATTTTCTCTACAGCAATTGTACAATGAATGAACGTACACGTTCCAACTTAATTCAAGAAGAAAAAGAAAACACAAAGTAATGGTAATAACAGCAATTTCAGAAAGTTCATTCTATATTTCCTATTACCATACATTCTCTTATTTATTATTCCTTATCCTTTTTGTTTGCTCTTGTCAGAGCAAACTTGTATTTTGTAATATTAACTTTGGAAATTTTACTTTGATGGGTTATACCATTAATGTTTTATTACAAATTACCAATGGTAAGTGCTGAGCTTTCATTGATTGCAATGGATTAAAATCAAATCAATCAATCAATCAATCAATCAACCGATTTGTTAATCAATATTTCAGATGGTAGAAAAATAGAGCAGCTACCAATTTCATCTATGAAAATCCAAAATAAGTAGCAGTATTTGGACTTCACTGGGCATGTATATTTGTACTTATATGGCTAAAATCAGCCTGAGCTAATGAAACAATAAATAATTTATACTTCCTTACTCCAATGTCTCTTCCTATCTGCATGATGATCAGAGGTAAGCAAAATTAAAGCTATTTATTTATTTATTATTTATTTATTGGTTCAATTTATATGCCGCCCTTCTCCGGAGACTCAGGGCGGCTTACAATGCGCTAAGCAATAACCTTCATACTTTTGTATATACCTGCTTAGTAGGGCTTTCGCCCCCCACCCCCTAAGCGGTGTTCTTTTTTATACAAAGTCATCTTATTGCCCCCACAATCCGGGTCCTCATTTTACCTACCCTGAAAGGATGGAAGGCTGAGTCAACCTTGAGCCTGGTGAGATTCGAACTTGCAGTAATTGCAGGCAGCTGGTGCTACTTAACAACCCTTTAGTCTGCTGTGCCACCAAGGCTCTAAATCTTTAATTTAATTCTGCTTCTACATATTAATCAGGGGTGTCACTCATGTCATCATGGTGGTGTCATGTGACGTATCAGGACTTTTTTCCCCTTCGCTAAACTGGGTGTGGGCGTGGCCAGTGCATGATGCATCCGATCCATGGGCCCGGAGTTTGACAACCCTGTATTAATCCCTTTATTTTTGTAAGTATTTGGCTGGGAACATTCTGTGCATTTGCTGCTGTGTTTTTACATACACTATTGTTTGAATTACAATTCCAAGAATTGTAAATAATTCACCAATCGTGTTAGCAGTTTGCACAATGGTTGTAAAAACTATTTATTTAAATTAAAACGAATTTCTACCTCTGAATTTAATGAAAAGGAAACATCAATGAAATCATTTTCCCATAATGACTATTTTACTTTTAAAAACAGAGGAAATCCATCAGAGGTATACAATGAAAATGAATAAAACCAATACATAGTGACAATATTCTGTTTATTTTCTCACTGAAACACTATATTTTTCTAATTTCAAGGGTGCCAGCCAACAAGAAATTATCTGAAATTTTTATATAGTTCTTCATATGATAATATTCATGTGTATATATAAATGTGCACAAGCCCACACAAATATAAACACTATTAGTACCTATATTATAGAGACGATTGAATACTTATCAATCAAGCGTTCTGACTGCAAAAGCTTTTCTTTAGATATATGCATTATAAAAACTGGAGACTTGAACTGTGCACTGCTTTCTTTCGGTGTGATAGACCAAAGAATAAGACAAAAGGAATGATTTATTATCTAGTAATGGAATGGTTCACACATTCTTGCCAACAGAGACCACTGGTTTCCATGCAGGGAAACTCTGAGTTCCATATATGTTTAAGAAAAGAATTTGAAATAAGATTAAGACATAAAACCTTTTGTAAAGTTCTCTAGGTGGCAAATGTGAAGAATAGCAAGTGTCATACGAACAGACTCAAGTCAAAAAAAACCAGATGTTTTCCTGGACCATATATAAATATTCAGAGTGGATGAACAGCATCAACTTTTATTTCAAGCTTTTTATATTTTTATTCTTTATTCTTTAATTTGCAAACGTTTTACTAGATAAATAGTTCTCCCTCATGCCCCTGACATACTGTCCGGAGCATAAATCCTAAATTGTTTCTTCTGTATCTCAGATCAACCCTTTGCTATAGAAAGAAGGTTTATTATGAAAGGAATAGATCTCTTATATTTTAAAGAGACTTATACATATTATTTTATATGACTCTATTATGTTACAGAGTTAGATTGTTATTTTTAGTTACATTAAATGACAACTACTATGTAAATTCTTTCTTGAATCTTGTGATTGTCAGTGTTTGGTTATGCCAACATGATATGTTCACAGTACGAGAATGGACTCTATGAAGGCTAGTAATAAACTAAAAACATTTATCTTTCTTTTTGAATGCCCAGACATAGGAAGACATATAAATGACCTCACAAAAAGGGGGGCAGACTTTGAACAATCGTGGACAATCCTGAATAGGATGCACATTTCACACATTGTCTGCCAAGACTTTCTGTATAAATTGGGCATAGTATTCTCCTCTCAGTGTGAGTGCGGGATCCCACGTTAAACTGTAGATTACATCGTGATCGGCTGTAAATTGAGGGCATATATTGATCCAATATCTTCTCATTTTTTTCATATAAATGATACTAAGCTTCAATAGTTTGATGGTCTGGACATTGGTATTTGAACATAGATCTTTTAAACATTTATATTTTATTGCGTATTACTAATTTAGGTGAAATGTTAATATATATTGCTAGTCCCTGTATGATATGCCATACACTAAATAAATAAATAAATTTATCTTTTAAAAAGGCACCAACAGCAAGGCGACATAAGAAAATACAATATATGCTATGCCTGATCTTTTGTTTAGCTGAGTTTTCTTTTAACTAGTCTTAGGTCAGATGTATGCAAAAATTAGGGGACACGGTGGCTCAGTGGCTAAGACGCTGAGCTTTTGATCGAAAGGTTGGCAGTTCAGCAGTTCAAATCCCTAGTGCCGCATAACGGGGTGAACTCCCATTACTTGTCCCAGCTTCTGCCAACCTAGCAGTTTGAAAGCATGTAAAAAATGCAAGTAGAAAAATAGGGACCACCTTTGTTGGGAAGGTAACAGCGTTCTGTGCATCTTTGGCGTTTAGTTATGCTGGCCACATGACCACAGTGACATCTTCAGACAGCACTGGCTCTTTGGCTTTGAAACAGAGATGAGCACTGCCCCCTAGAGCCGGGAACGAGTAGCAATTCTGTGCGAGGGAAACCTTTACCTTTACTTATGCAGAAACATTGAAACTTCTAAAGAGTTCAGAAACTTTTAAGCATCACTGTACTCTTGACAAGTTTAAGATGCCTTATGTTCACACTAAAGATGGACAGGCTTTAGGCCTCCCTTCCCCAAGTTCCACATGAGCTGGACTTTACCTCCCATCATTTCCATCTACATAATCAATAACTTTGAGATTTGAAGGTATACTGCTATTCATGTAAAGGCACCGGTGTCAGGAAAGTAGCCCAAAGTTGACATTCAATGACCTAGATATGTGGCTGCACATCTCTTTAGAATCTCTCCTCTATTATTAGAAAATTTTAATTGTACCATCATGGGTATTTCATTAGAAAGCTTACTTCAGAGCTTTCCTAGGTCAGAACTATAACGGTGTCTATTTTGAGAGCTGAAAGTTATAGAACAACAAAATACATTAACTTACCATACAAGAATATTTGGTCAGTCTCTCAAGCCACCTCAAAAACATTTATTAACAAGAATTTTTCCGCTTTCTAGCTTTGTATTCAGTGTTAGCAACATAGATTAGACTACTTTGGTCAAAATGAACAGTCTTATATTTTAAGGGGGAAATGAACTTCAGAGAGAATTTTTTCTTGTTTCTATAGATCAGAGTGAAAGACTGCTGAACAAAGGCATGAAATTAAAACGGCATTGTAATATTATAGCTTGATTTCATTCATGCATGTGAACTTGGGAGAAGGTAAATAAAATACCAGGATCAGGTAGAGCTACCTTTGAAAATTCAGTTGCTGATTTACAATAGAAAGACGAAAGTAAATATAATGGTTATTTTTACACCTGACTGACCATTTACTGCTAGCACAAACTTTTAAACAAATCCAAAGAATCTTTTCTTCTATGTGTAAAAAGGGGAAGGCTAGCCTAATAAAAAGGTAACATTCAATACTCTTCTGAAAATGTTACCATCCCTGTATTTCCACACAGTATAAAAGAGTCATTTTAATCCCAAACTTTGACAAGAAACATACCTAGCTTTTCACTTAATCACTGGAAAACAATTTTTATTCACCAAAGATCATTGATTAACAATTCTGTAAAAATTGCTAACACAATTAAACTTTGAAAGCATATTTTTCAAACTCGCGGTAATTTAAAATTGTGTAAAATCCATCTTTTTTTAAATGGACAGAGGATTGTATCCATATAGTCACACTGCCAAATAAGTTATATTTAACACATATCCAGTTGAAGAAATGATTTGATAAATATTCACAACAAAGCTATCTAGCACTTCGGTTTAATCCTCCAAAGGTATTTTGGATCAAGCAGAACATAGTTCCAAATCACAATGCAACAGCATCTTTTTATAGGATCACATGACTTCCCTCCACAGATATTACACCATCACAGGAAAAGACACAACTAGTTTAAGAAGCTTTACACAAGTGCTTTTATCTGCACTCTCATAATGATTTCAAGCCAATCTTATAAAGCTTTTGGGTATCCTATATAATCCTGTACACATTTTTGGTTATAGAACTACTCATTTTAGATCTAATGCATGTGGGGCCAAATTGTGGACTCAAGAAATTATTTAAATGAATATACTTCCATTTCAAAATTGTAAGCAGTGCAAAATTATAGCTCTAAACAGAATTTTGCATTGCAAAAAAATAACTACAAGAAAGTGTATGTGAACATATGTCAGATTATATAGATTTTTATTAATAAAAGTTTATGCCAAATTAAATATGACAATCGGTAGGGTACCAAAATTAACAAAGCTATCTCTTAACCGTATTTTTTTGTAATGATCATTTATTACTGCTTGTATTGTTTTAAAATGTTTGTTTTGAAAATTATGTATCATTTACTACCAAAATTACATTTCCTGTTTATTCAACTGTGTTGGAGAACAAAAGAAAATGAATTTAGTAAGTTTGGCAGTTAGGATTTGTGGGCATTAATTTACAGAATAATTAACAATACAGCAGTTTTCATAATTACAGTTCAGATAATTAAGACTAAACTACTGTACTGTACATAAAGGCTGAATATTGTACACAGTTCTAAGAAATGCTTTTATGTCATAGGTTACTTGATTTACTCATACACATCCTATTCATAAAAAGCAATAAGCTACAAATTATGATTTACAAACCATAATGGCTAGTTTCATGAATGCCAAATTAAAATTAAGCAACCAATATTATAAACCACTTTAGCACAATCTATGAACCCAAGTGATTTGATGCTAATAACTATAGCTGCAATCTGAATAAGGCTAGTGCAAATATTGTGATTCAATAAAATTCAGCAGCTTAATGTCTCATTCCCTATTTCCTGTCACAGGATTTGGGACAGTGATAATATCAGTCAATACAATATTTATTAGCAAAACAGTGATTTACAAAAATGTTTTCACCTAAACCTTTAACTAGTGTGTGAATTGTTATTTATAGGGACTTTCTAACACCTCTTAAATATTGTTTAGTTCTTTATCATAACCTATTTCCCTTAGCTGATTTTATCCTAATTGTTACTATTTCATAAGTTATTCTTGTGTTGTAAGACTAATGTTAGGTTGCTTTGCTATAGTGTTGTTATGTCATTATTCTTTTTCATCCAACAGCTTACTGCTTATTGGTATTTTTCTTGTTGATCTCTTAATTCTAATTCTATACCTTTCTCTTTTCCTTTTCCCCCACTTCACTTTCCTAATTAGTCCCTTAAGAGATTTTTACTTTTACTTTCCCTTAACTGACTCTTTTTAGAGCTGTCCATTTGCTTTCTTGCTGGACGGTCACTTGTCAGCAACTTCAAACCCTTTTGAGATACATCCATTTGACTTTCTTTTCAACAGCAATACTACGAGTTGGAGTTGTTGCAATGAGGGATGTGAGGAGAGATAGGCAAATAGTACAGTACCCAGTCTGTTTCAAAGGCTTGCCAAATTCTAACCTCTGCATTGCCATCCCTTCTGCTGGTTCTTCACTGCCACCAAATATGGTTGCCAATCTGTTGATGGATACCAACAACAACTTCCTTTTCTGGGCCACTGCTAACTTCTTTCTCGATTCTTCTGGGTCTTCAGGCAACAAGGACCACTTCAGGCTCCACAATTGTAATAAACACCTGTGTTTACTTCTGTGCAACACAAATTGTCTAGCTTTCTACTGAAATAGTTCACAGGCTGAAAGAGATTCACAAATCCCTGTTATCAGTTCAGAGATTAGTCTCCTTTCCAATTTACACAGAAGTTGATATTAAAAGACTAACAATCAGAGAGATAAACTTGGTGAAAACCTAAACGCTATCCAGTTGCTGAAATTTCCATAACCTTCAATACGCAACTCTGGAAGAACCTTACTTTCTGTTGAATTGAGTTACCAACAGCTTGGTATCTACTAAGCAAGTTGCAAGGCTGAATTGAAGTGAGAATTTTGATCATATATTCAGCCATGAACACATCAACTCTAATCTTACCATTTTTGTGGATATTTATTTATTTATTAGTTCACTTTATATGCTGCCCTTCTCCAGAGACTAAGGGCAGCTTATAATGCATTAAGCAATAGCCTTCATACTTTTGTATATATCTGCTTAGTAGGGCTTTCAGCCCCTTCCCCCAGTGGTGTTCGTTTTTATACAAAATCAGCTTATTGCCCCCACAATCCGGGTCCTCATTTTACCTACCTCGGAAGGATGGAAGGCTGAGTCAACCTTGAGCCTGGTGAGATTCGAACTTGCAGTAATTGCAGGCAGCTGGTTTTACTTAACAGTACTTAACAGTACTTAGTCTGCTGTGCCACCAAGGCTCTAGATGCATTTTACATACAGTTATAAGGAAAGACATCTACAAAAAGTGATATCCCACTCTCAAATTGGTTTTTTTTTTCTGTCCTAGACTAATCAATTGTGTTTTAAAGTGAGAAAATATAGAAAGGTTTGCCTTTTTAATCTATTGGAAGTGGTTAGAATGCAGTATTGCAGGCTAATTCTGCTAACTGCCAGGAGTTCGATCCTCAGCGGCTCAAGGTTGACTCAGCCTTCCATCCTTCCAAGATCAGTAAAATAAGGACCCAGATTGTTGGGAACTGACTCTGGTAACTGCTTAAAGAGGGCTGTAAGGCACTGTGAAATGGTATATAAATCTTAAGTGCTATTGCTAAGGCACTCAGTATATTGCTAATACTGCAAACCTAATGTAGCAATCTTATTCTTATACAGTGACAATTTTTAAAGGCATCAATTAGCTTTTCATCATTTCCCCACAAAATCAAAGTTAACCCTTTTTGTCTTCATTTGTAATTTCCTCAGTACAAATTCCAAAAAAAGCAAAATACCTTTTGTCATGCTAGCAAGCAACTTTGTCTATCAGATCCCACGATTTTCACAGACAGCATTTTCATTCCACAGACACAATACTCGATGGAAAAGTAGCACTCAATTCTACAGGGCCCCTCTGCACAATACTGGGCTTCTAAAGTTTACTGCCAACAGTTTCCCCTCCCACTAAGTCAATGAAGAAGGAATCTTTCCCTCAAGTTAAACAGGTGCATATGTCACACAAGTACTTTAATAAGGGCCCGCAAGATTTGTTGCCAATCAACTTTAAAGCAAGTCATGTTATTTAAACCCAAACTGAAAGGTTTTTGGAAATTAAGGAAGGCTATTTTTGGAACTGTATTTATTCACGAATTGTATAGCATGCCAAAAAATGGACAATACATTTGGTATGTTCGGGTGTGTGTGTGAGTGAGAGAGAGAGAGAAGCAGCCAGTTCAGTGCATTTGCTTGCTGTACTTGTTCACATTGCAAAAGTCTGCAAGTTCTTGAATCTGACATGTTCCTACTTGCATTTTTTTCAAAATGACATTACAGAAATTAAAATGATTTATGCTGCTTGTGGATTACGTCTTGTCATAAAGTGGAAGACACTGAATTAAAATATATTTGGTCTGATGCCTCATGTCATTTAAACCGGTCAACGGGGACTTCAAAGAATTGAAATTTATCGTGCCTAAATGTCCCCTGTTGTTTGTAATTCAGTAGCACTTTTATTTACTGACGTGCTTTCAAATATCAGTTGGAAATTTAACATGACCAGAAATCTGCTTAATTGCCTATAACTCTTGGGATTTCTGCTTTGCGCAGAAAATAACAATAGAACAATTTCTATGTCAATGGAGGTAAGTAAGCCTGACTAGAGATTGGGCACAAATCCAAGTAAAGTTTTCTTTTTCTTTTATACTTGCATATTTATATACAATTCATCAGGTTTCTATGATGTGAACACATAAGCAACTTAATGTGATAACCATAAAAAAAAAATTCACGTTATTTTTTTAAAAAACCGAAGATTAGAACAAGATTAAAATACTTACTGAGGCTAGGGATACCATTATTTGAAATTTTAATTAAGTTGGGAGTGTATCCAACTCTCGGATACAGAGAAGGATGAAAATGTATGTATTTTAAGGGTTTCTGAACATCTCCATTGCAACTTTGCTCAAACGTATCTATATTATTTTAAGTAGCAAATAGAACACACGAAATAAGCTACAATTTGGAAAACTTCTGGACAGAATTTCTTTTTCCAGAATTAAAGAGGTTTGAAATAGTAGTGGTTCTAGTGTACAGACTATCCTGAAGAAAATCTAGCTATATGGTTGCTAAGAGTTGACATCAGCTTGAAAGTACACAATCATTTAAAAAGTACCAGCATGGTAGGCTTGACTGAGAAGTAAACAACAACAATATAACGGAAGAAGGCAATTTTAAAAAATCACTTCTATATTGTTGCAAGGAAGCCTCTTGGATGTGTTGATAAAATTGCCAGAAGTCAAGTTTAACTTGAAGATTTTATATATTCTGAATTGAACCCTAATGCTTGCAATATCTATCATCTGACAAAAATTAAAAATAAAATAAACATTATTAAAATATAAAAATTATACATGACATAGATTAAAGAGAAAATAAACTCAAAGGGCAGACTCAATGAACCTCTGGGTCTTTTCCTGCCATCAGGTTTCTATGTTTTTATTCAATATGGCTCCGTTTAACTTGAATTAAATGAGTACCCTTGTCTTGAAATAAAAGAGCATACTTAACTGTCAGTTACAGTTGAGAGAGAATAACCAATGCAAACAAAATCTTCCAAAGGGACAGGAGCAACAGCAGAGAAGGCCCAAGGAGTATTAGGCATGTTTGCTGCCTTGAGTTATTTATAAAAATAATAAAGGTGGGATTAAAATAAATAAATACATACATACATACATACTATTGAAGACATCAAAAACAAATACAATATATTCAGATTCAGATGCCTTACATGTCACATCATTTGGAAAAAGAATATATAGCATAATTCTGAAAAATAATTGATTTATTCAAGCATTATCCAGTGACACAGCAAGCTCACAGGCAATAAAGCCACCTTTTATTTTTTTGCCTATAAATTTTAGACGGAATAAGGAGTATTGAAGTGACAGACAGTGAAAAGTAAAATGCTTCAACATAAGACATCAATAGAAGAATGTGAAAGAACTGCATGTGTTAATTTAAGAATTCTTAACATCACTCAGACAAGAGGAAGCACAACCGAAGGATACCAAGCTGAGGAAGTGTGCGCCAGCTGTAAGTGTGTAACACACCCTATATTTGGCCCTTAGTGTCTCCTCATGATTATAGTTATCTAACATCATATGTATACATAATTATTTTCATCTTAGACTAGAAGATCAGCATGATAGTGTTTAGTTAAATTACAAATATATGTGTTTCTTTAGAGCAAAAGACACGTAAGCTTAGGAGGCAGAAGAACAAACCACTTTAGGAACCAATGGAAGGAATTCAACATCATGTGTTAGGAAAAAGAGACAGGTTTTATTCTTGCTTTCTTTTGGGGGGAGGAGAGAAAGAGAGAAAGTAGGAAAGTAGAAAGTAGGAAAAGAAGAGATTGGACTGTCATTTGTCAGAAATGGTGTAGGGCCGGGATGGCGAACCTATGGCACATGTGCCACAGGTGGCACACGGAGCCATATCCGTGGGCAACGCAAGTGTTGCCCTAGGTCAGCTCCAGCACTCATTGGCCAGCTGATTTTCGGGCCTTCGGGCCCACTGGAAGTCAGGAAACGTTTCTGGCCTCTGGAGGGCCTTGGGGGGGTGGGGAGGGCAGTTTTCACCCTCTCTGGGAAGGGCGAAAAATGGGCCTACCGGGCCCACCGGTAACCTTTTTGCCATCACGTGCCAAAAGTGGGGGGGGGAGTATGGGGGGGCGTCATGCGCACGTGCATGGGGGTGGGGCGGGGGTAGGGGGGTGCATTGAATTATGGGTGTGAGCACGTGTGTGCATGAACCCTCCGCGCTCCCCCCGCTTTTGGCACGCAACAGCAAAAAGGTTAGCCATCACTGGTGCAGGGTTTCCTGCTTGGGGGGGGCAGGGGGTTGACTAGATGACCTACAAGGTCCCTTCCAACTCTGTTAATCTGTTAAAAATCCAACCACTATTTAAAAAGAAATCTGGACACTGGACTCTGCCTGCTACATTTAAGAAGGATCCTGTAAAAAATGTAGGTGACACTGTGTATATATCTTTGAAATAAACCATACTGAACTTAGCACTCATAGGATTTCTCTTATTACTTTTGATGACAAGTTGGCATATTTGACCACAGACCTTTGTGGAGACTTCAGAGACTGTTTCCAATCAAAAGAAATAACACTCCTGGGCCAAGGCAGAAAGCAAGGCATAAATTAGTCATCTTGAACTTGGGTGGAGCCTTCTGCCCGCTAATGGAAATTTACTTGGCTCTGCTTACCCTGTGCAACTTCATTAATGTTTTTGAAACACCTTAGCATTTCCAGCATCATTTTTGTTAATAACAGTTTAGCCTCTGTTACACTGATTGGATTCTAATTGCATCTTGCAGGGTGATAAAAGATGAGCAATCTCACTTGTTTGTTTTCTGGTAAATGGGTTTGGGTTTTTTTTTTTTTTAGTGACCCTGCTTTTCATGTCTGCACTTGTGAATAAGCAACCTCTCCCCATGTCAGTCATTTGGTGAGAGGTCCCATCCCGTGCTTCCAAAACTTCCAAATACTGACCTGCTTTTATCATTTGGCGAACAAAGAAAAGAACTGAACATTAATTTGGGCACAGAAAAGGAAATGAAATACTGTAATGTGCCAAGAACAGCATTAGAGCATAAATACTATTTGCTATGATTTAAAAGGATAAGCAAACATAGAAATTAAATAAAACCATTAATGTTCAGAACTGCTGCCAACCATTTGGTGTGCTGGGGCATTCTTTGATAAGAATATTTTTTTTAATGAAGATTGCCAGGAAATATTCTATTTAGAAGTGGCAAATACTATAGATCAGGGTGTCAAATTCAAGGCCTGGGGGCCGGATCCGGGCCGCGGGGTGCTTAGATCTGGCCCACAGTGCTGCCCTGGAAACAGCAAAGGGCCAGCCTGCGGTGCCTCTGCCAGCGAAAACAGAGCTCCATTTTCACTGGCAGAGGGTTGCAGGAGGCCATCACAGCCAAAAATGGAGCTCTGGAGGACTGCAGGTGGCCCTCCCGAGATCCATTTTCACTGCAGAGGGCTGCAGGAGGACATCGCAGCCGAAAACGGAACTCAGGAGCCCGTTTTTGCTGGCAGACCACTTGGGCCAGCACAGGCGCCCCGAACACAAATGACGTTGAGATGGCCATGCCCATCCTGGCCCTCTGAGGTCAAAAACAACCCTGATGCGGCCCTCAATGAAATCGAGTTTGACACCCCTGCTATAGCTGGTTGTCTTCTTTGGCACCAGCAATATAATACATGTAAGTTTTAGATACTGAACTGTTTATATTTCACAAACTAAGCTGTGGATTTTTCCCCATTGAGTGCATAGGCTGTCAGCATTGGAAAACCATGTGGTGGACTTTAGATGCAATAGACATAGAGGGATTCTAGGTAGTGAAATGAAATAATGAAAAAGTCCACTGCATTCAAAATAGTGTGGCCAGAATATATATTAACAACTGGTACCACGCGAGCATTTCTGCTCACTCTAAAATATCATCTATCGTTTGAATTTGTATAAAGAAGTACATAAAGAAGCTGTATAAAGAAGCACTTCATTTTTATAAGAAAAGTGTCCTCTTGATTCAGTACTTCATAATAAAAACATCTTGGTAACTTCTTATTTGGGATGCTTTAAAAAAAATCACTAGAGAGAGTACAGATTATGACTATAGCAACTGTAGGCAAGATTATTTTTCTATTGAATTATATAACACCCAGCACTTAGGATAACATTACTACTGTATAAAAATATCAGCGCAAACTACATTTATCTACCCAGAAGAAAAAAAAATATCCAAATTTCAGTTTACCTATTGAGCTCCCCAAATTGCCAATGACAACAACAGTTTAATAAAGTAAAAGACTTAATTGTAACTACTCTTCCAAGTAATATTTTTTTTCTAAAAACACCTCCGGGATTGACCTATCCATCGCCATGTTTTTCTGGCTCTATACCAGTTTTTTTGGAAACAGAGCAAAACTGAACTTCAAAAAATGTTGGCAACATAAGAACCTGAAAGTAATCTGTTTTTCTGTTGGCTGTCCTATTTTTCATTCCATTCTCAGCACTTTGACATATGGAATACAGAGTGCTCATTCCAACCTAATTACTAGGGAAAGAGGTCAAGTAACATCAACAGGGAACCCAAACTTAATACTGTAGTTTCTAATCAGTTTCACATCCCTAAATAAAAACTACCCAGCTTGATAAAGCAACATGCTCCTTATAACTATTACTCCAGAGCCACAGGCCCTGGCCGCTTCAGAGGTATAAAGTATAAACTGTTAATCTGGCAACTACTTTTGCATTTGTTATGCTATTATCTTATGGAAATCAAATCTCAAATGATTGACTGATGCAGAAAAACCAAAGGCTCTTCTCTTCCAGCTTCTGGATTCAAGTAAGCCATTACACTTTCACAGTGTCCCCATCTGTACCAGAGGTGGGTTTAAGCAGGTTCTGACCAGTTCTGGAGAACCGGTAGCAGAAATTTTGAGTAGTTCGGAGAACCGATATTAAAAATTCTGACTGGCCCCACCCCCTTCTATTGTCTGCCTCCCAAGTCCCAGCTGATCGGGAGGAAATGGGTATTTTGCAGTAACCTTCCCTTGGATTGGGGAGGGAATGGATATTTTACAGTATCCTTCCCCGGAGTGGGGAAGGAATGGAGATTTTACAGTATCCTTCCCCGGAATGGGGGGGGGGAATGGAGATTTTACAGTTTCCTTCCCCTGCCACGCCCACCAAGCCACGCCCACAGAACCATTAGTAAAAAAATTTGAAACCCACCACTGAGCTGTACCCTATATAGAAGTTTACACTACAAATTGCAACCGTGGTTAGAACTACTGTAAAAAGCTATAGGTTTAAAAAAATGATATTGTGCTATCTTTCCAGTTTATCAGAAATATAGGATGATATCCCACCCTGAGATGTGTACTGGTCCTATCCTTCTGACTTTCTGCAAACTTTTTAATACCTGGTTGTTTAGTTTGTTATTGGCTGCTTTGGGGTTTCCAGTCAACTCTCCTTTTTTCTTTCAACTTTTATCTGTAAGCCACTCCGAGTTGCTATGGAGCTGGATAGCCTTGAAATAATAAACAAATTAACAAACAAACATCCTTGCAGTAGGGTATCTTCACCACGTAACTTTTCTTTCTCTAAATAAAAAAATTTGTCTTACTCCAGAGCAAATATTTGAGTACCATTAGTTGAACATTCCTATTGGTCAACTCATGGAAGAACAAATTCTTATAGGCCATTTGGAGGGAGAAGAGATTTGTTCCTAATGTTTTCAGGCTGTCCTTGGCACGGAGAAAGTGAAAACGATTTGAAGTTTGGCTTCAATGAGGCTTGGCTTCAAAGAGATTTCCATTAGGGGTGGAAACTGAGTGAAAATTGGGCTACGTGGTAGTGCTCTAAGATTGGCTTATGGGTAGGGATGGGATAGATAGATAGATAGATAGATAGATAGATAGATAGATAGATAGATAGATAGATAGATAGATAGAAGAGACAGAGGGAGGGAGAGAGGGAGGGAGAGAAAAGAGCGAGAGGGAGATTTTGCCACAAGTTACTGGAAAAACAGCATTTGTTTTTTGGTTTTTTTCTACTGAGGTTTATTATAGATTAAAATACAATAAAAATGAAGGTTAAGAAAAAAAAGGGGGCGCATAACTAAAAACAAAAGAAAAAGGTGTTCACTAATACTGTTATGACCCCAATTTTTTATATTACCTATAATTATTACAAGCCAGTTATAACTACACAATTATTAAATCTTCAAACTAAATTCTGAATTTCATTTTTTTCTATTTCAAGCACAATCTCTTTGTTTAAACCAGTTTACATTGCCATCTTAACCAAATCCATTTATTTCCTATTGTGGGTGGTGGCATGTATTTTTATTTACACTTACTTTTTCTAAATTATTTATTTATTTATCTATCAGACTTGCATCCTGCCCATTTCACCAAAGGCAACACTAGTGGCTTATAGACATTAATAATCTATCATTATTTATATTAACAAAAATCACTATACTCTTCCAAGTTTTTTTTAATCTTTTCATTTTTTTTTCTTCATTTGTATTTTTAACCTTTTCCCAACTTTACAAATTACCCAATTATATATAAAAAAGAAAGAAAAGAAAAAGAAAAAAACCCGATCCATTTTCAAACCCACTTTATAAGCACAAAACAATGCATTGGAACTTTCTTTTAATACATGACAAACCAATAGAAATCCCATCCTAACTCCAATTAAGTTATTAAATTTAAGTCATTCCTTCCAGCTTGAGCTCATAAAATAAGTTTTTTCTTCTTCTTTGGAATGTCTACTTAATAATCATAAACTATTCTTTTCTCCAGAGATTCTTCAACATGATTTTTAAAACAAATATGTCAATATTGTCAATTTCCATTCATTCAAGTTTGGGATCTCTTTGAGGATTGTAGATTTACTTGCAACTCTTCTTTTAATTTCACTGAGGGACTTGTAATCAAACCTTCTTCATAATAGGTACTGTTGGTGTCAAATTTATATTCCAAAATCACAGTTAAGACCCCTGCATTGTCAAATACTTATGCAATAGCCTTGGTGGTTTGATAACTTTCTGCACTTGCTTGCAACTCTCAGTTATTCTCCTCTTTCTTCCAACTACTTGAGTAATCTCTTCCTCTTGCTCCTGTTTCATGACATTTTGGAACATAGTTGATTTATAAAGTGAATTGTTTTGTTTAACTATTCCTCCAAGATACCCTTTGCAATTTCTGACTGCATATTTCTAGTACAGTCTTACACCACTGAGCTCAAGGGGAAAATGTTGAAATGGGACAATGGCAGCTCAAACCAGGTTTGCATTTCCTCTTTAAGGGGAAAAACCATTATTTTGGCTATTGTTTCCAGACTGGAACGTGAAAAATGGGAACAGCCAACAAAAAATAAAAGTTGCTGGCTGGTCTGTTTATAAAAGGTTTGTTCTAGAATTTGTATGGGGGGGGGCTGTGGTTATCTTTTCTAGATACTGTTTAAACCCTGGTTACATGGTAGAGATTATTGATTTTATGATACCTTTAATTTTATCTAAACCAAGAAAAGAAGATAGGAATCAAGCTTGTTTGTCCTCCCTCCAGGAACTACACATTGCATATCAACTTTATCTGAGGGCGAACTATGTATGCAATGAATGAGAGACAATTTTCAGATTCATGGTATTTGATATGTTAATTATACAGAAGCTTTGATAGTTCCTATCAGAGCAAAGGTACACCTACACCCGGTTTATATCAATAGGAACAGATGTATTAAGTTTCTGGGTACTTGGCAAAAGTCAGAGAAAGAATTTTCTACTCAGGGGTGGGATTTTATCGGTTTGGACGGGTTCCGGCGAACCAGTAGCTCCGACGATCAGCTGGGAATGAACCAGTTCACTTCGACGATCCGGTGGGTCCGCCCACCCAGCCCTGTGCTTTACCGACCTATACCTTCTCAGCTGATTTGTGTGGCAGAGCGGATTGCCGTTCCTCAGCTGTGTTACACCCCATCAGTAACACAGAAGGTAAGTTTTTATAAAACTGTGCAAAGCGCAGCACACATGCACAAAACACGCAATCACTGAACCGGTTGTTAAACCAACAGGATCCCACCGTTTCTATCTCTACACTTTTGATATTTGGCTCACCAGTTCAAAGAGCACCCTCTATCCTTTAAACTGATTGTTCAAGTTATAAATACAAAAAAAATCTCGCTCGAGGAGACGGTGAGGTAAGAGTAGAAAACTTTCTCTCACTACAGGAAAAAAAAAAGTAGATGCTGTTCTCAGAAAGAGACTTTTTTCCACTGGTTTGTATCAGATAACCTTATACATTGCTCCTGTTGGAATTTTTTTGTCCCTTGGAGCTGCGAAAATCCATGCAAAACGGTCAAAGATCACATTTACAAATGCAGCCCAGTTCTCTGGTTGCCCCAGCAACAAGGGGAGTCCTCTGAAAGACTTGGTCTTTTTGAGTTTCACACTTCTGCCAGTCAGCCTGTTTATGAGTAACTAAGGGGAACAATGATATTCTCTGAATGCTTGTTCAAATTACCACATGCCAGACAAGCTAAGGGGAACAGAAAAGGAAGCAAAGAATGATGGCTGACAAAAGTATATAGGAATGCAAGCGGTTTATATTAGGTACAGGCCAGAATACCTGCTGCTTATAGTAGCTTTAATGTTACGTTAAAATGAATCTATCTGATCTCTCGAGGTTGATCCTTTTAATAGGATGTGTATTATTTCTAAATATCATCTGAGCAAGGCACAAACAGAAACAGACAGAAGTCACCACATACTGAATGAATTGTTTTATTTATTTGTTTGTTTTTTGTTTTGTTTATTTGAATTTATAAAGAATCTCACAAAAAGTGGCATAAACACTGCAGCATGGAAAGGTTTTTCAAAGCGCTAGAGAAAAAGCAAATTGATAGTTGACTTTCCATGTAAAGTCATTCAGATCTTTTTTTCTACTGGGCACCTGTTGAAAATAGTATTTGATGAGAAAGCTTTCAGTACTATCTGCAGAATGTCAGCCGCTCTTATCAAATAATTGATTTTTTTTCTCTTAATAAATAACACTTGAAGTACTAATGTGGGTATACGTTCATTTTAAGTTAACGTTTGGCAAATAAGATTCTAGGCTGTGTTTTAAAAAGGAAAGTATAGCAAGGAAAGTACAGCATGAACAATGCATTCCCACAAACAAATAGCATCTGTCCTTAATACCAAAAATACTAGAGAAAGTGAAACTTAGATCACAATTTTAAGTGGCTCATTGCAAAGTTGGTCTGAACTGTAAAAAAAAAAAAAATCTCATGCAGGGCGACAGATTCATCCTCTGAATACAAAGAATTAAGTGGGAACGTTGACCAAAATATTTACCATGGATATATCTAGTCAAGCAACCATTTAGTATTTATTTACATAATTTATATATCTGATTGTTTAGCACACAACTTAGGGTGATCATCAAATAACAATAAATTCCTTTAAAACCACATAAAATACAAGCATAAAATCCATAAACCAAAATGGAAATACATTGATACATAAAGTGCTGAGAAAAACCACCTCCAGTGGCTCATACCACTCTCAGATGTAAGGCCTGGCAAAATAACCAGATATATAATGCCAAGGCCAACTGGATCTCTGGGGGAATATTGTACTGGGGTTTGTTAAATGCTGTTATGCTGTTAACAGTATAAAACAATCGGCAGCATCAAACCCACAAAAATTCATTATTAAGGTCTATTTTCCATATCAAAATCCATTGGAATAAGATTGTTTTAACAGTTATGCAAAAAGCAAGCACTATGTTGCTTTATATAAATTATTCAAATTTGGTAACTTTAAGACTTCAACTCCCAGCATTCCCACATTGGCTGGGGAATTCTGGGAGCTGAAGTCCACAGAAAGTTGCCACATTTAGAAAAACGCTAGCTCAAACTAGCATATATACAGGCACCGATTCGATATTCATTGATGATGTAATTATTTGCATGTACCGCTGGGGTGCTAATACTGAAAGACAGACTACATTAGAACTCCAGCTGCCGGCATCATCAAAATTTGTGGCACACCAGATGTTGATTTGCATGTTGTAGGATCTATCCTAAGAACTGTTTCATGATACTGATTGGAGGACAATTCTCAACATCCCAGATTGTAACCTAAAGATACTCTGTGGCTGACAATGTCCATCATAGACACTTTTGAATTGAAAGAAGCTTTTTATATTATATTGAATCACATAAAAATACACCAGAAAACCAATAATAATATGAGGGTAAGTGTTAAGTCCTCACAGTTACTACGCCAGCGGAACCTGCCGTGTTGCTGCCCTTCCGCGATTGGCTAAGACGCGCGAGGCTGCCAGGTGGGAAAGCGTGCCTTTGTGATTGGACGTTCCGTTTTGACAGCTCGCTATTTAAGCAGCTGTCAGGCGGATTGTTGTTCGTCCTGAAGCATTCGTTGTTCTGGGTTGTTAGTTGTTACGTTAATAAAGATTTGTTAAGCCTAGCCATTGTGCCCATGCCTTTGTTCTACGAATAGAGCAGTAAGCATTTTTTTTCTGTAAAGGGCCTCATCCTATCCCTCCCATCCCTCCTATTATGGGCTGTGAGAATAACCTACTTACTAGTGTATAATAGGAGGAATCTGTAGAGATTCTCAGTCATCCAGGTCACGGTTATCCCAAAGGTGCTTTTTCAGGAGGCAACTGGACTTTCTTGTTTTTTCTTTGAAGATGTTTCGCTTGTCATCCAAGAAGCTTCTTCAGCTCTGACTGGATAGTGGGGAATGGAAGGATTTATATTCCTTGCAGATAGTTGGTCATTCAATGACCCTATAAAACAGGGGTGTCAAACACAGGGCGGTGTGATTTTTTTCCCCCTTTGCTAAATCAGGGGTGGGCTTGGCCAGCGCATGGCGCATCCAGCCCACGGGCCATGAGTTTAACACCCCTGCTCTGAAAGGATGCAAATGACCAGCTGTCTGCAAGGAATATTAATCCTTCCATTCACCATTATCCTCTCAGAACTGAAGAAGCTTCTTGGATGAGACGCAAAATGTCTTCAAAGGAAAAACAAGAGACTCCAGTTGCCTCCTGAAAAAAAGCACCTTTGGGACATAGTAGGAGGAGTCACAGCCAAGGCAGCTGTCAGACAAGAGAAATCTCAGCCCACAGAAGCAATGGGAGTATGGAAAGAATCTCAAAAAGGACACTCCCTATTTCTTTGGGAAATAAACACAAAGGAGGGGAGAAGCATGTTCAGACTTGCAAGATTCTTTATTGAAACCTTACAATAAAGGTAGTGTTGGTACTCATGGTTTGGCTTCTTGGCTAGACCAACTCAGAGCGCTGACACCACTTCTGCAAGCACAATTAGTAAGTCTGCAAGCCAAAGAGAGTGGCAGCCATTGGACCAGTCTGCTAGCAAAGAGGCCATTGATAGGCTATTACTTCTAGCCTTGGGAGCTCAGGTGATGCAATATGCCACCCGCTCACCAGCTAGTTCTTAGCTTGAGGGCCACATAAATACAGACAACAGGCCAGATTTAACTTGTGGGTTGTACAGATAGTCCTCAATTTACAACCACAATTGAGCCCAAACTTTATGTTGCGAAGTGAGAAATGTGTTGAGTTCGCCCCCATTTTACGACTTTTCTTGCCACATTTGTTCAGTAAATCACTGCAGTGTTAAATTATTAACACGGTTGTTAAGTGAATCTGATTTCCCCATTGATTTAGCTTGTCAGAAGGTTGCAAAAGGGGATCATACAACCATGGGACACCGCAGGCGTCATAAATCTAAGTCAGTTGTCCAGCATCCGAATGTAAATCACATGACAGGGACGTTGCAATGGTCATAAATTTGAAAAATCGTCATAAGTCCCTTTTTTCAGGGCTATTGTAACTTCAAACAGTCTACTAAGTGAACTATAAGTTGAGGTTGCCTATAGTTTGCTAGCCTTTGAATTAGTGGCTAAGATGCTGAACCAAGAACAGAGAAATTTTGGTTCTAGTCTACCGTTGGTCATTATCAAGTTACTTTGAGGTGAGTTACTTTTATCTCACCCTCACCTAACTCATCTTGTTCTTTTGAAGTGAAGAAAGAGGAAAAAGGAGCAGTATATATGCCATCATTAACTACTGTCCAAAATTTAGGACCGGAATTTAATAAAAATAGTACACATTCCCATAGAACAAAAAAGCAGTTACAAGTCTTATGAACCACAATGATGGAACACAATTAAAAATCCAGTGCCAACTGCAATTCTTCATAATGGCATTTCTTCAATGTACATGTACCAGAAAAACCAGTACAACCATTTCACATAACACGGGGTAGAAGCAGAAACATCCCCAGCCATTAAAGGGCAGCGCTGTTACATAATTGTTGGGGGAAAAAATCCCTTCCCAGGAGATTTCCCAAGCTGTGCTTTTCAAGCTTATCATTGCTATTCAAGGCTCTATGCTAGCTTTTAAGAGCTCTCTCCGTAACTCTAGGAAACCAAGCTGCGATCTGAAGCTCAGTCCCCCAGCATTTGAAGCTCGCAGAACTACAAAAAGAGGTCTCTCATTGTCATTAAACATTTCTGTTTGAAAAGTGATTAAAATAAGCATTGATACACAAACCATACTCTAGAGTTCTATTCTCCTGCGAGTGACAGAAATCTGCATTGGGACAATAAAACGGGCTCTTCAATTTAAAGGGTCCCTTACTTTCAAAAGCCCACAACACACATGTGCCTTGCAGCTTACTTTTCTTGAGGGATAACTAAGTGTAGGTTTCAGTCACCATGACAACACTTCTTTCTCGCGCCAACGCTTTTTCTAGCCCAAACAATTCTTTCTTGAAAAAGAGCATGTTACAAGACTCTGCCAAAATGGTCTCCAAGCATTTATGAAGAGAAGCGAATCTATGAGGTCTCTTATTTGGCAAAACTCAAATCTTGTCTTTAATGTTAATGCTGAGGCAGTCATGGTTGCCTTATAAAAAGTAATGATAGAGTAGATTTTTTTTAAAAAATGCAATCTCAGAAAACACAAGCAAAAGTTTCCACAAAGGATTATTTTTATGTGCAGGAAAAGTTCTCAAATGTATGTTATTGTCACTGCCACATTTTAAAAAAAAATCCTTAACATATATGTACCGGAAATGGGTTCTACTACTGTTTAAAATAAAATTTGCTTTTGAAAAAGCTGAGATTGCATTGGATACTGATCTGTACAATACACCGGTATTTAATTTTTAGTTATAAATAATCTCTTTTTAGCAAGCATATAAAGGTGTGATGTTTTTGAATTAGAATGATCTCTATAAACACAATATCCTTAGTATCCATGGGATTGGCAACCAGGAAGGAAATGAAAACATACGCTTGGTGATATCACACCAATGCTGTGACTTATGTACTTGCATCAGACAAGTTACAGATTTTGTTACAGGCAAATATCTGCAACATTATTTACATCAGGGTGTCAAACTCAAAGCCCAGGGGTCAGTTTTGGCTCACCGGATACTTAGATCCGGCCGGCAGGGCTGCCCTGGAAACAGCAAAAGACTGGCCCGCGGTGCTTCTGCCAATGAAAATGGCCCTCCCGAGGTCTGTTTTCGCTGGCAGAGGGTTGCAGGAAGCCGGAGCAGCTGAAAATGGACTTTGGGAATCTATTTTTTTCTGGCAGAGCACTTGGGCCACCACGGGCATCCGCGACACAAGTGATGTTGAGCTGGCTACACCTACCTCTAATGAGGCCCTCAATGAAATCGAGTTTGAC
Source organism: Masticophis lateralis (assembly GCA_030761175.1). Taxonomy (NCBI): domain Eukaryota; kingdom Metazoa; phylum Chordata; class Lepidosauria; order Squamata; family Colubridae; genus Masticophis; species Masticophis lateralis. Next base: position 78,773,204 of record JAUDYJ010000006.1, on the reverse strand, counting down.
ACCATAACTGCAATATATATAATATATTAGTTACTATATATCATTTAGAGAAAGAGAAAGAATTTAAAAAGAATTTAATTGTGCTAAGTAAACAAGAAGAAATAAAAACGTTGCTCTGAAAATTATTCTTACCCTGTATGTCTACACAACATACTTTGTGTAGTAATAACTATACAAAATTTAGCTTTTATATGCTTTTTAAAAATATGTATACCTCATCTGCTAACTAATCAAAAAATCTAACAATATTCTATAAATAAAATCAAAGCTATAAACAATAAATTACAATAAAAACTAGTTATATTAAAATTGTAGAAGAAATGTTTTAGAAAGTGAAGCAAAGGCTTCTATTGATTTTAACAGATTCTAAGAGAAGAGGTGACAGGGCCTTAGACAGATCCTAAGATATTTATGGCTTTAACAGGCAATGAAAACCCTTTTAAGTTGTGTCTAGTAAAGAATAGGCAGCTAATACAGATCTTTAGTACACACACCATATAATCCCCATATGATTAGCAATGATTAGCCCAGCTGCCACATTTTCCATCAGCTTAACTTCAGAATACTTTTCATGGATAGACACAGAAAGAATATAGTAATCAAATTGGGATATACAGTAGCCAAGGCATGGATGATCACTGACAGATCTAACTAGATCATGAAGATGAATTGATCCAGCAGAACTTAATTGTGTAAAAACACTCTTTTGTTATAGTCACTATCTATGAATTCAATGACCAACTGGAATCACAGGTGATGGCTATAACAAAGAATATTTGAGAATACCAAGAAGTTAAGGGAATATTTACCTACAGACTTACAACAATTTGTTTAGTGACTATTCAAAGTTATAACAGCACGGAAAAATGTGACTATTTTTCAAAGTTATTTGCAGCATCCCTATGATCATGTGATCAAAATTCATATGCTTGACAACTGCTTCATGTTTATGACCATCACTGTTTCCCAAGATCATATGATCCTCTTTTGCGATCTTCTGACAAGCAAAGTCAACGGGGAAGCAAGACTCATTTAACAACTGGGTTACTAACTTGTCAACTGCAATGTTGTACTTAACTACTGTGGCAAGAAAGGTCGTAAAATGGGGCAAAATTCACTTAACAAATGTCTAACTTAACAACAGAAGATTTGAGCTCAATTGTGGTCATAAATCAAGGATTACCTGTATTGGAAACCTGTTCCTTCCCAAGAAAAAAAAATTACCTAAATTGAATTTGAAATCCTGAATCCCAGTACTGCCTCCATCTCATCTGGATTTAATTTCCATTTGTTCTCCCTCATTCAGGACAAGACTCAATTTATACAACATTCAAACAATTGCTTCTTTGGTTCACAAGAAAATCTAAATAGGGTGAAGTGACATCCCATTCCAATATAGAAGATTACTTCCAGCAGTTTAACATAGAAGTTAAACGGTATTGGGACAAAATGGAACTCTTGGGGACACTATAGATTACTTGATTAGTAGCCAGTAATCTGTAGCAACCAGCACTCTCTTTTGGATATGCTCCAAGAGAAAACTTCTGTAAAACAGAGTCCTTAACTCATCAGGGGATCGAGAAGGATACCATGGCTAATCACGTCAAGAGTCCAGATTTACAAGCTGAAAATGATCCTGAATAATGAAGGAATCATCCAAATAAATGATTCAAAAACAATAGGCATAATTACTAATCAACTAATCTACTTTAAAACTGATAATTCTCTTTAAAAATGATATTCTCTTTAAATATATTTCTAGCATAATAAAACAATACTAAATAATGTTCCCAAAGGCAGATTTCAGTTCCATAATAGAGTAAGGATATGTTTTTATAAGGAAGCTTGAGTGTTTTAATGGAGCTTATTCCTGTACATTTAGAATTGCAAATTAAAACAATTAGATTAGAATAAACAACACTATTTTAAAAAATTAGTTATCATCTTGCAACAGAACCAAGACTCTCCAACTGATGAAGGGTCAAGAGAAAAATTATGATCAATTTCTGTTGGTACAATAGTCTGCTGAGTATTTAAAACTAAGTCCTATTATTTTAAAGTGACTTTATGCTCTCCAGTCATTCTACTTAAGACTTAACTTGCATCATATCTCTGCAAAAATTTGGAAACAGAAATAAAATGGGATGAGTTATGTGAAGTTCTGAATGCTATAGCATTCTTAGCACTGATCACATTTTTAGCTATAGATACTCTTCAAGAACTGGAGAGAAAAACCAAATTTGAAAAGGGCATTACTGAACTGTGAAGGTGACATACAACCATGGTATTATTAGTGGAAAAAAGCAAGAATTTGTTTCTCGACTTGAGTTCTAGAGAGCTCTTGCAATAGATAGAACATATTAGTAAGATCACAGACAGTCTTACTACAGACAGTCAACTGCTTTGGAGAAGCAGCAGCTTTTATAGCAGGGGTGGCTAGGGAATTCTGGAAGTCCACAAGTTTTAAAAGTTGCCAAGGTTGGACAATTCTATTTTACAGTGATAGGTTTCTCTCTCTGAGCTTTGCTAAAGTTTTCTCATTTTGGCAGGAAAAGATAAATCTTCTCCCAAAAAATCTTCTTCACAATCTTGAATTATTCATACTACTGTTCTAGAAAGAGTCTGTTGAGATATAAGCCGTTTTACAAGGAATGAATAGAATTTAGTTTGAGTCAAACTTTCTTTGGAAATTCCATATAAGATCAGTCATGATTTGTCAAGTAACAAAACTGACATGCCTTTAGCAAAGTCTCAATCAACCTAAATTGTTTTTTTCTACCCAGGAGCACATTTCACTCCAATAATTATTTTAGAATATACTATGTGTTTATTTTAGCAGTGCCTTAAATACAACATTTAATACAGATTTTTATAATCTGTTTTTGAGAGCACGGTGTAAATGCTTTAATTATAATGGGATGGATGCTTCCTCATTTACAAATAACTGCCACCACAAAGCAAAACATCAGATTGGCTTGTCCAAGGAAGATATCCAAGGGCACCAAGTTTGGGACCTCAGCTTTATTGCAAAATACATCTGATAGGCAGGCAGGGTAATACCAAGGAAACATGGTTTAAAGTTTCACTTCACATCATCCCAGTGGTAGCAAAAATTTGGTTTGCAGGTGAAGACTTGGTGGAGGAACAGACAGGATTTTCTTTCCTAGTTATAATTTCCTCAGACTTGACTTCATTGTCTTATATTGTTTTGAAGATCCCAAAACATGTTTCATTTTCCTTCACACCAGTTGTCTTAAACATGTCTGCCCAGATGGTAACAATGCCTGCAGGTTATTATTTCTTCGAATTACCTTTCCCAATCATTAGGCATTCTAAAATATTTTGGGAACTCCACTTTTCCATTACATATATTGAAGAACCTTTGTCTATTGGAAAATCATCACAATGCTACCCACGCTGAGCAGCAAAGTTAAAATGTTTGGACTTCCTTTATTTCTTTCAACCAAATCGTATTTTAGGGAACAGATCTTCAGCTTAGCTACCCTTATGAAGATTAGCACTTGTCAGCAACTCCTTAAACCAAACACATCATTTCCTTGTACTGTACCTGCATACAGTAGCTGCATACAATGACTTTAAAGAATTGCCAGAGATGCAATAGGAATGCCTCCATGTACTTAGAAAGCTCTTCTTGCTGTCAAATCTGAAGTTTATTATTTTATTACTTCAATTTTATGGCCACCCACTTCCTGGGAAACTGCACAATCCTAATGTATCTTTGAGGAAAGAGAAGGAAAAGTTTTCATATCCTCAATGACTTCTTGCTAGTGCTTCTGAAACTGATGTTGGCCAGATGAGCAGTTTCAAAAATCATTACCCGCAGCAGAATAATTAACCAGGTGGATTATATGAGCTGAAGTGGATATACACGGACATCATCAAGTTAAAGGAGGTAATTTATACTAATGCTGAACCAAACCAATCAATGAGAAAGTTTTTTCATTTGATTTTATAAGTAAGTATTTAGGACTGAAACAACACTTTTTATCCCTGTCACAAAATTCTAATGTGCCAGTGCTTGGAGGCTAATTTAATACAATACGATTATTAATCAACTAACCTCTATACACTCATTCACATGTATACACATGTACAGTATATGCATATATACTTTAATAATAATTTCCTGTAAGTATTGTTAATGCATGAGTCACAATTTGTGCCATCACAGCTTTGATTACTATCGCCTTTAAAATCATACTTTTGTTGGCTTTCCAGTCAGACACACTTAATCAGAAAGGCAGCATAAATCTATGCAGCCTGTTGCAACAGAAATAAGCGAACCCCAATCACAGAACATACTAAAATAGATTATTCTGTTATTTACCTATCAGCACAGCACACCCATTTCTTTTGAAAATAAAAGAAGGAAGTTTACTCATCAGCTAATATAAATACCACAAGGTGGAATGAGGTATTAACTTAAACCAGGAATTCACCGTGCACCTGAAAATGTTTGAAAAATAAAAGTCTACTCTAATCTCAGATAGATTTATTATTCTCACCCTCTCCCCCATCTTTCTTCCTCAATGTGACTGCCAGAGCATGACTGCCACTCCTATGTGAGAACTGAAGTACAAAACTCCAAGAATAAAGTGGGAAGGAAATCTATAGCACTTTTATCACATTTCAGAATCTATAGATCCTTATCACATTTGTATTGTTTCATCCACATCTTGTTACCACTTGTTGCCTCTTCCCAATTGTGATCTGTAAGTTTAATTAATCTTTTAATTTCATTATTTATCTACAAACATCCTTTCAAAGTTTGCTGTCCTCAATGGATCCTAGAGATTCTACATAAAACTTTTTTTTCATTAAAATAAGTATTAAAACTTCTCCATTTGTCTTTATTTTTAATAATATTTAAAGTCTGACGCAAAAGCAGAAATCTTATTTTTCTCTTGGTGCAATTTGACAATGGGAAGTTCTGAGATGGTAACCACATAATCAAGATTTTTTTTTTATCTAACCTGTAAACTGTTAAAAGAACCAAATTAAATAGGATAAAATTTCAGTTAAGTTTTTGAAAATGCAATGTATGCCCCAAAGGGTGAAAAAAGATTGCTTTGTTCATGTCTTTCAATTATTAAGTATCTTGCTTTCCCAAAACGATTGAATTACTCTGCAGTTTTAATGAAGCAGCTACTGGTCTTAGAGCTCAGACTATAGTGATCTACAGTATGCAAGGCTGACAAAGATTGGTTGCTGAAACAAGGCATCAAAGCAAAGAATACATGTTCCATATATCCTACAACTGGAGGCCCCTCTCCCTGGCAGGTAGCTTAATAAATGTTCATTGCCCTACAGTATTGCAGATTTTTAAAAAATGCTTTGATCTTTGACCTTGCTTGAATAGCACAGGTAGTTATGTTCTGAATTTGAGAATGTGTCAGCTTTCAATTCCTTCTTGCTTTGCACTGAAATAAGAACATTAATACTGGAAGCCTGGTGAGTGTATTTCAATTTGGATAGCAAAAATCCAAGAAACTCCTTATAGACCAGAGTTGGGTCAACCATAGCAGCTTTTAAGATACATGCTAGTTAGGGAATTCTGGGAGTTGAAGTCCACCCATTTTAAAGTTATTGACAAACACTGTGGTAGATATTTGCAAAGAGTTTTTCTGGATTTGTCTGGATTTTTGCAGCTCAGATATCATCCGACTAAATTTAATAGAAAAATGAACCAGTATGCTATGCATATATATTAGTGATGCACTTGGCAGACAATTATTTACACATTATATATATTGTACATGGTAACAGCTTTGAGCAATTTGCAAAGGACAGCAAAAATATTACTGTAAGTCCATTCAAATTGTAACAACATCTCATGGGAGAATAGAATAGAATAGAATAGAATAGAATAGAATAGAATAGAATAGAATAGAATAGAATAGAATAGAATAGAATAGAATAGAATAGAATATTGGCCAAGTGTGATTGGATGCACAAGGAATTTTTCTTAGTGCATATGCTCGCAGAGTACATAAAAGAAAAGATACATTTGTCTAGAATCATAAGGTACAACACATACATAGTCATAGGGAAACAGTCAATATAAATCTTAAGGATACCAACAACAAGGTTACAATCATACAGGAGATGGGTGATAGGAATGATGAGAAGATTAATAGTAATGCAGACTTAGTAACTAGTTTGACAGTATTATGGGAATTAGTTGTTAAGCAGAGTGATGGCGTTCGAGGAAAAAACTGTTCTTGTGTTTAGTTGTCTTGGTGTGCAGTGCTCTATAGCGTCGTTTAGAGGGTAGGAGTTGAAACAGTTTATGTCCAGGATGTGAGGAGTTTGTAAATATTTTCACAGCCCTCTTTTTGACTCGTGCAGTATACAGGTCCTCAATGGAAGGAAGGTTGGTAGTAATTGTTTTTTGCAGTTCTAATTATCCTCTGAAGTCTGAGTCTGTCTTGTTCGGTTGCAGAACCAAACCAGACAGTTATAGTGGTGCAGATGACAGATTCAATAATTCGTCTGTAATTAGCACATCAATGCTCCAATGCAAGTCCTTCTCTTCAGAAGTCCTTACCTCATCATGTAAAGGTGGTAAAGATTCTTCTGAACTTCCACGATTGTCTAGCATCAGCTCTAATTCTTGTTGCTTAAGAAGTTATGTAATCCTATCCAGAGCAGGCTTACCTCCCAAATGCTATGATCACAATGCAAGACATACTGTAGTCCTGGGAGAGTTGATTAAGCTGAAGCATACTTTTTCATTGCTTGCTAATGACATTTATCCATCTTTGTGTGAAAGGATGTTTTGTCACCCAGGGATCGATTATTATTTTCTGATGTTAATATTTTCCCACTCAAATATGGATTGATATCTTCACCCGATGCAATGTGATCCAATCATACAATTCAGAAGTAACTTATTTCGTGTTTGCTAAAAATCTCCCATTTAAGCATAACTCTATATAATATTTTTTTGCTAATTTCTCTGAATATCACTATATACTTTATTCATTTACTGTTACAAGTAAATGAATACTTGTGCAATCTTCTAAATGAAGATTTTATTCATTTACTGTTACAAAGTAAATGAATACTTTGTGCAATCTTCTAAAATTCCAGGGAAAGAAATATTGCACACCTATTATTATTCATCAGAATAATATAATATGATAATTATTATAATAGAATAATATTCAACAACATTATATAATATTTTACAATTTTCTGCATTGACAATTATCTTTACTTTTAAGTTCAATCATCCTAATCATTCTCTTATTCTTGTATAACCATATTGAACATTCTTATAAACTAAATTGTTATATATATTTACATCCTATTTATTAACATAGTCAATATTTTATCCGTATCACTATTCAATACTCTTAGATTACAATTGGTCAAATTTCGATTTAGATTCTTATTTCTTGTTTTGATTTCTATTTTCTAGCCACGTATAGAATCTATTCCACACTTTATAGTAGTTGGAATCATCTATTTCTTTAATCTCCATTGTCATTTTATCCATTTCAGCACATTCGAGGATCTTTTTAATTACTATTTCTTCAGATGTGTATTGTTTTGTGCCAGAGCAATTCTGGCTGCCATTAGTATATGCAAAGTTATGTCGTACAAACTTTTTTCCATTTTCTTATCAATCAAGAAACAACTCCGGTTTGAAATCAGTATTTTGCAGTGTAATCTCTTCTAACCACCTTCTGATTCTATACCAAAATTTTTTAACACTGGGGCACATCCACCACATGTAGTAGTATGTTCCTAATTTATGGCCGCATCTCCAACATTTAGGTGATAGATTGGAATACATTTTTGCCAATCTCGCTGGTGCTAAATGCCATCTATAAAATATTTTTATTATTATTATTATATAATGCTGTTATTTATGTTTTGTATTTTACTGTTTGGTGTGTGCGTGTGTTTTTTGGAGGGTTTCTTTTTTGTCTTTTTTTTGTCTTTTTCTATTATGTTTCTGGTTTTAAAAATGTAAAATATTCAATAAAAACTATTTTTTTTAAAAAAAGAATAATATTCACCAAAAACATCTTCCAACACTACAAGTCATATCATTTTATAGAAAAAAACGGTTTACAGATATTTCCAGAAATGTTTATTGTATCAACACATGTAATAATTAGGCCTGAGGTAAGATTTTAAAATCAGGCACAGCAGGAAATGCTGTCACTTAACTAGCCCTGGAGGCCCTAAACTGGGACTTTCAAAAGTTATGGTCTTGTCTGACAACACAGAGCAGGAACAATAAGCCAGTCATTTACACCACATCAGAAGAAGTGATGCTATCTATAATGAAAGAATTACCACAACAAACAAAGGCACTGAGGCTAAACCATTACTGATAGTAAGATAAAATTATTCAAATGCTTTATATCTTGCCTCAAGAACTCCACAGTTGATCTAGGTTAAACCCTAAGGGTTAGTTTTCTAAGCTTTAAAAAAAAAATTCCTCAAAAAAATCCCTGAATATTTTGCCATTTTGTTACTGATGTCAAAGTTTCTATAATTCTCAAAGAAATTATAAAGGCCCACTGAAAAATAGATTGCAGTCCACAATCACAATAACCAATAAGGCAAACTGCTTTACTTAATATAAAATAAAAATAAGCCGCCTCGTCATTAAATTCAATAATTGAACCAATAATTGAACCAATTCTATTCAGATCACTGGTGGGTTGCTCCCAGTTCTGTCTGGTTCTATAGAACCAGTAGTAAAACCAGTGGGAGGCTCCGCCCACCCGCCCAACGTCATTAAGGGGCTTCTGCGCATGCTCAGAAACTTCACGCGTGCTCGCTCCTGTTGCAAACCAGTAGTAAAGGTAAGTAGAACCCACCCCTGATTCAGACACAAGACTTTAGTTATCAAACATATTTTCCTGCAGGAAACAAGGTCAAAATATTAATAGCTTAACTGAGAGAAAGAGAATGGGCAATTTATGTGCTCGGCTCTATTTATATAAAACAGGTCCTCAAAGGAATGGGGTAAGCAATTCATCATTTTAATGAAGCTTTATCATTTCTTTATATCTGTATTTTAAAATATTTGTGTGACCACATATTAGTCATTTAGTCCAAGATGCTTCTACTTATTCAATATTAAATGAAATCTTCAGCATTCTTAATACCCATTAAGTATTAGCAATTTAGGAAAATTGAGAAAAACATGTTTGTTCTAAAAAAAGTCAAGAAGTGGAGAGCAAACTACTTAAGTCCAACCATTTCGACAAGGATTAGCACTAGAAAAAGACCCTCCTTTTCACTCTGTAACAAACCGTGACTCAAACTATCAGATTTTGTCTTTCAAATAATTGTTTATTTTTCTGCTATAAATAGTAAATTAGGCAGAAAGCCAAGTCTGATGAGTAGTCTCTGAATAACCATTATGGAGGGCTTTCTGTGACCAACACTAATACAGAGTTATTGACAACCATTCAAATTCATTAATAAAGATCATTGTGAGATAGACATTTAACACTTCACAGTGACTTTAGTCGAGTTGTATAACTTGCTCTCAAAGTTTAAATTAGGATAAAAGGCAGATGGTCTTTTGTTTGCAAAATAACAAACCTCTAGAAACTAAGTGAAGCAATTTTGTTTCAAATAGAGGAGGATAACTATACTGCAAAGAGGGAACCTGATGCTTTAAAAAAATTCCCATAAAGGCTCAGGCGATAAAACAATTATTAGAATAATGAGGAAATTATATCCACTCCTGAGAAAAGACAAGTTAATAGGAAGACATCTGAATCACGTTACTATCGATATGTATTTTATTCTACACACACACACAAAATACTTGGCTATTAATGTGTACCATATTCTGTATGTATTGAACATTTTAATACCAATGGTTACTTCTTCCGTTGATTTTTTCTTTTGTTTTTTTCCACTAAATTACAAATTTAAAACGTTAAATAGTATCAACGTATGTATGTATACATGCATGCAAACACATATTTATCAGTATCAGAAGGAAAACCCATCTGCTTCAGTGCCAAGCTGGGAGAAAGATACTGGAAACACGGAGACTGATTGGAAAGATGGTTTAATGATGAACAGAACCACCAGTGTTTATGGTTCTGGGGCAACTGACAAAATGGAGTTGAGGACGAGGGCTTTTTATACCTTCTTTGGGCTTTGTATTTGAGCTTCCTGTTCCTGTGCAAGAACATGTATTCTATTGGCTGTTGTCAGACCCCATGGGGCTATGCAGGGGTCATAGCTGGCTCTATAGGCAAAAGACGAAATGCAAATCCTAGGTGCTTGTTTGAGCTAATCTGGTCAACCTCTGGTTTATTGCTTATCTGAGCTCCCAGGTTTGAAGTCTGGACTGCTCTGGGATGGTGCAATGAAGGGGCATGTCTTCTGAAAGTGTGTTGGGCAATTCCTATTATGGCTTAATGGCTTTTGCCCTGTGTTGGATCTTGGGTATGGGGCTGCTTCTAATCCTACCATTCTGCCTTTGTTCAGACTTTGCTGCAGGGAGTTTCAAAATATCCTGTCTTGAATGGATTTCTGTCTACAGTTTGTTTTGCTTATGAATGGAGCTATCTAGATACCTGTCTTCCTCTTTCAATAAGCTCTTTATCTCTTAAGTGTTGACATCTGCTGTGGGCTATTAAGAAAAAGTTGGGGCTGCTTTCTGCCTCAAAAAAAAACATATTTCTCCATTTCTCCCTTTGGGGAAATGTAATATTCTGCCTTTTTTAATATTTCCCAAAATACTTCATTCTTCGGGGGGAGGGGGGGCTTCCCACATTAGATAAGTTTATGCATCTATCTTTTAGTTTTCTTTTATCTTCTCAGATTGGCAGGAACCCTTCCTGTTGCAGGCATATGTCTTCTTTAATGCTGATATAAGGATTTTTTTTCATTGGGACTGAAAGTGATTCTATTTATGCAGCACAGATTTTAAATGAAGCAAACGGGTGACACCACAACTATTCCTTCTTCCGGGTGTCATTCATTTCCTCCCTTTATCAAGAGAACCAGCTAACAGTTATGGGACTCCATTTACACAACAGATTTCCTAGAACACCATAACTACCCAGTTGGTCAGTTGTTATTCACTGACAGATCCACTTATTTCTACTGCTGAAATATTTTGGAGAGTTTCTCAGTTGCTATCTACAGTTTCAAAGCTATACCAAAGGGATCTATCAGGCTTTCCCAAACAGTGCTGAAAACAGTTTGGCTCCCCATCACATGCTTTGTAGATGATAAGAGTTGTATGTTTATAATTACATATGTCAGCAGTGAGCGAGATCTCACTTTCCATGTCGTTGCTATTTAGTACTTGCCTTTTTAAGTGACAAAGTACAGTCATTATAACCTTACCACGTTAACAAGATCGTTTACACACATTCACTGCCCTTGTATAGGCAAATGGATTGTTAGCTACTCTCAGAGGAACCAAATGAATAAAACTTGAACAAGCAAATGCTTTGAAAATAAATGTTGAAATCTACTTGATTGATTTGTAGTTTAGTTGAAAATGCTGGTATAATCTGAATGTAGTTCATTGTGAAATGTTTTTCTTTCTCAAATAAATTGGCAGAAAAAGGAATGAAAACCATGATATTCTGAATATTGCATAAATTTACTTTGCATGTTCCTCCCCTCCCTTAGACTGTGCATATAAATGTCAGAACATGCATAGTCTTACCGGAATCATTGGCTTCTTTTCTATGTGGATAAATAGTAACTACCTGTTAAAACATTTATAGCTGCTATCAACACTTTTATCCAGCAGACCCTGTTTCCCCCCAAATAAGACATCCTGTGATAATAAGCCCAATCGGGCTTTTGAGAGCATGGCAATGAGGCCAAGCACTTATTTCAGGATTCAAAAAAATATAACAGAGGGTCTTATTTTCGGGGAAACATGGTACAAATCATGGAGTTCTCAAAATGTAAAGAGATATAGTCAGGGCATGAACTAATACCTAGAACTACCGTATTTTTCAGAGTATAAGACACACCTTTTTTCCCCAGAAAAGAGGGTGAAAATCTGGGTGCGTCTTATACTCCAAATGTAGCCCTACCCAGCTTCTCAAATGGAGGTTTCAGAGGCTGAAAAAAGCATCAGAAAAAGAGCCCCCAAACAGAGCTTCAGAGGCTTTTTTTCTGCAGCTGTTTTGGAGGCTTTCAGAGGCAGAAAATATATATTTTTTTCTGAAACAGAGTTTCAGAAGTTTCAGAGACAAAAAAAAAAAAAAAAGCAAGGCACAGAGCTCACAACCAAGGAACCTTTTGCTAAAGTTCACATCTGGGAACTGTTGATTGGAGGTATTCCGGGAGGCAGATCCACCTGGCAATCAGCTTTTTTCTTATTTTCCTCCCCAAAAACTAAGGTGTGTCTTATACTCCAAAAAATATGGTAAGCCCCAATAGATGTAATGGTGAGATGGAAGATTTGGGAATGAATCATAGGAAGAAATTTACAATTCTATTTCATATGAACTGGATTATTTTCACTGGAACTTCAACACATGGAAACTTGAACGTATAGTATACCATGCAATCAAATCAGTAACACTGAAGCACACTTTCTCACACACACAAACACAGCCAATTTATCAGTAACATACAAATAACTCCAGAAAGGCAATCATTTATCAATATCATTTCTAACCAATATGAAAAGGTCTATCATAACATCCACTAATCAAATAACATCACTAATGTTACTGAACATTCCACTAATCTAAAATAGCTTTGACTTGCCTCTTCTGAATTAGATTTTCAGCAATGTCCTCAATAAATAACAATTAATTATATTGGTTTTGCAAATCAGATTATTCCCCCAGAATACACCTAAATATAGTTTTCATAATCAAGGAACCTAATGAAACAGCATGGTTAAAAAGGAAACATTTGTAGGCACAGACACAGCAGCATTCTTTCTAACCACAATAAGAACATTATGAATTCTAAGGATTTTGAATGGAATTTTGTTCATAAAGCACAACTTTCCTCATTTCCTTTTCTCACTGTCATATTAGGAACATACACTTGATGTTTAAGAATTCCCCATAGTGGAATTCAATTCAGTAGAATTTATTTCAGAAGAAAATCTCTTCTTATATAGGCAATAGTGTTTTCCTAAGAGTTGTTATGAATCAAAGAATTGGGTTCATAAGAATTGCTGTTGTATATGAAGTCACTCTGTAATTCAAATTATCCTTAAACTAACACGTATAGGCACTGAGCCTCATCACATTTCAGAATACATTAAATTTTTATTTCTTACTGTATTTAATATATGGCAGATGATAGGTGAGTGCTTCTTTCTGTATGGAGAACGCCTTTATCTAACAATCATTTCAAAACAAGTGATTCATAATCAGAATAAATTATATCCTGCTTTCAATAGAAAGGGACAATCAGATAATTGTCTGACCTAAGGATTCATGACAGCAACTTTTTACATTAATGGAATTTAATTCCCTAGCGATAGGGGAAAGGCTACTAAGACAGTTCATGTCTTAATCCATCCTTTGATGGCAACTAAAGCAGCTCTTTCTTTTCCTGTGCAACAAGGTGACAGCCAAATTTCAAAATAAGCCTTTGCAAAAGTTTGTAAAAACAGCAGTAAATAAAAGAATAGGTCACTCTGCATAATTCTAATAAAATTCAGCACCTCTATGAGACAGTGGTCTGCAATTGGAAGCAGGACCACTGAAATGTTATATAAAAACATTTAAAAACTGTATGAAAAGGGATGTGGTGGCTTAGTGGCTAAGATGCTGAGCTTGTTGATAGAAAGGTCAGCAGTTCAGCAGTTCAAATCCCTAGTGCCGTATAATGGGGTAAACTACCATTACTTGTCCCAGCTTCTGCCAACCTAGCAGTTCAAAAGCATGTAAAAAATGCAAGTAGAAAAAGTAGGGACCATCTTTGCTGGGAAGGTAACAATGTTCTGTGCGCCTTTAGCATTTAGTCATGCCGGCCACATGACCACGGAGACATTTTAGGACAGTGCTGGCTCTTTGGCTTTGAAATGGAGATGAGCAACGCCCCCTAGAGTCAGGAACGACCAGCACATATGTGCGAGGGGAACCTTTACATTTACCGTTATAAAGAAAAAAAATCAGTGCAATTATAAAATACATATGAGGGATAGATATTCGCATGTGTATGAACGGGGTAACAGGAAAGCATCTAGTCTTATCTCAGTTCATATTAATCCATTTCTGAAAAGTTTACATACCTAAGTTGTTTCACATTACAATGGTATTCAGAGAGCAATTCACTAAATATTTGAATTCAATCACCACTAATTTGCATAGAAACATAAACTCTACAGATAGTCCTCAACTTACAACTATTTAACAATTAATAACAGTGCTGAAAAAAGTGACTTACATATAGTCCACCTACATATGACCAATAGTGAAATCCAAATTTTTTACTACCGGTTCTGTGGTATGGCTTGGTGGGCATGGCAGGGAAAGGATACTGAAAAATCCCCATTCCCTCCCCACTCCTGGGTGAAGGATATTGCAAAATCTCCATTCCCACCCCACTCTGGGGCCAGCCAGAGGTGGTATTTGCCGGTTCTCTGAACTGCTCAAAATTTCTGCTACTGGTTCTCCAGAACCTGTCAGAACCTGCTGGATTTCACACCTGCTTATGACCATTGCTATGCTCCCAAAATTCAGGTGCTTGACAACCATGATGGATTTATGACAGTTGCAGGAAAGTAGTGTCATTTGATCACTATTTCCAACTTTCCCAGGGGTTTTCCAAAGGAGGAAGCCAAACTGACTTAAGGACTCTCCAATTTATTTAATGACCAGAATGATTTGCTGAAGGATCATGACAAAAGAAGCAATTTTTTCTGCGGTGGCGCAGTGGTTAGAATGCAGTTCTGCAGGTTACTTCTTCTGCCTGCAATTTAGCAGATCAAATCTCACCAGGCTGAAGGTTGACTGAGCTTTCCATCCTTCTGAGGCGGTAAAATGAGGACCCAGATTGTTGGGGGCAATAGGCTGACTCTGAAAACTGCTTAGAGAGGGCTGTAAAAGCAGTGTGAAGTGGTATATAAGTCTAAGTGCTATTGCTAATTAAATTGGTGTGACCCACTTAATGGTTGCATCGCTTAGCAATGAAAATTCCAGTCTCAGTTGTGGTCATAAGTCAAGGACTACCTGTGTTTATACCATGCCACCGCAGGATCAAGGTTTGATCCAGCCATAGTTAAAATTAAGAAGTAAAAACCAACTAGAGTTAAAATTGCCCAGAAGCAATAAAACCAATATACATTGTAATATATTTACAGCTACAGTAAAAATAATACTTATACCACTATAAATTCTCAAACATACAAAATACCCCTGTAATATATTTACAGCTACAGTAAAAATAATACTTATACCACTATAAATTCTCAAACATACAAAATACCCCTGTGTATAACTTTATAAATAATTATGTGTTTTGTTTTGTTCCTTCAACTAAGGCAGTCATTATCATATTTGAAAGAGCTTAAATTTTGGTCTGAATGAAGGAGTTGTTTTAGATTGACGCTTAGTTCCACACACAATAACTTGAAGACAATAAACTTGAAGACACACAATGGTATTTGAAACATTAACATGTTCAATTCCTTTTTTTAGATATAGTCAACCTGATTATATCCCCTGGAATCTTTAGGATGATTTTAGTGAAAATCCAAACTTAAATTTTCCTTTCCTTCAGTGTTGAGCTTTATCAACTCATGCAGTACAGTTCGAAGTTTGTTTTATGACATGTCCTTTTATCTTTCAACATTAGATATTATTATACTGTTATCAGTTGATTCAGCTTGACTATGACCATAGGCATAACCCAAAAACAAGTCACTACAAGCCAAGATAATCAAGTCAACTCAGATATAATCTCTGGAAATCTCTGCCTAACACAGAAGTAATGACTATGTTAACTGCAATTAATTACTGGTAAAGATCCGGATGAAATCTTACTCAATTATCAAGTGTACTTAGTATACTGTCTTGACCAAAGTTGATTTTTCCCCCCATATTACATATGGAATAATTTTCTTTTGTTTACATTGCAAACCACCCAGAGTAAACTGGCATCTAAATCTAATGAAATAAAGAAAGGATAAGTTGAATAAAGTCATCGATTTTAACAGTGAGTATTATTATTGATGCTTTGGCTAACGGTGAGTGTGAGCACTAGTTGTGTAAGCATGACAGAACACACTACTGTTGCACTGACTTGACTTCTCTCCTTGGCTCTACATTCTAATTAAGTGCTGACAGAATCAGACTAATTTGAGTAACATTTCAGCACAAAGAGGGCAAGGAAAAACACCTTCCAAATTTAATACACACGCTGAAGCCATTTCACACAAAAGCGAAAAGACCATCGGGAGTGAAAAGCATCCCTAACAAGATACAGTTCACAATAAGGCTCAAAAGGTCAACAAGAGTTGCAGCTGGTTGAGAGGCTTGCAAAAAAAAAAAAAAAAAAATTCCCAGAAGAATGAAACTGGAAAAGGCTAGACTTGGCCACACTGATGCTATAATTATAAAGAGCAATGGCACAGTTTGAATGACAGTCCATATGCAAGAGCTAATTATTCCCTACAAAATGTGCTTTATGTGTTTTTCAGGTATAAATCTATAGTAAAATTGACTGCAGTATCTATTAAGCACATAAACTATTTGAATATTTTAAAGCCATTTTAACATAAGAAATGATTAGCAATAGCCAGTAGAATGTATTAAAGTTTGTTAGAAAACAAAACCTGGTACATTTAAACATATATGAATCGCCTTGCCAAATAAGATCCAATGTAAATTTTGTTTAACACTACCTGGTGTGCAACTAACTACTGCAAGCAGTGAATGAGATTGCTTCTCCAATTCTTAATTTCCTAATATTTTTCAAAGTTGCTTACAAAATAATGATGAAATAGTATGCAAGAGCACTTAAGCACTTAAAGCCATTTAGTCAGATTCAATACAAATGTTTTTAAGCTCTTTAACTTGTTAAACTCTTCATGGAGTCAAATACAATAAATGGAGCCAATCTTGCCTATGAAAATTGATGCCAAAATCAATTTATTAGAAGATAAAATCCAGCCTAAATTCCTTTAATTTCAGAAATGTGGACAAAAAGTCCATAAAAACTACATCCCCCATTATATTGCCTCTTACAGCCAAAATATTGCCCCATATTTTTGGAGCATCATATTAATGGGTATGTGGAAATCTTTTTTTTTCTATTTTAGAGATAAGTGATACATTGTTCTTCCTACACCAACAACAATATCAAACTAATCCTTGTTAATACTGCAAATGCATTTAGATTTATCTTGGCTAGGCAAAATCTATTACACTAATCATCAAACAGGATGCTATGGAATTTGCCCTTAAAGTCTTCTACTCCTACTAAAATATGTCTGGAAATAATGACAATAGATATATACAAAAAGAAGGAATCCTGCCAAGTCTCATGCTTCTGGTTTGCTTTAGGGTTATTAATACTACTGTTACCATCTTCTGCATTTACATTAATGAACTTTGGCCTTAAAATGCTAAGGATGTAAAAGAGTTAAATTACTTAAATATTCTAGATGAATTTATCATACATTGTTGTGGTCTCACAAGTAAGGTGTTTGTTGAGCACTTGCTCCTACAGACATATTCATTATAATTATAAAGAATTATCCAATATAGGCAGTTAGAACTTATCTGAACTAAGATAAATTTCCTAATACTACTAGTGTAACGATGCTTGAGATTAAGCTATGCAGGTATGGAAACAGAAACTACATCTTATTTTGAAGGATCCAGCTTATTACTGATTTATTATTAGCTTATTTTTAATATATGTTCAACATTTGAATGATTTAAACACGGGTAACAGCTCACCAGCAGAAATATACAGTATCATTATACCTTGATTTACCTTATGTTCAATTATGTTCAATAATTTACCTTATGTTCAATCCAAGTTTCTGTGGATCACAACATGACTGGCTAAATCTTCCTAAAGGGTATCAAAACTAAGCGTGACTTCGTTCAACAAATTTGAAGTTTTCCTTGTCTGCTTTCAGCTTTCTCACCAAAACACATAAGTATAGAACTGTGTTTCTCAACCTCAGCAATTTTAAGATCCATGAACTAACTCCCAGAATTGCTCAGCCAGTACAGAAAATTAAAAATCAAAATGTATAAAGTTCCCATTTGCCTATGTTGTCAGTCCAATAAATAAATGGAATGCAGCTACCATTATCTGACTTCACAAACTCCAGAAGAAATACACTTACCAGAAACCGATACCTTCATTTTGGCCTCAAGGGGTCTGTTGTTATCCAAATCTCGGCTGAGCTTCAGTTCTCCAGTAGCAGAATCCAAAACCAACAGGTTTAATTCATTGCCTTGGACAAAGGTATAGTCAAGCTGGTCAGATACATCAGGATCATGGGCAGGGATCTTGCCAATCACTCCAGAAGGAAAACTATTAGATTTGTTGGTGACATAATTGTTGAACAAGATCTGAAAGTCATGCAACACAGGAGGGTTGTCATTTTGATCCAGCAGGCGTATGTGCACAGTAGCTCGGCTCACAAGTGGGGCTGAGGTAGCTTGTACCACAATTACGTACTCTGTCTGGCTCTCGTAATCCAGGTCCATCAGGGCTGTAAGGTCACCATTAAGAAGGTCAAGCTGGAAGACCTCAGGAATATTTCCCTCTACAATCTGATACATGATCTGCGCATTGGTTCCTTCATCAGGATCTACTGCACTAATCCTGGCCACGATTGACCCAACAGGACTGTTCTCCTCAATAAAGATGTCAAATTCGTCTTGTTCAAAAACTGGGGGGTTATCATTGATATCCAGTACAGTAACTTGGATATCAACAGATGCCTTGAGAGGTGGGCTACCCCTATCCACAGCAAAAGCACGCAAGCTGTAGACAGCCACGTTTTCACGATCCAGCTTGCGCAAGGTCCGAATCACCCCTGATGTGGCTTCAATGTAAAAATCTCCATCACCATCATCCCCACCCTGGAAAGTATAAACCAGGCGGCCATTGGGACCCGAGTCACGGTCTACAGCGGACACCTGCAAAACACTGGTGGACAGAGGTACATCTTCAAAAACAGAGCCCAGATACCGATCTCGAAGAAAACGAGGTGCATTGTCATTGGCATCTAGAATGAGGATCTCCACATAGGTGGTATCAGACTTCTGGGGGATCCCATTGTCCTGGGCTGTGATGGCTAATGTGTAAGAAGCTTGGTCCTCATAGTCTAATTCCATCAAGGTAGTGATTGTTCCTGTGTCAGGATCAATGCGGAACTGAGGGATGTTGTCTTCCAAGATGTAAGTAATTCTTGCATTCTCTCCAGTATCTTCATCCGTGGCACTGATGGTTACAATAGATGTTCCAATGGGCTTGTCCTCACTGACACTCACGGTATAGTGTGAACTTTGGAAAACCGGTCGGTGTGTATTGGCATCTGTGACATTGATGAAGACTTGCACTGTATCAAACAGAGTTCCATCTGAAGCAGTGACGGTCAACACATACTGCCTTTCCTGCTTATAATCAAGGGGCAAGGCCAGAGTGATCAGACCACCACCACTCTGACTAGTAATAGCAAAGCGATTCCTTGTGTTGCCACTCGTGATCTGGTAGGTTACTACACTGTTGACATCTTTGTCCATTGCAGTCAGGGTCAAGACGCTACTGCCTACTGCTGCATCCTCATTCAGCCTGAGTTGATATACTTTTTCAGTGAAAGTAGGACTGTTATCGTTGACATCAAGGACAGTGATAGACACGCTGGCAGAGGAAGACATGACAGGGACTCCGTGGTCTCTAGCCTCCACCCCAAAATGGTAATTCTCTGTAGTCTCTCGGTCGAGCTCAGTTGACACTGTAATCCAACCTGTACTATTGTTGATCTGGAATGGAAACCCTGTATTCCCCTGTATCGAAGATGCCAAGGCAGGAAGGTGGGAGAGCTCAAAGATTTTGTATTCCAAGCGAGCATTGTCCCCAGAGTCAGCATCTACTGCCTGAATGTGTAACACGGAATATCCTATGGGGACATTTTCTAGCACTGTGGCTTGAAAGGGGGTGCTCACAAAAATAGGGGCATTGTCATTGACGTCTAACACTTGGATGGACACCATCCCACTCGAATTGATCTGTGGAGGCCTCCCTCCATCCTGTGCCTTGATCCTGAGGGTGTACTCTCGAATGGTCTCATAGTCCAGGGGATTGATCAAGTCAATAGAGCCAGAGAAAGAATGGATATAAAACTGGCCTTTCAGGTTGCCACTGACAATGCTATAATGGACCTGGGCATTGTTGCCCCGGTCTCGGTCAGTGGCTTTTACTTGCAAAACTTGATTGTTGATGGGAGTATCCTCTGGTATTTGTACCAAGTAACGTTTCTCGCTGAATTGTGGGGAATTGTCATTCTCATCTTCCACTGTGATATGCACCGTAACTGTGGCGCTTCGTGGACCTGGATCTTTCCCTTGGTCATTGGCTTCGACCACAAGATGGTATTCTGAGACTTCCTCTCTATCCACGGTGGCACAGGTTCTCACAACACCAGAATTTGGATCAATCTCAAAAATCCCTTCCCCAGAGCCTGGTTCTAGGATACGATAGAGCAAATTAGCATTGTCCGGAGCATCCTCATCTGTGGCACGAATAGTTAGCACCTCGTAACCTACCTCCAGGTTTTCTCTAATGGTCTCTCGATACTCCGGCTGTTCAAACACAGGATCATGGTCATTGGTGTCACTGACGGTCACAGTCAGGAAGGTAACTGCCGAGCGATGCCGTGGAGACCCATGATCCGTCGCCGTTACCTGAAGCACGTGGGTGTCTTTTGTCTCTCGATCCAGTTTACGGCTGGTGACTATTGCTCCCGTCTTAGAATCGACGGAGAAGTAATCGTTGGATCTCTTGTCAAAAAAGGCTTCCATAGAATAGGTCAATCGGCCTGCCTCCCCTTCATCTGGGTCATGGGCTTCTAGGGTGATGACCGGGGTCCCCCCAGGCTGGTTCTCAGCAATTGAAACTTGGTAATTGGGCAGTTTGAACTGAGGTGGGCTGTTTACACTCCTCATCCTCCGAGGTCCTCGCGGGCCAGAATCCCAACTGCCACCATCCTGGGTCACCAATGGTGAGGAGACCTCTTGCCTGCTTCTATTCACCTCCAATTTACCCCCTACTGGCTGTTCCACTCCCCAATGCCTAGGCCTTCCCAGATCTACCAGAACATTCTGTTGGGTTGCCTTCAAGTGACAAAGAAGCTGCAGGGGGCAGCTGCCTTGGGGAAGACGGCAGTCTAGTGGTTTCTCCCCAACTTCCCCCCAAGGCCGACCGTCGGGGCAGACACACTGTGGGAAACTGGTCAGAGTCATGAGAGCCCAGAGCAGGGCTCCTGCTTTCGCCTCCCTCACTTTGGGAAGCACCTGCTGCCCGGAGGGAGGAGGGAAGCACAGCAGAGAAGCCAAATGCCGCCCCTGGGGAAGAGCTGGAGAAGCGGCCAGGCGAGGCAGGGTGGCAACGCGGGGGGATCGGCCGGGGGAGCCCCAGCCGTGCAGGTAAACAGGCAGGCGGAGCGAGAGAAAGACGCCGTCGGCAGGAGAAGCCAGGCGCAAATGGAGGGCGAGCGGATTTCTCCTCAGGCCCGCGCACTCCACCGGCGCCTCCGTCGTCTTCAACAGCCCGTCGCTCGTGGCTTCCACGGCGTCCCTCAGCTGACGGGGCGTCCGAGTCTCGTCCAGAGCGCAGAGCCACTCCGGCCCCAGCGAGAGGTCCAAAAGCAAGTGTCCCGGGTTGCCGTTGCCGCCGCCGCACAGGAGATGCAGCTCCCAGCCCGCCGTCGCGAGCGCCAGCAGCGAGATCCACGACAGGCAGGCGGCCCCCGGCAAACGGAGCATCTCCGAGGCTTAGGAAGCAGGGAGGACGGCCGAAGGGCTACAAAATCCATCCACCCCCCTGAGCTGCTCATCCGGCCTCGTCCATCAAGCAGCTGCTGGGGAGCTTGGAAAAAAAGGGGGGGGGGGAAATTCCCCCCTCCCCTCCGGCGCTGGGGAGGCCGAACTTTTCTCCCACCTTCAAAGTTGGCTGCGTCGAGGTTCGTCGAAACGGCGCTCAAAATGGCTCCTCGCCACCCAAGCTGGCTTCCCAACCGGCCGTTGGCCGAGGCTCACCCTGGACGGCAACTGCCCAAAGCGGATCCCGGCTTCGCCATCATAGCGCTGCGAACGCCGCGGCTTCTTCGCCCGATCTCCCCCTCAGGTTGCTGAGTTAAGATGCCCCGAAGCCCGACGGCAGGTTAAAGAGAGATCCGGCGTGGCTCAGATCCAGCGGCTCCCCTCCGGGGACGCGCCTCTTTTCCTTTTCTCCCCCGACCAGAAGCCCGGCGCACGCGTCCCTTCTTCTCAAAGTTATGCCTTCGCAAAGGAGCGCAACTTTCCCGCGTGGGTTTTCTCCTGGCCGGGCGCTCCTCGGTTTTCAATCGGAGGGCTGAGAAAGTTGGGCTTTTAGCGAGAGTCGGGACGGATCCGGGAAGCGCGCGGAGCACCTCGCCTTTGGGAAAGTTTGCCCGGCGGGGGAGCTGCGTTTTCCCTTGCGGCTTGCTTTTTCTTCGCCTCCCCCTCCGGCTCCTCCTCCCCTTCTGCTCTCTCTCTCGCCTATTTGTCACCGAACCTGAAAGGATCCGCTTGCTCAAAAAGTCTCTATGGAGACCGCAGATGGGTCGCCGGAGCCCGTCCCCAAAAAGACTTGAGAACGCGGCGCAGCCGAAGTTGCCTGCCTGCCTTCCTGGGCAACCCAACCTGCACACCAAAACAGGGCGGCGGCGGCGCTTGGAGGGCGGGGGCAGAGAGGTGTGTCTGGCGAGGTGGAACGGGACGGGGAGTGTCTGCAGAGCGGAGCGTTCGGGAGCGCACCAGCCGCCCGGGAGCTCCCTGTTGGCGAAAGAAGCGGGTTCCTGATGGCGCTTTAACTTTTCTGGCGAGGCTGGTCACAGAGCGCTCTCTGTTGGCCCGGGATCTGCAAGGACGGGCAGAAGTCGAGCTTGGTGGCAGGGATGGTGGCGATCAATCAAACGATAATGTGGGAAGCCTCCCCCTCTCCCCCCAGAGAATGAAATATTTTGGTGGATATTAAACGGGTCAGAAGATTATATTTCCCCAAAGGAAATATAGACAGCTCTTAAAGACAGAAAGCAGCCCCAATCTTCCTGGTATACAGGAAAACTGAAGCTGCCTCAAGCAGAACCCTGAAGTCTTTAGAGATGGATATTTTGTGCCCATTAAGAAATCCAGGCCAGCCTATTTCATAAAGAAAAAACGCCTTCAGCTCAGCTCCCCCAGGCTGGGTCTATGGGATTAAGAATTTCTTTATTTCTTTATTTCTTACTTAGTTTGATTTATATGCCGCCCTTCTCCGAAGACTCAGGGCGGCTTACAATGCATTAAGCAATAGCCTTCATACTTTTGTATAGACCTGCTTAGTAGGGCTTTCGGCCCCCCTAAGCGGTGTTCTTTTTTATACAAAGTCAGCTTATTGCCCCCACAATCCGGGTCCTTATTTCACCTACCTTGAAAGGATGGAAGGCTGAGTCAACCTGGAGCCTGGTGAGATTTGAACTTGCAGTAATTGCAGGCAGCTGGCAACTAAGTGCTACTTTAACAGCACATAGTCCACTGCGCCACCAGGTTCTATAGAACCGGTAGTAAAACCAGTAGTAGGCTCCACCCACAGACCCTGACATCATAAGAAGTGATCTGCGCATGCGCAGAGGCAAGGTGCACGAGCGAAGCGAGCGTGCGCACGGTCCCGTTGCAAACCGGTAGTAAAGTTAAGTAAAACCCACCCCTGGTACATTCCCCCACACAAATTCTAAGGACAAGAAATGACCTTTAGGACATAATAGGAGTAACCCACTACCAATGAAATAGTAAAAGACACAAGGCTCACTACAGTGCCCCGGAATGCAGTACTGCAGGCTACTTCTGCTGCCTGTTGGCTGCCTGCAATTTGGCAGTTCAAATCTCACCAGGCTCAAGGTTGATTCTGCCTTCCATCCTTCCGAGGTGGGTAAAATGAGGAACCCAGATTGTTGGGGGCAATATGCTGACTCTGTTAAACCACTTAGAGAGGGCTGTAAAGCACTGTGAAGCGGTAAATAAGTGCTATTGTTATTGCTGTTGCACAACCCCCTGAAACATCTCAATCATCAAACCCCACAACCCTATAAAGATCCATCCACTCACTTGGTCATCCCAGAAATATGCTGTCACTGAAGTTTCTGGAAACCAAATAAACAGAGACCTTTCCTTGTAGTCAACCTCCATTTTATTTCCAGCAATTTTCTCCCAGCTTGGAACCAGACTGGATTTTTCTTCCCGTAGTAACAAACGCATTTAGACAGATAAGAACTTAAGGCCTGCTTTTAGGACTGTTTGGGGCACCGTCCTTGAAGAAATGTTCTAAACGGAAGAGGTTTAGAGAAGGAGAACTAGGAAAGTCAAGGGACCAGAAACCAGCCTGTCAACGTTCAAAACTGAGAATGCTTCACAGGTGTCCTGCAAAAAAGCCGGTTCAATCAGATATGATTCTTTTGGTTACTGCCACCAGTGTTAAATGAGACTTGAAATGTTTGAGAACCAGGATTCTATGCCACTTAGTGATGTTTGCTTTGAGGAATCCTGTCTGTGCAATGTTAACTCTTCAACTTGGACTGGATTGCACAACCATTTGTCTGAAATGGCACAGGGTTTCCTGCCTGAGCAGGGGGGGTGGATTAGAAGACCTCCAAGGTCCCTTCCAACTCTATTATTCTATTAAAAAGAAAAAAGTAAACTAAGGACATTGGAATTACCGTACTGGAACTCTCTTGATCTCTCTCTCTTGAACACAGAATCTTGAATCTGACAGCTTCCTGTTTCTTCCTCTAATCCCCAAGAACAGTGTTTCTCAAAGTATGGTCCAAGGATTCTGAAGGGACCCACAAAATTTTCCTCAGGAGTCCCCAAAAATCAAAATTATTTGTCAGCCTATGCTGAAAAATAATACAGTATTAAAATCCCATCAAAACATTGTGAAAAGCAGTAGTTGCAGCTAATGTGTCACTTTTTTATTTTAAATACGATAAATATTGATAAATATAACTCATATAAACAAAAACTTCTTCAGGAGTCCTCCAAAAATGGAGTCACCATTTTTGGTGATCAGCCAGGCCTCTGGATCAGTGGTGAAATCTGAACCGGTTTACTACTGATTCGCTGGCTGCACATGTGCAGTGTGCACCACGCACCAAATGTGAGGTGCACATGTGCAGTGCATGCCAAAAAGAAGGCCTGTAGTAAGTAGAACAGCACGTGAGGGGGGCTGATCAGCTGTGGCACGCAATCTTAATTATTTAATATGTTTTTAAACTGTTTTTAAATTTTGTATATGGATGTATGTTATCGTTGGCTGTATACCGCCCTGAGTCCTCTGGGAGAAGGGTGGTATAAAAGTTGAAATAAAATAAATAAATAAATAAATTTTTTTTTAAAAAAACTTTTAAAAGCATTGCTTTTAAAAGAAAAAAAAAGCCTCTGATGATCAGCCACTCAGCTGGGGTCATCAGAGCATTTTAAAAGCATTTTTACTACAACCTCTTCGGCCAAAGAGGTTGTAGAAAAAATGCTTTTAAAAAAAAAAAAGCCTCTGATGATTGTGCGGCTCAGCCGGGCATGGGGTGGCAGGGATTTTTGCTACCGGTTCTCCGAACCACCCGCCACCATCGCTATCAGATTGGGCAATCCAGTCCGAACCGGGAGCATTTCACCCCTGTTTTGGATTCTCACTAGAACAGGGGTCTCCAACCTTGGCAACTTTAAGACTTGTGGACTTCAACTCCCAGAATTCCTCAGCCAGCAAAGCTGAGGAATTCTGGGAGTTGAAGTCCACAAGTCCACAAGCTTTGCTCAGCCAGCAAAGCTGAGGAATTCTGGGAGTTGAAGTCCACAAGTCTTAAAGTTGCCAAGGTTGGAGACCCCTGCATTAGAAAGCCTTGGTCTCACGCAGCCTCTGAGAAAATTGTGCAAGCATTTTCATGCACATTTCTGAGGTGCCAGAGACCCTGTTTGAGGAAAGCTCTCTCGTGCAAGTTCTGGAGAATCAGGAGAGGAAAGGAGAAGAGAGTCTTGTGAGGAGATCCGAAGAGGCCTCTTGTGTCTGGGAAGGGTGTGTGTGTGTGACATGCCAACATAATCAAGATAGGCATTTTCTGAATTTTTGACATACTGAGTGCAAACTCTTTGCCATCACTGCTCTATGGCCACTAAAGCGGTATCTCTGGTACTGGAAAGTAAATCTTTACTTTTCCCCAGTGTTTGCATTAAGGGCCACAGTGTTTGTGGTACCAAAAAAAGGCAAATCTACCAGTATTTAGTATTCCCAGATAGTAAAGGTAATCCTCACTGAATGCTCACTTGTTCAGCAACCATTTGAAGCTATGATGTTGCTAAATTACAATGGGTCCTTGTAGTTACAGTCATCATCGTGTCTGTGCAGTCACATGATTGTGATTTGGGTGCTTGGCAACCAACTTATAATTACAACAGTCACAGTCTCCCATGTCACGTGATTGTGGCCTTCATTGTTGGCTTCCAACAAGCAAAGTCAATGAGGAAACTGGCAAGAAAGTTGCAAATAGGGATCACACGGCCATTGGGCGCGATTGTGGGATTTGCCTAATGACAGCACTGGGCCTGTTACAACTGCTGTGTAAGTTGGTGCAATTATGTGACATTGCTTTTTATGATTGCATTTCTTAGCAATAGTTTTTGGCCCCATGTAGGATAAGAGCAGGCAGACCTGGTAGATGGATGGTGTTAGAAGTGTCATCAGTTTAGATTTCTTATGTCCCCACAAATGATTTAAGTGCAGTCCCTCCTTGAATTTCTTTGACCTTTATCTTTATTGACTAAATTGTTATGTATCAAGGGAAAAATAAAGGTTTCCCTCGCACATAAGTGCTAGTGTTCCTGACTCTAGGGGGCGGTGCTCATCTCCCTTTCCAAGCCGAAGAACCAGCGCTGTCCGAAGACGTCTCCGTGGTCATATGGCCAGCATGACTTAATGCCAAAGGTGCACAGAACGCTGTTACCTTCCCACCAAAGGTGGTCCCTATTTTTCTACTTGCATTTTTTACGTGTTTTCCAACTGCTAGGTTAGCAGAAGCTGGGACAAGTAACGGGAGCTCACTCGATTACGCGGCACTATGGATTCAAACCGCTGAACTGCCAACCTTTTGATCGAAAAGCTCAGCACCTTAGCCACTGAGCCACCTTATCCCTCCCGACACATCCTATACACATACCCCTGTTGTGTATAGGCTTGAATAAATTTTCCATGCTGCAACTTAACATATGGTCCTGATCCTTTGTGCCTGACATCTTAATTGCCAATTAGATGAGGACTTACATGTAACTGCAAATCTCTGCCACTCGTTGATATTTGTGATATAAAATAAAATTTCTCTAAATTAAATGTATGGAAATGGTAAGCCTCTGTCTTAGATCTTTATTTCTGATTTTTTTAAAAAATGTTTTTGTGAATAAATTAGTACTTCCTGGTTTGCAAGTCTTTGCTGCTTTAAATAACTGTTTAAATTGTTCTCTCTCAAAGAAACAAAAAATGTTCTAAGAGTACTTAGTAGCTGATTGAGAGTTATCATTCCATTATGAGTTCGCTTTTCCAGAAAATGTTATTACCTGCTATTTTCAAACAGGAATTATGGTACTCTAAAGTGTCAGTTTCTCGTGAGAGAAAAATAAAATAAAATTGAACCTTTCTACCCAATAAGGATCAGATCTGTCAAACCATGTTAAATGCTGGAAAAAGTGACCAAATGTCTACTATAATTAGTGGCCAGAACAAATGTTTCACTGTGGCCACATTTTGGAGCATGGCTCCTGGCACTGGTATATATTATACAGAAAAGAGCGATATACCCAGATTTATTGAGAAGTTGAGTTGGCAGCCTTAATTTGACAAGTTTGGGGAACTGAGCGTTGCACAAGATTTGGGATCATGTTTAGAATATTTTTCTACCTATTCTTCCTTTAGCTCCCCGTACTGAGATCCCAGGTCTTTTTTCTCAGGTTCTTCTAATAATTTTACTTAATTTCATCCTTCTACAAAACGTTAAAATTCAACAAAGAACTATCTAAAATGTTATTACTAATGACACAGCATTGCAATGAAATATAATAGTTGTTCAGTTGAACTCGTGCGTTTTTGTACCTCCATACAATGCATGAAAACTTTTAGATTTAATATATGCTTTAAACTGCATTTTGGACTTCTGGAATTGCATTTTATGCTGCATGAGTTTTAAACTGCCATAGTGACCTCCAGGGGCAAATAAGAGAATTGCTTTTCTACAAGGTATCCTGATTTAATTTTAGGGTTGCATTTTGGATTGTTTTATAGCTGCAGTAATAGATAACACTTCAATCACAGATGTTTGGCAGGCATAATCCTTAGAAAAACTGTTTGAGCATGTCTTGGACCACTTAAGATGTAAGATAAACATATTTAGGTGGAGTTTGAATTCATTTTACATCAATAAAACTTTAGTTCTTGTTAAAACCAGTCAAACATAATCTCACACTTGAACGTAAAGTATGTATTCAATGAATGTTTATTTGGAAGTCATGAATGTATATGAGTCTCTTTTCTGCAGTTGAGTTTGGAGCAGTTTACCTTGTGTTTGTATTGATTGTTTGCCCATGTATTATTATTATTATTTTTATTTATGTGCTAATATTTTTACTGCATCCAGGGTGCCTAAAATGTGAAATATAATATATAAATAAAATAAATAAATCACTATAAATAATTATGTACAGTTATTTGGACTGTGCCAATGCTACATATTGTACAAAATCTATCTTGGATTTGATGAAATGAATACATTTCAATTCATTAAATTGAATCTATGATCAACTTTGGCAGCTACAACCAATATTATAGACAATATAGAGAGTATTTGTTTGGAAAGAAGATATGAAAGATTGGAATTAAGTGCAAGGAACCCTCTCAAGATTTGGAGTGGAAACAAATTGTTATAATTGTTTCACCAAGAGGGATAGAAGAAGAATGTAAGTCAAAATAGGCAAAGAATTAGTAACAGAATACCTATCCACCCTGGATGAGTACAAATCATCTGTATCAGATGGTTTACATCCCAAAGCTCTGAAGGAACTGGCAGATTTAGCAGATTAACAGAGTCACCTAGTCCAACCCGTTGCCCAAGCAAGAGAATCTACATCTGCTTCTACCTAGGATCGAACTCACAACCTCCTGATTGTGAGGCAAGAGCTCCACCTCTAGACCACAGCAAACATAACCTTGGAGTCACTAAATGTAATCTTTCAAAGCTCCTGAGGCGCAGGGGAACTTACCAGAAAACTGATGTGGTTGTAATTTTCAGAAGGGGGAAATATGGATCAAGGAAATTATAGGCCAATCAGCTTGACATCAACGCCTGGGAAAATCTCAGAAAAGGTAACCAAGTGGCACATTTGTGAGACCTAGAAACAAAGAAGGTGATTACTAGAAGCCAGCATGGATTTGTTCAAAACAGATCATGCCACCCAAATCTTATTGCCTTCTTTGATAAAGTGATGAAATTACTGGATCAGGGAAATGTTGTGGATGTAATATACTTGGCCTTCAGTCTTTGACAAAATAGACCACAGCCTACTTGATAAGGTAGAACCACGTGGAATAGACAGTAGCACTACCAGATGGATTTGGACTACACTCAGTATGTAGTCCTTAATGGAAGGAAGCATGCAGTGGAGTACCTGAGGGTTGTGTTTTGGGTTCAATACTTAGAGGATAGACTCAGGATTCAGGAGGATCTTGACAGATTTGACCATTGGCTACTGCATTTAACCAAATGCACAGGTATAGAATGTGCAGTACCTAGCTCAACAGTGGTAACTGTGAAAGGGTTCTAGGCAGTGGTGGGATTCAAATTTTATTACTACTGGTTCTGTGGGTGTGGCATGGCTTGGCTTGGTGGGCGTGGCTTGGTGGGCATGGCAGGGGAAGGATACTGTAAAATCTCCATTTTCTCCCAATCAGCTGGGACCCAGGAGGCAGAGAATAGATGGGGGAGGAGCCAGTCAGAGGTGGTATTTGCCGGTTCTCCGAACTACTCAAAATTTCTGCTATCGGTTCTCCAGAACTGGTCAGAACCTGCTGAAATTCACCTCTGGTTCTACAGGACCACCGTTTGTGTATGACTTAGCAGCATGCTGCATGAACAGAAGGATAGTATCTAGATCAATAAAAGTGATGGTACCCCTTTATAGGAGCCTTGGTGGTGCAGTGGACTAAAGTGCTGTTAAATTAGCACTTAAGCTGCCAGCTGCCTGCAATTACTGCGAGTTCAAATCTCACCAGGCTCAAGGTTGACTCAGCCTTCCATCCTTCCGAGGTAGGTAAAATGAGGACCCGGATTGTGGGGGCAATAAGTTGACTTTATATAAAAAAGAACACCACTTAGGGGGGGCCGAAAGCTCTACTAAGCAGGTATATACAAAAGTATGAAGGCTATTGCTTAACACATTATAAGCTGCCCTGAGTCTCCGGAGAAGTGCGGCATATAAATCTAACTAACTAACTAACTAACTAACTAACTAACAAACAAACAAACAAACAAATAAATGTGCTTCACTAGTGAAGCCACACTTGGAATACTGTATCCAGCTCTGGTTGCCATGATACAAAAAAGATGCTGAGGCCCTAGAAAATTTGCAAAATAGAGCAACAAAGCTGATGAGGCGTTTGGAGGCTAAATCGTATGATTAATGGTTGAGGAAGATAGATATGTTTATCCTATTGAAGAGAAGGATTAGGGGTGACATGATAGCGGTTTTCCAGTACTTGAGGGATTGTCACAGAGGGATCAACTTATTCTCTAAAGCGCCAGAGGGCAGGGTAAGAAGTAATGGGTGGAAGCTTGTTAAAGAGAGATCCAACCAAGAAATAAGGAGAAATTTCCTGACAGAACAATTAATTAATGGAACAGATTGCTTCCCAGGATTTTTTTTAAAAATTAGATTCATATGCCACCCTTCTCCGAAGACTCAGGGCGGCTTGCAATGCGTTAAGGAATACCCTTCATACTTTTGTATATTTTATACAAAGTCAGCTTATTGCCCCCACAAACTGGGTCCTCAGTTTACCTACCTTAGAAAGGATGGAAGGCTGAGTCAACCTTGAACCTGGTGAGACTCGAACTGGTGCAATTGCAGACAGCTGGATGTTAATAACAGGCTTTAGTCTGCTTATTAGCCTGTTGAGCTATCCAGGATTGTGGATATTCAATGGCTGAAGATTTTCAAGAATAAATTGGACAACAATTTGACTGGCATGGTATAAGGACTCTTCCCTTGGGCAGGGGGTTGGGCTAGAAGGCCTCTGAGATCCCTTCTACCCTTATGATTATATGTACTATGAATCCCCACCCAACCAAAATGAATACAGAAAGGTGCACTGTCAGATCAGATCCTCAATCCATCCAGCTAAGTACTGTAGCTAGAGACAGCATAGATAAAATTTGAGACTGCAGATTTTGATTATAATATAAATATGGATACATGGGGGGAAATGTGAGAAGCAAATGTAATATTCTGTTTTAATCTAAGAGAAAAATTTTATAAAATGATGTGATGTTGGTATATGACAGTTAAGCAGCTTAAGCTGTAAAAAAAGTTATAAAGGATTATCCAAAAAATGTTGGAAGAATGAAAAGAAAGACAGGACTTTTTATTATGCACATGAAAAAGCAAAGGAATTCTTGGTGCAAGTCATACACTGATGCATATGATATTGCGATGAAACCAAAATTGTTTCTATTGGGTCTTATGGTCATGGAATTAGAAATAAAATACGAAAAATTAATTCTATATATGGTAATTGTGACACAATTTCTGTTTGCATTAAGATGAAAGGATAATAAAATACATATTGGATTATAAAATTGGCAGAACTTGTGGAAGTAACGAAGCTGACCACATGACAAAGACTTTTTTGAAAGTCTGGAAATTTTATACAGAGTTTTTGTTGAAAGAAGAAAACAATGAATTGATTATATAGGATTTGGGGATTAAACAGGCTAAAAGCAAATAGAAAAAGGAAAGGAATTATAATGTTAAAAAGAAGGAGGGGAAAGATTAAGTTGATAACTATTTGATGGAAAGAAGTGCAGAAGTCATAATTCTATACATTTATTTTTCACACATTTATTAAATTTTAAAGTTCAAATAATAAATACATAAATGTATAAGGTAGCAAGGATGAAACCTGGGGTCCCTGCACAAAGAATACATTCTCTTGGCCTATTTCATTGCTCTTTGAGGACCGATGCCATTTTATTCTCACAGTAACACTAAGACACGATCCATGTTATTTCTTGAAAGACCATGGGATAGATAGAGGAATATTCACTTTGCTACTTGTGTCTGAGAAAGAATAAAGTGATCATTATCCAAGTTAGAGAAACCATTCTAATCTTGTCTGTCCCTGGGAAATGGTTCATAAAAAATCCTTGTTGTTTGAAAGCCACAAGGAATGTTCTCAACAGCCCTGAGCCCCGTGCTTTTTGAATGAGAAGTTTTGGCAGCACATCAATCATTTTTGTTATACCTAAAAAGAAACAAGTTATGACACCTGAGCTGTAGATTTGATTTACCCAATAGCTTTGCTGCTGTTTTTTAAAAATAACAGATAAATGCAACCATTGGTTATATGGTAATGCCTTTACATCCAATGACATACATTGATAATTTATCTTCTGGAGCTTGTCTCCTCTTGAACACGCATTCCTTATGAGTTTTTCAAACGGTGAATTGAATGTCCTTTCCCTCCATGTCAGAAAACACACACACACATACATGTACTGAAAGAAAAACAGCTTTAAATACAGAGAATGTGCAGTTCTGAATTATACACTTAATTCTTTGCTACTACAAGAGACATTGATATGATCCCTTACTGTTTTGGAAATAAACGTGAGGGGAATCCTGTTTAAAAATGAAGAAAGCTTTGTCTGCAAGGACAACATTGGCATTAATTCTGTGACAGCCCGATCATTTCCTTATTCGGTGGAGACTCATAATTCCTATTTGTTTAACGGTCTGGATCTTCTGAAAAGCTGACTCAAGTGAATAAGCATCTATTCCCTTTCTTAGCAACTTATACTTGTCAGCAAGAGACTAAATTGTGTCTCTAGGAGAGGTTTGAGCTCCCCCCCCCAAAAAAAACCCCTTGAATCAATTTTGGGATGAGGGTCTCTGTTCCTGATGCCTGGAGAAACAATGCAACATTTTACAATTTAATTTAACTTCCTGTATACAGTTAGGTGATTCCTATATAACAGTGATGGCTAACTTTTCTGGACCAATTGGTCAAAGCGTGCATATGTGTGCACCCGAATCCCCAAAATGTGATGCATGTACAGCCCCAAGACATACACCCCCCCTCCCACGCATGCACTTGCACCCTCCACATGCACCCTGCCCCCCACATGTGCACACACCCCACATGCACCCCGCTCCTGTGCATGCACAAGCCCTCTCATGCACCCCACCCCATGCATGCATGCTCCCCGCATGCGCCCTACCCTAGTGCATGCAAATGTGCCCCCTGCATGACGTCCCTGGTCTACCATACTTATCTATGGTAGCAGAGGAATATTATTCTGAATAATTTCAGGTGTATTTGCTCCCCTCCCTCTGCCACACTAGCAGTCAATGTCCCTATCCTAATTAGGGGAAACACATTCATCACTCAGTACAGCTAGCAAAGATATAGTCTGTACATTTCTTTATTAAACATCAGCAAACATTAATTGGCAGGGAGAAGCAGAAACAATAGACAAGAATTTGCATTATCTGTATTTGCATATCAAAAGGGAAAGAACTTTCCAGAGCTATTTAGCAGAGCTATTTAGCATGGACAGTGCCCAAAGGGCATTATTGTCTTTAGTTATTCCAACCTTAACCCTTTTTTTAGTACTTAATGGCAGCAAAATAGAGATGGAAGTAGGAAGAAGGTAACCTTTCTTGCTGGTCTACACTATTAAAGAAACAGTTTGGTGGGTGGAGGTGAGAAATCCAAGAGGAGGTAGGTCTCCCATCTTACAAAGCAACCAAAAGACCATTATGGTCTTGGAGGCTCCAACTGGTCCAGAATGCGGCTGCGCGGGTGATTTTGCGCCCATGTAATGCCTCTCCTACACGAGCTGCACTGGCTCCCAGTGGTCTTCCGGGTGCGATTCAAGGTGTTGGTCATCACCTTTAAAATGCTCCATGGCTCAGGACCTGGGTATCTACGAGACCGCCTTCTGCCACCGAATAGCCTCCCACCAGCCAGTTCGCTCCCACAGAGAGGGACTCCTCAGGGTGCCGTCGGCCAAACAATGTTGGCTGGTGACACCCAGGGGGAAGGCCTTCTCTGTGGGAGCCCCTACCTTTTGGAACGAACTGCCCCCGGAAATACGCACAATCTCCAACCTCCAAGTTTTTCGCTGTGCCCTCAAGACCCTGCTCTTCCACCAGGCAGGGCTGTCTTGAAACTGAGTTTTAATTTGGTGTTTTAAATTTTTGGGTTTTAATTAATTTCGGCTGCAAGTGTAATAATTTTAACAGTTTTTAAATTTAAGTTATGATGTTTATATATTGTGTTTTTATTTGGCTGTACACCTCCCCCCTTCAGGAGAAGGGCAGTATAGAAATAAAATTAAATAAATAAATAAAATAAATAAATGATCAGCAGGAGAGTTTGACCACACATCCCTAAGGGAGATCCTAAGTTATCTACAACAACAGAATAGGTGGATAAGGATAAGGCAGATACTGTGTCACCACCAGTGGTAGGTTTCAAAAATCTTTACTACCGGTTCTGTGGGTGTGGCATGACTTGGTGGGCGTGGCATGGGAAGGATAGTGTAAAATCTCCATTCCCACCCCACTCCAGGGAAAGGATATACAAGACCTGTTGGCCTACAGGTAGAGCTCTTGCCTCACAATCAGGAGCTTGTGAGTTCGATCCTAGGTAGAGCCATATGTAGGATCTCCTGCTTGGGCAGAAGGTTGGACTAGATGACTCTCAAGGTCCCTTCCAATTCTGTTAATCTGTAAAATCTCCATTCCCACCCCAATCCAGGGGAAGGTTACTGCAAAATCCCCATTTTCTCCCAATCAGCTGGGACTTGAGAGGCAGAGAATAGATGGAGGCGGCACCAGTCAGAATTTTTACTACCAGTTCTCTGAACTACTCCAAATTTCCGCTACCGGTTCTCCAGAACTTGTCAGAACCTTCTGAAACCCGCCTCTGGTCACCACACACTTACCTACAGAGCTGTTTCACTCAGAAATGGTCCCCAGTGTTTTACAAGAATCACCACTGTTGTTTTAGAGGCCTGTTTGCTCGAGGTCTGAGCACTGAGCAAACTACTGACAAATAAGAGGAAAAAATTCAAAATTTTTTACTACTGGTTCTGTGGGTGTGGCTTGGTGGGTGTGGCGTGGCTTGGTGGGTGTGGCTTGGTGGGCATGGCAGGGGAAGGTTATTGCAAAATCTCCATTCCCATCCCACTTCAGGAGAAGGATACTGCAAAATCCCCGTTCCCTCCCCACTTCTGGGGGAAGGATATTATAAAGTCTCCATTCCCACCCCACTCTGGGCCCAGCCAGAGGTGGCATTTGCTGGTTCTCCGAACTACTCAAAATTTCCGCTACCGGTTCTCCAGAACCTGTCAGAACCTGCTGAACAGCACCCCTGAGGACAACTTTAACCCAGGCGACAGATTACCTGGAAGTGAGGTGAAGTAAGGTGAGCAGGCCCGATCCGGTAGCGATGGGAGCAGGTGGTTCGGAGAACCGGTAGCAAAAATCTCTGTGCCACCCCCTCCATGCCCAGTTGAGCTGTACGATCATCAGAGGCTTTTTTTTTCTTTTAAAAGCATTTTTTTCTACAACCTCTTCCAACGAAAAAAATGCTTTTAAAAGTTTAAAAAAAAGCCTCTGATGATCGCGCGGCTCAGCTGGGATCGTCAGAGGCTTTTCAAAGCATTTTTTTCTGCAATCTCTTGGCTTTGAAAAGTCTCTGACGATTCTGACGAGTTGCCTGATCGACAGAGGTTTTTCAAAGCATTAAAAAAAATGCTTTGAAAAGTTAAAAAAAATGGCCACGCCCACCCAGTCACATTACCCCCTTCCACCAAGCCACACCCACAGAATCAGTACAAACAGATTTTACATTTCACCCCTGAAGATGAGGTAGAACTGGGACTTGCCAAGGAAGCAGATCTCCAGAAGCCCTGGCCAGCCATCCTGGTTCCCACGTCTGGTTTTGGGGTGGGGGAGGGGGAGGGGGGAGGATTCAGATTTGCTTTTGCAGCTGATGTGGAGAAAGAAATGCAAGTGGTCCTCAACTTATGACCACAACAGAGCTCAGAATTTCTGTTTCCAAGTGAGAAATTGGTTAAGTGAGTTTTGGCCCATTTAATGACGTTTCTCAACACATTTGTAAAGCGAATCGCTGCAGTTGTTAAATTAGCAATGTGGTTGTGAAGTGAATCTGGCTTCCCCGCTGACTCTGCTTGTCAGAAGGTCGCAAAGGGGATCATGTGACCCTGGGCTGCTCTGAAGAAGCTTCTTGGCTAAGAAGCGAAACATCTTCAAAGAAAAATCAGATAGTCCAGTTGCCTCTTGAAAAAGCACCTTTGGGACAACCATGACCTGGATGACTGAGAATCTCCATAGACATTTTGATTAAAACATTTCCGAACCTATTTTTCATTGTTTTTTAATGCAAAGTGGAAAGTGCAACAAGCATGACATTGTTGTGGTCCACCAGCAGCCTGCAGAGCTGGCAGAAGAATCAGACAATGAGGAGGCTAGGGAGGAACATGGGCCAGCCCTGGAGTCTGGGGAAGGCTCAGACGAGGGCTCTGTGTTGGAGGCAGAGAAAGGGCCATCTGGGAGGTACATGCTGCCTCCGGAGCCTCCAGAGTCGGACCTCAATGAGGCAGAGGAACAGGGGGAGCCTGTTCCTAGTGTGTGCATGCACAGACCTGCCAGAAGGCAAGAACAGTTAAAGCAAAAGGGGCAACTCGGGAGTAGGGCTTGGAGATGATTGGCCCCTCCCTTAAGACTTAAAAGAGGAACAAAAGAGGAGTGGGCCTTTGCAGGAAGCAACTTGTTAATTCTGTGCAGTTTAAAGTCTGAAGCTCTGTTTGATTCTGGAGTCCATGTGGCTTTGCCAATTAGGTCTTTGGCAGCGTGTCAAGGGAGATAAAGGCGGGTGATTATCAGCCTTATCCCGAAGGACTCTTTACAACTATTTGGGACTCATCTGTGAATGAACAGAATTCACAGCTATTAAAATAAAACAGGTTTTTGGGATTATTCGTGTACTTTACTGACTCAGGACACCTAGATCAGAACAGACATCTTCTGAACATAAAACCTGGACCACTGCATCTTCTCTCTATGAGTTCATCAAAATAAATTTATAATTTGAAGGAGACATCGGGCATTTTTCTTGCACGGTGATTAAGGCATCAAGAAAGCTTATTTTGTTTCATATTATTGTTGAGTGGCATCCGACAGGATCTATAATATAAACCCAAAATACCTGGGCTTAAAAAAAATAATCCAATGACTATTAGTTAAGAGGAAAGAGATAATTAACGTTTTGCTTCCACCTGGTATTAATTTGGAATTTTGCAACCCAGGAACGTAGCCTAATTTGAGCACTTTGAAATGGGCAATGGCGGTGTGAAAAATAACAATAGATATGGCATGAGATATTCAGTTTCTCTTGATAATGCTGACTCCCAACGCCCATACTCATTCTTTAGGGGTAAGCTCTTGATGGAATAAGAGTTGGGGCTAGAAGACAGTGACAGCAACAGCAATAGCCTTTAGACTTGTATACCGCTTCACAGTGCTTTTAGCCCTTTCTAAGCGGTTTACAGCATATTACTCCCAATAATCCAGGTCCTCATTTTACTGATCTTGGAAGGGTGGAAATCTGAGTCAACCTTGAGCCGGTGAGGATCGAACCCCTGGCAGTCAGTAGAATTAGCCTGCAATACTGCATTCTAACCACTGTGCCATCACATCAGATCAGTTCCTCCATTTCCCATTAATAGATTGAGAGGTCTACTAATTGCCAGTCATCCTTCATTAACTCGATAACCTGGAAATAATTTTGTTCACAATGTAAGTAGCAAACAGGAAGACTTCTGAATTTCCCCTTTTCAAACTGCTTACTGCTTCAAAGATTAACTTCTAACTAGTTTCCTTTTAAAAAACGTGGCCTGGGACCTTAGGAAATGGAATTATAGAGATTCATATTAATAAATATATAAATCTGTACAGTTTAATGTATCAGTCGTTTAGCAACGGTTTGAAGTTACAATGGTTTGGCGGGGGGGGGATGTGATTTATGACCTGATCTCACATTTACAATCATTGCAGCATTTCCATAGTCACATGATCAAAATTTGGGCGCTTGGCAACTGGCATGTAGTTACCAAGCCCCCAAATTTTAATGACTGTTGCAATGTCCCAGGGTCATATGATCTCCATTTGTAACTTTCCAAAGGGGTTCCACACAAGCAAAATCAATAGGGGAAACCAGATTTGCTTATGACTGAATGATTCTCTTAAAGACCATGGCCAAAAAAACCACACACCATAAAATCGGGTGTGACTCATTGCTTAGTGATGGAAGTTCCAGACACAATTGTGGTCATAAGTTAAGAACTATCTTTTATTTTTATTTTTGTTGGAGGCTGATCCTCAAAATCTTCTTTCAAACGTCTGGAGCCTTGGTGGTGCAGGGGACTAAAGTGCTGTTAAATAGCACTTAGCTGCCAGCTGCCTGCAATTACTGCGAGTTCAAATGTCACCAGGCTCATCAGCCTTCCATCCTTTCGTGGTAGGCAAAATGAGGACCCAGATTGTGGGGGCAATAAACTGACTCTGTATAAAAAAGAACACCACTGGGCGGGAGGGGGGGCGAAAGCCCTACTAAGCAGGTATATACAAAAGTATGAAGGCTATTGCTTAATGCATTGTAAATTGCCCTGAGTCTCCGGAGAAGGACGGCATATAAATCGAACCAATAAATAAATAAATAAATAAATAAATAAATAAATAAATAAATAAATAAATAAATAAATAAATAAATAAATAAATAAATAAAAGTGTCTATACCAGTGATGGTTAACCTTTGCATGCGCATGTGTTGGCACCCATAATGCAACATGGCTCCTTGCCTGCGCATGCATGTACAACCCCGCCACGCCCCCCCCAATGCATGCGCACATGACCCTCCCACGCCCCATTTTGGGCCTAGCAGGCCGCCCTGCAGCCTCCTGGGCCCAAAAACAGGTCGTAGGGGGGCACGTCACACACACCCCTGCGCATGTGTGCGTGACCCCTCTGCGCATGCCATGTGTCTCCCGCATGCGCCTTGCCCCTCTTGAATCCCAAAAATCAGCTGGTTGGCGGGAGGTGCACGTGCACTTGCTCAGTGGAGCTGAGCTGGACGACAGCTCGTTTGCCCGCAGAGGTCTCTGCGTGCCAGCTGTGGCACATGTGCCACAGACTCGCCATTATAATGTTGGTGAGGGTGGTAATTATTGGGGTGACACGAGCTGCAGATAACACTCTTTATTGTATAAGTATAACCACAACTCCGTAACAGCCGGCAAAAGAAGATTCCCCTGACAGCTCTTATATAGCTGCTGTCAGATCACTTTAACCAATCAGGAACTGTGGAAATTCCCGCTCAAAACAAGGGTTATGATCCAGCCAATCAGGACGCGGTGACTCTGTCCTCAGGGCAGCGTGCCGACGCAACAGCCATCACGGGTCTATACTGTCAGAGAGGCAGCCAGATCAGCAATGTTGCTTTATTTCTGGAAACATTATTTCTGACACTTGGTGGCCAGAATTTCTTATGGCTTTTCATTGTTGACCAGTATTAATTTGGAGTAATTCTTACAGCACTTTCTTGAAAAATCCATGGTCAATTGGTTAAGAACTTAGTCAGTTCACTAATGCATATTCAGTCTATTTGTCAGTAAGTCTTATAAACATTTAAAAGCGTGAAAGGAGAGGAAGAAAAGCCTTCTGAAGATGGGACTGAGCAGGTGATTATAGTATTGCACATAAAAAATGCATGTAGGAAATAGGTAAATGTGTGTGTGCGTGTGAATTGAGTGTATTGCTGTACTAAAATCTCCATTGGGGGCAATGGAGATTTTAGTGCAGCAATACACTCAAAGCATATGGACTTAGTTCAGTGGCTCTTGCAATGAATGAGCAATACGCAGCAAATGCCTTCTACCTAGTTGAGTCTATTAAAAATAATTTTACCTGGTTTCTGTATCTCAAGGTTTCTTCAGGAATTTCTATTTTTATTTTTTTTTTAAACCGCAATATATTTTATTTATAGAAAGCAAATGGAAAATGTATGCATATAACACCCAAAGGCTTGTGAAGATGGCATATGTATAATTTACAGTCTAATTATATGCAGAAGCAGGTTTTGTGATTCCAGCGGGATTAGCAAGCATTAAAGATTCATTTGACATTATTTATCAATTTATCACACGCAGTTTGTCTTTTATCAGTTCTGCTTCTTCTTTAATTTACATATAGTTACAATGGCAGTAGCATTCCTATAATAACTTTTAACTCTACATTTTAGGAATAACAAGATTATTTTAAACATAGAGGCAGTCTCTCTGTGTGTGTACATGTCTATGTATCCGGATATGTATTGGTTTTTTTTTAAATTTGATTTATATGCCGCCCTTCTCCGGAGACTCAGGGCGGCTTACAATGTGTTAAGCAATAGCCTTCATACTTTTGTATATTTATATTTATACAAAGTCAGCTTATTGCCCCCAACAAACTGGGTCCTCAGTTTACCCACCTTATAAAGGATGGAAGGCTGAGTCGACCTTGAGCCTGCCTTTTATGAAAGCATAGTTATCAAAATAATGTATTGTCACATAACTCAAAATTATCTGATGAAAGAAAACAATTTTAATTTGACTTGAGCATATTATTCATAAATTGCTTTATCCAAGCATACAAACTACTATGCAATCATGTATATTTAGAAAAATCGCCATCAAGTCCAATGAGGCTTTCTCTCAGGAAATTGAATCTAGAATTTAAGGGGGTTTTCTTTCTTTTCTTTTCTTTTCTTTTCTTTTCTTTTTTCTTTTTTCTTTCCTTTTCTTTTTTTGCTTTAAGAGTATGTCACCAGAAAGCAAAGAAAGAAAGAAACATTTCCTGAACCAAAAATATATCTATAGGTTTGGGTGTGAATATAACAGAATATATAGTTAATTTGGGTACATGTTTATTAGGCTATGTTGACTGATTGGTTGACTCTAATTGTCTATTCTGCATAAAGAATACATTATATGTTCAGAAGCTGTAGAGATACCATGTAGGGAAAATAGTACAGGATGCATGGTGGGGTATTGCAGTTAAATTTGAAATCAGATTCATGTTTTTTACATACTTGTGTCCTCTAGGTTAACAACAATACAACTGCAGTGCATCCAGGCTACAAATTAGGACATTCCAGGCTGGATATTCCTCTCTATATCCATTAGCCCAGGGGGGTCAAACTCAAGGCCTGCGGGTCGGATGCGGCCCTCAGGGTGCCTAGCTCTCTACATGGGGCTCCCCTTGAGGACCACCCGGAGGCTCCAACTGGTCCAGAATGCGGCCGCGCGGGTGATTATGGGGGCGACTTGGCGCTCCCATGTGACACCTCTCCTGCGTGAGCTGCACTGGCTCCCAGTGGTCTTCCGGATGCGCTTCAAGGTCTTGGTTCTCATCTTTAAAGCGCTCCATGGCTTAGGGCCCAGGTACTTACGAGACCACCTTCTGCCACCGATAACCTCCCACCAGCCAATACGCTCTCATAGAGAGGGCCTCCTCTCTATGAGAGCGTATTGCCTGACCGACGTAGGGTGCCGTCGGTCAGGCAATGTCGACTGGTGACCCCCAGGGGGAGAGCCTTCTCTGTGGGGGCTCCCGCCCTCTGGAACGAGCTACCCCCGGGGATCCGATTAATCCCAGACCTCCGCACTTTCCACAAGGCATTAAAGACTTTTCTATTCCAGGAAGCCGGGCTGGCTTAACGTAGATTTTAATGGGTGAATTTTAGGAGGGATTTTAAATTTGGGGAAGCCAAAATTTGATTTAATTACGTTTTTAGATTATTTTTAACTTTTATATTGCTTGTATTTTAATGTTTTAATGTTTGGCTGTTCACCGCCCTGAGTCAGTCAGGAGAAGGGCGGTATATAAATCTAATAAACTAAACTAAACTAACTAAACTAGATCTGGCCCTTGGGTTTGCCCTGGAAACAGCAAAGGACTGGCCTGTGGTGCCTCTGCCAGCGAAAAAGGAGGTCCTGCAGCCCTCTGCCAGCAAAAATGGAGCTTGGAAGGGCTGCATGTGGCCCTCCCCAGCTCGGTTTTTGCTGGCAGAGTGCTCAGGCCACCATAGGCACCCCCGACATGACTGATGTTGAACTGGCCACACCCGCCCTGCCCCCTGCCACCAATGAATCGAGTTTGACACCCCTGCATCAACTCCAAGAAGCACTTTCAGTCTGTCTCAGCCTTGAACTGCAGCTAGAAAGTTACTCAGAATACTTTGGCTTTCTTGTTATACAGATATGTGTAGTAGAATTATGTTATACACCCTTAAAATAGCTAGACAAATGTACGTACTATATGAAAGCACAAACGTTGCTTAAAATACTTGAAAACACTTTTGAAGTTTTAAAACTTGAGCACTTTCCCATTTTTGTTTTTATTGTTTTATTAGAAAACACAATTCGTGCATTAAGGAGCAGATGAGGTTATTCAGCTGAATTTGCCTGCCTTCTCTACTGTTTCGGATTTTAGGAGTAGATGTTCCTATCAGGGCCAACAGAAGAAGATCCCTTCTATGAGCTGCTGTGGTGCAGTGGTTGGAATGCAGTACTGCAGGCCACCTCTGCTGCCTGCCAGCTGTCTGCAATTTGGCAGTTCAAATCTTACCAGGCTTAAGGTTGACTTAGCCTTCCGTCCTGCCGAGGCCCCAGATTGTTGGGGGCAATAGGCTGACTTTGTAAACCGCTTAGAGAGGGCTGTGAAGCACTGTAAAATGGTATATAAGTATAAGTGCTATTGCTATTGCTATAGCAGAAGTAGCTATGTACAGCTTCTTTCACCTCTATCTCCTAGTTTTCGCTACTGAAAGAATATATGCATAAATTGCTGTGGATGTTATTGGGAAGCCAGAAATTTTAGCAGTTGAGTTGGCAAATAATATTAGCAGCCATAAACTGTGAAAAATCGTCACGGGATGTGAATCATTCCTATTAAAAGGCAGTTTGAAGGATGAGGAGCAGCAGGGCTCACACTGAAGTAGAGAGAGATCAGCATAGTCCAAAACCAACATTTGCAAGAGTTGTTCTTTAAAAAATGTGGAATGATTAGCAA
Source organism: Masticophis lateralis (assembly GCA_030761175.1). Taxonomy (NCBI): domain Eukaryota; kingdom Metazoa; phylum Chordata; class Lepidosauria; order Squamata; family Colubridae; genus Masticophis; species Masticophis lateralis. The sequence goes on along the minus strand of JAUDYJ010000006.1, from coordinate 78,729,564 downwards.
CCGCAAACAACTACCAGTAGGAATTGTAACTGGGAGAGGCATCCGTGGTGCAGCAAGAGAGAGCAAATGAGGATGTATGCATTGTGGTATCAGTATACAATTCAATTCACTTATGTACTTGCATCAAATTAGGCACAAGGATTCCTTGCAGACGCTATGACCTATGTTGCCATCAAGAGTTGTGGTGGCGCTGTGGTTAGAATGCAGTATTGCAGGCTGACTCTGCCCACTGCCAGGAGTCCAATCCTGACTCGCTCAAGGTTGACTCGAGTTTCCAACCTTCCCGAGGTCAGTAAAATTAGGACCCAGATTGTTGGGGGCAATAGGCTAACATTTGTAAACCTCTTAGAGAGTGCTATAAAGCACGATGAAGCAGTATGTGAGTCTAAGTGCTATTGTCATTGCTATTTTGATTTGTTGAGGAAACATGTGGGAAAAGGAAAGGATGGACTGGTTCTTTGAATCCCTTTGTCTTGGAGGAAGAGATGACTAAGGGATGGTGTTAAAAATTAGTATTAGAGAGCAATGAGGTATTGCAACATTTGGCTGCATATTTCCCTTGTAAGAATTCAGAGAGCCTTCCATGTCCTATCCAGCAATAAAAATTCTTTTTATCACTCGAACAGACAACTCATCAGCAGGTAGTACATTAAAAAACCAGCAATCCCCAACCTTTTGGGCACCAGGGACTGGTTCTATGGAGAGAGCTTTTTCCACAGACAGGAAAGGGCATAGTTTTGCATGCTGCCTGCATCCCACGGATGGGGCTTACTTTGCACAGCCCGATATCTGGCATGCCGCAACCTGGTGCCAGTCCATGGACCTTGTGTTGGGGACCCCTGCATTAAACAACTTATTAACCTGCATAAATTACTAATATTATTTTAGTTTACTTTGGAAAATAAAGAATTGGGAAAGGGGGGCTTTCTCAGAGAAGACAATGTTCCTGCAGCCTCTACTCACATGTGCCTCAAAAATTGCCTCTAGGCATTAATTCCACCTGGAGCATCTGCAACAGATTCAATAAATGGATTATATGCATTATCACCCTGTGGTTAAATGTCTGTACTTGCTATCTAAGATGCTGAGTGCCAGATCATTTAGACACCTGTATAATTTCATTAAAAGGGATCACTCAGTATAGTTTTACAAAGAGAGGGGAAATAATCCTCCCATTATAAATTATTTGAACAGGTATTGCTGAGTTGTTTCTCAAATATGCACTCTGCAGTATATCTGTAATTATGTCATTATGGGCAATTATAATCTGGGAAATGTTCCCATTTTTGTTATTTTTTGTTTTTTTTAAGTAAAAAATTGGCCAAAAAAAAAAAAAAAAAAGAAAGCTCCAAATCAGTTTGGTTAAAAGGCCTGGATGATATATGTGCAGTTGAGTTGCCCTCACCCAATATTTAATGTGTATTTGCTAAGCAATTTCTAGAAAGAAGGAAGTGCTGTTTTCACAAAACAAGTTGAAAGGTTTAAGGGTAGAGCAGTGTTTCTCAACTTTGGCAGCTTTATAATGGGTGGACTTCAACTCCCAAAGCCTAGCTGGGGAGTTCTGGGAATTGAAGTCCATCTGTTTTAGAGCTGCCAAGATTGAGAAAGGCTAGGGTAGAGAGGATAGTTTGACAGAGAGAAGGAAACTCTGTCCCCAAAGCAGGAGACAGATTAGCAGAGTTAGAAGGGATCTTGTAGGTCATCTAGTCCAACCCCCACTGCCAAAGCAGGAGACCCTACACCCGTGATGGCGAACCTATGGCACGGGTGCCACAAGTGGCACGCAGAGCCATATTGGTGGGCATGTGAATGTTGCCCTAGCTCAGCTCCAGCGCACATGCGTGCTCTGGCCAATTGATTTCCAGGCTTTCCAGTCCCACTGGAAGTTAAGAAACTGGCTGTTTCCAGCCTCCGGAAGGCCTCCGGGGGGATGGAGAAGGCTATTTTTGCCCTCCCCAGGCTGCTAGAAAGCCTCTGGAGCCTGGGGAGGGGGGGAAACGGGCTTACCGTCCCTGTTCTGGCCCCGTTCCCAGGAATACCCCCCCTCAGACAGTCAGAGTCTAATGAACTGGCAGGCAACCAAGTAAGCTGATAACAAAGCTTGGCAGCAATCCCTGCAACTGCTTGCCAAAGTCTTTATTAATAGTTCAGTCAAATACACACCACCAAAATGTACAGAGCTGAAACGCAGGGCCGATTCGAAACCGGGATCCATGAATCTTTGTTTTGTTCATCACAAAGATACAGACTGCAATCCCTCTCTTTTATAGCCTGTGAGGTGTGGTCCACCAGCTAATCACGACCACGCCTTTTCCTCTGCTGGGCTCTCCTGTCTCTCCGACGCTGGCGAGGATCCAACCAAAACTCACTCCCCTCATCAATGTCCTCCTGTGGCTGCGGGGACGAGCTTGGCTCTGGGCCTATCTCCTGCCCTTCGGTGGCCTCCGGTGGCATTGCCAGAGAGGAGAGTCCTGGAGAAGGAGGCCTTGCCAACTCCTCTCCCTCACTCTCAGAGTCCTCCCCTGCTGATGACGCAGGCTCAGGCAACGGAGCCACAACAGTCCCCATCATGCCATCACATGCCAAAAGCAGGGGGAAGTGGGGGGGTCACATGCGCATACGCGGGAGGGCGGGGTGCATTGAATTATGGATGTGGGCACCCGCACCCATGACCCCCCATGCGACCCCTGCTTTTGGCATGTGACGGCAAAAAGGTTAGCCATCACTGCCCTACACCATTTCTGACAAATGTGGTTTAAGCTCATATAAAGATAGACATTTATGACAATGCCCAAGATAGACCCCTAAAGGGGGGAGTTGGAAGCATATTCAAATTTGCAAGTTTCTGTTGCTATAGCCATTCTAATAAAAGTAGGTTTAGGCCAATGCAGCATTTGTTTCTTGAGTTGGTCTATCTTTTAGGGCTAATATAATATATTTCTTTTTCTCTTTTATATCATTTACATTGATAAAGCAAAAAAAACCAACAACCCTGACTCAGAAATGGGTTTTTGTGCTGTTTTTTTTCCTGAAAATTTAAAAGCACTCCATTAAATCTGCAAGAATTAAAACACATAGAGCAGCTCAAGGTCATCAAATAACTATATTAGATCATGAGCATGCTTAATTAATTAGCCACAAGAGTAATAATAATAATAATAATAATAACAACAACAACAACAACAACAACAACAACAACAATAACTGGTTAAGATCAGGAGTACTGGAAAAAGAAACAGAAAGCTTTATTTTGGCAGCTCAAGAACAAGCCCTAGCCACAAATTACATGAAGGCAAAAATTCAACATGTTACCGCCAACAGCAAATGCCACCTCTGCAATGAGAAAGAAGAGACAGTTGACCACCTGATCAGTGGATGCAGCAAAATTTCACTGACTACCTACAACGCCATGACCACGTTGCTAAGATCATTCACTGGAAATTGTGCCAGAAGTTTGGATTTGAGTACAGCAAAAACCACTGGGAACATCAGGTTGAGAAAGTTTTAGAGAATGAGAAACTCAAGATCTTGTGGGACTTTAGGATTCAGACTGACAGACACCTGATCCACAACACACCTGACATAACAATAGTTGAAAAGAAAAGAATAGGATTCATTGACATTGCAATCCCTGGTGACGCACGGATTGAAGATAAGCAGCTAGAAAAAATCACAAAGTACCGGGGCTTGCAAATTGAAGTTGAGCGACTGTGGAAAAAGAAATAGTGTGTTGTCCCGATTGTAATTGGAACCCTTGGAGCAATACCCAAAGGTCTACCCCGCTATTTAGAAATTCTAAATTTACCAGACTTGAACATTTTGACTCTACAAAAAACCACCTTACTCGGAACAGCTTACATCCTCCGACGATACCTTAACAGTTTCTAGAACCTTGGTTAGGACTCGAGCTGCTGAGCTATTAACCAGCCTCAAAGGCTGTGAATCTCACTAAAGATTAACCAATAATAATAATAACCCAATATACTACATTCAGTTTCCCAATATAAACCAGTGGAAAAATAAATCACAAATGTTCACAGATCCTTCTGTAAGCCACAAAAAAGTTCTCAGAAACTGATTCAGGAACTGCATGTAGATTATCAGAGAGAAAAACTCCATTGATAGGACCACTCTCCTTTTCTAATATGTCAAAATAGTACGACTAAACTAAACCATGAAGAAAGAACAGAGATGAGAAACAGAAGGGCATGCGTGCAACTTAAGTAGATGGGGAAAAGAGCCATCAAATGTTGCAGGGCCAGTTTACCATATTTTAATAATGTAATAGACTGATGCACAATCACGCTCTTTTCATAAGCCAATTATGTTCCAAAATCTAAGAGTACCCCACTGTAATCTTTGAAGGTATAAATCCTGGAAAATTTTAAATCCAATTAAGATTAAGTCATACATTCCACCTATATTTCTATAGAGGAAATGCCCAGACAACTATAACATTTCTCTTTTTATTCTTTGTAGCCATTGGTGATCAGAAGAGTGGTCTTTTTTTTTACTTGTTATGATAAATATTTGTTTGTTTGTTTGTTTATTAAATTTCTATACCACCCTTCTCCCAAAGGACTCAGGGCGGTGCACAGCCATAATAAAAACCAATATATACCACAAAATTTAAAAACAATTAAAACGGATTAAATAATTTGGCCCTTATTTTTTTATAAAAACCCCAAAATTAAAATATCCATTTAAAATTCAGTTTCTCGTCAGCCCGGCCTGTTGAAATAATAGGGTCTTAAGGGCACGGCAGAAGGTTCGTAGGTTGGGGATCAAACGTATCTCCGGGAGCAATTCATTCCAAAGGGCAGGAGCCCCCACAGCGAAGGCTCTCCCCCTGGGGATCGCCAGTTGACATACTTTGACCAACAGCACCCTGAGGAGTCTCTCTCTGTGGGAGTGTACTGACCGGTGGGAGGCTATCGACGGCAGAAGGCGATCTCGCAGGTACCCAGGTCCTGAGCCGTGGAGTGCTTTAAAGGTGGTAACCAACACTTTGAATCGCATCCAGAAGACCACTGGGAGCCAGTGCAGCTTATGCAGGAGAGGTGTTACAAGCGTGCGTCGTGTCGCCCCCATAATCACCTGCGCAGCCGCATTCTGGACCAGTTGGAGTCTCCGAGTGCTCTTCAAGGGGAGCCCCATGTAGAGTGTGTTACAGTAGTCCAGACGGGAAGTGACGAGGGCATGAGTGATCGTGCGCAGGGTGTCCCGGTCCAGAAAGGGACGCAACTGGTGTACCACACGAACCTGATAGCTTTTCACTTGCTAGGGTAAATATTCTCACAGGACTTGGTAGCTACAGTATGCCTGTATTCACACTTTTTTAAAATTCCTAATTGGCAGAGCTTAAAGCACACTGATGCCAACAACTTTTTAAAGAACAGCAAATGTGGTCGTTTGTATCCCACAATTCATCGTTCTGCCACTAGGTAGAAGCAGAACATCTTAGAAAACAGCTTCTGTGGCTGAAAAGCCTGATGAAATTAGTATAGATGTTTGCGCACATCGGTGCAGTTAGGTGCAAGGATAGAAATACTAGATGTCTGCAAGTCCACTTACCTGGGAGTATGTCCTCCATAAATCAGTGAAGCTTACTTAGCCTCTTTCTCATGGTTTATCTCATTACTTAATCAATTTGTTAACAAGAGAACATTAACAAAGGCTGTATATCATGCTAGTTGTCTCTTCTGCATCTAGAACATTTAAAGAAAAGGGTACATTGATTTAGTTTTCAGACAGACATATACTATAGGAAAAGCAATTAACTAGAAGTCAGAATCTGTCTGATGTGATCTGCAATGTGCAGGATTCTCTGGCTGGTGTCCCAGGTGTGTTGAATTACAACTCTTCACTACTGGAATCCGGACTGTCTACTCTACATGGCTGCCTGGAATATTCCATTGAACAGAAAGATTGGACACAAGCCAAATAAATTAAATTGATTAAAAATGAATAGCCATCCTGGCTGTGGAAAACATGAACTATTCTCTAGTATTTTCTAAAGGTTATCAGGTAGGGAAATCAATCAACCAATCAATCAGAATAGAACTGCAAGGGACCTAGGAGGTTTTCTAGTCCAACCCATTGCTCAAAAAGGAGACCCTATACCAGTGGTGGCTAACCTTTTCAGCACCAAGTGCTGGAAGCGCGCACATGCACACACACACATAATGCAATGCGCGTGTGACCCCGCCCACATGCCCCCTGTGCATGCACCCACAATCCCGTGTGACCCCGTGCGTGCGACCCACCCCATGCATGCAGTGAGACCCCTGCGTGCGCCCCAGCCCCCGCGCATGTATGGCAGAGACCTAACCAGCAGAAGGTGCGCACGCATGCATGGCAGAGCCGGCTCGCGTGCCCGCAGAGGGGGCTCTTGAGTGCCAGCTGTGGCACACGTGCCATAGTTTCGCCATCACGGCCCTATACCTTTTCAGACAGGTAGCTGTCCAATCTTTTCTTAAAACCTCCAGTGATGAAGCATCTACAACTTCTGAAGGCAAGCTGTTCCACTGGTTAATTGTCCTCACTATTAGAAGGTTTCTCCTTAATTCCAGGTTGCTTCCCTCCTTGATTAGTTTCGATCCATTGTTTCTCAACCTGCCCTCTAGTGCAGGGGTGTCAAACTTGGAGCGTCATGTGACGTATTGTGACTTTTTTCTCCTTTGCTAAATTAGGCGTGGGCGTGGCTAGCATGTGACACAGCTGGCCCGCGGGGCGGGCCACAAGTTTGACAGCCCTGCTCTAATAGGGTCAACAGTCAAATAAGTTGACCCTCTCTTCTTTGTGACAGCCCCTCAGATACTGCTATCATGTCATCCCTAGTCCTTCTTCTCTCTAGACTAGCCATACCCAATTCCTGCAATTGTTCTTCGTATGTTTTTGTCTCCAGGCCAGCAGGAAAAGTTAAAATAATTTTTTATTCCTAAGCAATAGGGCATTAAAACTAGAGAAATTATTTGGTTGCTTTCCTTCAGTTGTACAGATAGACCCACTGCAACTAATAGAGGAAATTGTTCATAATATGTAATTTATAAGATTGCTTTGTGGGGTTTACTTTTTGTTTGTTTGTTTTCTGCTTTTCGCTTATTAACTGACTCAGTCAAGGCATATGCACCACACTTTTTTATTAGCTAAATAGCAATATGTATCTGTGATTTCTGTATCCAAGCAATGCACCTCATCTGTATGCATGACAGAGCAATATTAGCTTTTTATTTCAGGTGCAAAAATATTCAAGAAATTGTTGGCATTGTGTGAGTTAGCAACAGGAGTTGACAGTGATCTAAGATACGCCTTCCCAGGCAACAGTCAGGAGTCTGGCAGCACCTTCCCAGAATAACACATTTTATTAAAAGTAACCATCTTGGAAATAAAGTAACTTTGCCAACATAATCGAGTAAGGGATTGCTGACACAAATACATCAAGCAATTTTGAACTATCTGCCAGTCTCCACAAATACAATGGATCTGTGAAACAAGTTAACACATTAACAAGTGTTAATTAATAAGGTATTTGTAATGGGTCTCACGTGTTACTTAACTACCGTACTTTTCGGAGTATAAGATGCACTTTCCCCCCCTAAAAAAGAGTGGAAATGTTGGTGCGTCTTACACACTGAATATAGCCATTTTTGGCCTCCCGAAACCCCGCCCTGCACATCCCGTTTTTGCGAAAAACGGGCCCGTTTTTCTCAAAAACAAGATGCACAGAGGGTTTGGGAGGCCTGCAGAGTGCTCCTGGTGGCTGGGGAGGGCAAAAACTTTTTTTTTCTTGTTTACCTCTTTGAAATCTTGGTGCATCTTTGTGAGAGGAAAAACCTCTCAGCATGTTTGCTGCAATTAATTGATTGTTTGGTTGAACTGTTTGAATGAACCAATCAGAGCACAGCTTCCTGGCTCTGAGTTTCCCGCACTTTTCAACGGTCGGGGATGAGTATATAAGTAGCAGCAGGACTACAGCCGAACTTAGAACTACAGAGACTCTGAGAACAGAGAGACCTCCAGAGACTCTCACACAGACCTCCAGAGCTGAAGTCACTACAATGAGCTGAGTCACTGCCTTGCTCCTGAAAAGACTGACAACACAGAGAGCCTCCCACGTTTGGGAAGAAGATTACAATTAATGGACTTTGCTAAGAGGAGAATCTTGTAGGCTGTTGATGCCTTTTTGTAGGTTTTGTTTTTATGTGTTTTTATTAAATAGTTTCTCAAGACTTCTCAGTCAATTTCCATGCTAGTGCATTTGTGTGCATATCGGGCCAACGTCCACTCGAACCCAGAAACCCTTTTTTCCTTCACAATCTTACTCCGGTTCATCTTATAGTCTGAAAAATACGGTACCTTGCTTTCCCATATGTCTTTCCCCATGTCTCATTACAGATTAAATCCTACTTTATTTTAGCCACACCTTTGCAACTGATGAAGCAAGTGCAACTCAGAAAAGTTTGTGTCTTTCAATAGTATTTCTTAGTCTCACTGCATGTGTGCTAGGAAATTCTGGGAGCTGAAGTCCACACATTGTAAAGTTGCCAAGAAACACTGCCATAAACTAACATGGCTGTTCCAATAGCGTTTCCCAAACAAAGGAAATTATAAATATACCATTATGCAACTCCTTATGAGAAAACCTAAAGATCAGTTGTCTTTCCATTAGATTTCACCTTGAATATTGTTCCAGTAATTAGTTGTATAATGTCCAGAAGAATTTTGTCAATGGAAATGTAAGAGCCAGACAGAGCAAAAGCAGGAAGCCAAAACCAGACTTTTAGACAAATTGTGTTCCAATAGATTCTATTTAAAGAAAGAAAGAAACCAATGAAAAAAATAGTGTATCTACTAGTTTAGTCAAGAAATGTACAGCATTGCTATCTATCATAGTTCAACATTGTTATATCTGTGTTCTGCCCCAGCTTCAGATTCCCAGAGAATGTGACACACACCAAGCTTTGCAAACACTGTTTAATTCCAAACAAACCCCTTTCAAGAATGCAGGCTTCCCGTGCAAGGAGTCCTTATCAAAGTTATTATGAACAAAGTCCGACAAAGGTTGGCAGCCCAGAAAACCAGATATGAGAAGTCACTCGCTCTCCAAGATGCTCTGGAGTAATGAGACGTTGTTTCTAGCAAGAAAGCACTAACTGTGTGCAACTTAAATAGGCTAAGGGAGTGGCCAATTATCCTCAAGCCCTACTCTCGAGTAGACCTCCTCCTCCTGAGTAGCCACTCCTGCCTTTTGGCAGCCCTGTGTGCCTGAGTATTGAGGAGAGGCTCCTCCACTTCGCTCTCTCCACTGGAAGGAGCCTCTGGAGGTTCTGAAGACCCTGGCTGAGTCTCTGCCTCTGGCATCACATCCTCTTCAGCCGCCTCACTGTCCGACACGAGTGCAGGCTGCGCCAGCTGCTGGCACAATACCACACCAGCCTCGTCGTCGTCGGGATCAGCCATGATCTGTGCAGGCTGCTGGCGGGCCACAACAATCTGTTAGGATTAATGTTACCATTTCAGCTTCAGCTTCATACTCACAGATGAGTGGTGAAATGCTGAGGAATCTTATGACAATAAATTTGGAGAAAATTGTAAATATTTCTCTTGGTTTATAGAATTAAGGAAACTGCATGTAAATCTGCTGAAGTGCCTCTCTGCCTTTCTCTCCCATTGTTTCTCCATTTCTAAAGGTAAAGCAAAAATTGAGTGACATTTTAGTGTAGTCGGTCCTTAAAAATCACTTAGATTAAGTGTTTTAGGAATGTGAACAACACATTCTTTTTTATTGCTCTAGGGGGGATAAGACCTGAAGTAATAGGGATATGGTGGTAGAGGATTTTGATTTTCCTGTTGTAAAAGCGTTTAATTCATGTAACATGCTTGGCTCAGAAGGTGTTAGATTATTTGTGGTAGGTCACTTTGTAGTATGATTAGGATAATTTGTTGCAGGATAAATTATTGATTGGATGAGCTAAAAATGGGACATTTTTATGCTCATGTGAAATATCTTGCAATTTTGCAATTCCTAATTTTTCAAAAAACAACAACAGCAACATAAAAAGATCAAGAGCTGGAATACTTCCTTTCTGATGTGGTCTCCTATTGACTGGAAAACAGAAGCTGTGTAGAAGATAATCTGGAAAGACAGGGCCTTCAAAAACTAAAATAAGGCAGAAGGTTGTGAATTACGATTCAAGAACAACCTTGTCATCAGATGGCTATTATGTGAAGAGTACAAAATGCCCAGCATGGAGAAAAAGAAGTGCAAAATCTCCCTAATGAATTGCTAATGTGGTTAAAACCCTTGCACAGTAGATGGCATTTTAATGCAAATTTCATCCCCTCCAACACTATGGCTGATTTTTGTCTTTTCGGTGGAAAACTTCTCTGCCCAGATGTGAAGTGATCCAGTTACAATCTCCATGCCTGGCCTGCTGCCCAGGATACTCGGTTCAACAATGTAGATCTTTTAAGGATTTCCTTCCTATTAAGGCCCTTGCACTTCCCTTCCCACTGCAGCTTACTGGCTATGAAAAAGAAAAGTTTCTTTCTCATTAAACTTTCTCTGTTTCCCAGGGGTACAGAACAAGGGTGGAGGGGAGTGGAGTTGGGGAATGGAGTGGAGAGGGAACCACACAGCACTATTGGTTTGGTTCCAACGTTAATATTAACTCAGAATTTCCTGTTGTGAAAGGCCCCGATAGAAGCAGAAACATAACAATTGAGATTGTTGCTCTAGTGGGTTTCCATATCCAGTTCCATATCTCTGGCAACGAAGTAAAAGGAAAAGAAAAAAGGATGATGAAAGAATCAATACTTTTTTTCCACAAATATTTTTTCTTCCAATTCCTTTTATTAAGTGTCTCACTTTAGTATTGTAGGAATATATCCTTCTGGGTTCAGCTCCAAGTGGGGGAAAAGACACTGGAAACATGGACACTGCTTGGAAAGATGGTTTAATGGTGGATAGTATCACATGGCTTGAGTTTCTGAACAGAAAGGGGGCGAGATACAGCGAGTCCCTGGGTTTTATGCTTTCTCTGGCTTTGAACTTCCTGGGGCCCCGAAAGAGTATCCTGATTGGTTGTCAGGCTCCCAGGGGGTGGGGGTCTTAGCTAGCCTTGCTGGCTTATGTAATCTTCCCAGGTGCCATGTGGTGAGTTTCTGTCCTAGATGAGTCCCATTGTGTTAGTTTCTGTTGCTAGTGTGTTGCAGATGGGTCCTATTGTCAAAGGTTGAGTTTCTGCCTCTGGCCCATTAACAAAGGGGTGTGGGGAAGCAGGAAGGTGGGAGTTGCTTTGTCTTTAAAACATGTTTCTCCATTTCTCAACCAGGGAAACATAATATTCTGCTTTTTTAATATTTCCTAAAATATTTCATTCTTCCAAGAAAGGGGTGGGTGCTAACTTCCTACAGTATGATCCTAGTTCTGCAGCTGTCCTGGAAGGTTTACTTTATTTCTGTATGGGTTACAAAAATTGGATTATTGGCTATGACAAGTGAGGTAATGGGTAGGGGAACATCAAACAGAATTACATGAACTTGTAGAAGTATGGTTACTCACTGGATCATAGAATGCAAGTATTTGAAAGGGTCTTGAAGTCCAGACTTCTACTCAAGGGAGGAATCCATCATTTCATTCACTGTGAGCAGAATGAAGGTAAGAGTATGATTTGTTCGGAGAAATATCCATTTGGTTCAGTTCCAATCTGGGAGAAAGACACTGGAAACAAGATACTGGAAACATGGAGGCTGATTGGAAATTGTTTAAATGATGAACAGAACCACTAAGCATATGTGATTCTGGGTAGCTGACCACATGGAGTTGAGAATGGGTTTTTTAATACCTTCTCTTGGGCTTTGAACTTGAGCTTCCTGTTCTTGTGCAAGGACATGTATTTTGTTGGCTGTTGTAAGGGTCATAGCTGGCTCTGTAGGTTGTCTCAGCTCCCAGGTTTGGTTGAAGTTTGGCTGATGCAATGAAGAGGTTTGTTGGGAAATTCCTATGGTGACTGAAGGCTAATCCTACCTTTAGACCTTGGTGCAGGGAATTTGCTTATGAATAAAACTCTCTTTATCTCTTAAGTGCTGACATCTGCTGTGGGTTATTAAGGAAGGTAAAGGCATGTTTCTCCATTTCTCATCCACGGAAATATAATATCCTGCCTTTTTAATATTTCTCAAAATATTTCATTCTTCTAGGAGTGCTAAGGATGGGTGCTAACTTTCTACAGACCCATGGAAGAAAACGGGCATAAGACATTTCTAAATTGGGGAATTTCTTGTGAACCACTATTATTACAATCAGAAGATCTCAGCCGGCTTGGTGACAGAATGAAACAAGCAATAAATTCTGTGCAACTATCTTAAATCAGGAGGAAATTTCCATGCTTCCGCTGATGAGAAAGGATTATTTTTTTTTTCCAACCAAAGTTATTTTGATGCTCCAAGTGCTTCAAAATGCTTCTCTCCCATGTGGGTTCTTTGATGTAATCAGTAATTAATAATCATGATGAATTGGCAGGGGACGGCTACCATGAGGCTGTTATTATCTTGGTGAGCTGTATGAACAAGCATGGTAATTCCTACCTTTTAGAATCAGTAACGCATTGGCCGTCATGGCAACCATATGAAACAGATTGCTGAATAGATGTTGGTGACTTGCCAAAGGATTTTTTTTAAAAAAAAATTCTGACATGGATTCGTGTCAAGGCTGCAATAGCTTTCCTTCATTATGAATTTGGCATTTGGCATTCAATTAGTTTTAAATTAAAGGCTCATATTGTAGGCACAGAGTTATTTTTATTGCAACTACTTTTGCTGTTCAAGTTCTCCTTGCTACAAAAGCAGACTCTATCCAGAGCTAGCTAAGCATTTATATTTGGAAGAATCAACTCCCGTATGAGAAATTCCCAATGGCAGGCTTTCTCAGCCTTCAACCGTCCAAAATGTGTGGGAAATGCAACTCTGGCTGGTCATTCTGAAAAGCTTAACCTCAACACTTATGGTGGAAACCTGTTTTGGTAGCTAGCACATTCTGGTAAGACAGGGTTTAACTATGGGTTTACTGAAAATAAAGCACAATTGGCTGCATTAGACAAACATGTTAAACTTTAGAGATGCCACTGAGTTGCTTGACTTCATGGACACATTGATGATTTGATAGCAATAGAGGGATAATGTCTCAATGTTGTGTTATAGTTTTGGGGATTTTTTTTTTACTTTCCATATTACTGTATAATACAGGAATTTCCCAAAGTTGTTCCATCCAAGTATTGACCAGTTTCAACTCTGTTTAGTTTTCTGAAACTAAACCAGGTTGGTCTGAAGAAATAGCTGGGTTTACCAAAAGCTCTAAACCAGAGGGGGTTTTAAACAGGTTTTGACCAGTTCTGGAGAACTGGTAGAGGAAATTTTGAGTAGTTTGGAGAACTGGTAAATGCCACCTCTGACTGGCTCCGCTCCCATCTATTTTCTGCCTCCCGAGTCCTGGCTGATCAGGAGGGAATGGGGATTTTTCAGTATTCTTCCCGTGCAATGCCCACCAAGCCATGGCACGCCTACCACGCCACACCCACAGAACTGGTAGTAAGAATTTTTGAAACCCACCACTGCCCTAAACAAACCAAACAAATACAGTACATTATGGCCTAGTGTATAGACATATCACATATGTATATTGGCTTTATTCTATATAGGGTTTCTTATTTCCTGAAGCAATTCTGAATATTGGAGTTTGACTGGCAATTGTGTTGAAATTAGATTTTAGTCCTAACAACTACAATAACAATTGTTATAATTCCTTGGGAAGAACAGATAGTTTAATTTACTTAAGTTAAGAGTATAGAGGAAGAGTATAGAGAAACCTTATGTTTGTAGTAGGACTATAGCACAATGTAGTTTATAAGCACACAAAATAGATTAGCATATTCAATAGAGCCTCAGATAGCTCAACAGGCTACGTAGCTTGTTATTAACATTCAGCTGTCTGCAATTATTGCAAGTTCGAGGCTCAAGGTTGACTCAGCCTTCCATCCTTTCTAAGGTAGGTAAATTGAGGACGCAGTTTGTGGGGACAATAAGCTGACTTTGTATAAAAATATACAAAAGTATGAAGGCTATTGCTTAATGCATTGTAAGCCGCCCTGAGTCTCCGAAGAAGGGTGGCATATAAATCTAATTTTTTAAAAAAATTCTTATACTAAGGATTAAATAGAAAATCATCAGATTAACTCAGAGAGTTGATGAAATCTACTTGTAGACTCAGAAGAAAATTTGTACTAACTGGGGAATTTGCTGTATTAGCTATCTTCAAGCAGAGATTTGGGAAATTCCAAAGATATTTCTTTTTGAAGGTCCAGACTCTCCTACACAAAAGTTTGCTCTGAAGTCATTGCTTATAGAAAGATTAGGATTAGAAAAACTATCAACAACTAATTTGTGTTGTTCCATGATTCCTCGAACATCAGTCCTTTTTACCATGCGGCCTGGCAATTTTTTGGATTTGCAAGTTAATGCATTTTGAAGGATCAAAATTTAAGAACATCGATGAAGAAGCCCCTTGTTGATGCTGTTTTCAAGTGTCACATGAGCTGAAGATCAGTAATGATTTTTTGAAAACCCACTGTACATATTGGAAATGCATATTTGCCCAAGCACAACATGAAAAAAAATCTAAAAATCTAAACACAGCCAGATGTGGTTAGTACTTGGGTGACAGGCTAGCCAGGAAATACTAAGGCTGTAGGCTTTCTTTTAAGTTGTCTTCTTCTGGAAGAAGACAATATAAGGAAAGCAATCAGTGCCTTGATGGATTGAACTCCTGGTTCATCTAGTCCAGCAGTTTGTTCTCACACTGGCCAACCAGCTGCACAAAGAAGTCCACTATTTCCCAGCAGAGGGCTTCAGAACCATTCCACTGTCATCAAAGCTAATAGCCAAACCACTTTTGCATTGATACTACCACAGAGACATGTCTGCGAAGCCATCAGGATTCAGAAAAATAGAATAACAGAGTTGGAAGGGGCTTTGAAGATCTTCTAGTCCAACCCCCTGCCTAGGCAGGAAACCCTACACCACTTCAGACCAATGGTTATCCAACATCTTCTTAAACACTTCCAGTGTTGGAGCATTCACAACTTCTGGAGGCAAGTTGTTCCACTGATTAATTGTTCTAACTGTCAGGAAATTTCTCCTTAGTTCTAATGTTGCTTCTCTCCTTGATTAGTTTCCACCCATTGCTCCTTGTTCTACCCTCAGGTGCCTTGGAGAATAGCTTGACTCCCTCTTCTTTGTGGCAGCCCCTGAGATATTGGAACACTGCTATCATGTCTTCCCCTAGTCCTTCCTTTCATCAGACTAGACATACCCAGTTCCAGCAACGGTTCTTTATATGTTTTAGCCTCCAGTCCCCTGATCAACTTTGTTGCTCTTCTCTGCACTCTTTCTAGAGTCTCCACATGTTTTTTACATCTTGGGGATGAAAACTGGATACAGTATTCCAAGTGTGGCCTTACCAAGGATTTATAAAGTGGTATTAATGCCTCACGTGATCTTGATTCTATCAATATCAAAAATATCAATATCAGAAATATCAAAAGTCAAATTAGTTTTGCAGGAGATCTTACTTTTTAAATTATTTGGCTAATTAAGTGGATAACCTTTTTTTTTTGCCTCCCTGCCTTGTAAAACTGCATTTCTTTAAATGCTTTGGCACTTCTGTCATCAGCCCCCTTAATTTTTATACAATCAGTAGCCTGATTGTAAGATACATTTACATAATGGTAACTAAATGTGGATTTGCACAATATTCCTCATAATGAACTCTGCCTTTATAATTCCATCGAGATTATCAGGAAATGCGCTGTGCCCCTAGCCTAGATGATCTCTGATTTGTTAACAAGACTTCATTATTCTGTACCACAAAGGAAGAAAAAATATATCCAGATTTAAAATCCACAGGATTAGCTGCTGTTGAGGCTTTAAAACAAACCTGTTTTATAGTTTAGCAAGTAGGAGCTCAGCCAGAATCTAATGCATACATTTTTTAAAAAATAAGTAAGATAAATACTTATATAAGCTTTGCCCTACTCTGACAGTAGGGGAGGATATTATACATATAATTGCAAAGTTCTCTTTCTCTAGTATGTAGAAATGGTTTTTATTGGCTCACTTGTTCTACAACCAAATCCTTCTAAGAGCTGGTTCTCCCTGAAGAAACTGTTCTAATCTCATATTGCAATGCAGATCAGATGTTCTAGTTTCTTTGCAGAAATGTTTGGCTGCTATAGATTAGAGGGAAGACGTGTTAGGGAGGGAGGGAGGGAGGGAGGGAAGGGGGACCTCCAGAAAATGTGAATGACAGCTACTAATGAGTCAGCAGTTGTCGCCACTAACTCTAGGTCAGTGAGGAATTGGAGCAGATTGCGAGCCGGATTATAGGTGATATGAGTCAACACCTTGGAATTCCCTTAAGCCTTTTCTTACGCAGTGAATGTTTTCTACCAACAGATGCTGGACATTAACCTTTATTTAACATCCAAATAGGAGCTGCAAATAATTCTATTTGCAACTGAATTTCTAAGCAACTGCAGTAGGGTCACCAGCTGTAGAAGATGCACTGTTAATTGGAGGCTGGAGTCCTATGCAAATTGATTTGGCAATCAGGCGGAAGGAACTCACTTCATAATTCACAAATGCTAAGCAGTCACGACAAGTATTGTGTCTCAAACGTGGTGATCTGTAAACCCGTGGTTTATAGTTTAATGTGTAGAAAGTTCAATTCCAAGCTGGGAGAAAAGATGCTGGAAACAACATAGAGACTGGAGGCTGTTTGGAAAGAAGGTCCATTTATTGATGAACAGAGCCCCCAGGGTTTGTGGTTCTGGGGCAGCTGACCCAATGGTTGAATGAGTGGATGGATCTTTATAGGTTTCTGTGACTTTGAAGTTTGAACTATTCTGGGGGAGGTGCAACGAAGGGGCTTGTGTTCTGAAAGGGTGTTGGGCAATTCCTATTGTGGCTAATGGCTTTTGTCCTGTGCTAGATCTTGGGTTAGGGGCTGCTTGTTCTAATCCTACCATTCTGCTTTTGTTAGCTGTCAAACTTTGCTGCAAGGAGTTTCGAAATATCCTGTCTTGAATGGGCTTCTGCTGGCAGTATTTGCTTTGCTTATGAGTAGAGCCATCTAGATAGTTGACTTCCTTTTTCAATAAGCACTTTATCTCCTTAAGTGCTGGCATCTGCTGTGGGTCACTAAGAAAGACTGAGGGCTGCTTTCTGCCTCTAAAAACATGTTTCCCCATTTCTCCTTTAGGGAAATATAATATTTTGCCTTTTTAATATTTCCCAAAATATTCTTCAAGGGGGCGGGGGGCTTCCCACAATTGGATTAAGACTCATGCCACTAGGAAATACTGGGTTGCATCTCATATACAGTAGAAGAGGCTAAGAATGATGTACATGATGTGGTCCCTTAGTAAAGGCATGTAAGGTACAAATACTACATTACTTAGCTATTCAGTACAGTAGAACATCTGGTCACGAACGCTTCTGATCATGACCAAATCAGGTTCTGACCAAAAAATATTCACAAAGTTTTTGAATCTGGTCATGAACACATACTCGGGTGGCGATCAAACATGGCCGCGACAGATTTTCCCTTCCGCGTCATTTTTCCATTCTGCAGCAGATTTCCCATTCCGTGATCGTGCGCAAAGCTCCAGCGCAAAGCAAACTGGTGGTAACACCGGTTAGAACCCACCACTACTTTGAGCAATATAAAAAGGCAGCGAGTCCTTGACTTATGACTGTTCATTTAACGATGGTGTGGAATTCCAACAGGCTTGGAAATGGTTCTTTGCTGCCAGGAAACTACTTCACTCCATTGCCAAATGTTGCACTACCACTCCTATGGTCATAGGATCAAGACTGCGGTTCTTGGCAAACTGCTTACACTGATGATGCTGTAGAAAGTTAGCACCCACCCCTCTCCTAGAAGAATGAAATATTTTGAGACATATTAAAAAGGCAGAATATTATATTTCCCTGGAAACATGTTTCTTTTTACAGGCAGGAAGCCGACTCACTCTTAATAGCCCCACCTTTCTTAATAGCCCACGGCAGATGTCAGCACTTAAGAGATAAAGAGATAGCTAGCTCTATTCATAAGCAAATTCCCTGCAGCAAGGTCTGAACAAAGGTAGGATTAGCCCTCAGCCACAATAGGAATTACCCAACAAGCCCCTTCATTGCATCAGCCAAACTTCAACCAAACTTCTCAGACAACCTACCGAGCCAGCTATGACCCCTGCATAGCCCCATGGGAGTCTGACAACAGCCAATAGAATACATGTTCTTGCACAGGAACAGGAAGTTCAAGTGCAAAGCCCAAGAGAAGTTATAACTCCCCCTCTCAACTCCATGTGCTCCTCTGACCAGAACCATGTACTTGCTGTTCTGCTTCACCATTAAACCATCTTTCCAAGCAGCCTCCATGTTACCAGTGTCTTTCTCCCGGCTTGGAACTGAACCAGATGGAAATTTCTTCCAACAAGTGGTTGCCAAATGCCTCATAATTATATGATCGCCATTTGCAATCTTCTCTGTTGGCTTCCTCAGAAAATGGGGAAAGAAGCAGCAGGAAAGTTTGCAAGCTGCTGCCGCCTGCCGAAAAGATTCCCTCTTGTCTCTGGGGGCTGGCTGAAAGAGCTGCCTGCCAAAGGGCGTTGACCTCCTTCGGCAGGGTGCGGAAATGGAGCTCAAATTCTGAAAATTCCTAAAGGGGTTTCCTTCTGTGCATCTTTTTTCCCATTTCCCCCACCTTCATTCTCATAAACAACCCCACAAGATTGCTTAACAACCCCAAAAGAGTGTCAGGATTGTTGCCTTTAGCAAAACAGACGTGTGGGCAATCACATGACATCATACTCAACAACTGCTTCACTTGACTGAGATTCTAGTTCCAACTGTGGTTGTATATCCGAGAACTACATGTGGTTGAAATTCAGCAAGCATGCACAATAAAATATATGACCAAGCAAGCCCAACTCCAGTCATAAAACAATAACAACACATATAGGTCGACTCACCTAACCCCATGATTTAGGGGCAAGGAATCATATTTGCAAGATTTTGTTATTATTAAAGCCAGTCTCAATAAAAGTAGGTGTAGCCTACTTTTGTGGAGTTGCTTTGCTAGTCTGATCTACGTAGGGAAGTTGATTAATGATTGTATTTGAAATATAATCACAAAATGGATCCAAGGTTTATGTATCATGAGCCACGGTGGCGCAGTGGTTAGAGTGCAGTACTGCAGGCTATTTCTGCTGACTGCCAGCTGCCTGCAATTTGGCAATTCAAATCTCACCAGGCTCAAGGTTGACCCAACCTCCCGTCCTTCTGAGGTGGGTAAAATGAGGACCCAGATTGTTTAGGGCAATATGCTGACTCTGTAAACCGCTTAGAGAGGGCTGTGAAGCACTTTAAAGCGGTATATAAGTCTAAGTCAGGGGGGCTTTTTATCAGGTTCGCCTGATACGCCAGTTGCGGCCCTTTCTAGATCGGGACTCCTTACGCACAGTCACTCAAGCGCTCGTCACTTCTCGCCTGGACTATTGTAATGCTCTCTACATGGGGCTCCCCTTGGGGTGCACCCGGAGGCTCCAACTGGTGCAGAATGCAGCCGCGCGAGGGATTATGGGAGCGACAGGGCGCTCCCATGTGACACCTCTCCTGCAGGAGCTGCATTGGCTACTGGTGGACTTCTGGGTGCGCTTCAAGGTGTTGGTAATCACCTTTAAAGCGCTCCATGGCTTAGGACCAGGGTACTTACGGGACCACCTTCTGCCACCAATTGCTTCCCACCGGCCAGTTCGCTCCCACAGAGAGGGCCTCCTCAGGGTGCCGTCAGCCAGACAATGTTGGCTGGCGACCCCCAGGGGGAGACCCTTCTCTGTGGTAGCTCCCACCCTCTGGAATGATCTTCCTCCAGAGTTGCGAACAATCTCTGACCTCCGGACTTTTCGTTGGGCCTTAAAAACGTACTTTTTTCAGCTTGCCGGCTTGGCTTGATCCCTGTAAAATTTTTTAGAATTTTTTAGAGTTTTTGATATTAATTTTAAATTGAATTGTTTTAACTATCGGCCAAATTCATATTAGCTGTTTTTAAAATTTTAACTTTTGTGTAGCTTGCTTTTTATTTCTGGCTGTTCACTGCCCTGAGTCCGCAAGGAGAAGGGCGGTATACAAATCAAATCAAATCAAATCAAATCAAATCAAATCAAATCAAATCAAATCAAATCAAATCAATCAATCAATCAATAAATAAATAATTGCTATTGCTACTTCTTCCACCTTCTTCTGATTCAGCCAATTGGGGAGATGTCTGTTTGAATCACTTCTGAATACTAGTTGGATACCTGTAATGTTTTACTCCTTAACAATGGAGCATGCATATCTCCTTCAAGTCTTCTTCATTACACTCTGTCGGAGATGATCATTTTTTCCCCCTTCTGTTTCATTGTGTCCCATTCTTGGAGACCATGTGGATAAGTCTCTGCAGTTTTTGTTAGCAAGGTTTTTCAGAAATGGTTTGCTGTTGCCTCCTTTCTGGGGCTGAGAAAAAGTGATTGGCCCAAGGTTACCCAGATGGCTTTGAGAGTAAGGTGGGACTGGTCTCATGGTCTCCCGGTTTCTAGCTTGATGCCTTAACCACTTACACCAAACTGGCTCTCATAAACGGAGAACCACATTTTGTATAAAATTGAACAACACAATGAATCACAATCTAACCAGCTCTATGCAATGACTTGTTTCCCATGGGTACCCTTGCAAGTCCATGGAGGTCAATGTGCACCCTTATTCGGTTGTTTGGGAACGGGGCTAACCTACAGAAATCCTCACGGGAGCCCTCCAGACATGTTTGTGGTCCTGGGGTGGGGCTTATATTATGTTAAGTCCCCTCCCAGGAGGTTAAAAAAAAAATCAAAGGAAGAAGAAAAAACATCCAATGATCCTGTGGTTCATTTTCTTAAATGCTAACCTCGAACAGCTTCATGAATTGTATTTATAATTTATGAAGCTTACGTCTGGCTAAGTGTATTGCTGTATATGAACCAGAGAAGGAAAATATTGAAGTAAATATTGGTTTTTTTTAAACAAAAAGAGATGAAGGCTGCTGAATCTGGGCTGCAAAAACTCCAAATAGTGCTTAGAAGGCATCAAGTTTTCTGTATCTGCTTTTATCTAGGGCTCCCTTGTCCCACTTTTGCACTCCTGGAAGAGTAGCTCTAAAGGAGACCACACCTCCAGATATGCTTGTAGTATAAGAGAGATCTGGGAAGATTACCTGGAACTTGGCTAATCTGCCTAGCACAAGACATCTGATACTCTATTTATAGAGGTGAATGTACTAGAGGTCCCTGCATAGGTCATAGGAACTGGTGATTCATACTAGTCCGTATTTAATGTTAGTTAAGAAGTCAAAAGCATGTGAGTTGCTGCCATCTTTTACTGTAATTTTTCACGTATCTTTCCCGGAAATTTCCCTGGCTGATCTATCATCAATGCTATATTTATTTCTTTAACAGTCAAATAAGGGCTATTTCATATACTGTATGCAATAATGCATATGAAAAAGATATCACTTATGTTCACCAGCAAGTATTTGAAGCTAACATATACAATAAGAAGCAAGCCAATTTATATGAATGCTTAATGCCACCAAGCAGTCAATTGACATCTAGTGATAAACATCTAAAAAAACAAATTGTTTAACAATACAGCAGAATCCTATTGCGCTTCCCTTAGAAGTTAGTTCTGCTGTGGATTCCAAATTAACTAAAGTAGGAGACATAAACCTCAGATCCATTTTGTAATTATATTTCAAATGCAATCATCATTAAATACAGGTAGTCCTCGACTTATGACTACAATTGACCCCAAAATTTATGTTGCTAAGTGAGAAATTTGTTAAATGAGTTTTGCCCCATTTTACAACTTTTCTTGCCGTTTTTGTTAAGTGAATCACTGCAATTGTTAAGTTAGTAACACGGTTGTTAAGTGAATCTGGCTTTCCCATTTATTTATTTATTGTTTATTTATTTATTTATTGGTTTGATTTATATGCCGCCCTTCTCCGGGGACTCAGGGTGGCTTACAATGCGTTAAGCAATAGCCTTCATACCTTTGTATATACCTGCTTAGTAGGGCTTTTGGCCCCCCCTAAGTGGTGTTCTTTTTTATACAAAGTCAGCTTATTGCCCCTACAATCCAGGTCCTCATTTTACCTACCTCGGAAGGATGGAAGAGTCAACCTTGAGCCTGGTGAGATTTGAACTCACAGTAATTGCAGGCAGCTGGCAGCTAAGTGCTACTTTAACAGCACTTCAGTCCTTTCCACCACCAAGGCTCCCATTGACTTTGCTTGCCAGAAGGTCTTAAAAGGGGATCATATGACCCTGGGACCAGGGGTGGGTTTTACTTACCTTTACTACCGGTTTGCAACGGGATCACTTTTGCGCAGGCACAGATCGCTGATGACGACATCTGGGGCAGTGGGCAGGGCCTCCCGCTGGTTTTATTAACGGTTCTTGCGAACCTGGAGCAACCCACCACTGCCTGGGATACTGCAATTGTCATAAATATGAACCAATAGTCAAGCATCTGAATGTAAATCACATGACCATGGGGCTGCTGCAACATTCAGAGGGAGTAGTAATGGATTTCTGGAGAAAAAATTGCAGACTACAAGAATCAGGAGCATTACTCAGATGACTCCCCTTCATGGATACTTACTGCCTTGTCATGACAGATGCTAGCTTGCAGGCATATGCTAGCTTGCATGCTCAGCTTAGCAAAGACAAGCTTTCCTTTTTCTGGCTTTCTAGCTCTAAGCTTCAGCTTTTAGCTCAGGCATTTTAGTGACTTTGTTTCAGCTCTGTTTGCTCCAGCTCATCGTTAGCTAGCTCTTCTATCTGTGTCGGGCCCCTTCGTTTGGCAGTTGGAAATGGATTCCCTGTTGTTTGCTCCCTTTGTAATCCTGTTCATCCTCATGTTTTGTGTCTGCATCAGTCTTTCACACTTACAAAAAATACTAATTGCCCAGTAAAAGAAAATGGTTATGTTTGACAGCAAAAAAGAAATAGGTTCAATTTTGTATTTTAGATACTTAGAAAAGCAAAGAAAAGTAGATGAGCTTGTGTGTACAATATTTGTATCTTGAATGTCTTGAACCATCTAAAGAAACGTATTCCTACTGCAGTTATATTACTCTGTTTACTATTCGTTTAGTGTTGAGTTTATTTTTAATTTAAATGGAGCTCAACATCTGGTGACTTCATAGCTTTGAGAATGAATTTTTGGTAATGATAGGATTTTGTCCTACCTTCTTCTAGGATTCCTCCCACCCCCAACTTCCTAGTCTAAACTTCATCTCAGGATGCCCTGGTGATTTCCCAACCACGTACTAAGCTTGTCCAATACTGCTTAGCTTTTTGAAAATGGCTAAGATGGTTAAATTCTGGGCATTGTGGAAGGTGCTCTATTTTTTTCTTTGTTCTGCAGATTGCTCTCTACATACATGTGTTACCTATGGAGCAAAAACTTAAACTTTGTCTTCATGTTATACAATTATGCACCATTGTGCATAATTAGGCTCTAAGAAGCATATTAGAAAAGGCTTACAATTATTCCTATTTACTGAAGGACATAATTGGCTTTTAAAAATAATTTTACTTTATATGTACAAGACTGACTTAAATTTAGTTTTCATTTGATCTGAAAATGAGATTGTTATAAAACTGTTGCTCTGTATATATTGGACATCCATCTGCAGGTAATATTTAATTGGGATTGATTACCATAATCAGATGTTTGAACTGATATGGTTTGGTTTAAGAAGGAAACAATATTTTCAAAGGTTATTTTCAGAAGTTTGAAAAGACCAAAGAATAGAATAGCTGGTTTATCATATTTTAATATTTTTTGGTTGGTTTCATAATTTAAACTGCACAAAAAGACTGCTTTGAAAAAAAGTTCATTAAAGGCACGTTAATGCAAAGTGTTACCACTATTAAGGATAAAGTCTCAGTGTGGTCCGGATCCTTGACAAGCTGGGGAATTCTGGGAGTTGAAGTCCACACATCTTAAAGTTACCAAGGTTGTGAAACAGTGACGTGACTAACATCGTAGCTCTTCCACAATGTTCTGGAAAGAGGTAATTGCATACATTAATTTCTCTTTAAGACAAAGGCTAGCATTTTCACAGGCAGACATTATTTTGAATTACATACCTATTGTTTGGAAAGTGATAGTTGAACAGTGGAAATGAAATCTCTCTCTGCCCTTGTTACAGCCAAGAGATTTATAGTTCTTCAATATTGGACCGACAAATTTATGGCCCAATTTCCACTGGATTACTTGAAGTTATTTGCAATAAAGATATGGATGATGTATGGAAGTTTACAATGACTATGGTAATCTTTTACTCAAACGATTATGTTACACATTAATCTATATATACTTGAGAAACCTCTGTCTATCTCTGTCTGTCTGTCTGTCTCTGTGTATGTATAATATGTATGTAATATCATTGGATTTTTTATCACTTTTTTCCCCGTTTTGGTTAGTTAGAACTATGAAACACAACCTTAGCTGGTTCTATTTTTTTACGGGTATACTAAGACTGCCAAGCTTCAATCCAGCAATAGCAATATATCCTGTGCTTTTACATTCACCACCAGCATATTCTGAAACAAGGTTGACTGATTCTTCCAACCTTTCAGGGAACATATTCAGTATATTCCAGGCAGTATCGCTTGTCTGTTTTAGTTTGGATTCCTGAAAAAAACCTGGCCCTATCTATCTTTATAATTCTAAGATTCCTGGCCCACCTCCCCCTTCCCCCATTATTTTATTCGATATGCCTGATCCCATAGCCCGCTGAGCTAAAAAAATAAAATAAAAAATCAATTTGTAACTTCTACTACACTGGTGTACTGAGGTCACAATCTAGCAACCTGATGAAGTCAAGAGATAAGATTGCACTGTTGCCTTTTTGGTTTCAAGTCAGCTCTATCTCTGTCCATCATTAAAATGGGCCCCAGTTGCGTAACTAAGCTGGAGGCAGGCTAGTCAACGACTGTATGGCATATTTTGACTGTATGGCAAGGGCGAAATGCTCCTGGTTCAGACTGGATTGCTGGATCCAGTAGCAATGGAGGCAGGTGGTTCAGTAGCAAAAATTCCTGCCCCCCCCCATTGCCCAGCTGAGCCGCGCAATCATCAGAGGCTTTTTTTTAATTTTTAAAAGCACTTTTTCTACAACCTCTTTGGCTGAAAAAAATGCTTTTAAAAGTAAAAAAAAAGCCTCTGATGATTGCACAGCTCAGCTGGGATCATCAGAGACTTTTTTTAAAAAAAGGAAGCCTCTGCCGATGAGGCAAGTCAACTGGGATCGTCAGAAGCTTTAAAAGCATTTTTTTCACAATCTCTTCAGTTGAAGAGGTTGTAGAAAAAATGGTTTTAAAAGTAAAAAAAAAAAAAGTTGGCCACGCCCGCTCAGTCATACTACCACCACCACCACCACCACCAAGCCATGCCCACAGAACCGTTGGTAACAAGTTTTACATTTCACCACTGCTGTACGGTAACAAATTCAGTATGTTCACACATAGTGGTATGTAATAATCTTGTTAGCACTCCAGCAATCCAGTCATTGTGGCATTTATTCAGTAATGCATGATTAAAGAAAGCATGGCTTGGTGTAATTTATTAACTTGGTAATAGTGAGTAGCTGATGTTTGAAGGTCACATCACCTTGTGCTATGGAGTTGCTTTCCTACCAATTACTGTAAACCTGTTGATTGCTCATCCCTATCCTTTAGAGCAGTGTCATCTGTGACAGATGGGAGTTGAAATGGAGGCTGCAGCTTTGCAATAGAAGCTCTGTCTCCTTCATATGCATGCTGTATGCTCATACAAAACAGGAAGGCCCTGTATCACAACACAATGTTTACTATTTTTCTAGCTTTGACCTATTTTGTGAACACTGCTTCCTATAATGTAAAATAAGCACCCAGTTCACCAGGAGGGTGTCAAAAAGACAAGCTGGCATTGAAATTGTGTAACAAAGCCCAAATGTCAACCACACATTCATAAGACGCAACAAGTGGAAGCTTGTTAAAGAGAAGTCGAACCTGGATGTGAGAAATTTCCTGACAGAACAATTAATCAATGGAACAGCTTGCCCCCTGGAGTTGTGGGTGCTCCATCCATTTGTCAGGGATGGTATGAGGTCTCCTGCCTTGAGCAGAGATTTGGATTAGAATAGGGGTCCCCCAACCCCTGGTCTGTGGACTGACACCGATCCACGGCATGCCAGAAACCGGGCCATGAAAACAAGCCCCATCCACGGATGCAGGCAGCACATAAAACCATGCCCCCTCCGGTTCGTGGAAAAACCTCTCTCCATGAAACCAGTCCCTGGTGCCCAAAAGGTTGGTGGCACTGGATTAGAAGACCTCCAAGGTCCCTTCAGTTCCTATGATTGTATGATTCTAATCAGTTAGCACAGGAAATAGTTCTCTCCCCCACCCCCGGTATATTTGTAGAGGGGGTTATGTGTGTGCATGTGCGTACATGCACCAGAATGCAAAGCTGTCATTTTCCTGTATGTCGTTAGAATAAAAGCAAAGGATGTGGGTAGTTTTTCTTCTGTGCCAGATTCTTAAACTAACAGCAGCTTTAGTGAAATATGAGAAGGAAGTCAGGTGAAGAATGGCTAAGAACCTGGCTGTCAAACAGCTAAGAGCCCAGAATAAAGTCTCAGAGTGCTTAATCAAATGTCTTAAGGTTGGACCGCTTTAATAAAAGTGGGTTTTATCAGCCTTTATAGAACAAATGGCAGCTTCATTAAAAAAAAACAAAACGGTTGATTGGCTTTTTCTTCATTGCAGAATTCCCTTTGATGGGTAATTAAATGAAAGACAAAAATATATCACAACTGATTTTGAATTATTTTCTTGTTGCACTTTGTACAGCTGTTTAAAGTAAAGATAAAGGTTCCCCTCGCACATATGTGCTAGTCATTCTAGGGGGCGCTGCTCATCTCCGTTTCAAAGCCGAAGAGCCAGCACTGTCCGAAGATGTCTCCGTGGCCGTGTGGCCGGCATGACTAAATGCCAAAGGCGCACGGAATGCTGTTACTTTCCCACCAAAGGTGGTCTCTATTTTACTACTTGCATTTTTTATGTGCTTTTGAACTGCTAGGTTGGCAGAAGCTGGGACAAGTAACGGGAGCTCACCCTATTACACGGCACTAGGGATTTGAGCCACTGAACTGCTGACCTTTCGATCGTCAAGCTCAGCGTCTTAGCCACTGAGCCACCGCATCCCTGAGCCACACCTGTTTGGACCCCCCCTTTTTTCTTAAAGAGTGCTAACATACTTCGAAATGAGACAAAAACTCCTCCAAAGACAATATTGTGTCTTTTCTTCCCCAGAAGATTTGCTGACACCTTAACAAGAATTGTACCCCAGTCCTTGATTCATAAGACACATTTTACATAAAGAATGGATACAAGCTTTTGATAGTAGAGCACCCAAGAGTTTCCCAGAACATCTGACTCACCATCATGTGAATACATATGCACACCTCTTTACCAAGTTCCCAAAATATAAAATAACTATACATGATCATTCATGAAGGCACTGAAACATCACTTCAGCTGACAAGCAGAACCAGGGAATGGTGGCTAAAGCTGGTTTGAAATGATGAGGTATGATTTATCGAGTCTATTTGTACTGCATAAGTGATAAATCTAAGGTATCTAGTGAAATCCTAAATTAATGGGCTCTATGCCTATTGTACTCTATGGAACTTAGTATAGGATCATGCTGATGATAAATATTCTATCATCTATCTATCTATCTATCTATCTATCTATCTATCTATCTACCTACCTACCTACCTACCTACCTACCCTACCCTACCCTACCTAACCTACCTACCACCTACCTATTGTATATATACTGTATATATACATGTACATGTGGTATCAGCAATAATGGTTTTTCATACATGTATACCTGTACATATACATGTCTATATACTGATGTGTGTGTGTGTTTGTATTTGTGTGTTTATCCCTTCTCACCCCTATGGCTGGTATTGTTTTCCTCATTCTCAGCCATCTATCAGAGGCCTGGGAGTTTAAGATTTCTGCACAATATTTTAGCTCCCAGAATATATATTCTTTTGTTCAATCATGTCTGACTTTTGGACAATGCCTGGACAATTTTTTCTGCCAAGGTTTTCAGAATTGATTGACACCGCTGCCTTCCTAGGGCTGGTACAAGATCATCCAGCTGTCTTTATGCCTAAGGTAGAACTACAACTCACAGTTTCTGTTTCTTGTCTCATGCTTTAACTGCTACACCAAACTGGCTCTCAATATATATCTGTATGTGTGTGTGTGTGTATACTATACACACACACACATATATACAGTTATATATTTAATAAAACAGAACAAAGAAAAATAGAACAGCAACAGAAAAGCAGGAAGTGATACGAACAATGTTTTCTCATGCACGAATATGAAGACTTTGGGATTCTGAAATTGTTGATAAATAAGTTGTGTTGAGGACTTCATTTAAAAGCTGATGGCTAAGGAGAACAATTTTTTAACAAAATGATACAATTACTTAATTAACTACTGTATAAGAAATTTACTAAGGAGTTAGATGTTCTCTAGATTAAACTCTGCACAATAGAGTAATCTGCATTTGAGACTCAACATTAACTTTCTGTGGGACATCTGTGAAAATCATCTTGATTAACAGAAAAGATCATAAAGTTTTCACATGCAGGTAAGACCTCACTTACCTGGAACACTAATAAGATGCTTATTGCTCACCTATCATAACAACGAGGGCTGGATTGAGAATTAGGACTACCTGTACATCATTTGTGCAATGACATCATTATGACTTGTATTAGACAGCTATGCTTGTAGGTACTACTTGGGAAAACAAAAAAAAATATTTTTGCAGATAGAAATCATATTCAATGTTCCATTCTAGATGCTCCTGCAGGATTGGCCTAAGAAATACAAAAGCTGTTTTTCTCCAACCTACATACTGCATGCTATTTTCACACTTATATTAAATCTTAAAATGATACACTGCCACTGCAGCATTCTGAAATTTGTTTTAAATCCGGTGTTAACATTTAGACAACGAATGAAAAAAAAAAATAACCTAAACAAGACAGGACCTGGCAAATACAGATAGTCCTCAATTTATGACCACAATTGAGTCCAAAATTTATGTTGTTCAGTGGGAAATGTATGAAGTGAGATTTGCCACATTTGTTAAGTGAATCACTGCAGTTGTTAAATTAGGAATACGGTTGTCAATTGAATCAGGTTTCCCCATTGACTTTGCTTGTCAAATCACAAAAGGTGATCACATGACTGGGACAGCAGAATGGTCATAAATGTGAGTCAATTGTCAAGCATCCTAATGTAATTCAGGTAACATTACAATGGACGTGTGAAAAATAGGCATAAGCTGCTTTTTTCAGTGACGTAACTTTGAATGGTCGGTGACTAAACAAACCGTTGTAATCAATAAAGGAAAATATTTGTAACTCAGGGTTGAAATGAGATGTCCTTGGTGCTCTCTGAGCTTGTTTTCTTGCAGAGGTTTCATTACCCTAACTAGGTAACATCATCAGTGCTAGTGAGTGCTGTTTGCTGTAAGTGTATGTGTCTGTCTGTCTTCTATCTATCTATCTATCTATCTATCTATCTATCTATCTATCTATCTATCTATCTATCTATCTATCTATCTCTATATCTGCAAGTCTTGGTGTATTCGGGTCTTCTCGCAAGACTTGCATACCTGTACCTGAGAAAACCTAGGAAAACAAACATATCTATATCTATATCTATATCTATATCTATATCTATATCTATATCTATACATACATACATACACACACACATATATACATATACACATATATATGTACATATATACATACACACACACACACACACACATATATATAATATTTATTTATTCAAGGGGGCAAATTCTGTGCTATTTTATTTTTTATTTATTTTCTATTTTTCGTTAAGCATGTGTTTTATGACAGATAACAAGTGTAAACATAATTAAACATACATGAAAAGGATACGAATAAAAGAAAACATTAGGACAGGGACGGTAGGCACGCCGGTGCGCTTAAGCACCATTAAGTAAGTTCCTGTTTAATTCATTTAAATATATTTTTTATTCCTGCGCAAACGATGTGGTTCGATTAACCCGCGGAGAGTTCGGCCCGAATCGCGATGATTCATCGTTCCTTCCTCCGCGCCTTCCTCCTGAGGGGAGCGAAGGCAAAACGAAGCCCGCCCGCCCGCCCTCCCTCACAGACGGCCGCCGGGCCCAAAAGAAGCGTCTCTCCTCCGTCCTTCCCCTGCCGGGGACTCCCGGACGGCTCCCGGCTCGAAAGCCTTGCCCATCAAGATGGAAACAGGCGGAGCTGAGCGGCTCCGGAGGCCGGCCCCTTTGCGCGCTTCGGATGCCGCCGACGCCGGCGATTGAAGGAAAGCGAGAGCGGTGACGGCAGCGGCGGCTGCGCAGGGTTTCTCGTCACCGGCCTTGGCTGAGGCGCTCGGGCAGGCGGGCGGGCAGGCAGGAGGGAGGGGGGGAGGAGGGGGGGTTGACTGGAGGCCGGAGCACCTGCTGCTGCTGCTGCCGCCGGCGCCGCCGCCAGGGTTTGGTGGTCCGGCGTTGAAAACGAAAAGCGCCCGCGCTTGGCGGAAAAAGCCAGTGGCGCAATCCGGGCGAAGCTGCGGCAACGAAGGCTAAGGCTCCCGGGGCATCGCGACGGTGGAAGAAAGGGAGGTGAGCGAGGGCATCGCCGGCTTGGCAGCGTGGATGAAAGTTTGGTCTGAATTCCGTGCAGGGTAAGAGGAACAAAGCCTGCCGTCCCGCCATCCACCCCCACCCCCCCACACGCCCTTGTCGCCCGCCTCTTCCTCCTCCTCGTAGCCCACGGAGAAGCGCGGGAGCCCCTTCCCCGCACAACGACTCCTCCCGCTGCCTTCTCTCTGTCTCTCTCTTCCAGCTTCGCTTCGCTTCGCCTTCGCTTGGGCCTCGGCCATCCTCCCCCCCCACCCCCGCCACCTATCCCCACTCCCCGATGGAGAAAGGACTTCTTTCCCTCTCCATCCCGTCTCGGATCCCCTTGGGGTCTCCTTTTTGCTCAAAACTTGACCCACTCCTCCCCCCCCCTTTTTTTGGTTGCCTGCTTGGAGAGAATTGTCCCCCCCTCTGCCGGGATTTTTGGAAAGCAGCCCCCCCTCTCCGCCCCTCCCTTCAAGAAATTGCAGTAACCTTTTCTTTTTTCTTTTGGAGTTCCTTGGACGTTTTGGGCCCTTTCCCTCTCCTCCCCCCTGCCCTCAACCAGGGGGCTTATTTCCAGCTGCCACTTCGGATCCTTTGAAGTTTCTCAGCTTCAGTAACAACAGTTGGAAGGGACCTTGGAGGTCATCTAGTGGGGGTGGGGTGGGGTGGGGTGTCGGCAACCTTTCTGACCTCAGGGACCACTAAATTCATAATCTGAAATCCAGCGGACCACGAATAAGAATTACTTTTAAAAAGAGAAATAGTATTTAGTGCAATTTAAAAAATGCAAATTTTTTTTTTTTTTGGCTTACCACCAAAATTTTCTCACGGACCACCGGTTGGTGACCGCTGATCTTGTCCAACCCCCTGCTCACGTGAGAGACCTATACTAAGGATTTGAATTGCCCAACTGCTGACCTTTCTGATGGACAAGCTAGCCAGTCACCTTCCTTGGCTCCTGTTTGGCACATTCCCTAATCCGGTGTGGCGGTCTTCTCCTATGCCCCCCCACCCTCCCCTGGAAAGGAAGACCTTCCCCACCCTTCCCAAATCCTGAATGCCTTTGCCAACTGGAAGGAATGGAGGCTGAGCAGCAGCAAGTTCCAGGGATTCCTTGGGAGGAAAATGGTACTTTTGGGGCCAATTTTTCACCTCATTTTCTCTTGGTTGTTGTTTCTCCACCTCCCACAAAATATTGAGGGACAAAACTTGCCTCTGAACTTTCTGTCGCTGAAAGGATTACTCCGTCTTGCATTTCTTCCTCATGCTGTGGCATCCTTTCATAAATAAAGGAAATTGTTTCCTTGCTTGTGTGCCCTGATTTGACCTGAACTTGTGATAATTATAGGTAGGCATCAAGGTAATTTTCTTGGCGACAGCATGGAAATAGTTTGTCATTTACCTTCTCCGAAGGTGTGTGCTTGATTTTCCAGTCTCCTAACAGCTGAAGGATTTCCTGGTGGTGTCCTATCCAAGGACTAATTGGATCAAATCAGCCAAGGTCAGCCAGATGCTACTGATTTCTGTGACTTGCTTTCCCATAGGTTAATATTAAGGTTCTTTTGGAAGAGGTGGCTAGAAGTGTGAAAAAGTGAGTTTCTTTTAAATATTGTCCTTGGGACTGGTGAATAAATAGAGCTATTAAGGAGGCTGTTTACTTTTTGGAAAGTTTTGTATGTTGTAGGTTTGGTGGGGCTCTGACAGTTTGTTATTTAAGCTTGGCTGCTGGAAGAACCAAACTGCACCTTATTTGTTTTCTCTCCCTGAATAATGTCTTTAGTTATAATTTGTAGTATCCTCAACCTCCAGCCATTCATTTGAAGTTACAACAGCACTGGGGAAGACAGGAACACCATGGCTGGCAGATGTGGTAGCAGAATTTTGTTTATTAGCTAGTAGAGTTGGGCTGTGCTTTCACATTCTGTCTTGGAGTATATATGAAGTCCCTTTCTCTAACAAAGTGGCTGCACCTTGAAAAGAGGCACCTAGGCTTTAAACTGTTGCATAGAACAATTAATCAGTGGAACAACTTGCCTCCAGAACTTGTGAATGCTCCAACACTGGAAGTTTTTAAGAAGATGTTGGATAACCATTTGTCTGAAGTGGTGTAGGGTTTCCTGCTTAAGCAGGGAGTTGGACTAGAAGACCTCCAAGGTCCCTTCCAACTCTATTATTCTATTCTATTCATACAAGTCCTATGCTATGAAGAAACTTTCAGAGACTCAATCTAAAGCCCTGACTTTTAAATAGTGTGTGTGGTGTTTGGATCTAAAACGTCCTGGCAAAGTGTTGGCAACTCCTCAAAGAAGCCACACCTTTTTCTGGGCATGTGTGTGTGTGTGTGTGTGTTCAAAGATCTTATGGAGGCATGACAGAATGCAGTCACATGTCATTCCCTGTGATGTCTCCTGAATTCCAACGTGTATTTTCCTAAATCTAGAAGGACCTGCTTACAGGTACAGCAAGGGTACCCCATGCTACAACTGAAGCATTCTTGCTTGCTTTAGATTTTAATACTGCAGATTGCTAGGCTGTACCTTTAAACTAGTAGGTGTCTTACATTTGCTTCAGAAACCAGTGGTATGAAGTGGAAGATTGCAATTGTTTTATTTTAATCATGAGAGATAGTTCCTGAGAGCTGGCTGTTAACAACAACATTGGAGACTTCTGGTGCCAATGGTAAACAGAACAGCATTCTTCAATCTGTGGTTTGCAGATATGATAGACTTTATTATCAGCAGGGCAAAAGAACAAACATTGGATAGACAAATGTTGAAATGCAACCCTCGGCATCTCAAGATAGAAGGAAAAATTACAACTACAGTCTATTGCTCAGGTGACTGCAATACTGGTTTGATGGACCAGTAATCTGATTCAGTGGCTTGGCTCAAACAGCATCCCAAATCATCATGTGGTTTCTTAATGTGTTGGATTAATTTGCCAGATGTAGAGTAGTTAACAAACTGTAGATTAAATAAATGCAGTGTTGTTTTTCCGGAAGGTACCAGATTATGGGACTTGGTATAGTATTTGGTCTGCTTTTTCTTCTGCCATTGTCCCTTGAGAATGGAGTTTTTTTGGTTTATTTACTGTGTTTCCCCAAAAATAAGACCTTGTATAAGATCTTATATTTTTTTGAACTCTGAAATAAGCGCTTCACCTTATTTTCGAGGAGGTCTTATTATTTTGGGGCACGTGGAACAAGACAGGCTCTTCTTGCCGTCTTACCTGATTTCCAGCTCTGTCTCCCTAATCCTAACCAGAGAAAATGGCGTGGACTGGTTGCGCATGCATTTAAAATATTTTCAGGGAGGGCTTATATTTTGGGAGCGGGGCCTTATTTTTGGGGGAGGGCTTATTATCCAGGGAGGTCTTATTTTCGGGGAAATACAATAGAAAAACTCAGCTCAGATCTGAAGAAGAATGAGTGACATTAGACAGATGTGGTATTGGTTTGCCAAACTTATTTTATTGTCGCTATAATGTTTTAGTCTCCTTGGAAGCAAGTTGGAATAATCATGCAATAAATGCTTATTATTAATCTCTCTCTGACTTTTTAATCTTGTTGAATGTATTGGTATGACTATAGACAAAACAATTCATTTCTTTTACATTGCTGGAGAGAATTTTATTTTAACTTTGTATTAGGAATGGATGACATCATTTGTAATGTCTTTTTCTTAGACTGGTGTAATGATGTGCTTAATGCACTTTAGAGATTAGCATAATATTCTTAACAGATTTCCATTAAGCTTTGATGGTAATAATTTCCATAATAGCCACTGTTTGCAGCAAGTTCTTGTCAAACATAGAATCATCACACACCCTTAGCTATGCTTTGCTTTTAAAAAAAAAAGCATTTAGGCAGGTTGTTTACAGTGTTTGTGGAAGGCCTATGAAACCAAAATTAGCTGTACAGCTAAAATGAAATATTGTCATATACTTTTGTTCAGGTAGTAAGAAGAAGTGAAAAGCTTGTTAAAAGAAGCAAATAAATTCCTTTGAAGTTATACTTCAAGTTGGACTGCATGTCCATTCAGGAAGAATCTACTTGCTTCTTTCATATCACATGTCTTATGCATCTCTTTAGCAGGGAAAGATGAAGAACGGAGAAAAAACCCTTTGATGGAGATCAAATGGGAGGAAGGGGATGGGATATAAATGTAACAAAGAAATTGGGCCAAAGCTCCATCATGTTCAGTGTTCTGGCCACCAGTTGCTTCTGGGAAACTCAAATGCAAGCTTGAAGGTGAGAGGAACAGCTCTGCAGGTTTGTGTATTTCATTATAATTCAGTGTAACCGTAAACAGGATCAAAATGAACTTTTACTTTCCTTCTACCCGGTGGTGGGATCCTGCCTGTTTAACAACAGGTTTGGTGATCATGCATGCTGTGCGCATGTGCACAGTTTTATAAAAACTTCCGCATTACTGCTGGGGAATAACACAACTGAGGTGCGGCAATCCGCTTTGCTGCACAAATCAGCTGAGAAGATTTAGGTCAGTAAAGCACAGGGATGGGTGAGTGGGCCCACCTGATCATCTCCCAGCTGATTGTTGGAGCTACCAGTTCCCCCGAACTGGTCAGAACCAGTAGAATCCCACTCCTGCTTATACCTGCTAATTGTAATGTATCCCCTTGCATGCCCCTCAAAGATAAAAATCATTGCCATGAAAACATCATGTAACTCTGAAGTACAGAAATCCTAGTGGATTTGGTCTCAAATTGTTAAGGACTGTCCTGGCAAAGATTTTCTTCAAATGTCTGGTGATTCTGTATCACCCTTAGAGATATGTTGATTCTGCAGATTGTGTAACCTCAACCTTCATTATTGTGTAGTAAGGTAAAGGTAAATAACTCGCACATATGTGCTAGTTATTTCCGACTTTAGGGGGTGGTGCTCATCTCCATTTCAAAGCCAAAGAGCCAGTGCTGTCCAAAGACATCTCCATGGTCATGTGGTCGGCATGACTCAACGCCAGAGGCGCACGGAACACTGTTACCTTCCCACCAAAGGTGGTCCCTATTTTTCTACTTGCATTTTTTACATGCTTTCGAACTGCTAGGTTGTCAGAAGCTGGGACAAGTAATGGGAGCTCACCTCGTTATGCGGCACTAGGGATTCAAACCGCTGAGCTGCCGATCTTTCTATTGACAAGCTCGGCGTCTTAGCCACTGAGCCACTGTGTTCCTATATTGTGTAGTAATATAATGGTATTGTGCATGTATCCAATGTGAAACACCTATGATTCCCATTTCATAGGTTCTTCTTGTGCTATAAACTGAGAGGGAATCTGGGAGGTTGATCGAAGGATGGTCTAAAACTCTGTGTACAAAAAGCATGAAGAAACCTTGATTGAAGCTGGCCTGGAAGTCTCCGCTGCCTCTCACTTGTTTGTTTATCCTGACTCTTGTCTTTCACAGGCCTCATCATGTGAGGTTTCTTGCTGCTGTTAGCATTCCTTGATGTCCTTTTGTTTGAGCTTCTGTTCTTGTTAGAAGTCAAGGAGAAATGGACACTTACATAAGAGCCTGGTAGAGATGCATGCAGACAAAAGAGAGACACTGCAACCTGATCCAATCAAAGAGATATTGACTGTTGCAGGAATTAAGGGATGAAGGGGGTGGTGGTGGATGGGAATAAAGACATCTGTCTTTATTGATGCCTGTTGAGATATTGCAAGTTTGTGACAGTGAATGTCCAGATACTCTGTTTTTGTTTCAAAGGTAACAGTATAATTTATTTATTTATTTATTTATTTATTTATTTATTTATTTATTATTTATTGGTTCAATTTATATGCCGCCCTTCTCCGGAGACTCAGGGTGGCTTACAATGCGTTAAGCAATATCCTTCATACTTTTGTATATACCTGCTTAGTAGGGCTTTCGGTCCCCCCCCCAAGCAGTGTTCTTTTTTATACAGAATCAGCTTATTGCCCCCACAGTCCGGGTCCTCATTTTACTTACCTCGAAAGGATGGAAGGCTGAGTCAACCTTGAGCCTGGTGAGATTAGAACTTGCAGTAATTGCAGGCAGCTGGTGCTAATTAACAGTACTTTAGTCTGCTGCGCCATGAAGGCTCTTTTCAGTTGAGATGAGTGAAGCATCCTGGAATTCTCCCCTGGAACAATCTTCATGAAGTCACCTTGTTTCAAACCATTATTATGTCTGTATTATAGAATAGGGACGCAGTGGCTCAGTGGCTAAGACCCTGAGCTTGGTAATCAAAAGTTCGGCAGTTCAGCGGTTCGAATCTAGTGCCACGTAACAGGGTGAGCTCCTGCTACTTGTCCCAGCTTCTGCCAACCTAGCAGTTCGAAAGCACGTAAAAAATGCAAGTAGAAAAATAGGGACCACCTTTGGTGGGAAGGTAACAGCGTTCCATGTGCCTTTGACATTTAGTCATGCCGGCCACATGACCACGGAGACGTCTTCGGATAGCGCTGGCTCTTCGGCTTTGAAACGGAGATGAGCACCGCTCCCTAGAGTTGGGAACCACTAGCACATACGTGCGAGGGGAACCTTTACCTTTACCTTTTTACCATGGATCAAGAATAGTGAACAGAGAGAGAGAAATGAAGCAAGG
Source organism: Masticophis lateralis (assembly GCA_030761175.1). NCBI lineage: Eukaryota > Metazoa > Chordata > Lepidosauria > Squamata > Colubridae > Masticophis > Masticophis lateralis. The sequence continues at coordinate 78,692,054 of JAUDYJ010000006.1, read as the reverse complement.
AAGGACAGCGCTTTGCTGTATGTGAACTGCATGCAGTAAATTCCATCTTTGAGTCTCAGTATCTGGAGTTTCTTATTTTTCTTTGAAGATGTCTCGCTTCTCATCCAAGAAGTTTCTTCAGTTCTTCAAAGAAAAAAAAAACACCTCTCCAAAGAAAAACAAGGAAGTCCAGTTGCCTCTTGAAAAAAGCATCTTTGGGGCAACCATGACCTGGATGACTAAGAATCTCCATAGACATTTAGAGAAGAGGTAAATTAAAAGATGACCCACGCTTGTTTTTTCAAAGTGAAAAAAGAGATGTGTCCGTTTCTTGCAAAAGGTAATTGAGGCCAGACTGCTTTTCTGTCTGTTACATAAAACACTTATCTTTTGTCCCATGGTAAATTTAAATGGCTTTTGCATCTGTACATGCTTTTACAGTAAAATGAATGCTTTGGCAGCTGATACAGAAGCAAGCCCTACAACCACTTTACATCCTGGGTAATCACATCAGTTGTAGAAGCATTGTTTTGTACATCACCGATACTCTTTCCATTTTATTATGAATGGCAGCCTCACAGAAAATTGAGGCCAGCGTTTAATCATTTTGCTGTGACTGCATGATTTGTGACTGGTCAGTCCAGATGAATTTTGCCTGGTCATGTCTCAGGCCAGCCCATCTCACAGGGTTGTTTTTGTGGGAAAAATAGGAGGAGGAAGACGGTAGTCCATCTTCTTCTATTTATAAAATAATAAAGATGGAATAATAAATAAATAAAAATACAGCCCAGCACCCAGGCTTTCAATTCCTTTGTAGCAATAGCAATGAGGTTTATAAACCACTTTGCAGTGCTTTATAGCCCTCTTTAAGTGGTTTATAGAGTCAGCATATGGCCCCCAACAATTTGGGTCCTCATTTTACCCACCTCAGAAGGATGGAAGGCTGAGTCAATCTTGAGCCAGTCAGAATCGAACACCTGAAGTGAGCAGTGAGTTAGCCTGCAGTACTGCATTCTAACCACTATGACACCACGGCTCTTGTATCTTCAGTAGCCCTTCCAGATAATTTTAATTTTGTGAGTTGCATTCAGTTTGATAGAACGTTTGTGTGTGTGTGTGTGTGTGTGTGTGTGACAATTACTAGAAGTGGATTAGATTTTCTTGTTCTTTCAGGGGGGCTTCCGATTGAACTATTTGATCAACTCTCATACCAATTCCTTCATGCCATTTTGTATTAAGTAATAAGCAGTTTGTTCTTCTATGAGCTATTTGTAATTATGGGTAGATTTCTAAGCATGTAAATAACTTGCATTTCTACAATCAAGTACTTGACGTCTGTCTGTTAAAAGGCATGAATCCATTTCATTGAGAAGCATAGTATTTGAAGCCAAACTGGTTGAAACAAAAGCTCCATCCATGTGTTTAGATTGATGGTTTAGAGATAATCATATGAAATTGTAGGGATTAAGTGCTTTATAGCTCTTACATATAAATTTCCATGAAAATTGGGGCACAAGTGTGATGAGGATTTTTAGGACTTGGCATTGTTGGCTCATTTTATAATTCTCAGCAAGTGGCAGACTTGTTCAGAGGAATAGTTTCATTTCTGTCAACAAAGGTGCACAGACAGTGTGCAGCTCTTAGATGAAGAAGATGAGAAGGAAGAGGAAAAAATCAGTGGCAGAAGCTGTTATTCAGACGGTAGTACTGAAGTTACTTTCCTGACCTATGAATATTTGGATTGTTTAAGACAATGCTTCTTAAAGTGGGACAGAGGGCTTCAGGAAGCCTTCAAGACCCCCTCAGGCAGTGGTGGGTTGCTCCCGGTTCGCACCGGTTCGCAAGAACCAGTAGTAAAAATTTATAGTAGTTCAGAGAACTGGTAAATAACATTGGTTGGCCATGCCCCCGAACTGGTCCCCTGCCCGGTCGTCGCTCGCTTACCCCACCCACCTCATCAGAGACTTTTTTTTTACTTTTAAAAGCATTTTTTCTATAACCTCTGGCCAAAAAAATGCTTTTAAAAGTAAAAAAAAAAAGCCTCTGATAATCGTGCGGCTCAGCTGGGATCGTCAGAGGCTTTTAAAAACATTTTTTCTACAACCTCTTCAGCCAAAGGGGTTGTAGGAAAAATGCTTTTAAAAGCCTCTGACAATCCCAGCTGAATTGCCTGATCCTCAGAGGCTTCTATTTTTTTTCCCTGCAACCTCTTAAGGTTGTAGAAAAAAATGCTTTTAAACGTAAAAAAAAAAAAAAGTTGGCCACGCCCACCCAGTTATATTACCCCCACAAGCCACATCCACAAAATAAGCCATGCCCACAGGACCAGTAGTAAAAAATTTTAGAACCCATCCCTGCCCTCAGGGATCCGCAAAATAGCACTAGCATTAGCAATAGCATTTAGATTTAAATACCGTTTCACAGTGCTTTATATCGGGGTGAAATTTACTTACTTTCCCTACTGGTTCGCCAGTGTGTGCGTGCAGCGCGCAAGCTGTGAGCGTGCACAATGTCTGCATATGTGCAAAGCCTGCGCGTGCAGAGGCTTAGAATGTTGCATAAAGTGACATGATGTCTGTGCGGGTGGGCGGAGCCTCCTGCAGCCGCTGCTATCGGTTCGCCCGAGCCGGATTAAACCAGCTAGATTTCATCCCTGCTTTACATCCCTCTCTAAGCGGTTTACAGAATCAGTATATTGCCCCAACAGTCTGGGTCCTCATTTTAGCCATCTTGGAAGGATGGAGGGCTGAGTCAGCCTTGAGCCTGGTGAAATTTGAGCTGCCAAATTGCAGACAGGCAGAAGTAGCCTGTAGTACTGCACTCTAACCACTGCGCCACTCAGGCTCATAAAATCAAAATTGTTTGCCAATCTATATTGAAAAATACAATATTACAATAATTTGTAATAAGTGGAATATTAAAATCCCACCAAACAATTGTGAGACATAGCAGCAGTGAATGCATCGATTTTAATTTTGAATACAGTAAACATCAATAAATATAACCCATATAGACAAAAACTCTTTTAGGGGCCTCCATAATCTTTAAAAGTGGGACGATTTTTGAGAGAAAAAAAGTTTAAGTAACATTCTTTTCCCAGTTCAGTTCAAAATGCCAGTATGGGCTTCCAGCCTCATGAGAGTTAGAACCTGAATGCTGAGCCTTGTGGTTTCTTGTCTGATCCTATGATTGATATATTTGTAGGTGTGTGTTGGCCAAGGAATTTTGGGTGTTGAAGTCTGCACATTTTAAACTCACTGAAGTTGAGAAACAGTGATCATTACTCTAGAGTAGTGTTTCTCAGCTTTGGTGAGTTTAAGATGTGTGGATCTCAACTCCCAGAATTCCTAATGTGACAGAGTTTGGAGATACTATTAAAAGGGGCACTTTAAAAAAAGTTAAGAAGTCATTTAGTTTGGAGGAATATTCAAGTGCACACTTTTTTTAAAAAGGGGAATTATGGTATTCGTTTTTGTGTTATGTTTGTCTATAAATGGCACAATGGATGTGAATTTGAGAAAACTCCAGAAAACAGTGGAGGACGGGGGTGGGAGCGGCTGGTGTGCTATGGTCCATGGAGTCATGAAGAGTCAGACATGACTTAGCAACTGAACAACAACAACATCCTTAAATGACTGTACTCTAAAATTATACTTTAAGGTTATCTTCAGTGAACTGAAGGAATGATGATATTTTGTTCCCTGAGGAAACCCTTAAGTTTAGCTTTCCTCCCATTTGGAACTGGTTGTTTACCTTCTCTTATTGATTGTTGCTTAACAATGGGCCTACCTGGATCAGATTTAATCTTCACAGAGGTAGATATCTCCTAAAGAATTGTATGTGATGTCAGTGTATGTGATTTGTGCAAATATATTGCCCCATGTTCCTCTTCCTTTAACAAAGAAGGCCAAGAAATTGGCTTGTCATGATCTCTCTTGTGTAAAATAGCTTAAAGGCTGAGCCAGAACAATTCACATGATGTTTGCAAGGCAGCTAATATTTTAAGTAGGTAGATAGGAGATTGACTACAAGTTTGGTCAACAAACGAGTACTATTTTAATTTTAATTGGATGGGTCAGATGTCACCCATATTTATACCCAATTAAAAGGGGGGAAGAGTTGCACTGCTGGATTTGTTAGTAATTTACTTAGTTTTGTGTGTTTGTGTGTTAGTATTTGTTTTTAGTTTTATTAACAAATAAAAATTAGAGTCATGAATCTCAATTTGTAGAAAGAGCTTTCAAAATAAAGCTAAGTAAGAGCTTTCAAAATAAAGCTAATACAATGGAAGGAAAGAGGATAATGTTTCATTTGGGGATGAAGACTAGAGGATTCAACTTTAGCCCAATGGGGGAAAGTTCTTGAGAGCTTCAGCCAAAATACTTTCCCCCTCATCCTACATCTCCTGTAGGTGGCTCTAGAAAGGATTATGGCTAGAGCAGAGATTCAGCTCATTGACCCCTTTATAAAGTTTCAGATTCTTTATCAACCCTCAATTTATTATATGAAAATAATGTAATAAATATTACTTTAACTAGTGAGGAGGAGGATAGAGAGACAATTCAAGGCTGCTCTTGCTGCTGGATGACTGTCCAACTTTGGATACAATCAGCTATCTCATCTTTCGGATTTAGGGACTAGGCTGCAGCTCTGCAGAGACCCCTAAGATTAATTGACCCCAATTGACTTTCCATCATTTATCAACTATCTATTGACCCCCCCCTCCCAGCCATTTACTGACCCCCTTCAAATCCCCAGACATTTTTTGACCCTTTGTATACTTCCATCGACCCTTGGAAGTTGATATTGACCATTATAAGGAACTCTGGGCTGGAGGAATGACGTTAATGGCCTTCATTTTGTTTGTTGCCTTGAGTGTTTCTGCATATGAATATAACTAATAAATGGGTACATGAATAATTAAATGTAGCATGAAACAGGAGACAGAGCTGGTCTTTTCTACTGAGACGCGAATATCTGTGGGTGATCATGGAAAGTCGATTTAGAGTTAAGTTTTTTGTGACCGTGTCTAAACCAATAAAGAGAAATCTATTCTAGATTAGGGCCTTCAATTTATAATTCCAATGCCATTTAGAGTTTCCAAACCTTTTAAAGGCTTCCAGTGCCGCCTCTGACTATTTTTTTGCTGAAAATGGACAGTCCACTGTTTCATCATTTAGAGTCTTAAAAACAAAGGCCTCTCCTCCCTCCCACAAATTTCCAAGTGTGCATTTGACAGAGTTGTCACAGTTCCTGCCCACACTGTAATTCTTGCCTCCCCAAATATTAAATTCGACCTTTGGCCGTCCAAAAATTGCAGGCTTCTTTTCTAAAAAGGAGTCAGGGTGTTCTTATTTTATAATTTATCTTTCTACAGCAAAATGGTGTTAAGATACCCTGCTGTGTTGTTGTTCTTTTGTTCTGTGCTGTAATGTAGGAGCTGGGAAGAACTTGTTTTATCGGCTACAGCTGTTCCATATGGCATGGTTTTTTTGTTTTCTTTTACCAAATGGTGTTATTGGCTGTAACATCCCAATTGTTGGTTTTAGCATCAGTTATAATTCCCCATCTTTTGAGGTATAGGAAACCAGTGCCAAGAAACCAGAAGTGCTAAAATCTTTCCAAAAAAGCGCTTTTAAACCTAGAGTCCCATTGTGACCAAAATAACAGAAGTGTCTAATTGTTTAGTTTCTGCTGCCATATCTCCTTCCCGTTTAGCATTTTTCTTAATAACTACAAGGCCTGCATATTGTATTGTTGGAAGAAATATCCATCTGGTTCAGTTCCAAGATGGGAGAAAGACACTGGAAACCTGGAGGCTGATTGGAAAGATGGTTTAATGATGAAGCAGAACCACATGTAATTCTGGGCAGCTGACCACATTTATACCTTCTTCTGGGGTTTGCACTTGAGCTTCCTGTTCAAGAACATGCATTCTAACGGCTGTTGTCAGACTCCCATGGGGCCATGTACAAATCCTAGGAGTTTGTCTGAGCTGAGTTTGGTTGACGTTTGGGCTGATGCAATGAAGGGACTTGTTGGGCAATTCCTATTGTGGCTGAGGGCTAATCCTACCTTTGTTCAGATCTTGCTGCAGGGAATCTGCTTATGAATAGAGCTATCTATCTCTTTATCTCTTAAGTGCTGACATCTGCTGAGGGCTATTAAGAAAGGTGTGGTCTGCTTTCCAAGCATGTTTCTCCATTTCTCATCCAGGGAAATACAATATTCTGCCTTTTTAATATTTCTCAAAATATTTCATTCTTCTAGGAGGGGGTGGGTGCTACAGTATATTGGGCAAAAGAAAGAGACACGTAAAAAGACACATAGAGTCTAGTCTTGTAAGCCCTTCCTTCTCACTTTGTTTTAATTTCTCCATTTGATAATGTTGTTTTAGGCTTGTTTTAATCTCTCCATTTGATAATGTTGCCAAAAAACCCCAAACCCCTAGGTAGAAGCTTGATTTAATACACAGCCTGCAAATAAGAACAATTTAGATAAATTCTTCTGAAATAGTTTTGCATTACATCAGTAATTAAATCCTCTTCCACTGTGCTTGGACAAATTTCAGGCTGGTGGAATCTATTTAGTTTTTTTTTTTATTACAATCCAATGTCTAGAAGCTTCAGGTAAAAGACCTACATGCAACCAGCAGAAAATTCTGATTCCAGGAATTGGAGTCCAAGAATCAGATGAAACCTCTGATACATAAGCATGCAGAGATACCAAAATATTCTTCATTTCACTAATACCATTTTGAATGTTTTGGAACAGTGCTTATGTTTTAAAGTTAAAAACAAATAGACTTCAACATCCTTTGGGGTTTTTTTGTTTTGGAAATCAAATGCAGGCTTTTTTTTTCTGCATTAAAATCAACCTTCTGCCCTTGATAGATTTGCATAAATGCAAATGAAGTGGAAAATGGCTTGGCTGCAATTGATGTGGCACAAGTCTTGCAGTGTCCCTCTTTCTAGCCTGATTGTCATGTGTGTTTTCAGTGTTCTGATGGTGCACAGAAGAAACTTATGTGGGACACAGCTCACTTGCTGAAGTCCATACCTGCAGAGAATAAGGCCAAAGCAACTATCTCCTGCATTGAGAAATTGGCTTGTTGATCACGGTCCTGTAATTGCAGTGGGTGAGAACTAGCCTATGCCCTTATTGTTTTTTGAGGAGAGAGGCAAGATAGGGGCTTAGGACATTCAGTCTAGGGTTTGAGTAGTTGTTGGGATAGAGCAGAGGTATCAAACTCAAGGCCCAGCGAAGCCAGCGAAGGACTGGCCAGCAGTGCCTCTGCCAATGAAATGGTGCCCAGGAGGGCCGCGCGCAGTCCTCTCAACCTTCGTTTTTGACTGTGACAGCCTCCTGCAATCCTCTTCCAGCAAGGCAAAGCTGGCAGAGTGCTCAGAACACCACAGGTGCCCCCAACGCGAGTGACTTCAAGCTGGCCACACCTATCCTGGCCATGTGCCCCCCCCCCCAAGGTCAAACACAACCCTGATGCGGCCCTCAATGAAATTGAGTTTGACACCCCTGGTCATTACCAGTTTTTCTTTATTAGACAACACATGCATTGTAATATATTGCTCTAGTGCAAGGAGCAATTTGTACTGAGTAAAGCAAAAACTTAATTGCACCAAATTACTCTATGGAGATTTGGGATTTCTTTTAAATAAGACAACCACCTCATTGTATTACTTCATTGCAATTTACTACAGGATACCATTCAGTTCCTTTCGATTGAGATGCTAATGAGATAAATGCAACCACAAGCTTCTCAGAAACAAACTTGTATTAGCATATTGCAGTTTTCTGGTATGAAGTCATTACTACATTTTCTTCTTATAGCCATAAAAGTTATTCTTGATGGTATTAAGTACTGATTTGTTGATTTGTTTATTGATTATTAAATTTATTTGCTGCCCATCGATTTTGGGTGTCTTACAGCATAAAAAGATAAAAATCATCAAAAATAAATATTCCTAACCCCATAAAATAACAATACAATCCAAATAAAATCATTGTCCCAAGATGGAGGAGGAGGAAGCTGGATGTATGAGGGAGAAGGAGGGATTAACTCTTAATTAATCAACCATCTCCAGTGTGATGTTCTCCCATTGGGGCTTCAAGCCAACTGGCAGAACCAGCTTTTAAAGGCTCTGGCAGAAGGTCAGAACTGTGGGAGCCAATTTTACCTCAGAGGGAAAGAGCCAAAGGGCAAGAGCCACATCAGAGTAAGCTCTTTTCCTGTACCCCAGCAGTTGAAATTCCTTAAGTGACAGGATCTGTGTTATGCCCCCTTTACCACTGTGGGTGGGGCGGTTGTGTCCCATCTGGGCAGGGGTGAAATTCAGCAGGTTCTGAAAAATCGGTAGCGGAAATTTTGAGAAGTTTGGACAACCAGCAAATACCATCTCTGGCTGGCCCCAGAGTGGGATGGGAATGGAGATTTTGCAATATCCTTCCCCCAGGGCTGGGTGTTGTGGTCCGCCAGCAGCCTGTGGAGCTGGCAGTGGAGTCGGACAGTGATGAGGCTGAGGAAAAACATGGGCCAGTCCTGGAGGCTGGGGAAGGCCCAGATGAGGGCTCTGCGTCAGAGGCAGAGATGGGGCCAGGGCCATCAGGGAGTGAGGTGCAGACTCCAGAGCCTCCAGAGACTGAGAGGAGTGAGGCAGAGGAACAGGAGAAGCCTGTACCTAGTGCATGTATGAGAAGAGCTGCCAGAAGGCAAGAGCAGGTCAACCAAAGAGGACAACTCGGGAGTAGGGCCAAGAGATGATTGGCCCTTCCCATAAGGCTTAAAATAGACTAGCAACGGCATTTGGGCGTTTGCCGGAAAACAACATTGGTAGCTTCGTCGTCTTCTACATCTATATCTTGTATTTATTTTTGTATCTGTGACTTCTGAATGTTTGCCAAGAAAGGCCTTTGGCAGTTTGCCTAATTGGACCAAGATTTGCGATAGGACTGAGGAATTTGTGTTGGGAGGAATTTGCTTTAATTTAGTTGAACAACGCTGGGAATGAAGTAATTCTTAGCTGTTCGAATAAAGTTTGTTTTTTCACTGACTGATTTTCCTACTACTTACTTGGGCCTGGGTCACAACACTGGGGAGGGAATGGATATTTTGCAGTATCCTTCCCCTTCTACACCCACCAAACCACATCATGCCCAAGAAGCCACGCCCACAGAACTGGTAATATTTTTTTTTGAATTTCACCGCTGCATCAGGATGAGATGTTTCCTCAAATAACCTGGACCCATGCCATACAGGGCTTTAAAGATGTTAACCAATGTCTTGAACTGTACCCCAAAGTGAATTGGCAACCAGTGCAGCTCGCAAAACAGTGGTGTAACATGGGCCACTTCAAGAGCCCTAAGATCTGGCTTCACCACAGAACTGCTTGTCTGTCCCGCTGCAGCTTCCGAATGCTCTTCAGGGGTAGCCCTATGTGGAACCTATTGCAGTAACCCAAATGTGAGATGACCAGGGCTTGAGGGACTGAGCGCATGGACTCCTGATCTAGGAAAGGTTGCAACTGGAGCACAAGACAACTGTGACTGCCACCTGCTCTTTGAGCAGAAGTCACAAGGCCAGGAGAACCCTTAGGTTGAGGATCTGTCTAAGGTAGTGCCACCCATCCAGAACTAAGGATGGGTTAAAGTCCTAGATCTTAAAGCTCCATGCGCCCAAAGCCACTTAATTGTTCTCACCATCAGGACATTTCTCCTTGATTAGTTTCCATCCATTGCTTCTTGTCCTCACTCAGGTGCTTTGGAGAATAAATTTACCCTCCCTTCTTTGCCTCATCTATCTCTTTTCATTAGATAGACATACCCAATTCTCACAACTATTACACAATCATAGTCAGGGATACAGCCTCTTTCACTTATATATGTCCATTTCTATATTCTCAGTGACAACCTTATCTAAACATTCAATATGGCCATGTGAACCCAACGCATGTCACCGCATTGATGAACCATCTCAAATCATCATTTATGAAATCATTTCTGCCAATAGAATTTGCTGCCTTGATGCTCTTCAGTCTGTTGCTGAGTTTCATGTTTCAACTCTGAACTGAAGACTGCTGCTTTCCCTTTTTTCATCTACATACTGAACTTTATCAGATTTATTTCTTTTGCCCTTTTCTTTCCTATGCTTTTTTTGTAGTAGATGTTTCATCTCCATGTTCTGAGTCACCCTTCTTTCACCCACACTGTGTTCCATGTCAACCTTTTCCAAGCTTAACACTGTTAAGTTGCCTATTTAGAAGTCCATCTGTAATATAATTGGGAGATTAGGAGTGAAGAAATGTCTTGCAAGATTTTCCCAGGTCGACCAGACAGGAAACACTGCCTGATGAGTTAATTCTACTTTATTTTTGATGAACGTATCTTTTCTTTTATGTACACTGAGAACATATGCATCAAGACAAATTCCTTGTGTGTCCAATCACACTTGGCCAATAAAAAATTATATTCTATCTATTCTATTCTACTTTATTGTAAGGCTACATTTACAGAATCTTGTAAATCTTCCATCAAGAGCTGCGGTGGCGTAGTGGTTAGAGTGCAGTACTGCAGGCTACTTCTGCTGATCATCGCCTACCAGCAGTTTGGCAGATCGAATCTCACCAGGCTCAAGGTTGACTCAGCCTTCCATCCTTCTGAGGTGGGTAAAATGAGGACCCAGATTGTTGGGGGCAATATGCTGACTGGAAACCGCTTAGAGAGGGCTGTAAAGCGGTATATAAGGCTGAGTGCTATTGCTATCTTTTTTACCACTTGAAAGGCTACAGAAGTTCTTTTCTGAATCTTTCTCTGCCCAATATGCAGCTGTAGGCTGTGCCCTCTCTTATCTGATTCTTGTCTAGGCAGCATCTCTTCTCCCATCTTCCAAGGTCATTCCACCACACCATCATACCTGTCTGTAGTGCGATGCTGTTTTGATAAATTAGTATGGGATTTGGGTCACAGTTTTTCCCAGCTCCTTGCTGAAGGGGAGTGATAAATTATCTCCAAGATATACAAATATAGTACACAAGGGTATGCCCATATGTAGATACACACGCAGGGTGCTTTATCAGAATTTGCTTAATACTTTCAGTTACAAAAAAAGCAATCAGCAAGAAAGGCCTTATGCTTTCAATTATGGAAAACAACATTATGCACTAAAGCATTTTTTTAATAGCAATTGCACTTTTACTATCTAGAAAGTCTTTGGTAATTCACTTACGTCACTTTTTAATAACCTTGTGTAGACTTCTAAGACCATGTTAAAAGATAATGTCAGTGTCTTGTTTAATTTAAATTAAGGAGGTACCACCTTTTCAAGTTTTTTTGCAACATTCGTAGATTGGGAGACTTGCTCATGGTCTCTCATACCCTCAATGCCACTCATCTGGACTATTGCAATGCAGTCAACATGGATCTGCCCTTGAAGAGCATTCAGTCGCTTCAACATGTGCAGAATGTGGCTACACAGGTAGTAAAAGGATGTTGGGTATTTGACACATGTAACATCATTCCTTCATGAGCCAGTGCGTTTCCAGGTACAATTGAAAGTGGTGGTTATTACCCTTAAAGCCTTACATGGCTTGAGGCTGGGTTAGCTAAAGGATTGTCTTCTCCAAGTTGTTTCTACTCATCTAATTTGTTCAGGCAGGTTGGGTGTGTTGCAAGCCCATCAGCCAAGGAATGTCGGCTGGCAGAAAAGTGTCTTCTCTGTCGTAGTCCTTGCCTCTGAAATATTCTCCCTTCAGATATCAGGATGATCCCAATCTGTTGGCCTTTCACAAAGCTGTGGAAACTTGGTTTTATGCCAATGCCTGGGACCCAATCACATTAAGGGCCCTACTTCCTGGCTGTATTAATATCCATATTATCATTTTTACTCTGTGCCAATACATTTATTTTGTACTGTTTAAAATCGCTTAAATTGTTTTTATATTTTAGGATATACACTGCCCAGTTGTTGAGATGGGTGATTATATTGCAGAGATTCAAGATTAAGAATTAATCTTATTATCAGCCCCTTGCTTAACCTGGCTGATCTCAAAAGGCTAAACAATGTCAGGATCAGTTACTACTTGAATGGGATACCTCCAGAGAGTGCCTGATAGGCTAGATTGGAAAATAAAACAAAATATCCTATAAGATGTCAATAACAAACCAATTTTGTATTGCTTTCTATAGGCACGAATGTGTTAGTTCCAATGATCAACCCAGCTCAGTTTCCCTCTTTGCATCATGCCCTTGGTTGGTTGGTTCCAAGTTGAACCTTCCTTCCTTCCTTCCTTCCTTCCTTCCTTCCTTCCTTCCTTCCTTCCTTCCTTCCTTCCTTCCTTCCCTCCCTCCTCGCCTTCCTTTCTTCCTTCCCTTCCTCCCTTCCCTCCCTCCCTCCCTCCCTTGCCTTCCTTCCTTCCTTCCCTCCCTCCCTCCCTCCCCCTTTCCTTTCCTTTCCTTTCCTTTCCTTTCCTTTCCTTTCCTTTCCTTTCCTTTCCTTTCCTTTCCTTTCCTTTCCTTTCCTTTCCTTTCCTTTCCTTTCCTTTCCCTCCCCCCCTCCCTCCCTCCCTCCCTTCTCTTCCTTCCTTCCTTTCCTCCCTCTCTTGTCTTCCTTCCTTCCCTCCCTCCCTACTTCCTTTCCTTTCCTTTCCTTTCCTTTCCTCCCTCCCTCCCTCCCTTCTCTTCCTTCCTTCCTTTCTTCCCTCTCTTGTCTTCCTTCCTTCCTTCCCTCCCTCCCTCCCTCCTTTCCTTTCCTTTCCTTTCCTTTCCTTTCCTTTCCTTTCCTTTCCTTTCCTTTCCTTTCCTTTCCTTTCCTTTCCTCCCTCCCTCGCCTTCCCTCCTTCCCTCCTTCCTTCCTTCGTTCCTTCCTTCCTTCCTTCCTTCCTTCCTTCCTTCCTTCCTTCCTTCCTTTATTCCTTCCTTCCTTCCTTCCTGCCTGCCTGCCTGCCTGCTTGCTTGTTTAAGTTGGCCTTATTTTGGAGCTGTGCTGGCATTGGGTTTTTAATTTTAATTCTAATTTTCACTCTTTTTTTTAAACTGAACATTTCCCTTACTGTTACCTTATTAGCTCATAAAAGAAGTACATGGACACACAATAAGCCTCTCTCCTGCAAGGAATTAAGTAATTAAGCAAACTTATGGATGCTGATCTAAAGCATAGTAGACACAATCCATCCGCGTCCCTAGACAGCTTTTAACAGACAGGATCATTAAGCACTAAAATAAATTTAATCAGGATTTAAACATCAGGTAACACAGCATTGAATTCAGTATTGTTTACATCTGAGTAGATATACTTAGGAGCGCCACGTGTATCATGTTTGAATTTTGATTGGCAAAAAGTTATTATGCACCTGGTTTTATGATGACTTTACTAAGTTATCCTGTAGTGTTGGGGGCAACCAATGGTTTCTTGTGCCGAATTAATCACTCTTCTGTAGTGCCTTCCTGTCCGCTGCTGTTAAACCAGCATACCAATTCATACCAATATTATGCATTTATTTTGCTCTGGGTATTTTGAGAGAGTTGTTTCTGACAGGCATGCATACACAATGATACAGCTATATATTCAAGTTTCTTATATGCACTTGTGGAAAGAGGAGAATCCCCCCATCTGTCTTGCCTGTTTTCTTAGGAGGGAAAGATCTTGATATTCATCATTTTGGTGGCTTGTAAAAAGCACATTTTAATATACTGCTTTAGCCTAGATGAAAGAGAAGCATTTTTGGTAATAGCTATGCCAATTAAATGACATTTGCATGAGTTGCTGTCATCCTGCTTATGGCATTGCAAAGCAGGATGGAAAGAAGCCCTTTAATCTGACCCATTATTGCTGGTGTTCTTAAATTTAGAACCTGTGTGTTATTTTGCATGACCTTTACAACTAAAAAAGTAAAGGTAAAAAGTACCATATATAGTAAAAGTTACTGTTTCTGAATACCAGTGGTGGTAGGCTCTGAACGTAAACAGTACATTTGTTCTAAATAATAGAATAGAATGATAACTTTATTGTCACTTTGACTGTACACTAACCAACATACGTTAAAATGAAATTTTGTTGCATACAACTCTCAGAGGATGACTACCTCCAATATGCACTACATAAACATGAATACATACATACATACATACATACATACATAATTATTTGTTTTCTGAGGTTTTCGCGGGTGTTTGTATGTAGGTCTTTGGTTATTCGGGTCTTCTCCCGCGTAGAATTGGAAGTATCTTGGAGCAATTGCTCCTGGAAGAACGAAGCCGAGAACGCCAGCCTGAAGATGACGAATGGGACTTCGTCGAAACGTCGCCAAGATACTTCCAATTCTACGCGGGAGAAGACCCGAATAACCAAAGACCTACATACATAATTATGTATATACCCACATATAACATATGACACAGAGAAACAACACAGTCTAGTTCGGATGTATACATGTACATGGCGAGAAAAACGAATCATATGAGTTTACCAGACAGATGGCATAGGGAACAAAGCTGTTACAGAATCTGGTAGTCCTGCTAGAAACACTTCGAAATCTCCTCCCAGACGGGAGCAACAGAAACATACTGTAAAGTGGATGTGTGGGGTCTCTAACAATGCTTTGAGCTCTAAGCACATAGCATTTATAAGCAATATCCTGGATAACAGGAAGAGAGCTTCCTATAATCTTCTCGGCTGTCCTTACCACTCTCTATATGGACTTTCTATATGAGGCATTACTGTCCACCAAACCAAACAGTGATACTGTTTGTTAAAATGCTCTCAGTTGTGCCTCTGTAAAAAGTTGCCAGGACAGAAAGAGAAAGATGTGCTCTTCTCATCCAACGCAGGAAATGCAGACACTGGTTCGCGCACTTTACTAAGAATGACGCGGGAGAGACCAATTCAAATTGTTAGTTATCTGCACCCCCAGATTTTGCTGCTGGCTGAGAACAGGATGCTGGACCAGGCCAGTCTTTTTCTTGATTCTTGGTATTAGTTTTAGGAGGTCTTCTGAAAGAAGAAAGGTTACCCAGGGCTCTGTTGTGGGTTAATCTGTAGATCTCTTATCTCCTAAACCTTCTGGTGGCTTTATCTTCATAGATTTTCTACAGAAAAGCATGCAGATGGTTTTAAGGTATCGGGAAAGATGGTATGTGTGATTTACAGAAACTCACTATTCTTTCCTTTTGAAAGAATCACTGCCAATATGATACCTTCTAAATGTATTAGACATCTGGCCACACTGGAGATGGTGAGAATGATAGTGCAGCATATTCTAAAGCCAGCAGATGCATTCCAAGTCTTCAGATACATTTCTTTGTGGGCTTACTGTATTTAAAATGCAACTGCTGTTTGTAAATCCTTTTTTAAATGAGTCTGGCATGCCTTGTGCCTTGTCTAAATCATATGCCCAACGACTTATCTGGGTATTTCTAAGTGTTGGCATTCATTTGGGTTGCCCAGCAGTGGCAAAGTGAGATACTGGCATGTGATTCAGTGACTCCAATATAAGTCTGTGCTTCCTATGGTTAATATAGCAGAGCATGCTGTTATCTATAAAAAGGTAAATGATTTTTTTCTTGGCTTGACTCAGAGAACATAATAGCTATGGGAATGACTGCTGAAATCCAAGAGCCAACTAGTGATAGTGCCCTTCTAATTTTGATAAAGCATAGGCATCTACAGGCCCAGCTCTTATCTTGCGGTCAGCATTCATCCTAATTCATGAATTATGAATTCTATGAATTCAGCATATGCAGGTGAGCTCAGAAAAAAAATATTGAAAAGCCAAATCATTTATTTTAGGGCCGAGACTTCAGTACAGCTGCATTAAATTGTTGCATATGTAAGGATTTGTCTCATGTTTTGAAACTGGGGAAGGGAGCAATTTAAGGATAACGACAGGAGATAGTGATTAAGGTTAATCAGGGCCTAAAGGAGAGAACTAGTTTGGTATAATGTGTTAAAGGTGTTGGTCCAGAAACCAAGTGTTTATGAGTTCTGGTCCTGCTTTAGGCATGAAAACTGGCTTTGTGATTTTGGACCAGTTCCTCTCTGTCAACCCATAAGATCAGGCTCTGATGACAAGCTGCTTGGTCAATTTCTTTCACAACCAATTAATCAACATTCAACTTATTTAAAAAAAGTAGACTAGGGATGTCAAACTTGAGGCCCGAGGGCTGGATCCGGCCTGTCGGGTGCTTAGATCTGGCCTGCAGGACTGACCTGGAAACAGCGAAGGACTGGCCCATGGTGCCTCTGCTAGGGAAAATGGAGCATGTAGCCCTCCTGAGCTCCATTTTCACTGGCAGAGGGTTGCAGGAAGCCATCGCAGCTGAAAACGGAGTTTGGGAGCCTATTTTCACTGGCAGAGCACTCGGGCCACCACAGGTATCCCTGACACGAGGGATGTCAAGCTGCCCACGCCCCCCTGCCCCCCCCTCCCCGGCGAGGTCAAACACTACCCTGATGCAGCCCTTAATGAAATCGAGTTTGATACCCCTGAAGTAGATTGTGCACTTGGGGGAAAAATGCTAGGGTGGGGGGGAGAAATATTTCCTAAAGTATGGGGATTCTGATTTTTCAGTGAGAAGAAGATATTCATGACTTTCTGGAATGAGGAGTTTTGTGTAAGATCGTGTAAATATTTATTTTTGAGATTGATAATGATTGAGTCAGTTTAATGCAATAAAGCATTAATGCCAAGAGGTCCATGTCGTCAATTCTGTTTTAGGAAGACTATTACACAACAGTATGTTTCCAGTAACTAACAAGAAAGGGAACTATTATCTTCAGGAAGAGCAAATATTCTTGTCCCAGCCAAGACCTTGAATTTGTTGCATGGACAACTCTGTGTTGTAGACAAATGATGCAGAGCCTAAATACTTGGGTGGCTTCCTATGAATCGTTTATATAATTGGGATGTTTACTAATAATGTGTATATGAAAACCAAAATAGACTGTGTAGGTAGCTGGTGGGAAGACATAAGACAATTTTTTTTTTAAATTGAAATGCCACAGTTTCTGTTTTTCTCTTTGTGCTGACAAAGGCTGTAGAAGCTGCTCCAGAAAGAGTTTCTTTTTTAATTAATGTTATTCCTTTGCATTAAAAAAACAAATAAGAACATGGTCAAATAGGCCCCCTTTTTTTTGCAGATCTGCTAGTATGCCACTCTTAACCTTCATTCTGTTGTTTTTATAAGACATTACACCAGGTTTTCTCTATTAGAAAGAGGAATGTTCATTTCTTTACACAGCCTAAGTTAGAAAAATATATAACATTTGAAATATCTATATGAGCTTGAGGAATAGAAATGTCCTCCATGTTTAGTATATTGATCCAAGATGATAGTTTTACAAACAAGGGTAATCTATTATGGAAAATATCAATACAGCTAATAAGAGGTGACCAAATTTGATTAAATTTATTCTTCATTGTAAGTTTATTTCTAACTTGGTTGTGTTAGGTTTTTTTAAAAATACAATTTGTCACATGTATAATACCATAAAGTAATGAGATATATGTTCCAGTTTTTCAATGAATCTAACAGACCACACTAACAAAGAATCGGTTCCTTAATTGTTGAATCAGTTCATATGCATTAGGGAGATATTGGCTATGAACTGATACTGGATTTATTGTAAAAAAATGGTAGAAAAATTTTCCCAAATTCTTCAAGAATCTTTTTAATCAAAGAAACAGTTCATTCAATAATAGAATGAACTATTAATAGAACAATTAATAGAACTTATTAGTAGAACAATAAGTGGAACAACTTGCCTGCAGAAGTTGTGAATGCCCCAACACTGAAAAATTTTAAGATGTTGGATAACTATTTGTCTGAAGTGGTGTAGGGTTTCCTGCCTGGGCAGGGGGTTGGACTAGAAGACCTCCAAGGTCCCTTCCAACTCTGTTATTCAATATGTAGCAATTTCTTTATCATTTTTTGAAAGAAATAACAAAGCAATTTAAGTTAAAATATGGACAAGAAAAAGGATTTTTTTAGCATTTCAGTTGATGTTTCTATTAACCATTTCTTATGGTCACAGACCAGAATTAAAAAATTAAAACATTAAAATAGAACAGAACAAGACAAAATAGTATATAACAGTCAGTGGTGAGGTCATTGATGGACACCAATGTTTTTTTGGAATTATTTTGCACCCCCAATAAATTTTCAGTCTCCCTTCCTGTTTTCCTTTCCCCTGCTTTTCCTTTCTTAAAAATAAATGTTATTTTTATATTGTCTGTTTAATTTATGTATGTAATTTTGGTTCCAGTTAGCTGATACAATAAATAATTAAATATGCATAATAAATATAATGAACATATGGATGCAAACAGGTTATGCAGTAAGCTGTTTAAGAAGCTATTGTTAGAATTGAAGGAGAAAATCTAGACCAGAGTAAAATCCTTAGAAAACAGATAAATGTGTAGTTTATGACAAAAAACTTTTCCTAACCTTCATGGAGAGTTTGTTCCATGTGGTGAATATCACTTGAGAAAATGCCACTTCTGTTCTAGAGTTTAATGAGCACCAGTAATTTATGATATTTATGAGGTTACTCCCATATAACACCCCTCCTGCGGCAGCTGCACTGGTTACCAGTGGTTCTCCGGGTCCGCTTCAAGGTACTAGTTCTCACCTATAAGGCCCTACATGATTTAGGTCCAGGATATTTACAGGACCTTCTCCTGCCTGCTTCCCACCGTCCTGTTCACTCACATAGGGCCGCTCTCCTCAGGGTCCCGACGGTGAGCCAATGTCATCTAGCGGTGCCCAGGGGTAGGGCATTCTCTGTGGGTGCTCCCACCCTCTGGAATGAATTACCTACCGAGCTCTGGACAGCTCCTGATCTCCGCTCCTTCCGTCGGGAGCTGAAGACTTGGCTGTTCAAGCAAATAGGCTGACTCTGATTCTGGGTTTATTATTTATCATTAATTAGTTATTTGATTTAAAGTGCGATTTTATTGGACATGTTTCTTAACTTGTGTTCGCCGTCCTGAGTCCTTCGGGAGAAGGGCGGCATATAAATACATGAAATAAATAAATAAATAAATAATAAATATGGTTAAGTAGACATTCTCTTCAGTGACATAAAAAATTCAATATTAGTTGGATCTTTTTCCATCCTCTCAATATCTTTATGCTGGCTGACTCCTTTCAGGCCTGCCATTTCTATTTAGATGCTCTAGGGTTGTTGTTGGATTTTTTTTCATTTTTTAAATGTATCTTCTGGCTGCTGGCAGCCAGATATCGTCCATCCTCTTCATAGTTGCTTACCCTAGAACTAAAGTTCATTTAGTGACCGTTTGAAGCAGTAGTGGGTTTCAAAACCCATTGTTACCGGTTCGCTCGTAGGCATGTGCGACGCTTCTGCACATGCACTGAAGCATCTGGATGGGTGGGCGGAGCCTCCCAACACCGCCGCTACCGGTTTGCCCAATCTGACCACTGGTTTGAAGTTACTGGAAAAAAATGATTTACTGCTTTTCACACTTATGACCATTTTAACATCCCCATGGTCAAGTGATGAAAATGCAGTTGCTTGGCAACAGACTCCTATTTATGATGGTTGCAGTATCCCGGAGTTACATGATCCCCTTTTGCAACCTTCTGACAAGCCAGTGGAGAAGCCAGATTCACTTAACAACTGTGTAATTAACTTAACAACCGCAGTGATTCACTTATGGCAAGGCAGGTCGTAAAATGGGGCAAAATTTACTTAACAACTGTCTCACTAAGCAACAGAAATTTGGGCACAATTGTGGTTGTAAATCAAGGTTTACTTGCATAGGTTTTCATTCTCCTAGTAGGTTTTAGGTAAAATATTGTGTGCACATCAAACTGCTTTGTTGTCTAGATTTGACTTTCCTGCTTTTTCTTTCCTAATCTTCTCTTACAGCTTTGTGTTATTATAATGGGTGGTGTTAGTATCGCCATATGTGTAAGTGCCAAAAATCTCATGCCACCTTCTAGGGTACCCATGGGACAAAAGAGCAGTGTTGCATTTTTTACATAGTTTTCTTATCCTCCAGTGTGACTTATGCTGCCCTTTTGCAGAGTAGCTGCTCTTCTCCATTTTTGGTTATGTTTTTACTCAGTATAACTCAGTCACATACAGTCTAGCTAATCAGATTTGAAACTATTGCCTGTACAGGATAGTCCTTGAGTTACAACAGTTCCTTTAGTGACCATTCAAAGTTACAACGGCAAGGGAAAAAGCGACTTATGACCATTTTTCACAGTTACGATCTTTGCATCATCCCCATGATCATGTGATCAAAATTCAGACACTTGGTAACTGGTTCATATTTACGACCGTTGTGGTGTCCTGAGGTCATGTGATCACCTTTAGCAAACTTCTGACAAGCAAAGTCAACGGAGAAGCCAAATTCACTTAACAACTGGATTACTAATTTATCAGCTGCAGTGATGCGCTTAACAACTGAGTCAAGAAAGGTCATAAAATGGAGCAAAACTCACTTAACAAATGTCTCACTTAGCAATGAAATTTTGGGCTCTTTGTGGTCGTAAGTCGAGTAGAGGATATCCAACTGTGTAGAGGAGTGATGAGGTGACAAATAAAATAGAGAAATCTGTGCTAGTTCCTATGATTGATGATGAGGAGGAGAGGAAGCTATCCAGTAGAAGCTTTTCGGTTTCTGTAATCCTTTTTCTTAGGGACTTTTCCAGAAGGAACTTTATCTCTTATTACATGTGATGCTTAGGAAACTTAAGCAGGTTCCACCCTTTTGGATTGGTAGATTTTCTGGTCTATGAGCTGGTCATGTCATGTCAGGAATCCATTCATTGTTAAGAAACTTTACGTTAATTCCATAAAATTAATACCTTGCACATTAGTGGTGTCAAACTCACATTGTCACTGTGGTGTCATATGACATTTCGGGACTTTTATCCCCTTCACTAAATTGGGCATGGGTGTGGCCAGCACGTGAGGCATCTGGCCCATGGGCTGTGAGTTTGACAGTCCAGTTCTACATCTTCTCTTGGTGGAACAGTTTGTTTTTTAATAAAGCCTTTCCACGATCTTATCTTTCTAACCAACTCTTCCCTTTTAACATAAAGGTAAAGATTCCCCTCACACATATGTGCTAGTCATTCCCGACTCTAGGGGGCAGTGCTCATCTCCGTTTCAAAGCTGAAGAGCCAGCTTCCGAAGACGTCTCCGTGGCCGGCATGACTAAACGCTGAAGATGCACAGAATGCTGTTACCTTCCCACCAAAAGTGGTCCTTATTTTTCTACTTGCATTTTTTATGTGCTTTCGAACTGCTAGGTTGGCAGAAGCTGGGAACGGGAGCTCACCCTGTTCCGTGGCACTAGGGATTCAAACCGCTGAATTGCCGACCTTTTGATCGACAAGCTCAAATATTTAACATATTTGTCCCTTAATCAGGATTATTAGATATTCTTCTCCTCACTCATTCACTTGCTTAATGAGTTAGTTTGGTTAGTTACAATTAAGGGCTATTTGTCTCCACACGACACTAGGCCCTTAAGACTTTGAAACTTTTAAAAACACAAGATAAATAAAATTAAACAATAAAATCAAATCACACACACCCAGAATACACACCCAGAAAGAAGCAGTACAATATACGATAGTCGAACGGTTTTACAAAGGGTCATCGCCCTTTTTGTTTTCCCAAAGATTCAATGCAGCTTTTGCACTTCTTTTAGGATTGAAATATGAATAAATTCAGTGAAAATCAGTGTTATAATTAAAGAATCTGAGCCTTCATTATTGCAGCAAAAGCATATTTTAAAATTCACAGTAAGTTCATTGGGAGCAAAAGAAGCATTAAGAGATACTCCTATTTTAATAAACCAACCTTTAGTGCGTCTTAAGTATATTAATATTGTTGGTGATTGAAAAATTAAATTAGAGGGAGGTTAATCAATGTGTCTTGTGCTGAAGGATAAAGGCATGCCAAGACCTGTATTAATTTTACTAATTTATTTCATCAACTGTATGTTAATGTTAATAAGAAAAGTCTCTCTTTTAAAAGGTAGCATGTTCCCATCTTCTCTGGTTGCTCAGAAATGAGATTTTTTTTTTTTTTTTGCTGTCCCTTTTATCATTTAGCTTCTTTGTGCATATGAAAAACATAGCTTGAGGGTAGGTGAGGCGGAAAGTGATTTATCTTATTTATAATGCCTGTAATCTTGGTTGTCAAGTCATGGGAACCTCCCACAGTTTAAAAGTATGGAAAATGGTAGCTGGCCTGTTTTTAATTCCAGAGCTGCCCTTTTAAAGCAGGAGGAACATTTGGGGGTGGGGGTGGGTGGGCTGTTTCCTTTTTTAGTGGCACCTCTAAATCTGTTCTGATAGTATCACTGAATTTGATGGTATGATTTCTGACAAGATTTTCTGTCATTTTAAGTGGGTGGTACATTAACACAGGAGTGTCAAACTGGCAGCCCGCGGTCTGGATGCGTCACGTGCAGGCCACACCCATCTCCGTGACAGCAATGTGACACTGTGAGTTTGACACACTTCAAACCTGAAAATATTTGACAAGCCCTCACCATCCAGCATGGCAGGATTGTGGGGGGGGGGGGGAAGCAATTGTGGGGAGAATGACATACCTTAGTGGGTTGGGGAAGTCCTTAGGTGGTCTGTTCCATCACTAGCCCCTTCCCCACCCTGAGATACCTCATTCACTTAACAACCTGTGCATTCAGTAAGTGAATGTATGGGCGAAAGCAGGGATTTTTCACTTTCATTTTATGTGAGTCACTCCAATGAATCCTCAGGCTATGAATGTAATTGGCAGGCTCTTTTACGTTTGTAACTCAGGATTACTTGTATTCAGGGGTGGTATTCATTTACCTTCCCTACCCTACCGGTTTGCAGATGTTCCATCTTCCATCTTCCGTGCATGCGCAAGGCTTTCTGCGCATGCAAAGAGCCTCAAAAACGTGCAAAAATGAAACGTCATGACGTCCGTGTGGGTGGGCGGGGCTTCCTGCTGTCGCCCCCACTGGTTCGCCTGAACCGGATAGAACCAGCTGAATACCAGCACTGCCTATATTACTTTTTATGATAATAATTGTACTTTTTAATAAAATCACTACCTAAAAAAATTAAGTGAAGTCCACAGCTATTAAAAGGTTCCTTATTCCTGTTTTTTGAGTTCCCATGACTCGAATGGCTGATGGGATGGTGGGCATTATAAGTAAGATAAACATTTGCCCACTTTTAACACTTAGCTGGGAGAAAAATGTTTGAAGCTGTAAAAAAATAAATAGGCACAGAAAAAAAAAATTTTTAGTCCCAAATAAACCTCGTTTATTCTGAAAACTGACGATAGTTTATAAGTGATTGAAGCAACTGGTGCTTCCCACACTCTTTCCTAATTGAGACCATTGATATTCACAGCAATATTGATTGAGCTATCTGGAAATTATGTGAGTGGTTCAGACTGAGCCAGCTGAATAGGCCTATTGCTTGTAACAAGTATTTTTCCCCCTTCAACTCTTCCCTTGTTTAATAGTGCCAGCTGGAGCTGTTCTGTTCCTTGTTAGTGGCAGTGTTTTCCTTACAGCTCCTACTGAAATGTGTTTATAAATCGGCTGTGTGGCCTTTAGACATTTTGTATGAACTAACTGAAGTATGTAATCACAAGCCTTGAATTCCTGCGCACTGGCAGTCTTGCAATCGGGATATGGTTTCTGATTTTGAAAACAGAAATAAAACTCGGAGGCTAATGAAACTTGCATGGAAGTGAACAATACTAACTATGAATAGATAGGAGAAATTTTCCCATCTGTTGGCTTTTATGTTTTTCAATATGAAATGCGCATGGGTTTTTATTTTTTGGCTTTTGTGTAAGTTTTACAAGCCAGTCTTCCCAAACCTGTTACTTGCAGTTGGTAAAGGTTCCCCTCGCAAATATGTCCTAGTTGTTCCTGACTTTAGGGGGCTTTGCTCATCTCTGTTTCAAAGCCGAAGAGCCAGCGCTGTCCGAAGACGTCTCCGTGGTCATGTGGCTGGCATGGCTAAACGCCAAAGGTGCACGGAATGCTGTTACCTTCCCACCAAAGGTGGTCCCTATTTTCTACTTGCATTTTTACGTGCTTTCGAACTGGCAGAAACTGGGGCAAGTAACGGGAGCTCACCCGTTACACAGCACTAGGGATTCAAACCGTTGAACTGCTGACCTTTCGATCGACAAGCTCAGTGTCCCTCCTGCAGTTGTTAAGCAAGATCTTATTATAGTTTTGTGATTTTGTAAAAAAAAAAAAAGTAAAGTCTTCAGTATTTAATCCCTCCTGCAGTTAAGCAAGATCTTATTATAGTTTTGTGATTTTGTAAAAAAAAAAAAAAATTATGTAAAGTCTTTAGTACTTACTGCTGGTCCTTTGAACTGGTGCTGTGCTGAAAAATTCCTTGCATTTTTATCATTCATCATCATTAAGGGTGCTGGAAACAAAACGGCTTCCAATTATTTTTCCCAAAAGAAAATAAAAATTTGATGAGATTCTCATGGGTGAGAGATGTAGGGAGATATGCCCGTTTTTCATTATGTCATTCTGTCTTGGCTTTCAGCAGCCACCTTCCCTGACTTTTCATAGTTTTCCATTCAGTTTCAAGGGAAATTGTCAACAGTAGTTTTTATTTAAATCATAATAAAAGATAATATGAACTACAAACATATACAAAAATATGATAAAAGAGCTCTTCCAGAGGGTGTTTGCTGGAGAGATAGTGCCCTCTGCTACCTTAAAATAATAAAGTAAGCTCAGTAAAGTATCAGAAGAATTACATCTCAAACCTAATACTAATATAATAATAGCAAATAAATTACAATTTTAAAAAAGCCTACATTTATTCAAAACAAAAGGAGGGAGAAATAAATAAATAAATCTTATAATCCTAGGGCTGGAAGGGACCTTGGAGGTTTTCTAGTCCAACCCTCTTTGCCCAAGGTATAAAAACTTATACCATCCCAGACAAATGGTTATCCAATCCCTTCTTGAAAACCTTCAGCAATGGAGCACCATAACTCCAGGAGGCAAGCCATTCCATTGATTAATTGTTCTCACTGTCAAGGAATTGGTCCTTATTTCTAGACTGAATATCTCTCTGATGAGCTTCCATCCTTCCATCTTTTCCTCCTGCTCAGGTTGATCCCCTCTTGACCCCACTTGACCTCTCTCTTCCCTGTGACAGTCCTCAAGTCTTCCCTGAGCCTTATCTTCATCAGGCTAAACATACTTAGTTCCCTCAGTTGTTCATCATACAATGTAGTGTCCCTTATTTTCTATGCACTCTTTCTAGGGTCTCTCAACATCTTTTTTGTATTATGGTGACCAGAACTGGATGCAGTATTCCAAGTGTGTCCTCACTAGTGCAGTAAAGCACAGTACTATCATATTATTTTATTTACTTATTTATAACACACACTTGTAAGACACACACACACACAGACACAGACACAGACACAGATCAGCTATGAAAACATTGAAGAATACTTGAGATATCCCACTGCTGGTTTCCCTCCACGTAGATATATTAATTTATTAAAAATTAATAGGATTTTTTTTCAGGAAGATCTGAATTAGTCATCAATAGTATGCAAAGAATACCGCATGATGGAATATTCTAGAATGTTTTCTGGACTTTGCTGATCCATTCTTTTGAAAGTAAATCTTTCGGAGTGTTTCTAAACATCACTAAATAGTACAGTATTGGAAGATTTGCTCTCACATTCCTGACCACCCTTGAAAATGACTGAATCAGTATGGATTCCAGGAAGAACGAAGCTTCCAGATTTCCCAGGAAATTGCCGATACTGTTAGTGCAGCATTTTGACATTTTTTAAGCAAAAGGCACTTAAAGAGTCTAATAGTGGGTGCCTAAATTACTTTTTTAGGGTAGGGAGACAATTTCAGAAAATATGTATTACTAGAAAAAAAAAAAAGCCCATGATGCACTTATAATGATCTTAATGATTTAAAAGGTCTATAACTATTAGCTTATGTAACCAATAGTACATAATGGGACAAAAAGAATGGAATCGGGGTTTATAACTTGTACTTAGATTTTCTGAGACTTAAAAAAAAACTGTTTGAAAAAGAACATAATAAACATTTATATTTCATTTCACTAATATGTGTGTCTTAATTTTGATGGTACATTATTAATGGTACAAGAAAAAACTTTTTACAACGATCTGGATGAAGTATGCAATATGCATGAAATGTAATCAGTTATGCAGTTCAGAAACTTTTTTCTTACAGAAGTCATTTCAAAATGTTACTCAAACTTTAATCCAGAAGGACAGTTTATATTGGAGAAAAAGAAGTAAAGCATGGTAGTGCATTTGTTAGAGAGCAAGCCCCACTATCTTTAGGAAAAGCTACTTCTAAATATCCATAGATTTTCTTTTTTAGCCTATATGGATTTGTGATTACAATTACTTCAAACTAGCTGGTTTAGATGGATTGAATGTTGGAATCTCTCTCCCTCTTTCTCTCTCTCTCTATATAACATTTTTGAAATATCCACCTGCCTCGAAGAATTTTCCTTCAAACTTTTATGTCACGTAAGGATATAAAAAGGTAAAGGTTCCCCTCACACATATGTGCTAGTCATTCCCGACTCTAGGTGGCAGTGCTCATCTCTGTTTCAAAGCTGAAGAGCCAGCGCTGTCTGAAGACATCTCCGTGGTCATGTGGCTGGCATGACTAAATGCCAAAGGTGCACGGAACGCTGTTATCTTCTCACCAAAGGTGGTCCCTATTTTTCTACTCACATTTTTAAGTGCTTTCGAACTGCTAGGTTGGCAGAAGCTGGGACAAGTAACGGGAGCTCACCTCATTATGCGGCACTAGGGATTCGAACCGCTGAACTGCCGACCTTTTGATTGATAAGCTCAGCGTCTTAACCACTTTGTAAGGATATTCTGGCCCCTTAAATGTTGGCAGCTAAAGAAAAGCTTCCTTTTACGAGGAGTGGGTTTATTCCAGAGTTTGATATACTAGTTGGTTGCAGCAAAACATCCTTTCATAATTTACAAAATTTTGGGGAGTACGTTTCTGTGAACAAGTGGCTGCTCTGTAATATGCATGAGCTTAAAAATATATATGTGGAAATCAAAAGAATGAGGCAAGAACTCTTAAATGGACAAAGTTATTATAGTTGGAAGTTGATTTGTGTTTTTTTTCTTTCTTTTATAAAATAAAACTATAACCACCATCTTTCTAAAAGCCTTTTTTATGCCTTTGCTATTTTTTTTAGGTTCATCTGCTGTGGCATGGGTTGGGCTAAAAGAGACATATTGCTTAGCTCCTCTGTGGGCCAAGCAAATGGGTGGTAGTGAGACGCATGATGGAATGGTAGCGTTTTTGATATTTTCACTGATCATGAGGTCTACTCTTACGATGTTCTTGTAGGCATTTAGTTGTAGTATCACACAGTATGTACTTTGCGGAAAAATACCCCTGAGGATGGGGCAAAATTTGACCTTCATGTAAGAAGACCTAGATGTAAAATAAAATTGAAAGATGTACCCTTTGTCTTCTTATGGTGTTGGAACACATGGATTTTTACTCCATCTATTGAAGGGTTATAGAATAGTTTATGGTGAATTTTCAGATTGCTTACAAGGGTAGAACTTGAGATGGATGGGACTGTGTGTTGCTGGTTTGGCAGGACACCAGTTAAGAAAAGGAATAGCTAGCATTACTAAATGTCAGTCAATTGTAAAAGATTATGGGAAAATGTATTCCCGTATATGAATGATATGTTAAGTACAATAGTGGCCAAAATTGTGGAAACCTTTTGGGAAAAGTGTATTTTCTAAAACTAGCTAATAATACCATTTTTTTGTAGTAGTACCATAAAATTATATATCAATGGAAAGATATTTAATCAACAATGTAATGCAATAACTTTTGTGAAGGATTTGCTATTAGAATAGCAGTTACAGTATAAAGAAGAAAAGTGAAACACACAGGAAAAATGAGATATACAAAAATTATCACTATAGAAAAAACGAGATATACAAAAATTATCACGTCAGTTAATACTTAGTTGGGTAACCTTTAGCACGAATTACAGCCTTACAACATCTTCCCATGGAGTAAACCAAGCCTTTTAGTTCTGCAGCTGTTATAATGTGAAACCAAGATTGAATGATTGCTTTTATTAATTGGGTCTTATTGCTGGGTCGCATCTGACTAACAAGTTTCTTTAGTCGACTCCATAGACTTTCAATTGGATTAAGGTCTGGGCTATTGCTAGACCATTCCAGGAATATGATTATCTTCAAACTTGGGGGAAAAAATGTTATTAGCCATCAAACCTCAAAAATATACTTTTCCCAAAATGTTTCCACAATTTTGGCCACTACTATATCTATGGTTGTGTTTATGTGACTAGGAGAATGCCATAAAAGAAGAGCCAATGACACAGAATATGTTATCCCTAGGAATGCAAATCTGCATATTTCATGGCTTGTTTTAAGCGTTAGAGCTGTTTTTGCTCTTAAGCAATTTCTAAGATTGCAGATATGAGGATTTTCCTCTTCTAATTTGTACAGCATGTTCCCAGCTGTAGATTTTTTCAGTTCAAATCATACTTTGGTTTGAGGTCATAAGCATGGGACAAGAGCATTATGTTCTAGTATGGTAGTATTGGGGGGTCTGCTACTGTCTTTGATGTTACAGCCTGTGAGTTCCTTCTGGATCTTCTGCATAGCTTGTCTATGAAGGACACTTTTAACGTGGTTCTCCTTCCTGAGCAGATTGTTACAGATGATGGCAGTGGGGCTAGTAGGAGTGGTTGAGTCTGTGGTTTCTCTTTTGTAGACTGCCATAGGGCTCAACTCTCTCCCCTATCCTAATATCCACATGAAGCCACTGAGAAAGTAATCTGATGGGGCGTGTGAGGTTTCATCGATATGCTTAGATATATATCTCCAAATAAGAGTTGCATTTAAGCTTTTGTTCCCGTGACTGTCAGTCTTGGAATGGAGAGAAACAGGTTTAACTTCAATCCCAGCAAAATGGGCAGCTTTCAGTATGGAAGCTTTTGGATTCCAGTAGGATTTCATCTTTGATCCTGGATTTGTTGTTGTTAGTTGCAAAGTCATGTCCGACCCATCGCGACCCCATGGACAATGTTCCTTCAGGACTTCCTGTCCTCTACCATCCCCCAGAGTCATTTAAGCTCAGGCCTACTGCTTCAGTGACTCCATCCATCCATCTCCTTCTCTGTCATCCCCATCTTCTTTTGCCCTCAGTCTTTCCCAGCATTAGGCTCTTCTCCAGTGAATCCTTCCTTCTCATTAGGTGGCCACAGTATTTGAGTTTCATCTTCAGGATCTGACCTTCTAAAGAGCAGTCAGGGTTGATCCTGGATAAGTTTACGCTTATTTTGCTGTGTGAAGGACTGACTGTATTACTGTGATTCTTTTCTTTTATTAGGTAGATAATTGTGAAATTCTTGTAATTTAATCTTCTTGGAATGATGAATGTAAGCCAATCAAAGTTACTGCACACAAATCTTTTTTTTTTAAAGTAAATTAACATATCTGGGCTATTTTTTCCCCTCTGTTGGACTTTTTTGGCATTTTTGTATGCCAAATAAAACCATAATAGTTATATTTTTCTTTGGTATATTTCTTAATTTTGCACTGATGCTAGCTTATTAGCACTGCTTCTATTAATAATATTAGCAATATTAATACTTTTATCTCTGTACCATGCTTGGGCCAAGGATAAGTTTCCCTAAACTTATGAGAATGAAACCTAGAATTTCTTAGGTCATACTGCACACTTAGAAACAATAAATTTCCAGATCTTCATAATGAATGATATATATTCATATTCTGTTAAGTCAACTAAAACTTTATATTGGTGGAATGTGTGTTTAATTAGATAAAATACACTCACTTTGACCCAACATTCATTTTCATTATATGTCTGGGGGAAAGGAACATGGATTTGATATAGATTTATTTAGTATTGACTTACTGAAATCAGTATAAGTAGCTGATCTAATGTATCCCATTGATTTAGTGTATCAGGTCCAAATATGACTGAATCAGAATGCAATCTGAAAAAAAGCCTCCAAACAGAGGTTCAGAAAAAAAGCCTCAGAAATAGAGCTTCAGAGGCTTTTTTTCTGAAGCTGTTTCAGAGGCTTTCAGAGTCAGAAAAAAAAGTTTTTTTTCTGAAACAGAGATTCAGAAGTTTCAGAGGCAAAACAGAAAAGAAAAGAAAAAGCAAGGAACAGAGCTCAAAATCAACGAACCTTTTGCTAAAATTCACCTCTGGGAACAGCTGATTGGGGGTATTCCAGGAGACTGATCCACCCACCAATCAGCTTTTTTTTTTATTTTCCTCCCCCAAAAACTAAGGTGTATCTTATACTCCGGTGTGTCTTATACTCCGAAAAATACAGTATGTTAAATACATGTCTTGATAATAATCTTATGCTTTCCCTTCCTTTTCCCCTTTGTGTTCTTCAGGGACTCCAACCGTCATGTTAAGATAAAGCAGAAAAGTGCAGTGCTGAACATGCTAAAGAGGCTGGACAAAATAAGGTTCAGAGGACATAGGAGAGATGAGTTCCCGGACTTAGCAGAGTCTCCCAATGCTTCAGATACTGAATGTGGAGATGAAATCCCTATGAAAATACCTCGTACATCAGGCTATGATGAACTGAGAGATCCTGTAAGTATTTAAGATGTTTGCGTGTTTTATTGCTGTCACTGATTTTGAAGAAACGAGCCTGAGCAATCTGAATGGATGGAGAACCTGTGGCAGAAGTACACATTCAAAACTTTACTGGGCCTATAGCTGTGATGGCGAACCTATGGCACACCTGCCTGAGGTGGCACACAGAGCCATCTTTTTGGGCATGCGATCTGTTGGCCAGCTCATCTGCAGCTGCGCATGTGCGCGTGCCTCAGCTTCGGGACTCCGGTGCGCATGCACGCAATTCAGGGGACCCAGCTGGTCTTTGGAGCTCTCCTGCACATGTGTGTGCAGTTGTGCATGCGTGCGAGAATACTGGCGCACAATGCATGTGAGCAGATGGAGTACATGTTCGACACTCGGTGAGTAAAAGGTTCACCACCACAGGCCTATAGCATGGAAAGCAAAGATGGATGGAGTATTTTTGCCTTGTCACCTTTCAGTGGCATTCATTTTTTGAGGGAAGAAGGGGTTTATTAAATATTCTTTCCGTTAATTCTCAGGATAGCTGGGTGTAATATGAGTGCTTTGGAACTGATGGATACGATGTTTTTTTGACTAAGGAAAACCATTTCAGTTGGCTTCCTTTTAGTGCTGTGAAAAGCAGCAGTGATGGATTTTTTTCACTGAAACTATGAGATAAAATTCAAGGGCAGAGTATTTTCCTTCTTGACTTATAAAAATGGAAACCACCAAAATCCTATGGCTCCTTGTGCACCCTCCCTGGGGCCATAAAATTAAATCATTACAAAATAATTTAAACTAAAATTGTGTTTCCTAGTTTAGTTTTTCTTGTTGGTCCCCAACTATACATTATGCTTAGCTATGTTTTCCTGAAGAATTCATGAAATCATTGCCCATTCAATATTAGTTGATATTATTGGGAATTATATTTAAGTATATCTGGGAATTTTCTTATAAAGGGATATATTGCGCTCAGACTAGGCTGTGTCTTTATCTTTTGATTTAATTTTGTTTTTTAAAAAAAAATAATTATTGATGTATTCACAAATTGTGAGGCGGTTTTATAAATTTCACAAATAAATAAAACAAACTAAAAAATTGGACTTGCCTATTCTATGCATGCAGTAATATATTCATTTGTATCTAAATATAGTTATAAAGAATTTGGAATTTGATGCAAACAGTTGTTAGGAGGAGGATGGCATATTCTTGCTGCCTATATACTGATGAGATTTGGAGATCTCCTGAAAATCAAAAATGTAAATGTAAAGGGACGTGACTTTGGTCTTTCCATATCTCATCTTTCTGAGATAGGAATCTATATTCCTATCTAGTACTTAGCTCCCAGCTGCCTGTAATTACTGCGAGTTCAATTCTCACCAGGCTCAAGGTTGACTCAGCCTTCCATCCTTCCGAGGTAGATAAAATGAGGACCCGGTTTGTAGGGGCAATAAGATGACTTTGTATAACATAGAACACCGCTTGGGGGTGGGTGGGTGGGTGGGGAAACCCTACTAAGCAGGTATATACAAAAGTATGAAGGCTATTGCTAATGCATTGTAAGCCGCTCTGAGTCTCCGGACAAGGGTGGCATATATAAATCGAACAAATGATAGATAGATAGATAGATAGATAGATAGATAGATAGATAGATAGATAGATAGATAGATAGATAGATAGATAGATAGAAAATCTGTATTGGATCTTGAGAGAAGAGCTTCTTTGCCAGGGAGATTAGAGCCAAACCTGATTTTTTTTTCTAATTTCAGGTTTGAAGAAGAATGACATGTAAAAACATATCTTTATTATGTTTAAAGATCATTATTATTATATTTATGTTTTACTAAAAATGCAATATCTTTACTTTAAAATAAAGTCATATCTTCATTTTATTTGAACCAACATGGACTTTTAAGTCTGGAGCAGCCAAAGGCAGCTAAATTGTACTAATAGGGTACAGGTTTTTACATTCAAAGCACGGTAAAAGTAACGAGATCTCTCTAGTGGCTGTTCTAAAATGTTGTGGAC
The DNA here is from genome assembly GCA_030761175.1 of Masticophis lateralis. Classification (NCBI taxonomy): domain Eukaryota; kingdom Metazoa; phylum Chordata; class Lepidosauria; order Squamata; family Colubridae; genus Masticophis; species Masticophis lateralis. The sequence goes on along the minus strand of JAUDYJ010000006.1, from coordinate 78,659,358 downwards.
TTGCTTGTTCCAAACTCCTTAGTTAAAAATAACTTGCTCTGTGCCATGTCATGAAAAGAAAGTGGATAGATGAGCTCTTATATTGACTCCCATGAGATGACCCTGAAAGGTGAATTGGAAAGTTCATCAAAGCAAAGCATTCTCAAGGCTGGTATTGTTAAGGTTGCTTTCCCTGTTGTTGGTTTTCTCACAAAACTAAAAACATTTTATTTCTTTCTGATTCTTTTGTATGTGTTTTAGGTTCTTGTTTTGTTTTTATTTGTCAGCTTTGAGATTAGTTGAAACTCTTGAGTGGTTTTTTTTTTTCTTCCCTAAAGCTTTATTGCAAAAACTTTATGGGTGTTAAAATGTTTCTTTAAATGACCCTGTTCACAGAGCTCCCTGCATTTTTATTGAACAAGTCACATCTGACTGGGTTCACATATCACCGTATCTCATAAACCAGGGTTGGTTTACCAAACACAGTGGCTGAATGTATTTAATGATTAAGCCAAAATCAGACAACTCATCATAGACCCAAAGCACTGAATAAATACAGGAAATGTTTTATTTATTATATTTATATCCCATCATTCATCCAGGATGTTTAGAAAGTGCTACATTATTTTTTTCCCTCTTTTTCCCCTACAATAACAACCCTTTGAAAAAGGTTCAGCTGAATTAGTGACTGGCTCAAAGTCATCAAATGAGCTTCCAGACATTTGATTGAATGTGAGTCTTCTTTGTATCACTCCAGCATCTTAACCATCACATATCAGAAGCTTTTTTTTTTTTTTTAACATTTCTGGTATAATCAAATCTGTTCTTAACTTTCAAATCTCTTTGTGGCTAAGCCTCTGTGTATCTCCAGAACCAGTTCTCTTATTTTCAGCACTCATTTCTCTTATTCTCTGCATTCATCTCAAGAAGGTAAAAGTCCCATCTACAGTATTTTCCGGTGTATAAGATGACTTTTTAACACATGAAAATCTTCTCAAAAGTCGGGGGTCGTCTTATGCATCGGGTGTCGTTCTCCTGTAATCGGGCAGACCAGCCCGAAAGGCTCTGACGAGCCAAGCTGAGTTGCTTGCTGAGTTCCCTGCTAATCAGCTGAGTTACACGCCAGAGCCATGTAAAAGGAAAAGTTTTTTCCTTTTACATGGCTCTGGTGATCTCAGCTGAGTTGCCTGATTAGCAATCTGGCAATCCCAGAGCCAAGTAATTTTTGCCTTCTAAACAGTAGCAAAAATCCGCCCCGCCCCCTTCCAGCTTGCTTACCTTAGCTGCTAGTCGCAACGCTTGCCTTGCTTCGTTTGCCTGCAATCCATTGCATCAGCAAGCAACTGAATCTCCCTGCCTGCAATCAAGCACGCAGGGAGTTGTGGACTTCAATTCCCAGAATTCCTCAGCCAGCAAAGCAAAGGTGGCTCAGGAATTCTGGGAGTTGAAGTCTACAAGTCTTAAAGTTGCCAAGGTTGGAGACCCCTGTTCTATTGGGTAATTTTTTCCCCCCCTGTGGGAGCTTTAAAAAAAACAGTTAATTGGGGTTTTTTTTTAGTTGTTCTTTTTTAGACCTAGCCATTTAAAGTTGAAGAAGTTTTAAATTTAGCTTTCATATAGAAATAAAAATAAAATAAAATAATATTTGCAGCTTTCTGAGATTTAGTGTGTTTCTGTAGTGTTTCACTCTAACTACACAAACACACAAAATCTCACAAAGCTGTATGTGGAATTTTGTGTGTGTAAAGTGTGAAAGTTGTTTTTTTGGGCTTTTTGTGGCTGTGTGAGGTTTCTGCTTGTTACAGGGGCCATTTTGGGTCTAGCACAGACCCAAAATGCTTTTACATTGTGGGTGAGCCAGTTGATGTTTTTTAATTTTTATTTGGTGTGCGTTGGAAGAGAGGTCGTCTTATACAACAAGTATAGCCCAAACCCTATATTTTAACAGGAAAAGTCGGGGGTTGTCTTATACACCCAGTTGTTTTATATACCGGAAAATACGGTATTTGAATTGTGGGCTTTGAAAGCATTCCTTCTCAATAGTGGCCTGCACTGGAAGAATGTTCTGTAGTTCTGTAGTTTCTGGAAACTGCATATTCCATTAAAAATTCGGTGGTGATGGGGGATTCAGGTTAACTCTGTTATATTTTGGGGATTTGTTGCGTTGGGGATTTTTGTTTGTGTGAGAATTGTTATTTTAATGGCCTCAAATCTCTGAGGTGGGTGGGATACAAAGTTTGTATGTGTATATAAACCAATATATGTAAAAGTAGATACAGATACAGATTAATAGAGTTGAAAGGGACCTTGTAGGTCATCTAGTCCAGCCCCCCACTGAAGCAGACCCTATGCCGTTTCTGACAGATGGCTGTCCAGTCTCTTTTTGAAAGCTTCCAGTGATGAAGCTCCCACAACTTCTGAAGGCAAACTGTTCCATTGCTTGATTGTTCTCACTGTCAGAAAATTTCTCCTCATTTCTAGGTTGAATCCCTCCTTGATCAATTTCCATCCATTATTCCTTGTCGGGCCTTCAGGTGCCTTAGAAAACAGCTTGATCCCCTCCTCTCTGTGGCAGTCCCTCAAATATTGGAAGACTGCTATCATGTCAACCCCTGGTCCTTCTCCCCACTAGACTAGCCATGCCCAGTTCCTGTAACAGTTCATCATATATTTTAGCCTCTAGTCCCCTAATCATCTTGGTTGCTCTTCTCTGCACTCTTTCTATAGCCTCAACATCTTTTTTATAGAGTGGTGACCAAAATTGGATGCAGTACTCTAGGTGTGGTCTTACTATGGCTTTATAGAGTTGTATTAGTACTTTACTTGATCTTGATTGTATCCCTCTGTTAATGCAATTTAGGATTTCAAGTATTTCAAGGAACATTGCTTTTGTTGTCATATCTGGATGCTAGTAAGCTGGCTACATATCAGTGAAATGAGTGAAATTTCTCTTGCAGCTTTCCAGACTCCCCCATTTTTGCAATCTGACTGTTGAGAATCATTGCATAATACGGTGGGTGGATGTAACTGGAGAAAAAGATTTTTGCACCAAATATAGAATAGAAGCTTGTTGGGTATAGAAGCTTTCCAACATTTTGCTGAAATTTAATTAATGTTGGCACTGCTAGATTTAATTGTTCCTCTGTCTCTTAAAACTAGGTGTTGCATAATTCCCTCTCTGACAATTTTTAAATGAAGGATAGAATATTAATTGCTGAAACACTTCTCTTTTGCCTTATAGCACATGAAGTGCTAAAAAAAGCTCCCCAATCAGAAAAAGACTGAAATTTATAAAACAGTGACAGTTGTAGTGTTAACTTCTACAGTAGTACGTCACTTGGACTTGAGGGACAAAAGGGCATTTGGGGGACATGTCAGGATGTTAATTTAGCGCTTGCAGGCAGTTCATTAAAGCAGCTGCATCTTTTCCTGGGATTATCCTCTGCAGTTGAAGCAGTATCAGGAAAAGACACGTCCGCTGTGTTGTGGACAGTAGAGGTCCATATGCATCCTGGCATGCTTGGAAGAATGTTTTTTGTCTTAAATTCCAAATGCTAATCAGCCCTACCAACTTCTGATTTAGCTGCTGTTGAGAAACACTCAGCCAGGAAAGGGGGAGGCCTCAAGTGCAGAATTAGTTTTGAGTCTTTAGGTAAAGGTAAAGGTTCCCCTTGCACATATGTGCTAGTCGTTCCCGACTCTAGGGGGCAGTGCTCATCTCCGTTTCAAAGCTAAAGAGCCAGCACTGTCCGAAGACGTCTCAGTGGTCATGTGGCAAGCATGACTAAATGCCAAAGGCGCACGGAACGCTGTTACCTTCCCACCAAAGGTGGTCCCTATTTTTCTACTTGCATTTTTTATGTGCTTTCAAACTGCTAGGTTGGCAGAAGCTGGGACAAGTAACGAGAGCTCACCCCATTACACAGCACTAGGGATTCGAACTGCTGAACTGCTGACCTTTAAAATCCAGAATGGATCCCCACCCCCCTTAAGCTTCATAGAACCTTATATATCTGTTCCCAGGCTAAGGCTACCAGACTGAGAAAATAATAAAGGAAAAAGAATAGAGAATATAATAAAGTAGTAAGCTTGAATTCTACATATGTGGGTGTGGTTCAGTGGTGGGTTTCAAATTTTTTTACTACAGGTTCTGTGTGTGTGGCTTGGTGGGCGTGGCTTGGGCATGGCAAGGGAAGGATACTGTAAAATTTCCATTCCCACCCAACTCCAGGAGAAGGATACTGCAAAATCTCTATTTCCTCCCAATCAGCTGGGATTTGGGAGGCAGAGAATAGATGGAGGCGAGGCCAGTCAGAATTTTTACTACTGGTTCTCCAAACTACTCAAAATTTCCGCTACCGGTTCTCCAGAACTGGTCAGAACCTGCTGAAACCCACCTCTGGTGTGGTTGCTTCGGCCCAACAGCTGTGTTAAGTGTAGACAATAAAGAGAAATGTAGAGAATAAAGTGTAGAGCCTTACAGAGAGGGGAGATCCATTACAAAGGCAACAAGCAAACATATTGCTTAAGCCTAAACAATGAAGAAAGTATGTGTAAACATCTTAGACATATGTCCCCCAAATTCACATGAGTATAACAAAGAGAAGAAATAAAACAGTCAGACTTGGATGATTCTGTTTCTATAACCAATCTTAATAAAAAAGCCATTTTAGTCTTAATGTGGATTTGATTTATCAAACTGATCTACATCCTGAGACTGACATTTTTTTTTCAATTATTTATTCATTACAGCATTAAGATTTCTGTTCCATCCCAGTTCAAACTGGCTTTGGCCAGCATTCAAGAAACCACATGCAATGCATTAAAAATGAACGAAACACAACATAAATAATATAGTAATAGTGCCCTCTGTCAGGGGCAGGCCCAAACCAACCCCAAGGGCTGGAAGAGACCTTGGAGGTCTTCCAGTTGAACCCCCCCACCCCCACCCCGATGCTCAAGGCAGGAGATCTTAGATGATCTTGGACAAATGCTTGTTTATTCTATTCTTGAAAACCTCCAGCATCCACAACTCCTAGAATCAACTTGTTCCATTGATTGTCTTCACTATCAAGACATTTCTCCTTAGTTCTAGGTTCCATATCTTTTTAACAAGCTTCCACCCATTAATTCTTGTCCTGCCCTCAGGTGCCTTGGAGAACAAGTTGACCCTCTTTTCTCTGTGTTAGCCTCTTTGATAGGCTAGACCTACCTAGTTCCCTTAACTTGTTCATCATGTTTTAACCTCCAGATGCCTTTTCATCTTTGTTGCTCTTCTCTGTGATCTCACTTGTGCAGTATAAAACAATATTATCACTCCTCATGATCAAGACACTATCCTTGTGTTGATACAGCCTAGAACTGCATTGTATTTTTTGGCAACTGCAACACATTGCTGGCTCATACTAGGTGGTTCACTAAAACACCTAGATCCCTCTCTCCTCAGTTATTACTGTTGAGTCAGTTACTGCCTAATTTATATCTATGCATTTCGTTTTTTTGCCTAGGTGCAGGATATTACATTTCTCACCACTGAACTGCATCTTGTTGCCTAGTGTTTAAGTTTGTTAGGTTCTTCCTGAATCTTGAGTTTATCTTATTAGCAATGCCCGCCCCACCCCCAAGCTTAGAGATTTCTGCAAATTTGATGAATTCGCCTTCTAGCTCCTCATCTAGATCATTTATGATAATGTTGAAGATTACTGGGCCCATGAAGCTTGAGGTGCCTCACTGCGTGCTTCCCCCCTATAGATATGGTTCCATTGAGGCCTACATGTTGGGTGTGATTGGTCAGCCAACTGCAAATCCATCTCTTTGTGGTACTGTCTATTCCACATTGTTCTCTCACCAAGAAGTAGGCTCTGGTCTACTTTGTCAAATGCTTAACTGAAGTCCAAATATACTACATATGTCCACAGCATTTCCCTGATCCAGTAATTTAGTCAAATAAGGCAATATCATTTGTCTGGCATGATCTGCTTCCAACTAACCCATTTGTCCTTCTTGTAATTGCCTTGTTTGTTTCTAGGCACTTACAAATTCTCCAATTGATTTATTTTTTTCCAGGATTTTCCCAGGTTACTGGTTGATAGTTTGCAAGATCCATTTCCCCTCTTTTAGTATATTAGAGCAACATCAACTATCAGAGTCTTCTGGTAGTTCCTCTGTGCTACAAGAGCTTTGAAAGATTATATTCAGTAGCTCTGATATGACATCTTCCAGGTCCTTAGACCCCTGGAATGTAAACCATTATTTTTTGGGCCGACCTCAACAAATGAATAATCTGAGAGTTGCCTTGGTAGTGGCCCATTCCTTCTACCTCTCAAAGCCATTCCCAATACCCATTACCTCATCTCACAACAATCGATAAAAGCAATAGAATAAAAACAGAGCAATTCTTTTCACCAGGCACCAGACCAAACTATTAACCTTCTGACTCAACCCCCCATTTTAGCCTAATGCTTATGTAATGAGCCTGGTCCTCATAGCTTCTGAAATGCTAGAAGGGTAGGATTCCCTTAAATTTCAGATGGAAGGCTATTTCAGAAGGCTGGACCTCCGAGGCCTCATTTGGGTCCTGATAGATAACATTGTTTACGTAATAGGAACCCATAATATATCAACTCTGCCAGCACTTACAGGCTTGGGAGAAACCATAGGTTTAATTACATAAAGCTTTATGTAGGGCTTGTATTGCAGTTTTTATGTGATTCATTTCTCAAAATTATTAATAAGTTGTTCAGTTTTCAAAATTAGAAGAGAGAAGGTGACTCTGGAGGAACGGATTGTTCCTGCTAAATAGTCTGGCTCAGAATAAAGCTTGACTGAGTTCCTTGAGTCCTACTCCTAGATAAATCAATATAACATTCTAGCTTGGGAAGGCACTGAACCCAGGGCCCTTACTTCTGAACAGACATGCTAAATGTCCTTTTCCTCAGTAATTATGTGAAAACCTTGCCTTCATTTATAATTTAAAGTCATTTCTGCTTCACCTTCTAAGAACTGTGCGTTGACATGTCTAAAATACTGTGCAGTTAGATTAATATCTTATGGGAACCAAGATAAGTGCTAAGCAAGTGTAACTTTCCATTTGTGCGGCCGGGTGTGTTAATAAGAAAATCAGACTGATCGGGACATAGGAATTTGGAGTTAAAATAAAAGCCCAAAATACAACTTGTTTCATCATTTTTATTATAAATCATTGCCTCTTGTAGTTAATAGGGGATGGGGATTAGAACCGACTGTGGAATTATTCTGTTATATTGAGACTAGATTACTTCGATAGTGCCTCAATCTCTATACTTTTAACCCTGTTTACAGTGGCAGAAATACTTGTGATTCCCAGTGGCTGCTTTTGAAGTATTGCCATTTCTCAGACCACAGTAAAAGCATTGAAGCAGATAATGGAGTGCAATTTTAGCCTTTCAGAATGATACTAACCTACCTGCCTATTTACTGTTAGGTCAGCTATTGATGACACAATGTTATTTTCCACAGATGGTTGCATAGCTAATCTTCCAGAAAACAAGAAAAAAGACAAAAAAAGGAGTGATTTTGATTTCCTTTTTAACATACAGACACAAATAAAAGGATTGCATAGGAATTCATATTCCTAAAAAGTTGGGAGGAGGGAGGAATCAATTTCTATATATATATGTGTATATATATATATATATATATATATATATATATATATATATATATATATATATATATATTGAATGCATCAAAAGAAAATACCCCACTATAAAATTAAAAGCTCTTATATCTGAAGTTTTTGCATTGCATCTGAGATAAGCTTCACTATATTTAAATGTGCTATTCCAGGGGTGAAATGCTCCCAGTTTGGACGGGATCGTCTGATCCGGTAGCGAGGGAGGCGGGTGGTTCGGAGAACCAGTAGCAAAAATCCCTGCCCCACCCCCCATGCCCAGCTGAGCTGCACAATCATCAGAGACTTTTTTTTTAATTTTTAAAAGCATTTTTTCTACAACCTCTTTGGCTGAAAAAATGCTTTTAAAAGTAAAAAAAAAGCCTCTGATGATCGCACGGCTCAGCTGGGATCGTCAGAGGCTTTAAAAGCATTTTTTAAACAACCTCTTCGGCTGAAGAGGTTGTAGAAAAAATGGTTAATTTAAAAAAAAAAAGTTGGCCACGCCCACCCAGTCACATTCCCCACACCAAGCCATACCGGTAGTAACAAATTTTACATTTCACCTCTGTGTTATTCCTTATGTAAATGAAACATTGCAAATAAGGATATTATCACGTTTCAGTTTTACCTTCAATGTTTGTGTTTTTATTATAGGTTTAAAAACTGGGGAACAAAAAGCATTGTTGCCCAAAGAATTCTTGATCAATGTATATTTTTTCCTCGCAACTCTGTGGTTAAATTTGCTGTTAATTCTTTATTTCTGAAATGTAGTTTTTACCCTTTCTAAATCATCTATATCTCTTGCTACAGTAACATTTTCCCAGAAGGGGAAAAACTGTAATGATCAACAGCAATATATTTACCTTCAAGTGATACAATTTTTAATTTCATTATAACACCCGGACATGTTTTAAGGCAAACTTTATTGTCTACGTTTGTTTTTCCCACCAGGCATAACTACTATCAGCTCCCGTAATCCCTATGCAACATGTTCTAATCTCAGATGCAGCTTTAGAAACAATATTAACTATTTATACTATTAACAGAGCGGCAATTATGACCTTGACAATGGCTCCTTTTTAATCTGTTTCATGCATAGCCATATATTCTTACAAGATGTTTTAGCACTCTCACCTTCTTAGACATGTGCATCTCTTCCTTTCTTTAAGTTTATACTGTAGTCCCCAATTTATGACCAATCTATTAAAGACCATTCAAAGTTTTGATGGACAGCCACCCTCCCCCCCAAAGCTACTTGCAACCTGGCTTCCAAGTCGCAACATCATCCTTCTTGCAGTCACATGACCACATTTTGGGAGCTTGGCAATGGGGCCACATTTATAGCTGTTTGCAGCACCCCAAGATCGTGTGACCATGATTTATGACGGTTTTGCCAGAAAGCAGTCTTTATTTCTGGTTTCCTGGGGGGGGGGGGGGAAACCAACCACTGCCCATTAGCACATAGTGGGTCACTTAATGACTATCACATTTGCCTAACGACAACCACAAGGAAGGTAATAAAATCAGGCCAGTCATGTGGTAGTGTGCTTTATGATCATCACAATTTACAACTAGAATTACAGATCAACAGTTGGAAGGGACCTTGTAAGTCATCTACTCCAACCAAATGGTGTAGGTCTACACCATTGGTCTACAGAAATGGTCTACACCATGAGTCCCAAACCTTTCGGACCTCAGGTACCACTAAATTCATAATTTAAAATCCCGCGACCACTAATATGATCTGCCTAATGACCGGCTCGGTGGGCGTGGCTAGGTGGTCATGTGACTGCATGGTCATGGCCAATTCGATGTCATTCGTGTCGAGGGGCGCCTCGCTGGCCTCTGCTCGCCCCTCCCATCCCAGCCATTCCTCGCCTCCCCTCCTGGGCTCCTTAGTGCCCCAACAGGAAGCAGTTGTTGGACCTAAGTAGCCACCAGGAGAAAGAATTGGGAAAACAGCTGGCTCAGTTCAAATTGGATCTGACCGAGAAGGAGGCTCAGCAGAAGCACCTCACTGAGGACTACGAGCATAGGCTTTCCAAGCAGAGGGAAGACCTGCAGGAGTGCAAGGCCAAGTACTGGCACCTGGAGGCTCAGCGGGCTGAGATGGTCAGCCAGTTCCAGGCCAAGATGCAGTCCCTCTGGAACAAGGCTCTCAGGCTCTTTGCCACCAGTGGTGCTTCCCTCCAGCCTTCGCCCAAAGCCCCGCACCAGGAGGCAGAAGGAGGCCTAAAGGCAGAATTTCTTCCCCCCTCCAACTCACACAAGAAGACCTCGAAGGGGGAGACTCTCTACAGCAACACAAACGTTCATTGCAGATATCTAGCCCAGAGGCCGTAGTTTGAGAACCCCTGATTTAGGGCATGCTGTTCCATCAGTTAATTGTTCTCACTGTCAGAAAATTTCTCCTTATTTCCAGGTTGAATCTATCCTTGTTCAGTTTCCAGCCATTATTCTTTGTCTGGCCTTCAGGTGCTTTGGAAAATAGCTTGACACCCCCCCACTCCTCTCTGTGGCAGCTCCTCTAATATTGGAAGACTGCTATCATGTCTCCCCTGGTCCTTCTCTTCACTAAGACTAGCCATGCCCAGTTCCTGCAACCGTATAGCTTTTGTCTTGCTTGGAAATTGATGCACCCCAATAATTTATTTTTATTTGTACCCAAATTTACATGAGCATATAAATCTCTTTGCAATGCTGCATTATCTGTCCTATTTTCTCTCTCTACTTCTTTTTTTAAAGTTAATCTCTCAAGGATATTACAGTGGTAGGAATCTTAAACGTTATAAGGTTTCCCCCCCTCTCCTCACCCTCCCTGCTCCCCTTTCTCTTCTTCCTTGCCCTGTGCTGCAAACTGTTCCTGCATATGCATGAGAAGGGATTTATCCTGAGTGCCCGCACACTTCAGTTTACAGACTTTGTAATTGTTTAAATGGCCCTTTTGAAACCGCGGCCCATAATTGACTCTGAAGGATCCTTATTTGGAGCAGGCTTCTAGCCAATCAGAACAGGGTTTAGATAATGACGCTTCGTGCTGCAGAAATCAAAGCATTTGCTGTGGAGGTCTGAGCAGGCGCAATGATGCGAGACACCCTGTGAGAGATACAGTTCCTTTCATAAGCTTCCATTGATTCATGTCAGCAGCCTAATGCTGTGCAAAAGGTTTGTGGCTTTGCCCAGCTCTTGTAACTAGTAAATAAAAATAACCATTGCTTATGTACTGCTTTGTATTTTCATTTTGGAGTGTGTGTGAGCGGCTTGTATGGATGCTCTTGCTTTTTCTTTCTTCCTTCAGAGATTGGTTTCTGAGCTGCCAGCATCTCTTCTCTTTTCTTATAACCCCTTCCCCTCCTTCCCTCCATAGGCTGGTCCTGGGACTGTCATCATGGCTACAGGAGTTCCCGATTACAACAGAACAGAGTCTGACAGATTAAATGAGATCAAAGGCCACTTGGAAATTGCCTTGCTGGAAAAGCACTTTCTCCGTAAGTACAAAGAAATTGAGTTTGTGTACTCAGTATTGTGTGTGTGTCTCTCTCTCTCTCTTTATCACTCTCTTTGTCTGTCTGTCTGTCTGTCTGTCTATATCATCTATCTCTATCATCTCTCTCTCTCTCTCTCTCTCTCTCTCTCCCCCTCCCTCCCCCCTTCCCCTCCCTCTCTCTCTCTCCCTCTCTCTCACTCATTATTAGTTGACACTATATTTTTAATTGACATGATCCTGTCATTCTTACAAGGGTATATATTTTAAGTTTCCCTATTTATAATTTGAAGTCATGATTAGAAAGAAGTTTTCAAGAATGGCTCAGGAGAGAAGATTACTTTGCTTAGTCAGAAGTAGATGGCACACAATAATCTCCAAACTAGTTTGCTTTCCATTCAGTATAAGTTCAGAATATTTTAACGATTGAATAGAAGCAGGAATTGGGTTATGATTAAAAAAGCCCATTTTTAGAATTTGTTATTAACATAGTTCTTTTGGGGTAGTAAGAGTTTTTGTGTAATGGTTTAAGCGTTGGGGCTTAAGACTAGTTTGGCTTTGTTTAGATTGTTTGTGCATTTAATTTCTATTTATCAAATTTATTGGTCTTGGCGCACACAATGAATTCATGCATTTGATATATTTTCAAGTATACTCTTTTAATTATGTACAGTATAAAATTAAGCTATAAGCATTAAAAGGCAGAAAAGGACTGCAGTAAATGTCTAAAACTGCTTGCAAGACAAGTAACCCAAGGAGGTGCTATATTGCTATAACATTTTGGATAACTAGGCGAATTGCAACTGAATTAAGTAAAAACTCTTTGAAGCCAAAGCAGGATATTTTTGGAATGTTCTCCCAAACACCATAAATCTCTGGTTTGAATGTACAAATAAACAAGGAATGGCATCTAAGTAATTATTGTTGAAACTGGAAAGGGATAGAGCATTAGTTTGTTTAACTATTTTGTCGCAAGATATAATTGGCGTGGTAAGGAAAAAAATGAAAAATGTGCAAATCTGCTAAATAAAAGGAATAGCAGGATTGATATATTTGATTCCGTCGTATCCCTGAAAGTAACATCTATAGTATACTAAGGTCTCCAAAATTTATCTGATAAAAATCCAGCAGCAATCCTTTATCTGCCCATTTGTTGTGAAGAAGGGATAGTGTGTTGGCCCTTCGAGATAGTTCAGACAGGAAACCCAACCCATCTTCTTCTTCTTCCTAACATAATCCCACAGATGCAAGGTCCACTTTTCAGATCATTGAGTACAGTGGTGGGTTGCCCCCGGTTCACACCGGTTCTATAGAACCGGTAGTAAAACCGGCGGGAGGCTCCGCCCACCGACCCCAATGTCATCAAAATAATTCTGTGCATGTGCAGGAGAGCACTTGCGTGAGTGAAGTGCACGCGCGCAGCCCCGTTGCGAACCAGTAGTAAAGGTAAGTAGAACCCACCCCTGATTGAGTGTCACTGCACAGTCAGCTGCTTCTCCAGGGCGCAGGCCCATGGCTTGCATATCTTTGTTGATGGTGTTTTGCCATCTCTGTTTCGGATGCCCACAAGGTCGCTGGCCATTGACTTCTAGTTGGTAAGCAGTCTTGGCAACGGTGGGAGGTGCTGTTGTCTAGATGGGAAACCCAACACATGAGTACTAATATTACATTTATTGTAAATTTACAACAGGGTGGATTTGATTTAAATCACTAGTAAAAAGACTTGATTTAAATCAACTCGAATTAAATCATAATTTTTAAAGAACAACTGTCATCTCTGTCCCGCAGCGGCTCCTGCTCTGACCTGCTGTTGATTCGCTGACAGTCCCGATATTGCAGAATATACAGCCTCATGCTACAGAACTAAGCTCCGTTTCATGCTGAATAAACTAAATTATTAATGTATCTTAAATAGAAGAGTATCTTTAAATAGATTTTTACTTCAAAAGCATTTTATTAAAATTTAAATTTGATAAAAATCAAAAAAATCTGATTTAAATCAGAAAAATCCAATGTAAATTTAAAAAATGGATTTTTAATTTTTTTTTTTAAAAAACCATTGATTTTTATTCACCCTGATTTACAGTAAGAACTTTGTAAGTCTGAAAGCACCGCCCCTCTCCCCTACCATTACATTCCAGAGAAATAGTGAAGTTTCCCTTCTGAGATGCTTTCTCTCTCTCTCTTTCCCTCTTTTTAAACTAATTTTTATTACAGTTTGTCTTTAAAAACGATACAAAAAACAATCACACATATATAAAGACAAAACACGTCAAGGCATAACATTGAACATTACATAACATTAATGGTAATTTTACAGCATTTTGTATTGACTTATCTATTTTGCTTTTGTAGCATTTTATTCTATCATTTCTATTTACTACTCAATAGTAGGATAATCGCATTACTCCAATATATATATGTGTGTGTGTGTGTGTGTGTGTGTGTGTGTGTTTTTCCTTTAAGCCAGGTTTTTCCTACGTAGCCAAGATTTTTCTGGAACCACAATTGAGCGAAATCACATTCACATATATATATGTTTTCTGAGGTTTTCGCGGGTGTTTGTATGTAGGTCTTTGGTTATTTGGGTTTTCTCCCGTGTAAAATTGGAAGTGTCTTGGCGATGTTTCGACGAAGTCTCATTCGTCATCTTCAGGCTAGTGTTTTCGGCGTCGTGCTTCTAGGAGCACGAAGCCCTAGGAGCATGTGCTCCTAGAAGCACGAAGCCGAAAACACCAGCCTGAAGATGACGAATGAGACTTCGTCGAAACGTCGCCAAGACACTTCCAATTTTACGTGGGAGAAAACCCGAATAACCAAAGACCTACATATATATATATATATATATTCATTATAATATTCATTGTTCTTATCTACACATTTATATTCATTTATATTTACTTCACTCCCCGTTTTTAGTGTCAAATTTAAAAAATTTTTAAATTATATTGGGGTGTTTTAATTTTGTCCGGGCCAAATTCATTTAATCTGTTTTTAGTTGGTTTTTAAATTTTGTACGTATGTATTTTTATTGTTGGCTGTACACCGCCCTGAGTCCTTCGGGAGTAGGGCGGTATATAAATCAAATAAATCTAATCTAATCTTTATTTAATGTGGTTCAGTTACTTTAATTTAAGTTTCATCAATATTAAGTTAAACATTCTCAATTCCATCTCTCTTTTGGTATCAGATTTCTCTTATTAGACCATTGCCAAAGCTGTGGTTCTTCCTTCTGTCTTCCAAGATTTTGCTCAGACCCATTTACACAGTAACGTTATATTTTCTACCACTTTTCATCCATTCTAAATATCTGGACAGAAGCAGGAATCTGTCCCTGGAAGCATGTGTTGATAAGCAGGCTAGAATTCCAAAAGAAAGCAGTACATAAGCATACATGTCTGCCCTTTGAGGTAGACCAGGCTATGAAACCAAAGTTATGAATAATATTAATTAATATTAATTTTATTGCAAGGTTGTAGTAAACAGAATTTTCAGCATTCTGCAATCCAAACCTAACTGGCTTCTCCGCATCCCAAGGAGACACGCACACACACTTCTGCTCCTTCCCCGGCGTTGACTCAGGGACACAACTGCGAAACCCGTCCGGAGTCGAGAGGAGACTTCGAGACAGGGACACGATCATCTTCCCGCATCCTTCTCGAATTGCAACAGATGGCTCGGGTGGGGCGTAAGAAGGCGAAGCCAGCCTAAGTGGCTGCTGAGCACAGGGTGTGTGTGTGTCTCCTTGGGATGCAGAGAAGCCAGTTAGGTTTGGATTGCGGAATGCTGAAAAGTTAACCTTTGACTCTCTGCAGATCCTCCCACCCACCCACCAGCGCCTGGATAGGGTTGCTGAAAGTAGAGGCACCTGTAAATTAAAGTGTGTTCATGTTTGAAGGCTACTCAGGAGAGATCAGGACCGGGGTGCTTATTTGCCGAATCGATTTTTTAGAAGGAAAAGAGAGGGGGCGAGGGGGATAAGGGAGGGGGGGAGAGAGAGTTAACTTTTCAGCACTCCCCATCCCGCAATCCAAACCCAACTGGCTTCTCCGCGTCCCCAAGACACACCCACCCACCCTGTGCTCAGCAGCCATTTCTACCGGCTTTGCCTTCTTGCGCCCACCCGAGCCATTAGTTGCAAGCTGAGGAGGACTTGGGATGATGATCGCATCCCTGTCTCAAAGTCCCCTCGACTCCGGACAGGTTTCGCAGTTGTGTCCCTGAGTCAACACCAGGGAAGGAGCAGAAGGGCGGTGAGCTGCCCCGCCCGCTGGTCCTTCTCTGGCGTTGGCTCGGCCGGCAGCGCAGCAGCGGGCATGATGGAGATCGGGTGACAGGTCCAACTCCAAGCGGCACGACAACCCCCGCCTGACCCCCGCAACCAAGCCAGGCTCTCCGGCTGCCAAAGGGGGAGGTGGCGATGCCCAAAGTCCAGGAGACACGTGCAACTGGCGGAGCGAGCCAAGTGGGTTTCTCAGCCCTGCTTTGATGGCGGCCATGTGGTCACTTGCACAGGCAGTCCATCCCCCCATCCCCCGCTGCTGGTCCGCCAAAGCCCCGCCAGCCGCACCTGCTCATCCAGCGGCTCCCAGCAGGAGAAGCCCCAGGAAGGGTGGCGGAGTCTGCACATTTGGAGGCCGAAGTGGCCCAGTCAAGATACTGCTGCGACCACCTGCACATACGCCCCCCCACCCGTGCCCTGTTTTGGGCCTGGAAAGGCTTCTGTACCAAACTTTGCTGGCATGACCAGTCTGCCAATGCTGCTCCTCCTCCTCCTCCTCGAGCTCCGGGCAGCATCCAGCATGGCCATTCACGCTGGCAAAAGTTAGTGCAACCCTCTCCATCCACTTTTTCCAAGGGAGCATGACCGCTTTCCAGCCAGCGGTTCTCTTACTGTTTATCGCACTCTCCTCTGATCCTCGTGTGAGCAGCTTGCTTCTCCTTCTCCTGGCTGCAAGGGGTGAGGGGGCACACCGGAACCTAGAAGAGGAAAAGGAGCAGAGCTGCTGGCTAGGCCGGGGTTTTCCTATCTCCCCGCCCAAGCGACCCCAAACCTCCAGCGGGGAGGGAGGGAAGCTCCAGGTCACTATTCCTGCTGCCGCCGGGGAAGTGGCAGTGAGGGAATTGCCAGGGGCTAGGGGGAGTTGCCAGGGGCTAGGGAGTTGCCAGGGGCTAGGGGGTGGCGGCAAGGACTGACTGGCCGGGGCTTCCCTTGCTCCCTTTGGCAGCCAATGTGGATCCCAGGCAGTGCAGTTTCGGGGTCTTTCCTTGCGGTATCGATGACAAGGTAGGCAGGCAGGCAAGTGGGTGCAGGGGAGCGACTGGGGGAGTGCTCCTGGCTGGCAAGGGGGTGGATGTCCTGGGGCACGCGTGTGCACCGGCCAGCTAGTCTTCTGTTTACTGGCACGCATGCATGCGTGACAGTCAGCTGGCCGGCTGATCTTTCAGTTTCTGGCACTGCCGCACACTTGATGGTCAGCTGATTGTTGTGTGCGCATGCACACCAGTAACCAGAAGACTAGCTGGCTGATGCTTATGCGTGTGCCAGAAACCCAGAATGCGTGCCACTTCCGGCACATGGGCCATAGGTTCGCCAACACGGGCCTAGGATGTCCAAGGTCACCCGTACATTCCATTACACATATATAACAATAAGAGAGTTGGAAGGGACTTTGGTGGTCATCTAGTCCAACCCCCTGCTCACACAGGAGACCTTTACTAGGGATTCGAACTGCCAAACTGCTGACCCTTCTGATCAACAAGCTCAGCATCTTAGCCACTGAGCCCCCTACATTAGCATTCTTTGTATAAGAGGAAAAGTTTGTGCTATTTGGGGGAAATCAGATGCGTTCAAGATGCTTGGAAATATCTACCTTGATATAGATTGAATGAGTAGCCTCATATTGAAAAGTTTCTGCAAAAGTTTCTCCTCAGTTGGTTTTGAGATGGCTAGTTCGTGAAGGAAGCATGACTAGCTCCCACGCTGCCTTGTTTTAAATGACAGGTGAAGATGTGTTTATTCACCCTGCCATTTGCAGGGTGACAGCTTCTCTAGGATTAGTCTTTTCAACTGCCTTTTAAAAATAACTTTTATTTTAATTGTATATTTTTGTTTTTCATGGTCGCAGAAACAGTTTATTGAAAGGATTTTTATTATTCTGTTGGTGTTATGCACTGCACAGTATAAAATAAAAATAAAACCCAATATCAATATTAATACTAATACTAATAGCACATCGAGTGCTGAAAGATTCCGCAGAAATGTTGCACGTGTGCATGCTTGTTGGGGCCGCGCTCTGGAAAAGCTGAACAACCATCTGGCCGACACGCATGCACACACACACCGGTTTTCGGCACTGCCACATGTGCGAAGGACAGTTGACTGTTGTGCACATATGCACACCAGAAACCCAGAAGAAAAACAGGCAAGCCTTTGCATGCCGGGTGACATGGCTTCACGTGCCACTTTGGGCATGTAGTGCCATAGATTCACCATCACAGACCTAGACTTATATACCATTTCACAGGGCTTTACAGCCCTCTCTAAGCGGTTCACAATATCAGCCTATTGCCCCCAACAATCTGGGTCCTCATTTTACTGACCTCGGAAGGATAGAAGGCTGAGTCAACCTTGAGCCCCCATGGGGATTGAACTCCATGCCAAAAGTAATCTCTCAAAGTTGTTGAAATTCTTTCCACATTGAACTTAATATATCAACAGATTTATTTCTTTGTTTTACACTTTTTGATATATATGTTTCTTTTTCATTTTCTTTAATTATAAGCTAAATTAAATGAAGATTATGATTAAATTAAATGAAGATTGGAACAAAGATTACTAAAGAGATATCCTGGAACTAAGGAGGAATTTCCTGACACTGACAACAATTACAGTGAAACAGCTTGCTTACTGTTATGGTATTATGGGTGCTGTATTGTGCGAGGTTTTCAAGAAATGATTGAACAACCATTTGTCGGGAATGGAATACGTCTCCTCCTGTCTTGGATATGTATTTATGGGTGTTATTTTTAATTAGTGAGCTGAATGTTTGTGGAATGAAAAATAATTAAGCAAAGGTATGACGGCTGTGTGGAATGCTGAACTATATAGTAAAGAAAATTCAGCATAATCTCCCAATTCCCTTTTTAATTCCCCAATTGTGTGTGGTAAGAGTAAACAAATCGTGTACGCTTTGGGAATTGTTCACCTCCCAGACATTGACCCAACTCATCTGTATTGCCTCTCTAAGCCAGCTCATGCGATTCTTAATGTTCCCTGTCCTACAGATCACTCTGTTCAGATTGAATCCTGGATGGGTGGTTTTTTTTTTTCCATTTCTGCTGAGGCCACTTTCAATGGATCAGTTGACAGCTAATCATCTCAAATAGAGTGATCTGGCTTTGCTGACCTACATTATCTCTTTGGCTCTCTAATGCCTGGCACCTCACCAACTAGAGTTCTGCTACAGAGCTAGAATGCTGTTACAATTACAGCACTCTGCTGTGCCCTTCTGCTTGAAGCTAATCAACTGTTTACTAGCAAAATATTTGATTTTGTTGGACTGTTTTCTAGAAACTAAAGATGGTATTATGCTTTTACCCAGCATGGCCTAACCAAAATAAGGATAGCACATGCTAAATAAAACGTGTCTCTTCCTTGAAAGCCCTGCTAGATTCCTTCCTTCCTTCCTTCCTTCCTTCCTTCCTTCCTTCCTTCCTTCCTTCCTTCCTTCCTTCCTTCCTTCCTTCCTCCCCTCCCCTCCCCTCCCCTCCCCTCCCCTCCCCTCCAAGGTACCTTCCAAGTCTATTATTCTACATTCTGTGTTCTTTCTCAAATAAACCAACTACATATTCCTTGCTTTTACTTTTGGTACATTCAAATGTCAAAAGTACTTGATTTCTTTTTATTTTTTTCTTTGATTGTTTTCATGAGATTGTTTGAAACTTTAACCTCTTTTGTAAATTAAATTGTCCTTGTGACGCTCTTAGTTTATGTTTTTGATAGCTCTTTTAATTATTACTGTGAGATGTCAGTCAGTTTCTTTTCTATGTTCAGTGTAACATCTTTTTCTATGTCATTCTTGTAGCCATTTGTAAACCCACTTTCAACTCAGTCTCAATCCTGGCAGGTAAAATTTGTTCCCCTTCCATAACTTCTTTTAGACCCAATTTCTCCATAGAGACAGATGTCTCTGTTGATACTATTATCAACCAATGTTAGAATATTTTGCTCCATTCTAGACTTGTAAGTGAAGTTTATATGCTCTTTTCCTTTAATTATAATTTAATTATAACATGAGTTCCCTCTAGTGTTCAATTTTTAAAATCTTAATTTTTCTAAAAAAATTCAGAACAAAATCATTTTTATGGAGCTCATGTTTAAAATTGCTTCTTTTAAAATAGAGTATACTTTTAAAATACGTTTTGGACTGGATATTAAGGTTTAGAGAAGTAGATAAATTGTGTATATATCGAATTTGTATACTAATCCGAGAAAAATGGATTATTTCAGATTGCAATTCACAAAAGATTAACATTCAGATCTAGATCTAGGTTTTACTAAATGATGCTCAAGGATCTATCTTGCTCATACTAGTTTGAAAAATTAAGCAATTATTTTCTTCTAAACCCTTTCTAGAGATAGTCCTCAATTTATGACTGTTCATTTAACAACGGTCCAGAAGTACGACAGCCTTAGAAACCACCCCATGGATCCTGATCTGGGTGCTTGGCAACTTTTTTGTACTTATGACCCATTGCCTAGTGCCTCATGATTATGTGACCACCATTTGCAATCTTCTCTGCTGGCTTCCTCAGAAAGCCAGGAGGGAAGGTTGCAAGCTACTGTTGCCTGCTAGAGTGTCTCCCTCTCAGCTCTGTGGCTAGTGGAAAGAGCTGCCTACCGAGGGCTGCTGAAATCCTTTGGCAGGGTGCAGAAACGGAGCAGGGGATTTTACCTCCATTCTTGTACCCTTTGAAGGAATTTCCTTTAGTGCACAGAGGGGAGCAGAAATCATTTGGCAGGCAGCACTTTCATCTAGCCCCTAGAGGTGAGAGGAAGCCAAAACCCATGCAGAAAGGCAGCACAGTAAAGTAAGGAGCAATGGATGTCTCAGGCAGGTGGAGAGGCCAAGCTGAAAATCCTGCTTGGATTTTGTCAGGAAGGATTTTCAGCTCCTGACCAGCATCTCCTCGGATTCCCCCCCCCCCGACACCCCACACTCCTTACTCAAGACTGCCTGCTTAACAATCCACAAGTTTGCTTAATGACTGCAACCGAAATGCTGGGATTGCGGTTGTTGTTGCGGTCACATGGGCAGTCACATGACATCTTGACTAACTACTGCTTCACTCAGCAACCAAGATTCTGGTTTGAATTGTGGTTGAGGACTATTTGTACACAGTTCTGTCTTTCTGTATCCTAAACTGGGAACTTCAAGGTCTAGCTTTGGAAATCTATTCTAGCTTGCAACTTAGCATTGAACCATAAGTCAAATAATGCAATTTCACAAGACCTAGTTCTATATAGTTGTAGCTGGTAAATGAGATTGGAAAAATGTGCACCATATGATGTGTGGAATTCTTTCCTTCTCTGGGCACCAGAGGAAGAACAGAGAGATTTAGAAACAGAACAATTGTCCGCATTTCAAGTCACAGAGATACATTGAGGAGATTTTTTTCTCTGTAGCTGCTAGTCAAATCTGGCATATTTCTGATCCTGCTGTGTTAGATTTCAAAGAGTTATTTGCTGACAGAGTCCTGACCTCCCTTACATAATTTCTTTGCAAAATTCCATTGGTTGGAAAGAATAACAAGGCAGGGCAAGCATGCCAGGCGTGACTTCTGGAATTATTTCTAACCTCTTTATCAGCCACCCCATAGATGCATCTATGTTAATAAAGCAATACATAGCATATGTGTGCACATTTTTTCCTCAAGGACTGGTATGTCTATTAAGTCTTGCCGCTGTGTAGGTGTGTATCAGTCAGGGTCTAGGGCCATGATAGCGAACCTATGGCACGTGTGCCCAAGTGGCATGCGAAGCCATGTCACCCCACACGTGCAGCCTTGCCTGTTTGTCTTTCAGGTTTCTGGTACGCATACACATGTGACAATCAGCTGTCCTTTGTGCATGCAGCAATGCCAAAAAGTGGCCTGCACATGTGCGCCGACCAGCTGATCGTCGGGCACGCATGTGTGCTAGAACCCGGAAGTTTGGTTTTTCCGGAGCGTGGCCCTGACAGGCACACATGCGCACACAATGTTTCCAAGTACCAAAAAGGTTTGCCATCACTGGTCTAGGTAGAGTAGTGGATATGTGTTATGTAAATAATATAGGGAAGAAAGGAAGGAAGGAAAAGAAAAGGAGGGGAAGGGAAGGGAAGGGAAGGGAAGGGAAGGGAAGGAAAGGAAAGGAAAGGAAAGGAAAGGAAAGGAAAGGAAAGGAAAGGAAAGGAAAAAAGTGTTTGGTCCGCCAGCAGCCTGTGGAGCTGGCAGCAGAGTTGGACAGTGAGGAACTGGGGAAGACGACTCAGGAGTAAGGCCAGGAGATGATTGGCCCCTCCCAGAAGGCTTAAAAGAGCAGCAGATCAATAAGAAATCTTATTGATCGCATTGGTTGATGATTTCTGGAGGGCTTGGGACAGGGGTTGCTCCTCTGTCCTGGTCCTCCTCGATCTCTCAGCGGCTTTTGATACTGTCGATCGTGGTATCATGCTGCGTTGGTTGGGGGGACTGGGAGTGGGAGGCACCATGATGCGGTGGTTCTCCTCCTTTCTCTCTGACCGTATGCAGTCTGTGTTGACGGGGGGACAGAGGTCGACCTCGAGGCACCTTACCTGTGGGGTGCCGCAAGGGTCAGTCCTCTCCCCCCTCCTGTTCAACATTTATGTGAAGCCGCTGGGTGAGATCATCCGTGGTTTTGGGGTGAGGTGTCAAGTGTATGCCGATGACACACAGTTATACATCTCTACCCCGGACCACCCCAATGATGCCCTTGACGTGATGTCACATTTCCTGGAGGCCATGCAGATCTGGATGGGGAGGAACAGGCTCAAACTTAACCCCTCCAAGACCGTGTGGCTGTGGTTTCCGGCGCCCCGATATAGCCAGCTGAGACCATCGCTGGCTATTGGGGATGAGATCTTGCCCCCCTCAGAGAGGGCTCGCAACTTGGGCATCCTCCTGGATACGCTCATACGATCATACGATCATAGGACGGCTGTTCCCAGGGGGGCTTTTTATCAGGTTCACCTGATTTCCCAGTTGCGTCCCTTTCTGGATCAGGACGCCTTACGCACAGTCACTCACGCCCTTGACACTTCCCGTCTGGACTACTGCAATGCTCTCTACATGGGGCTCCCTTTGAGGAGCACCCGGAGGCTCCAACTGGTCCAGAATGTGGCAGCGTGTGTAGTCATGGGAGCGACGAGTCGCTCCCGTATAACACCTCTCTTGCACGAACTGCACTTGCTCCGAGTGGTCTTCCGGGTGCGTTTCAAGATGCTAGTCACCATCTTCAAAGCGCTCCATGGCTTAGGACCAGGATACCTACAGGACCGCCTTCTACCACTTAATGCCTCCCACCGTCTGATACACTTTCACAGAGAGGACCTCCTCAGGGTGCCGTCGGCCAAACAATGTCGTCTGGCGACCCCCAGGGGGAGAGCTTTCTCTGCGAGAGCTCCTGCCCTATGGAATGAGCTGCCCCCAGATATAAGAAGGATCCCTGACCTCGGTACCTTCCATCGTGCTCTGAAGACTCTATTGTTCCATCAAGCCGGCCTGTCCGAATAAATTAATTTTAAATGGGTTTTAATTGGTTTTAAAGAGTTTTTAGCAAAGGGTTTTAATAATCGGCCAATTGTTCTAAATTATTTTAATGGTTTTTAATGTTTGTGTTGGTCCTGTTTTAATATGGCTGTACACTGCCCTGAGTCCTTCGGGAGAAGGGCGGTAATAGAAATATAATCAAATCAAATCAAATCAAGCAGCAGCTCTTGGGATCTTTGTAGGAAAGCAACATTGCTACATTTGTTTCTTGTCTTAACTTTTGCCAAGAAAAGCAAAAGTTAGACAAAGGTTGGTGATAAGGCTGAAGGACTCTTTATGAAGAATTTGTTTTGGACTTAATTTGGACCAGACGGAAAAAGAGCCTGGATAGCTCAGCAGACTAATGCATTGTGATTAACTCCAGCTGTCTGCAATTACTGTAAGTTCGAATCTCATCAGGCTCAAGGTTGACTCAGCCTTCCATCCTTTCTAAGGTAGGTAAATTGAGGACTCAGTTTGTGGGGGCAATAAGCTGACTTTGTATAAAATATACAAAAGTATGAAGGCTATTGCTTAACGCATTGTAAGCTGCCCTGAGTCTCCGGAAAAGGGCGGCATATAAATCAATTTTTTAAAAAAAGAATGAAATAATTCTCCGCTGTTCTGATAAAATATGTTTGTTTAGGACTGATTGTGTCTGGTAATAACTACTTGGGCCTAGGTCACAATAGAAAGAAAGAGAGAGAGAGAGAGGGAGGGAGGGAGGGAGGGAGGGAGGGAGGGAGGAATCCTATCAGAAGTCCAGGAAGTCCTGCATTTTGTTGGCTTTTCTTGCTGCATGAGATTTGGTCCCATTGTGGTTTCGGACAGTCATTCTGCTGGGGGATAGATGGACAGAGTCCTGAGACTGTTTATTTAATTCATTTCAAACAGTCCTCGTGGATGGAAAGAATAAAACTGCTCCAGAGTACTCATCCGTGATGATAACCCCTATCTGAAATGCATTGCAAGCCAGTTCTTTTTCATTGCCAAATGCCTATGCCTGAGTCTCCTGCAAAACAAATGAATATCTGAGTAGCATCTGATTAAGATGTCTTGCTAAAAAGGACACTTTGCGCCATAATAATGAACTGCTTTTACTGAAGCTTTAGAAAGGATTCCCTCTGTGCTCCCTAGTATCTTTCTGAATTATCTTAGACTGCCAACCTGTTTACAAATTGTGCTTTTACTACATCAGAGACGTAGAAAATCATAGACCAGTGGATTACACAAGCTGTGCTTAATGAAAAGTATCCTTGTCCTTTTGCCTTCATGTTATTTTAATGACCTTTTAAGAATTGTTTGCTCAGCTGCTAAGCTTATAAAACGCAGGTGGTAAATGGCAGAAACTAGTTCAGGCTATTTCTGAATCATCCCAGGCATATATTAGTTCTAAGATCTTCATTCTGAAGCCACAGTGTCATTTGAAACTCCAGGCAAGCAATACTTTATTATATTTTTTAATATAGAAGGGAGTAAATGATGTCAATGTTGCTTATGCACTGCAATTGTGCTTTTTAAATAGATTTTGTTTATCTGTTCCACTATTTTTTTTTAAATTAGATTTATATGCCGCCCTTCTCCGGAGACTCAGGGCGACTTACAGTGCATTAAGCAATAGCCTTCATACTTTTGTATATTTTATACAAAGTCAGCTTATTGCCCCCACAAATTGGGTCCTCAATTTACCTACCTCAGAAAGGATGGAAGGCTGAGTCAACCTTGAGCCTGATGAGATTCGAACTTACAGTAATTGCAGACAGCTGAATGTTAATAACAGGCTTTAGTCTGCTGAGCTATCCAGGCTCCTTTACATTCAGACGCTTGACACCTGGTTCATATTTAAGATGGTTGCAGTGTCCCAGGGTCATGTAAATCCCCTTTGGCGACCGTCTGACAAGCAAAGTCAATGGGGAAGCCAGATTCACTTAACAACCGGATTACTCATTTAACAACTGCAGCGATTCACTTAACAAATATGGTAAGAAAAGTCGTAAAATGGAGCCAAACTCAGTTAACAAATTTCTCACTTAGCAACATAAATGTTGGGCTCAACTGTGGTCAAAAGTTGAGAACTACTTTTATCAGGGGAGGGGGAGACTGTCTGACTCACATAGTCTACACTCATCCAACAATATGATCCAACAGAATTGGCACACTCCGAATCCCATTCCTTAAAACAATTTTTATTTGATGAAGGGAGCCTGCTGTAGCACCAGTTTTGTTGAACAAGATTTGGTAAATTCCTAAATATTACAGGATGGTAACATGACGTTTTCCCAGGTTTTAAGGTTGGCAACCCAGGTTTAAAAAAAATGCCACTTGGCACCAAAACAATGGCTGCTTTGATTTGCATTAGGTAACTGTAATCCAGCCAGCCAGCCTTTAAAACTTGAATACAGTTATTCAGCATATTGATGTTATGTGTAGTATCTTCAGTGTAAACCAAGCTTTAGGAGTATAAGAGCTATATTCCTATTAATGGAACTCCACGTTACCAGTTTCATTCAGATCCCAATATTTTTACCCTCTGTTGTAAAATAGGGCACCACCATTAATCATTTAACAGCACTAATAGTCTGTGACCTGATTCATAGTTTCAGCAGTTACTTTAGTCGCCATGTGAATGACAAATTGTTAATACCTCTCACCAAATATTGACTATTGTGATTGGCAACCATAATCCAGAATATTACATAGATCTCCTTCCACTTCCTGTTACATCTTCATTTATTGATTCATTCATTTCCTTAAGAGGGCAGAGACTAATCCTTCTGGAAGCAAGGCAAGTAATTTAACCCTGAGTTATCACCCTGGATTCCCTTAAGATGACAAGAATCACCCAAGAATTGGGTCGGTTGTTAAAATGACAACCTAGGTGTAGCATTACTCATGTTGTTACCCAAGGAGGCAGCCTGGTATATACTGGAATGGATGCAGAACATGGGTAGGTGATATGGATTATGCAGCAATGCATGCAAAGCAATATTGTCTGTGTGCCAAATAATAATTTTGTTCTCCTGAAGTGCTATAGATGCCTAATAATAGAATTGTGAAGTCCAAAGTTTCATCCTTTTCCTGAATGCAATGTGTATGAATATGTTTTGCGATTTGTTTTTAATTCAGTGATTCATGTGAAGGTTGATTCTATGCCTATTAGTTGGAATAGCAGTGGCTTGGCTCTTACATAGGACTTTCTATGATAGAGTATCTTCGATAGCCCCAAAGGAACTTATGCCAGAAAGCTGTGGATCCACAGGTGTAGTGGTGAGGATTCCTGCTGTGTGATTTATTTTGTTATGATATATTGTAATTTTTAAAAAAAAAGCTTTAATTATTCCATGGGAGAATTGTAAGCTGCCTGGTGTTTTGATTGTTTAGAGTGGCACAAAAACCATCACAAGTACGTCTATGATGAAAACGTAATACCTGGATTATTTTTCTCCCGTTTTTAACAGAGGAGGAGTTAAGAAAACTGAGAGAAGAAACCAATGCTGAAACACTTAAACAAGAGTTAGAAAAAGAACGCTTGAGGAGGATAGAACTGGAACAAAAAGTCAGTGAAATTCTAAAAGCAAGGTAAGGAGGAATCTGACTGCAAGATAGAGGGTAATTTGAGTTGTGAAAGAGAAAAGTCTATTCCTGAAGGAAATGAATACATGTTTCTATCTACCCTCTTATTTTCGTATGATGCTTTGTAAGAGATTTCTTTTCAAAAAGTCGGATATGAATGCAGAAAATTGTCTTCTCTAACCCCCTATTTCCCTTCCCACCCTATCTTTTTTTCTACCATGGAAATATAGAAAAGAAATACTAAATAATACACTAGTGTGAATTTTAGCAGTTTTTCTATGAGTTTGCATAAGGATTGCAATAAAATAGCATCTGCTTCTGGGAGGCATTTTGTCAAGGGAACAAGTGTCTAAATGATTTGAAATGGTCTGATCATCCATTTGTCTGGTATAAATTACATTCTGTCACTTCTTGTAGTTTACAAGCTGCAAGCAGGTTTTATCACATTAGACAACTATAATTAATGCTAGCTGTGCCTTGCTGGCAAATTGAGGGCTGTAATTGTGTTTCATTTATTTATTTATTTGTTTGTTTATTTATTTATTTATTTATTTATTATATTTCTATACCGCCTTTCTCCCACAGGACTCAAGGCGGTGTACAGTCAAGAAAAAATAAAAAATACATAAACATCATAAAACTGATAATTAAAATTATAGCATAGTTTAGCCCAAATAAATAAAACCCAGAATTATATAATATTTTAATCATTCCCAGTTAACGTGCTTAGCCCTGCCTGATTGAACATCAGGGTCTTGAGGGCACAGCGGAAAGCACGGAGATTAGGGATGTTTCCCTTATATGACCACACTTATTATATAGTCCACAATGGAACTAAATCTACATGGAAGGAAGCATGGAGTGGGGTATCTGAAGGTTCTTTCTTGGGTCTAGTGCTCTTCAACATCTTCAGAGGTGGGGATTCACTTACTTTCCCTACCGGTTCACAAATGTGAGTGCGCGCACACACTCACTTCACTCACACACGCCTCCTCTGCACATGCACACGGCCTTCCGCGCATGCTCTTTGCTCGCGCATTACATCCGGGTGGGTGGGCAGAGCCTCCTGCAGACACCATTACCGATTCGCCCGAACCGGACAGAACCAGCTGAAATCCACCTCTGAACATATAGATGAAGGGATAGAAGGAGAAGTCATGAAATTTGCAGCTGACACCAGGATGGGGGGAATTGCCAACACTGTAGAAGATAGTGACAGTGACTAGCACTGACGATGTTACCTGTTTCTTCTTACCTCAGCAAGAAAACAAGCAAGCTCAGAGAGCCCCAAGGACTTTTCAACCCCGAGCTACAAATATTCTCCTTTATTTACTTTATGCACTGATGTACAAGACATATTTTAGACTAGCCTTCCCTAATTAGATGTGTTCGGGTGGGTTTGATGGAAGCTATAGTCTTCTTGATTACTAATCTTCATCTCTTATCAAAAGTGTGAACCTTGGAAACTTAATAAAAAAAATATTTTTAAATTATGAGTACAAGATGTATTCATCTGACTTTGTTTGTGAAAATGAATAGTGTAAGATTATGTGCAACCCTAATTTGTACTCTTGATTACAGAGACACACACTTGCTAATGCTGTAATAGTATTTTAATGATTTATTCCAAAAGAATAACCAGACACGTACTTCGAACAAGTTTTCCTTGTTGTATGGATATGGGGAATGCATAGATTCCCTCTCTCTTCCTAAGCAATGCTACTGACTCAGAAGAGGAGGAAAGAGAACGAGAATGAATTGCTAGCACTTTCCTAGTCTGTTATTGGAGAACAGCAGATATTATTACTTATTTTCAATATGCATTTCAACCCTTGTAATTCAAAATTTGTCTTTAAGAGTATTTAAATACTGAAGTACTTTTGGAACTGTTAACCACATTCAAATGTATTAATCAGTGGTGGGATTCAACTGGTTTGGGCCGGTTTGGGCAAACCAGTAGTTAAATTGCTGGCTGGTTTCTCCCCCGCCCTTCCAGGAATCCCCACATGCCCCATTTTGGCTCCCAGGTAAGTGCAGGGAGGCCTCCTAAGTCCAAAATGGGGTGTGGGCTGTCCCCTCTGCCCGTGGCTCATTTTCGCTCCCAGGAGGCTGCAGGGAGGCCTACTAGGCCCAAAACGGGGCACGGGGGGGGGGGCAATGTCCCCCCCTCCCCTGCAGCCTGTTTTTGCTTCCAGGGGGGTGCAGGAGGCTGAGTGCTGTCTGTCACACCCCCTGGCCATGCCCATCATGGCCATGCCCACCATAGCCACGCCCACCCAGCCGGTCATTAGGGCAGAGAACTGGTTGTTAAATTATTTGAATCCCACCACTGGTATTAATAGATACCATATGTTTATATGGATAAACATATACGTATATCTCAGATGTATACCCTCCTAGGTTCTTTCCAATTCTGTTGTTCTGTTAAACTCTTGAATAGACAGTCCAATGTTTTGGATATCTGTGTCTGTTGTGAGTACATCCCAAAACATTTGGGATAGGCTGTGCTTCCTCCTAGTATAAACTCAGCATTGCTTGTTGTGAAGGGGAGCAATATTAGAGAGTAAGTCTCTTGAGATGTCTAAAGTCTGAATATATAGGGCTTCAAACTATGGGCCACTTTCAAGGTGCTCAGGGCCATTATTGGCTAGATTTCATGTTTAATTTTTGCACCACACTTGCTAGCTATAGAAATAAATAAAAAAAAAGTTTGTTAATTCTTTGGCATTCAATCCTGCATATTTCTGAGGTGGAGATGGATTTGGGAATGTAAACCTATACTTTGCCGCTGTGTAAAATTGTATGGCATGAGCCATTCGTGGCCAGTTGCATGCTATTCTGATTGCAGTGTGTCAAAACACACGTTAACTTGCTATTGCCACCAATAACTTTCTAGAAATCAGTTACAAGAAAATAAAATGTTAAAACAGACACAGTATCATTCTACAAGAGGTGTCTTGTATAGGATTTGGGATAACGTGATATCATACTGTATATGTTCTTGGCTAGGTAGGGCTGCTCAAAGGTATTTCAGCTCATATTTTAATATTATTAATCATTAATGCAATCAAGTAGCTTTCTCGTGCCTCCCTGATTAAAATCTTCACTTCTATGCATGATTTCAAAGAAGATGGTATCTCATTTCAGGCATGCTGCAATCACTCAAATGTTCATTTGAAGAGGGTGGGGTAATTACTTTTTGCATGTTGCAACTTTCCAGGACAAACCTGCAAAGAGCTGTACACAACTGTATCATAACTTGGAAGAGTGAAACTTTTATTAATTTATATAGAGGTCCATCTTGATATAATGACTCTGGGTGATAATAATACACATAAACCATAAAATGTAGCAAGAAAAAGCACCCAACTTACAAAATTCATACTGACCACGAAAGTAATCTAGAAAACAGGTCCCAGCTACCTCCTTACCCACCTGCCTGAGTCTTTAAGGAGTTGGGGTTGATTTTTAAAATCCATCTTGTTCAGGGCCAATCTAATCTCAGGGAGTATGGTGCTCTGTAAATACATTAACAGCTTCACAGAATTGGAAGGGACTTTGTAGGTCATTTAGTCCAAGCCCCACATTTGGGGGTTCAGTAAGACAACATCACCATAAGAAAGGCTGAGCGCCAAAGAATTGAGGCCTTTGAACTCTGGTGCTGGAGAAGACTCCTGTGAGTCCCTTGGACTGCAAGGTGAACAAACTGGTCAGTCCTAGAGGAGATCAACCCTGACTGCTCTTTAGAAGGTCAGATCCTGAAGATGAAACTCAAATACTTTGGCCACCTAATGAGAAGGAAGGAGTCACTGGAGAAGAGCCTAATGCTGGGAAAGACTGAGGGCTAAAGAAGAAGGGGAGGACAGAGAATGAGGTGGCTGGATGGAGTCACTGAAGGAGTTGGTGTGAGCTTAAATGGACTCCGGGGGATGGTAGAGGACAGGAAGACCTGGAGGAACACTGTCCATGGGGTGGCGATGGGTCGGATACGACTTCGCAACTAATAACAACAACATCTTTTAATTAATGGGATCTGCAGCATGCATCTCCTTGCCAGACTTAAGGGGATGGGTGGAATCAGCTGGGAGAGATGACGCTGCAAATATGCCAGCACCAAGCTAAGAAGGGTTTTATCTGTGACAACCAGCACTTTCAATTGCATGCAGAAGTATATTAGGAGATGCCACATCTTGCAGAGCAGTGGTATAACACAAGTACATTGAGATATGCTGCCCATAACTTCCTGCATGCAAAGGTTTATTCTGTTGGAACTTCCGGATGCTCTTCAAGGGCTCCTCCATATAGAACCCATTGCAGTAATCTATTTAGAAGATGAACAAGGCATCTTAGTCTTTTCTTTAGAAAAGACTAAAATACTTAGGTGTATCTAAGGTTCATGCCTTAGATACACCTAAGCATTTCAGTCTTTTCACAAATTCAGAATACAGAATTAAATTTAGACAGGCAAGCCAGTGAGGTGACTTGATTATTATTGACATTCTGTCATCTACTATTCTTTGTTTTAACTCTGTTTTTATAGTTTTCACATTTTTGTTTCAGTTTTGTTGTACACTGCCCAGAGTCACTTGTTTGTGACAGGGGTAGGGTACATAAATTAGATATATAAATACATTAAAAAAATAAAATAAAATACATTTCATTCTAGTACTTTTGGTAGATGGTAAATCTAGAGATTGTTGAAAAGAGGCATTCGCAACAGAGCATGTTGGCATAAATCAGGAGTCAGCAACCCACAGCTCTGGAGCCACATGTGCTCTTTCAACTCTGCTGCGGCTCCCTGTTGCCAGTCGGCTCCACAATTGATAGAGCTTTTGGTTAGGACAGGTAAAGGAAAAAGGATGCCACGCTAGGAGGAGACTCTATGGTGGGGGAACTGGACTTCCGGTCGGCTCCAGAATTGAATGGGGAGCTTCCGGTTAGGACCTTTGTGGCTCTGAGTGTTTAAGGTTGCCGACCCCTGGCATAAATGAAGCAGCTCTCTCAAATTGGAAAGCAGCCATTGACTTAAAAGTCTTAAAGGTTGTCCCAGATTGGCTGTTCAAAGCAGCTGCTTTGATTCATCTTTGTTGTGGAAATTTTAAGAATCCTCTCTCTGTTCCTTTGAAATATTGATGTTTTGTTTTGTGTTGTGTTGTGTTGTGTTTTGTTTTGTTTTGTTCAATGAACGTATTCTAAATTGCACTTGTTTTCTTAATTTGTTTTAGAGCAGACGAATCGCCACCATCTACCCAGCAGCCTCCCAAAGCACAGAATGGAACAGGTATATCTGTTATTAACCTTACTAAAATGGTTAATGATTACTGATGGGCTTTAGTTTAATTGTAGGAGTGTGGAAGAGCAATAAGATCAAGAATATCTCTGCTTACAGTATGTATGTATGTATGTATGTATGTATGTATGTATGTATGTATGTATTTATTTTTGTCAAGAATGTATTTGGTAATAAGTATAAGCATGGATTAGATACATAAAATAGATACAAATAGAAGAAACATTAGGACAGGGATGGTAGGCACCCTGGTGCTCTTATGCACACCCCTTACAGACCTCTTAGGAGTGGGGTGAGGTCAACAGTAGACAGTCTTAGGTTAAAATTTTGGGGGTTTTGGGATGAAACCACACAGTCAGGGAGTGTATTCCAGGCACTGACCACTCTGTTGCTGAAGTCGTATTTTCTGCAATCGAGTTTGGTGCGCTTTACCTTAAGTTTGTATCTATTGTGTGCTCGTGTATTGTTGTGGTTGAAGCTGAAGTAGTCATTGACAGTTAGGTAATTGTAGCAGATAATTTTATGAGCTACGCTTAGGTCATACCAAAGGCGGCCCAGTTCTAGGTTGTCCAAGCCCAAAATTTCAAGTCTGGTGGCATAAGGTAAGTAGTAGTAGAGTTTTATAAATGAAATATCTAGCAGAATGTGCATCTCTCTGCCTTAACACATTCTGTTATGTAGAAATTGCAGTCCCTTTCTACACTGAAAGTGAATAAAAATAAAAGCTGGCTTTTAGAAAAATCTAAATTTGATTAGTTAAATTTAAATTGGATAATTTATTTTTTATTTTTTTGAAAAGGATAAAGAGGAACTCAGCAAATCCATATCCTCAGCTCAACATAGAAAAAAAAATAAGGAGGCTAAGAGCTAGTTAAATCAGCCATTGTGATCTCTGTCCGATGGACAACTGAATAATTGTCCAGCTTTATGTCTGTCCCTCCATCATGAGCATTTGGGGCGGGCTGAAAGGATACTCTTTGTTGGAGTAAGAAATAATTATTCCAAGCAGAACATGGGAAAGAGAAAAACAATTTTTTTTCTAGTGTAAAAGTCTATGCGTTCCCAGGTATAACATATTCTCCTTGGCGATACTCATTAAAAATATACTACACAAAATTATGGACTCACAACTATCAACAGATCCTGATTAAATGTTTGAGGATGATGGAATATGAGTTCTGTCACATCTGGAAATTATCAGATTGGCAATTGTAAAGGCCTTCCCTCAGTGGTGAAATCCATTTTTTTTTACTACTGGCTCTGTGGGCGTGGCTTGGTGGGCGTGGTGTGGTGTGGCTTGGTGAGCATGGCAGGGGAAGGATACTGCAAAATCTCCATTCTCATCCCACTCCAAGGAAAGGATACTGCAAAATCCCCATTCCCTCCCCACATCTGGGGGAAGGATACTGCAAAATCTCCATTCCCACCCCACTCCAGGGGAAGGATATTGCAAAATCCCCATTCCCTCCCCACTCTTGTGGGAAGGATATTGCAAAATCTCCATTCCCACCACACACCGGGGAAGGATATTGCAAAATTCCCACTCCTGGGGGAAGGATATTGCAAAATCTCCATTCCCACCCTACTCCAGGGGAAGGATATTGCAAAATCTCCATTCCTACCCCACTCCTGGGGGAATTATATTGCAAAATCTTCATTCCCACCCCCCTTGGGGGCCAGCCAGAGGTGGTATTTGTCGGTTCTCTGAACTGTTCAAAATTTCCGCTACCGGTTCTCCAGAACCTGCTGGATTTCACCACTGCCTTTCCTCTGCAAAATAAAAGCAGAGAAAATGAATACATTGATTTATCTCAGTCAAGCTTTACCAAAATCTACCTTGCAGATCAGGCCTGTTCCCCAAGAATCCTACAGATAAGACAGAACTTCCTTTGCTGAAATTTATCAAGGGTTGTTACCTTACCTAAAGATGGGGATTACATCATGGAGGAGATGGCGTTCTTTGTTGCCTCAAAAGAAATAAATATTACAAGAATAAAACCAAAATAAATAGTTTACAGTGGTTTTAGCCTAACAAGTTCTCTTTGTAAAATACATGAATATTTATTTATTTATTTATTTATTTATTTATTTATTTATTTATTTATTTATTTATTTATTTATTTATTTATTTATTTATTTATTTATTTATTTTATATACCGCCCTACTCCCAAATGGGACTCAGGGCAGTGAACAGCCAAAATAAGTTAAAATAAATACAAAAGTTAAAAATCATCTAAAACAAATTAAATAATTTGGCTCAAACAGTTTAAAATTCCAATTGTAAAAAATTTAAAACTCAATATAAAAGGAGGTTAAGCCAGACCAGCTTGTTCGAATAAAAATGTTTTTAAGGCACGGCGAAAAGTACACAGGTCCTGTAACCTCCTTATCTCAGGGGGGAGCTCATTCCAGATGGTAGGTGCCCCCACAGAGAAAGCTCTCCCCCTGGGGGCCGCCAGTCGACATGTTTGACCGACGGCACCCTAAGGAGCCCCTCTCTATGGGAGCGGACTGGTCGGTGAGAGGCTGTTTGTGGCAGAAGGCGGTCCTGAAGATACCCTGGTCCTAAGCCATGGAGCGCTTTGAAGATGGTAACCAAAACCTTGAAGCGCACCCAGAAGACCATTGGGAGCCAGTGCAGCTCGCGCAGGAGGGGGGTCACATGGGAGCGCCACGTCGCTCCCATCACCACCCGCGTGGCCACATTCTGGACCAGTTGGAGCCTCCGGGTGCTCCTCAAGGGGAGCCCCATGTAGAGAGCATTACAGTAGATATGAATTTTCAGAAGCCGTTAAATTCATAATTGGTTGCTTTGGGAACGAATGAATGCATCAGCGGTTGGTTTCAGAAACGCTTACCACCGATCCACACACACACATCCCATGCACGCTCGCTTCGTGCTTGCTTGCCTTCCTCGCATGTACCCGGCCTTCCACACGTGTGCTTTGCTCGCGCACATGCCTTCCACGCATGCCGCTGGCTTTGAAAACGTGGCTAAATAGGACGGCATTACGTCCTATTTAGCCACGTTTTCAAGGCCAGCGGCATGCGTGGAAGGCATGTGCGCTTTGGTGCACGTGTGGTGCGCTACCACGTGTGATGGAACTACCACATGTGGTGTGCTACCACACGTGGTAGTTCCAGCTACGTGTGGAAGGTAGTTGCAGCTAGCGGTTCGTCTAAACGGGTACGAACCGGAAGAATACCACCTCTGGAATGAATACAGTATTTCTTGAAACAGAGGACTTGAAATAATAATATTTATGGGAGTTCTCATTCATGCATATGAGCTCTTCTACAAAGCTGTTTTGTTTAGTATTTTATTAAATTCTCACTTGTAAACACCCGGTTACAACTGAAACCCTTGTTTCTGTCTTACGACCTTTTATATTAACTCTCTCTTTAGAGTATCAGCCCCCAACCTTTTGGGTACCGGGGATTCAGTGCATTCAGACATGGATGGACCTCGATTCCAATATGAGAATTCCTGGCGAGCCCTTTTGTCAATGAACAAGTTTAGCTTCCTAGCAGTAGAGCAGTAGGTTCTGTTAATATTAATTATCCTGCCACCTTAAGGATTTCTGGTTGTGGTTCAGAATAATTGCTTCTAAGTAGTTTTGAACTGATTGTTTTGGAAGTCACTGAAAAATGCGATGTGTTTTTGATTATTAGATAAACGCAGCCACATGGTGTGTTCAAGAGTTCAGAAGTGGATTTATGATAAGTTTGGAGAATATATTGAAGACTTTAGATTTCAGCCAGAAGAAAACACAGTGGAAACAGAAGAGCCGCTCAGTGCTAGACGGTAAATTATTTTGGAAGGCTATTTTCTTACGTAAAGACAATAAATGTAAAAGTCTGTTGGATCAATGTACATAGATAACAAACAATATTAATTAAAGGCTTCTTAATTCTATCATAATTTGATATTGGCTTGTATTCTATATTGTATAGTTCTTAATTGTTACTTTTATTTATTTATTTTTTTAAATTAGATTTATATGCCGCCCTTCTCCGGAGACTCAGGGCGGCTTACAATGCGTTAAGCAATAGCCTTCATACTTTTGTATATTTTATACAAAGTCAGCTTATTGCCCCCACAAACTGGGTCCTCAATTTACCTACCTTAGAAAGGATGGAAGGCTGAGTCAACCTTGAGCCTGGGGAGATTTGAACTTACTAATTGCAGACATCTGGAGTTAAATTACAGTGCATTTGTCTGCTGAGCTATTCCAGGCTCTTCATATTTGATTTATAATGAAGTGGAATTTTAAAACTACTAATTTTTGTCAAATGTATTTCTCTTTGTTCTTTCTCTCTCATTTGTTTACATGTATATGTGCAAGTGTGTGTCTTTGTGTTTCTGTAATCAGCAACAGAGTGTATACTTTTAATCTAACTCTGAGCTTGTGAAGATTTTCTATTTTATCTTTAAAGACATCTACATATGATTTGAGAATCAAGTCTGCAATAGATGTACTAATAGCAAACAAATGCATTAATTTTCGAAGGGGCTTCTATACATGTGTTTTTTTAAAATTTGATTTATATGCTGTCCTTCTCCGGAGATTCAGGGCGGCTTACAATGCGTTAAGCAATAGCCTTCATACTTTTGTATATTTATACAAAGTCAACTTATTGCCTCCAACAAACTGGGTCCTCAATTTACACACCTTAGAAAGGATGGAAGGCTGAGTCGACCTTGAGCCTGGCTAGAATTGAACTCGCAGTAATGTTTATTGTTTACTTTCAGGCTAACAGAAAATATGAGAAGATTAAGTAAGTATTTAATCATATTTATATTGTTTATATATCTGTAATGGGCTGACATACCAAATGCAGATGAGTGGCATTTCAATAGATCTTTATTCATTCTGAGTGTGAGAATGGAGATTGGCTAGATCTAGAATATGCACTGCAAGCAAATGTTAGATTTTGTACATTCTGTTGCTGTCTCTTATACTAAGAGAGGCAGTGTAGTATAGTGGTTAAAGATTACTAGTAGGGAAAGCCAGATTTTAGGCTACCAGGTTTTAGACTTTGGGCCAGTATTATTCTGTCTCTGCATAAGTTTACTTGATAGAGTTTTTGCAGAGGGAAAATAAGGAGAGCTATGTATGCCACAGAACAAGCAAACAAATTAGATTTAGGATGCTTCCAATATGAATGATTTCGGAATAAGTTCAGATAAACATGCTCATTGTTATGAACTTCAAGAGGCAATTTGCATGTGTGAAGTGGATCATAAGAAGAGCAAAGTCCCTTTATCATTTCTCTCTTTCATTGGAGGCCTTTTTTTGTACACTAATTTATAGTTAAATCAATCAAGTGATGTAAATCAGTCGATTATTCAGTTTCTAGCATCTGGACTTTCGAAAAATCACAGATAGTTTTGCTTAAATACAAAGTAAGAGGAGCTTGTGGATACAAAGATCATACAAATGGGTGACTAGGGATTATCTGTAAAAAAAAATCTGAGATTTGATTTGATTTTTAAAAATTAACTGTCTCTACTTTTAGTCTTTGTATGCTTTTCTTGTGCTTTTGTCAATTGTATTTGTAGCCACACACCTAAGTAATTAAAGTTATATCTATATTTTCTGTTCTGCCTAGAGAGAGGTGCCAAACCTGTGACAAATTTTGTGAAGAATCTTTCTGCCTTATCCGACTGGTTTTCTGTCTACACTTCTGCTATTGCCTTTATTGTAAGTTGTTCTTTCTTAATTGAGCAATGCACAATTTGACCAGAATAATATTTTGTTATTTAAATTTTGTTTTTAGAAAAGAAAGTGATGAAAATCACTAAGAATTCTACCCAATATTTGCAATTGTTCACGATTTCTTTGAAAATGTGGCTTAGTATCAGTCCGATCTGCTATATTCAGTGCATTGACGTCCTTAATTTATGACTGTAATAGAGCCCAAAATTACAGCTACAAGGCATTGCAAGTCGAGGTATTACGTGACTGGACCAGATTTTTTGTTATTTTTTTGTGGTTGTTAAGCAAATGCCATGCCCATTAAGCAAATGCAGCAGTTGTTAAGCAAAGCCATTTTCCCAATGGGCAATTTTTATCAGAAACTGGAAGTAAATGCCAGAAACTTGCAAAAAACCCCATCGAGAATTGTCACAAAACCATGGGACATTGCAAACAGCCATAAAGGTATGCCAATTGCCAGGTGCCCAAAATGCAAGGGAGGGTTTGGGTTAGGGTCCATCATAACTTCAAAATCAGTCACAAGTAGTTTTGGGGGGTTCATTGTCCACAGTTGCTAAGTGAATCATTGCAGTTGTTAAGCTAGTAACCCGGTTGTTAAGTGAATCTGGCTTCCCCATCGACTTCGCTTGTCAGAAGGTTGCAAAAGATGATCACATGACCTAGCGACACAGCAACCGTCATAAATATGAATCAGTTGCCAAGCATCCAAATTTTGATCATGTGACCATGGGGATGCTACAATGGTTGTAAGTGTGAAAAATGGTCATAAGTCACTTTTTTCAGTGCTTTTGTAGCTTTGAATGGTCACTAAATGAACTGTTGTAAATCAAGGACTACCTGCATTATTTCTACCTTTGCCTCCGTCATTCCAAACAAAAGAAGACTTAATATATCTTTAAGAAGTAACACTTAAAGAAAACCTTTCAATTGACTAAGTATTGCGTCTGTTATACCATCTCTGTTACTATACTCTGTTTTATACCATCAGAATCATGTTCCGTGAGATGGGTCACTGTATAAATTTGTTAAACTAACAAACAATCATACAAATAAATATTGTATGGTTCTTTTTAATTTCAAGAAACCTGCAACCATGCCTAAAAAGATACTGCATGTATGCTGCCATGAGCTTCTGAACAAAGACTTGGATAGAAATTTAAGAAATACATGACATTGGGAATGCTTATTTTAAATTTACATAGTGCCAATAATGTGATTAATATCTAATTCAAGATATATAGGGTTGCAATGAAAGTTTCCTATCCATTGCTGTTAATATTTTTTAACATAATAATTGCATATAAATATAACATGTAGTTTATTTGTTTTTTGTTTGTTTTTTGTAGATCTACATGAATGCTGTATGGCATGGCTGGGCCATTCCTATGTTCTTATTTTTAGCAATTTTGAGGTTGTCGCTAAATTACCTCATAGCCAGGTAATCACTCTTTAATATGTTGTCAATAATAGGTATGCCTCGAATACAGTAATATATATACTGCTAGAATTTATGCAATTTAAAGTGGTATATGAGCTTGTCTAAATAAACAAACAAATAATGCATTTTTTATATTGTCTTCCTATTTAATGCAGTTAATTTAAAAATTGGTAACAAAATAGGAAATTCCAGCCTTTGGTGCTCTTGTGCTTTAAAAATGTTGTACTGCACATGGAAATATCCGGTTTCTAGCTTATTGACTGTCTCAGCGGATGGCAGCATCTGGCAAAGGGTCTAGGACAAATCACCACGGCCAACTCATGGCGGCCATCTCACCACGTCCAACTTGCCACAGCTATCTTGCTGCAGCCAACCCGGTGCGGCCATTTTGCCACAGCCAACTCACTGCAGGAGAATTCCACATGGGATAACTCACCGTGATAAATGGGGTGTTGGTCCTACTTGATACGCTAGTTGAGTTTTCCCAAATGGACTTGTTGGCTAGTTATCTGAGGTGAATTGCTTGTTCTGCCTGGCCAACCACGTCTGTGCTGGGAAGCTAAACAGTGTTGGGCTTAATTCATACATGGGTGAGAGACCACCAGGAAAACAATCAGGTTTCTTCTCTAGACTGGAGAGATGAGAAACTCTTGGAAGAAGGTGATGGTAAGCTATTACCATCCTTCAGGATTTAGTGACTCTGATCTAGGGCAGAGGTCTCCAACCCTGGCAACTTTAAGACTTGTGGACTTCAATTCCCAGTAGTCCACAAGTCTTAAAGTTGCTAAGGTTGGAGACCCCTGATGTAGGGAACAAGGTTCCTGATGCTTCTCCAGAAACCGTGGTCGGCATTATCAGAAGCAAGGTGGCCTACTATACAGACCACAGGCAACTGAGCAGGACTGACTGGGCTTCTGTATTCATTAACTGGGTGTCCTGATTATGTTTAGCCAAGCTGGTTTCCAATTGTTCTGGTTCGTGAGAGCTAGTCTTTCAACCTGTTGGCAACCAAACTGCATACATGTCCCATCTAGTTAACTGAAGTATTGCCTTGAGAGAGTGCTTATCTATAGTACTTAATGTTATAGATTTCCTCCATGCCAGAAATATGTTACTTAAGAACTAGTATCTGGTAGTGCTAGTTCATCAAGGAAAAAAATCTTCTTTCAAGGGCCGTTCAGAAACTCAGGAACTCCCAACCCTCCCTAAAGAGTAAGAGAACCTGAAATATTCTCTATTACATAGATTAAATAAAGTGGGTTTGATCTTGGCTTTCATCCAGGATTTTATTTTACTTCTACACTACTACGACAGCTGTAATGCACTTGTGCATACTTATCAACACATTTCGATTATATTTGCAAACAAAATGTGATTTCTGTTTCACCTTCTGTGATACGTTTAAATGGAAAAGAAGACAAATCAGCTAAATTGCCTTTCAGATGTTCGGGGAATATGAAATTCAACACAATTGTAGCTTCTTTACAAATTATAATAAGAGGAGAAAGTAAACAAGAAATCAAACAATTTGAATTGTGCGCGTGTTAGTAAATCCTTCCCTAACCCTTCTCCTTCATCACATTTTCATGTGTCAAATTTATTCCTAATATTATTATTACTTCTACTGTCCATGCATTTCTTGTAATGGAATGGCTTAGACTCAGTCAGCAAGTGTGTTCCATTGAGTTGTGTAGAATCTATTCAGATTCATTGCCTGCAAAATTGCTGCCATTGTCTTTATAGCAAACAGCCGCACATTGAGAATAGCTAATGTGAGAAGCGATCACTGTAATCAAGAACTGATTGACAGATTCATGTGGCTTTACAGAAAAGATAAACTTTGAAATATGGCTCCATTTCCACTTGTATTTATGGAGATCCTTTTACACAATAAATGTATGGGTGGGGTGTTTCAATTTCATGTTTTTAGGAAAGTTGAAAGATAAATACTTATTCCATCACTGAATAAAAATATAGTAAATATTTGATTGATCATAATTAGCGTGATGTTAAATCCCGATTGCATAGTCAAATAATCTAACATACAATAAATACTTTACGTGCAAGAACATTGTTGTAAGAACCTAATTATTTCTTTTATTTCTTAAAAAGAAATCTTAGCTATGCATTTTATTAATCGATCTACTGTAGTCTATTGAGCATTCAGGACTACAAGATCCGTTTAAGATGGATGTCAGGACAACATTAAAGAAAATTTTTAAAATTTGAAAAGATATATTCTGTTGCCTTCATGAGTTGCTTTTAAAAAGGATTTCTCCTGTTTCATTGTTATGAAGCCGCATAGAAAACCAGTGTTCCTGTTTAATGCAAATCCCTTTTTTTTTTTAGAGGGTGGAGAATACAGTGGAGCATTGTGCCTGAAGTTTCTGAGCCTATTGTAAGTCCAAATGATGTTGAGATAACTTTTGAAATGTTTATATCAGGGTTGTCAAACTCAATTTCATAGAGGGCCACATCAGGGCTGTGGTTGACCTCGGGGGCGGGGGTAGCTGGGGGAGTGTGGCTGAATGGGTGGGAGAGTATTTTTCCTTTCTTTAAGTTTAAAACTGCACACTCATGGTTCGATGACAAATTATACTTACTGTTTTAGGAACCTCCCAAAGAAGACTTAAC
The DNA here is from genome assembly GCA_030761175.1 of Masticophis lateralis. Classification (NCBI taxonomy): domain Eukaryota; kingdom Metazoa; phylum Chordata; class Lepidosauria; order Squamata; family Colubridae; genus Masticophis; species Masticophis lateralis. The sequence continues at coordinate 78,617,774 of JAUDYJ010000006.1, read as the reverse complement.
GGTGTCAGAAAAATTCCAGCTTGTTCTGGATGTGGCACAAAAAGCACAGGTATGAAACATTTGGCATCTCCATTTAGCAGTTGCAGGTAGAAATCTGCGCGTGAAAAATGATTCCTGGAGAGTATAGCCTACTCTAGACTAGAACGTTTATGAAAGGCACCTTGGATTAGTCACACTTGATTTTCCCACCTCATTTGAGAAATAGCAGAAGAGTGGTGTGGTGGCCTAGAGGTGGAGCTCTCACCTCACAATCAGGAGTCTACGAGTTCGATCCTAGGTAGAGGCAGATATTTCTCTCTCTGGGTGCACTGAGAATATATCTGCTGAACAAAACTCCTCATTGGCGACAGGAAGGGCATCCGGCCATTAAAACACTCTGCTAGCTCCATTCAGTTGCCCAGACTCCACCCCACAAGGGATTATGGGGTCGTTAAACGACAACAGCAGAACATAGTAAATGTATAGGGGGTTTTTTTGTTTTTGGTTTTTTTTAAATTTGATTTATATGCCGCCCTTCTCCGGAGAATCAGGGCGGCTTACAATGCGTTAATAAGTAAACTTATTAAGCAGCTTCTTGTTTTTTCATATACACAGACATGTATTCCAATCTAATACTCCGTTTCTTTCTTTCTTGATTACAGAATTTATTTGGGAAAATGTCAGATATACTAGAAAAAATTAAAAAGTAAGTTTTTATATATTTCTCTTTCTAGCAACAAATTTTTCATCAGGTCTCAATGGTGACATATTTAAATGCTGCCTATTTACCTTTATTTTCTATTCTCTCTCTCTCCCTCTCTCTCTCCAGTTTGTTCATGTGGGTCCAGCCTGAAGTAACGCAGAAACTATATATTGCTTTATGGGCAGCTTTTATTGCATCCTGCTGCATTCCTTACAGGATCATTGGGCTTGCAATAGGTAAAACTATTATATTTTCACATTGTGTGCTTTCTTAAATGTTAGAATTTCACATCCTGCTTAAAAAAATGAGCAATTGGTTTGGCTTTAAAACCACCTATGCAGTTTATGTTTTAACATTTCACTATCTGGAGATGGCTATTCCGTTTAGCAGCAGAAATATAAAGATATTCAAGAAGCAATACTATAAATGAAATATATAGCCCCTTATCAAACTAGAAGATTTGAAGCTTATCTGAGCTATTTAAAGTAAAGTTAATCATCTCCCAAGGCCTAAAATTGAACAAATTGTTATTAGCATTGTCACAAAACAAAACAAAACAAAACAAAACAAAACAAAACAAAACAAAACAAAACAAGCATAAATCCTACCCCCATAAGGAAATTGTATAGATACAATATATAATGTAAACAATTTAGCTATTGACTGGGTGATGTTGGTCTAGATCAGGGGTCAGCAACTTGCAGCTCTGGAGCCGCATGTGGCTCTTTCATCCCTCTGCTGTGGCTCCCTGTCGCTCAAAATATGTGTCACAACCACCAATGTGTGATACCCACCGGCATGCGATTTATTGAGCTTTTCGACCCCAGGTAGGCCAACCATTTATAAATCCAAGAAAAGAAAAGTTTCAGAAAAAAAAACAGAATGTTTAATACATATGCTAGTTTTGTGTTCGCTCAGGAAATAGTCAGCACAGGAAAGGTTTTGTGGCTCCCGGAGTTTTCTTTTCTGTGGGAAACGGGTCCAAATGGCTCTTTGAGTGTTTATGGTTGCTGACCCCTGGTCTAGATGTCTAACAAAGGAAGTGAGATGAGTAGTTTTTCTTCAACTGGTACATCTTGGAGGAGAACAGATTTTACGGTTACATGTAGGTCCCTAGAAACATTGCAATATAATAAAAGATGGGCCACACCCTAAATTGCCTGGGAGTTACCAGGAAATAAACATTCCAAAACAAGGACCATATAATGTTTGTGTTCAATAAGTGTCAAGGACAACGATGAATTAGGCATTATTTTCAAAGCCTGAAATTGTGTATTCAGCAGTGCCTACAAGATGAATAGTTCCACTTGTAAATGTTCTTAGGTGGCTTTCCTAATCATGATTTTTTTGTAGGGCGGCTCTCTTAATACAATCCTGCTGTACAGCAGGTTTAGACGCTCACAAAAGTTCTTACTTAACTATTTTGTTGCAATAAAATTTGAAACTCTTTTTTAAAAAAACAGTGGCCAGAGGTGGGCTTCAAAAATTTTAGCGAGGAGTTCTCTGCCCGATTGCTGGGTGGGTGTGGCCATGGTGGGCGTGGCCTAGTCGGCCTCCTGCACCGTGGCAGTGGGGGGCATTTTTGCCCTTCCCGTAGTCCAGAGGCTTTCCTTGAGCCTCTGGGAGGGCAAAAACAACCTCCTCTGACTCCGGAGGCCCTCTGGAGGCCAGAAACCGGCTTTCCCAAACTTCCAGTAGGCCCCTTTTTTGCTCTCCCGGAACCTCCGCTCGTGCCCTGCACTTAACTGCATCCAAAACGGGCCACATGGGGACTCCAGGGAGGGGAAGGGAGGGGAGGGATGGGTGGGGCCAGCCAGGAATGGGATTTGGGGGTTCTCTGAATTGCACAGTATCTTAGCTAGAGCTTCTCCCGAACCCCTGCGAACTTCATGCACCCACTCCTGATAGTGGCTATTTATCAACTTCAAGTGAGTCACTGTATATCTGAGCCTCTTTCACTTTACAAGCTTGCTTTCAGGATGAATTTGGGTGAGGGAGACACTGAAACTATGCGGAGATACTTCCTGATAAGCTATGTAAGCCTGGAAAAAGAGGCAGCTGCTTTAATGATCCAGAGAAAGCATCTTGAGATATATGCCCCTGCATATTGTTAAAGATCTCTTTCTTAGTACAGGTAGCCCTCGACTTACAACAGTTCATTTAGTGACCGCTCAAAGTTACAACGGCACTGAAAAAAATGACTTATGACCATTTTTCATATTTACAATCGTGGGAGCATCCTCATGGTCACATGATAAAAATTTGGATGCTTGGCATCTGGTTCATATTCATGACAGCGGCTGTGTCCTGGGGTCATGTAAATCCCCCTTTGAGACAAGCAAAGTCAGTGGGGGAACCAGATTCACTTAACAGTCATGTTACTAATTTAACAACTTGGTAAAGCAGCTTGGCAGCTCAGCAGACTAAAAGCATTGTGATTAATACCAGCTGTCTGCAATTACTGTAAGTTCAAATCTCACCAGGCTCAAGGTTGACTCAGCCTTCCATCCTTTCTAAGGTAGGTAAATTGAGGACCCAGTTTGTGGGGGCAATAAGCTGACTTTGTATAAAATATACAAAAGTATGAAGGCTGTTGCTTAACGCATTGTAAGCCGCTCTGAGTCTCTGGAGAAGGGCGACATATAAATCAAATAAAAAAAACAACAAAACACTGCAGTGATCCACTTAACAAATATGACAAAAAAGGTTGTAAAAAGCTCACTTAAAACATTTCTCACTTAACAGTATAAATTTTGATCGTAAATTGAGGATTATCCTGTATTTGCAAATTAGTATTTATAGTCTAATTTTGTTTCCACGCTTCAGTCATGAAACTCTCCTCATTCCAACCTTTGACTTTCTAATTATGCAGGACTTTATGCAGGAATTAAATTTTTTCTGATTGATTTTGTCTTCAAACGGTGTCCAAGACTACGGGCAAAGTATGATTCTCCTTATATCATATGGTTGAACTTGCCTACGGATCCTCAACTCAAAGAAAGGGCTAATGCTACAGTATCGAGACGGGTAACTCTTTTTTCTTTCTTTCTTTTCCTGTTTCTTTCTCCGTAACACAATTTAACAACATCTGTATAGCTTCAGTGAGCAGAGCACATAGAGGGCTAGTTGTTCGTGTTTCAAATCCAATATTTACATTCCCATGCACTTACTTGGCTTACTGCTCCTGTCTGCTCACCTCTTTCTAAAATCTTCAGACATAGGAATACGATGCTTTTAAAGTAAGAGGTTGTTCAATGGAAAAAAGACTTTTTAAAACAATTTAGAGAGTGCCTAAATTTGTTTGTTTTTTATTAAAAAGGAAAACGCTTTCCTCTAAAACGTTTGACGGCATCTGAAGTATTGTAATATGTTCTTAACAATATTTGAATTCATAGAAAGAAAGGAAAGTAGATTTGCGGTATATGAGTAAAGTCCAACTAAGAACTAATCATTAACTTTGCTCACTTGCAACTGTAATAATTGCATATATCTGGACTAATGATCAACTTGGCTGTGTTTATGGAATTAAAATGCAGCAATTAGCCAGATTAGCATTCTGGGGCTGTGTGCTTAATCCATGTGACTTGTTAAGAAACCAACAATTGCTTCTTTGTGCTTCACTCCTAAAGCTATAGTCATCGTTAAGACATTGAATACATAGTTAAGAACTAAAAGATAAAGAGTTCCTCCTGTATGTCCTGAACAAATGTTAGGTTTGTCTGCAATCAGGTAACATATACCAGTAATAAAAATGGAAATTTCTTTCTTTTTTTAAAGTAATAAAATACTTCTAGCCTTAAATCAGGGGTGAATAATTGATGTCTCTGTTACAGTTTCTTTCACCCTCCAAATGTGGTAGCTAAAAATAGATATTACAATAAAAATTATATTTTTTGCTATCTTGAAGTGAGAGCATGTATATAAAATATGCAATTAAATCCTAAATTATGTTTTATCTGACTCTTTCTCCTGATGGTTTAAAGTGGCTCCTACTTACTTCACAATGGATCTCCTGATAGATATTTCAGTCCTTGTTATTAGTATAAGATACGTGTTTCAAACTCGTGGCGTCACGTTGCCGTCGCGTGATGTTTCATGACGCTTTTCCCCTTCGTGGACTTGGGGTGGACGTGGCCTGCATGTGATACATCTGGCCTGCGGGCTGCCAGTTTAACACCCCTGGTATAAGAGATCCACTAATGCCCCCATCAGCATCTTCTGCAATTTGCTTCATTTAGTTATTGCCAAATGATTAAAGAAGTGAAAAAGGAAAGTTAAAGTCATTCTAATCGTCACTCCTTTCAAAATAATTTCTCTTTAAAAAAAACACAACACTACAGAACTCTCTTAAATATTTTCTTGAATCAATTTTAGCTAAATCATCATTAGAGAAATTATTAAACATCACCAACTTGTGCAAAGTAAGTCAGGAATCAGAGATGGGAACATCCAACCAGGCAGCCATAGTTTTAATAAAATTCAAAAATTGTGCTCTATCCATTAATAATAGGGACATGGTGGCTCAGTGGCTAAGACACTGAGCTTGTTGATCAGAAGGTCGGCAGTTCAGCAGTTCAAATCCCTAGTGCTACGTAACGGGGTGACATCCCGTGACTTGTCCCAACTTCTGCCAACTTAGCAGTTTGAAAGCGCGTAAAAAATGCAAGTAGAAAATAGGGACCACTTGGTGGGAAGGTAACAGCATTCCATGCGCCTTTGGCGTTTAGTCATGCCGGCCACATGACCACAGAAACATCTTCGGACAGAACTGGCTCTTCGGCTTTGAAACGGAGATGAGCACCGCCCCCTAGAGTCGGGAACGACTAGCACGCATGTGCGGGGGAACCTTTACCTTTATCTTTGTCCATTGATATCTTTCAGGGATTTAAAAAAAAATATTGGGTGTAGTCTTTTGGTATGCAAAAAAATCTTGCCAATTCACTCAATTCGTATTTTTATTCTGCCTATGATGCAATTAAATAGGATTTGCTTTTTTTCTTTTGTCATCATCACATTGTGTTTTGTTTGTTTGTTTTTTCCCTCCTGCTAGCTGTCAGGTCATGAAAAGGTATGGATCTTAGAGTGGAATATCTTCTGTCTTTCAGATGATCATTTGTGTTCAGAATGAGCAGCAATTTTTTTTCCCCTTTCTTTCTCCCGCTATCTTTCCCCACCTCTGTTGTTTATACAAACGTGTTTAACTGTAATGTTTACATTTGTATTAATTACAGTAATTGGTCTTCATTTGAATCCAAAAACCCAGACATGTAGAAACTGTTTTTTTACCAATAATGGATCAATTTTGCATTGTGTTCAATATTTCCCTATTCAGTTGAAGACATGGTTTGATAAACTTGATGTGGCAGAGCGTTCATATAACTAGTGCTTTATTTAATTTTACTTTGCTTGATTAGTAGAAGCAAACTCTAGAAGCATACAGCAGTATTAACAATATGATATACCTTCAAAATTAATAGTCATGAAAATCCTCTTGCTTATAACGATTTACATATCACAGTACTTTGAAAAATGGTTGATGCAGAAATGAAAGATGCCTTCGTTTAAACGTTGAGATAGACCACTCTAGTTGCCTGGGCAGCTGGGAATGTTGGCAATTGTAATTCATCCGTAAGACTATGTGTTTCTTAGCCCAAATTTAAACCTGTGTATGTTGGTATCCTTCTGAATATATTTGCTGTATAAATGGCCACTTGATGCAAAACAGCAAATTACGCTTTGGAGTCCATGGATCGAAATGAAAAAAAAATATATGTTTTTCTGCCCCACCATTTCCCTCTTACAATGCCAAGGAATAGGAAAGTATTGGAATAAGTAGTCCTCGATTTAAAATCACAATTGGGGCCAGAACTTCCAGTGCTAAGCAAAGGGGTTGTTATGTGAGTTATGCTCAACTATATGACCCTCTCTGCTACAGTTGTTAAGTGAATCATATAGTTGTTAAACGAAACCAGCTTCCCTCATTAACTTCGCTTGTGGGAAGACTGCAAATGAAATCACATGGCCCCAGGACACTGCAACTGACAGAAATACATGTTGGTGGCCAATCACAAATTTTGTTTACATGACCACGGGGATGCTGTGATGGACCGATTGTAAGTCACTTTTTTCAGTGCCATTGTAAGTTTGAAAAGTTCCTAAATGAATGGTTCTAAGTCAAGGACTACTTGTATATATTCAACATTCCTGAATCAGTGTTGAGCTTATGCTTATTAAAAGCTGGATAGAATAGATAGAATAGCTGGATGTGAATGGGGCTTCCCGCCTAAAAACATCTAGTGTATTATCAAGCTTATGAGGTGGCTTGTGGTAATATTTTGTCGCCCATTTTCCCCATCTTGTAATAGCCCCGCTAATCAATTTTTGCTGGACAAACAACATGCCAAGTGAATTGCTTGTTTTTATGACTTTGATGAGATCCTACTTGTGGCTTTTGGGTGCTTTGGGAACATATGTAGCTACAGTGTTTTAAATTGCACCATAGCAGATTGATTCTTTATTGGTGGCAGGTCCTCCAACCTCATGGAAAGCTCCTGTCTGAAGTTCTGATAATTGAAATTGGTTTTTTTTTTAATGGAAAATGCATTTTCTTACCCCTCAAAAGGATGTCAAAAAAAAAAAAAAAGCATCAGGGACATGCCCTGTTTTGGGTCACAACACAGATTAGTTACATCAGGGCTGTCCAACTCGCGGCCCGCTGGCCAGATGCATCATGCACTGGCCACGCCCAGTTTAGCGAAGGGGGAAAAAGTCACAATACGTCATGTGACATCACCGTGATGACGCAAGTTTGACACCTCTATGTTACATGCTATACAGCCCTGTGGAGGATTCATTTGAAGGAGTTGCACAGTTGCTCTGCATGGCATCCTTCAGAAAAGATCCTATGTCAAGTAAAACTGCACAATGTTACGTGATGAATCTGAGCATCCTTTATTAATTGTAAATCACAGCTTGATGAGTGATGGAATCCTTCACAAGTTGATTAACCCTGGGTTATTTTGGAGAGGGATTGAGGCTGCATCAGACATGGGGTTTCTAGCACTGAAGCAGGACATTTCCTGAGGACAAGGGAAGATAACATAACTGAAGCTTGTGTTGATTTCTGCAAGTGTTTAGTAAACCAGGTTTGTGTTGTTTCAGCCTCAAACAGCAGCATCCCGAAGCTATGTAGGTTCAAACACCTCAACAGGAGTGAATCGAGATGAGGAAACCAGCCGCTTTCACAATACAAAGAGAGGAAACTTCCATGAAGTATTTAACTTGCCAGAACATGAGCGTCCATTGGCAGGTATTCACACAACTTGGGAGTGAATTAAGTAATGAGATTTTTTTAAAGGTCCATAAAGTAACATTATTAAAAAATGATTGACATCATAATGTAATCTGCTGTTGAATTCCATGGACAGCAGATCAATATTTTGCAGTCAACAGATTCTCTGTGCAAGTGGGATGGCTGATTTGACCTTTTGTTAAAATATAAATTTGAGGAAATGGAGCATACGCTTGTCAGAGAATTTTAACTTTACCCTGGCTTGAAACATTTACTTACATTTCTTCTCTAGAAGAGCTTGTATGCATTTTCAGAATTTAGGTTCTGTTGTTTTGGTGACTTTTAAAAAGAAAATTTACCACATGAATCAAAGTTTATTGAAGACTTCACTCCTTTATGAACATGTTTTCTTTGTAGGAGCTTGTTTGCCAACTCTGAATATAGAATTTTTAGCTGTATCTGAAATATACAAATATTACAGCTGTTTACTATGTAAAAGTAAAATGGAATAATTGTACTATTTTATAGTGTGTGAAAATGGCTGGCGCTGCTGCTTGATAAACAGAGATAGGAAGATAACCACTGATTACATTAGGAATGGCGTTCTCTATGTTACTGAAAGGTAAGTATTTGCATTATTTACAGCAGAATGTTAAAGCTAGGGGCCACTAGATCTGAGCTGCAAAAAATTGGATGATCACTGGCTGGCAATAGGGAGTTATTTTTCTTCCACCTCATAGTGTCATCCATATTTTTGCCATTCTGATCTGATGGCTCTATTTAAGGGGGGGGGGAGGAGAGAGTTAAGTGTTTTTGTGAACTACAAAAAAAGTATTTGAAAGAAAATAACTTTTAGAGGTATTTTTGTGAATCTATAAAAATGTTATTGAAGAGGTTGAAGATGCTTGCCATAAGTTTCGTAAGACTGAGATATAACATAAAGGTTAACGGAAAAGAACATTCTAGAAAGCTCCAATAAAAGAGTGCATTTGTTTTCAGTGGGGTTTCCTTAGAAGAGATCTTCATTGTTTTGCACAAGGACAGATTCACAGTTAATATGTGATCAAGGGAGAGAGCCACTTTGGTATAGTGATTAAGGCATCTGGCTAGAAACTGGGAGACTGTGAGTTCTAGTCCTGCTTTAGATACAAAGCCGTCTGCATGATTGTGGGCCAGTTGTTCTCTCTCAGCCCTAGAAAGGAGAAAGCAAGGGCAAAACACTTCAGGAAAACCTTGCCAAAAAAACATGCAGGAACTAAGCCAGACAGGCATCAGGAGTAAGAAACTGCTTCATAGGCAAAGAGGAAAAAAAGTGATAAGAGCATGCCATGAAATGGTAAGAATGCCAGAAAATATATACGCCGTATTTTCCGGCGTATAAGACGACTGGGCGTATAAGACGACCCTCCTCAGAGCCATTTAAGGCTCCTCAGAGCCTTATGGGCTGGTCTGCCTGGTTACAGGAGAATGAGACCCGGCGTATAAGACGACCCCCGACTTTTGAGAAGATTTTTGTGTGTTAGAAAGTAGTCTTATATGCAGGAAAATACAGTAGTTTGGATTAGTTGGATAAAACAAAAAGTATCCAGCTTTAGCATATCAATACTAAAATTAAATTGATATGCTTCCCATCTTACCATCCAAAGTGACTCTGAGCGGCTTACAATACGATACATATATATAATCATTAGGTTTTAAAGTTTGAACTTATCTTGTTTTACATGTTGATATTATCTGTTCGTGGGAGATGGGTGGTCTAGAAATATGAAATATAAATAAATAAATATAAATAACTCAATGGCAGTGTTTTAAATCATTTTAAAGGCTATTGCTTAACGCACTGTAAGCCACCCTGAGTCTCCGGAGAAGGGCAGCATATAAATCAAATTAAAAAAAAAAAATTTAGGAATTTTTACTTTTTTAAAATTTATATTCTTTCTTTCCTTGCCTTTAGTTACTTATGCTTTGAAAGTTCCAAATCTGGTTCATCTAAAAGAAATAAAGTTATAAAACTTACAGATATAACAGATATTCAAAAGGTAAGTACTTGCTTTTTCTTCAGTGTTTTGCTTTTGATTTCTTTTATGTTGAAGAAGCTTATCTATCAGGTCATGGTAAAAAAAATTTTTTTTTTAACGCTGCATTAAATAGCAAATGGATGCAGTGAAATAAATATAATCCCAGATTTACCAACACTGATTAGGACTAAAAAGCACGTCCACTCACAGCTGCCTCTGGACATGAAGTTTCAAAAATCTATGACCCATTTAGCATTAGCTGTAGGATTAATGTAGGAATACAGCATTAGTTGTAGGGCTGTTCATGCCTCAAAAATAAGTTGGAAGGGATACTTTAGGCCAGGGATCCCCAAACTTGGCAGCTTTAAGACTTGTGGAACTCCCAGAATTCTCCCAGAATTCTGGGAGTTGAAGTCCACAAGTCTTAAAGCTGCCAAGTTTGAAGACCTCTGCTTTAGACTTTCACCTCTGTGCTATTCTTTAATCAAACTGTTACTTCCCCTCCAGATTTCTATGCAAGCCTGAAAAAAGCTGTAGTTGCCCTAAAGAGATAAGTTACATCTTTTTTGCCAAAGATTTTTCAAGATTCCAAAGAACCTTGAAAGCAAAGAACTGTTTTAGTGACTATTAGTGATTTGCTATGCTTATATGCTCAAATGAGGCCTGAAGTACATCTTCCAACTGATTGCTAAAATATGTACAGCCGTAGTAAATTGTACCTCTGCTCATGAATGAATTTTTCTGCTGATCAAAAGACTCTTTTCCTTCCTGGAATTAAATTTAATTCAAGACTGTCTATATTGGAATATAGACAGCAATAGCATTAGTAATAGCAATAGCACTTAGATTTATATACCACATCACAGTGCTTTACAGCTGTCTTTCTAAGTGGTTTACAGAGTCAGCATATTGCCGCCAACAATTTGGGTCCTCATTTTACCAACCTCGGGAAGATGGAAGGCTGAGTCAACCTTGGGCCGGTATGAATCGAACTGCTGACATTTGGCAGAATTAGCCTGCAATACTGCATTCTAACCACTGCGCCACCATGGCTCCTATTACATACATATTATTATTATTAAAATGTTATTTTAGAGTCCTCAGATTCATGGTGCATGTGACATCAGTGCTGCACAAGATGTACTATTTCCCAGTAGTCTTTTAGCTGCAATTCAAAGTGTTGATTACCACCTTTAAAGCCTTGTATGGCACAGTGCCAGGTTACTTGGAGGACTGTGTATCTCCAGTGGGCTTCAGCTCATTCTATCAGATCTGGCAGGGCAGGCATGTTCTGAGCCACTTCTCTGAAACAAGATCACATAGCAAGACCCAGGAGATGTGCTTTTTCTGTCACAGCTACTGACCTTTGAAACAGCTTTCCTCCTGAGGTCTGGAAGATTGAGAAAGCTGACTGTCTCTTCAGATATTAGGGTGGGACATTAAAGGAGCCCAATATGTTTGCTGGGTTAGGATAATATTATTGATTGTGGTTCAATGGTTAAAATGCAGTAAAAAAGTAAAGGTAAAGGTTCCTCTTGCACATATGTGCTAGTCATTCCCAATTCTAGGGGGCAGTGCTCATCTCCGTTTCAAAGCCGAAGAGCCAGCACTGTCCGAAGACGTCTCCGTGGCCATGTGGCCGGCATGACTCAACGCCAAAGGCGCACGGAACGCTGTTACCTTCCCACCAAAGGTGGTCCCTATTTTTCTACTTGCACTTTTTACCTGCTTTCAAATTGCTAGGTTGGCAGAAGCTGGGACAAGTAACGGGAGCTCAACCCGTTACGTGGCACTAGGGATTCGAACCGCTGAACTGCCGATCTTTTGATTGACATGCTCAGCGTCTTAACCACTGAGCCACCTGCCGGCTGCTAGCAGTTCGGCAGTTCGAGTCTCATCGGCTCAAGGTTAACTCAACCTCAATCAAGATTGACTCAGCCTTCCATCCTTCTGAGGTCAGTAAAATGAGGAGCCAGATTGTTGGAGGCAATATGCTGACTCTGTAAACTGCTTAGAGAGGGCGGTAAAGCACTTTGAAGCGATATCTAAGTCTAAGTGCTATTGCTGTGAATTATTATTATTCTAAATTATATTCCGTATGATGTTATTTTTATTGTCATTTTAATGTACCATTTGATAGGTGTCCAGGGTTACTTGTTTAAGATAGACAATCATTTATACTTTCTACATAAGGAAATGTCAAAATCACAGAATTGTGCAGTTGAAAGGGAACACAAAGATGAGATAGTCCTACACTCTAGCCACAAATCTTTTCTTTAAACGCCTTTTCACTGATGGATCTTTATGTTTATCAATGAATGACTTGGTTTCTGGAAATGCTAAATTCCATGCTTACATTGTAGTTACTTTGTTGTATGTACCAGGAATGGCTGGTGTCGATATGTTCTTTATAAATTGGTTTCTAATTTTTTAACTACCAGAGAAAAAATGAATTTGTTTCTGTTTCGGTAACAAAGCATATTGAACATCTGTGGTTAGTGTTTTCCATCATACGCCGTGTTTGATAAATCCTGACTCACTGAACCAGTGGGGACGAGTTAGTCATGATTAGCCTATGTCCAATTATTTTGATGGATTTGTTCTATGCATAAGTACATCTGACACAACCATTTGGTTTAAATAATAGTTTTAGGTTACCATTAGCTGTAACACAAGCACGGAGGTTTCAAAAAATGGTAGGATTAGGCTGTTTTGATCGATACTCAGTTACTGTTTTTTTAAAAAAATCTTTATACAGTCCAGTGGTTGGATTTTACCGCTGTGGGGAACATGATTGTAGAGCAACGGCCCCCAACTTTTGGGGCATCAGGGACTGATTCTATGGAGAATAGAGGAGAGAGATTTTTCCGTGGACTGGAGGGGGCAGTCTGCCTGTATACAGTGTGATGCATGCTGTTGTGGTCTGCCAGCAGCCTGTGGAGAGTCAGACAGTGAGGAAGCTGGGGAGGAACATGGACCAGTCCTGGAGTCTGGGGAAGACCATCGGACGCTCTACGTCGGAGATGAGGCCAGGGCCATCTGGGAGTGATGCGCGGACTCCGGAGCCCCCAGAGTTGGACAGCAGAGAGGCAGAGGAACAGGAGGAGCCTGTTCCTATTTCATACATGCACAGAGCTGCCAGAAGGCAAGAGCAGTTAAAGCAAAAGGGACAACTCGGGAGTAAGGCCAGGAGATGATTGGGCCCTCTCATAAGGCTTAAAAGAGAAACAGAGGCACTTGGGCCTTTTGCAGGAAAGCAATGTTGCTAACTCTGTTTCCAGTCAGCATCTCTTGTTTGTTTCTGAACTTCGTGGGGCTTTGCCCAGTAAGGCCTTTGGCAGGGTGTCAAAGAAGATAAAGGTTGGTGATTATCCCGAAGGTCTTCTTCCAAAGGACTTGTTTTGCAACTAATTGGGACTGAGCTGGGAATGAACATAATTCTCAGCTGTTACAATAAAATAGGTTTGTTTGGGACTAATAGTGTATTGTAATTACTCAGTAAGCCTAGGTCACAACACATGCATCTCACAGATGGGGCTTCGTTTGTTTGCGCGGACCAGTTTCTGGCATGCTGTGGCCAGGTGCCGGTCCACAGACCAGAGGTTGATGTAGACCACATCTGCTTGACAAGAAAATAGTGAGCAAGTAATTCTCCTTGCTCCTTTTCCTCCACTACGAAAGCAACATTCAGAAACACCTCAAATATGGGCTTTATAATACACTATTTTAAGAGCTTTGGATATCTAGATAAAATACTGTTGTTTAAATTTCTGCACTGGTTAAATCTACTTTTTCTGTTTATGTGAAAGTATTTGTTATGTAAATCTTTTTTTTTTTAATGTTTATTTTAGTACAAAGTACTTTCCGTTCTCCCAGGATCTGGGATGGGTATTGCAGTATCCACACCATCTACACAAAAAGTGAGTAGTCAAATCTAAAGCATATACATCAGTGGTGAAATCCAATTTTTTTTACTACCGGTTCTGTGGGCATGGCTTGGTGGGTTTGGTGTGACTTGGTGGGTTTGGCTTGGTGGGCATGGCAGTGGAAGGATACTGTAAAATCTCCATTCCCTTCCCACTCCAGTGGAAGGATACTGCAAAATCCCCAGTCCCTCCCCACTCCAGGGAGGATACTGCAAAATCCCCATTCCCTCCCCACTCCAGGGGAAGGATATTGCAAAATCTCCATTCCAACCCCATTCTGGGACCAGCCAGAGGTGGCATTTGCCGGTTCTCCGAACTACTCAAAATTTCCACTACCGGTTCTCCGAACTGCTCAAAATTTCCACTACCAGTTCTCCAGAACCTGCTGGATTTCACCCCTGATATATATTTCATTTGCATGCTGGTTACCATCACTTGACAATTTTGCTTGTCTGGAATACTGATTCTATCCCTTTTTGGAGCACTTCTTAGTTTGACAAATATGAATCATTTTATTAATGAACTATTATTTTTCTTTAATGAAAAAAAAATAAAACCAATGCTTTTCCTCTTCTCTCTTCTTCCATTTTTTCCCTTTTTCTGTAACTTATAATTTTAAGTTTGGATGATAGGAAGGCTTTGCTACTGAGAAGAGTAGATAAGACATGTACATCAGTGGTGGGGTTGCTGTTGGTTCTGTCTGGTTCTTGAGAACCGGTAGTAAAAGCGGCGGAAGGCTCCGTCCACCCACCCAGACGTCATAAGTTAGAATCTGCGCATGCGTGGAAGCATGCGCGCTCCCATTGCGAACTGGTAGTAAAAGTAAGTAGATGTACACCCTTGATGTACATGCAAAATTTTCCAATTCGGGGGCATAATATTGAGAAGAACTCTGGAGTGCCCTGTTCCTTTTCTAGACCATAGCAAAACATTCCAGAGTATGCTCCTCCAAAATCAGTTCAGTAGTTTCTCCAGAGCGGAAGCCTGTTTTGACCCTAGATCAGCGGTGTTAAACACTATTTCATTGAGGGCTGCATCAGGGTTGTGTTTGGCCAGGGGAGGTGCGGCCAGATCGACGTCACTCGTGTCGGGGGAGCCTGTGGTGGTCCGAGCGCTCTGCCAGAGAAAACGGGCTCCTGAGCTCCGTTTTCAGCTGTGACGGCATCTTGCAACCCTCTGCCAGCGAAAACGGAGCTCGGGAAGGCTGCACGTAAGCCGGTCCTTCGCTACTTCCAGAACAGCACCGCAGGTCAGATCTAAGCACCCCACAGACAGGATCCGGCCCATGGGCTTGACTTTGACATCCCTGCCCTAGATCACAACGCTTCTATTTCATGAACATTTGCTTTCAGAAATCACCAGACTAGCTCCAAACTGCATAGCATTTGGAGCTAAGGGAAGGATTTAAAGTTCTGTGGAACATCCTGGCCCTAAATAACCCAGTAGCCCTATTTTAAATAAGTTTAAAATTGAGATGAACGTCTTTTTGGGTACTGTATAGGATTCTGCTATTATTAATGCATTGGAATGCTCACATTTTAGTCATTCTTTCATTGAACTTCTTTGGGTTTTTTTTTCCTTTCTTTCCTCCTGAAAGCCGCTCGTGTTTGGTGCCATGGTACACAGAGATGAAGCTTTTGAGACTATTTTCAGCCAGTATGTGAAGATAACCTCTGCAGCATCTGCCAGTGAAAGCTAGTATATCATCCTTGCCGGTTGTTATAGGAAACATCATGAATTTTATTCACCCAGTAGTGAATAAAAAGGTGGAACATCCTTCAATCATCAGTCCTGCAATAATTTTCTTTGTTGCATATGTCTTATGTTACAGAAGTGCATTTTTTACATGCCTTCCATGGTTTCTGTTGGTTTTTATTTACTGTTGTTGGGGTTGGTTTTTTTTTTTGTAATAAAATAAAAGAACAGTGAAAATGCTATCGGCACTGTTAGCCTTGCACATTAAGCACTTTTAATGTTTGTTCACTGACATTAAAAAGCTTAGGAGGATTCTTAGCAAAACTAGCTTGAGGGGGTAGGCCTTGTCTTAATAAGACATACCCTGAACTCTGCGGTTCATCCGATATTTCGTTTGCTACGGGTTCTGCACACTTCCACTGCACAAATTCCATTGATTTAAGTGGCATTACTATATATACACAAATGGGGTGCAAGTTTGCGATTGAACTTAACAAAAACTGTCAAGGACGTGATTTTGAAGGGTCTTGGTTTTCCTAAATGAGGTGTAAATAATAATAATATTCGAAGGTATGAGTATTTGAAGCTGTGCTTCCTTTCATACTGACTTCTGTATCTTTTCAAAAGGCATTTCTAGTTTTAGAGACAGTTGGGAGATGCAATTAAATCTTCAGAGAATTGGTATGCTCATTTCTTCTCGGCCTACCTTACACATCTTGCTTTGTCTTTTGTCTTACGTCCCTCTGTTGACATAACAAATGTTCCCAGTGTTTTCGATAGAGAAGCAACTTTTTAGAATTATTTGGCATGCTGCATTACCCTGTATTTTCCTTAAAATATTGGCTAAACATGAAGTTGAAAGTTATCAAAAATGTGTCCATTGGAATGGAAGAGGAATAATGGGAATAGTGCTGTATCAATGTACTACAAGTTCTTCACCCTTTGTAGTACTTTGAGAGACGTAAACAAAGGAGGGCTACAACATTGAATCAACATAATTTTGATGAAACCCTGGGATCTTGCTGTTACCCCTGTACATGTCCATAATTCTTTTTCTTTGGTATTCCTATTGGTAAATTTGGTATTGTACGAACGTTAATTTGCATTGGTTGATATTTTAGCTTCTTGAGAGCTGCAGCTATGCTTTTTGTAATAATTAACTTTGCGTGCGGTAGCCTTTTAATCATGAAAAGAAATTGAGTAGATGGCTAAAACTCCACATGCCAATTTAATATTTCATAAAGACGGCCATGATACATTAATTTTGGTTTCTTTTGTTTCAAAGTCAGTTTTTGAAGATTGGATGGTTCTTAACAGAGAAGCAGCAGATCCTGGAATCTATTCTGTACTCCAAATGATCCCCTCAGTTGCTTTTTATTGTGTACATAGAGTCAATTGTTTACAAATACGATTGGAACTGTCAAGTAGGAAAATTGTGTTCATAGCTTCTGTGCTATGAACTAGTCTATCCCAAACCAACCCCTTGCTTTGAATTCTATTGTTGACTCTGTTACATGCATTTGCATGTAACATGTCACTGCTGCTCAGTTAAGCTTAATTATTATATGTTCAGATGTCATAAGAAGATGGACTAAAAAAAAAGTCAAGCATGACTAAAATTGTGGGCAATAAATGCTAGAAAAGTTTAGCAAACTGATTTATATGTGGAGAAAACCTTGTTTCTTAAAAAGGATTAAAACACATGTTAATTATTGGTCTAGAATCAGGATCTGAAAGGCTCATATATTTTCTATTTCCGTATTAGAGTTTCAACTCAGTGCTAATGTGAGCCCCTAAAATGTTAAATGAATTTTCTGTAAGTGATTCTCCATGATGAATTAAGGTCATGATTTCAGTGGACTTAGGGTAGGGCAAAAACATACCACTGATTTTTTTAATAATTAAGATGCAATTCACATAGAAATGCAATCCATATAGAAATAAAACATGAGAAAATATTGCAGCTTTATAACATAAAACCTTTTCACTGGAAATAAATAGTAAAGCTATCAAACCATAATTTTAATGGGAAGAATACACTTGTTTTCTTCTTTATGACCCTTGAAATCTGGGTTTCATTTTTGAGATAGTTGCTCTCATATTTTGTTCCAGATTTATTTTGGATTAACATTTGCCTTTTATAGCAGCAACTGGTTAAAAAATCAATCCTAACTTTGCTGTTGGCGTGATCAGGCAGAGTGCAAGCAACATCTTAATGTGATCTTGATTTGCATACTCAAAACATTTGCAACATCCCTCAGAGTTGCTGATGATGGCCTGGGGCTTGTGACCCACAGTTTGAGATCAACCACTGTAACGGGAGAAAAGTTAGTGATGGTAAAATGTCAGCTTTTTTAGTAATGCATTTCTATATTAACATTTTGTCGTTTATGTAAGATGTTAAGCTGGTAGGCTTCAGAAAACTTTGAACAAATAAGGATTTTGCCAGGCATAATCCCAGCAAGTAAATTTAAAGATGGGGATATAAGCATTATGTCAGATTAACATTTTTACTAACCTAAATCAGAATTGTATTACACAGAATTGGTGTTTTCCCCCTTCTTTCTAAAAAGTCCCTTGGATAGTCACGTTAATATATTTAATCTTATTAATATTTATTAAACCCAACATGGGCTTGTTAAAATAGATCATACTCGACAAACCTTACTGGCTTCTTTGACAAAGTGACTAAATTAGTGGATCAGGGAAATGCTGAGGACGTAGCATTTGATAAAGTAGACCCAGCCTGTTTCTTGGTAAGAGAAAAATACGGGATAGACAGCATCACTACCAGATGGTTTTGTAGCTGGCTGACCAACCACACTCAACATGCAGTCTTCAGTGGAACCACATCTACATGGAGAAGAACATGCAGTGGGATACTTCAAGGTTCTGCCTTGGGCCCACTGCTCTTCAACATCTTCAGAAAAGAGGGGAAAGAAGGGATTCTCGTCAAATTTGGAGATGATACCAAGCCGGGGGTGGGGGGGGGGGATAGTCAACACTTTAGAAGATAGGCTCAAGATCCAGAAGGGATCTAGGGCCCCATTAAACAAAATTAAATTCAGTAGTGAGAAAAGTAAGATCTTATACATAGGCAAGAACGCATAGGCTTAACACATTGTAAGCCGCCCTGAGTCTCCGTAGAAGGGCGGCATATAAATCAAATTTTTTTAAAAAACCAAAAGGTGTAGAATAGATGATACCTAGCTCAACAACAGTGTGAGAGAGAGAGATCTAGGTGTCCTAATTGACAATCACTTAAGTATGAGCCAGCAGTGTGCTACAGCTGCCAAAACAGCCAATACAGTTCTAGGCTGTGTCAATAGAGGGATGATACCCAGTTGATGTAAACTGAGAGTATCCTTTATACTGCACTACAGGTCGTCCTCCGTTTTTACAACCTTCCTTTCCACAGTTGTTAAGTGATTCATTGCAGTTGTTAAATTAGTAACATGGTGGTTAAGTGAATTTGGCTTCCCCATTTACTTTGGTTGTCAAAAGGGAATCGCATAACCCTGGCACACTGCAAGCATTGTAAATATGAACCAGTTGCCAAGCATCTGAATTTTGATCACAAAGTGGCCACGAAGATGCTGTAATGGTGGTATGTGTGAAAAAAACAGTCATAAGTCACCTTTTTTTTTTTACTTTTGTAACTTGAAATGGTCACTAAATGAACTGTTGTAATTCGAGGACCACCTGTCTCTTACTGAGGGCAGGATGAAGTAATAAGTGGAAAATCATTAAAGACAGATCCAACCTAGAATTAAGGATAAATTTCCTGACAGTGTGGACAATTTAATCAGTGGGACTGTTAGCCTCTAGAGCAGTGTTTCTCAACCTTGGTAGCTTGAAGATGGCGCTGGCTGGGGGATTCTGGGAGTTGAAGTCCACCCATCTTCAAGCTACCAAGGTTGAGAAACACTGCTCTAGAAGGTATCATTGAAGGCTTTCAATAAGAGACAGGACAGCCGTTTGTCTGGAATGATACAGGGTTTCTTGCTCGAGCGAGAGGTTAGACTAGAAGACCTCTGAAATCCCTTCCTATTAATTCTATGTTCTGTGAGATTTTTTTTGTGGGGGAAAAAAGAATAGATTATATTGTTTACCAAGCAAGGTATTTTTCTTTTCTTTTTCCCCCCCTTTTGTATCATTTTCAAGTGTACTTTTTAACCTTCAATCTGTTTCTAAAATTACTGGTTCTGGTGAAAATTAGATAACAGGATTTTTTAAAAAAATATTTTTTTAAAATCTCCATTCTAGTCACCCAAAGACTTGTTCTAGAACAGTGTATTTCAACCTGGCAACTTCAAGATGTCTGGATTTTAGTTCCCAGAATTCCCCAATTCTGGAAGTTGAAGTCTACACATCTTAAAGCTGATGGAAGTTGAAAACTACCATTCTAGAAGATGGTTGCTTCAAATCTATTTGTGAGGTATGGTTATGCCACAATAGTAATCTTTGATTTTTATATTTTCAGAATGAAACAGTATACGTAAATGGCTTTCAATTTTTCCCTGTTTTTGTGTGTTCTTACAAAAATGTTCAGAATAAGCTGTACTTTTAAAAGTGCATCCCTTAAAGAAAAGAGACTAGAATAGAACATGTATTCAAATGAGAATGCGAAGACCATTAACGTCTGTATTGTGTACATGAAAAAAAAAACCCAGGTATTTAGGAATTAGGTAAATCTTATCATGCAACATTTAACTCAGTGTTCAATCCTTAATTTTATCCCAGCCTATTTCTGCACAAGGATATAAATTCTCCCACCGAAATTAGAAAAATGTCTCAATTTGTGCACATATTTTCCTGACCTCTCCCGTACACAGTTCACCACTTCAGTGGTGAAATGTATAATTTTGTACACCTTTGATGACAATTCATTTGTGAAAAATACATACAGATATCCGCCCATCCACTAAAACATGTAGGAGATGTGAAATGTACATTTTGCCATTGAAATACAGTCTAATTTAGTCAAGCTTTGGGGGAATTAGGTGAATATGCATTAAAACAGGAACTGTTCCCCCCCCCCCTTCCTTGCTGAAGCCATGCACATTTTCCTACTGAAAGGACTAATGCATAATTAACTTCTGTTCTTTGTGATAGGGGATATTTGATCTCATGCCCTAAAAATAATTTTGGTGTGCTGGGCCATCTCAGTGCTTTTCTTTTTCTTATATCCTGAAATGCTGAATATTTGTCAGTTTATTCTGTACTCAGGCAACCATTCTTAGGTTTGATTTAAATTCATCTCTTTCTATGGGATTTTCATTCTCTACTTACTGAATGTAGCTCCATTAGTGCTACTAATACAAAGTGTTACTTTAACGTAGCATTTTTAAAAACCATTTTATAAATTTGTTGTGCTGATATGTAGAGTAGTATCTCCTGTGGCTCATGATGATGATTTTTTAAAAAATTTAGTTGAATAAGCTCTTTTATTAGAAACATAGTGATCATGTTGGAGACTTTTTCTCGTTATAAAAGGAAATGAAAACTGATCACAACTTATGTTCCCTTCCTAAACTGCCAGAATCAGAAATTTTATTACATTAACATATTAATTTTGCAGGATTTGACTCTAGGCAAATCATGTAGCACCATAATGCAAAACTCTTGCAAAGCCAATGGATATGCTGTGTAAAGTGAAGGGGGGGGGGGATTATTGTAGAAGTATGGGAGTGTTTGACCTGCAAAAGCAAATCTGGTAGTTTATAACTAATTATGTACATTTCGGCAGACATTTTTTTCTGCTACTAATCATTAAAAAGAATGGATGTGAAATACTTTTTATGTCTGAAAATTCAGTCTATATTTTGAAGTTGTAAATAATACATTAGCAGTGTAACTTTTGTTCAAACAGGAGAGTTGTACTGTATGAAAAACTGAACTGAAACAATTTGCCCTGTACATTTTTTAAGAGAACTTTCTTTGTTTAAAAAAAAGTGGGGGGTAGGGTATCTTGGTATAAATTATAATTTTTATTTAAATAAACCCTAAAAATGCTTTCTGCTCTTGGTTGTTTTTCTTCATGGGAATTTATTTGTTTAATATATTTATATAGCAACTCAAATCATAAATAGCTCTAGGCGTTTAACACAGCAACAGTTAAAAAAAAACCCCTAACAGCCTAAACTAAACATATAATATAAACATATAAAATAGAACCTAAGAAAGTGGGAGAACAAACATTAGTTAATCTCAAACAGCCACTTTATAATTCCTGGGATCCCAATGCTGGTGAAAAAAAACAAATTTTAAGGGCCATCTGGAAGGCTAATGGGATGGGGCTGACCTCACCATGGGGAATAATGAGCCACAGGGTTGGGGCCACATCAGAATAGGCACACCACTTGATTTCTCTTAGATCAAGCTCTTTAGAGGACGGGATCTGCAGCATATTGCCTCCTACCTGACCTGGTGGATGGACGGGCAGATGTAATTGGGAAGAGGTGGTCCTTCAAATAAAATGGTCGGGGGGGGGGCCCGCTTTAAAGATCAAAATGAGCATCTTGAATTACACGTGGAAACAAACTGGGAACCAATGCAGTTCAAAGAAGAAAGATGTAATAACTATTAGCACAGATGCATTTTGCATTAGCTGAAGATACCCGTCAAGGGCAGCCCCATGTAGAGCCTGCTCACATGCAGTAATTCATTCTGCATGTGAGCAGAGCATGAGGGACTCATGGTCCAGGAAGGCACACAACACAATGCTATGAAAAGGCTCTCCTAGCCATGGCAGTTGCACAACAAGTCTGTCATCCTAGAACACGGGTGTCTCACAGCCTGCGGCGTGGATGTGTTACGTGCTGACCACCCCACCCTCGGTTTAGTGAAGGGAGAAAAGTCGCAATACGTCATGTGATAATGTGATGCCGTGAGTTCAACACCCTGACCTAAAAGGAGCCCCCAAGTTGCACAACAAGTCTGGGACAATGCAGTACCAGAGATGGTAAAATACTAGAACCAGAGGACCCCAAAACTCAGATCCACTCAATCTTGCCAGGTTCAGCTAAAGCCTGGTTGTTCCATACCTGAAACTCTATAGCAGTGATGGCTAAACTTTTCCGGACCGAATGCCCAAAGCGCATGCCCAAACACCCAAAATGCAATATGTGCACAGCCCCCACAAATGTGCCCTGCCCCCTGCACAGGCGCACATGTCCCTGTATGAGCCCCACCCTCCCGTACAGGCACACGTGGCCCCCACACATTCCCCGCCCCTCCCATGCATGCACGGCAAAACCCCCAAAACCAGCTGGCCAGCGGGAGGTGCGCGCACATGTGCAGCGGAGCTGAACTGGGACGGCAGCTCGCGTGCCATCACTGTGGGCGCTGTGTACCACCTCTGGCACGCATGCCATAGGTTCGCCATCACGGCTCTATAGCCTCCATGCATCAGGAGAAGTGGTTAAGTCCATCATTTCTTTTGCCAGGGATCAGCAGCTTCAGAAATTTTCCTCCAGGGGACTCAAGGTTAGCAATTTCTGGAAAAAGAAAACAGAACTGGTTTGAAGCATAAAATACTACCCCAATTTTTTTCCCACCCTCCGTTTTTGCACTTGGATTGAAATATTTTACACACACCCTCGCCTTGCATGCTTACTACTGGCGCCAGGAATTTTCCTCCTGGTGAACACAAACTGGATGTTCCCCAAAAGTAAATGCAGAACTGTTGCTAAAATTTCACCCCAGATCTCATCCCGCCCACTATTTTCCATTCAGGTTGAAGTATTTTTTAACACCACACTTTTTTACAGGGACTCAAAACTTGCTGTTATTGAAAAGAAAAACCAGAACTGCATCTAAGCATAAAGGTTCATTTTTGTATTTGGGTGGAACTATTTTCAACCCCCCCCCCCAACCAATCAATTGACGGCATGAGGAAATTTGCAATTAAGGACCTAAAATCAGCTGCTGTTGAAAAGAATCAGGATCCTATTCTAAGCATTAAATTCCTACACCCTGACTCTAATCCCATTCTCCATTTTTGCATTCAAGTCGGAACCTTTTTTGAATCCCGCTGCCCATTGCTCATAATTCCAGCATCAGGAACCTTCGTCTTATGGACACAAAATCAGCAGTTCTCAAAAAAAAGAATCCAGAATGGGTTCAAAGCATAAAATTATACCCCAAATTGAATTGAGATACTCCATTTTTCCATTCAACGTGAACAATTTTTCAGCCTTGCCTTCACTTATTGGTATCAATAATTTTCATTCGAGAATACCAAAATCAGTGATTTTGGAAAAGAGACTCCAGAAACATTTCTAAAAATCCAACCCAAATCTCATCCCACTGTCAGTTTCTGAATTTGAGTCAAAATGGGTTTTAATCCGTCTGCACTGTGCATCTATCACCGGCATCAGGAATTTTCCTTTCAAAGTGTCAATTTTTGAAAAGAGACCCCAGAACTGATTCTAAGCATAAATTTCTACTCTTGAGTCTCAACCCATCTTCCTGTTTTTTCACCATCCCAGCCTGATCTCCTACTATCAGCATCAGAAATTTTCATATCAGAGACCCAAAATCAGCTGTTTTCAAAATCAGCTGTTTTTCTAGTGGCATTTTGGCAGCTGGATTCTACATGCAGTTAATGGACTTAACAAATTGATGTAAACCACATTACAAAACACCTCCTGGGGAAAAGTTCTGTGTTACTGATGAAAGCCATAGTTCTGATTTAGCCAACTCAACGTTTTCCAGATTTCTTAGGACTATATTTCCAGCACTGGTGAACAGATTTCTGGTACATGCATAGGTACCGGATTATGGACCACCACCATAGACTATGAATCAGATAAGAAGCATTTGTGTTGGAAATTAAGTAAATTAAACATGTTACAATAGTTCTGTGATAATTCATTACTTTGAATTCATGTACGAATTCAATATGGTAATGGTTATATTTTATTGATTTTACATATATATATTTATATATTTATACCAAATTAAATGAATTGATTTAGGATTTGCTTTATGTAGAAATAATTAGATTAGCAATTGTATAACAAAGGCACTTTTGGCTATGCCACTTTTTGTAGATGTTAGTAATATAGCAATAATATTAATTCCCGTTATCTCTTGTTGTTGGGCTTCAATGGCATCAAATTCGCTGCACTGGAATTATACATGCTCATCAAATATTTTCTCATTTGTGATGTAATTGTTAGTTTCAGGAAGAATGTAGTAGTAATTACTAATTCCAGCATGAATGGAATGGAATGGAATGGAATGGAATGGAATGGAATGGAATAGAATAGAATAGAATAGAATAGAATAGAATAGAATAGAATAGAATAGAATAGAATAGAATAGAATAGAATAGAATCATAGGGCTGGAAGGGACCTTGGAGGTCTTCTAGTCCAACTTCCTGTTGAAGGCAGGAGACCTTATACCCGTGATGGAGAACCTATGGTACACGAAGCCATATTGCCCTAGCTCGGCTCCAGCGTGCATGCGCATGCTGGCCATCTCATTTTTGACTGGCCCCATCCATGCCCAGGAGTCTCCACGCAGCCTATTATGGATGCCAGGTAAATACAGGCCTTGTGCGGAGGCTCTGGGAGGGTGTTTCTGACCTCCAGGGGGTGGGGGAGGCTGTTTTCAGTCTCCCCAGGCTCCAGGAAAGCCTCTGAAGCCTGGGGAGGGTGAAAATTAGGCCTACTGAGCCCAGCGGTAACCTTTTGGCCGTTGCTTGCCAAAAGTGGGGGGTCGTGTGGGGGGTCGTGTAAGCATGCTTGGGGGGAGGGCATGGGGGCATTGAATTATGGGTGTGGGCATGCACGCACGCAACCCCCCTGCGCTCACCCGACTTTTGGCACGCAACGGCAAAAAAGTTAGCCATCACTGCCTTATATCATCCCAGACAAATGATTGTCCAATCTATTCTTGAAAACCTTCAGCAATGGAAGGCAAGCATTTCCATTGGTTAATTGTCCTCACTTTCAGGAAATTTCTCCCTAGTTTACAGTAGATTGGATCTCTCTTTTAACAAGCGTCCATCCATTGCTTCCTATCCAAATCTCAGATGCTTTGTGGAATAAATTGACCCCTTCTTTGTAACAGCCCTTCAAGTATTGGAAGACTACTGTCAGATCTCCCATAAGTCTTCTCCTCTTTAGACTAGACATCGCCTGTTCTCTTACCTGTTCAACATACCATTTAGCCACCAGTCTCCTAGTCATCTTTGCTGCTCCTTTTGCTCCTTCTCAAAAGTTTTCCTTTTGAGAAGCAAGAACTTTGGGGGAATTTTCCAGTTCATAAGACTGGCAAATCTTTTGTATATCTAAATAATGACGTACCATTTATTGCCAGTAAGACACAGATTCCTTTTATTCCACTTAAAGGTAGAACTTCTGCAACGTTGAGTGCACTATCACGCAGAATCACTTGATGGCAGTAGCTCCCCAAAAATTTTTAACTAGAGGGACAATGTAGCTGAAAAAAAGAATTTTTACCAAGCACAATTTATAACAGGAGAAATTATAAGAAAGTTATTTTCTGTATTCATTATTATTATTAGACCTTTAGAAGACATATTGCATCTCCTCAAGAGATGTAACAAAGAACTTAACGGGTGCTTCTGTTCCAGGAAGAACAACACTATCAGACAGAAGCAAATGCCTCTTTGTTTGAAAGAAAATTGCAAGCGGATGAACTATAAATCTGTTTCTTTGAGAAATCTCAACCATTTAATCCATTTCCTTTCAAAGGAACTTGATGTTGTTTTGTGCAATTGATTGCTTCTAATTTATATGCAGGCAAATAATGGTTTTGTGGGTGGGAACTTCATTTCTTCCAGAACTTTTTGATGCAGAAATAGGAAATTTAAAGTTTTTACGAATGAATAGCTTAAACAGTAAAGCCATTTTGTCATGCTGAAAAGAGGTTTCTCTAAGGCCATGCTGAGACATTAAATTCAATTTCGCAACCTGTTGAAATATTTTTTAGCTGTTCTAAGAGTAGAATTAAAGGCCGAAGTCTGATTAAAACAAGACATACTACAACATTCCATTGTAGTATGTTGTTTGTTATTTAGAAAGTTAAATGTCAGGGAAAAAGTTTTCTCTTTTTATTTAATTGGAGAAAACTTTTTTTTTTAAATGTGAAGGCTTTCATTACACGAGATTGCTTGCATCTGTTTGGGTCTTCAGACTTAGCTTTACTCTTAGGAAACATGTATTATTAGAAAACTTATAGCATAAACAAACACAAGAAAACCTGGAAAAGGAAATAAGAGATGGTGTACATTTAGATGCTTGCCGTTCAATCTTCTAAGGTGAAAATTCACTACTTGAAGGTCCTGCAAGAGTAATTCTCATCTAAGGGCAGGTTGTTCATAGATTTGATAGCTTATTAGTAACCTTGACTATCACTAAGTGTTGTATTTTTTTTATTCTTGATGAATGTATTTTATTCTTCTTATGTACACTGAGAGCATATACACCTAAGAAAAATTCCTTGTATGTCCAATCACACTTGGCCAATAAGGAATTCTATTCTATAACAACTCTCTGGTAGGTGAGCTGGCCGTCAATTTTTGTATTTTGGGTCGTAGGTAGCAGTTGATGGCAAGTAGACAAGGGTCCATAAAGTTCTGGTGGCTAAGGTCCTTCACATGAAGCCCACAACCTGGTGAATCAAAAGAATAGGCCTCAAGTAGAGACAGTGACAAGTTGGTGTTTAATAGAAATTGATTATTGTAGACCATTTAAAAAATGTCATTATTATGCCCTAGCAGCCTACTTACAATTTTTAAGTTCAAGGTTTCTTCCAACCTGTATACCAGAGGTGGTATTCAGCAGGTTCTGACCAGTTCTGGAGAACCGGTAGCGGAAATTTTGAGTAGTTCGGAGAACCTCTGACTGGCCCCGCCCACTTCTCTTCTCTGCCCCCAGAGTCCTAGCTAATCAGGAGGAAATGGGGATTTTGCAGTAACCTTCCCCTGCCATGCCCACCAAGCCACACCCACAGAACCAGTAGTAAAAAAAAATTGAATCCCAACTCTGCCACACACTAAAGAGATGTTGAGGCTAACTAGCTTTCTCGAGTCTAAGGTTGACTTTTATAAATGGAGTCCTAGATGGTGTGATAGGATCAATCCAAGTCTGTTTACTGTCATTGCATAATAGTTAATCTAATTGCTGGGCAGTTTGATTATGTTGAACATATATTGTGCATTAACTCCCAGGTTTGCAGGATATGATTTAAAGTTTCAGGAGTCCAGAAGATGCTTCTGCATAATTTGTTTGTACTCATGTACAAACCTCATGTATGTCTTGACACTAGGGCACCTATCAATTGAATTCCTCTCAAGTAGAGGGGCAGAAAAACCCAGAGTGGGTTCAATAGCTGTTCATGGCTGACTGAATCAGCACAAGAGACACTCAACTCCCGCCCATTGATTGATTGTGCCAATAGATTTTTCTGTTCCGTTCTCACTTCTGCCTTGGTGGAAACAGTGAGATAATTGAGTTTACAAGACTTATTAATAGATTTTTCTAATGTGTGAAAGGCCCTTTGATCCTTGATGTCCAAAATTAAATTAGATTTCAAAACAATTTTTAGAAAAGTGAGCTTTTTGCATGAATGGGATAGATATTGAAAAACAAGGGGCGGGAATACGAGCATCCCTGATAACAGATCATATAATTCAACCTTTCAGAGTGTGTTCATTCAGAATGAGAATTTCCTAGCACCAAGGACTAGCTCACCCTAGTTATCGGTGATATTATTCATAAATCAATGCCAGACAGGGAGTTTGACTTGGGCAGGGATCGAATAGTCTTCTTGACCTATGCTGATGATCTAGTCTTGTTAGCTGAAAAATGCCATCGCCCCTTTTTCCACAGTTGATCTATCTGAGCTCCTCAGCAGCCCTAAAAATAATAAAATAACGTAACAGAATGTGTTTAGTGCATGGAAACTGATAGGACTAGATGATTCCAGCAATATATTGCAGCAACAGTATGCTAACTCTTAGATTTTAAGTGTTTGTATAATAGAGACTTAGATTGTTGAAATAAGGAATCCTAAATTGTTTTGATTAAATCGTGTATTGGTAATACAAGAAGGATATGTGGCTAGAAAAAAAACTAGTATCTTTTAATAGCAATAGCACTTAGACTTATATACCGCTTCACAGTGCTTTACAGCCCTCTTTAAGTGGTTTACAGAGTCAGCATATTGCCCCCAACAATCTGGATCCTCATTTTATCGACCTCGGAAGGATGAGCCAACCTTAAGCTGGTGAGAATTGAATTGCCAAACTGCAGGCAGCCAGCAGTCAGCAGAAGTAGTCTGCAGCACGTAAAATATAAAGCATGTAATTATTGCACATTCCTTCAAACTATCCAGGAATACCAAGCTGTTTCAAGGCAGCTACTCCAAACTTCAAGCTTTGAATTTGGCTATTTAAAGCCATTGACTTCAAGCCAGGGATGAAATCCAGCAGGTTCTGATAGCTTCTGGAGAATCGGAAGCAGAAATTTTGAGTCGTTCAGAGAACTGGCAAATACCATCTCTGGCTAGCCCCAGAGTGGGGTGGGAATGGAGATTTTGCAGTATCCTTCCCCTAGAGTGTGGTGGGAATGGAGATTTTGCAGTATCCTTCCCCTGCCAGGCCCACCAAGCCATGCCCACCAAGCCACAGCACACTCACCAAGCTATGCCCGCAGAACCGGTAGTAAAAAAAAAATGAATTTCACCACTGTTTCAAGCCTGTACATTGCAGATAACAGAGTTACAAGAGACCTTGGAGGTCTTCTAATCCAACTTGTTACTCAAGCAGGAAACCCTATACCATTTCAGACAAATGGTTGTCCAATCTTGTCTTTAAAAAAACTAGTTTTTGCTAGTTTTACTTTCTTAAAAACCTCTAGATAACTGAGAGATGGGAAACTGAATATTCCCAAGGAATTAAGCAATCAGAGACCATTGATAATTTTGAAGAAAACTGAAACTAATCCTACTGAAATTTGCGACAGAGAATATATGGAAGAAGCCAATTGAAATATCTGTGAGATTCTCAGTCATCCAAGCTATAGCTGTTTCAAAGATGCTTTTTTCAAAGGGCAACTGGACTGTGGGTTTTTTTTTTTTTTTGAGGAAAACGTTTTGTTTCTCATCCAGCAAAGATTCTTGGATGAGAATGAAACATTTTCCTCAAGGAAAAAAACAGTCCAGTTACTTTAAAGAAAAAACACTTTTGAGAAGTCAATTGAAAAAAAGCAACCTAAAATAATCTAGAGACTAAATTGTATTTTCTGCGGCAAAGTAAACATTTCACCATTGTCTCAATTATTTTATTCCTATTTATATATATATAGCTCAAAATGGTGAGCATACCTGATGCTCCCTCCTCCTCCTATTTCCCCACAACAACAATCCTGTGAGGTGGGTTGAACTGAGGGAGAGCGACTGGCCCAAAGTCACCCAGCTTGACTTTCATGCTTAAAATGGGACCAGAACTCTTAATTTCTATAATGTGTTTAGGTTTTTCCTCGAGATGTAAGAAATTCAACCAAGATAATCCTTCATCATTGTTTAAAAAAAACATGCAGTGCTGTTTACTCTTTATTCTTCCAATTGCTGTGTGAGGCAGATGTTCATCTATCTTTCTTTCTGGCCTAATATGCAGAGTGGGTTTGATGAACATATTGATGCTGAAATAGTGAACTTATCTAATTTTTGAAGGTTGGATGCAATGCGTTTATTATGCTCAATCTGTATATTTATAAATAAGCCCAATGATTGAAAAATGATAAATTAAGCATCCAATAACAGCACTGTATGCTTTTTTAAAAACAATGATGACGTGTTATCTTACTTGAATTTCTCACGTCTTGAGGAGAAATCTAAGTGTGTTATAGAAATTAAGAGTTATGGTCCCATTTTAAGCATGAAAGCTGGCTGGGTGACTTTGGGCCAGTCACTCTCTCTCAGCTCCATCCACCTCACAGGATTGTTGTTGTGAGGAAATAGGAGGAGGAGGAAGCATCAGGTATGTTCGCCATCTTGAATTATTTTTAAAAATAGGAATAAAAGAATAAATAAATAAATAATACACACTTACATATCCTGTTTCCCCCAAAATAAGACATCCCCTGATAATAAGCCCAATCGGGCTTTAAAGTGCATAGCAATAAGGCCAAGCACTTAAAAAATATAAGACAGGGGCTTATTTTCGGGAAAACATGGTACATACATACATACACACATACAGAGTAAAAATGAAGGGTACATTACATTTTTTGTAATTTGCACAAAGACCTCTGGCAGTTTTGGGATAAAAAAATAAATTCTATATAGTTTGCTGACAATAGTTTTTCACCAGGCTAGAAACTGAGGGACTGTGAGTTCTAGTTCTGTCTTAAATATTAAGCCAGCTGAGTGACCTTGGTCCAGTCATTCTGTATCAGCCCTAGGAAAGAGGTAATGGCAAACCGCTTCTGAAAAAGCTGTTAAGAAAATAGCAGGGACTTGCCTAGGCAGTCCCACCAGGAATCAGTACTATCTTAAATGCACCAAAAAGAGTAGTTGATTATTTTTAAAGTCTATTAAAACACGATTCTGTGTTGGAAGAACATGTTGGTTGAAACTGACATGTGCTTCACAATGTCAGCTACTGCTACTGAATAAGTTCATATTCTAAAGAAAGTATTAGAAATGCTGAGGACAGCTTCATTGTGACATTTGTTGCATTAGGCATTCCTAGGTCACTACCGATGCTTTCAGACTCTTAAAAGTATATTTTGGAGTTGCTGTCACTCAAATATGTGAATTCCAGATTCAGCATGTACCTCCTTGTGTAGCAGCTTTCATGATGGCAACCCAAAGTTCATGCTATCTAACCTTCAAGCCATCTATTTTGAGAACTGTGTACTCTGAGTGAGATGTCCTTTTGATATGTGGAGAAATTGGGATATACTGTAGCTCATATGTATTTTCAGTTCATTCACAGCCACCCATTCTCTGACAGAATGTGCAAGGTGCAGAAACAGAAGCTGTATGCGTGATGGGTGAATTTGATTCAGAATCAGGATAAAGGCCTTCAGCTAGAAAGAAGAAATATTCCTTGCTTATACCTAAGAAAAGCTATATCCACTCCAAAATACCTGAAGGCATTACAGACACATTTAGTATTTTCTAAACATCTTTGTTTGATCTGCCAGATTTGATTATTGTGATTATTGTTGACTGGACATTTCCCAGCCAATTTTTTTTTTATTTGTTCTCCTGAGAAATCCTCAAACATTTTAAATTTGATTTAAAGAACTTTCCAGGAGAAATTGAACATACTGCAGAGAGCAGTTTAGTTTCATGGTCAATTCGCAGTCAATAAAGAACAATAAAAGTAATTTCATTTGGTGACACTATCCTTGTATATTTATGTTTCAGGTGGATTTTTGTAGTTGGGTCACAACTTCTAAAGATGTTGGGAACTTTTGTTTAGCTTTAATTAATGAACTATTTGTTTTAACTAAGTCTCCTGAAATGAAAATATAAAAGTGGCCTTGTATTTATATTTAGTTATTGATTAGCCTATAGGCCATGTCAATGTACAGGTTCAAACACATATTACCAATAACATTCTAAACAAACAAATTAAAATGAGAGTATGGTAAAATACAATAGTTATAGGATAAAATACAATAACTTAATACATAAATATGTAAAATAAAATAAAATGACATAAAATTATATTTCTGTATCCCCTCTGCAATTTATTGAACCTAGGTATGATTATGCTACATAATGTGAAGTAGCCATATCAAATTAAGTCAGCTTGTTTACTAGGTATCTACCCAATGGATTGGATTTCATTTCCCATAACACTTTACCAACAATCCAGGGGTGAAATCCAGCAGGTTCTGACAGGTTCTGGAGAACTGATAGTGGAGATTTTGAGTAGTTTGAAGAACCAGTAGCGAAAATTTTGAGTAGTTTGGAGAATCAGCAAATGGCACCTCTGGCTGGCCCCAGAGTGGGGTGGGAATGGAGATTTTGCAATATCCTTCCCCCAGGATTGGGGAGGGAATGGAGATTTTGCAGTATCCTTCCCCTGCCACGCCACCAAGCCGCACCCACCAAGCCACACTACACCCACCAAGCCACGCCCACAGAACCGGTAGTAAAAAAATTTGGATTTCATCACTGCAACCATCCATAGTTGGGAAAACAGGGTGAAATCCAAGAATTGCATGCCTGTGGCTTCATAAGTTGGATCTGACAAGTGAAGAGAATTATTGTGAGCTGTTTAGTACTGATAGGTTTCTGGCCCAAAGATAAAATTTTATTTGTAGAGGTTTTTAGGAGAAACATGGAATAAAAATATGCTGGTGGCTATTAAATCTACAACTGTTCAAAGAAACTGTCCTTTCTTTTTCTTGATAGGATGCTGGGATGACATCAATTTTTGGAGGATTAACTATAAAGCTAGAGATGTAAAAGAAATCTCTGAAGGATTTCTTTCTGTGCTAAATATTGCTTGCCAAAGCAGGGCCTGTTGTATTATAGACACCAGTACAGAATGAATCCATTTGTATCTGTTTGTCAAAAAATAAACCTCATTGGGATATGAAATATGCATCTCAAAAGAATGTGGCTTTCTAAGAATTGCCCAAAGAGATTACAGGAGGGAAATGTACATTACAAAGAGTGAACCAATTAATGTTTTTTAAAGAAGAGTTTCTTGGGAAATGCTTAAAGCTATGTAAATCAGTTGTTTAAAGAGACTGACTGTTAGGGAAGACTTGCAAACATAAACAGTTGGAAATTTTGTATATCCCTAGCCCTTAAAAATGAAAATCCCCAAACACCACAACCTAAAACATCAACAGCTTGTAATATCTAACATTAATAGTATGTAGGTTGGATTTTTAATTATCTGCCTATTCCTACGTGTGGTAGATTTTTTTTAGCCTGGTTCCTTGATTTGCTCTTAGAACAAGGAAATTGTTAACTTTCTGATTCAATTAATGTGGCTGAGCCTCCCTCCAGATGTAAATTATGATGATGATGATGATGATGATTATTATTATTATTATTAATTTATTTAAATGATCTCCAGAACTTCAAATCCCAGAATTCTCTAACTTCTTTGGTCATCTGTGATCATCTCTTAAAAGGAGCCCTCTACTGTAGACCTCTCCTGGGTGATTTTTCATCTAAAGGAGAAGGAGAGGTAGAAAAACTGGATAAAAACTGGATAGCTCAACAGGCTAAAAGCAGACTAAAGCCTGTTATTAACATCCAGCTGTCTGCAATTACACCACTTCGAATCTCACCAGGCTCAAGGTTGACTCAGCCTTCCATCCTTTCTAAGGTAGGTAAATTGAGGACCCAGTTTGTGGGGGCAATAAGCTGACTTTGTATAAAATATACGAAAGTATGAAGGCTATTGCTTAATGCATTGTAAGCCGCTCTGAGTCTTCGGAGAAGGGCAGCATATAAATCTAATTTAAAAAAAAAAAAACTAACAACGATCTCCTGCAGTTGCAAGTTTTCTGTGAAGATACGGGAAGCTTTGTGGATGGAAGGGTCACCTCCCACCCAGAAGAAAGTTGCTCTGCACTTCCCTGTTCCCCTCTGTTGGTGCATGGCAACCCTTAGAACTAGAGCCACCAAAACTTTGTTGGCTCTATCTACCTAGTAGGTTTTGGATGAACAGAATGAGAGCTGAACTTCAAAAGCGAACAGGGCCAGGGCCTATTTAAGGAAGTCATTTCAGGACTATCTTGAAATATATTGTATCTGAATTGAGATGAAACTTGCTGCTGGGTGTCATGCTGTGATTTTATGACTGTTGTTGTTTTTGTTGTTATTATTATTAATGTTATTTTACTATTATGCTGAATATATTTTTATTATTATTAATATATAATCCTGATACTTTTCATTGTAACATATTTTTATACATTGTATGTTATGCAATAAGCTAGTTAGAGTTGTATGACTGAAGCAACATTGGGCATTTATAATTCCTCTTTGTTCCTTAAAACCTTCCATTCTATTCTGGAAAGGGCTCAAATGTTTGATTCCATCCACTCTAAAGACTAAAATGCCATAGTTTTTTTTTTTTAAATCACTGACTATATACATAGCAGGAGGAGAAGCTTTGTTATATTTCAAAACAGTGAATTTTGTAAGAAAAGAATTATTTGAGAAAGAATTGTTAATAGCGTTGGCAGGTCTAAAATTCTCTTTTAATTGCAGTTACGGTCTTTCAAAGAAATCTTTTTCTCTTGTGTATATTTTTTAATGTAATTCTGTTTTTTTTTTCAGTAGAAAATAAGCTCCCCAGAAATCACCACATAGTATAATATTTGTACTTTACATAAATTGTGTGAAAGAATGAGTGAAATGATTCCTTCTGTGTAAAGAGGAAGTCCAAATACTTGATGGGTTGTGAAATTTGGGTTGCTGCCATTTTAGGCATTAGTGCATTCGGAATATGTTGTGTTAACATAAAAACAACCCTCAAAAGCTTCTGAACCTCTACAGAATTGAATGTAGAGTTACCTGAGTGCGGAGTTTGAAGATTTAGCATATGTGAGAAATAAAGATCTTTAGGAAGAGATGACCGGAAGAATCTTATGTGTAATAAGATTCCTGGATATTTCTGGTTATGATCAATAGTCTTGCATATCCAAATACAGAAGAGAATAACAGAATTGGAAGGGGCCTTGGAGGTCTTCTAGCCTAGCCCCCTGCTCAAGCAGGAGACCCTATAGCAGTCACATGGAAACATTGCATGTGCGCCCCCTCATTGGGGCTGCGCTCCAGAAAAGCCAAACTTCCGGGTTCTAGCATGTATGCACACCCGATGATCAGCTGGCTGGCGCACATACACAGGCCGGTTTTCAGCACTGCCACGTGTGCAAAGGACAGCTGATCATCACGTGCGCATTTGCGCCAGAAACAGGCAAGGCCACGCATGCCAGGTGACATGGCTTCTGCCATAGGTTCACCATCATGGCCCTATACCATTGCAAGCAAGTGGCTATTCAGTCTTTTCTTAAAAGCATCCAGTGATGGAGCACCCACAACTTCTGAAGACAAGTTGTTTCACTGATTTGTTCTGACTGTCAGGAAATGTCTCTTTAGTTCTAGGTTGCTTTTCTCCTTGATTAGTTTCCATCCACTGCGCAAGTATGTCAGACCTGTCCAAGCCTGGACATCCAGGAAAGAAAGACCCTCGACTCCATTTACTGAACCCAAGTGGTTACAGTGTAGCAAAGCCAGATCTGACGATTTACTGCATAATCCCAGTAATTTTCCCAGGTCCTCCCACATTTGGTCATCTTGGTGGTATCCAATAAGATTCAGTTCCACATTTCCACAGTTCCACATTTTGGCATCTCTTTGGATGGGCATTTCTCATTTCATTCCCAGACCTGTGTCCTTGGATCTTTCAACTATTGTCTCTAGATGGCATCTCTGGTTCCTGTCATCCCTCCTCCCTATATTTCCATCCCACCCAGCCCCACATTTTATGACAGGCTGCCATCAAAGCAAAGCGAAGCAGGGCTAAAGCGGTTTGATGGCAGATATGACAAAGTACCTGCCAAGCAAGTGTAGAGGTAGGTCAAAAGTCGTGTGCCAAGCTTTGAGCAGCACACTGCCTTAGCTCATGCGCTGTGAGTCTTGCCTGCTTCTATGATCTCATTTTGGCTCTGATCTGGATTATCTCATCTCATCTTCAGAGAGGATAGCATCTTGAGAGGGGGGTGAATAGTTTCTACCAATTAGGATGCTGTTGCTGTCCTTCCTTTTCATCTGCCTGTGTAAAACTGTATAAAAAATAAAACTCTCTGCGAGAGCGGGAGGGACATCTTTGCACAGAGCAAAAGCCTGGACCTCTGATTTACAACAAGCAAGAAACAAGATTTGTTCTCCAATCCCCTAGTCCACCATAGTCTAGAAATTTCTACAGCTTAGCAGTCAGACATACCGTCTTCAGGAGAACATATCCCAATGAGTATGCAGCACAAAGCAACAATGGTGAGATGATTGTCCATTAAAATATTTATTCTTTCCAAAGAACAGTTCTAGTAGGAAGGAAGTCCTTGTGACAGAGGTAGGCTTCACACAATTTAATAATCGGTTTGCCCCAGCACCGAAAATGTGAGCATGCACATGCACACGCTCACTTCACTCATGTGTGCGCCTTCTATGCATGACTTTTGTTCACTTGCATGTTGCACACATGCACATGCCTTAAAAACGCAGCTAAATAGGACGGCATAGTGTTGCCCCCGCCCCGACACTATGCCGTCCTATTTAGGTAGGGAAGGTAAGTGAATACCACCGCTGGAGTGAGAGCAGCTAGAACTTTGCCTGTATGAAATAAAGGCCCACCCCCACCCGCAGGTCACAACTACTGATTTGCCCGAACCGGCTGAATCCCACCCCTGCCTTGTGATAGGAAAGGCTCTATTATTTCAGCTTTGGGAAGCATTCCAAAATATGGACTGATGCCAGTGTTAGGCATCACACTATATCGATTTGTCCTCTGCTGGTGCAGGTAATGGGGAAAAGGATATTATTGAATGACAACATTTATGTTTATTTGAAACTTATTATATTGTAGATTTTCAATAAATGATTAGACAACCATTTGTCTGGAATGGTACAAAGCAGTGATGGCTAACCTTTTTGTCATCGCGTGCTGAAAGCTCCCCCTGCCCTGTGCATAAATGTGAAACTCCCCCATGCCCCATTTTGGGCTTAGCAAGCCTCCCCGCAGCCTCCTGGGACCAAAAAGGGGCCACACACCCCCGCCCCCGCAGCCCCATTTTTGGTTCCAGGAGGCTGCAGGGAGGCCTGCTAGGCCTAAAATGGGCCATGGTGGGGTGTGTCATGCCACATCGTCCATGCTCTCCCCACCTCATGCATGCATGACCCCCGCCCCCGTACATGCATTTGCAACCCCCCACATATGCACACGTCTCCCACGTACATCCCTTCCCATCCCATGCGCAGCAGAGACCTGAAAATCAGTTGGCTGAACTGGGGCAATGGCTCGCATGCCATCAGAAAGGACCCTGCGTGCTACCTCTGGCACCTGTGCCATAGGTTCGTCATCACGGGCCTGGATTGATAGATCATGGATTGATTGATCTCTTCTTCTTTAACTCTATGATAGTAACTGTCTCTAAACTTATTCTTCCCTCCAGAGTAATTCACCCAAGGGATTAGTGATTTGACAAGATGGGAAGCTTCAGTGTCTATAGTTCCCATGAGAAGCTCTGGAGTAATTTTGCTCCCAGTATGGGTACTTTGCTAGGAAGATCAAAAAGGGAGTGAGATAGTCGTGGTATTCAGCCGGTTCTATCCGGTTCGGGCGAACTGGTAGGGGCGACTGCAGGATGCCCCACCCACCTGCGCAAATGTCATGATGTCCCATTTTTTCATGTTTTTGAGGCTCTGCGCATGCACAGAAGGCCTTGCACATGCACAGAAGATGTGCGTGCACACATTTGCAAACAGGTAGGGAAGGTAAGTGAATACCACCGCTGGAGTGAGAGCAGCTAGAATTTTGCCTGTATGAAATAAAACTAGTCCACTGAAAGAGGGAATCCCAAACTCAAAACAGGAGAGAAGGTGGGGTAAACACATCTGTATTGTTGCCAAGAACTCTGTATAGTTTGCGTTTTGGTATATTCATCTCCTTTTAATGATCCCATAATACTTTGCGGGGTGGAGTCTGGGCAACTGAATGAAGCTGAGTGTTTCCTGGCCAGATGCCATTCCTGTCACCAATGTGGAGTTTTGTTCAGCAGATATATTCTCATTGTGCCCAGAGCAGGGGTGGGTTCTACCTACCTTTACTACTGATTTGCAATGGGGCTGTGTGCGCGCACTTGCTTTGCTCACACGTGCATGCACTCTTCTGCACATGCACAGAAGAATTCTGATAATGTTGGGGTCGGTGGGCAGAGCCTCCTACCAGTTTTACTACCGGTTCTATAGAACCGGTCAGAATAGGGGGCAACCCACCACTGGCCTAGAGAGAGAAAAATCTGTCTCTAACTAGGATTGAACTCACAGCCTCTTCCGACCCCCGCACCACTCTTTGCGTTTTGGTATATTGACATCTTGTAATTTACAACATCCATTGTGGCAGCCTTTTGGGAGATGCTCACCTCCCAAAAAAGGTGGAGGTGAGGTTTATTTTGGGCAAGACCATAAGGAAGAAGCCTGAAACTAGATTAGTTCATTTATACTAACAAGGGACAGATAGAGATCCTTCCTCCTGTCTAAAATTGAAGGCCTCTAGAGCTGTTGCACTGCACTGGTGGGAGAAAGCAGAAGAAATCACTACAAATCAAGTTTTCTCTATGGTCTCCCTGGGTGTTGCAATAAACCTGCTGTTTATTACACATCTGTGCCTTGGGATACTTTTCTATGCAACTTCCAGTTCTAATTCCAACTGAGAAAAGCCCGAGAGTTGGAGGAGAAGATCCCTACTCAGGAAAAGGTGGGGTGAGCATCACTGTTGACATTAAAACCATTCCTCCCCAAATCCACTAAACTGTCAGAACAGTTATATCTTTAGAACCTTATGCTTCTGTTTTGGTTCTTTTTGGTTAAATTGATTATCCCTGCTAAGAGATTAAAAAAAAAAGGGGGGGGGGGAAACATGACTGATGACAAAAGGACAATGACAAAAAGCATTGAGGATGTCTCAATGCTGCTGAAGCAAGTTTAATGAATTGTGCACCTTTCCCTTTTAAAGGTCTGCCTGGAAACCGTGGAAGAATCAATCAATTTTATTTACAGTCAAAAGACCCAAAAGCAAATTACAAGTATAATCTGAACTTGATATTGGATAAAACAGTTCAACAAGTAAATAAATATTACAAAACAGACTTTGATTGACTAGCTTATCGATTTGTTATTTGTTAGTAAAAGCCATTTATTTATTTATTTATTTATTTATTTATTTATTTATTTATTTATTTATTTATTTATCGTACCTTTTATTTTATGTATACTGAGAGTATATGCACCAAGACAAATTCCTTGTGTGTCCAATCACACTTGGCCAATAAAAATTCTCTTCTCTTCTCTTCTCTTCTCTTCTCTTCTCTTCTCTTCTCTTCTCTTCTCTTCTCTTCTCTTCTCTTCTATTCTATTCTATTCTATTCTATTCTATTCTATTCTATTCTATCCTGCCCTTCATTCATTCATTCATACATTTATTTGACAAACACATAAGATAACAGATATCAGTATAAACATGATTATGAATACATGAAATGGATACGAATAAATGGGGACTGTAGGACAGAGACGGTAGGCATGTTGGTGCTCTTATGCATGCCCTTACAGACCTCTTAGGATTGGGGTGAGGTCAACAGTAGATAGTCTAAGTTATGGGGTTTAGGTTTGCATTTTTATAGCCATAGTTAAAAATCTGGCTATATAGCCATAGTTAAAAATCTAGCCATAGTTAAAAATCTGGCTCAGGATTTTCATCCATGAGTTAAATTTTTACATATGCAGAAATGTTTTTCCTGGTTTAGGTTTTAAAATAGGTCAGATAATTTACTCTTAGAATAAATTGGTGGGGGGGGGGGGGGGAGAGCAGAAGTTCTGAATGAATGAAGCTTTCAGAAAAGTTAGTTGTAATAAATGTTGGCCTCTGTCTTTCTTGTAACAGATGTAAGGCTCATGTTCAAGTTGAAATTGTTGAGAAAGGAGTCTGATAAATGGAGGCAAATAGTGGTGACAAGACATGAAATTCTAGTCATTCCTCAGAGACTGAAAACAAATCACCAGAGCCAACAGCTTCTAGCCAAGAATTATTTCAAAAAAGAATGAAATGGCTGACACTCCTCCCCCAATTTAGCATCTGCCTAAGGCTCTCTGTCATATCAGAGGAGTCTAACGTGTTCAGTCAAACTCCCAAATTTAGACAACAGAAATTCTTCATCCTAGTGTTTTCCCACAGGTGCAGGATCTACTTTTCAGATGAACGAATGCTATTTCACATGTAGCAACCTGGTTCAATTGATGATTTTCACATCCGTGTAATAATAATAATAATAATAATAATAATAATAATAATAATAATAATAATACATATTTCTATGCCACCCACTCTCTGAGGACTCTGGGCAGCTTACACCAAAGACAGTATATTAAATAACATATTGCCTCCAACAATCTGGGTCCTCATTTTACCCACCTCGGAAGAATGGAAGGCTGAATCAATCTTAAGCCGGTGAGATTTGATCTGCTGATCTGATGAACTAGCAGTCAGTTGAAGTAGCTGCAGTAATGCACTCTAACCACTGCCTGCCACCTTTGAGTTGATCTTCTGTGTGAGCATTTGTCATCCATGTTAAGATGGTAGGCAGTAGAAGTGATGCTGTGGGGTGCTGCTAGTAAAACATGGCCAAACCACTGCTTGTTTTTCTCTCATTTTCTCTGTTATTGATGCAATGTTCATCTGCTAGACTAGTCAAGATGGAAATGCCCAATGACCTAATGACCAGCAGAGCATGCAAATCTCCATGGCATGTAAAAAGCTCTCTGCATTTTTAGTGTTTTGGTTGGCCCTTAGTGCCATACTGTGTTATTGGGAGAACTACCATTTTATATACTTTTAATTTTAGGTGAATTGGCATACACGTATCATAGAGCCCTCCACTGATTTCCTTCCACTGCAACTTATTTCCTTCCACTTATTTATTTTATTTTATTTTATTTTATTTTATTTTATTTTATTTTATTTTATTTTATTTTATTTTATTTTATTTTATTTTATTTTATTTTATTTTATTTTATTTTATTTTGTCAAGCGTGTATAAGATATCAGATATAAGTATAAACATGATTTTGAATACATGAAATGGATATGAATAAATGGGGACATTAGGACAGGGACGGTAGGCACATTGGTCCCTTATTCATGCACGTTACAGACCTTTTAGGAATGGGGTGAGGTCAACAGTAAGGTCTAAGGTTAAAGTTTTGGGGGTTTGGGGATGAAACCCAAACCCCCAAAAGGTGGTGCATTCCAGGCATTGACCACTCTGTTGCTGAAGTCCTATTTTCTGCAATTGAATTTGGAGCGGTTTACGTTAAGTTTGTATGCTTAACGTAAACATGCTTTGTATGTTGTGTGCTCGTATTGTTGTGGTTGAAGCTGAAGTAATCATTGACAGGTAGGACGTTGTAGCGGATAATTTTATGTACTATGCTTAGGTCAGACCGAAGGCGGCGTAGTTCTAAGTTGTCTAAGCCCAAAATTTCAAGCCTGGTGGCATAAGGTATTCTGTTGTGAGCAGAGGAGTGGAGGACTCTTCTCGTGAAATATTTCTGGATATGTTCAATTGTATTAATGTCTCATATGTAGTGCGGGTTCCAGACAGATGAGCTGCATTCAAGAATTGATCTAGCAAATGTTTTGTATGCTCTAGTTAGCAGTACAATAGAGAAGCTACACAAGATTAGGTTAACAACTCTTAATGCCTTTTTGGCAATGTAATTACAGAGGGCTCTGGTACTTAGATCTTTAGAGATGAGTACTCCAAGGTAGTGAAATGTACACTCCAAGGTAGTGAAAGGTGAAATGTAAAATTTGTTACTACTGGTTCTGTGGGCGCGGCTTGGTGGTGGTGGTGGTAATGTGACTGGATGGGCGTGGCCAACTTTTTTTTTACTTTTAAAAGCATTTTTTTCTACAACCTTAAGAGGTTGTAGAAAAAAATGCTTTTAAAAGCCTCTGACGATCCCGGCTGAGCCGCACGATCATCAGAGGCTTTTTTTTTTTACTATTAAAAGCATTTTTTCAGCTGAAGAGGTTGTAGAAAAAATGCTTTTAAAAGTAAAAAAAAAAAAAAAGCCTCTGATGATTGCACGGTTCAGCTGGGCATGGGGTGGGGGCAGGGATGTTTGCTACCGGTTCTCCGAACCACCTGCCACCATCGCTACCGGATGGGCGATCCAGTCTGAACTGGGAGCATTTCACCCCTGCCCCAAGGTCCTTGACAGAGTGAGGGTATTTTGCATTTATTCTTGTATGCACTATTTCGTTAATGACACTGTCACTTTGCATATAGATTCTAAGTAACAGAAGGAATTTTTCTTCACTAGATCTTTGCCGCTAACCTGGATCGTGGAAATACTCAGTTGAGCCATAAACTGAATTGACTAAGGTGGTTATTCCATGTCTGGACACAAGTACTCAAACCTTTGACAAAACCTCACTGGTTGATAGTGATGTCAGTGATACCATGGAGGCTCTCATTGAGAATCTGCTCAAAAATTTTCATGGTGTGTGATAAGTGGCAGATTGGTTAGTAGTTGGACCAGTCTACCAGGTTGTTTTTGCTCTTGAGGAGGAAAGTGTGATACTTGTGGCCCAGTCAGCAGCACATGGCCAGAGTTCACAATGGCACTGAAGAAGTTTATCAGCCAGTCAGCTACTTTACCCAGGAGTTGCTTCAACTTTCAGATATCTCCTGGTAGATTATCTGAGCCAGATGCTTTCACATTCTTCGTGGTAACTTCTTCAGTCGTAATGCACAGATCTGGACCAGCATTAGTGGAGCTGTCAGATACAAGCAGATATGGAAATTTGATTTTAAAAACATTCCCTAATTCAGTGATGGCTAACCTTTTTGCAGTCGCGTGCCAAAAGCAGGGGGAGCGCGGCGAGGTCGCCCACGTGTGTGCCCAAACCCATAATTCAATGCACCCTGCCCTTGTGCATGTGCACCCCGCCCCCCCCGCTTTTAGCACGTGATGGCACAGTGGGCCCAGTAAGCCCCCTTTTCACTCT
The DNA here is from genome assembly GCA_030761175.1 of Masticophis lateralis. NCBI lineage: Eukaryota > Metazoa > Chordata > Lepidosauria > Squamata > Colubridae > Masticophis > Masticophis lateralis. The sequence continues at coordinate 78,574,350 of JAUDYJ010000006.1, read as the reverse complement.
CCCCAGGCTCCAGAGGCTTTCTAGGGGCCTGGGGAGGGCAAAAATGGCCTTCCCCACACCTCCGGAGGCCGGAAACAGTCCATTTCCCAACTTCCAGTGGGAAGGCCCAAAAATCAGCTGGCTGGTGCACACATGCACGCTGGAGCTGAGCTACGGCAACACTCGCATGCCCCTTGATATGGCTCCGGGTGCCACCTGTGGCACCCGTGCCATAGGTTCGCCATCACAGCCCTAATTCATAATAGTGCTGCTGCCAGTTTTTCATGATTTTGACCTTATCTTGCAGATTGGTTTTTTTTTTGTCCTTTATATACTACTGTTTCAGGGGTGAAATCCAGCAGGTTCTGACATGTTCTGGAGAACCAGTAGCGGGAATTTTGAGCAGTTTAGAGAACCAGCAAATACCACCTCTGGCTGGCCCCAGAGCGGGGTGGGAATGGAGATTTTGCAATATCCTTCCCTCAGGAGTGGGGAGGGAATGGGGATTTTGCAGTATTCTTCCCCTGGAGGGGGTGGGAATGGAGATTTTGAAGTATCCTTCCTCTGCCACACCCACCAAGCCAGACCACAACTGCCAAGCCACGTCCACAGAACCAGTAGTAAAAAAATTGGATTTCACCACTGCCGTGTTTTTCCCAAAATAAGACATCCCCTGATAATAAGCCCAATCGAGCTTTTAAGCGCATGAGCTAAAATAAGCCCCCCCCAAAAATAAGCCTGCCCCAAAAATATTTAAATGCATGTACAGCTGGTCCCCGCCATTTCCTCTGGTTAGGGTTAGGGAGACAGAGCTGGAAATCAGGTAAGAAGGCAAGAGGAGCCCCGTCTTGCTCCATGCACCCCAAAATAATAAGACTTCCCCAAATATAAGTCCAAGCGCTTATTTCAGGGTTCAAAAAATATAAGACAGGGTCTTATTTTTCAGGAAAACACGGTACATATAGTGTACAATTTCTTTTTCCATCTTGGCATTTATATTTCCTAGTTGATAAAGATTTTTTCTTGCTTTTCTTTGCGTCTGATTGTTTATATAAATCCCAGCAGTGATTGGCTTTGGCACCTGTGAGAGCTTGCTTTGCCATTCTCTGGCAGAGACATACTTTTGCCAATTTTTTGTTGGTCTCCTCACGTCCTATAAACCATTTTCTTTTCCCATACTTCTGGCTGCACTTGCTCTGTCCAGAGCCATCTGCTTGTTGGCTTGATGACAATCTGGTCTTGTAGTGCCTAGAGTTATTCTCACAGCAGTGGTAATGGATCATGGAGAGCAGTCCATGTGGCATCAATTGAGCCTGTGAGAAATGTGATGCGGTTACTGATACCATCTTGTGGTCTCCTAGAGTCTACCATTTGATTTTCTCTGGACCTGTCATGCTTTTGCCATTCTTTGTATGCTTGCTGATCTTCGTATTGACAATGGGCACCTTATGTTGCAGGCAAAGGAACATATTTCTTGAGGTTTATTTTTATGGGGTTGAGAACATGGTGTCAGTTGTACTTCAGAATTACTTATCCCCTCCCATAATCTCAAAGTTGCCTTTACAGAAATTCATTGTCTCCAGCAGATCATTCTGTCCCTGAACTTCTGCTTTTGGATACATAGAGTAGCACTAGATGTGAGAAGAAGCAGTTCAGCATAGATCTGATGTAACTTAAGACTCATATTTATCTCCTAACTGCATCTGCAAATCAGCCTGTTCTTTCAAATGGAAATCAACAGCTATACTCTTAGCGATTTCAAAGATCAGAAGTATTGGGAAAGTGAGCATTCAGTTCACAAAACAAGGTAGATGGGGGATTTATTATCTTCCTTTGATATCTCTTTCTCTAGCAACTAGATCTCTCCTGAACTTTATTTTCCATTAACTCTAAAAACGAGCAACAAAGTGAGAAATAGGACCCATAATTTAAGTACAAGTTGTCAAGGTGTTAATTTAAGAGCTGACCAGCTGATGCAATGAGGGGAATGAGTCAGCGGGGTCTTTGGCTGTTATCCCTTTAAGAGCCTGTGTAATAAGAGGAGGTCCTGTTAGAGTGTTCATTGGTTTGTCAAGTTTCTTCCCTGCTGTAATTGCTGTTTGTTGAGATACTGCTTGTATTATGTGTATGTATAGTATTCCTATACTCTTATTGTAGTTAAAACCACTATTTGATACAAATCACTGTTGGCTATACTTGTTCCTGAGTTCATACAAGTGATTGACCTGTTCACACTCTGACACAAGTCATCAAAAAAAAGAGGGTCTAATACCCGTGTTTCTCTGAAAATAAGAACCTGTCTTACATTTTTTTGAACCCCGAAATAAGCGCTTGCCCTTATTTTCGGGGAGGTCTTATAATTTTGGGGCATGTGGAGCAAGATGGAGGTCTTCTTACCATTTTACCTGATTTCCAGCTCTGCATTTAAATATTTTCAGGGAGGGCTTATTTTTGGGGAGAGCCTTATTTTAGCGCATGAGCTCAAAAGCCCGATTGGGCTTATTATCAGGGGATGTCTTATTTTTGGAGAAACAGGGTATGTTTTATAGCCTACTTTTCTGTGTTAAACATCTGATAATTGGCAAGAATTCTCACGTATTCCACTCACTTCACAAAGGATCATCTCTTGGCCAGCTGGAAAGCAGTTTCTATTACTGTTGTTAAGGGGAGATAAATATTAGAATAATAATAAAAAACTGGCTCTTTTTCTAACAGAATGTAGAGATAATTTTGAGTTTGGTCCTGTGTATTCAAACATTTACTGAAATTTGGCAAATGCCTGGATAATGTGTCTGTACCATCTGATGCCCAAGATTAGTTTCACCCACTTTGGTTTCATACACATTATCCAGATTACTGTTCTTCATCTACGCTAATTGAATTATATCAGTGATATTTACATATTCAGAAATAAGATATTAACTGCCAGTCCTAGAGAAATTATTTTTAAAAACATTTTTCAAGCAGGATGAAATTAAACTCAAGCAAGACTGAGTTGCTGTTGTTCGTTCCTATATTGAACTCTCAAGAGGTTAGCACTAGAGATTTGTGATTTCAAAGTCCTCCTGGATGTGTGGATAGACAGATGGAAGCTGTGGCAGAATGTCAGACCTCTGAGATAATTCAGGCAAGAAACCAAAACTGTGAATACTAACATTATTTTTATTGTCGGGGTTCAGAATTTTCCAAGGCTGAAAGCACTTCTCCCCTCTTTACTTTTCAAAGTATTAGGGGGCGAATCTTACCTACACCAAATAATAACCCAAAAGATTTTTATAGAAAGATACACGACAAAATAAGAGAATTAGAATATGAAAATATATGTTTAATTGGAGACTTTAACACAATTATGGACATTAAAAAAGATTACAAAAGCAATAAGAAAAATAAGACAAAAGAAAAGGACTTTACCAGATGCATTCCATGAAATGACGCAAGGACTATGGTTACATGACACATGGAGAGAAATAAACAAAGAAAAGAAACAATATACATTCTATTCAAATCCACATCAATCGTGGTCTAGGATTGATATGGTAGGGATGACACCAGAACAGAGGTGGGTTTCAGCAGGTTCTGACCAGTTCTGGAGAACCGGTAGCAGAAATTTTGAGTGGTTCAGAGAACCGGTAGTAAAAATTCTGACTGGCCCCATCCCCATCTATTCTCTGTCTCCCAAGTCCCAGCTGATCGGGAGGAAATGGGGATTTTGCAGTAATCTTCCCCTGGATTGGGGAGGGAATGGATATTTTATAATATCTTTCCCTTGCCATGCCCACCAAGACACGCCCACAAGCCACACCCACCAAGCCACGCCCACAGAACCGGTAGCGAAAAATTTTGAAACCCACCACTGCACAGAGCTCAGAAAAGAAACAGAAGAGGTGGAAATAATGACAAATATCTGGGCGGATCATAATCCATTAAGGGTGATATGGAAAGGCCAGAAGAAAAGAAAGAGATGGATGATGAGCAAAGAAATATTAAAAGAGAAAGGGTCAATTTATTTCCCAAAACACCAGAAGGCAAGACAAAAAATAATTGATAAAAACTTAATCAAGGAGAGAAGCAATTTAGGATTAAGGAGAAATTTCCCAACAGTGAGGACAATTAATCAATGGAATAGCTTGCTGTCAGAAGTTGTGGATGCTTCATCACTGGAGGTTTTTAAGAAGAGACTGGACAGTCACTTGTCTGAAATGGTATAAAGCCTCCTGACTGAGCTGGGGGTGGTACTAGTAGATCTCTAAGGTCCCTTCCAGCTCTATTTTGATTGATTGATTGAGTTCATAGCCCATTCCACGGAAAGATCTTTGCCCAACTTTAGCTGCCATGTCCTACATGGCGTGGAAGCTTTCAAACTGTGAATTCTTATCACTACTTGGTCCTTAAGGACCACTCAGAAATAATAATGGATACAAAATGCAGCACCCTGCCTATTAATTAGCACAACATGTCTGGAACAGATGACAAGACATGGACTGATGTGTCTCCAAGTTTCCAGATACAAATTAAAAGTTTAGTTTTTAAATCCTATAAAGCTGTATGTATCTTGGCACCGACATACTTGCACGATCACCGTCTCCATCTGTAGTAGTAACATTTATTTAGTCAATAACCATTTAATGACCAGCAAATTTAAAAGAACAAAAAGCAAAATGAAGCAAATTATTCCAGTATTTATATACAGAAAGACAATCACGTAATGATATTACGTTCACACTTCTATTGCTGTATTAGTACCTTACCTACCCAAGGAATTATAATTTAAAAATTGAGAAACTATAATATAAAGTAAGTATATGCTAGCCACTTATTAATTAAAAAACACTTTCTGAAAATAATATTAGGGGTAAACTTCAGAACTTCTTAAACCAAGTACTTCTTTAACCATTTTGACATCTTCATCGCAGCAACACAAAATCTGGCTCCTCCACGGGTAATAGCGGATTTTAAACCCTGGATAAGATAATTCAGATAATATTTGTCTGATCTCCCTGGGAATTTATCTATTGGGGCAAAATATAAATGGACCTTATTTCCCTATGAATTTACAAAATATGTGTAAGATGGTTTCTACTTCTGTATCGCCACACAGACTTATGCATTCTGCTATGGGCATTTTATTACAGTTACCTTGGAATAGTGCTGATGGAAGAACATTATATCTGGATTTAAGGTGCTATTCACTTAGAGAAAGTTAGGTTTTTCAGATAATGTTTCTATGCTCCCCTATTCATTCACTGCTATCATCTACTGATTATTGTTGCCTATTATTTATTACTGTCAACCATGGGCATTTTTTCTATCGTGGATGTTTTATATGAAGTACTGCTGAGAGTCCTCTGTTGCAGTCAGGGTTGGGCTTTAAAAATTTTAGCAAGGGGTTCTCTGCCTGGTTGCTGGGTGGGCGGGCCATGGTGGGTGTGGCATAGTCAGCCTCCTGCACCATGGTGGGGGGGGGCATTTTTGCCCTCCCCAGGCTCTGGAGGCTTTCCTCGAGCCTCTGGAGCACGAAAATGGCCTCCCTAGACTACAGAGGCCCTCTGGAGGCTGGAAACGGGCCTGTTTTCCCCCCGAACTTCCGGTAGGCCTGTTTTCGGCCTCCCCAAGCCTCTGCGCACACCCTGCACTTACCTGCATCCAAAATGGGCTGCGTGGGGACTCCTGGGAGGGGCAGGGTGGGCGGGGCCAGCCAAGAGTGATATTTGGGGATTCTCCAAAGTGCACAGAATCTTAGCTAGAGGTTCTCCCAAACCCCTGCGAACCCCCAGCAGCCGAGCCCTGGTTGCAGTACTGAAATTGAATAAATAAATAATGATACAGGAGGATGTATTTTGATAGACAGTGGTAGAGAAAGAGAAAGCTGAGTTGGAAGGGAATCTTGAGTCTCCCCTGACTCAAGTGATGGCCTACTTAGCATTTTCTCTGGAATGTGTGAATTTGGATTCCCGCACTAATCCGGGGATTGATCTTGATGTCCAGAGATTCTTTCCAACTGAATGAGACTAGGGCAATGTCCCAAAGGTACTTTTTCAAGGGGTTGTAGAAAGTCAGTGCCTATCCCTCCTAGAAGAATGAAATGTTTTGGGAAATATTAAAAAAGACATAATATTATATTTCCCCAAAGGAAGAAATAGAGAAATATGGTTTTTTTTCCAGGCAGAATGCAGTCCCCAATTTCCTTAATAGTCCACAGCAGATGTCAGCACTTAAGAGATAAAGAGCTTATTGAAAGAGGAAGACAAATATCTAGGTAGCTCTATTCATAGGCAAAGCAAATACTGCAGGCAGAAATCCATTCGAGACAGGATATTTTGAAACTCCCTGCAGCAAAGTCTGAACAAAGGCAGAATGATAGGATTAGAAGCAGCACCCTCACTCAAGATCCAACCCAGGGTGAAAGCCATTAAGCCACAATAGGAATTGCCCAACACCCTTTCAGAAGAAAAGCCCCTTCATTGCACCATCTCAGGGCAGTCCAAACTTCATCTGGGAGCTCTGATAAACAATAGGCCAGAGACTGACCAGATTAGCTCAGACAAGAACCTAGGATTTGCATTTCCTCTTTTGCCTATAGAGCCAGCTATGGCCCCTACATAACCCCTACATGACCCCATAGGAATCTGACAACAGCCAATAGAAAATTAAAGGCCGTATTCTTGCATAGGAAGAGGAAGCTAAAATACAAAGCCCAAAGAAGATATAACCCTCCCCCCTCCACTCTCAACTCCATTTTGTCAGTAAAGTAAACACTGATAGTTTTGTTCATCATTAAATCATCTTTCTAATCAGCTTCCATGTTTCCAGTGTCTTTCTCCAAGCTTGGAACTGAACCAGATGGATTATTTCTTCCAACAAGGCAACAGGGCTTTCTTGTTTTTCTTTGAAGACATTTTGCTTCTCATCCAAGAAGCTTCTTCAGCTCTGACTTGGTCATGGATAACTAAGAATCTCCATAGACGACTAGTGCTATAATTCTGGGTGTCTAAGATTAGAGTGGATGAATCACCCTTACCAATATCAGTGCTTCAGTTCCTGCTACTATAGCTATGTTTGTGCTTTTCAGCGCAAATTTCTAGAGTTCTGCTGCAGGTTGACGGATTCTCCTGAAAGAGACAAGCGGCATGATTGTCCGTTTCAGATCAAAAGGGAGTAGCTTTTCTTCTTGTGAAATGCCTCTGCTGTACCATTGTGATTAGAATAGTTGCTTTTGGAAATCCACTGCTATAATTACTTCTAACCATCGCTTCCAGTATTTTAATTCTGATGCTTTTGAATGTATTCAGAGATAAAATAAAAATCACAGGGGTGATTGAAAGCTGACTTAAGTTAAAGTGTAGGGTCTCTGATCATAAAGGCATTATTAAGTAGTTGATTTTTTTTTCTCTGCCCTTTTTTTTCCTCTTCTTAATTTAGAACACACATGTTTGAACTGAATTTCAAAGCCTTGCTTTGTGTAATGCGTCCCTAATCACCCTACCAGGAGAAAAACGATGAACTTCCCTAATACTCTTAGGTAGCTAAAGGGACGGGTGGGTGGGAAGAAAAAGAAAAAAAGAAGAGAAGGATTTGGGAATTTATTTGATGTAATCTAGTGGGGAAACAGCAACCTGATGTCTTCTGTCAATCAAAAGATTGTTTTAATACCCTGTAGGTCAGAGTAATAACCTTAAATAAATAGATCTTTTGTATTTACTTTGTAATAACTGTGCTTTTACAAAATTGGTTGCCTGGTGGGACTGTCTGTGCAAATTTTACCATCATCCAAGGAGGCAGTGAGAAGAAGGCACTTTTGCTTGGTGCGCTGGTGAAATGTGCTTTTGGTGACACGCTATGAATTAATCACACCCCTTGAGGCTGGAGGAGGATAATCATAGGAAAAACTGAAGTATTGAAGTGACTCAGAGAGTACCAATAAGCTGTCACAGAATCTGGCCACTTTTATACAATGAAGAAGAGTTAGCAAGTATCAGCCTGAAAGAGGCTGTGATAGGTTTATGCATCCATCCTCATGGACCAGTTGGGTGAGAAATAGATTCTCCTACCAACTCCCTTGACCGATTCTTCTTCTCTGAAAAATAATTCTCTTTTTACCTTGATTACTCTTTCCTCATCCTCATTTCTGAGGTCCCTACCATTTTTCTCAACATTGTTATATCATATTTTTTCCTGCTGTTATTTTCCCAACTAAAAGCAAGAGTTGGGATTAAATTGCGAAAAGCAGGATTTAAAAGATAGGAATGTAAACATTGTTTTTGACTAACAATTTGGCTGAAGTAAGAAAGACATCTTAACAGTGGCTTTTAAAATTTCAGGAGTCACTGGAGAATGTCACAGTGAGTGGAGAAGCATACAGCGGAACTCAAAAAAGCTAAGCCAAGTAATGATCTGGTTTGTTGTTGTTGTTAATCACAAAGTCATGTCTGACCCATTGCGACCCCTTGGACAATGTTCCTGCAGGCCTTCCTGGAGTCCATCACCTGGAGTCCATTTCAGAGGTGATATTCAGCGGGTTCTGACCAGTTCTGGAGAACTGGTAGTGGAAATTTTGAGTAGTTCAGAGAACTGGTAAATAGCATCTTTGACTTACCTTTATTACTGGTTTGCAACGGGATCGCGAGCGTTCTCACTTCATAGTAAAACCAGAGGGAGGCCCTGCCCACTGCCCTGGATGTCATCATCAGTGATCTGCGCATATGCAGAAGCTTCTACGCATGCGAAGAAGCAAGGCGTGCATGCAGAAGCAAGGCGTGCGCGCGAGCGAAGCAATCCCTTTGCGAACTGATAGTAAAGATAAGTAGAACCCACCCCTGCATCGAACTATGAACTGTGAATACGGTATAGCTGGGAACTGTATACATATGTCAAAGTAAAAGGGAAAACAATTTACTTCCGATAGAAGAAGTGATGGCGCTTGTAATTCAGCATATTTATTTTTGTAATATAGAACATAAAACATAGTATCGTGGTAAAATTGTTGTGCACTCTATTCTTGAAAACCTCCAGCGGTGGAGCACCTACAACTTTGGGAGGCAAGCTGTTCCACTAATAAATTGTTCTGACTGTTAGAAAATTTCTTCTTAGTTCCAGGTTGGAACTCTCTTGAACAGCTTCAACCCATCGCTTCCTGTCCTGCCCTTTAGTGGTGAAGATATTCTTACTGGGAACCCAAAGATAGTGTCTTTTTTTCCCCTTAAGGATAATTCAGTTAACCCTAACCCTAACCCTAACCCTAACCCTAAACCTAACCCTAACCCTAACCCTAACCCTAACCCTAACCCTAACCCTATCCCTATCCCTATCCCTATCCCTATCCCTATCCCTATCCCTATCCCTATCCCTAACCCTAACCCTAACCCTAACCCTAACCCTAACCGTTAGGGTAACAAACAAACAGGAACCTGTTTTCATTGGCATTGCACTCACGCCCACCTCTGTCACGAATGACATCAAGCTGGCCACACCACTGTGGCCATGCCCATCCTGACCCCCCAAAGTCAACACAACCCTGATGTGGCCCTCAATGAAATCATGTTGGACACCCCTGTTGTAGACCATCAAGAGGGTTTTGTCTAGATATTGATCATTTGAGCCTTTCTCTGTATGATGCTACTTCTCTGCAAACAACAGGCAGGGCGATGCCAACGATATAGTAAATCTTAACTAAAGGGGTAGCTTTAAGTCATCCAGTAATACTTCTGCTGGCTTCATTTAGAGCAACATCTATTTTCACAGCATGTGCTGATTTATACCAGACTGGGCAGGCGTATTCACCTGTCGAGTAGCAAAGAGCTAAAGCTGTTATCATAAGGAACCTTGGTTTGCCATCCCTGGTAGAGCTCAATAATTTCCTGAGGATGTTATTTCTTCCACCAACCTTCAGTGCTGCTTATATGTTAGGGCCCTATCTAGAGTGACCCCCTAAATATTTAGGGCTGTGGCAATGTGGCAGTAACATTCCTTTCCATATACCATGCAGCTTCCTAGCAGCCTGCTTACTGTGAATATGGAAGGCACATACCTGAGTTTTGATTTTAACTGGTTATCACAGTAATATTGGTCCAGCTTTACCATGGCTTCAATCAGACATTGTTCTGCCTCCTCAGATGTTTTTTCCCTACACCGCCTTTGCTCGGTCATCAGCATACATATACCACATTTCCCCCAAAATAAGACCCTGTCTTATATTTTTTTTTGAACCCCGAAATAAGCGCTTGGCCTTATTTTCGGGGAGGTCTTTCTATTTTGGGGTGCATGGAGCAAGATGGGGCTCCTCTTGCCATCTTACCTGATTCCCAGCTCTATCTCCCTAATCCTAACCAGAGGAAATGGTGGGGACCGGCTGTGCATGCATTTAAATATTTTTGGGGAGGGCTTATTTTTGGGGAGGGCTTATTTTCGGAGGGATTTTAGCTCATGTGCTCAAAAGCCCAATTGGGCTTATTATCAGGGGATGTCTTATTTTTGGGGAAACACGGTAATTGTTAGTATCTATAGGGAGCGGCTGGCAACTAACCAAGGAGAGAAGCAACCTAGAATTAAGGAGAAATTTCCTGGCAGAACAATTGATCAGTGGAACGACTTGCCTCCAGAAATTGTGGGTGCACCAACATTGGAGGTTTTTAAGAAGAGATTGGACAACTATTTTTTTGAAATGGTATAAGGTTTCCTGCCTGAGCAGGGGGTTGGACTAGAAGACCTCCAAAGTCCCTTCCAACTCTGTTGGAAGTAAACCAACTCTGTTGGTTGTAAATATGAAGAAGAGTTGGAGCCAACACACCATCTTGTGGTGGAGGAATCAAATCCCTTTGATTCCTCCACCTACTTCACCTTCCCTGGAACGCACACAACTTACAAATATACTGTAGGGTCATTGTTTAGGGCAGCGGTGTCAAACTCAAGGCCTGTGGGCTGCGTCTGGCCCACGGGGTGCTTAGATCTGGTTCATGGGCCTGTCCTGGAAACAGCGAAGGCCCGGCCCATGGTGCCTCTGCCAGTGAAAATGGAGCCCGGGTAGGCTGCACACGGCCTCCCTAAGCTCCATTTTTGCTGGCAGGAGGCTGTCACGGCTGAAAATGGGGCCTTGATGAGTGACATCGAGCTGGCCATGCCACCCTGGCCATGCCCCCAGCCCCCCAAGGTCAAACACAACCCTGATGCAGCCCTCAATGAAATCGAGCTTCACACCCCTGTTCTGGGTAGAGGTTCAGACCGGTTCGGGGGAACCGGTAGCGGCGACTGCCTGCCCGGACGTAATGCCATCCTATTTAGCTACGTTTTCAAGGCCAGGCGAATGCGCAAAAGGCGCATGCATGAGCAAAGCGCATGCACGGAAAGCCAGGCGTATGTGTGGAAGGCGCACATGAGTGGAGAACTGGTGGCAACAATATGTGAACCCCACCCCTGGTTCTGGGGCATCGGGAGAGTAAACTATTATTATCATTATTAAACAAATTTATATAGGTGCCCTATTCATACTTAGCTGATTCTCAATACTTTGCAACATTTAAAAATCCACCATCTAAAACATTCATGAAACAAGCTTACCCCCCAACCTCCAGTCCATGGCAGCAAATCAACCCCTTGATTGACTTCATCTCCATTCGTGGTCTCCAGGGTCACTGACTAAATGCCATTTTTAGGGCCTTTTAGAAAAGCAACAGGGCGGGCACCATAAACAAAGAAATCATAAAACATTTCTTCTAGCAGGCATTTTCATACAGGATGGATTTTCTAAAATTTTCTGAGCTTTGCTGAAATTTGGAGAGAATACTGATTTGTAATTCCTCCTTCAATTATTGTGATTATTATGAGAACCTGCACAGGCTGACCAGGACATTTTATGTTTTAGTAGGCTTTACTTAGCTTTTAAAGGATCATTAATTTTAATTTAACGAACTTCATTATTACGGTCTGCGACCAACACTGAGTACAATTTTAAGATAATTAGAATAAAAATAAAATATACAGTGAACTAATTTACTGACTTATGAAGGTTGTTGAACAAATTACAAAGTATTAAAAATAGGAGCAGTAAAAATTTAAATTTTAATTCAATCACGACTACAATTTTATGCTACTTAAGTGATAGCTCTAGGAAGATAAACATGAATAATGAATAGAAGTTTGTTATTCAACATTATAGAATCATAAAATGACTGTTTTGCAATTCTGCCCTGAGGAGACACCAGATTCTGAACAGGAGAACTAAACTATGACTTGATTATTAGCAATGGTGACTGAGCAGAATTCGATTACATTGCTGGAGGTCATCTCATAGGTGTCTGCTAAAAGGAAAAGAATAAGATTGGCATCTATTTTTCTCCATCTGGTTGTTAAAGGAGATGTAATTAAGTCTGGACCAATTTAAGTAAAAGGGGCAATGAAGAAGGACATGTGCCATTGACTCAATTTCTTCCAAGGGAGTTAGAAACAAATAGCCTTGCATAGGTACTGTATGCGGTCAAATCTCTCCTCCAAATAAGTTAGAGTTAGATATGAGAGCTAGCTAATGTACAAGCTCTTCTTGTGTTAGGCACAAAACTTTAGCAATGTGTTGGGCTGCTCTGAAAAGTATCCATAGCATGCCTAAATTGTAGAATAAACCTTGGGTCCAGGGTTGAAATCCAGCAGGTTCTGACAGGTTCTGGAGAACTGGTAGCGGAAATTTTGAGCAGTTTGGAGAACCGGTAGAGGAAATTTTGAGTAGTTCGGAGAACTGGCAAATACCACTTGTGGCTGGCCCCAGAGTGGGGAGGGAAAAGAGATTTTGCAGTATCCTTCCCCTGCCATGCCCACTAAGCCCTGCCATGTCCACCAAGCCATGCCAACAGAACTGGTAGTAAAAAAATTTGGATTCCACTGCTTGGGTCCTTTTATAAGTCTGGGACAAAAATCCAGTGATTTATTTCTGTTAGAGCCTTCCCATGATCCGTTAAGATAATATAGAAAATGCAGAGATTCTTAAATCAGATATTAAGATAAAGATAACCTTTATTGTCATTTTTTTTAGTGTGAGCACATCGGCATATATTAAAAATGAAATTCTGTTGCCTGCTCTCAAAAGAAAATATATATACTCATATACTTACATAACACACATATACACATGCTATATACATATATATACCTACACCAGTGGTGAAATCCTTTTTTTTTTTTACTACCGGTTCTGTGGGCGTGGGTGTGGCAGGGGAAGGATACTGCAAAATCCGCATTCCCTCCCCACTCCTGGGGGAAGGATAGTGCAAAATCTCCATTCCCCCCTACTCTGGGGCCAGCCACAGGTGGTATTTGCCAGTTCTGCTAAAATTTCTGCTACCGGTTCTCTGAACTGCTCAAAATTTTCACTACCAGTTCTCCAGAACCTGTCAGAACCTGCTGGATTTCACCTTTGACCTACACCAATGTGTGTGTGTGTGTGTGTGTGTGTGTGTACACATACATATAATATGTATGTATGTATATATGTATGTATGTATGTATGTATATATGTTAATCCCTGTTCATTTTGAATACATAGCGGAAAGGGGAAATTTGGGAATTCACAAGGTTGATGCTGTATGGAACAAAACTGTGACTGAATCTGGATGTTCTGCTTCGGATGCCACAAAGCCCCCTCCCAAATGGTAACAAGGAAAACAAATCATAAAGAGGATGTGTGGTGTCCCAGACAATCCTGCAAACCCTGCTGAAGCATCGCTTATATGCTTGAGTTGATATTATTCCAATTAGAATCAGAATAGAGCTGGAAGGGACCTTGGAGGTCTTCTAGTCCAGCCCCCTCCTCAAAATAGGAGATCCTATACCGTTTCAGACAAGCACCTGTCCAATCTCTTCTTAAAAATCTCCAGTGATGATATTAGTGATGAGGGAATGAAGTCAAAGTAATTGGAGGGGCAACATCTCAGATACTAGATTTGGGCCTCTAATGAAATCCAACGTGCTTCCAGTTTTAATCAAGAAATTGGCTCTATATTTAGGCACATGGAATGGAGGTCATGCCCCAACATAAGATCTTTATATACTGTTGTTGCTCTCTAGCCCCATCTAGTGGCCTGAAGGACAAATATGCTCCAACATACCATCTTTATATATTATTATTATTATTGCTCTCTAGCTCCATCTAGTGGCCGGAGAGACAAATACCAATTATGTTGTTTGAAGCTGACCCAACCCCTTTACCCATCAGCCCACATTCTCAAAATAAGTGCATGCTGAGAAACTAGAGTCCATTTTCTTCAGCTTTTGGAGAAGGCAGAAGCACAAAGAAGAATCCATCTTAATCTGTGGCACATGGTCATCCAAGGACAAACCCACATCCCACACACAGAGCATCTCTGCTTTCAGATCTAGGCACATGGTCTGTTTTATTGGAGAATTGGTGGGTTTAGCTGCATGTCGAGCTGCATACAGACTAACGTGTAGTGAGGACACAACAATGGGCACAGAGAAATTTTGATCGGATAACTTATTTAGGAGCTCCAATGTGACACACGGAGTATTGTGTAGTGGCTCTGACTAGTGCGGATTAATTCACTATCTTAGCTCTAGACATTTTCATATCAACTATGATATATCTATTAACATGAATAATTAACATGGAGCATCCTAAATAAGCCATGGAAGACATCTGAATGGGAAGGTGGTTGCTGGCTAAGCCAGTGCCATTCGTCAGTGACTTGCCAAGCTGGCATCCCAAAAGAAAGAAAAAGAGCTTATGATCCATTTTAAACAACTTTTAAAGGGCTGTCTTTTAACTTTTGGTAAGACATTTGATACATTGATCTAGCACAGGGGTCTGCAACCTTAAATACTCAAAGAGCCATTTGGATCCATTTCCCACAGAAGAGAAAACACCGGGAGCCACAAAACCTGGGTGGGAGTGGCCAACTCGATGTCACTCACTTCTACCAGTCACATGAACCGCCCTAGCCACGCCTACCCAGCCAGTCATTAAGGCACAGAACCAGTTATTAAAAAACACCGGGACCCACAAAATCCTTTCGACATATCTCCCCTCCCTCCCTCTCTCCTCCCCCTCTCCCTCCCTCTCTGTATCTCTCTATCTCTGTCCTGGCCACTTCTCCATCCCCCGCTGTCGCCCTTATCTTCTCAGGCCAGGCAAGGAGTGACTGGGAGGGGAGGGGGAGGGACGGGTCCAGCCAGTGGGGGGATCACGTGACAGGGAGTCACAGCAGAGGGCCCAAAGAGCCGCATGCGGCTCCGGAGCCACAGGTTGCTGACCCCTGATCTAGCACAACTTAGTCCTTGGGCAGCTTCTTCCCCCATTGCTGCTATCTCTCAATGTGGTTTAGAGGAATATTTCAAAAATACCTTGCAGTAAAGTCCTTGAAGATACGCCTATGAAAGTAGGCCTACTCGATGTCCTCTAAAAAATTGACTTTTCATCTACTTTCATCTTGTTTTCCCAAAAAGCTAAAGTGACTACAGCTGATTTCGATGCTCCTCCATTATAGCCTACTGATGAATCTTTTCTTTTGATTCAAATCTCAAAACAGCCTAAGACAAGTGAGTTTGCCTTTGAATTTTAAATTGCAAAATGTCATTGAAACAAGTTCTCTTTGGATTTTGACTCCTTGGTTCAAATTGAATCAAAGCTGATTTGGGGGTGGCCTAGTCTGGAGGGGCTTTCGGGAGAAATATTTCTTCTCTGTTTAAAAGGATTGAGCATATTGCATCTTTTATAGAAATGCCTTGGAAAAAGGTGTGATCAATTGACTAGATAGGTTGTGAGTAGCTGCAACGAGGCATCTTTGTAATGGGAGAATTTTAAAAGAATGTGGAGTGCTGTTTCAGAAATTCCTTCACTACGTGGGCAAAGTCTTTGTTCAAATAGAAGCCCCCTATAACAGGGGTGTCAAACTGGATTTCTTTGAGGGCTGGATCAGAATTGCAGTTCTCCTCCGTAGGCTGGCCAGGGGAGTGGGGGGAAAGACGGGATGGACCAGTGGTGGGTTGCCCCCAGTTCAGATTGGTTCTATAGAACCGGTAGTAAAACCAGCGGTAGGCTCCGCCCATTGACCCTAACATCATCAGAAGCGATCTGCGCATGCACAGAAGCAAGGCACGTGTGTGAGCGAAGCGAGTGCGCACACGCGATCCTGTTGCAAACCGGTAGTAAAGGTAAGTAGAACCCACCCCTGGGATGGAGTCGTCCTGTGGCACCCTATCAGCCAAAATGGGGCATAGCGGGGCCATGTGTAACCCCTGTGCACCCTGTTTTTGGCCTGGATGGCCTCCTGCAGCACTTTGCTGGCCAAAACAGGGCATGTGTGTGTGTGTGTCTGTGTCTGTGTGTGTGTGAGCTCAGCCCCGCACAGCCCGTTTTGGCTGGCAGGGGCACCACAGGCCAGTCCTTTGCTATTTCCAGGCCAGCTCCACGGGCCAGATTTGAGCAACATGTGGGCAATAGGCTGACTCTGTAAACCACTTAGAGAGGGCTATAAAGCGCTGTGAAGCAGTATATAAGTCTAAGTGCTATTGCTTTTGTTATTTAGGTATGAAAGACATGTCTGATTAGGCTTCTAAGTCTAAAGGTTACATCAATGCATTCATAACCCTTTGTCTGGCTTGAATTAAGTAAGAAACCACTTCAATTTTTCATGAAGTGCCCTAGCAATAGCATTTAGACTTATATACCGCTTCACAGTGCTTTACAACCCTGTCTAAGTGGTTTACCAAGTTAGCATTTTGCCTCCAACAATTTGAAACCCACCTCGGAAGGATGGAAGGCTGAGTCAACCTTGAGCTGGTGAGAATCGAACTACTGGCAGTCGGCAGAATTAGCCTGCAATACTGCATTCTAACCACTGTGCCACCATGGTTCACCCCTACTCAAGATGAAATAAAATCTTCCTGGTCTTTTGGTTAAGATCAGCTGTAATATTACATTTGGTTATGCATAATTAGAAATATGAAAACATGAGGAACAAATGGTTTGTAGGATAGACTTATTTTTGAACAAGAGAGCAAAACTCACTAAAATTACTTCTTCTGATTGAAAACACCGTGTCTTTAAAACAAAGGATTGGTATGCTTTGGAGAAGTAGGAAAGGGAGGGGAAGGAAAGTAGTAGAAATTGGCTAGACAAATGAATCTAAGGAGGATCAAGAAATAATAGGAGTAAAGACAATAAAGAACAGCACCAGCTGATTCACAAATGAGAATGCAAACAGATGGACAACAGTGCAGAAGAAGACAAAAATGTGCAGATTGCAGCACTGGCAAAACACATTAGACCCTCCCTCCACATCTCCCTGATTGTACAACTAGCCAACAGATTTTGTTTGTGGAGATTAACTGTAACGGCTCCTGGAATTTAAGAGCAGATCAGTTGATCCCTTTAAATATTGTATATATTCTCATATAAGCCAATCTGCAAGTAAGCCAACTCTCACATTTTTAACTAAAATACCATGAAAAATATGCCTACTTGAGCATAAGCCAATTCACATTTTTCATGGTACTTTGGTTAAAAAAATTAAGAGTCTGCCTAGCTGTAATGGGTTTATATAGACGTATATATGGGATATAAGAGTACTTTTAAAGTACTACTGTATACACTCACAGATAAGCTGATCCATGCATAAACCAAAACCAATTTTGGGGTGGGGGTGTATTTTCTGGAAGGGACCACAGAGATCTTCTAGTCCAACCTCTTGCCTAAGGCAGGAGTTTTTATTCCATCCCGGACAAATGGATGTCCAATCTTTTCTTGAACATGTCCAGCAACGGAACACCCACAGCTGTTGCATTGATTAATTGTTCTCTCTGTCAGGAAACTTCTTAATTCCAGGTTGGATCGCTCTTTAACGAACTTCCACCCATTACTTTTTGGCATGACCTCCTGTGCTTTGGAAAGTAGATTGACCCTCCCCCCTCCTTTCTGTGACTGCCCAACAAGTACTGGTAGTCACTCCAATCCATCTCTCCATTAGACTAGACCCGTGATGGTGAACCTATGGCACTTGTGCCACAGGTGGCACACGTAGCCATATTACTGGGCACATGAGCTCATCTCCTGATTTTCAGGCCTTCTGGGCCCACCAGAAGTATGGAAACAGGATGTTTCCTGCTTCCGGAGGGCCTCGGGGGGTGGTGGGGAAGGCACGTTTTTCTCTCTCACCAGGCTCCAGAGCCTTTCTAGGAGTCTGGGGAGGGTGAAAACGGCTTTCCCCACCCTTCTGGTGGGAAACGGGCCATTTCTGGCCTCCAGAGGGCCGCCAGGGAGTGGGGAAGGCCGTTTTCCCCCTCCCCAGACTCCTAGAGAGGCTCTGGAGCCTGGTGAGAGAGAAAAATGGGCCTACTGGGCCATCATGTGCCAGAAATGGGGGGAGCGGGGGGTCATGCACGCATGCACAGGGGCAGAGTGCATAGAATTATGGGTGTGGGCACACGTGCGCGCGACCGCCCCCGCTCCTGGCACGCAATGGCAAAAAGGTTAGCCATCACTGGACTAGACATACCTAGTTCCTAGGCTGTTGTTCTGAGCTCTGAGCTTGGCAACTTAGCTGCAAACATTTCATCACCATTTGAGGAGACATCATCAGTTCGCATTGCATTGTGTTCAAACATAATTCAAAGCGCACTGATGATGATGTCTTCTTCTAAAATTCCCCTAGCTTGGTGAGATCTACAAAGTTAATGAGTTCCTCTTCTATCTCCTCATCAAGATAATTTATGAATCTGTTGAATAGGATTGGGCCTTAAGACAGAACCTTGAGGTACCCCACATGGCATGCTTCCCTCCAGAACTCAAGCATTTGTGTAATAAGGCCACTCATATGTTGTCATTTGTTTCCCTTGCTCCCTGTAGGGTCCTATGTTGGGGGCAGGCTTCTTTTCAAACAATTTTTAATTCGTTAAAAACTGGATCAGGCAGCCTATAATGACATTCTGTGTTAAAATTATAATCCTCAGAATTGTCTGTGGCATTTAATGCAGATATTTCTTTGGCCTAGAATTTAATGTGTCAAAAGGCTGTCTTTTTGTGGCAATATTCTATATGATGTCAATTGTGGAAAACCTCCGATATCTGCATAGGTATTTAGTAATACTTCCAAATTTTATGCAGGTTTTTTTGGTGCTTCTGTTTTAATGGTGATACACAGAGCTGTCCTTAGTCTCATGTAAATATCCCAGCGGCCTAATCTATTAACAGCAACTCAACATAAAAACTGCAGTACTTAAAGCTGGTAGATCATTAAGCATCCTAATTAATATGCAAGCACAGCAAAACAAGAGAGGTGGTCAGATCATTAGTTATGTTGTTGTGTATGCATGTGTTGGGGTGAGGAACTAAAGGGACCATGGCATATATTTGGGAGTCTTTCCTTTAGCGAATGAAGTTTTGTTTCTTGTTCGCCATATGTGCCCACTTTTCCCAGTGGTTGTTGCTATGGAAGCAAACCCAGGGAAGGAGATCAAAGAGCCAATAACATTTCTGCAGTTGAGTCTGTTTCCAGGACTTGAAAAGTGCTGATTAGAAGAATTTAGCTGCAGACTTTCTCTCCCCCTGTTCTCACAACAGATTGCCCCAGTTGAGTCTGTCCTAATTCTGGCCATGTGTTCAGATCTGGATTTTGTGAAACTGAAATGAGCAAAAATAAAGTTGTATTTCAGTTTGATTTTAAATTTGGCCTATCATATGTGGGCAGCAAAGTATAGATGGCCACTAGGTAATAAAAAAAAGGGACGCGGTGGCTCAGTGGCGAAGACGCTGAGTTTGTCGATTGAAAGGTTGGCACTTCACCGGTTCGAATCCCTAGTGCTGCATAACGGGATGAGCTCCCGTTACTTGTCCCAGCTTCGGCCAACCTAGCAGTTCGAAAGCACGTAAAAAATGCAAGTAAAAAAATAGGGACCACCTTTGGTGGGAAGGTAACAGCGTTCTGTGCGCCTTTGGCGTTTAGTCATGTTGGCCACATGACCACGGAGACGTCTTCGGACAGCGCTGGCTCTTCAGCTTAGAAACAGAGATGAGTACCACCCTGTAGAGTCGGGAACGACTAGCATATATGTGTGAGGGGAACTTTTACCTTTTAGGTAATAGAAAAGAGGATTGCCATCTGCAATGGTCAGCTCTGTGGGGTAGCCCAGGCATGAAGCACCAACTATGAATTGTAACATTATCTTTATTGTAAGGTCACAATAACAAAATCTTGCAAGTCTGAAAGGACCTTTCCCTTCCCTTTTACTCTTAAATAGGGGTCCCTAACCCTTGGTCCATGGACCAACACCAGTCTGCAAAATGCCAGAAACTGGGCCTCACAAATAAGCGAAGCCTGATCTGCGGGACGCAGACAGCATGAAAAATCATGCTCCCTCAGTCCATAGAAAAACCTCTCTCCATGGAACCAGTCCCTGGAGCCCAAAAGTTTGGGGGCTGCCACTCTTAAGAAAAGGGACCCTTCTGATGTGCTTTCTCTACCCCTCCATCCCTCACTCAGGTTTTGTTTATCAGACTATTGTGTGGGCTACAGCTCTTCCGCCTGACCCCTAGGATTATCCCCATGAATCATTACAGTAGTTGGTATGATATGGTAATCCTATTCTGAAAGGCACCCTTATTATTTGTAATGAAAACTGCGAGATGGACAAATTAACAAAAGAAATGAAAGAAATAGAAGAGACAGATTATTACATAATTTGGAACAAATGGTATGAATGGCTTGAGACTAGAAATAAAGAACAATAAATACAGGGGAGAATCTAAAAATGTAAAATATGTATATAACAAATATATAGAAATGTATAAAATTAAGGCTATTAGTGTTAGAAAATACAATGTAACCAAAGAAAAAGGGACAATGAAGAAAATGAAACAGTAAGAGAGATACGGGGGGGGGGGGGGGGGGGAAGGGAGGTACAAAATGGAAAGAAGACCACTAAGAAACAATGGTTAAAAAGAGGATATATTTATATGTTGTGTGTTATGTGTTTGTCATATTGTGTAATAATAAAATATTTTTTAAACTTTTTTTTAAAAAGAAAATTGCACGAGCCACGGTGGTGCAGTGGTTAGAGTGCAGAACTGCAAGTTACTTCTGATGACTGCCGGCTGCCTGCAATTTGGCAGTTCAAATCTCACCAGGCTCAAGGTTGACTCAGCCTTCCATCCTCCCAAGGTAGGTAAAATGAGGATCCAAATAAACTACTTAGAGAGGGCTATAAAGCACAGTAAAACGGTACGTAAGTCTAAGTGCTATTGCTATTGCTATATGGGTAGGACTTGCATTGATTTCTGAGTAAATCTGTGGAAGACTTTGTAGTACACTATATGAATTGCAGGGTCTAATGCCACCATAGAGGACAGAGGAGATGGCCTTGCAGGGCAGGAGGAAAATAAAATGGGCCTGAGCAGCAGGTCAAGAAAGTAACAAGGCCCTCCCTAGTTCACACAAAGATAAAGGGAGGGAGGGGTAAGACTTTGTCACAATAGCCATTACAATCAAAGTACTCCTGATCCTCACACCATTGGTTTCCTACTCTGGTCTATCTTGAATGGCTGGCATTAATGTTTTAATTAACCAGTGGAACGGCTTATCTTCAGAAATCATTACTGGAGGTTTTTAAGAAGAGACTGGACAGTCACTTGTCTGAGATGATATAAGTTCTCCCGCTTGAGCAGGGGGATGGACTAGAAGACCTTCTAATGTCCCTTCCAGCTCTATTCTATTCTAATCCTATATGTCAATAATGAGGCATTATATTTAATTTATAACCTCCAAGGAACGCAGTGTGTTTTGCCTTTGAAGTTTAAAACTGAATATATCTTCAGTTCAGTGATGGAATTCAATTTTTTTTTTGCTACCGGTTCTGTGGACATGACTTGGTGGGCGTGGCAGAGGAAGGATACTGCAAAATCTCCATTCCCACCCCACTTTGGGACCAGCCAGAGGTGGTATTTGCCCATTCTCCGAACTAAAAATTTCCACTACTGTTTCTCCGAACTACTCAAAATTTCCGCTACCGATTCGCCAGAACCTGTCAGAACCTGCTGAATAGCGCCCCTGCTTCAGTTGTATCTGGAGCAGAGAGAGAATAACGCTAGCACTGTAAGTTAGTCTGAGTGTTTTTCTCTTAATTTAGTTCCTTAGTTGTTTTGGGTGGTTTGCTTTACAAGAAAGGCTGGAGGGTTTTTTTTGACATTGCACATTGATTTTGGATTCAAGTCAATGAATGCTGATAATTAGATGCTTCCAGTACTGATGCAAAGAGGCTATCAAATCGCTAATACTTAGGGTCCGTGACAGCTCCTGGCTTGCCTTCTGACTTAACAATAATTACAAATTAATTTCTTTGGAAGCGAGGGCTAAATGGAATAAGTTAAAGTAGGGACCAAGTGACTGTCTAAGCAGGAATTGCTGTGATTAATTGATTAATTCTTTCATTAATTGTGTTCCCAAAATGTGAACCCTAATCAGGCTTTAATTGGACACCTGTCTCCTGTGAACTGGAGCTGCAGTGCTTTGATTTTAAAAAGAGATTAAATCAAAACTGAGGGGGAAATCTTGGCTAATACTCACTTTCAAAGGATTAAGTAGCCTGCATTTTTAATAGCACACAGCTCCTACTTTTTACTAAATGGTGGTGAAATGCCTGAACATATCGGATTGTATTTTAGCTAGATAAGATTGCAAGTATTATTTTTTGTTGTTGTTCCTCAGATACCGGTTCTCAGACTTTGAAGCCCCCCCCCCAATGATTAATGAATTTGTCTTAAAATAGAATAATGAAATTGGATTTAAAAAAATGATATAAAATGGGGTCAGTCTAGATGATCTCTGAAGGACCCCTTTCTTTAGTATTGGGTTCAAAAGGTAAAACCACAGAAATAACTAACCTTTCACAGCTGTCAAGCTCAGGAAACATTATCAGGAGAAAAAGATCACACTTAGCCAAGCAGAGGTAACCACAGATATAATGGCAGGATCTTAGATAAGGTTTGCAAGAACACCTGTGTTCCTCTTAAAGAGGGAATACACGTTAGTACGCTTCTAGGAATTAGTAGCAAGGAAAATAGGGGGTGGGTGGGTTTGTTGTGATGGGCTGTCAGAAATGTAACCAATCATAAGATGTTAAAAATATGTATTTAAGTTACTGCATCATAATCTTTCGGGATTCAGTGTTTTTGCTTCTTGTTTTACACTGAATCTGCGCAATAAACCTCTCTGATCACCCACGGAAATCTTGTGAGTCTTGATTTCTATAACAGTCTGATTCCCCAAAAATAATACGAATGGTTTTATTGGCATTAGGCCTGGCCGAGAAAAAGCCATAGCATTTTAATTAAAATTTAATCTGCATATTACAATTTTTTTTTCAAATTTGCTGTGTAGAAACTACCCACTTCTGCAATTCGAAAACTAACCAGGCCTATAATGAGATTTGACAGTGTTTCTACTTTGCTTTTTGAAATAAAATCAGCTTTAATTTTTTTGTAAAGAGATTTCCCTCTAATCTGCTTGTGAGTTCCCAATGAATCCTGGCCCCCAATTTGAGAAGTGGTCCTGTAAAGATGAACTCTTTTATATTCTCAAAGCTCTCTTGCTGGTTTGTTTAACCACAGTTTGTTAAATACTCTACAGTCAGATGAGCTTTCATATCTTACTAAACCAAAATCTAACAATTTCAAGGAGTGGTAGGATTCA
Organism: Masticophis lateralis; assembly: GCA_030761175.1. Classification (NCBI taxonomy): domain Eukaryota; kingdom Metazoa; phylum Chordata; class Lepidosauria; order Squamata; family Colubridae; genus Masticophis; species Masticophis lateralis. The sequence continues at coordinate 78,550,693 of JAUDYJ010000006.1, read as the reverse complement.
AATAATTTAACAATGGTTCTCTGCCTTAATGACTGGCTGGATGGGTGTGGCCAGCGGGTATGACAGGCAGCACTCGGCCTCCTGCACCCCCCCCCGGGAGCCAAAACGGGGCCCTCAGCCTCCTGCACCCCACCCTGGGAGCCAAAACGGGAACTCCTGGAAAGGGTGGGGCAGGAAGGGGTGGGGCCAGCAAGCAATTTAACAACTGGTTAGCCCAAACCAGCCCGAATCCCACCACTGATTTCAAAGCATAATGCAATGTATAAAGCCCATCACTAACTCCATCTAATTTTTAGAAATGCTTTATATTACTGGGTTTGAATGACTGACTATCATAAATCTCATGCAGTCACTTATCTTCCATGTGTTCACTGCTGGTTTTTAATCCCAAACTGGTAGATTTGCTGTACTGTATGAAATTTGGGGAATGTCCATCGGATTAGAGTAATTAAAACCCTATAATATCTATTATATACCTAGTCTTTTGAGCACTATTGGATAGGAATTCTGGAAATAATACTCTTATTCCCAAGATATTAGGTTTGGAAATGGCAAAATAGAAGTTTCCTGCTTCTTATAACTATTTCATTTTTCATATCTTTTTTAATCAACAGAGTTATTTCAAAACATCACTATTGAATTTACTAATACAAATGGGCTTTAAGTACATGTTTTTAAAATACTTCATAAGGATCAACACACTATTTTCTTCTGTACACCGAACCAATCAAACACGATGGCTAAATTAGCCAATTGCACTAAACTATAATATGGTTTATTTGAATTTGGTTATAACGTGTGAACTCAGCAAGTATAATTTGTAAAATACGTTAAGAAAATGTGCAAACCCAGACAACTGGAATTGAATTCTTGGATTTTTCCTATGTCTTAAGAAACAAACTCTACTTTACTGCTTTTGCACTTAAGTCATTTTACAACATGACGTGCTGAGATGCTTTGTTATCCTGAAGTTAGTTCTTACCAAGTGGCAGCATATGAGTGAACTTCCTTAGACTTGAAAGCAAAACAGAGTTGGGCCTGGTTGGTGCCCAGATGAGAAATCACTCAGGATTTCTAGAACTGCAGACGACCCTAGGAATTTGAATAAAACATCCCACAAAATGACAATGGTAAATTTAACCAGCATGTTGGATTGGCTCAATATATTGAAGGGAAAAATAATAATAATAATGTGTTGGTCTCCTCCATATTTTGGCCAAAAAAACTACATGGATCTATCTAACTGATGTTATAAGACATGCAGCTCAATTTAAAGGAGATGATTAGTTATTTATTTAAAGAGCTTGTACAACTTTTAAAGACATGCCTAAATTAAATCTTAACTTAATCTAATTAAATTAATTAATTAATTAATTAAATCTAATAATTAATTAATTAAATTATTAATAAATAAATAAATTATTATTAATTACTATTAAATTAATTAAATCTAAGGGACATGGTGGCTCAGTGGCTAAGACATTGAGCTTGTCGATCAGAAAGGTTGGCAGTTCGAATCCCTAGTGCTGCATAACGGGGTGAGCTCCCGTTACTTGTCCCAGCTTCTGCCAGTTCGAAAGCACATAGCAAATGCAAGTAGAAAAATAGGGACCACCTTTGGTGGGAAGGTAACAGTGTTCCATGCGCCTTTGGCGTTTAGTCATGCTGGCCACATGACCACGGAGATGTCTTTGGACAGCGCTGGCTCTTCGGCTTTGAAACAGAGATGAGCACTGCCCCCTAGAGTCAGGAACGATTAGCACATATGTGCAAGGGGATCCTTTACCTTTATCCAGTGGTGGGATTCAGCGAGTTCTCACCACTTCGGGAGAACTGGTTGTTAACTTTCTGAGCAGTTTGGCAAACTGGTTGTTGGAACAAATCATTAGGACAGAGAACCGGTTGTTAAATTACTTGAATCCCACCACTGCCTTTATCTTTAAGTTAAATCTGCATTGATGTCTTGTTTGTTATGCCTTTCATTATATCTGCTTTTCCCATGATGGTTTTGAACTTTTTCTCGTTGGATCTCTGCACTTCTCCCCAGATATCGCATTTTTAGTCTCTGTCTAAATGTTCAGGTTGTTAGTTCGTTTAGAGTCAGAAGCCTGCCCAACTTCAAAATCACTGAAAAGAGATAAGTTGCATGCCTGGATGGAATCCAGGGGCTCAACAAACAGCCTAACCCAGCCATAAGAGCAAAGCTGTGCATTTAAAGACCCCCAGAACCTCTTATAGTGTAACCGCCATATGAATCTCGTGCATTGTACAATATGTGGATTTTGGAGCCAGATTTCCCACCCCAGATCTTAGTATGTCATTTGTTTCTTTTCAAATCCAGTAGTTTCTTTGTAGAGACCCAAGCGAAGCACAGTGTGCACTTAGTAGAAATATATGATTGAACATTAGGTTTCTGAGTGGCATGTATTTATCTTTTGTCCTTTTCTATTCCATTTTGGGGTAATGCAGGTTATTATTTTCAGATGGTTTTTTTTCCCCCCAAGGCTTCTGCATGGCTGGCTAAATTAAGGCTACCTGCTTAGTCAATCATAACAGAGAACCAACACAGTAGTAAACTTATAAATCTCTGGTTGCTTCCTAATTTGCAGAGTTTAAAATGTTGAGTAGTGATAGATCCATGGCTGAAGGGTGCCATTCTTCCAATATCCCAGCCGAAGCTGAAATAGTTATTTTAAATCGCTCTAGGAAATGCAATTTGGGACATTTCAACTGCAATTTGCTGGCCTCTGTTATGATATGAATTATAGCTGCATGGAATACATTAGGAATACATTTTTTCCCTTAAATTGCCAAAGGCCAATCTCTGAGAGAATAGCAACTTCATCAGCATAAAGTAGGGTGGAAATAGGGTGAAATGTTCTTTCAGATACAACTTTTATAATGGAGGTGGGATCTGTTATTATTCAACCGACCACCTTCATTGCATTGTTCCCTCACTGGGCTCCCAAGCCGACTGGCAGAGCCACATCTTAAGGCTCTTAAGAAAAGATAGGAGGGTTGGGGCCAATGGTGCTATTCAGCTGGCGCTATCCGGTTTGGGCGAACGGTAGCGGTGGCTGCGGGAGGCTCTGCCCACCCTCCCGGATGTCATCACGTCCCATTTTTGATGCGCTGCACATGCACAGAAGGCCCATCACATGCACGGAGGTGGTGCATGCGCTCCCATTTGCAAACCAGTGGCGAAGGTAAGTGCATACCACTCCTGGTTGGGGCCAGCTTCAGATAAGGGGGCAATATGTTCCAGAGGCCAGGAGCCACAGCAGAGAAGGCCCTCCTCCTGGACCCCGCCAGCCAGACTAATTGGGCTGACAGGATCCACAGCATGCCTCCTCTGCCAGCATGAGTGGCTTCCTTATGAAAAATAGGTGTGTGTGTGTGTGTGTGTGTAGGGGGGAAAGAGTGCCAGAGACTTGTTCCAAGAGACAATGTCCTGCTCTGCATAAGTAATTTGGGCTGAGTCTTCGGAAGGTGAGAGGGAGGAGACCTGTCTTGTTACTGAGTTCTGTGTTGTAGTCTTTGGAGGTAAGAGTGGGTCCTGAAGCTGTAGATCTGTACTCACACTTTTGTTGTTTCTGCAGATTGGTAACCTTCAGCCCAAAGAAGGCAGATTCTAGTTCAGTGTTGGGGTTCTTCACAGTAGGTGGAGTTGTTGTGGTCTACCAGCAGCCTACAGAACGGGCAGCGGAGTTGGACAGTGAGGAGGCTGGGGAGGAACATGGGCCAGTCCTGGAGTCTGGAGAAGGCTCAGATGAGGGCTCTGCGTCGGAGGCAGAGATGAGGCCAGGGCTATCTGGGAGTTATGCACAGACTCCAGAGCCTCCAGAGTCAGACATCAGAGAGGCAGAGGAACAGGAGGAGCCTGTTCCTAGTGCACACGTGCGCAGAGCTGCCAGAAGGCAAGAACAGTTAAAACAAAAGGGACGACTTGGGAGTAAGGCCTGGAGATGATTGGCCTCTTCCATAAGGCTTAAAAGAGGAGCAAAGGCACGTTAGTCCTTTGCAGGAAAGCAATGTTGTTAATTCTGTTCCCAGTCAGCATTTCTGTTTGATTCTGGACTCCGTGTGGCTTTGCCGAGTAGGTCTTTGGCAGTGTGTCAAGGGAGATAAAGGTTGATGATTATCCCAAAGGACTTCTCCCGAAGGACTTTTTGCAACTAATTGGGACTCAGCTGTGAATGAACGTAATTCACAGCTGTTGCAATAAAAGAGGTTTTTGGGACGACTCGTGTGTTTTAATGACTCAGGAAGCCTAGATCACAACAAGGAGTCAGTCCACATCGCTTTCTCTACAGTGTTGGCTTTATGCATTCCAATATCATTTCAGGGCCTGGTATTTACCTGTTGAATAGTCCATTCAGATATTCTTAAAAGAACCTGGGAGTAAGACTGGCAAGCAATATGAGCACTGAATTTAGGATACACCTGCCTTCAAATACTTGTGTATGTATGTATGTATGTATGTATGTATGTATGTATTTTTATATATATATATATACACACACACACACATATATACATATATACATATATACATATATATATATATATATATATATATATATATATATATATATACACACACACACACATATATACATATATATATATATATATATATACACACACACACATATATACATACATACATACATACATACATACATACATACATACATACATACATATATATATATATATATATATATATATATATATATATAATAAAATGGTTTGTCGTCAATGCGACTGCTTGAGGGCTCCTGGATTGGAGCTGAAAGGCGAAAGGGATGCAGTTTGCTCCCTCCCACATGTTGGGGTGGACCAGGTGCCTTGATAGAAAAACACTTAATCTCTCCCCCCCTGGCTCTAGCTGATGAAGGGAGGAGAACTTGTGGCTCAGAGGTTAATACAACTGCCTAACATCCAGGCAGTCCAAGTTTGAATCCAAGTAAGAGTATGGCTAGCTGATGAAAGCTAAATAGCTTGAAATAGATCTTTACTAATCTCCCTTTATTTCTTTATCAATGAAATATTTGAGATTATATATTTATATTTATATTATTTATATTTATATTTATATTTATATTTATATTTATATTTATATTTATATTTATATTTATATTTATATTTATATTTATATTTATATTTATATTTATATTCCAATAGTGGCTGGTATCTTCCCATCTAGCATTAATAAATGCAGTTCAAAAGCTCCTGGGAATTTAGTCTCTGCTTGAAAAGTTAGCCATGGAAGGATGGTTTGTCATTCACAAGAGTAAGCATGTCAAGAGAGAAAGGAAGTTTAAGGATGGATGTCTTCAAAAAGATCCACTGGGCTTATTTTCTTAAATTTGATGGTCTATCAAAGAGGTTGGGATGTATATATCCTAGTGCTAACCGTCTGTCTCCCTCTTATTTTTCATACTTTGTCCTATCTCCTTAACAGCATGAATGTTTTCTTTTCTTTTTAATTTTTTTTCTTTTCTTTTAATACAAAACATTCCCTCATTCATTAAACAGTGTGTTGTCTGGGTACAATTTTTTTGTGTCATAACAGTTAAAGCTTACTACCATTTTCATTATTTATATCTACTCTTAGTTTAATAATAATACTTAGTATGTAACATATCTATTATCTTAACATTTCTTAACTTATTTAACTTTACTATACAATACTTTCATATTTATTCTCTAACCATTGATAAAATAAATTTTATATATTATAATAATCAGATTCTTCCTTCTCTCTAATTGCAAGTGTTAATCTATTCATTTCTGCACATTCCAATATTTTCTTAATCACATTTTCATCTGCAGGAATCTCTTCACCTTTCCACTTCTATGCAAATACAATTCTAGCCACAGTTATTACATGAATAATCAAGTATACAATTAATTTACTATAATTCCCTGGTAAAATCCCCAACAGGAATATCTCAGGTTTTAAATCAATATGCTGCTGCGTCATCTTCTCCAACTACACACGAATTCTTGCCCAGTATTTCTTTCCTTCTACACGTGTCCACTACATATGATAATACGATCCCGGTATCTGATGGCATTTCCAACATTTTGTTGATATACCTTTAAATATTTTTGGCAGTCTTTCAGGTGACAAATGCCATGTATAAAACATTTTGTACAAATTCTCCTTGTATGCAGTAGACATTGTTAATTTATAATTTCTGTCGCATAATTGCTGCCATTTATCTAGCTCTATTTTATGTCCCAGTGGTGGGTTTCAAATTTTTTTACTACCAGTTCTGTAGGCGTGGCTTGGTGGGCATGGCTTGGTGGGCATGGCTTGGTGGGCAGGGCAGGGGAAGGATACTGTAAAATCTCCATTCCCAACCTTCCAGGGGAAGGTTACTGCAAAATCCCCATTTCCTCCCGATCAGCTGGGACTTGGGGGGCAGAGAATAGATGGGGGTGGGGCCAGTCAGAATTTCTATTACTGGTTCTCCCGAACTACTCAAAATTTCCACTACCAGTTCTCCAGAACTGGTCAGAACCTGCTGAAACCCACCTCTGGTATGTCCAATATTTTTTGCGCATGCTATCATCGTTTCTTTAACTTGTTCAACAGCATGAATGTTTTCGAGCCATTGCCATTGTGCAGGTTGGCTTTGGGTTTCTAACTTTACCTAGCCATAGAGCAGATCAATAGGTGTGATCAAACAAAATTCAATAGGTGTGAAATTCAAGAGCAAGAGGCAGACCATGCTTTGTCTAAAGTTTATCTATACTCATTTATCTATACTGAATTCATAATTTATCTTAATAATTTATACAATTATATAAATAATAATAATTGAAGTAATATGGGAATTAAATTTGTTTGCCTTGTGATCTGGGTTCTTGGATAAACTAGGAAATGCCTAGTTTCCTTTGGTGCAATACAAGCAGATTCTTCAAAGCAAATCATCCAGCTGTCTGCAATTACACCAGTTCGAATCTCACCAGGCTCAAGGTTGACTCAGCCTTCCATCCTTTCTAAGGTAGGTAAATTGAGGACCCAGTTTGTGGGGGCAACAAGCTGACTTTGTATAAAATATACAAAAGTATGAAGGCTATTGCTTAATGCATTGTAAGCCTCCCTGAGTCTTCGGAGAAGGGCGGCATATAAATCTAATTTAAAAAAAAATCAGAGGATATGTCACTGACAAGTCTTGGCAGTATTATTTATTTAGTATTTTCTACTTTTTCCTCCAGTTTAGATGGGCATATATTTCATCTTCGGTTGTTTCTTTGGGTGAGTTGAGTGAGCATTTGGACAGTTAGCATGTTCACACATGCACATACCAGAGTTTCCCAATATTTCTGGTTTTGCGGGTTGGCGGGGGTGGGGAGAGGAGATGGTTCTGTGTGAGTAGCCAACAAGCGTGTGTGTGCATACACAACTCCATTTGTGCGAGGGACGTACATGTGCACCTGCCTCTCATACAAATGGAGCACATGTACTCACCTGCTGCTTGCACAGGTGAGGATGTATGTGTGCGTATGCTCGCTGGCCATTTCCGTGGCCCAGTTGCAGTCCCCCCCATGGCCCACTAGGGGGCCGCGGCCCACAGGTTGCTTCTTTACTCCCTAAACCAGGGATCTGCAACCTTAAATACTCAAAGAGCCATTTGGACCTGTTTCCCACAGAAAAGAAAATACCGGGAGCCACAAAACCCTTCCTGTGCCTGACTATTTCCTGAGCAGCCACAAAACTAGCATATGTAGTTGAATGAAATGTTATGTTTTCTTCTGAAACTTTTCTTTTCTTGGATTTATCCATGGTTGGCCTACCAGGGATTGAAAATCACATGCCGGCGGATGTCGCACATTGGCAGTTGTGATGCATATTTTGAGTGACAGGGAGCCATAGCAGAGGGGTGAAAGAGCCACATGCGGCTCCACAGCTGCAGGTTGCTAACTCCTGCTCTAAGCAAAAGCTTCTTGACTCCCTAAGCAAATTGCAATAAATTGGAGTTTTTGCATGAAAATATATTCCCTTCTTAAAAGCCTAAGAGGCAACACCTCTGTTTTGAGCTTCCTTCAATGTCTGTGGGCTTGTGTTTAGAAGATGCTAAGGGACTCCTGGAATTCAATTACTGTCTGTATTATTTATATGGATTTGTACATCATCCCTGCTGACAGGCTCATTGTTCAGCCTAAATTTACTTTAATAGCTTCATTGTTTAATAGTAGTAATGAGTACCAGTCTGATTTTGAACCTTATACTTTAAATACCAGCTTTTTCTCTTTATGAAAGACTCAGAAAGTGTAAGGATTACGAAGGCTAACAGCCAACAGAACTCCTGATGTTGTGTCAGTAGCTTTCAGTTTCTCAAGGCAGAATTTCAAGGCACTAGCACTTCAAGCACTGGGACAGATTAGTTTACCTGAATGAATGTTTGGAGTAGAAAACGCCATAATTAAGTATTGGGTTACTGTAGAAAATCATGGGGAAGTTTGAATGCAGTTTAGCTTTAGCCTAAATGACACTATGCACCTTTCACAGAGGTAACTGTGGAAGACCTTAAGAAATTCTGTAGCAAATTGGAAAAGGATGCAAAGAAAGACTGAAAGAATGAATACCAGGGGCAATGAGTAACATGCATGATAATGTCCAGCGCAATTCCAGCATAAAATTGGATACATGGGATCACCAGAATATTCTTGGAAGAGGCTTATTACTGGGAGTAGATAAAGAAGGTGTGCATTTGTCCTTTTGCTTGGGGTCTGACTCAGTGGCACCTAGTGCACCAACTCCTAAATATGTCCCAAAGATGCTTTTTCAAAAGGCAACTGGACTGTCTTTGTTTTTTCCTTGAAGACGTTTTGCTTCTCATCCAAGAAGCTTCTTCAGTCCTGACTGAATGGTGGAGAATAGAATAATTTATATTCCTTTCAGTCATCTGGTTGCTAGCACTCTGAAGGTTGGTCATTAGCTCTCTGTCAGTTGGGGGTTTATCTGCACTCTCAGGGTTACCTGAATCGGAGTGCAAATGGGTGTGGTCATATGAGTGGTGCAGTGGCTTAGAGGTGAAGCTCTTGCCTCACGATCAGGAGGCTGTGAGTTCGATCCTAGGTAAGGGCAGATATTTCTCTCTGGGCAACTGAGATTATATCTCCTGAAAAAAACTGCATTGGTGACAGGAAGGCCATCTGGCCAGTAAACACTCAGCTCCATTCAGTTGCCTGGACTCCACCCTACAAGGGATTATAGGGCCATTAAAAGAGGATATATAGATGGAGTCATATCATTCATGACTTGGATGACCGAGAATCTGCTTAGACATTTAACTCCCAATTAATTATGAATAAAACTTCAGACTTGAAAATATATTGGCATGGTATTTTCTATGCTAATGATGAATTTTTCTATGTGATCATTGGTGCTAATGAAGAATTTTTTATTAGTTGCAACAATGTTTACTGCATTTAAAATGGTCCCTTTTCCAGGTAGTACCTGTTTCCTGGCTGAGTGATTTGCAAAAACATAGTTAAAAATGTTGACCACAGAAAATCACCAAATGGAGCCTGGCACTCTGCTAGTGATTTTGCCTTGCCTCAAATTTCCCTTCATTTTTGAGCTTCAGCGTTGGGTGCAATAACTACATTTATTCACTAGATGGCACTGCAGCACACATAATATCCCAGTGCTTTTTTTTTTTGCAGCTTAATGTTTTGTGACAAATAATAAAAAAGTACGAAGATTAACATTCCAAGTGGTTAGCATGCTAGAATGGAATAATAAAAACAGAATATTACAAAGAATATTGAGGTGAAAAATAACATGCTATTATTTCAGGGTACTGGTTTTTCCTATGATAAGCTGTGTAGAGTTTTATAATGAGGGCAGAGTTCACTACTGATTATTGCTAGGGAAAGTTTATGTGGAAAGTTGTTTTTTTGCTTTTATGTTTTGAATCTGCTGCATTAAGCAGTCTTAGCCCCCAAGGGAAAAAGTGTATTGTTTTGTTTCTGCTTGATAGCACACAAACAAAATGCATCTTGAAACTGTGCCATTTCCAAGCCAGCAGTGCAAAGCTATGGAAGGGATGAATATCCTGAGCTTATGATGGGACGGTGGTCATATTTTTTGCTGTAAATGTGGTCTTAAGTGGAGCAATGTGAAAATCGCATGTATTGGAACACATGGGTAAAAATGTAGACCTTGTTTTCCTGAACTGGTCCATCTCTCCTTTTCGAGAGACTTTGTCCTGTTGATATTTGCTGTTCCCCAAAATTTGGGCTTTAATGTCATGTGTTTTTCTATTCCTGTAGTTCAGTAGGAACTGAATGGGCTGCGGAAATAGGACATGGTGGCTCAGTGGCTAAGATGCTGAGCTTGTCGATCAAAAGGTTGGTAGTTCAGCGGTTCGAATCCCTAGTGCTGCATAACGGAGTGAGCTCCTGTTACTTGTCCCAGCTTCTGCCAACCTAGCAGTTCAAAAGCAGGTAAAAAATGCAAGTAGAAAAATAGGCATCATCTTTGGTGGGAAGGTAGCAGTGATCTGTGCACCTTTGGCGTTAAGTCATGCCGGCCACATGACCACAGAGATGTCTTTGGACAGCGCTGGCTCTTCAGCTTTGAAACAGAGATGAGCACTGCCCCCTAGAGTTGGGAATGACTAGTACATATGTGCGAGGGGAACCTTTACCTTTAGTTCAGTAGACTCGAACACAGAGCTTCCAATTCTCTGTACCTGATCCGGATATATCAATTTTCTCTCCTCCACTCCCTTCCCAAGTACTCATGCTCTACTTACTTCTGTTCCATCCTCTCCATCAATCACAGCAGTATCTCCTGAGTATTTTACTTAGGTCTCAGATCTGACTTTGCTAACAGGTCTCTCTACACCATCCTATTCTCTCTTTTCTATCTGTTGTTTCCCCACTATTCATGCCCATCAATCTGTCTAATGGGTTTTAAAAGGGCATTTATGCTCAGTGGGTAGCAGTAAATCTTTAGGCAATGATTTCTTTGTGAATCGAGACATTTTAAAAGATTTTTTTTCAGTATTTGTCTGAAATGATTGCCTGTGGTTGCAAAATCTTAAATTTAGAGGCTTTGAGGACAACTGATTTGACTGCTTGGGGCAAACAATCTACAACTGTTTCTATTCACTCCAAACCTTAAATAAACCATACAATTTGACTTCAATTTATTTTACTTTTTTTCTTTCTTTTTATCCCAATTTGCCAAAAGTAACCTGTTGTTTTGCTACCATGAAAACAGTCACATTGATCATCTCTTCTCTGCCTACTAAGAACCTGTGTATTTTGCTCCAAGGTTTTAGTCACTAAAGTGTAACAACTTTTCTTTTTCTTTATTCCATTGTTTCCACATATATTTTTTTGTCTCAGAGCCTTTATCGCTGCCAATTCCCAGCAAAAACTCATTCTTTTAGCCTGACACCTGTCCCTCTCAACCCCACCTTCAATGCCAGGCTATCACATATTATTCCTTTTTTTTATTTTGGTTTTCTTTTTCTTTTGACACCATTTAGCCCAAGGAAGAGTATGGAAGAATTGAAAAGCATGTTTTGTGTTGGACAAGATTGTGGGAGATCTTGTCTAATGCAAAAACAATTGGTGAATTGCAGATTTCCGAATAAGTTTAATTGCTTTGGAGAAATAATCGTGTATAGGAAGAAATCTTTTGTGCTGGCATCCACGGGTTCTTCAATGCCACTTTCCCTTGACTCCTGGAAAATCAATATGTCTGCGCCTCCCTTATAGGAAAGGTAAAGACTTTAACAGATTAACAGAGTTGGAAGGGACCTTGTAGGTCATTTAGTCCAACCCCCCAGCAAGCAGAAAACCTTACACCAGGGGTCCTCAAACTTTTTGAACAGGGGGCCAATTCCTCAGTCCCTCAGATCGTTGAGGAGCCAGACCGGCTGAGTGGATGTGGCTAGGTGGTCATGTGATTGGATGGGCATGGCCACCCAAGAGCCTTGGTGGTGCAGTGGACTAAAGTGGACTAAAGTGCTGTTAAGTAGCACTTAGCTGCCAGCTGCCTGCAATTACTGCGAGTTCAAATCTCACCAGGCTCACCTTCTATCCTTCCTTGGTAGGTAAAATGAGGACCCAATTTGGGGGCAATAAACTGACTTTGTATAAAAAAGAACACCGCTTAAGGGGGGGTCAAAAGCCCTACTAAACAGGTATTTACAAAAGTATGAAGGCTATTGCTTAATGCAGTGTAAGCCGCCCTGAGTCTCCGGAGAAGGACAGCATATAAATCGAACCAATAAATAAATAAATAAATAAATAAATAAATTTAGCAGTCCATTTTGCCTTTGTCCTTGCTGTACTTGCTCAACCCAAGGAATCTATTCACTTAAGCATCCCCCCGACCCAAGGGAAAAAGAGTGCAAACTTTCTTGCCACTTGCCTAACTTCATTACAACAGCAGCTTCAGGCTCCTTAAAATAGGCCATTAAAAAAAGAATAAAACAAACAGGATTTCCTTCAAAATAACTCCTGAGCATATGTTTCAGGTGACCTGTGAGTGCCTGCCAGCAGGGGAAGTGGCGAGGGTCGGGATAGGAGACCAGCCTAATTTTTGAATTGTTTGGGATTACAAGCCTAAAGGTCTTTTAAGCCTGGAGAAGAATTCACAAACTGACTTGCTTTTTGCCACACTTGTTCATGTGTATACACACACATGAATATCTACCAAAATTGTTCGGCAACCAATTTGGTGGATGTACTTTATATATGGCAAGAATCAAAGCAGTGGATGAATTCTCCTTCAGGCATTATACTGAAGATTGTTTGTTTGTTTATTTATTTATTTATTTATTATTTATTTATTTATTAATTAGACTTATATACCGCCCTTCTCCTTACGGACTCAGGGCGGTGAACAGCCGACTAAAAAACCAATACATAAAAGTTAAAATCATACTAAAAACAAATATAAATTTGGCTGAAAGTTTAAAAACAGATAAATATTAAAATAGGTCAATCAAACTTTAAAAATTTTTAAAAATTTTAAAAAATAGAAGGGATCAGGCAAGTCCGGCAAGTTGGAAAAGATAAGTTTTCAAAGCCCGACGAAAAGTCCGGAGGTCAGCGATCGTTCTCAGTTCTGGAGGAAGATCGTTCCAGAGGGTGGGGGCTACCACAGAGAAGGCTCTCCCCCTGGGGGTCGCCAGCCTGCATTGTCTGGCTGACGGCACCCTGAGGAGGCCCTCTCTGTGGGAGCGAACCGGCCGGTGGGAGGCAATTGGTGGCAGAAGACGGTCCCGTAAGTACCCTGGTCCTAAGCCATGGAGCGCTTTAAAGGTGATTACCAACACCTTGAAATGCACCCGGAAGTCCACCGGCAACCAATGCAGCTCACGCAGGAGAGGTGTCATGTGGGAGCGCCCCGTCGCTCCCATAATCCCCCGCGCGGCCGCATTCTGTACCAGTTGGAGCTTCCGGGTGCATCCCAAGGGGAGCCCCATGTAGAGAGCATTACAGTAGTCCAAGCGAGATGTGACGAGCGCCTGAGTGACTGTGCGTAGGGAGTCCCGATCTAGAAAGGGCCGCAACTGGCGTATCAGGCGAACCTGATAGAAAGCCCCCCTGGCCATAGCTGTCGTATGATCCTCTAAAGACAGCCGAGGGTCCAGGAGGACGCCCAAGTTGCGCACCCTTTCCGTGGGGGCCAATGATTCACCCCCAATAACCAACGATGGAGTCAGTTGGCTATATCGGGACGCCGGCAGCCACAGCCACTCGGTCTTGGAGGGGTTGAGTCGAAGCCTGTTTCTCCCCATCCAGACCCACACAGCTTCAAAGCACTGGGACATCACTTCCACGGCATCGTTGGGGTGGTCTGGTCTTTATTAAGCTTATATGCGGCCCTCTCTCCGGAAAGGACTCAGGGCATCTCACAGTGATAAAACAAACACATAAAATCAATATCAAATGTTAAAAACCATTAAAACTCCCCTTAAAAACCCCTGCAGTCCAATCTGGCCTGGTGAAATAACCATGTCTTAGTCACGGCGGAAAGAGCGCAGGTCAGAGGCCACCCGGAGCTCCAGGGGGAGTTGATTTCATAAGATAGGCGTGCCTACAGAGAAAGCCCATTCCCTAGGAATCACCAGATGATACTGCCTGGCCGATGGCACTCCAAAGAGGCCTTCCTTGTGGGAACGCACCAGGCGATGGGGAGCTGTCGCTGACCACAGATGGTCTGTCAGGTACCCCGGGCCTGACGGACCATCTGTAATGTAAGGCTTTATAGGTGATAACCAGCACCTTGAATCTCACCCGGAGGGCAACCGGTAGCCAATTCAGGTCGCGCAGGAGGGGTGTAACATGAGAGTGTTGGGACACTCCCATCACTACCTACGCGGCCGCATTCTGCACCAGCTGAAGCCTCCGAGTGGTCTTCACAGGAAGCCCCATGTTGAGAGCATTGCAGTTGCATGAAGTTGCATTTGAATTAGTGTTAGCCAACTTCAGCTGATTTTCAAAAAGCTAGGAGACATGTCCCCCACCCACCTGCTTTTAAAGGGCTACTTTAAAAGCAGCTCCTCCCCTACTCAACCCACCGGCCGTGGATCATATGGCAGTGAAAAGCATCCTGAAAGGCTGTTTTTAAAGTCTTCCAAAACACTACTTTACAAGCTGGAAGCTGCTTTTCAAACCAGCAGCAACCCCTCCCCTACTCACTCCACCCTGGATCACGTGGCTGCACTGGCGAGATCACAAATTAATTTTTTTTAAATCGGACACTTCCATTTCAGGGGCTCTTCCCCATGAAAGGCAATTAACAGGGTTGTTTTTTCCTTTTCGTTGGAATCTGTTTTCTAAAGTGAATTCAACAAGATCCACTCTCAGTGATGAGCGGTGACCTCTTTTAATCGCTGCTGTCCACCCGATGGGCCTGACAGGCTTCAGGTGCATAATAGCAAGTTATTACAGAGATAGAATCACTTTAAGTTTCTAGACAGTGGACGCCTTCCCAGAATCCATTAGTGCCTGATTGAATTACTCAGATTTGAGCACGGGAAGGTTCTGTACGGCAGCATGTAATCCATGGGAGTAACTAATCATATCGTATTGATTTAGACGCTGCTAGAATGGGAAATCTAATTGTGAGATGGTGAAAGCTTCTTGGGGAATCTGGACTAATGACTGTATTTGTAATCCCATTTGCAGGTGAAAGTTCTGAGATACCTGCGAAAGAAAAATGTAGAAACTAAAGCCCTTT
The DNA here is from genome assembly GCA_030761175.1 of Masticophis lateralis. NCBI lineage: Eukaryota > Metazoa > Chordata > Lepidosauria > Squamata > Colubridae > Masticophis > Masticophis lateralis. The sequence goes on along the minus strand of JAUDYJ010000006.1, from coordinate 78,535,461 downwards.
ACTGGACTTTGAAAGCCCAATAAGGAAAGGGAAATCCCCAGGGGTGTCTATCTTCATGACAATATTGTGATGTACATTTCAGTGGCTTTATCTCTCCCCTAGATTTTGTTTTGTTTTGCTGTTTTTGCTTACTTTTGCTGCTGGAAATGACGTTTGACTAATGCAGCAAACACTACGGCAAGACGCGTTAAACATGGCAAGCTCAGTGAGAGACAGGCTCCATTCAGTTCTCTTCTACCAGGAAGCTATTGAGTGTAATTTGTCCTTCACCCTTGCTGGAATTCATGCATCCATTCTGAATTAGGATGTTGATCTTCTGTCTTCAGGCCTGATGGAGTAGAGGCAGTCTTAAGATCCATGCTCTTAGAGGAAAAAAAAAACTCAGCACATTTATCTTATGGGGTTGAGGAAGCCAATAACAGTATTTTGCTCAGATGGCTTTCTTCGTTAGTGTTTATTCCCCCCCACACACATACACACACAACAACAGCAAACAAAATAATTTTGCAATGTCCCTTTCATCCTGGCATGTTGAGCAGTTGACCTTGAGTTAGATCTTTGCAACACAATTCTGCATCTATGGCTGTCACGTGATAACTTTGTGTGCTATTTTGCATTTAATGAAAATGTATGGTCCATTTATTGCATGACAATTAGGCTTAATGCCTTTCATCTATTTTCTTTTGTAACGTTCTAGTAGTGTAGCCTGGGGCTACAGAAATATACATCTACAATACCATGACTCATTTAGCCAACTTTTGACATGGCGATACGTCCTTAATAAAGCATGATTAAGAGACTTTACTGTGCACAGATGAAGCATGCCTATACTTATCAAAACTGTGAATTCAGTGCACCAACTTTAACATCCATCTTAAATTTCAAATTCTGTGGCCATTTCTGGGCCTGAGGGCTGGAGCGGCATTACAGCATAGTCAGATACTTTCTGTTTCAAACTAGGAATGGCTCCAACATGTGAAGTAACTGGCTATCACAACCTGGTGTTCTCTAGATGTCTTGGGATGGCAGATTCTAGAACTTTCTGGGGGCAAAACATTGTAATCCCAGTGCATTGTAAGCAGGGCCGGGTTTAGATGAAGAGAGGCCCTAGGCTATTCCACTTATGAGGCCCTTTCACCTCCCATTTTTTTCAGTTCAGTGTTTTAGTGTTCACTGTTTTTAGAATAGTGTAATTTTAATTTTGCTAACAATTTGAATGTAGGCCCCTCTTGATCTTGAGGCCCTAGGCTGAAGCCTAGTTAGCCTATAGGAAAATCCGGCCCTGATTGTAAGGCTCTGTTGTTGGGAAGGCTGCTTTAGAATATAGGCCCCATGCCAGAGGTGGCATTCAGCCGGTTTGGGCTAGTTCACCTGAACCGGTAGTGGAAATTGCAAGTGGGCCTGTCCACCCACCCCGGCTCTGTCCCATCCTATTTAGGCATGGTTTTGAGGCCGGGCGCATGAGCGGAAGGTGCACACACAGGCAAAGCGCACACATGGAAGGACGAGCACATGTGTGGAAGGCAAGCATGTGCACGAACCGGGTGCACATGAAGCGAGTGTGCACACGTGGGGCGAACTGGTAGTAACATAATGTGAAACCCACCACTGCTCCATTCTTCTGTGCTCCAAATGCCTTAGATCAGTGTTTCTCAACCTCAGCAGCTGTAAGATGTGTGGACTTCACCTCCCAGAATTCCCCAGGCAGCAAAAATGCTAAGCTTGAGAAACGCTGCCTTGGGTAGTTCACAGGAGTTGAAAATAGGGAAGGTAGTACAAGTTGTGTAGAGTGGTTTCTGCAAGCCAATGGTTAACCAAGACTTTCAACGTTCAATTGGACTGAAAACCATATTTTAAGGTAATGACGATTTAATAGCTGACCAGCTGCTGTAAGGCTGTAAACCAAGATGATGCAATGAGAATGAGTCAGCAGGGTTATCACTTTAAGAGGCTGTCTATATGGGGTGGCCATGTGAGGGCGTCTCTCTCTCTCTCCTCAAGTTCCATCTCCATTGTAGTTCTCCATGTATTTTCTCTCCGTGTATGCTTCGTGTTATAATTGAAGATTGATTGATTGATTGCCTGACTTGGCTTAGAACATGTATGTATATGTATAACTTGTAGATAAACCACTGTTTGAAAAACCTCTGTGTATTGTATTTTGCTCCTGGATTATCTCAAACTAGCAGTCACACTGTGCAGACTCTGACACCATAGTAGGAATATAACAAGTAAATTGAAGAGGATAGAGACTTCCTCCTGAATATATTCAGCATTTTTAAGAAAAGGACTTCCTGAGTTGATGTTAAGTGGGTAACCTATGTTTGACCTTCTGACCCATTTTCCTCCCTCTCTCCCATAAAGAATTCCCCCTTCACAAAGTTGAGGGATTGCCCAAATAAACCATATCTTCCCAAACTCTTCTAGGAAGTTAATTATTTTTTAAATTTCACACCATATAGACTGATTTAACCATAGTTTTAATTGGGAAAATATGACCATCCTACACCAGGCCAAGTCCAAAAATGCCAGGGAATTTCTAGAAGCCTGGCACTCTTGACCAATAAGCCATCAATAGACACATAGACATTAGCAACATCTATAGACTATGCAAAAGAGACTATCACACAACCTAAAAAGGAACAAAAAGACTCCAGCACCTCTCCACCAGGAATCAGCACCCAGATCAGCATAGATTAACTCCAAGGTTAACATCAGACTAACAATCAAATAAACAATATCCCAAAGAGACATCAGTAAACAAAGACTCTCTAAGATCAACCCCACCTGGTCAGGCAAGACATCAGATTATAAACCACAGGTGTCAAACTTGCCGCTTCATGTTGCCATCATGTGGCGTTTCACGACTTTTTTCCCATTAGTGGAGCTGGGGTGGGCATGGCCTGTATGTTATGTATCCGGCCTGTGAGCCACCAGTTTGACACCCCTGAAATAATCTGATAGCAGACAGTACTCCTTCCTAACACTGATGATGTTACCTAGTTAAGGTAATGAAACATCGGCAAGAAAAGAGGCAAGCTCAGAGGGCACCAAGGACCCCTCAATTAATTAATACCCTCTCACCAGTTTGTGCTCCAAACTCACAGCTGCCAGCCCCCCTCAGCAAATGGCCAGCACCAAGACAACCCTTTTAATGTGTATTCCCTGGTTGCTTACTCTCTTGTAATCCTTTCCTCTCCATTGGATACAAGCATTAATTTCCCCTTGCTGGTTATCCCAGAGGAGAGGAGAGGATTCCAAAGGATGGGGGAAGTGGTAAAAGGCCTCTAATCTTGACCTCTTTTCTCCAGCTTCCTTATGAGTACAGTTCTGGAATATAACCTTCCCTACTGTTTGGACTCACTGGCTGTTTGAGGTCATATCCTTCTGATGCTATAAATATGTTCCAGGCAATGTCTTAATAAAACTTTTCCAAGATTTATTCGTGTCCTGCCATATCCCTTAGTGTCCTTCATTCTTTGGTATCCATCCTACAAATTCTAAATTAGGTGTCAACACACAGATTAATGAAAACAGCAGGACATGGATTTATTTTGTAAGCTTTTTTGGGGGTGGGTAATTCCTCATTTGAGCACCATGGCTGGTTGAGGAGATGGTTATTCATCTCTTTCCGAAAATATAATCCCTTATGGTGTACAAGTCTGTGCTGTCTAGACTACTTTCATGTGATGTTTTGAGGTTTGCTGTGGATAAAGATTATCTGAAGGCAAACACATTTCCTTTCCTTTGATTGTACACCGGTGACTCAGAACTTTGGACTGAGTGCAAAATCTCCCGAGTATGAAATGAAGAGAAGAATGCAAAGAAAGAGCTAGAGACGAAATTAAAATCTAATGTTTCAGCCTCCCTACTCTACTACAGTGTTTCTCAATCACAGCAATTTTAAGAAGTGTAGAACTCAATTCCCAGAATTCTCCAGCCATCTGACTGGGGAATTCTGCCAGTTGAGCCCCGCACATCTTAAAGTTGTTAAGATTCAGAAACACTGCTATAGTAGTACTTGCAAGTCAGAATCTCTAACAGCTGAGAGTTAATATTTCTCAGACGAGAGGGATGTAGAAGCTGATAGATACCATGGCTTCAGCTTATTGACAGTTCTGTTTTTCAGGATGTATACAGTGAGATGTGCTGACTACAACCATCTTCAATAACGAGGATTGAATACTCCAGGAAATGTTGACATAATTAGCTTTGGCTTGAACAGCTGTTCTTTTTTTGTGAATCCAGTTGCAGATAGAGCACATCTGTGCTTTAAGTTCAAACTCAGGTAGGACCCAGGCCAGTTGGGGGAAATGATATTTATTATCAAGGTGAACCACAAATTTTGTTTCTTAATTGAGTGCTTCTTGTTGATCCATTTTTATTTCTTAAACCCTATTTCTATACACTTATCCACAGCTATCCTAATGCATGTAGCATCTATCCCAGGGGTCTGCAACCTTAAACACTCAAAGAGCCATTTGGACCAGTTTCCCACAGAAAAGAAAACACCAGGAGCCACAAAAACTCTTCCCGTGCCTGACTATTTCCTGAGCGGCCACAAAACTAGCATATGTAATTGAATTAAATGTTATGTTTTCTTCTGAAACTTTTCTTTTCTTAGATTTATCCATGGTTGGCCTAACGGATTGAAAATCACATGCCAGCGGGTGTCACACATTGGTGGTTGTGACGCATATTTTGAGTGACAGGGAGCCATAGCAGAGGGGTGAAAGAGTCACATGCGGCTTCAGAGCCACAGGTTGCTGACTCCTGATCTATCCTATAGTTTAGATCCGTGATGGCGAACCTATGGCATGCGTACCGGAAGTGGCACATGGAGCCATCTCTCAAGGCACACAAGCTGTCACTCGTTGCTCTTCCAGGTTCCGGCACGCTGACCAGCTGGTCTTCACATGTGTGGGAGCGCCGGAAACCAGAAAAGCAGCTGCCCGGTGCACATGAGCATGCCGGGAAGATGATCTTCTGGTTTACGGTGCGCCAATACTGGTTTAGACAGTTTGTGTGGAAGAAAGAGAGTTAAAACAGCTTCTCCTTAGGAGTTCTCAGAGTGTATAATATCCCAAGATGTAATTTGGCTTCAATTTGGCAAGATTTCTGTCTATAGATGAGGAACAATAAAGGAAGCTGCTAAGAACCTCAATGTGACTTTCTTGGTTTTTGGAGACTGTTATCAATCTCAGAATTTTCATTCTTATCTTATTTCAAATGAGAGTCATTTTCATGGGGCAATTATTCATATGACTTTACTTGTCTTGGGGGTACCAGATCCGGGAAACAGCTGGATGGTAGCTGTTATATACCATATAAGGAAGAAAGGAAGTGAGCTGCAGGCTTCACTCAGGTCCTCCAAATAGGCGGGAAAATACTTGTATCTCATTGGCTAAGCCATCTGGCAGCCCTCTATAAAAGAGGATACCGCCAGACAAGCAGGTTATTGGGTTGTACTGGTCTACTATTAAAGAGCTGTTGTTACTGAAGAACTGTTTCCGTCTCTTCTATCACCAAATCTAACAGTAGCAAAACCTTCTTTTAGCTGAGATTTAACTTTCCTAGTCCAGATTTGGTAGCTCTACTGATCTTCCCTTTCTTGCATATAGAAAGTAATTTATTTAGGATCACAATTGTAAATGGAACTGTTTTTTATGAATGGAAGTAAATATTAATTATATATAATTATATATATAATATAATTATATATTAATTATATATAAAAACATAGTGGAGCCTTTCACAACCGGTAGCTTATCTGAACAATGGTTAACTCTGCCGCTAATTTTTTTTAACATTTATTGATGCTTTCACTTAAAATCTAGTGTAATACCTTAACCGCTACATAAGACTAGCTTTCCTTCTATTTTGGCTACTGGGTTCAATACTGTTTCTTCCTCAGAAAACTTTTGACTGCACAAGGAAATGTGTAGATAAAATGATAGGGCCTAGTCTTTTGGTGGACTACAGCAGAACATCAAATGAAGGTTGGGTGGATGGGTGAGAGATTTGCTTTCTACCAATCGAAGTGATGATTGATAACTTGTTTGGGAATGTTGAAAGGAAAACCCATCTGGTTCAGTTCCAAGCTGGGAGAAAAACGCTGGAAACAACATGGAGGCTGATTGGAAAGAAAGGTTTATTGATGAAGGCATACCCACCATAGGGTATATCAATCAAGGCATATCAATACCCACCAGGGTATTGATGAAGGCATACCCACCAGGGTATGGTTCTGGTGCAGCCCTTGGATGAGTGGATGGATCTTCATAGGTTTCTGTGGCTTTGAACTTTGGACTATTCTGGGGGATGTGCAATGAAGGAGCTTGTGTTCTGAAAGGGTGTTGGGCAATTCCTATTGTGGCTTAATGGCTTTCGTCCTGTGTTGGATCTCGGGTGAGGGGCTGCTTGTTCTAATCCCACCATTTTGCGTTTGTTAACTGTCAAACTTTTCTGCAAGAAGGTCCCAAATATCCTGTCTTGAATGGATTACCAAATCTGCATTTCTAAAAGCAGTTTCTGCTTAGGGGCAGGGAGACTGGTGCTAGTTTCTGCCTCTCTTAAGATTTTTTTAAATTGCTCCTTTAAGGGAAAATATTTTATCCTTCCTTTTTAATATTTCCCAAAATATTGCATTCTTCCGGGGGCGGTGAAGGGGGGGGGGAGAGCTTCCCACAGGAATTAGACTAATTTCTGAAAACTAAATCCAGTCTAGTACTACTCACAAAACTACATTTACCTGCAGAATAAGTAACATCAGGGAAGGCACCGCTATTTCTGCACCAATTGCTGCGAAAAAGTGGGAGGCCAGGGTAGGCCCAAGATCCTCCTTCTGCACTTCCCATAGGTACCAACATGCAGGACAAGATAGTCCTTCACTCTCATCCTGTAGGGATCATTTTTAAAAAACATTCTGTTGTTATATCACACTCGGCATATTAGATTTCAATACTCATTTCCAGAATCAGATCACTGCAACATTGAAACAGTGCCTGAAGACGAAGAGCTTTAACTCATTTAATTCTCTCTTTTCTAGCCATGTAGAAAATACATTTGGTTGGGATGGGGAAGAGTATGAGTTTAAGCAGTTCCTTTTTTTGTAGCCTGAATTACCTATTTAGGTTTAGTTGTCATCAGAGGTGGGAGTCACTTACCTTCCCTACCGGTTCGCAAATGGGAATGTGCACTTTCTGTGCATGCGCAGTAGTCATGCATTATGTTTGGAGAGGTGGGCGGAGCCTCCTACAGCCGCCCCCACCGGTTTGCGCCATCAGGAGGGAACTGGCTGAATCCCACTGGTGATTGTCAAGATTCTCAATATTAAGATGTCAACTTTCTGTTCTGGAGTGACTGCAAATCCTTCAGTAACACAATAATGGGAGATTAACGCACCCATATCAGTTGATTTCTTTCTCTCTTTTTAGACAGGTTTTATTAATTTTTTCTTTTACATACATATTTTATGAACACAGTATTGACCGGGTCACATCTTTTACAACTTATAACATAATTATATGTTGATTTTTATAATCTATTCCAGTGTTCTTTTTTTGTTTTTTCCAGATACAATTTACGTATTTCATTTTCTGCCATAATATTCTTTTTTCTCTATTTTTTTATCTTATCTTAATCTCTTCTTAATACTTAATATATAAATGGTATCACCATCCACCCTTCAAATCCTAATTTCTTAGCATTGCTTCAATTAATTATCTTATTTCTCCATTTATAAAATATATTTCTTATAATCCCCATCACATTTTTTGGTTATAAACAATAAACTTCATCTTATTCACCAGTTGATTTCTATAAGACCCGTTTTGGGTCTGTAGAAGAGACAGCTGCTTCTGGTTCAAAGTAAGGAAACGGAATAATAGAGTACATAAATGTTAAGTGTTTATTTTATTATTTGTTTAAAAACACTGAGTTGTCCTTTTTTCTAATGAACCACACTTCCCCCCCCCCCTTAAATAGCTGTTGGTTACTGACATATTTGAGATCCTTGTAGATAAACCTGGTTCTGATCCAGATCAAGCCATATTTTGCAAATCAGAAAGCTTGTACAGTGTCTACCTAATATTGGTTGGAGAACTCAATTTGCTCATGGGATCAAAGGGGAAAAAAGGCAAGATATGATAGATATGATATGATATGATATGATATGATATGAATAAATAAATAACTTTATTGTCATTGTATGTGTATACACAGTATACCCATACAACAAAATTCACTTAACACCCAAAGACCAGGTCCAACACACATAACAATCCCCAAACACACTCCCACCCACCACAAATTCCCCACCCCTAAACCCCACACCCAAACATCCACACAACAGACCAAGTAATGCTGTCCAACAGCTCACTGATGGTGGCCCTTTAGTTCATTGTTGAGTGCAATTATAGCTCTGGGATAAAAAACTACTCAGAAAAACGTATGGTCCGAGTTTTAATTGTTCTGTATCTTCTACCAGAAGGCAACAGTCCAAAAAGATTGTAAGCAGGATGGGAAGAGTCTCTGAGAATGTTATCCAACTTTCTCAAACAGCGAGACTGGAAGGTGTCATCCAGGGCTGGTAGCTGGAGTCCGATGATATTCTGGGCAGTTTTAATGATTCTCTGTAGAGCAATTTTGTCTGCTATAGAGCTGCTCCCATACCATGCAAGAATGCCGTATGTCAGGACACTCTCAATGGTGCTGTGATAGTAGGACAGAAGTAGATGCTGAGATAGATTTATCTTCCTGAGCATTCTCAGGAAGTACAGCTTCTTCTGTGCCTTCTTCACAAGCATGTTAGCATTCATAGTCCATGAGAGGTCCTCCGAGATATAAATGCCCAGAAATTTAAAACTATCCACCCATATCATGATATGATATGATATGATATGATATGAGTCTGCTTGAGTTCTCTAGCCAAGAACCCACCAGATTTTTTTCAAGTAGAAAAGAGGGCCAAATGCAAGAGAATTATTCTAAACTTGATCTCAGATCAAGATGCGTTTTTTTCTACACCAAGGAGAACTACTTCTGAGTTATAAACAGTGCATGTATTGTTCTAACATCATTGTATTCAGCTGATTCTACCCACACTCAGGCCTGTCTTCAGAAACAGAAAAGTTCTGGCTTTTAAACATTAATGTGTGCATAGATTCTTCAAATTTCTATGCATAAAGGTTTTTTTCCCCCTACACAATAGGTAAAACTCTGTCAGTAATATGTATTCCAAAGAGTGCAAGATCATAGAACAGGGTTCGGCAACCTTAAATACTCAAAGAGCCACAAAGGTCCTAACTGGAAGCCCTCTATTCAATTCTGGAGCCAACCGGAAGTCTGGTTCCTCACCATAGAGTCTTTCTTAGCACAGCATCCTTTTTCTTCTACCTGTCCTAACCGAAAGCGCTATCAATTGGGGAGCCAGCCAATTATATTTGATTATAGATTAAATTGTATAGGACGATTAAAAGGGAAGATTATATTGTATGTAATAATGAGAATAATGGTTATAATTATGGTATGTATAAAACTGTATGTATTTAAGAGAGATTTGATATAGACAGTACCCTGCCTTTGCAGAAATGGAAACGTTATGTATAACAAAGGAAAACGTATAATAAAAATAAATTTTTTTTAAAAAATTGTGGTGCCGACCGGCAACAGGGAGCCGCAGCAGAGGGTTGAAAGAGCCACATGCGGCTCCAGAGCTGCAGGTTGCCGACCCTTGTCGTAGAACATAGAATCATAATACATACAATATAATCTTCCCTTTTAATCGTCCTATACAATTTAATCTATAATAAATATAATTGGCTGGCTCCCCAATTGATGGCACTTTCGGTTAGGACAGGTAGAAGAAAAAGGATGCTGTGCTAAGAAGAGACTCTATGGTGAGGAACCAGACTTCCAGTTGGCTCCAGAATTGAACAGAGGGCTTCCGGTTAGGACCTTTGTGAGACCGCCTTCTGCCACCAATAGCCTCCCACCGGCCAGTATGCTCGCACAGAGAGGGCCTCCTCAGGGCGCCGTCGGCCAGACAATGTCGGCTGGCGACCCCCAGAGGGAGAGCCTTCTCTGTGGTGGCACCCGCCCTCTGGAATGACCTACCCCTGGAGATACGCAGGATATCAGACCTCCGGACTTTTCGTCGGGCCCTTAAAACCCACTTGTTTCTTCTAGTCGGACTAACTTGATCCCATCCTCTGTTTTAAATTGGAACTGATTTTAAATTGGATTGTTTTAATTGTCAGTCGAAATTATTTAATATTTTTAAAAATTGTTTTAAATTTTATATATATCATGTTTTACTTTGGCTGTTCACCGCCCTGAGTCTGCGAGGAGAAGGGCGGTTTATAAATTGAATCAAATAAAAATAAAAAATAAATAAGGGCTGGAAGGGCCAAGAACACAGAAAACATTGTGATAGAAAGTTTGCAAATGGGGCAGTCCAAGGCCAGTTTGAAAAGCAGAATAATATACATGCTATCAAGAAACCAGAAGAGGAGGAGAAAAACCAACGTTGAGGAATCTGTTTTAGTAAATGGAGCCAGAAATACAAGGAGAACTGTAAACATAGATCACCTGCAGCAACTGACTGCCTTCTGTTCCCAAGTTATATGTCCTACTGAAGCTTGTTTGCATGGCTGAGCAGTTCACTTGAAGGGAAGCCTAGTGTAAACTACAAGCAAAGTGTTATTCTTTGGCAAAGCTTCTTTGAGGTCATCTGTGCATGGATCTGCCTGCGAAGATTTTGAAGTAGCTGTATTCAACCTTAAGGGACAGTCAATCCCATCAATATTTTGCAGACACATTTAATGACATATCCCGCCAGATGCTCTGTACAGATCTACTTTTAAATTCCATGCACCAAATAGTATCTTAATGTCTTAACTGGTGAGTAACCCTTTATTCTCAAAAAGCTATTTCCATTTTTTGAAAACACATTTTTGTGTGTGCTGTTGACTTAAGTTTTTAATTCCTGGTGACAGCCTGGACTAATCCCTGCAGTTTTCTTGGCAAGATTTGAGAGATGATCTTCCTAGGGCTGAGAGAGAGAGAGTGACTGGTCCAAAGTCATACAATTGGTTTTATGCCTATATGGGGGGACTAGAACTCACAATATACAGTTTCTGGCCTGATGCCTTAAACACTACAGAAAACTGGCTCTTTTGATTGTGCTCTGCTATATGACACTGCCATTCTCACCAACCTTAGTCTGAATTCCTGGTCAGATTTAGAGGAAATACGTTTTGTCTGAATTCTCCTCATCCAGCTCTTCTTCCTCAGATGATGATGATTTGTCCAATGGGGTCAAGTCAGTGCTTTGCAGTCTGCAATATCTACTTTGTAGGGTGTTCAATGAATGAATAGATCAGGATTATATACCCAACATACATTATGGATTGATTTAACTGTGATTGAATAAAGAAGACCTACATATGAATCCTTCAGGAATGAATTCCTGAATCAACTTTGGACAATTGGAATGCTCTTTGTCTGTGTGTTTGGTCACACTGAAACAGAAAAGTGATCAAATCTTTTGCTGGACACTTTCCATTGTTAATCTACAGCAGCCATTTTCAAGATACTATCTCAACGTGTGGTGGAACTTCCCTCCCCAAACTACAGCAAAAGTTGGCTCCTGGATTTGAATTCCCATTTAGGAAATCTGGTCTACCACCTTCACTGTTCATTGGCCTTGGGGGCAATAAAGAACTTCTATGAATCTCAATTTGAATACCCAATACATAAGCCTGTTTGATCTCCCAGAAACAAAACTTTTACTTGAAGAACTTTTCCCCCTCCACTTCCTTTCTCAATATGTTTTCTTCACTAATATTTCACCTCTCTCCCATAGTGATTTACTGAGGTACTTGAACACCCATGAGGCATAAAAACAATCTACTCCTTACTTTCTTGTTCCTCATCATTCTGATGGGAAACAAAACCTTCCTTTTTAACAGATGCAATCACGAAAGATCAAGATACAATCATCAAAGATCAGAATTAATGATTTATCTCTTTTAGTGGCAACTAATTTGACTTGTAGGGAGTTCAAATACTGTTCAATACAATTCAGTGAACATTGGTCAGACTCAGTGGCCTTCTCCTGTACTTTCTGCTTATGTTCCCTTATGTTCCCTTTTCAAAATGAAATCTCTATCTTCCTGTAACATTGAAGGGTCATATCTCTTTTTTTTTTAATTGAAAAAGTTTTACATTACATTTTATTGTGAAACCCCCTTCCCCCTCCCGACCCCCTACTAAACCCCCCCTACCCCCCTACCCCTCCCTCCCCCCCTTGACTTCCGCTATTTAACAAACATCAACCTTAACATATTTAACCATTTTTAAAGGTGAGATCCCTCTAAGAAAAGAAAAAAAAACTCTATAACCTTATTTTAAAACATTTTTAACCTTAAATAAAAAAACACTTAACCCTAAACAATCTATTTAAAAAATCTAGTAACATGTTTTGAGCATCATACGGATACTAAAAATATATAACATTAACTATAATTCCCAACATTGAGCTTGTAAATTCCATTACATAAAATATAATTAAAAATCAAATTCAATACATTCCCTTCTTTGAATATCAGAAAAAAAGAAATACATTTCTCTTTAACATTTAGTCTAAATATCAAACTTATAAATTCAATTACATAAAATATAATAATACATTTCTCCTTAAAATAAAAATTTATCAAATTCAATAACTTTCTTTTAAATTACTTAAATATATAAAATTTAAATTCAACTGAGCACTAATTGAAACTTCTTACTTTGATATTTATTCTTCATATATTCTACCCATTTCCTCCACTCCTTAACAAAAACTTCATGGGTCCTATCCTTCAGGTATGCAGAAATTTTGGCCATCTCTACCAAGTTAGACATCTTCAATATCCATTCCTCTATAGTAGGCACATTATCTTTCTTCCAGTATCGACCTATCAATAATCTAGCTGCAGTAATCATGTGTAAAATTAATCTGGTATCAGTTGCTGAACAGCCCTTAACTATTCCCAACAAAAAAAACTGAGGAGAAAACTCCAGCTTCTTCTTCAAGATGTTCTGCATTACCCACCAAAGTTTAATCCAAAATGATTTCAATTTTCTGCATGTCCACCAAATATGGAAATATGTTGCATCCAAACAATCACACCTCCAACATTTAGGTTGAACATTTGGATACATACATGATAGCTTTTTGGGATCTAAATGCCATCTATAAAACATCTTATAAAAATTTTCCCTCAAGTTCTGTGCTTGTGTAAATTTAACATTCTGGACCCAAATCTTTTCCCATGTTTCCAACATTACTGGTTCTGCAAAATTCTGTGCCCATTTTATCATACAGTCTTTAACTAATTCACCCTCTGAATCTCTTTCTAACAATAAATTATACACTCGTTTAATATGCATCGGCCCTTTACATTTTATCTGAGTCACCAAATCTTCTTCATGTAGCATCAATCCAATTTTCTGATCTTCTCTCCATCTTGCTTGAAGTTGAAAATACTGCAACCAGGTTAGATTGACTCCTTCTTCCAACAGGGTGTTCAAAGATTTCAAATACCATCTGCCCCCATCATTAAAAAGTATCTCTTTGTACAACAACCCCCCGAGTGACTTTATATTTGGCATAATATGCCCAAGATCCAACCACAAAGTTTTTTGTAATCCAATTGAAGCTGGTGCTTCTTCCAAACTCTCAACCAGGCGTGTCTTAAGATATGCCTATTAAATACACTGTCTCTCTTATCTTCATAAAGTAAGTATGCATGCCATCCAAATTGCAAATCATGGCCTTCTATATTCAAAATTTCTCTTTTAGTTGTTCCAATCCAATCTCCAACTTGTGTCAACACTGCAGCTTCATAATATAAACGTAGATTTGGAACTTTAAGGCCACCTCTTTCTCGAGCATCTTGCATAATCTTAAGTTTAACTCTTGGTTTTTTCCCATTCCAAATAAATTTATTTAAGCCTGCTTGCCATTCCATCAAGAACTTATCATTTTTAAGCACCGGAATCATTTGAAACAAAAACAGAAATCTAGGTAGAACGTTCATCTTAACAGCTGCTATTCTACCAAGCAAAGATAGTTGCAGCTTCTTCCATATGTCAAAATCCTTTTGAATCTTATGCCAAAGTTCCTCATAATTATTTTGAAAAAGTTTTATATTAGATGCTGCAACTTGTACCCCTAGATATTTCACCTTTGAAGCTATTTCAAAGCCTGCCACCCTTTCAAGTTCATTCCTTTGTGGTTCCAACATATTTTTAACTATCATCTTAGTCTTTTTCTGGTTCAGGCTAAAACCTGAAACCAGACCATATTCCTCTATAATGGTTTTCATCTGGATGATTGATTCCAAAGGTCGTGTTAGGGTAACAATCAGATCATCTGCGAATGCCTTTGTTCTGTAGTCTCTTTGCCTTATAACTATTCCCTTCAGTTTGTCCGAGTCCCGTAGAGCATTCAACAGCACTTCCAAAGTCAATATAAACAGTAATGGAGATAATGGACAGCCTTGTCTTGTTCCTTTTTGTATGTTGAAATTGGTAGTCAAGCTGCCATTAATAATAATTTGTGCTGTCTGTTCTTGATAAATTGCTGAAATCGCTTGTATAAACTGTACCCCAAAGTCCATTTTGTGCAATATCTTTTTTAGAAAGTCCCAGTTGACTCGATCAAAGGCTTTCTCCGCATCCAAAAAAACCAGCACCGCAGAGATCTGTTTCTTTTCCTCAAGATATTCCAACAAATCTATAAGTTGCCTGACGTTGTCCTTCATATGTCTACCTTCTATAAAACCTGCTTGGTCTTCATGAATCACATCTTGTATAACTGGCATCAGTCTGTTGGCTAATACTTTAGCGTAAATTTTATAATCCGTATTCAGGAGAGATATTGGTCTAAAATTTTCAGGTTTAACAGATTCTTCTTCTTTAGGTATCAGTGAAATAAAGGCCGTTTTCCATGAGGGGGGTATTTTACCCCCCTGCTGAATGTTACAAAACAAGTCCTTAAGATGCTCAACCAATTCCTCTTGCAAAGTCTTATAATATACTGCCGTCAAGCCATCTGTGCCAGGAGCTTTAGATAATTTCAATTGTTTTATTGCATATAAGATCTCTTCCGATGTTATAGGTCGGTCCAGTCTATCACTTTGTGTACTAGAAATTTTTGTGACTCTCTTATTCTGCAAATATTCATCGATAAGGTCCTCTTTGATTTTATCAGCTTGGTACAATTTAGAATAATAAGTTAAAAAAGCTTGATGTACTAAGTTTTGCTGATGCACTCGTTTCCCTTTGTACTCAATAGTATTTATCATACGAGAATTTTGTTTTTTCCTCAAAGTATAAGCCAACCATCTGCCAGGTTTATTGGCGTTGCAAAAAGTATTATGTTTCGCAAATTGCAGATTAGTTGCTGTTTGATCCGCCATCAATATTTGAAATTGATCTTTCAGGAGTTTTATCGTTAATTGTACCTTTTCATCAGTCGGGTTCTTAATAAGCAATTGCTCTTTCTCCTTTATCTCTGTCTCCAAATCTATTCTTTTCTTCTGACATGTTGATCTGTATCTAGAATTTATATAAATCAGTACACCCCTCATATAAGCCTTGGATGCATCCCATACTATTTCAATATGGGTACCTTTGTTCAAGTTAGTGTCAAAAAATTCTTTAACATTTTTCTTAAGGTCCATAATGTACTTTTCATATCTAAATAAATTTTCATTCATACGCCAAGATCTCCTTTCTCTCTTGCCCAAATTTATCTCCATCCACACTGGACTATGGTCCGTTAAGGTTCTGGGAAATATTTTTGTCTTAGTCACCATAGTAAGTAAATCAGTAGTAACCAACATAAAATCAATTCTCGAAAAAGATTTGTGTCTGTCAGAAAAAAAAGTAAAGTCCAATTCCTTAGGATGATGAATTCTCCAAACATCCTTCAACTCTAATTCTTCTTTCAATGAAAAAAAAGTCAGTGGAAGCTTATTCCCTTTCTTAGCAGACGTCTTTTTATCAAGCGTTGCATCAATCACCCCGTTCCAGTCACCCATAATCAAAAAAGACTTATAATTCCACTGCAATATTTTATCATTCAGCATTTTATAAAAACTTTCCTGCTGCTGGTTCGGGGCGTAAATGCCAATTAAGAGCGTCGTAGCATTCTGTACAGTTATTGCAACTGCAATGTATCTCCCCTCATCATCCGCTTCTATAAGTTTAGCTGGTATTCTTTTAGAAATATAAAAAACAAGTCCATTCCTTTTAGCCACACTAGAAGATATAAAATGTGATCCAATTTTTGAAATTAAGAATTTCTGGTCCTGGGTTCTAATATGGGTTTCCTGCAAGCAAACAACATCATTATTATATTGCTTCAAATAGTGAAGTATTTTTCTTCTTTTCTGTGGTGAGTTCAAGCCATTCACATTCCATGATAAAATTCTGAGCGTCATTCTGAAAGTGGTCGAAGCCCTTTAAGCATTTCACGAAGACTCTCGCCAACCGCCGACGTCTTCGGTCTTGCCCCTCCCATGGCTTCAGAGTATGATTTTTTCCCCTTTATTCCATTCTCATCCTGTGGTATCTTCCCCTGATACGTCTCCAATCTTTGCTTCCCTGCGGCTCGAGTTATACGTTGATCCTTAGGTTCTTGCAACAATAAATCCAGATCGGGCTCCACCTCTCTTGTAGCTCTAGATTGCTTTGGTTTCACCTCAAAAAGTTCTATTAATGAATCCTCTGAAAAACCTCCTACCGCCCCTAGAATTTCCTCCCTTGGAACTTCTTGATTAGCCTGTCCTTCTTTTGGCAAAGCCTCTCCTTGAATCCCCTCTTGAGGAGCCTTCTCAACTGAAATGTCTTCAATAGGTAAAAGTGTAGAAGAGCGGGGTGATATTGAATTTTTTTTCAGAACATTGTTATAGAACTGTTCCGCCTTCTCCACAGAGTTAATGCGATATCTTACATCCTCATGTCGTAAAATGATACCAACAGGAACATCCCACCTAAATGGGATCTGACGCTTTTTCAACTCATTCACAAGGAAACCAAAATCTTTCCGATCTCTTAGCATCTTTGGTGGTAACTCTTTGTAGACCCCAATTTGGTTGCCATCATGTTGAACCGTAGTTTGGAAGGAACACTGCAATATGTCATTTCTCAATTTCCTCTCAGTAAAGTAAATCACCACATCTCTTGGCAAATTCCTCTGTTTCGCTATACGTGAGTTGGCTCTATACAGTTTGTCAATTCTATTATCAATCACAGCTGGTTCAACTTTTAAAATCTTCGCCAACACCTCCACACAGGTTGCCCTCAAGTTTTCTCTATTATTCTCCCTTAAGCCTCTTAATCTTATGGCAAACTCCATATTCCGAAATTGTAACATCGTGATCTCCTCTTCAAACCTCTGGTTCTGCACCCCCACCTTAAACATCTGTTCCTTTACTTCTTTTTTGTTGGCTTCCACTTCAAGATTTAAATCCTCCACTTTTTTCTCAATCACCAATAGGGCATCAGTGAGAGCTGTAGCTACTTTGGTTACACTCTGATGTAATCCTTCAGTTTTTTCTTCCACCAACTCCTTCACTTCCCCCACCACCATTTTCATTTCTTTTTGATTTTTACTCATCCTTTCTTCCAGTTTGCTCATTTGACCAGAAAGCTCTCCCAAATATTTATGTAGAAATGCTTTCAAGTCTTCTGTCTCACTGTCCTGTGACTGTTTTGGCTGTTTTGAGGCTGACACTGACTTTTCCTTTGTCTGATGTGTGGGGGAATCCCCCCCCGTTCTCTTTGAAGCCATGCCTGAACAGAGTTTAAATCTTGGGAAAAAAGAAAAAAATCTTCCTCCTTTTCCTGACCTCCCCAGTTTTACAGAAAAGGAGTAAAATCCATTAACTTTTGCAATAAAAAAAAACTTGTAAAACTTGTAGATAAACACAATGCAATTACAGGCAGGCACACTTTCACTTTCCTGTTGCACTTTCTTCTTTCCGCTTTCACTAGCTCTGTTTTAATCAGCCGCCATTTTCAAGCGCTTTTACACTCAGATAGCTTGCTTTCCAGAGTTAAAAAAGTCCATTTAAGAACATTATACTTATCAAGAAGAATTCCAAATCTCACCAAACTAGTTGATAATCCTTTAGAAATTAGCTTCGTTCGTTGGCGATTCCTCCCCGTCTTGTTCTGGCTGGCAGAAGTCCCGCGCCGCTCGGAGATCCAGCAGCTTGTAGAGGGAGCCCAAACAAGAAGCGCTTGCCAGGGCTCAAAGACTTCCCTGGCTGCACTTCTGGGGCTCAACCTGTCACTGCCCACTCTTGCTCCCCCTTATTACAAAAGGGGAGCTTTTCGAGCCGCTTTTTAGCGAAAAAAGCGGCTCTACAGGCAGCGGGGGCGGCGGCCGAACGAGCGAGCCGCCCTGCGATGAGGCGATCGCAAACCGGAAGTCCGAAGGGTCATATCTCTTTGTTAAATGCATCTTGGCACTGAATAGAGATAGAATAGAATAGAATCAGAGGTGAAATCCAGCAGGTTCTGACAGGTTCTGGAGAACTGGTGGCAGAAATTTTGAGTATTAGAGAACTGGCAGCAGAAATGTTGAGTAGTTCGGAGAACTGGCTGGTCCCAGAGTGGGGTGGGAATGGAGATTTTGTAATATCCTTCTCCCAGAAGTGGAGATGGAATGGGGATTTTGCAGTATCGTTCCCATGGAGTGGGGTGGGAATGGAGATTTTGCAATATCCTTCCTCTGCCACGCCTACCAAGCCACGCCCACCAAGCCACACCATACCCACCAAGCCATGCCCACAGAACCGGTAATAAAAAAATGTGAATTTCACCACTGAATAGAATAGAGGAGAGGAGAGGAGAGGAGAGGAGAGGAGAGGAGGAGAGTAGAATTAGAATTAGAATTAGAATTAGAATAGAATAGAATAGAATAGAATAGAATAGAATAGAATAGAATAGAATAGAATAGAATAGAATAGAATAGATTTGGTTTATTGGCCAAATGTGATTAGACACACAAGGAATTTGTCATGTGCAAACAATTATTTTTAAATATGCGGATGCAGTAACTTGGAGCGAGTTAGTAATGAGAACAACAAAGGCATGGAGAGTTAACTAAAACCTATTGTTGTAGTTGTCAGTGCAAATGTTTTTCTCTAGAGTGAGTATTTACTTTAGGGATAAAATGCATATTACTAAGAAAAAGCATTTCATATCATATTAGTGCCAACGTTTGTATAGAACAAGAAAGAAGGGAGGCCATAATGAAGTCATAATAAAACATTTGTATCTGCCTGTTTTCAGAATTTTACGGGTAGGTGGACTGCATGTACCCTTCTGATAACCAAGGGAGGGAGGAAAATGGTGATGACTGTTTCTCATCCATCCAAGGTATTCTGAACCCAGCTTCTCTAGGAGCCAATACATCTCCCTTAAGTGACAGTAACTGCAATCAATCTAAAAATGGCTTTTCTCTACTCACTCTGCCATATGTATTCTGTGAAGGGGATCTATTATGATTAAGCTGTGTTGTTGGGCCAATTGCTTCCGAACACGTCCATGAACATTATAGAGAAGGAGAATAAAATTTACATGTTATGACTCTCCTTTAAGGGAAATGATTCTTGGCCTCAGACCTCTTCCACATTGGAGCCGTTGTGTCTGCTTTCAAATCAGCCCACATGAATAGATGTGGCATTTCGCTCCTCGAGCATCTGCTCCAGTTTGTCTGCTGGGTGACAGTGCTGTCATAATAGCATTCATCCTTTTTTTCAAATGACATTTTTAACCTCCCTTTTCCTTGCGGTGGTTTGCATTCTTGTTTTTCTTCATTATAGACTTGAAAGATATAAGGCTGAGATATAACATATAACTAAGCTCTCCCAATAAACAAACTCTCACTGGACTTACCTGAGTATTCCCATTGTGCTGCATAGTTTCTTAGCATAATAAAAGACTTTTTACTGTTCTGCCCACAGAAGGACATCTTGTAATAATGCAACCCAATCACCTTTTATATGGTGATTCCTAAACTGGGAAAATTCCAAGAAAGGATGTGTGGCTGGGAGAAAGTAAAACTTGCAGAAGAATTAGTGTAAAAAAAAAAAAAACAATAATTTTCCAATACAGTAGCGGCCAAAATTGTGGAAAAGTGTTTTTTTCTAAAACTAGCTAATAACACCACTTTTTTTTTGGAATAGTACCATAAAATTATGTATCAATGGAAAGATAATTTAATCAAGAATGTAATGCAGTAACTTTTATGAAGAATTTGCTAATAGAATAGCAGTTACAGTATAAAGAAGAAAAGTGAAACACGTAGAAAAAGGGAGATATACAAAAATGACCACCATAGAAAAAATGAGATATACAAAAATGATCACCATGTCAGTTAATACTTAGTTGGGTAACCTTTAGCATGAAGTACAGCCTTACAATGTCTTCCCATGGAGTGAACCAAGTCTTTTAGTTCTGCAGCTGTTATAACGTGAAACCAAGATTGAAAGGTTGCTTCTATTAGCTGGGTTATATTGCTGGGTCACTTCTGACTAACAAGATTTTTAATCAGCTCCATAGATTTTCAACTAGTTATTCCCAGGCCATTCTAGCAGTGAAATATGCTTATCTTGAAACTCAAAAAAAAAAAAAAGTGTTGTTATTAGCCATCAAACCTCAAAAATACACTTTTACCAAAAGGTTTCCACAATTTTGGCCACTACTGTAGATTGGGAAGACTGAGGTGAAAAGATGAGAGAGGAGGGCAGTGGGTGAGGGAAAGCATTGCAAAAACTGGTGATCAGAGAGCAAGAATAGAAAGGTTGGATGGACTCAGTGGTGGTATTCTACCGGTTCGCACCGGTTCAGTAGAACCAGTTGTTAAGTAGTTAAGCAGTTCAGAGAACCAGTTGTTAGAAGAAATCTTCTTTTGTTTTTTTTTCCACTTTACAGGGTTAATCCTGTAAGGAATTACAACTTTCTGATGTTGTTTCCTAGCCTAATCTTTATTGCCCTGCTTACAGAAACTGCCACTCCATTAACCCTTATTACATTCTTGGCAGTACGCTTAGACTTACTGCCGCTTCTGGTTCTGGAGCTTCTCGGAGTTTTTTATTATTATTATTATTTTTACTTTCTTAAAGGGGAAGGGTTGTTTTAAGCTTTTTACACCACTGTTGGGAGGAAATACTCCCCTGTTGGAGTTCTTCCAGCCAGGATGCAATGATCAGCACTTTGAAGAAATAATTGAATAACGAAGCAGAAGCTTTTAATGACAAGGAACAGTGACATTCAGCAAGGCTTATTGGTTAGCTAGAAAGATTGACATTCAAATGTGAGTTTACATACCCTTTCTGAATTCTTGGTTTAAAACTGGGTTTTGGTGAAGTTTAATTCTGTGCTTGGTGAAGTTTAATCCTGTGTTTAGTGATGAGATAATTTTCCCTATTCAGCTTTGTTTGGAAGGAAAAAAGTTAATCTCTGTTCCTGAAAAGAAGCAGCTTCGGAAATCTGACTAGTTTCTGTATCTATTTGTTCTGGTAATTGGTTTAACAACCAACAGATACTCTGTTTGCTCCTTGGCTTCGTTCTGGAGAATTTAAATCACCTCTCTGCTAAAGGGTTTCACTTTATGAGCAAGAGTTGGCTGCTGATAGTTATCATTGCATTTTAACCATTTTAATTCCTCAAGATGTTCTGGCACCTTCCCTGATTTGTAACTCCACTTTGCAGGTATTTCTAATCTAATGATTGGTATTTAGGGCAGCTTTTTGCAAACAAAGAATCTTGTTGACCGGTCAAAAGTGTGAGGACCTGTCAGAAATGACTTTTTTCAGCCCACTGAGTAGTCCCTATGCACATAGCTACAGCCACCCCAGTCACATGACCAGCTAGCCATGCCCATCCAGTCACATGACCACCAAGCCACAGCCCAAAATAAGCCACACCCACAGAACTTTTAATTTTAACAATTTTTTTTGTTAAAAAATTTGAATCCCACCACTGGATGGGCTAATGAGAATTTTGGCAGCAGATTCTGGAAAAAATAGTGGGAGGAGGGCGCAAAACAATTGGAGCACCATTTGAACTTTATTGGCATTGACGAAATCACCACTGCAAAAGGCAGCTTTGCTTGGAACAGCTTACATCCTAGAACAATACCTTTAATGTCTGCTTTAAAACAAGTTAAGAAAACAAGTGCAATTTAGAATACATTCATTGAACAAAACGAAATGTTGATATTTCAAAGGAACAGAGAGAGGATTTCGTACTTTGGAATTTCCACAAGAAAGATAAAGCAAAGTTTTACATTTTTAAAAGACTTGAAAAGTAAGCAAAAATGTCAAATTTATTTATTTATTTCATTTTTACATGATTTACAATTTAAAAATAAAATTTATAGTCACTCATTTTATCACAAACTCTAGGAGGCTCCCAAATCTGGTTTAAAAATCAGGCTGAGTATGCAACCAAAATGTAATAATTCATTACATTTGTGTATTACCCGACTCCCCAAAACTCTGGGCAGCTCACAACATGAAACACATCACAATCAAACCAGTAAAAGATAAAGATAAAAGATGGCAAGTGTGACGAAGCAAGGGGTCATACCAGTGGTGGGTTTCAAATTTTTTTACTACCGGTTCTGTGGGTGTGGCTTGGTGGGCTTGTCATGGCTTGGTGGGCATGGCATGGAAAGGATACTGTAAAATTTCCATTCTCTCCCCAATTCAGGGGAAGGATACTGCAAAATCCCCATTTCCTCCCAATCAGCTGGGACTTGGGAGGCAGAGAATAGATGGGGGCGGGGCCAGTCAGAATTTTTACTACCGGTTCTCCAAACTACTCAAAATTTCCGCTACCGGTTCCTAGAACTGGTCAGAACCTGCTGAAACCCACCTCTGGGTCACACTCTCCAAATGTTAGAGACTTTAACTCCTATTAACCATAGCTAGCATAGACAATTGCAAGGCACTGTGGGAATGGTAGCCTTTCAAAGCAAGAGGAGGGCAACCAAATTATCTACACCCTAGTTAAGAATTCTCTGGCTAGATATTAGCAGTCTACTTTTCTCCTTCATTTAGTCTGAAGTTGGTACTTGTTATAGCCAAAGGATTCATTAGTTGTGATTTTCTGCAATCTGACACTTTTATATAATAGGCTATCTGGGACATAATGTTAATAATGTCCTTCTGGGAAATATTTTGTTATGCTTGTGTTCAAGCCTATAGAAAACTCCCTTGGCTGTGATCCAATCCACAGGCTTGCCTTGGAATAATTAGCATTTATCTGGCTCTTAAGGAAGAGAAAAGATGGTTTTCAGAGCTTCTTTCATTATGTCTTTTCAAGGGCCCAGGCTCTGCTGAAGGAACGCTGAATAGCTTGCTGTAAGAATATTGATAACTAGTTTTCATGGAAAGCAAAGAAGTGCCTCTAGCTGTTGTCTTTGGAAAGCCCTTAGCTGCATTAACAAAGAGCGTCTAGCTCAATCAGTTGTTCCACACAACCCATATAAATCTTAATATTTCTTTTCCTTTCATGTAGGCAATGGAAACACAGGCACTGGCGTCTGTAAATCCCAGCTGATGTCTTCACTTAGGTTCACACGGCATACTATGTAAGGTAAGGGTAAAGGTTCTCCTTGCACATATGTGCTAGTCGTTCCTGACTCTATGGGGTGGTGCTCATCTCTGTTTCAGACCCAAAGAGCCAACACTGTCTGAAGACGTCTCCGTGGTCATGTGGCCGGCATGACTAAATGCCAAAGGCACATGGAATGCTGTTACCTTCCCACCAATGGTGGTCCCTATTTTTCTACTTGCATTTTTTTACGTGCTTTCGAACTGCTAGGTTGGCAGAAGCTGGGACAAGTAACGGGAGCTCACCCCATTATGCGGCACTAGGGATTCGAACCGCTGAACTGCCGACCTTTTGATCGACAAGCTCAGCATCTTAGCCACTGAGCCACCGCTTCCTTGCATACTATGTAGTTTATTCAATAAATCCAAATTGAAACAAGTTGTAGGTTAGTGCAGTGTGTGTGTGTGTATGTGTATGTGATTGGAAGTCACGCATGGAGACACCCAGATTCATTTCCATTCTACGGGGCTAAAAGATTACCCTGATTGAAACAGAATTCTCTGCTTCCCAACTCTGCTTATCTTGACGTACAGCAAAACTTTCTGTCATGCTAGCTGAGTATGTGCTGGGATTATAATGGCACGTGATTTAGGCTTGCTGATTCTATGTATTATTGTGGCTAAGAAGTGCCTACATGGATTCAAATGTCACAGGTAGGTCTTACAATAATTTGAAGTGTAGGGTTTGCCACAGTGGTGAAATTCAATTTTTTTTACTACCGGTTCTGTGGGCGTGGCTTGGTGGGCATGGCAGGGGAAGGATACTGCAAAATCTCCATTCCCACCCCACTCCTGGGAGAAGGATATTGTAAAATTTCCATTCCCACCCAACTCTGGGGCCAGCCAAAAGTGATATTTGCCGGTTCTCCGAACTACTCAAAATTTCTGCTACCAGTTCTCCAGAACCTTTCAGAACCTGCTGGATTTCACCCCTGGTCTGCCATCTCATTACTTTTTATGAGTAGAAGGAACTAATTATAGGAATAATTTCTCTATTTTCAGCTCTCAGTCCTTGATATTTTGGATAATTCTTGTTTCAGAACCTTTTGTTATGCAAAATGCTACAGGGCCCTTTCAGTAATGGCACGATCTTTTCTTCTGCTTTTTTTCAAAGGGCAGACTCATTCTACTTTTTCATTTATGTCCTCTAACATTGGGTAAATGATTGGTTCTGCTTTGGAATGGTTATGCTTGTTGACTTCTTATTTAATGGATGTTATTTATTTTTAATCACTAGGTTAAAAATTTCGATGGTCAGATGTTTTTCTGTGCTAAAAGATAAAAAAATAAAAATAAGCCAAATAATTTTTAAAAATGCTCCTCAATGCAGTGGGTACATTCAGTATTGTCATTAGTTTTAAGAATGAAGAATGGTAGCTTTGTGGAAAATCTACTTCTATCTCATGAAAGGGTTAAACATTAACCCTGAAAAAGCAGTGGTGTGGGTGTATTTTAGTGTTTGTTTTGTAGCTAGCCTTAGATAGATCCAAAAATAGATATTTATTGTATTGAATGGTTTGAGATGTTGTGATTATTCCAGATTTTTATGCCATATTTTTGTAGGGTTATCTAAACATGTCAAGGTGATTATCCTGAATCTTTGTGGATAGGATCTGATGAATAATCATAAATAACAATCAACATTATTCAATTTGGTATTTTAGAAGGGTTAACTATAATATGTTGAATTCTCAGCCAGCATAGACGATGTAGCTAGAAGGTACATTTAAAGAAACCTGATTTAGGGTATAAGCAAACACAGAAACATAGACTCTCAAGGATGGAAAATAACCCTAGTAAATCACGAGAAAGAGAGATGATGATGAAGTGAAAGGCAGGACTGGGCCCTTACAACAATGCTTAATATGAATATATGATAGGTTTAATGTTAGGCTTGCTTAAATCTTGAATGGAATGTTATCAGGGATTATAATCAAGGAATCAAGAACAGGTAAAGTGTTAATACCATTTATTGTTAAGGCCACACTTGGACTACTGTATTCAGTTTGGTCATTTGATGTAAAAAAGATGTGGAGACTCTACAAAGAGTGCAGAGAAGAGCAACAAAGATGATTAGGGGACTGGAGGCTAAACATATGAAGAATGGTTGCAGGAACTGGGTATGTCTAGTTTAATGAAAAGAAGGACTAGGGGAGACATGATAGCAGTGTTTCAATATTTCAGGGGCTGCCACAAAGAAGAGGCAATCAAGCTATTCTCCAAAGCCCCTGAGGGTAGGACAAGAAGCAATGGGTGGAAACTAATCAAGGAGAGAAGAAACTTAGAACTAAGAATAAATTTCTTGACAATTAGAACAATTAACAATTTCCTGAAAGTTAGAACAACTTGCCTCCAGAAGTTGTGTATGGTCCAATACTGGAAGTTTTTAAGAAGATGTTGGATAACATCTGAAGTGGTGTCGGGTTTCCTGCCTAACCTGGGGATTGGACTAGAAGACCTCCAAGGTCCCTTCCAACTCTGTTATTCTATTCTATTCTATTCTATTCTATTCTATTCTATTCTATTCTATTCTATTCTATTCTATTCTATTCTATTCTATTCTATTCTATTCTATTCTATTCTATTCTATTCTATTCATGTGTTCCAATTAGACTGTGATGTTAAAATACAGGGGCAAATCTCTTCCATACCCTAGGTTGAAGAACTACATGATTATGCTTGAATCCATGGAAAACCAAACATAAAGGCAGCATTTCTAATTTAATTTCTGTTCACTTTTATGACATGCTTGCAACTAAAGCCTTCAAATTGACATTTGAAACAGCATTGCTGTTCCTTTTCATAAGGCACTGACTGTATTTGTCTTTGTATCCTCCTGAAATCCCAGCAGTGCAGAATCTACTCATCTGGAGCTTTGAAATGGCTGTCATGAGGATCTGTCTTTGAGAAGACTGTCAGAGGTTTCCCTACAGGCAAGGCTTCATTTCAACTTTCTTGAGAATCTGTAAACTCCTGTTTTGAAAGTGCGCATGTTGGAGGTTGCCTCCATATAGAATCCTGCACCCTGCAAAAATCTTATTTAGTCTCTGATAACTGCCAGGTACCAAAACTGGAACCCAATATTTGTGTTGAGAAGTACACTGGAAGGGCAAGGCAGGAATAAGAAAAACAAACACATAATGCATATGGAGATTTGTATTAAATTATTTCATTGTATTTCATTGTAATAAAATACATAATACTACCCAATTAGAAAATGTGTTTGAAATAGATTTTCTACAATTTTCCACTTCTGTTGGACTTCAGTTTCCAACAGTAGTCCAACGTCTGGACTGTTGTAATGCTCTCTACATGGGGCTCCCCTTGAGGAGCACCCGAAGGCTCCAACTGGTCCAGAATGCCGCCGCGTGAGTGGTTATGGGAGTGACTCGTCGCTCCCGGGTAACTCCCCTCTTGCACGAGCTGCACTGGCTTCCGATGGTCTTCCGGGTGCATTTCAAGGTGTTGGTCACCATCTTCAAAGTGCTCCATGGCTTAGGCCAGGTTATCTACAGGACTGCCTTCTGCCACTGAATATCTCCCACCGCCTGATACGCTCTCACAGAGAGGGCCTCCTCAGGGTGCCGTCAGCCAGACAATGTCGGCGGGTGACCCCCAGGGAGAGAGCCTTCTCTGTGGGAGCTCCTGCCTTATGGAATGAACTGCCCCCGGATATAAGAAAGATTCCCGACCTCTGCACCTTCCGTCGGGCTCTGAAGACTCTGTTGTTTCACCAAGCCGGCCTGACTGAATAGATTAATTTTAGTGGGTTTTAAATTGGTTTTAACGGGGTTTTAATAAGGGGTTTTAATAACGGCCAAATAGTTTTAACTTATTTTAGTAATTTTAATTTTTGGGTGGATTGTTTTAATATGGCTGTGAACCGCCCTGAGTCCCTCGGGAAAAGGGTGGTATAGAAATGCAATAAACTCAAACTCAAACTCAAACTCAAATGTCCTGCTAGACTTGCCTCTCTGAAGCAGCTCTTTGCATTGCCGTCAGTACGTCTTTCTCTAACCATCATTTAAACATTAGATAGGTGGCTCGTTCTTTACTTGGAATCCCAGTTAGTTTAGCTAGTGTTTTTCAAAGCTGGCAACCTTAAAATGTGCTGACTGCAGAATTCTGGGAGTTGAGGTCCAGTCAGTTAAAGATGCCAAAATGCTGGTTTAAGCCTTTCCAAGACTGTGTGTTATATAACAAAAGTTGTGTATCCAAACTCTGTGTATATCACTTCTACTTCAGTTCTTTAAGTTTATGATATTTTCATAATTGTGGCATAATGGATCATAAGGCATTCTCAGTTGTAGCACTTATATTCTAGAATGTATCTCTTTTAACTTGTCTTTTATCCTGTCCAGTCCTCCAAAAGATCTCTCTATTATTGCTGTTGTATTATGTATTTGGGACATATTGAGAATTTGGACGCTGACAGCTAAATCTATTTCTCCCTTCTTTTGTTCACAAATTGCCATTCGAATAGGTCAGTTCTTGGTATAACACTGTCTTCCACTGAACATCTTGTTAAGAGTGTTTGGCTCCTTCTGTTTTCCTAGACCAGCTGCTGCAACGGGACAAATGTGAAAATACTTTGCATTGTTTACACAAACTTTTGTTGCCACCGATCACTGTGAAGTCTTTTGTGAACAGGTGTATTAAAAAAACATGGGGTTATTTTCGGTACTTCTTCGCTTTCTTTTAACTCCCTCTCCCCATTTCTTAGATATTTATTTAGCATCTGTCCCGTGGATAAGTATTGGGCATTCAGGGTTTCTTTTTAATGTTACAATGATTAATGGTATCTTTTGTAAATATTGAGCATTGTAATGCATTTTCTTAATACCCTGATCATTTCAGTAAGAAAGACACTTCTATAGATATAGCACAAGGGTGTCAAACTCAATTTCACTGAGGGCTGCATCAGGGTTGTGTTGGGGAAAGGGATAGATGTGTCCAGGTGGGCGTGGCCAGGGTGGGCGTGGCCATCTTGACGTCACTCGTGTCAAAGGTACCTGTAGTGGCCTGGGCGGGGCTGGGGGATCCTTTTTTGCTAGTAATTTATTTTGCTAGCACTCTGCCAGCAAAAACAAAGCTCGAGGGCCCATGCAAAAACATTTTTGCTGGCAGAGGGACCGTGGGCTGATCCTCCGCTGTTTCCTGCCCCGCGGGCCAGATCTAAGCACCCCATGGGCCACATCCAGCCTGCGGGCCTTGAGTTTGACACACCTGATATAACAGCACGGTACAAATATCATTATATGGATGCTTACATTTCGTATTTGCATCAGAAATAGGATGCAAGTGTATAGTTGCAGCATTTGCAATTATACCCCACACTTGTGGTCCTTTGGGCAACCTTGTTGTTGGCTGTAAATTCTTGCATCAGTTTCACAGGGTACAGTTATTTCTAAGTGCCTCCCTACAGATACATAACCAGGGAAGATGGATATGTGGGAACAGCTGCTTTCTGCTCTCCACTGCTCTCTCCGACCAACTTTTCCCTCTTCTTTATAATGCTTTGAGAATGGATCCTAATTTCATCTCTGTTCTGTTTTTCATCCACTTTTTTAAAAAAAAACTTGCAAGAATTGATTCTAGTGGCATTGAAGGACATTTAAATTTAAAGTAACTTCTATCTGAATCATAGGCAGATTTGGTCCTCTGATGTCACTACCTTCCTATAAAATGTATGACTAAAAAAAAAGAATCTTATTTTCCTCACTTTGCCAGTAAGTGGTGCTATACGCATAGATTTGTCATCCTTAAAACAACGATGCCTGAGAGCCATTGAGTCTACTTTTAAAATAAAATAAAATACCCCAAATAAAAATGGGATTCCATAAAATGTATGCAATAACTTTTCTTCAAAACTAACTGTGGTTCAAAGTGTAACTAATTACTCCTTCTCCTTCTCCTCCTTTCCCCCTCCTCTCCAAACAGGATGACTAGATACTGTTGGTGGATCTCATAGTCCAGTGATGGCTAACCTTTTTGCCATCGTGTGCCAAAAGTGGGGGGAGCACAGTAGAGTCACATGTGCATGTGCCCACACCCATAATTCTATGTGCCCACCCCGCATGCACACGCAACTCACCCGTGCTCCCCCCACTTTTGGCATGTGATGGCACAGTGGGCCAGTTTTTCACCCTCCCCAGGCTCCAGAGCCTTTCTAGGAGCCTGGGGAGGGTGAAAATGGCCTTCCCTGCCCTCTTGGAGGCCCTTTGGAGGCCGGAAATGGCCCGACTTCCAATGGGACCGGAAGGCCCATTTTTTGCTCTCTCCAGGTTCCAGAGCCTTTCTAGGAGCCTGGGGAGAACGAAAAATGGGCTTCCCCCCCCAGGCCTTCCGGAGGCCGAAAACAGCCTGTTTCCCTACTTCCGGTGGGCTCACCTTGAGCTGAGTTTGCGTGCCCACTGATATGGCTCCGCGTGCCACCTGTGGCATGCACGCCATAGGTTCGCCATCATAGTCATAGTCTTTGTAAAAAAGTGAAAGATCTAGAAAAAGGAAGTGTCTCTACCCTTGTTTTACAACGGTGCTGCAAATTATCAGAACTTTGTACTAGAACTGTTCCTATTGCTTCCTTGCTTCGGTGTACTGGCAGATGGTAGAATGAAATAGGAAAATGCCTTTAAGATAATTTCTTCTATTTCTACACTCAAATTATCTTCCTGCCTCCAAGATTCCAAACATAGTTTTGGAACTCCGCAAGAAAAATGTAGCCTGAGATCTGTTTAAATAACAAAAGATCCGATGCCAAAGGAAGGGTTAAATATTTTCTTTCTGTCTGATCCTTCAGCCTCTATTTATTCCTGGTTTATGCATGGCTGCTAACAAGCAAAGAGAGAAGGTAGTACAGATTTTCTGAAATCCCTTTCTTAGGACGAATTCCAGTAGGCATCCCTAGATGCTTTTCTGTTCTGTTTGTGGTTTTGGGCAAGTCACAAATGGCTAATTTGTTTATTTACCATGTGTTATGAAACAAACAAAATGTTAGAAAGTTATATTTATGTAGTTTCTTACCAAGTACATCGAAACTGGAG
This sequence comes from Masticophis lateralis, assembly GCA_030761175.1. Lineage (NCBI taxonomy): Eukaryota > Metazoa > Chordata > Lepidosauria > Squamata > Colubridae > Masticophis > Masticophis lateralis. The sequence goes on along the minus strand of JAUDYJ010000006.1, from coordinate 78,504,731 downwards.
TTTCTTGTTTGGGACCAGCCAGAAATTTAACAACCAGTTTGCTTGAACCGGCTGAATCCCACCACTGGGGAGGGCATACTGGGGAAATAGTCACTGGTTTGCCATACGTAAACTTTAAATTTGGTATAGTGGTTAAAGGCCACTATAGCAGACTAGAATTAGGAAGACCATAGTTCTAGTCCTACCTTAGCCATGAAGCCAGATGTGTGACCTTGAGATAGTTCTTCTCTTTCAGCCTGCAAAGATGGAAGCAGTGCAAGTTACTTCCAAAACTCTTGCCAAGAAAATTGCAGGGACTAGTCCAGGCAGTTGTCAAGATTTTTTTTTTTAATTAGATTTATAAGCCGCCCTTCTCCAGAGACTCAGGACGGCTTACAATGCGTTAAGCAATAGCCTTCATACTTTTATATATATTTATACAAAGTCAGATTATTGCCCCCACAAACTGGGTCCTCAATTTACCTACCTTAGAAAGGATGGAAGGCTGAGTCAACCTTGAGCCTCAAACCTTGTAATAATTGCAGATAGCCGGATCTTAATAACAGGCTATTAGCCAGTTGAGCTATCTGAGGCTCTCAGACTGGAAGGCCCAGAAACAAAAACCTTAAATTGCAGAGGACGCTTCTCTGCAGGAGGTGGAGAAAGAAACCAGGAAGTGAAGCATGGTGCTCTGCTTTCCACAGATAAGGAAGTGAACTACTCCCAATTCTATCAGGGCGGCAACATATCTAGAAATGTGGCTTTTCGGTATTTCATCTATAATTGATTCAACTCCTGGTTCAACTGATGCAAGAGATCAAACAGAACTGGAGATGGCTTTGAACAGCCTCGGGAACACATCTGGAAGGATTTGGTTCTCTTTATAAAAAGAAAGTCTGATGTGAATCAGCTTTTAACACCTGGCAGCATCATAGATGTAGCTGTGAAGTTTATTTGGCAGTAATATTAAGGTGGTTTTGTTGCTGGTTCCTTCTAGGATGCCTTTTTGAGCCTAGGAGCCCTATAATTATCTGAGAGTCTTCTATCCAGGTACTCACCAGGCCTAGACATGTATAAGCCTTTGAAGCCCTGACAAGTTCAGCCAGGAGCTACTATCTACACGATAGGCAAAGATACTCCTTGTTTCAGACATATTTCAGACATTGGTGAGTCTTCCAATTATGCTCTGAGTTCAAGGGGGAAAAGGAGATGAATCAGAAAAGCCTGGAGGGCAGGAAAACAAACAAAAAAAGAAAATTAGACCTCATTTACTCTCTGTTCTGTTAATGTAACCTTTGCTAGGCAATGCAGGAACAAATCAAAAGGGCACAGCTGCAAGTGATCTGTGAACGATTTAACTGATTTTTCATTAAGCAGCTGTTTATGGGGAAGTTGCAAAATCTTATGGTCCATTAGCAGCCTCTGACATTACAGATCACTATGAAACCCACAATCTGGATTTTTGTGCATTTGATAAATTGCCTTGCTGCAATGGCAACCTATTAAAGAGGGGTCTCCATTTGGTCTTTCCTAATCTGAGGAAGATTCGGTAGGCTGGACAAGATCAGTTATTTTCCCCTAAGGTGAAGTAATGTTGTACATTGCATTACAATCAGCAATTTTTTGAAGGGAAAAAACAACAACAATCCAGCGAATTCAGAAAGAGCCAAGTCAGAGGTAAGAGACACACAAAGAATAATAATTAAAAAGAATTAAGCCATAAGGTACATTTCAGTAGTTTTCATTTTTCATTTTCAGGCATGGTACAGAATGACCATTTGGTACCCACAACTGTTCTAAACTTCCCACCAGTTTATCTATGGTAGGTTAGTGGCTGGGGAATTCTGGGAGTTGAAGTCCACACCCATCTTAAAGTTGCTAGTATTGTGAAGCACTGCTGTAGGGGATGCCACTCTGAGCAGGTATGGACTACATAACTTCTAAGGCAATGCTGAAATCCAAATTTTTTTATTACTGCCCGTGGCGTGGCTTGGTTGGCGTGGCTTGGTGGGCGTGACAGGGGAAGGATACTGCAAAATCTCCATTCCCTCCCCACTTTGGGGTCAGCCAGAGGTGGTATTTGCCAGTTCTCTGAACTACTCAAAATTTCCACTATCGGTTCTCTGAACTGCTCAAAATTTCCGCTACCGGTTCTCCAGAACCTGTCAGAACCTGCTGGATTTCATCCTTACTCTAAGGCACAGGTGTCAAACTTGATTGTGTCACATGATGTATCATAGTGTATCATGATGTATCGCAATGTTTTTTGCCTTTGCAGAGCCGGGGTGGGCGTGGCCTGTATATGACGTATCCGGCCCGCGGTCTGCCAGTTTGACAGACCTGCTCTAAGGTCTTTTCTTATTTACTATTTAAATACTTTGGATGCTTTCTTGCAATTATGTAAAAGTTTTCTAATAGCTGGCCCTGTTCAAAAGATTGGGCTTTCACAATTTTGAGAAACTGTAGAGTTTTTTGGAAAGTAAAATGTTGCATGTTCAGCATTTGCCTGGAGTAATTCTCACTCAATGGAAATCAGCTGAATGGAAAGGCTGACATAGAACAAGAACTATTTAACCGGCCTACAGAAATCATTTTATTGATTGATTGATCGATCATGTTTATATCACACCACAAATTATGCAGACTCAGCAGCTCACAGCATGAAAAAACAAGAACAAATTAAGACACAAAGAGCTCCCACCATCAACAATTCAGAACATACATTGGTTCACTCCATGGAGAAGTGACTCCAGAGTTTGCTGCAGTAATTTAGGTGTGTTTTTTAGAAGCAGCATTCAAAGGGTTCAAATACCATTTAAAGGAAAATCTACTAAGATCTTTAGTAAGATCTACTTTATCTGAACAAAACAGTACAATTGAGATCTGCATATGTAGGTCTTAGTGGGGGTAAATTGTAAAAGGCAACACAGAGATATGATTTGCCATTTTTTTTTACTTATTACTTTTACTCTATTTTCTAACATGATTTAATTCTGTATTTTATATTCTATATTCTGATATGGCTTACTAGCTAATCAATAAAGTATTATGTTTAGTGAAGTAGATTTTAAATAAGTAGTGATGGGAGCTCAGATAGATTAAATCAGGGACCCACCTGGTTTGGCATCCAGCTTAGAATAGTTAGTATGTTTTGAAAGCTCTCCATAGAAAATAAGCCAACATTTTTTTTCCATTACATGAATCAAGATATTATACATATTGTCCTCACTTACTGGCCCCAGCTGGGACTGGCAACTCTGTCTTAAAACACTGAGGTCACTAAATTAAAAAACAACAATAACCATGTGACTGTGCCAGACTTACAGCCTTACTTCCACTATGGCTGTTAAATAAGTAATTGTGGTCAGTAAGCAAGACAGCATGCAATGGAACTTGCAATTTCACACCCTCAATCTCCCTTAATTCTGCTTGTGGGAAGTTAGTTGTAAAGCTCATGAATGGTGATCATGTGATCGGTTACAAAATTGTTCTTTACGGTTGTATTGGAAATTGTATTGTAAGTTCAAACAGTCGCTAACCAAGACAGTCAATAAGCGTGGACTACCTGTAGTACTTTGCAGACATCTAAAGAATCCTTGAACTTCCATTTCTTCTCTTTTTCCTAACCGGAATTACTTTGTAAATATGAGTCTTAGGCAGGGGTGGGTTTCAAAATTTTTAGCAAGGGGCTGTCTGCCCGGTTGATGGGTGGGCGTGGCCATGGTGGGCATGGCCGACTCGGCCTCCTGCACCATGGTGGGGGGAGCGTTTTTGTCCGCCCTGGGCTCCGAAGGGTTTCCTTGAGCCTCCGGGAGGGCGAAAATGGCCTCCCCAGGCTCCAGTGGCCCTCTGGAGACCAGAAACGGGCCCATTTCTGGCCTTCCCAGACTTCTAGTAGGCCTGTTTTTCACCCTCCCTGAGCCTCTGCGTGTGTCCAGCAGTTACCTGCATCCAAAATGGGCCGCGTGGGGACTTCTGGGAGGGGTGAGGTGGGTGGGGCCAGCCAGGAGTGGGATTTAGGAGTTCTCCAAACTGCACAGAATCTTAGCTAGAGGTTCTTCCGAACCCCTGTGAACCCCCAGCAGCCGAGTTTAGGCTGATAAAATGGGGAATTAGCTTTCCCAGGCAAGGGATGGTGTTATGTAAACATACCTTAACTGCCCAAGACCTTGAAGCAATCAGCCACTTGCCTAATAATTTGGAAGGGCAGGAAGAAGAAGTATAGAGTTTAAAACCTTGAAATCACACATTAAGACTCTGATATTTTTGCACTGGAGCAGGGCAATCAGCTATTATGTGGGAGCTTTCATTCTTGTCAGCAATAAAGATTTTAATCTTACTGATAATATCTGGGTATTTGCTGCCAAGTCAGGCTGAGAGGTTGAACTAAGAATGAAGTACTGAAGGAGCTGTGATTTACTTCAGAGTCTGGGAGTGAAGCCTGATGGTAGCAGAGTTATTGATACTGAGGTACTTTAGCAAAATGGCCTTCGGTTTTACATGCTTTAAATCCTTACAGTGATTTTCTCATCAACCTGAGTTCCCAGCAAGATAGAAAAAAACCTCACTATTTTTAAGAAGGACTTTTATATGTTTACAGGAATGTTATTTCTACACGGATGATTTATAGCACATTTTTGAAGGATAAATTTGAGTTTCATTGAATTATCCTAAACAACTGCTGAGCTTTACTGATTGTTGACCACTGTTTTAGGTTAATATCTAATCAACTCCAATCTGTAAAGTCAATGGTGATTGTGAATGCTGCAGTGTGGTAAACTCCATCAGGGCAGGGCGATGGCATTTGAGAAAAAACTGTCCTTGTTTCTAGTTTCTAGTTGCAATGCCCTATAACGTCTTTTTGAGGGTAGGAGTTGAAACAATTTATGTCCAGGATGTGAGGGGTCTGTAGATATTTTCACAGCCCTCTTTTTGACTCATGCAGTATACAGATCCTCAATGGAAGCCATTTTGAGAAGAGGCTAGACAGCCATTTATCAGAAATAGTATAGGTCTTCTATGAGAGCAGGGGCTGGACTAAAAGACCTCCAAGCTACTTCCTAACTCTTACCATTACTGATCCCTGAACTAAACTGTCTTCTGGAGACTTCCTTCTGGCCACTGCTAAATTCTATGAAATCCAGTCTGTCAATTACACATGGCCTAACTATACTAAAATAACAATCCATAAATTGTGAGGCCCGTAGTCAATGGAATACTAAAATGCAAAGGAAAAAGCAGTTTGCAAAGAGTTTGCCACATTTGGTGTATAAAATAGCTAGGGTGGATTAGACACGTGTTTTCTACGAATCCCCAGTGTTACTCTGCAGAATCTAACTACCTACGCTATTCTTCTTACCAACTGAATATTGCCAGCAATTTTCTTATGCTACAGTTCATAGGTAATCATTGATAAATGAAGGAGGTTTGAGTTTCAATTGTTGGCATTTTTGAATGCAGGGGCAGGGGAGTAAGCTTCTGCCTGAATCTCAGGAACACTGTACTGAATCATTAGCCTCCAAAAGTATTGAGTGGGGGGACATTTTCTCCTGCCTGCCTCCGCATACTTTTGATTTATGTTGGGAATCTTGAAAACTACAGACTTTGCTCTGCCTGTCTCATCTTTAAAAAAAGGTTGCAGGAGTTTTGAGCAGAGAATGCAGAGGAAGAATTGGTAATGTAAAGAACCAACTGCATGATTCTGCATTATCAGTGAAAAGACCCAACACTGCACCAGTTCATGGTAATTTAATTAGGAAATATAAAGATGTCTCTGCCCTTAGGTTGTTTGGGATATACTGAAGGTCTTTAAATCTTCTTTCTTGTCTTCTGAACAACTTGCTAAAAAGATTTTAGGAAAATTGTGCTTGGAAACGAATTACTTTTACTTTAAGCAAGGGTGAAAGACTCTGTTAACTAATATGACCTAAAATTAAACAGGTCTTTTAGAAATAAGAATTTGTTATCTTATTGCAATTAGGTAGTCCTTTTTTATTTTATACAGTACATGTGTATTTACGCACAGTCACAGAAAGACTGGCCATTGCTGAGTCCATTTTGAATAGATTTTGGGGTGAACTATCTGGGTTTAATGTCTTTTCAGAGAGTTTGCCACATTTGGTGTATAAAATAGCTATGGTGGATTAGACACGTGTTTTCTACGAATCCTCAGTGTTGCTGTGCAGAATCTAACCACCTACACTATTCTTCTTACAAACTGAATATTGCCAGCAATTTTCTTATGCTACAGTTCATAGGTAAATCATTGATTAAAAAAATGAGGAACGGTTACAGAAACTGGGCATGGCTAGTCTAGTGAAGAGAAGGACCAGGGAGACATGATAACAGGTTCCAATATTTGAGGGGCTGCCACAAAAGGGGGTCAAGCTATTTTCCAAGGAACCTGATGGCCAGATAAGGAATAATGGATGGAAACTGAACAAGGAGAGATTCAAGCTAGAAATGAGGAGGAACTTTCTGACAGTGAGAGCAATCAACCCATGGAACAGAAGTTGCCTTCAGAAGTTGTGGGAGCTTCATCACTGGAAGCTTTCAAGAAGAGACTGGACTGCCATCTGTCAGAAATGGTGTAGGGTCTCCTGCTTGGGCGGTGTGTGTGTGTTGGACTAGATGACTTACAAAGTCTCTTCCAATTCTGTTAATCTGTTAATCATGGCCTTGAAATTATCTTTGAGGTCCATCTAATATCTCTAATTTATCAACACTGGACATAATCTTTCTTCCAGGAAGCAAACTTCTCTGTTTTCTGGCTACACACACTATCTCTATATTTTTAACCTTGGAAGAGATATCCTGTTATTTCAACTTGTTATCATCTATCAATCTGTAATGAGTTGGCATTCCCTTGTGATGTAATCTTAGTTTTAAAAAAAAACCATTGACCAATAAGGCAACTTTTGCACTATTTTCTTTAACCTTCAGTTGGGGATTCTTTACTTCTGCTTTGCTTCTGGCCATCAAAGTAGTATCAGCAGCATATCCGAGCTTGACTTCTCTCCTAGCAGTTTTAATTCCGATTTCTATTTCTCATAGTCCTGTATTTCTTGTGGTGTATTTGATACGTTAGTCAAATAATACATTTACACAGCATCAAAGTGAGGCTGCTATTCATCTGTTTTCAACAATGGTCCCAGCACAGCAAATGACACAAAGTTAACTCTCCCCCCCGAACGGAGCACTTGCTTCTTAATTTATCCTCGCACCATGCAATATTAATAAGACAACTCTTGCATGGCTGCCAGTTTATAGCAAATGAAATACTTTTATATCACCAGAACAGTGTAATTTACAAAAAAAAAAAAAGCTTGTCTCCAGAGAAGAGCCTTGAAAGAATAAGCAGTGAATTGTTTTCTCATATCTTTTTCAAGGAAGTGTGGATGGAATGTTTATTGCTTGGACATTTTCTCTTTTCTCTGGAGTTTGGCTTTCTCTAACATTTCCTTTCATTGCGAGGCTTTATTCATTGCTCCTTTTTAATATTTTTTTATGGAAGTGTTTTTATGTAGGCTTAATTTCCTACAATGAAATGCCAGACCCCAGGTTGCATGTAAAAACTGCTTGGGACTTAGGTTAATTTAAAATACAGTAACAAAATCCCATATAAAACTCTATTGATACATCAATCTGCAAGCGAGTCATCTGTCTTAATCTGTTTACTCCTTGTTTACCTTTAGAGGCAACTCAGGAAAAAATTAAATCTGGGCGTTTTGGGTTTTTAGATTACTTTAGAGGAGTTTTTGTGCTCTGTTAAATTCATGGAACTGGGAGTCCTTTGGAGGATGGCATATATTCAAATAGAGTGGAGTGGAGTGGAGTGGAGTGAAGTGGAGTGGAGTGGAGTGGAGTAGATTAGATTAGAGTAGAGTAGAGTAGAGTAGAGTAGAACAGAACAGAACAGAACAGAACAGAACAGAACAGAACAGAACAGATCAGATCAGATCAGATCAGATCAGATTCAGGTTAATGTCAGGATTCCAAGTAACATCCCCAATGAAAGAAAACTCTGAGGCTTCGATTTCCTGAAAGTTACTTTTTATTAGAGTTGTCATATTGGCACATCTGGGAAAACCCAAATCTGAAAGTTTCCAGGTTTTCCCCACTCAAGTGAAAGTTCAAGTCCCTGCCCAACACCCACATGTCCATCAAATGGTCCAATCATCCATCGTCCAAACTGAAGACACCCCCCCAGTCATCTGACTCCAGGTGCCAGGGCAATGCGTCCTTGACTCTCTGAGAAAGGAATGTTATTTTGACTACATATCACCCTTCCCATTTTCCAACAGAAGAATGTGTGGCAGACATAAAAACCCAAATGTAAAAGATGGCTTTCAGGTCTGACACTACTAGTCTTGTTGATGCAGTGCTTAAGCAAAAAAGATCCTTCCCCATGTCATAGTGTAGTCCTCATCTTGTCCTGTAAAACAATTGTTATGGTTTTTTTCATGCATGTCTTTGTGAGTAAACGAACTGCATTTTGAAAGAAAAAGTTTATTGGGAGGAGGTTTCTGTTTATTACACAGAAAGAAAAATGGTTTGTTTCAATGTCCAATAAATGCAAGTAATATGAGAATATCAAGAGACATTTCATATCATACAAGTTTTTATCCTGCTCTCAGGCGAAAGACAATATGGAATGATCTGGATCACACAGATTCCTCATTTGTGACTCAGACAATTGATTTCCCCATTATAATTATACTGCTAAAAAGCCAGTATAAAGACAATGTATGAATTGTTTTTAGGGCTCCTCCAGCTATATTGTAGGTTCAAACTATTTGAAGCTTTTTGGAGGCTAAGTGCAATTCCAAGTTTGAAACATTCCACTCCATCTCACAGCCTTAAATTAACATTACATTCATTTCTGCAGGGGAAATACTAAAACACAGACCCTGCACTCAAAGTTAAAATGTATAAATTTAAATTAAATACAAATGAAAAAAAAATTGAATGCAAAATCTGGATCCAAAATCTGAATACTAATACTTGCTTCTTTCATTTTTCAATCATGTCATATTTTATTTTATTTTATTTTATTTTATTTTATTTTATTTTATTTTATTTTATTTTATTTTATTTTATTTTATTTTATTTTATTTTATTTTATTTTATTTTATTTTATTTTATTTTATTTTAATATTTTATTTTATTTTATTTTATTTTATTTTATTTTATTTTATTTTATTTTTTAGAGAGAGGAAAGAAACTCCTTTTGTCTTTGAAATGCTTATTTTCTTTCTGGTCTTTATAGTTCAAAACCTACTGTTACAACTATCTCCATCTCAGATACAGAAAGAAAACAGAACTCAAAATAAGTCCATTGCTTATGAGAGTCACTTACTTCTGGATGTAAGCTTTTATTTTACATTTATTCTAATCATCCAATTCATGTTTACGGTTAGTTACCCATCCATGAGACATCCACTTTGGAGAAGGATTCAGTAGACTTTCAAAAAGCCTTTGACAGTGTTAGTTGGATCTCTTTTGTCGTTGGTTAACACTCCTTCACCCTTACCACCCTCTTCAGGCACAGAAAGTAACAAATGGATTAGAAATGGCAAATGTTTAACCTGTGAGTTATGGGCTCATCTATAGGAACTCAGGGCAGCAGGTCACAAATTTCTGAATTCCTCCTCAGTCCAAGGGGGGAGGGAGGGAGGGATGCTAGTGGCACAACTGGATATTGGATAGGCATGTCTGAGCTGGTGGCATCCACTGTAATGGCATGTGGGAATGATCTTGGGAGGCAGGAAGAAAAGCGGGGTTGTTGGAAGCATCACAGAAGGGATCCTCCCTACCGTGTTTCACTCGTGGGTTGCCCCTGGTTTGCACCAGTTCTATAGAAGCAGTAGTAAAACCAGCGGGAGACTCCACCCACCAATCCTGACGTAATCAGAATGCTTCTGCGCATTCACGCAGCCCCATTGCGAACCGGTAGTAAAGATACGTAGAACTCACCCCTGCCATGTTTTCCCGAAAACAAGATCTAATTGGAAAATAAACCCTAGCATGATTTTTCAGGATGCTCGTAATATAAGCCCTACCCCAGAAAAAAGCTCCAGTAAAGACTGTCACCAGACGGACGCATTTAAGTACCATATTTCCCAAAAAATAAGATATAACTAGTAAATAAGCCCTAATATATCTTTCGGAGCAAAAATTAGTATAAGCCCGAGTCTTATTTTGGGGAAAATATGGGTAGTTTCCTGGAGACTAAAAGGAAAGGAATAGAGAAATACTTTCAGACTTTCAAGATTCTGTTATGATAACTTTTCAGTAAAGATAGCAGTAGAATTCATAGTTGTTCTTATCTGGACTACTTGAAAGGACTGACATCTACAATGCTGAGGTTGCTTTTAATTTTTTAAATTTTGTATTCAGCCTATTTTTATTTATTTATTTATTCAACTTCTATAGCTCCTCAACCCCACCACGTGATTCTGGGTGGCTTACAATTCTAAAATTCTAAAACAATAAAAACATCCACAAAAGAAATATCCTTAGAAAGGATATTATAAAAAAAGAGGAGAAAATGATAAAAAGTTAAAAACCACAGTTCCAATTTGTTTTATTGGATTTGCATATCGCTAAATCTGTTCAGAGCCCTGGCACTTTAATATAGTAACCTATAACAATATTAAAAAGGTCCACAGTAAAAATGAAAACATCCATAAACATCCAATAAGAGGAACAATACAATAGAAACTAAAGTCAGATAATAACACAACAACAATAAAGTACCTCCTGTTAAAAGAAACAGTAAAAAGGACTAACATTAATGTGCTCTCACTACACTAATGCAGACTAAGTGCTGGAATGCATTTTTTGGCATTGTGTGGTAGCTTTCTGTTGACTAGCAAAATTTAGAAAAATGTTGCTTCCCTTGCTACTAATGTCTATGTTACAGTTGCACAGGATGAAGACTGCATAATGGTCATCCTTTCTACTTTTTTATTTACATTTTTGCTCTAGTTGACCTTTGTAAATGAAGTGTATTGTTCTGATCAGCCTGCTTACCAATGTGGCTTCAAGCAAAAATCAATTCATGGATAAATATTACGCCTCTCTTCCTTTACCTTCTACCTAGGTAAACAGCATATTTTTTTTCTACCTATATATTATTTTCTCCATTACTCTTCTGTTCCATACACTCGTAAAAGGTACTTTTTATTGTTTGCTTTTTATCCTGCTTCTCTTATTCGTACCCATATACTGAGGGTTTTTGTGAGGTTAGTTTTCTTATTAGGACTACGAGGTTTAGTTTTTACAATTTGGGATAAACACTAGATGGGTGCAGGAATTCGAACCTTTTGGATTGCAGTTTAAGAAATATTGAGAAAAAGGCAGGAATAAAGCCAGGGGTGGAATTCAGTCAGTTTGGACTGGTTCGGGTAAACCAGATGCTAATATTACATCTGGTTTGCTGAACCGGTAATTGCAAGGATTGGCTGGCCCTGCCCACCCCTTGCCTCCCCTCCCAGGAGTCTCCATGCAGCCCGTTTTGGATGCCAGGTCAGTGCAGGGCCCTCATGGAAGCTCTGAAAGAGCAAAAAACAGGCCTCCCGGAAGTTCCGGAAGTCCGGAAATGGGCCTGTTTCCGGCCTCCAGAGGGCCTCCGGAGCCCAGGAGAGGCCATTTTCACCCTCCCGGAAGCTCAAGGAAAGCCTCCAGAGCTTGGGGAAGGTGAAAACACCCCCTCATCACCATGGTGCAGGAGGCTGAGTAGGCCACGTCCACCATGGCCACGCCTACCCAGCAACTGGGCAGAGAACCGGTTGCTAAAATTTTTGAATCCTACCCCCGAATACAGCATATTCAAAATTCTGCTGGAGTGTGAAGGTGGAGGATGAACGTTTAAAAATACTGGCTGTTGAGCATAATTTCAGATTTCTGGTTACCTACCCCAGGCTCTGGGCTGCAGTGAGTCCTGTGGAGATGGCAGGTAGGTGGGGAGGTAAGCACACTCTTTGGCCCTCAGCAGTGGTTGGCTGCCAGAGCAGAGGGAGTCATTCTCCACACCTGCCTGGTTCCCCATCCTTCCTTCCCTGCCTGGCCTTGGATCTTCAGAAGACTTGTAGAAGAGGTAGGAGCTGCATTCAGTTCCTGGCTTAGCCACAAAGGGAGTGAGTGAAGCAGGTACCAGGCAACTGTAAGGGTCAGATTTTAGCCCTTTTGTTCTAACCTAGGCTTCCCCAAAAAGCACAAAGTAGAATCCTGATCATGACAAAACCCCTTTTTTTTAAACAAACAGTGAATTCCTCTCATTCACCTTCAGCAAAGTCTTTCAAGGAGAATTTACAGTCACAGACCTTACCTGGCTTGGAGAGCTGCCAGGCCGATATCTTCAAAATTTGACAAAGAGTCTCGGAGAGTCACAAACCAATTAGGCGAATAAATTATCCCCTGCAAACTCCACTCCCCTTTTGCTCCTCTTTTATTCCCTCTGGGACGGGCCATTCATCCTCCACCTGTGGCCTTACTCCCAAGTTGACCCTTTTTCATTAGCTGTTCCCTTCATCTGGCAACTGGGAACAGGCTCCAGATGTTTGTCTGCCTCATTGATGTCTGACTCTGAAGGCAGCTGATAATTAGCATCCAGACATGGCCCCTCTCTGTCTCCGACACAGAGCTCTCATCAGAGCCTTCCCCAGACTCCATGTTCCTCCCCAACCACCTCACTGTCTGAATCTGCTGGCAGCTCTTCCAGCTGCTGGTGGGCCACAACACCTTCGGGGTAGTCCACACAAGAAGCACAACTGTGAATACACAACTATCTTTTTTTTTTTTTTAAATGATTTATATGCCGCCCTTCTCCGGAGACTCAGGGCGGCTTACAATGCGTTAAGCAATAGCCTTCATACTTTTGTATATTTATACAAAGTCAGCTTATTGCCCCCACAAACTGGGTCCTCATTTTACCTACCTTAGAAAGGATGGAAGGCTGAGTCAACCTTGAGCCTGGTGAGATTCGAATTTACAGTAATTGCAGACGGCTGGTGTAAATCACAATGCTTTTAGTCTGCTGAGCCACCAATCTTTGTTGTAAGGTTACATCAAGAGGACCCTGGAAGACTTAAAAGTAATTCTCCCCCCCTTTCCTTTTATTTGGAAGACAGGAAGAACAACTGCATGGTGCAAAAGACACCTCAGCTCACACAAGAGGGGCCGTGGGAAGCCTTTTAGAAGGGACCCTCCCTAGTTTTCTGGAGAGTAAAAGGAGGGTTGTTATTAAAGAGTGGGAGAGGAGCCCAGAAACTATGCCCTGCATGCTTTCCCCAACTTGTTTCTTACACCTGGAACCAGTGGTGAAATCTATTTATTTTTAAACTATTGGTTCTGTGGGCATGGCTTGGTGGGCGTGGTGTGGCTTGGTGGGCATGGCAGGGGAAGAATACTGCAAAATCCCCATTCCCACCCCACTCTGGACCCAGCCAGAGGTGGTATTTGCCGGTTCTCCAAATCTCCAAACTGCTCAAAATTTCCACTACTGGTTCTCCAGAACCTGTCAGAACCTGCTGGATTTCACCCCTGCCTGGAACTGTGGCATATCATTGTCTGCATCCAGTTTTCATATTCTGTCTTTTGAGGAGCTGATGTGCTCCCTGCCATTTCTAAGTCCTCCAACGCTTTCAGAGAAAAAGATAACTGAAGGTTTCAAACTGTTTTGGGAGAGGTCAGGAGATGGAAATAGAACAAAGGCATGGTGCCCTGAGACTTCCAATTTGAATTAGAAATGAGCATCATTCAGTCTACGGCTATTTTGTACTTCAGTTTGTATTCACATTTTCACCATGATGTAACTCAGGGCGTAGCTCAACGATCGAATTGTATTAGAAATCTCTGATCAACAATATATCAGTTGCCGGCACTGATACATATAATACTCTGGAAATCTCCAGATGTCCAGTAATTGTGTCTCCCAGCCCTCCTGATTTCAGCATGAAAAGCAATCTGAGCTGATTGGACTAATGCTATATTATCTTGCATTTCTTCCTGTATATTCAAAAGCCCATGCAAAATGATCAGAGATGAAAGTAACCAGAGCTCATTAGCAATGGAAAGCTATTAACAAAAGGGCAGTGTGTGTGTGAGAGAGAGAGAGAGGAAGAGAGGAGGGGGAGGGAGAGAGAGGTAGAAAGAAGGAGAGAGCGAGGGAGAGAGGGAGAGAGAAGGAGGGAGGGAGAGAGACAGGGAGAGGGAGCGAAAGAGAGGAGATAGAGGGAGAGAGAAGGAAGGAGGGAGAAGGAGGGGGAGAGAGGGAGAGACAGGGAGGGAGAAAGAGGGAGAGGGGAGGGAGGAGGGAGGAGGGAGGGAGAGAGAGGGAGAGGGGGGAGAGAGGGAGGGAGAGAGAGAATGAGGGAGGGAGGGAGGGAGAGGGAGAGAGAGGGGGAGAGTGATCAATTGCTTTGAAACTGAAATTATTCATTGAGACAATAGAGATATTTCAATTGAATTAAATATTGATATTTCATGCTATTACAAGTTGTTGGTCACATATCATTTGATTATAGGGGAATGGGGGTTCATCATGCACCAAAGCTAGATCATATTTTTGTCTAATAATTGTGCCTCATTTGGATTTTAGGTTGAAGGGTCATTTTTGCCTATCTTTCCGATAGAATCCATTCTGTGTATTGTAGCATATTGATTGGGCATACTGGGCATTAACTTGCTCTTTGGCACATACTTTGCGTGCAGAAAATCCCAGGTTTTTATTCTCAACACGTGCAGTGAAAAGAAAGATGGTTTTCATCCAGTTTAGGGGGAAAAAAAGAGGTTAACTGGATTGGTCTCCGAGGAGCTTCCTATTCTTTAACTTATATTTTAAGTATCCAGAATTGCAACTAACAAACAAAATGTAAAAAATGGAAATGCATATATTTCATGGCTCCTTCATGTGGGAGAGTGACAAATAATGTCATGCTAAATGGGTACCAAAATTTTCTGTTTCGGTAGAAAAGAATTAAGACTAAGAACATTGACAAAGAAATACGTAGCGGGTTGACCAAAAATGCTTAATGACTCAAGATTCTTTGCTCTGATCTTTCACAATTACTCATTCAGAGATTTTTCTGACAAGTCTTTAAAACTCTATAAACTTGGGTAGAAAAGGATCCCTGAAGAATAATTACTGTCACTTTTCCAAGCCATTTTATAATTTGCTATTATCTCTACCCTGGAGTATGATTTAATTACAGCAAAGCTACATGCAGTGTCTTTTGTCTAGGTTTCTTTAAAATGAAACAACACAGTTGATATGCATCTCAAGCTGATAATGAGCCAGGCGAGTGATTTCTCACCTCAAGTGATACTTTCAATCAGTTCCTCATGGTGATGATGAAGTGAAACTTGTTTGGATGCTTCTTGATGTTACGAAAATAATTTCTGCATAACTTGGCAACTTTACAGAATATATTTTCCAGCATAATCACAGGTATGTTAATAGCTATGCACCCGCAGGCAATTTTGCAAAAATTTTGTGGACCTGAGCAAGTTAAGCTAGGCCCAGTTGAGAAAAAGGAAGCATTGAGGGTGAGGTGTTTTGAAAGAAATGCAGAATTGAAGATCTCACTTCCAAATTTATTTATTTAGTTATTTATTTATTAAATTTTTATACCACCCTTCTCCCAAAGGACTCAGGGCGGTGCACAGCCATAATAAAAAACAATATATAGCATAAAATTTAAAAAACAATTAAAACAAATAAGATAATTTGGCCATTTTTTTTAAAAAAAACCCCAAGATTAAAATACCCATTAAAAAATCATTATCTCGTCAGCCCGGCCTGTTGAAATAGTAGAGTCTTAAGGGCATGGCGGAAGGTACGTAGGTCGGGGATCATACGTATCGCTGGGGGCAATTCATTCCATAGGGCGGGAGCCCCCAAAGAGAAAGCTCTCCCCCTGGGGGTCGCCAGTCGGCATACTTTGACCGACGGCACCCTGAGGAGTCCCTCTTTGTGGGAGCGTACTGACAAATGATAGACTTTCTGAACATGTAATGTAAACATTCTGGGAGGAAGAACGTTAAGCCTCTCTTTGTAGAAATCTCTAAAGATTAATACTGAAAACATCAAAAGATTTCAAGATTTTTGGCTGGTTGACTTTTGAAAAAGAACTTGAACGTAAGACCTGGTGATTAAATCCAGTTTTAATTTAATATAAAGAAAAATCTTTGTCTTTCTTTTGCTTTTCCTTTAGCTTCCCTTAATAGATGATATCGTTTTCAGAAGTTACTTTTGGCCTAGGTCTGTGAACTGTGAAGATACAATAGCATAAAGACACAAGTGTCTTCTTTGTGCTATATTTTCAATATTCAACGCATTGTATGGTTATATAGTTATTTTAATCAGATTAATTATATTATACATAATTAATTAATTATATATAATTTAATTTTTATCAAGGGGTCCTTGGTGCTCTCTGAATTTGTTGGGTTTTTTTTTTCAGACTTTTATGAATCAAACTAAGTAACATCATCAGTAGTAGTAAGGAATGGTATTTGCTCTCAATTTATATTCTAGTGCAGTGTTGGTGAACCTTTTCGGCACCTAGTGCTGAAATGGGAGCACATGCATGTGTGTGCGTGCGCCTGCATGCTAGGGACCAGAAGAGCAGCCGCCTGGTGCGCACATCTTATTGTTTCCAGCATATGCATGCTGGTAGCACTGGCTACCTGGTCTTTCGGTTTCTGCCACGCATGCACATGTGAAAACCAACAGGCTGGTGTGCATGAACACTGGAAACTGGAAGAGTGTCAGTGACCCCAGCCCACCACTGAGAACAAGCCAGCACAGCGCCCCCTCCTGCCACTTCTGCCAAGGGAGCACATCTGCTTCCCGGCCAGTGCGTCTCTTACCCTGGCGCCAGACAAATGTTTGTCCTGCATGAACTCAGCTCCTGCGCAGCCCTGCCACCCCAGAAGAGCAGCAGTAGCAGCGGCAACCACAGGCCAAGGGGCAGGAGCGACCAGCTGGCCCCTGCAGCTCCTCCCCTGCTGGAGAGCTGGGCCCTCCGTAGCGTCTACCTGCGTGAGGAGTTGTGCTCTCCTCTGGCCCACCTGGGACAGCTTAGATTTAGATTTTATTTAATTCCTATACTCCCCTTCTCCCGAAGGACTCAGAGCGGTGCACAGCCAACAGTAAAACAAGTCCAAGTACAAAATTTAAAAAACATTTTAAAAGCATATTAAACCATTGGCCTAATAATTAAAAATAAACCCCAATTAAAAATCATGTCTAGGCCAGCCCTGCTTGTTGAAATAATAGCGTCTTGAGGGCATGGCAAAAGGTGCATAGGTCAGGGATCCTCTGTATCTCCAGGGTCAATTCGTTCCAGAGGGCAGGTGCCCCCACAGAGAAGGTTCTCCCCCTGGGGGCCGCCAGTTGACACTGTTTGACTGACGGCACCCTAAGGAGTCCCTCTCTGTGGGAGCGTATTGGCTGGTGGGAGGCTATCAGCAGCATCTTGTAAGTACCCAGGTCCTAAGCCATGGAGTGCTTTAAAGATGATCACCACCACCTTGAATCGCAGGTCTTCCAGAAGACCACTGGAAGCCAGTGCAGCTCGGGCAGGAAAGGTGTTACATGGGTGTGCCGAGTCGCTCCCATAATTGCCCGCGCAGCCGCATTCTGGACCAGTAGGAGCCTCCGAGTGCTCTTCAAGGGGAGCCCCATGGAGAGAGCATTACAGTAGTCCAGATGGGAAGCTTGCCTCTTCGATGGCTGCTCCTCCTCCTCCAGCTTCCCGCTGGAAGTGGCAGTGTGAGAACCGCCCCCGCCCCCTGGCTCCTCTCCTCTGGCAGCGGAAGGAGCAGCACACGTACCCGGTGACTGCTCTTCCAGTTTCCGGTGCTCCCGCACACCTGAAGACCAGCTGGCTGGCACTCCGGAAGCCAGAAGAGCAATGTGTGACGGCTCATGTGCCTGGAGAAATGGCTCTGCATGCAACTTACGGCACGCATACCATACATTCACCAACACGGTGGCTTGCCCTGTCTTTGTGGGAGGGAGTATTTTAGTAGTCCTTTAGTTGGGTGTTTACTGTTAGTTTGTTTGGCAGTTTCTTGATTGGGGGTATTGTTTACTTCTTGACTATTGGTCTGATGTTAACCTTGGAGTTAATCTTTGGTCATCTAGGTCTTGATAATAGGGAGGTATTTTGGTCTTTTTGTTCCCTTTTTGGTTTGTTGATTGTCTCTTTTGAACTGTGTGTAGGCGTTCTTTATATCTATGTGCCTGTTGATGGCTGAATTGTCAGAGTTCCAGTGTCAAAGTTCCAACTAATGAACCCAAGCAAATCAGAACTCTGAGACTTGGCTTCTTCTCAAAGGTCCTCTTTACTGAGTACATTATATCAGCACAACTACAAAGGGAAACCAATTCTAACTCTTTCTCATGGTTTCAGTATAAATAAACTAAGGAATAACCCAGTGGTGAAATCCTATTTTTTTTACTAGCAGTTCTGTGGGTGTGGCTTGGTGGGTGTGGCTTGGTGGGCATGGCAGGGGAAGGATATTGCAAAATCTCCATTCCCTCCCCACTCCTGGGGGAAGGATATTGCAAATTCTCCACTCCCACCCCACTCTGGGGCCAGCCAGAGGTGATATTTGCTGGTTCTCCGAACTAGTCAAAATGTCCACTACCGATTCTCCAGAACCTGTCAGAACCTGCTAGATTTCACCCCTGGAATAACCCCATTCCCAAGTGTCACAGGTCACATTGGCCAATTGGGTTAATTGACAGGCTCTTCAGGCACTCCTTCCTCAACCTTAATGGTTTCCAGTAGAGATGAGTTTGGTTCTCATGAGAAAGCTCTCTGTTGTGTCTAGTAATGCATTCCAATCTCCTTCCCCCTCTTTGTGGCAACTGAGGAACAGAAAGATGACTGCTGCCAGGATTGACTTGAAGCTGACAGCCAGGCTTCCAGGAATTCTCCAGTGTTTTTGAACTTGGCTTTGTCTAGGATGGTCAGTTTCCCAGTTAAAACTATAGTTATATCTGTTGATGTGTTATGAAATTAAAGAGTTTTCATCATGTATTCTGACTGCTAGTTGGTGTTCATGATGTTCAAGGAACTGCCAAACAAGCTAACAATAAACAGCCCAAGCAAAGAACCACCAAGGCCACTCTAACTGAGACTGACAGGAACAGCCTCTCGAACAGTGATGGCTAACCTCTTTGTGTGTGCCAAAAGCAGGGGTAGTGGGGGGGGGGATTGTGCGCGTGTGTGCCCACACCCATAATTCAATGCTCCCTATCCCCCCACGCATGAGCATGTGACCCCCCACTCTCCCCCCCGCTTTTGGCACACGATGGCACATTTTTTTGTCCTCCCCAGGGTCCAGAGCCTTCATAGGAGCCTGGGGAGGGCAAAAACAGCCTTCCCCACTCTCCCGGAGGCCCTCCGGTAGCCAAGAAACAGCCTGTTTCCCGATTTCCGGTGGGCCAGAAAGGCCTGAAAATCAGTTGGCCAGCATCCACATGTATGCTGGACTGAGGTAGGGCAATGCTCATGTGCCCACAGATATGGCTCCATGTGCCACCTGTGGCACCCGTGCCATAGGTTCGCCATCACGGCTCTAGAATATTCATTCAGAGCAAACTTCATTCCTTACTAACACTGATGACATTACCTAGTGTCAGTGGTGAAATTTTTTTTACTACCAGTTCTGTGGGCGTGGCTTGATGGGCATGGCAGGGGAAGGATACTGCAAAATCCCCATTCCTTCTCCACTCCTGGTGGGAAGGATGCTGCAAAATCCCCATTCCTCCCTATTCCTGGGGGAAGGATATTGCAAAATCTCCATTCCCGCCCCACTCTGGAGCCAGCCAGAGGTGGCATTTGCCAGTTCTCCGAACTGCTCAAAATTTCCACTACCGGTTCTCCAGAACCTGTCAGAACCTGCTGGATTTCACCCCTGACTAGCCTGGGTAAAGAATATATCAGTTTAAACCACAAAGCAATTTGTTTGCTTTCTTGACTTAGATTTCTCTGCAGATCTTATCAATTTGTTTGTAAGCATGACCTCTTCTACCTGTAGACTGGGTTTATGTCTGGTCTATGCAGGGATACATACAGAGAAGGCTTATAATTTTTTTTTGAGGGAAGATATTCAGGGGTGGGCTTCAAAAAATTTAGCAAGGGGTTCTCTGCCTGGTTGCTGGTGGGCATGGCCTAGTCGGCCTCCTGCACCAAGGTGGGGAGGGGGTCTTTTTGCCTAACCCGGGCTCCAGAGGATTTCCTTGAGCTTCCAGGAGGGCAAAAATGGACTCCCCAGGCCCCGGAGGCCCTCCTGAATTTCTGATAGGCCCATTTTTCGCTCTCCCCAAGCTTCCGCGCGTGCCCTGCACTTACCTGCATTCAAAACAGGCCGTGTGGGGACTCCTGGGAGGGGTGGGGCGGGGTGGGCAGGGCCAGCCAGGAGTGGGATTTGGGGTTCTCTGAACTGCACAGAATCTTAGCTAGGGGTTCTCCAGAACCCCTGCGAACCCCCAGCAGCCCACCCCCAAAGATATTATGCCATCATCTCTGAAAGCAATGATGAAAAGTGATTTTGACCCGAAAGTAATCTGAAAGTGATTTTACCCTCTCCAAAAGAAGCCTCTCTTCCCATACTTGACAATATTCACCTGGTCTCCAACTCCCTTTTTTGGAGAAGATTGCCAAGCATATAAATATCAGCTATTTATATGAGATTCTAGAGAAAACGGATTATCTGGATAGCTTTCTGATGGGGTTTAGGCCAGTGGTGAAATCCCATATTTTTTTTTACTACCGGTTCGGTGGGTGTGGCTTAGGTGTGGCTTGGTGGGCATGGCAGGGCAAGGGTACTGCAAAGTCTCCATTCCCACCCCACTCCAAGGGAAGGATACTGCAAATTCTCCACTCCCACCCCACTCTGGGGCCAGCCAGAGGTGGTATTTGCCGGTTTTCCGAACTACTCAAAATTTCCACTATTGGTTCTTCAGAACCTGTCAGTACCTGCTTGATTTCACCCCTGGTTTAGGCCTAATTTTGGGATAGAATCAGAATGGGCACACTGGAAGAAATTAATTAGGACTTGGATGAGATGGAAGGCATACCACCTGCTCTTATTAGATTATCTGGCACATGTTTTTCTTCCCTTTTCCCTGAAGGATTGGTATTAGAAGGTACTGTTTTACAGTGATTTCCCTTTTATCTGCGTGTTTCAAGTCAGTAGTTGCGGGAGATCTTTAAACTTTCCATTGCTTTGGGGCCTCTCCTCTAAGTTATTTAACATCTGTATGAAACCACTGAGATAGGTGATCTATCATTTTAGGATGAAGTATATCAGCCACTTGCAGTTGTTATTCCACAATATATTGCCCCTCTGAGCTACATTGGAGGAACTGGGGAAGTCTTAAACAGAATATGGATTCTATGAAGGAATGGAGAGAAAGAAGCTCAGATAAAATCTAACAAGGGAGCTGTTGTAAGCGTTTAGGTTAGACTGAAACATCAGACCAGAGGGTAGCTTTGGACATGATTGCCCTCAATTGAAGGAGCCAATCCATGATCTGGGGATCTCCCTGGATTCATAGCTCCTGCTGCAACAGCAAGTAGAACTCTTAAGTGAGGGACTGTTTACAAGAATTTCAGGTATTGTACCAGTTAGAGACCTATCTGGATAAAAGAACCCACATAACAGAGGCTTATTATCTGATTATCACAGGACTGATCTATTAGAATGTGCATTACATGGAGCTGTCTTTGAAGACGGCTCAAAAGCTGCAACGGTATAAAATTGGCAATCAACGTATTACCTCAGGAAACCTGCTGTTGTCTATTTGGCAACCTACAATTTTGAGTTTGCTGTCTTAAATTGCTAGTAGGCTTCCAAACCCAAATCAAAGACCGATGATTATTTATGAAGCACTAGGCAGCCATGATGCTGGATATACACTATGATTCTGTCCATCCAGTCTGCTTACAGGCTGATTCAGGTGCTTGTTGATAGTGCTGCTCCAGTGGTGGAATTCAAATTGTTTTACTACTGGTTCTGTGGGCGTGGCTTGGTGGGCATGGTAGGGGAAGGATACGGCAAAATCCCCATTCCCACCCAACTCCAAGGGAAGGGTACTGCAAAATCCCCATTTCCACCTAACTCCAGGGGAAGGATACTGCAAAATCCCCATTCCCACCCCACTCCAGGGCAAGGGTACTGCAAAATCCCCATTCCCACCCCACTCCAGGGGAAGGGTACTGCAAAATCCCCATCCCCACCTGACTCCAGGGGAAGGATACTGCAAAATCCCCATTCCCTCCCACTCCTGGGGGAAGGATATTGCAAAATCTCTATTCCCACCCTACTCTGGGGCCAGCCAGAAATGGTTTTTTGCCAGTTCTCCGACCTACTCAAAATTTCCCCTACCAGTTCTCCAGAACCTGCTGAATAGCACCCCTGTCTCGCTCCCATGTGAGGTACAAGCGGGTTAGTTTAGGCATTATAACTTCTCTCTAATAACCCATATACTGTATTTTGCAGTAAGCTGCTCTCAGAAGAATCTTCTTTCATTCTGATGTCCTTGGAAACTATATTCTATTGGAGGATCCAATCTGGGTCGCTATATTCTGTCTATCCTTCCCCTGCCATACCCACCAAGCCATGCCCACCAAGCCACACCACAGAACCGGTAGTTAAAAAAAAAATGAATTCCACCTCTGCACTGTTAGTATGATCAGTGCTTTTTATGTACTATATGCTGGCAAGCATATAGTACAACAGCCAAACCATCTAGAGTTATTGACTTTTGTTTAGCAGACTTAGATTTTTTTTTTTAAGCTCTGCAGAGAAATTGAAAAGCCTAGTTACAGCTTTTGTATAGTGTTGTCAACCCCACATGTTTAATTCTGCAAACGGAATTAAGGTCTGTTATATTCTGTTTTGAGCATTATACATTTTCATCATCAGCTTTTGTTAAATGCTTTCCTTTCCTAGCACTGACTGCCTCACCACTCCAACAAGTTTGCACATACCAATAAATATTAACGAAGCAGCCTGAATCTGTCCCCCACCCTTCCCCGTCCACCTCGTTACTAGTTGTTACTCCACAAAAGAGTCACATCAGAACTTGAATGGCATTTTAATGAAACAGGCATTCTTCTAAGCTTCCTTTGCAAATACCCAATGCGCTGCTATTGAAGCAGAGATGGTAATAGACCCCCCTTTTTTTTTAAACAACCGATGTGATTTTAGGCATTTCCCTGGGCAATTTGAGTATACAGGTAGGCAGGGAATGTTTGCATAATTTCTCATTTGCAAATAATTTTCACTTTTGAATGAAGCATGTGTTTCGTTCCCAGCTTCGCCCGTCGCCCTTAAAATGCTTCATTCATTCCCTTCTGGTTTGCAGAGAGATTATAGGAAAAAAACAGAAGGTGGGGGAAATTAAATATTAAAAACAGCTGCTGCAACTTCACCTCATCCTTTCCCCATTCATTTTTTTTAAGGATGTTGCACACAAAGCCATAGGCACAGAGGAGAAAAGCAACACCAGCGAAGACAATAGGTGAGATGTATGGAAAATAATTGTATAACACTCTAACCAATTATTTCTGAACATCAGCTCAGAGAAATACTAATGGGGTATCCTGGATGAAGAACAGGATGCCCAAACAAATAAAGGCATTGTTTTTCTAAACACATGCACAGGATAACATGTTGATTTCAGAATTTTTTTGTAGGTTTAGCTTGGGTGTGAATCAGATAGTATGTTGTGAAGCACTCTTGCAAAAAGGAACA
The DNA here is from genome assembly GCA_030761175.1 of Masticophis lateralis. Classification (NCBI taxonomy): domain Eukaryota; kingdom Metazoa; phylum Chordata; class Lepidosauria; order Squamata; family Colubridae; genus Masticophis; species Masticophis lateralis. Next base: position 78,480,971 of record JAUDYJ010000006.1, on the reverse strand, counting down.
CATGCTTTTCGATAATTGTAGCTGGCCTGAGTAATGGCCTGAGTGGGCTGAATTAGACTTTTATTCATGAAATTTTCATGCCATCTGACTCCAACTGAATTCTGATATGATTTCTGACACCTAATCTGATTCTAGTAAGAGAACATTTGATTCCTCGTTAACAACTGCTGAGATGCTTGTGCAGGGTTAGAACCAGGGGTGGGTTCTAAATTTTTTTACTACCGGTTCTGTGGGTGTGGCTTATTTTGTGGGCGTAGCTTGATAGTAATGTGACAATTCTTTAGGATTTAGCAGAGGTACTGGTCTACCAGGCTTTTAACTGCTTGCAGAGCTGTACCGGTCTACCCATTTATTTTTTGCAGGCACTGGTCTACCCATGTATTTTTGCAGGCACTGATCTACTCATGTATTTTTGCAGGAACTGGTCTATTCATTTGTTTTCTTTTAACACTGATCAGCTGTAGGGTGGCTCTTTGAAGCCCCGCAGCAAAAGTTTAAACAGTTTTTTTCCCTCTAGCTGATCAGCTGGGACTCAGGAGGCAGCAATAGATTGGGGGTGGGGCCAAATAAAAGGTAAGAATAACGTGCGGGGTGGGAGGGCATGGGGGATGGGGGGTGGGTGGTGGGGAGGGGGCAGGGGGGCACAACCAGTTTGGTGATGTCATATCGTCACCGCTACCGGCTTGGGAGAACTGGGCTGAACCAGGAGGAACCCACCACTGGTTAGAACTGTCTGTACAATAAATGAAGATAAATGGATGATGCATCCAGAATTGCTTGACTGGTGATGTGCCATAAAATAGTTATTGATTCTTAGTGACCATAAAGATACAGTATTCTCCATGACAGTCTGTCCCTAACCTGGGCTTTCAGGTTTTCTAAGGGTGCACCCATCACCACTGAAACAAAGTCCACCTACTAGCTGCTTGTCATTCACTTGTCTTTCCTTCCACTTTTCCCAGCATTATAGCCTTCTCCAAAGAGCTAAGTCTTCACATAATATACCCAAAGTAGGATGATATAAGAGCTGGGTCATTTATGCTTTATTTGCTTGTTTTCTCAGTTATCCAACTCTGCTCACCGCCAGGAGTTTGATTCTGAACCAGCTCAGGGTTGACTCAGCCTTCCATCTTTCCAAGATTGGGAAAATGAGGACCCAGATTGTTGGGGTAACATGCTGACTCTGTAAACTGTTTTGAGAGGGCTGTAAATATATACCACTATGAAGTGGCATATGAAATGGTATGTAAGTCTAAGTGCTAGTGCTATTCTTAGAACTCTTTTCCAATACCACAGTTCAATGATATGAATACTCCTCCTTTCCAGCTTTTACTTTTATAAATAGGGAATACTTGCATTATTCTGATCTTTCTAGTTTTATATGCAACCTAGCACCTGAATATCTTTTCCAAGATCTTCATGCTGCACTACCAAGTGCTACTTTGAGGCATATTTTGTTGACCATGCGTTGTGGCCCACCAGCAGCCAGCAGAGTTGGCAGCAGATTCAGACAGTGAGGAGGTTGGGGAGGAACGTAGGCCAGTCCTGGAGTCTGGGGAAGGCTTCGATGAGGGCTCTGAGTCAGAGGCAGAGAGGGGGCCAAGGCCATCTGGTAGTTCTTTGCTGCCTCCAGAGTCTCCGGAGTCTGATATCAGCGAGGCAGAAGAACAGCGTCAGCCTGCTCCCAGTATGCGCATGTGCAGAGCTGCCAGAAGACAGGAACAATTGGCCCCTCCCATAAGACATAAAAGAGAAGCGAATGGGACATGAGCTTTTGCAGGAAGCAATTAGTTCAGCTGTTTGGTAAAAGCTCTGGAAAAGTCCTGTTTGACTTTGTGCTAAGTTTGGCCTTGCCCTGCATTTGGCAATTAGTTCTCTGGCAGCATTCCATGGGAGATAGGGTGGGTGTTTGTAAACATTCCCCTGATAAACTGTTTGAGAAGCCTTTCAGACTGGGAATGACAATAATTCACAGTCATTGAATAAAAGAGGTTTGCCCGGATTAAGATTGTACTGTATACTTTATAATGAAGCCTAAATCAGAATACCATGGATATTTTTCTGCTGATGGTTGATCCTAAAAGACGGAAGCTTTCTACTACTTCAATATCTCCATTGTCAATTCTAAGGGTGGCTGTTTCACCCATCGTCATTCATTAGGTCTTTATTTTTAATTTTAGTTCCATTGCATGCCCCCCCTCCTGTGCTCCTTGACTTTTATTACTAGAGCTTGCAGAGCCTTTGCATTTTTGGCTATCAGGGTAGTGTCATCTGCATAACACAGATTATTGAAGTTTCCTCTTCCAGTTTTAAAACTCTGCTAATCTTAAATAACTAGGTTTCTGCAAATCCTCATTCTTAAAAAGAGAATGAGAGTCTATGTGTGTAAGTAGGAGAAAGAAGGAGAGAAAGAAAGAAAGAAAGAAAGAAAGAAAGAAAGAAAAAGAAAGAAAGAAAGAAAGAAAGAAAGAAAGAGAGAAAGAAAGAAAGAAAGAGGAAATTGAATTCCTTTGTGTCAAAAGTGGCCTCTGGATTAGCTGCGTTTGCATGAATATCTTAGGAACAGGAGACTAATTAAAGAGAGATGACTCTGATTTCTTGCCCGTCTAAGTCCAGAGCATTTGCCTGTATTTACTTCAATATGCAATTGTCTCTGTGTTATTAATACTCACATTTTCTAAGGAAGCCGTGAAATTGAAATTATGTTATCTTTTTGTTATCCCATATTCCTCTTTCCTGACAGAAAGTCACAAGCCCGATAATTGCCGCTATTTCTAAAAGCACCACAGAGGTTTCTCCATTTTAATTCTTGCTGCCATCAGAATCTTCAAAGAATAGCAACCTCAAAAGATGCAGTCTATCATGAAGCTTAGGGAAAATATGATATATTTAATGAAGTAGGTGTTAATAACAACTATTTAAAAGTACCCTAACAAAGATGTTGATGTCCAAATAATAATTGCTCATCTAGCCTTTTTTATAACAAGGTGTGATTTCAATACTGAGTTGAAATCTTGGAGAAAGAAACTATGATTACTATTATTACTACTTATTATAGGGATGCGATAGCTCAGTGGCTAAGAAGCTGAGCTTGTTGATCAAAAGGTCGGCAGTTCAGTGGTTCAAATCCCTAGTGCCGCGTAACGGGGTGAGCTCCTGTTACTTGTCCCAGCTTCTGCCAACCTAGCAGTTCAAAAGCACGTAAAAAATGCAAGTAGAAAAATAAGGACCACCCTTGGTGGGAAGGTAACAGCATTCCGTGTGCCTTTGCCATTTAGTCATGCTGGCCACATAACCACGCAGACATCTTCGGACAGCGCTGGCTCTTCGGCTTTGAAACGGAAATGAGCACCATCCCCTAGATTCGGGAACGACTAGCACATATGTGCGAGGGGAACCTTTACCTTTTACAATCGCTTTAGTATTGCCACACCTTTTATCACGCTTCTTTCTTAGTTGAGAATTATTAGAGTTGATCTCACACTGGGCAATGAAAGGATTAGGCAGCAAAAGTTGGTGGAAACAAACATTGGACATTCACCCATTATTCCATAACTGTCCTGGAGCCCTGAGAGCAATTTTTTTTTATTTGCGTGTCTGGGCAGTGAGCAGGCAGAGAAGCCACCAATCCAGACTGTCCCTTCAACAAGCTTTGTACGTATCCTAAGTTATAGGAGTTATAGGCACAGTGGTGTTATAACTTCTGCCTCCAATAGCATTCAAGGTTACTCAAAAACTTACACAAGAGAGTCTCTGGCTTGTGTTGATAAGATTGCAAATATTGGCATTCCTGGTAACAACAAAGATCTAACTCTATATTTAGTGTCCCACTTGTTCAATGCAAGCTATCTTTCTCTTTTCCTTTTGTTATAACGGATTTCTTGCCACCATTTCTCAGCCTGGACCATGGATGACACATATATTGAATTTACACTACAATCGTGCCTGGGTTCAGTTTCTTATTTAGAATAGGATAGGATAGGATAGGATAGGATAGGATAGGATAGAATAGAATAGAATAGAATAGAATAGAATAGAATAGAATAGAATAGAATAGAATAGAATAGAAGTTTTATTGGCCAAGTATGATTGGACACACAAGGAATTTGTCTTTGGTGCATATGCTCTCAGTGTACATAAAAAGACAAGATACATTCGTCAAGAATCATAAGGTACAACACTTAATGATAGTCATAGGGTACAAATAAGCAATCAAATCATACTAGGAAACAATATAAATTGTAAGGATACAAGCAACAAAGTTACAGTCATACAGTCGTAAGTGGGAAAAGATGGGTGATAGGAATGATGAGAAGATTAATAGTAATGCAGACTTAGTGAATAGTTTGACAGTGTTGTGGAAATTAGTTGTTAAGCAGGCTGATGGCATTCAGAAAAAAACTGTTTTTGTGTCTAGTTGTTTTGGTGTGTAGTGCTCTATTGCGCCTTTTTGAGGGTAGAAGTTGGAACAATTTATGTTCAGGTTGTGAGGGGTCTGTAGATATTTTCACAGCCCTCTTTTTGACTCATGCAATATAAAGGTCCTCAATGGAAGGCAGGTTGGTAGCAATTGTTTTTTCTGCAGTTCTAATTATTCTCTGAAGTCTGTGTTTGTCTTGTTGAGTTGCAGAACCAAACCAGACCATTTCAAACCTTGCCAGCTTCAACTCACAACTGTTGCTGCATATAACAGCTACTATTGTTGCTACTGAATTGCTGCTTTTGAGCAAGCAAAGCAGACTTCAGGTAGAACCTGGCCATGCCCATGCTGGGTTTAGCGAAGGGGAAAAAAAGTCATAATACATCACGTGACGATGCTGTGACAATGCGAGTTTGACAGTTTGAGGTAGAAAAACAAGCAATCGGCTGTGAGGCGTATCAGAGGACAACACTGTCTATGTGTTGTGGTCCACCAGCAGCCTGCGGACCTGGCAGCGGAGTCGGACAGTGAGGGGGCTGGGGAGGACAATGAGCCAGTCCTGGAGTCAGGGGAAGGCCTGGATGAGGGCTCTGCATCGGAGGCAGAGATGGGGCCAGGCCATCTGGGAGCGATGCATGTTAGATCGGCGCAGGAAAGAAGAAGTGACCAGCAAGGTTCAAGTAACAAGTTTTAATAACAAGAACTGAACGCCTGTGCGCTGCCGGAGCTCTCCTTATATACACTCCGGCAGACGCACCGCCCACTGACAGGGATTCAAAACTCCCGCCGAAAGGATCTTCAGCCAATCCCAGGCGGATGTCCTTATAAGGACATAACACTCCTCCCCCCTAGTTCTTAGTCAGTCGATCAGGGAAATAGTCACTAAGATAAACAGGACGTCTACGTGCCCGCGTAGACCTGCGCAGTTCACCGTCAAGATGGACACTCTCCCGGACGGAGGGTGTCTGCTCTGCTCAGGGCTTCTTCCCCGGTGCCGGGCTGGGTCTGGCCGTCGAGGACGCGGGCACTGTGTCCGAACCTCCGGCCGGGCCACGGACCTCCGCCTGCGGGCGATGCTGGTCTGCCTCGTTCCTGCACGGATCGTGGAGCCGCCGGTGTGGATCCCCGCTCTGGACCGGTCCGGAACTCCTGAGCCACGGTAGGTCCCTGGGTCTCCCTCGGGTCCCTTCTGGGCTGGGGTCGCGCCGGTCCGGGTCAGGGTGCGCGTCCGGTGGTGGTGGTGGTTGGGTTACGCCCCCGGGTTCTCCGATCGAGTCCGGCTTACTCCCGGGGCGGCAGGCGGACGGAATTGGTGACTGGTCGGCTCTGTCGGGGTGGCGTAGGCCTACCTTGCAGGGGTGGTGTAGGCCCTCTCTGCGCGGTTGGTCTGATGGTGGTGCCGAAGGTTCCCTCTGGCCGCTGGGCTGCTCGACCTGGTCGGGTTGGTGTTGACCTACCCTGCCGGGGTGGTGGAGGCCTTCCTTGCAGGGTTGGTTTTCTGCGCGGTCGGCGGGTCGTTGTGGGGCCTTCTGGTGAGTTGGATGGAGGTCCCCATCCCTGGAGCGTCGGTTGCCAACTTCGCAGGGTTGATGTTGGCTTCCCCTGCTGGGTTGTCCCCGGTCTACTTGCCTTGCCGGATCTGATATTAGGTTAGGTGCCGGGGTGTTTGTTCTTCCTTCGGGTCGCCGGTCTCCCTCGTCTGGGTGGTTTAGGCCTACCTCGCCAGGGTGGTTTAGGCCTACTGCGCCGGGGTGGTGTAGGCCTACTGCGCCGGGGTGGTTTAGGCCTACCTCGTCGGGGTGGTTTAGGCCTACTGCGCCGGGGTGGTTCAGGCCTACCTTGTCGGGGTGGTTTAGGCCTACTGCGCCGGGGTGGTTTAGGCCTACCTCGTCGGGGTGGTTTAGGCCTACCTCGTCGGGGTGGCTTTCGCTCACTTCCCTCCACCTTTTGCGGAGCTGGTTGAGATGACGTCTCACGATCTGTCCATCGTCCAGCTCAACGCGGTAGGATTTGGGACCGGTTGTGCTGTGTACTGTAGCTTTAAGCCATTTAGGCGAGCCGTGGAAATTAAGAGCGAAAACGGCATCACCGACGGAAAACTGGCGCAGTTGGCGACTGGCGGATGCGGGCACCTCAGAGGAGTATTGCGGGTGCAGTCTGTCCAGGGGTGACCGGAGTCTCCTGCCCATTAAAAGTTCGGCGGGGCATTTTCGGGTGGCAGAGTGAGGCGTGATATGCTGGGTAAGCAAAAAAGTGTCAATGCGCTCCTGCCAGTCGCCCGGGCCCATCTTGGCGAGCGACTCCTTCGTGAGCCGTACCATCCGTTCAGCCTGCCCATTTCCGGCCGGTCTATAAGGGGCAGAGAGAGCATGGCGAATGCCCAAGCCAGCCAGGAAAGCTTCCATGGGCACGGACGTAAGTTGGGGCCCGTTGTCTGAGACCAGAATGTCTGGGAGTCCATGGGTCGCGAAGAGTCGCCGGAGGGCACGGATGGTAGCTTCCGTTGTGGTGGATGCCATGGGGACAACTTCCAACCACTTGGAGTATGCATCAACCACAATGAGGAGGTGGTGCCCATGAATGGGGCCAGCAAAGTCTATGTGAATGCGCGACCAGGGGGAGCTCGGAGTCTCCCAGGGCATCGGGTCAGATTGAGGCGGGGCGGCTCTGACTTCTTGGCACGGGCTACACCTGGCGACCCAATGTTCAATGTCTTTGTCCAGTGTCGGCCACCAGACGTAGCTCCGTGCCAGGGCTTTCATCCGGACAATGCCCGGGTGTCCTTTGTGCAGCGCAGTAAGAGTCCTTCGTTGAAGAGTGCTGGGAATCAGCACCCTATCTCCCCATAGTAAACAGCCGCGCATGGTGGACAGCTCCCCTTGCTTGCGGCTGAACGGGATGAAGTCGTTGCAGTCAATTTGAGTTGGCCAGCCTCTCAAGACCCAGGAGTGGACTTGCCGGAGGATGGGGTCAGTTCGCGTGTGCGTCGCTACGTCGGCAGATGTCACCGGACAGTTGCTGTCATTGTCTATATGCAGCAGCTCGAGCGTGGGGGCCGGGTCTTCCACGGATTCGGCGGATGGGCACCTGCTCAACGCGTCGGCGTTTGCGATGGCTTTACCAGGCTGGTGGACGAGGCTGTAAGAGTAGCCGGCGAGGAAAATGGACCAGCGCGTCATCCGGGGGGACATGAAGGCTGGGGTCTGCTTGTCCCCTGCTAGTAGGCCGAGGAGAGGCTTGTGATCGGTGACAATGGTGAATTGCCGTCCATATAGGTATTCGTGGAAGCGCTTCACCCCTGCAACAATAGCCAACGCCTGTCCAGTTGGCTATAGTTGCGCTCAGCACTCGACATAGTCTTAGAGAAAAATGCGATGGGGGCTTCACGACCGGTGGGCAGTTCATGGCTGAGCACAGCGCCAACTCCGTACGGGGAAGCGTCACAGGTCAGTCTGAGGGGCAGTGTCTCATTGTATTGAATGAGCACACTGTCTGAGGTCAGAAGTTGCTTAACGGCTCTGAATGCAGACTCTTCCTCACGTCCCCACCTCCAGGAAACCGCCTTCGCCAGCAAGCGATGGAGCGGCTCAGCAACAGTGGCTTTCTGCTGGAGGAAAATAGCGTAGAAGTTAAGCAATCCAAGGAAAGCCTGAAGCTCCGCTTTGTTTTTGGGGCTGGGAGCTTCATGGATAGCTTTAACTTTTGATTTGGTGGGGTGGATGCCAGAACTATCTATTAGATAGCCCAGGAACTCGACTTCCTGTACCCCAATGATGCACTTGTCCCTCCGGACTCTCAAGCCCTTCTCCCTGAAACGCTGGAGGACTAGCCTCCAGCCTTTGAGTCCCCAGAGATCAGTACATCATCGAAATAAGGCACCACCCCTGGAACGCCTTGGAGAAGGCGTTCCATCATGGATTGGAAAATGCCAGGAGCTGCACTGACTCCAAACTGGAGACGGTTGCACTTAAACGCGCCTCTATGGGTGACAATAGTCTGTGCCTCCGCCGTTTCCTGATCTACTGGCAGTTGCTGGTAAGCCTGGGCCAGGTCCAGTTTTGCAAAAATTTTGCCCTTGCCGAGTGAGTGCAGCAAATGTTGCACTACTGGCACGGGGTATGCGCTCTGCGGCAACGCCTTATTGATGGTCACTTTGTAGTCGGCGCAGATGCGCACAGATCCATCCTGCTTCATGGGAGTCACAATGGGAGTCTCCCATGAAGCATGATCGATGGGTTCCAGGATACCTTGGGCAATCAGCTTATCTAGCTGAGCGTCTACTTTAGCCCGCAAGGCAAATGGAACCCGGCGGGGCTTGAGCCGAATTGGGGTTACCCCCTTGTCCAGATTAAAGGAGATGGGTTTCCCTGAAAAGGTCCCTAACTTACCATCGAAGACTTCTTGGAACTCTCCGATGAGTGAGTCGAGTTCGCCTGAGCTAATCTGGTGGATGCCTCCAATAGAAAGCCCCAGCGGCTGGAACCACTCCACGCCCAGCAGGGTCGGGCGGCTATGCTCCACGACGGTTATGGGAAGCTGGCCCTGAAACTGCTTGAAGGCGATCCTGAGGTTGGTCCGCCCGATGACGCCGATGGGGTTGCCGCCGAAGTCCACCAGCTTGGAGTGCAGAGGTTCAAGTTGGCGCTTGGAGAGATTCGGCTTCAGTCTTTTGACCTGGTGCCAGTCGATGATCGAATAGACGGAGCCGGAGTCGACTTCCATCGTGCACGGCAAGCCTTCTGCCAACAGTGTCACGTGGAATTTTGTGGCACTGTTGGTGCTGGTGAGGGCGATCGTTGTCTGGTTCACAGCGCCGCCATGAGAACTGTTGCGGTCGTCGCGCTTTTGCTGGATTGAGGACCGTTTGGACGACCTCTGGGAGTCGCGACGATTTTCTGGATTCTGGGGCTTGATCGACTCAGGAACAGGATCAGAGGCTCTGCATGCCTCTGCGATGTGCCCCCTCTTAAGACAGCGTCTGCAGGTGGCATCCCGCCAGCGACAGGATTGGCGGGGATGGTGTCCCTTGCAACTGCCGCACAGAGCGGCGCGGCGGCCATCTTTTTGAATTTCCCGCCTGGGTGGGCGGGAAACTTTCAAAACGGTCGACTCTCCCTCTGAATCGGTTGGTGTGGCAGAGTCCTCGGACGATTCAGATGCCGGTTTGTGGATCTTATGGATCCCTCGGGACTGGAGCATGGCAGCAGCGGCGGTCTCGGATGTTTCAGCAGCCGTAGCCTCCTCAAGAACGTCCTTCAGGGACAGTCTTTTTCTGCTCAGGAACTTCTTTTGGAGGTTGGCATCTCTCATCCCGAAGACGATCCCGTCGCGTAAGGCATTGTCAACGTTCTCAAATTCGCAGTTTGCAGCGATTTGACGCAATGCCGCCACAAAGTCCTTAAGCGATTCGCCTTCCTTCTGATTCCGTTGGCGGAAGGTAAAGCGGTTCGCTATGGGGGTGCCCGTTGGTGCATAGTGGTCTTGCAGGGCAGTCTGCAGATCCACCCAGGACATGACTTCAATGTCCCTGGGTGCGACGAGGTTGACGGCGAGTTCCAGAACGTCGGAGCCGCAGTTAGCGAGGAAGAGAGCCCTCTTCCTCTCGTCGTCTAGGTTGTTGTAGCCGTTTCCCCGGAGGAATTGGCGGAAACGTATCATATACGAACTCCACTTCTCCCGGCTGGGGTTGAAGGGAGCCAGCGAGGCGAACGGCGCTTGCGGCGTTGCCATTTCTCAGACCGCGTCAAGTGACTTCAGCTCGTTATGGCGATCGTGCCACGCGGAGGTTCTTCTCTAGACCTTCGTCGCCAGTGTTAGATCGGCGCAGGAAAGAAGAAGTGACCAGCAAGGTTCAAGTAACAAGTTTTAATAACAAGAACTGAACGCCTGTGCGCTGCCGGAGCTCTCCTTATATACACTCCGGCAGACGCACCGCCCACTGACAGGGATTCAAAACTCCCGCCGAAAGGATCTTCAGCCAATCCCAGGCGGATGTCCTTATAAGGACATAACAATGCACGGACTCTGGAGCCTCCAGAGGCGGACAGCAGAGAGACAGAGGAACAGGAAGAGCCTGTTCCTAGTGCACACATGCGAAGAGGTGCCAGAAGGCAAGAGCAGCTGAAACAAAAAGGACGACTCAGGAGTAAGGCCAGAAGACGATTCTTCCCTCCTATAAGGCTTAAAAGAGCAGCAACGAGCCATTGGGTTCTTTGTAGAAAAGCAACGTTGATTCCTGTGCTTCTTGTCAGCTTCTCTTGAACTTTGTGGGTTTTTTGCCAAGAAAAGCCTTTGGCCGGTTGCCAAAGACATCAAAGGTTGGTGATAAGGCCGAGGGACTGGTTATTAAGAATTTTATTTTGGACTAAGCTGAGAATGAATTAATTCTCAACTGTTCTAATAAAATAAATTTGTTGAGGACCGAATTGTGTTTGGCAATCCCTACTTGGGCCTTGGTCACAACACTATGCCTCCTTCCATCAAGTACTTTGTTGGCCTTGGATGTGTATGATTGTGAGGGATGGCACCATCTATTTGCACTGATGAGCCATTAGGGCAAATGGTGACTGAGGGGTAAAGAGAAGGGTCTTCATAAGTTTTTTCTATGCCAGGTTTTCTCCTGACCTGTTTTTAGTGAAATGAGTCTTTAAGAGGAAAAAGGAAACTTTCCTCCAGCCCCTCCTCTTTCAGTTTTCTCTCTCTTCAAGATGTGTTTTAGGAAGACCTTCTCCACTATCTATTTCTTAATGAATCTGTTTTTATTCTGTAGAAAGTTAGCACCCACCCCTCTTAGAAGAATGAAATATTTTAGGAAATATTAAAAGGGCAGAATACAGGGGTGGCTAGGGGTTCACATGGGCTCTGGAGAACCTCTAGCTAAAATTCTGTGCAGTTTGGAGAACCCCCAAATCCCACTCCTGGCTGGCCCTGCCCACCCCGCCCCTCCCAGGAGTCCACACACGGCCTGTTTTGGATGCAGGTAAGTGCAGGGTGTGCATGGAGGCTTGGGGAGCATGAAAAATGGGCCTACTGGATGTTTGGGAAAGCCAAAAATGGGCCCGTTTCTGGCCTCCAGAGCCTGGGGAGGCTGTTTTCGCCCTCCCGGAGGCTCAAGGAAAGCCTCCAGAGCCCAGGGAGCGCAAAAACACCCCACCACCACCACCATGGTGCAGGAGTCCAACTAGGTCACACCCACCATGGCCACTCCCACCCAGTAACCGAGCAGAGAACCCCTTGCTAAAAATTTTTAAGCCCACCCCTGGGAGAATATTATATTTACCCTAAAGGAGAAACATGTTTCTAAACTCAGAGCTTCAGCTCCCTGCCCCCAGCAGATATTTGGTGTCCATTGAGTAGAATAGGGCCAGCCTATCTACAAAACAAAAGACCTTCAGCTCCAGAATGATGGGATTATCCTTCAGAGCAAAGCCATTCAGCCACAATAAGAACTGCCCAACAAAGCCCCTTCCTTGCATCAGCACAAGCTTTAACCAAGCTTGACTCAGATAACCTACAAAATCAGCTAATCCTAAATTAGGAGACGGTATTGATCACTAAATTAAGCCCATGCAACTGCATTTTGAGGATTTTTATGTGTAATGAGACTTTCTGCTACTGAATTATCCTGCATTTGTTTAGAAGTCTGCATCAGAGGTGGTATTCAGCAGGTTCTGACCAGTTCTGGAGAACCGGTAGCGGAAATTTTGAGTAGTTTGGAGAACTGGTAAATACCATCCCTGACTGGCCCCGCCCCCATCTATTCTCTGCCTCCCGAGTCCCAGCTGATCAGGAGGAAATGGGGATTTTGCAGTATCCTTCCCCTGCCATGCCCACCAACCCACGCCCACAGAACTGGTAGTAAAAAAATTTGAATCCCACCACTGGCTCTGCATATCTTCAGTAGCACATCTTCTAATAAGTGAGGGTGCTTTCTTAATTCAGGTCTCCAATAATGATACAATTGCTAGTGGAAGTGGGTATGTGTGGAGGCATCTTACCTTTTACCCCCAAAAGCAAATATCTGGAGAAATGCCTTGAGCTTCGTATTTACTTTGCAATTGTGTAACTGCTATGTACCATTCTTGTCCTTCAGAAAAAGCTACTTTGTAAGACCCTACGATTATTAGTAATCTCTCTTGTATTTAGCCCTAACTTACTTTACAGAAGAGCTTCAATCTTTCTGCAACCATGGCTAGCATGGGAATAACTGCAAGAACTCCTTACTTGATGAAAGGAGGATTAAGTGAGCTATCTTGTCGACTAGCCCATTTGATCTCCAGTTTGAGGCGCTGTCTGGTTAGCCATCCCTAATCCTCTACGTGGATAAACTTTCCAGTCAAAATTCTACGATCACAACGCAAATAACACAAACGCTATTGGCAAGAATTGGATTGTAGCAATCCTTTTCTACTCTATAATTTAATCTTCCAGATCTAATTAAATACTTTTATCCTAAATTCCTGCCAATACTCCCAGGCAAACTCTTAACTTATAAAACTCCTCCTTCTCCTCCTCAGGGTCAGCAGATTCTTTTGTTTTGTTTTGTTTTGATTTGTTCTACATCAAAGCAGGAAGTTGCTAAAACAGATATATGGCTTTCATTTTAATGCTCCTGCGTAGAAAGAGCAGTGCATTTCTTTAAGAGTGCCCAAGTTTATCTTATGAATAACAGATGCCTTGAAAACCCACTTATACCTTATCAACAATTAAGGAGAGTTGTTAAGGTAAAGGTTCCCCTCGCACATACGTGATAGTTGTTCCTGACTCTAGGGGGAGGTGCTCATCTCTGTTTCAAAGCCGAAAAGCCAGAGCTGTCCAAAGACGTCTCCGTGGTCATGTGGCCAGCATGACTAAATGCCAAAGGCCCATGGAACACTGTTACCTGCCACCAAAGTTGGTCCCTATTTTTCTACTTGCATTTTTTACATGCTTTTGAACTGCTAGATTGGCAGAAGCTGGGACACGTGATGGGAGCTAACCCCATTATGTGGCACTAGGGATTCGAACCGCTGAATTGCTGACCTTTCGATCAACAAGCTCAGTGTCTTAGCCACTGAGTCACCGCATCCCTGTATAAATTCATGTATAAATTCAAAAAAGTTATGTATGAACACACACACACACACACACACACACACACACACACACACAGAGAGAGAGAGAGAGAGAGAGAGAGAGAGAGAGAGAGAGAGAGATACACACATATGTATAAAATTGGACATCACTGCATTATGAATGAATATACAGCATGGACTTTGGGGAACCATTAACAACTCAAGTGACTTAGTAATAAATAAATAAATTGACTAGATACTAATACTTAGATCCATCCATTCTTAGAATTAATTTATTAGTAATGTGTAGCCTATTTTACTTGCCTTGCCACTTAATTATTATTTTAGACATTGCATGTTTTCTAGTCTCCGGTTCCCATTTAAAGGTAAAAATAAGAAATCTATTGTAGAAAAATTGCAGCAGAGTTGTTATTTATTCCTATGTTCATAACTAGTCTGATGTAGTGGTTAAGATGCTGGATTAGAAACTGGGAAAACATGATTTAGACTTTAGACATATTGCTCTCTCTCAGTCCAATCCACTTCATGGCAGTGGTGAAATCCAAATTTTTTTACTACTGGTTCTGTGGGGGTGGCTTGGTTGGCATGGTGTGGCTTGGTGGGCGTGGCAGGGGAAGGATACTGCAAAATTGCCATTCCCAGCCCACTCTGGGGCCAGCCAGAGGTGGTGTTTGCCGGTTCTCCAAACTACTCAAAATTTCCGCTTCCAGTTCTCCAGAACCTGCTTCATGGGTTGTAGTATGCAGGATAATAGGAGATGGGGGCATTATGGACACAGCCTTACACTGTGCAAGATAAAATGGGATTATTAATCATTTTAGTGTTAGAAACTCATTGCACCTTTTGGATTACCACCTTGGTGAGCCATCGTCTTACACTTTAAAACTAAAAACTATGCTTTTAGTTTTTAAGAATCCTTCCCGCAACTATTTATGACAAGAACTCAATTTTCTATGTGCCCAGACAGCGTAGGAGTGGTGCTGCATAAGGAACAATAGTTATATAACTGTAAAGTCTCCGATTATAACCCTGTGAAATGTTAAACGAAGAAACAGTGCGATCAGCATAGGAACAAAATACATGAGGGCAATCACTATTAAGCCAGTTCAATGTGTGTTGAACCCAGGACATAGAATAACAAAGTTGGAAGATCCTCTAGTTCAGTGTTTCTCAACCTTGGAAGCTTGAAGATGGGTGGACTTCAACTCCCAGAATCCCCCAGCCAGCGCTGCTGGCTGGGGGATTCTGGGAGTTGAAGTCCACCCATCTTCAAGCTTCCAAGGTTGAGAAACACTGTTCTAGTTCAACCCCCTGCATAGGCAGAAGACACTAGTCTAGGGCTATCAAACTCCTGGCTGGCGGGCTGGATGCGTCACAGGCTGGCCACGCCCACCCCCGGTTTAGCGGAGGAGAAAAAAGTCCCCATATGTCATTTGACGCCACCATAATGAGTTTGACCCCCCTGCTCTGGTCTATAGCATCCTAGAGAAATGGCTGTCCAGTGTCTTCTTAGAAACCTCCAGTGATGACACACTGGCAACTTTTAAAAAAAAAAAATCTAATTTTTTCAAAATAAGTTAAAAAACAAACAGCATTTTTTTTTACATCTACAACTTCTGAAGGCAACTGGTTCCACTGATTGATTGCTCCTGTAGTCAGGAAATTTCTTGTTTTCGGTTGGATCTCTCTTTAATGATCTTCCACTTCTTGTTCTGTTCTCTGATGTTTTGGAGAATAGGTCGACCCCCTCTTCTCTCTCCCAGGCCCTTAAGTACTAGAAAACTGATATCACATCTATCCTATTCAGGGATGGGCTCCTGGGGGTTTGGCAGGGTTCGGACAATCCTCTAGCCAAGGATCACTCGGGTTCGGCAAACCCCCAAATGCCATCCCTGGTTGGCCATGCCCACCACGCCCTGCCCCTCCATTCCCCTCCTGCCCCACCCCACCCCTCTCAGGAGTCTCCACGCGGCCTGTTGATCATTCCAGGTAACTGCAGGGACCATATGGAGGATCAGAGAGAGCAAAAAACGGGCCTATCGGAGGTTCTATTGGAGAGCCTCCAGACCCTGGTGGAAGCTGTTTTTGCCCTCCCGGAGGCTCAAGGAAAGCCTCCGGAGCCTGGGGAGGGTGAAAAACGCCGCCCCCCTTGTTATGCAGGTGGCCGACTAGGCCATGCCCACCATGGCCACACCCACTCAGCAATGAGGCAGCGAACCCATTCCTGAAGGATCTGATGCCCACCCCAATCCTATTTATGAAATGAGCATTACTTAAGATGATTAAGTGTTTGTGTATCTAAAACCGCATATGAATTTAATTAAAAAATGAAGCTGTCTTCTGAAGGGTCAGAGAAATTAATATTTTAAAAATGTCAACTTTGGTTAAAATCTAGGAACAGGAATTGAATTTAGGTAAATGCTATACTGTCAATCTGAAGTTCTTTGCTATTTCCCCAGTAGTGACTTAGAGCACCTTTATATCTTCACCCAGTCATCGACAAATGATATACAGGTATTATCCCTGTACTTTGGCTCAATAGTTGGATGTTCTAGAAGTTGCTATAAATATTTAACAGAGAAATGACCTTTATTCAAAAAGCCATTGCCAGGTTACAAAGCAAAAGGTTCCACAACTTTTTGCTTTGTAACCTTGAATAAATTTCAGAAGTGAAAACCAGCATGTAATGATGCCACTAAAAGATTTTTACTATATATTCTTCTCTTCTGCAGCTGGTAATATACTTAGTTTATTTGGAATGATGTCATCACTATGTCCGTTTTGCTACCTCTACTTCTACCTGTATTATGCAGTGGGTTTTTAGTCAAGGTGAAAAAAAACTACAATGTTATCGTTTTGATCGCATGACTTTTCTTCATGTTTTCTTGCAAATTGTTGGCTGCAGCTACGAAAAATGGGAGACTACAGAGCCTAATTATATCAATCATGGAAGAATATGGCAGCATGTTATAAAGAGAAAGGGAAAATCTCAGCATGCTTCTCATAAATATCATTATACCAACTGAAACATGAACTTCTAGGGAAAAAAAAATAGGATGGTGTATTAGGGTTGTATAAGGCTTCAGATTCAATTCTGAAAATACCAGGCAGCATGAATGCAGAATCTATTTAAAACTCATTAAAGCAGCCAAGTTTCATTCTAGACGCGAACCTGGATATGACCCAGTTCAGGGGTGAAATCCAGCAGGTTCTGGAAACCCGGCAGCGGAAAGTTTGAGTAGTTCGGAAAATCAGCAAATAGCACCTCTGGCTGGCCCCAGGAGTGGGATGGGAATGGAGATTTTGCAGTATCCTTCCCCTGCCACACCTGCCAAGTCACGCCCACAGAACCAGTAGTAAAAAAATTTGAATTCCATCACTAACCCAGTTGTTTTAATGAGTTGCCAACAGGTGGGTTTTTTTGCATTCATGTGACTAAAGCAGTGGTGGGATGCTACCGGTTCGCCCTAGTTTGGGCGAACTGATAGCAGCGGTGGCGGGAGGCTCTGCCCACCCGCCTGGACATCATCAAATATGATCTGCGCATGCGCAGAAGTGGTATGCGCACGAGAGTGAACCTGTAGCAAAGGTAAGTGAAACCCACCCCTGAACTAAAGTCAACCATTGCAAGTCCTACTGTTAACAAGCTCAGATATTCCTTCTTGTGATGGCCTTATAAATGATATGGCCAGTGGTTGCACTCTCAGCAATGCAGAGGACACTGCATTAATGTAAAAGATAATGCGACGAATCAGTTTCGAAGAGCCGTGATAGCACAGTGGTTAGAATGCAGTATTGCAGGCTATCTCTGCAATACTGCAGAGGGCAACCCCACAGCCTGGAGTTCGATCCTAATCTGCTCAAGGTTGACTCAGCCTTCTGTCCTTCTGAGGTTGGTAAAATGAGGACACAGTTGGGGGCAATATGCTGAATCTGTAAACCACTTAGAGAGGGCTGTAAAGTCTAAGTGCTAGTGCTATTATAGTAGTGGTTAAGATGCCAGGCTAGAAATCGGGAGATCTTGAGTTCAACTGAGCTGGTTATCAACTCTAAGATTGACCCCCATCTTGATCCTCTTTCAAAAGGCCCTAATTATATGTTTTTTAGGCAGGGGTGGGTTCACATTATGTTACTACCGGTTCGCCCCATGCGCCTGCCTTCCACACATGTGCCCCGCCTTCAACTCATGCATTTTGCTGATGTGTGCACCAGGTATGTACATGCACCCGGCCTCAAAAATGTGTCTAAATAGGATGGCATAGAGCCGGGGCAGGTAGGTGGGCCCACCCGTGATTTCTGCTACCGGTTTGAGCGAACTGGTCTGAACCGGCTGAATATCACCTCTGTTTTTAGGACCCCAAAGTGATATGAAGCCTATCAAGTGCTTTATTTGTTTGTTATTGGCAGGGGGAAGATGGTTTTTATATTTGGAGTTTTTGGAGTATTTATTTACTAAGCTCAGCAATCTAGAGTGATAATGCTTTAATGATAAGAGTTATATTGAGATATCTGCTGCAGAAAGGAGAATTCTCATTGGTGTCTCCTGTCCCCAGAAAAAGAAAAGGTTGAAGAATGAAGTTATAGCCTAGTTGTTTGCTTGAGATATTATTTTTCTGGCCCAGTTGATTTAAAAATAACACACAAGAATTGCACCACATACATCAGATAATAAGTTAAGTTGGCTTCATGATAGAATTGCTCATGTTGCTTTGCATAAATATCTTCAACCCATAATGACAAAAATGCTGAACAGTGATTGAGTATAAGTTCTCTGCAAAATTGGAATATTTTTTTTTACAATATATGATTAATATGTTGCTTAAGGTAGGGGGGAATGCAGTAGAATTTTTATCTCGTTTGTCATAATCTGGGGGCAACCCTTGTATATGTTTCCCAGCAGTTAGATGGACCTTCTTCTAAGAGAAGGCCTTAGAATGAAGATGAAAGACTCATTTGAGCTTTCATCAGATTGTCTCCTGAAATTCCCATGTTATTCATTTCTTTTTACTGGAAGAGCTTTTACCTAAGCTCCTTGACTAATCCGGTGATAAATTGCCATGCAGTTTGTAATCAGTTCCTGCTGTGCAACATACAATTAATTCACAAGCCAAGTGAATAAAGTCTCACTCCCTGGAACTACTGGCCTTCCTTTGCTTTAAAAAGGTAAAGGTAAAGGTTCCCCTCACACATATGTGCTAGTTGTTCCCGTCTCTAGGGGGCGTTGCTCATCCCCATTTCAAAGCTGAAGAGCCAGCGCGGTCCGAAGACGTCTCCGTGGTCATGTGGCCAGCATGACTAAATGCCAAAGGTGCACGGAATGCTGTTACCTTCCCACCAAAGGTGGTCCCTATTTTTCTACTTGCATTTTTTACGTGCTTTCGAACTGCTAGGTTGGCAGAAGCTGGGACAAGTAATGAGAGCTCACTCCATTACGCGGCACTAGGGATTTGAACCTCTGAAGTTCCAACTTTTCGATTGACAAGCTCAAAGTCTTAGCCACTGAGCTACCACATCCCTTACTCCTTTGCTTTACTTGGATGGCGTAAAGGGACATATTAATTTAAGACAGGCCCTATCTTTTTGAAATGGCAAGAAACATTCAAAAAGAATTTTTAAGGTTTCAGTCATTAGTCACCATGAACAGGCCATAATTCCCCTGAATTATATAGGATTAACATTATGAGCTTCCTTTTGGCAGAAGGATAAGAGGCAGAATTAGCTTGGCATTTGTTAACAGACATGCACACGCTTTCAGGATTCTCTTTGCTTCCTAGTGAAACACTCCTATGAAAAATATATTCCATCATGGCACCTCTAATATCCTCTCACCTCTTGCCACACAGGAAACCTTGTTCCAAAACAATCTCTGGGGGCATTAGGGCATGCATGCTTTCCCTGACATCTGACTGACATGTTGTCACACACAACCTGTGAATGGCATCAGGGATGTGTGCACGGAGAGGTTTTAAGGAGAGGTTGAACAATTTTGCTTCGGTTTTGTTTGCTTATCTATCTGCTTGCCTGTCCTCTAGTTGCCTCAGCTGTGTCTTGTTATTGCATGAGAAAATAAGAAAACATTTTATGTATCTTCTCTCCAATGGACAGGCAACCCTGCTAACAAGCAGGACAAGAGGGAAAAGGAAGCTGCATCTAGATGAGAGAGAAGGAAGGGCTTTAACTGCTGGGCCTATCTCTTGTAATCATATCAAGGAAAAACAATTCCGAACCCCCCCCCCCCCATTTTGATCACATTCAGATAATTTGTGCTGCAGGCTGTTCTTTTCCCAATACGCATCTATCAATCAATCACGATATTTATTTATTTATTATTGTGATTTATATGCCGCCATTCTCCCGAAGGACTCAGGGCGGCTTACAAAACAACAATCAACAATACAAATCACAATACACATTAAAATCCCTGTTAAAACCAAATTAAAATTATTACATCAGACAAACCCCCAACGGATCAGATTATTTGGTGGAAAAGCCATGTCTTCAGTTTGCGGCGAAAGGAGAGGAGATCGGGGGCTATCCTGAGCTCGGTGGGCAGACCATTCCAGAGGGTCAGCGGTCCGACAGAGAACGCTCTCCCCCTGGGGGCCGCCAGCCGGCATTGTTTGGCTGATGGCAACCTGAGGAGGCCTGCTCTGTGGAAGCGCACGGGACAAGGGGAGGATGGCAGGAGATGGTCCTGTAAGTACCCCAGGCCTAAGCCAATAGAGCTGAAAGGGATCTTGGAGGTCTTCTAGTCCAATCCGAAAGTTCAATCAGATACCATTTCAGATACGTGGCTGAAATGTCTTTTCTTAAAAACCTCCAGTGTTGAAGTACCTAAAACTTTTGAAGGCAAGCTGTTCCATTGGTTACTTGTCCTCACTGTTAGGAAGTTTCTCCTTAATTCCAGGTTGCTTCTCTCCCTGATTAGTTTCCATTCTTTGTTCCTTGTCCTGCCTTCTGGTGCTTGGGAAAATAAGTTGACCCCTCTTCAAAGTCCCCTGAATACTGGAATACTGCTATCATGTCACCCGCTAGTCCTTCTTTTCTCTAGACTGGTCATACCCAATTCCTGCAACCATTCCTCATGCTGTGTGTTTTTGTCTCCAGGCTCTTATTGATCTTAGTTGCTCTTCTTTGCACTTTTTCCAAACTCACAATGTCTTTTTTTGTAATGTGGTGACCAAAACTGGTTGCAATATTCCAGGTGTGGTCTTACTAAGGATTTATAAAGTGGTACTAATACTTCACAAAAGGATGCGGGGGTTCAGTGGGTAAGACACTGAGCTTGTTGATCGAAAGGTCGGCACTTCAGCAGTTCGAATCCCTAGTGCCACCTAACGGGGTGAGCTCCTGTTACTTGCCCCAGCTTCTGCCAACCTAGCCATTTGAAAGCACGTAAAAAATGCAAGTAGAAAAATAGGGACCACCTTTGGTGGGAAGGTAACAGCATTCTGTGCACCTTTGGCATTGAGTCATGCCAGCCACATGACCACAAAGATGTCTTCAGACAGTGCTGGTTCTTTGGCTTTGAAACAGAGATGAGCACTGCCCCCTAGAGTGGGGAATGACTAACACATATGTGCGAGGGGAACCTTTACCTTAATACTTCACATGATTTTGATTCTATGCCTCTTTTTATATAAACAAGGATTGTATTAGCTTTTTTGGCTATTGCCACACACACTGCTGGCTAATGTTTAAGTGATTGTCCACTAGGACTCCGAAGTCCCTTTCACAGTTACTGTTTTTGAGCCAGGTTTCACCTAATCTATATTTCTACCTTTGGTTTTTCCTGTCTAGATGTTACGTGCTTTTTTCCACCTTAAATTCATGTTGTTGGGTAGGGCCCATTGTTCAAGTCTGTCAAGATCTTTTTGGATGCTGAGCTTATCTTCTGTGGCGTTGGCTATTCTTGCCAGCTTAGTGTCATCTGCCGATATATGCTGATATATTATCCATTTTCAGTTCTCTTCATGCTACTGTTTGAATAGCCAACTGGAGATTTGTGCCCACTAATGTTGCAGTGTTTCTAGGTTTTTATTTTTGTTCAAACATTTAAGGTGAGGGGAAAAAAAGCGAACTGATTAATGACAACTGAGGAAGTTCAGTGCACATGGAGTGATTATTTTCTAGCAGAGGGCAGGAAAGTGTCACAGAGGGTAACAACATGCTGGCATTCCAAAAAGGAGTGTAACCTTTGTCATTTGAACTTCAACCCATTCTCTTCCTGTCCTCACCTTGCATATTTGTTTATTCATGTACTCAGACCTGTTTCCTTGGGTGCTCCACTCCTGTAACAACACCTATGAGAGATGTAAAAGGCAGGTTAATTGGTTTTAAATATAGGTTAATCAGCCATGCAAATTATTGCACCAATTAAAAGTCTCACGTGCATCCAAGGGTTTAACAATCAGAGGTATAATAATAACAAATGGGCAGACATTTCCAAAACTGAACTTTAAAATATGGAAAGTTTCAAAAAGAAACATCAAAGAAAGATATGGAGAAGAGTGGGATGAAGGAAAAGGGAAAAGTTGAGATAGTCAATTTTTTACATCGCTCTATGGAGAAACTGCACACTTATTTCTGTTCTTGGTTTTCTATTTTTTTAATCAGTTAGACTCCATAAAAAGGATCAGGTCTTCTTAACCAAGGGCTATTATGTTTATGCAAGAATCTTTGGTGGACGGAAAAGTGATTCCTCAATGGTCGTCCAGAAGTCCCATCAGTTCATGTGAATATGAAAGATGTAAACATCAAGAACAGCCAGGTTTAAAATGGTTGAAAAAGATATAATTAGAAATAATGTGGTGAAATTGAGCAAAGGAAGATTAAGGCTGACTTTCCAGGCAAGGTATCTAAGAGGGCGATCTAATAGACTGTGAAATAGCTTCTCAAAGCAGTTGTGAAGTTCCATCTTCTGAATGATTTAAGCATAAACTGGACAAATACTTTAGAAAATAACATTAAGGGAGTAGGGAAAACTGCCTGTTTTCACTGGGGATTTCATTAGTTCATCTATTTTACAAGCTTCATCTTCCTGAACACAGAGAAAATGTGCATGTTTTCCTAAGTAATATTACTTTTCTATATTGTAGAAGAAGGAGAAAAAACCAACTATAATAGCCATTCCTATAGAATGTAAATGTTGTCTATATATTTGAGGTGGTTGTAATGCAAATTACGAGCATGAAAAGAAAACGTCAGCAATTAAAAAATTACCATCTGAAAACTTAGAACAGTTTAGATATCCAACTTCATGTAGAGAATCAATTATTTCAATCATGAAGGATGAAAACAAGGTCAAGTTAGAAAGATCTGAAGATCAAGTAGGGTGCTGCTGTTATAAAAAAGTTTTAGTTTGTTTAATGGGTTTCACTTCATCAGATGGGAATCAATTGTTTGGCGTTGTTTATACATTTTTAGAATCAAGAGGTGTAATAAATCAGCAGCTGTATGAATCAATGCATGTTGAAAGTGCTGTGTCAGAAATAGCGTAGGTTTTATTTAATGTGGGGTATTACTAGCATTTCAGAGATGCCCTTGAGAATTGTACTATATGTACACACACACACACACACACATCTTGTTTTCCCCAAAATAAGACATCCCCTGATAATAAACCCAATCTGGCTTCGCAATCTGAGTGCATGGCAATAAGGCCAAGTGCTTATTTCAGGGATCAAAACAATATAAGACAGGGTCTTATTTTCGTTGATTCATTGGTTGTGACAGGAATTGACCAATTAGGTTGTCCCTCAGCCTGACATTATAGTCAGGCTGAGGGTCAGAGTGGCTGGTCCAAAGTAGCACATCCGGATTTAATGTCTATGGTAGCATTAGAACTCATAGTCTAATCCTGTGCATGTAACTCTTTACCATTGGCACAATGGAATGAACGAGTGAATGAAAAAGTTAATAATGGATTGCTTTCATATTCATATTATAAATTTGGCTGCAATAAGGTTGTTTCTGATTTTGGTTAATGGAGTGAAGCTGCATGTGTTTTCTTCTGGCTGGGGTGTGTTTTTGCTAGTTTGCTTGCATGCGAAATTCGTGGTCTGATGCATTTAGCTTACAGCTAAATTTCATGGCTTACAGCTGCAATAGACTCATTGGCAAGTGATTGGCGAGGACCGTGATGGCGAACCCATGGCACATGTACCAAAGATGGCACACAGAGCCCTCTCTGCCGGCACACCAGTCATCACCCAGCTCATGTTCTTGAGTCTTCGGAAAAAAGCGGCATACAAGCTGAGTAAATAAATAAATAAATAAATGTTCACTGTGCATGTGTGCATGTGCCTCCCGCCAGCCAGCTATACTCTTCCATAGTGTTTTTCTGCAAATGAAGGATCTACTTTTTTTCAGGGGTGGGGATAAGCTGACAGTTGATCCATTGGTCGTGACCGAAATTGACCAACTAGGTTGTTACCTCAGCCTGACGTTGTAGGCTGAGAGACAGAGTGACTGGCTCAAAATAGCACATCTGGATTTAATGTCTATGGTGGCATTAGAACTCATAGTATCTTGATTTCTAGCCTGGTGCTCTTACCATTAATAGGTTTTTCTTAACTTCATTCAGAATTTCTCTTCCTTCCTATAAATTAAGACTTACACTGGAATGGAATGCTTTCTTTATACCCTTCAGCCATAAGAAGCGTGCTGCCCTACCAATATACAGAGAGAGATGAATGAAAGACAGTGTTTATTTTATTTTTTAAATTTTTAATTTGATTTATATGCTGCCCTTCTCTGGAGACTCAGGGCGGCTTACAATGCATTAAGCAACAGCCTTCATACTTTTGTATATATTTATACAAAGTCAGCTTATTGCCCCCACAAACTGGGTCCTCAATTTACCCACCTTAGAAAGGATGGAAGGCTGAGTTGACCTTGAGCCTGGCTAGGATTGAACTCACAGAATTACAGGCAGCTGGATGTTAATTGCTGCCTTTAGTAGGAGGCATTAGCCCCCTACGCTACTCAGTGTTGGCAATCTCCTAGTTGTTCCTCCTGAACTCTCCAACTGTCAGGCTTGCCTCCATTCAGAACTCAAGAAAGAACCCCCCCCCCCAACTCCATGTTTGTAGAGAAGAGGAACTTTTACTGAGTTTGAAATGATAGCAATGAAAGAAAAGATAGCTCTGAAGCAAAAGGCGTGAAAGTTACCTATTGAAAGTTCCCCCAAATCCCTCCCCACAAGGACTCAGGCTGAATGTCCAATTCCTATCCCATATGGTGTCATGTGGGTGCATCTTCAGGTGTTTTCGTCCATCTGGTATTCCAGGATGGTTGACCTCGACTGGATATAAACAACTCCATTCATGAGAGCATCTCTCCCTTTTTGTTCACACAGGCCGTCTTCACTCCAGTTCACTTCCCCACTCAAATGCCAATCTGCCCCCATCCCCAGTACTATGGCAGCCGATAGCAAGCAAGCATCAAAGAGGCTGACACCAGGGTTGAAATCCAGCAGGTTCTGACAGGTTCTGGAGAATCGATAGCGGAAATTTTGAGTAGTTCGGAGAATACTACCACTGGCTGGCCCCAGAGTGGTGTGGGAATGGAGATTTTGCAATATCCTTCCCTCAGGAATGGGGAGGGAATGGGGATTTTGCAATATCCTTCCCCTGGAATGGGGTAGGAATGGAGATCTTGCAGTATCCTTTCCCTGCCACACTCACCAAGCCACGCCCACCAAGCAACACCATGCCCACAGAACAGATAGTAAAAAAATTTGGATTTCACCACTGGGTGACACCAGTGGTGTTTCTTAGTTGGTTAGCTGAGCTGTGTTGGTGTCATGACTTACCCTTGGCTCTCTAAGCTAGACCAAAGTTTCAGTAGGCTAGGGATCTTTAATTATGATTTTACAGCCAATTTAGTTTGCTTCTGGGGAAAGGAGGAGCTGTCACTCTACACGTAGCTTTCAACAGCAAAAGAATGAATGGGTGAATTCCAGAGGGAATGCAAATGCTTGACATGCAGCTATGTCATCTTAATTCTTACAGTGGAACCAACAAACAAAAAGTTTGAAAAATATTAAGTTCTACCATCACCAGCTACTTAGATTCAAGGGCAGGGAGGAATGTCTTCATTTAAGGGCCCAGGAAATCAATTGCAGCACATCAAAAGAATAGACGAAATATCATTATTTTGTGTTGCAAAACTAAAGCTGAAGATAAATTTCATTGAAAAAGGTAAAAAAAAATCACAAATGGAAGTTTTTCAGGCTTCGGTCCTCCAATATAAATTGATATCTTTTGCAGGATGAAAATGTTCTTAGGCGATTTGCAGCAAGTGATCAATACCAGAGTTCTCTTTGACAAATTAGTCATAGCACTGAAAATCCATGTCTAAGAACTAAAGCATCATTATTCATTGAAAAAAATTGCCTGTACATATGGCTAGTACAGCTTTGTCAGGAAGCAAATTATAGATCTTTATAATTATATGACCCTTTCAAAATGCCCTGGCATTGTAGATAGATGGAACAATAAAGACTCAAGGAAGGGGTGTTCTGGAAGATGACTCTATTTTATTTGGCATTACCTTTGAGGCCACTAAATTTTAGCCTTATCATATTGCAAGTCCAGCCTCAAAATTTTCTCTCATTTTACTGCCTTTTAATTAAGACTCAGCTCTACAATTTTATTTCCCCATTAATGCATAACCTAGACATTCTCTTTGTTTATGTCTCTCTTCCCTTCCTGGATTGCTAGGCCAGGAGAAAGAGAAAGAAAAAAGAAAGTCCCCAAATTTTATTTTTTTTATCTATGGAGAAATCTCTTGGTTCACTACCACACCAGATAAGCAAATCAACACGCTAACCTAACAATATTGTCTCCAAAATGATTCTGACCCAGTTAGAGATTAAACCCAGACTGTTCTCTTAGACATCCAGAACTGAACAGTCAGTGCAAGCTAAACTAGGCATATTGTTTTCAGTGTTTTTCTGAGATACAGAACCTTAAACCCATTTCTCCAACTTCTCCCAGATCAGGGCCGCCCCAACCTCTGGGACGCGGCCCACTAATGGGCTGTTTGCAAGAAAGCCACAGAAACAGCAAGTGAGAATGTGTGATGCATACGCACTACACGAGCAGTGAGCAAATGTGTGCACATGTGCTCCATTTGCGTGAGCGGCATGCACGTGCACCCACTGCTCACCCAAATAGAGCTGTATGTGCATGCACACGCTTGCCAGATGCTCACATGGAACCAACCTCTCTCCTCCCCTACCCAATCTGTCTGCAAAGTCGGAAAGGTTGGGGAAATCTGTCTTAGACAACCAGAACCATTTTGGACCCTGTCTTTGGTTTGTTCTTGCAATATTGCTTCAGTGATTCTTAGTATTGTATACAGGCATCATGTTTTATATTATTGTATGTAAACAAGTTTCTTCTATAAATGAATCCTGCTGAATTATTTACTTGTGTGCTGGTTGGATTGCTTCAAACTCTAACAAAACTGCACACTGGGGGTGGGTGAGTGGGATATCATTGAACTTCTGTTAGAGAGCAGTCATAAAGGTGATATACTCTGACGTTTCTTCTGTCTACATCTAGTATAAAGCTATTTAAAATCCTAGCAGGATCTCATCATCTGGTCATTCTCTTTCTACTATGGGAAGATATTCCATATCTTAGCTGAAATGTTAACTATTATTATTTATAGCAGTAGCGCTTAGACCAGGGATCGGCAACCTTAAACCCTCAAAGAGCCACAGAGGTCCTAACCGGAAGCCCCCCGTTCAATTCTGGAGCCGATCGGAAGTCCGGTTCCCCCACCATAGAGTCTTTTCCTAGTGCAGTGTCCTTTTTCCTCTACCTGTCCTAACCAAAAGCCCTATCAATTGTGGAGCTGACTGGAAAACCCGCCCCTTGCCATAGAGTCTCATCTTGGCACACTATGCTTTACTGCCCTAAACGGAAGCTCCTCTCAAAATTTTGGCACCGACCAGCGACAGGGAGCCGCAACAATCTGCACTACACTTAGGTTGGACCGTAGGCGGTGTAGTTCTAGATTGTTCAAGCCTAAAATTTCAAACCTGGTGGCATAAGGTATTTTATTACGAGCAGAGGAGTGGAGGACTCTTCTCGTGAAATACCTCTGGGTTTGCTCAATTGTATTAATGTCCGATATACAGTGTGGATTCCAGACAGATGAGCTGTATTTGAGATTGGTCTAGCAAAAGTTTTGAATGCCTTTAATAATGTCAATAATTATTAATGCCTTTAATATGTTTACAATGGATTGCTTTGATAAATTTGGCTACAATAAGATTGTTTCTGATTTTGGTTAATGGAGTGAAGCTGCATATTTTTTTTTCTTCTGGCTGGGGTGTGTTTTTGCTAGTTTGCTTGCACACTAAATTCATGGTCTGATTAGTGGCTTACAGCTGCAACTGACTCATTGACAAGTCATTGGCTCCAACTGGTCCAGAATGCGGCTACGCGGGTGGTTATGGGGGCGACTCAGCACTCCCATGTAACACCTCTCCTGCGCAAGCTGCACTGGCTTCCAGTGGTCTTCCGGGTGCGCTTCAAGGTATTGGTTACCACCTTTAGAGCGCTCCATGGCTTAGGACCCAGGTACTTACAAGATCGTCTTCTGCTACAGGTAACCTCCCATCAACCAGTACAATCCCACAGAGAGGGCCTCCTCAGGGTGCCGTCGGCCAAACAATGTCGGCTGGCAGCCCCCAGGAGGAGAGCTTTCTCTGTGGGGGCACCAACTCTCTGGAATGAGTTGCCCCCGGAGATTTGGCGGATCCCTGATCTGCGCGCTTTCCGAACTGCCCTAAAGACGTTTTTGTTTCATCAAGCCAGGCTGGCCTGACCTACTCTTTTAAATTGTTTTTAACTTAAATTGCTAAAATTATGGGTTTTAATATAGGGGTTTTAACTATGGCCCAAATTAATTTAATTGGATTTTAATACTGTTTTAAATTTTCTATATTTTATTGCTGGCTGTTCACTGCCCGGAGTCCTTCAGGAGAAGGGCGGTATATAAATATAATAAACCATAAGCCAACCATAACCCAGTGCTTGGCTAAGAGATGGAGTCACTTCCTCAGCCAACAACTCAGACCTAGTCAGCACTCTTTGGAAAGAGAAAATGTATTTGGGTGTTCTCAATTGTACGAGTGAACAGAACACAAATGGATATCCAGCCTTACTAACCTTTTTTTAGAGATTCAGTAGGCCCATATGCTCAGGTAACCTTGGCAACGCTGTATATCTGGATTTGCAAAAGGCCATTAGAGAATTCCTCACCAAAGATTCTTGCATAAACATAATAGCCCTTGGTTAAGAAGACCTAATCCGTTTTATGGAGTCTAACTGATTATAAAATAGAAAACCAAGAATAGAAATAAGTGTGCAGTTTCTCTAAAGAGAGATGTAAAAAGTTGAATTTCTCAACACTCTGCTTTGGAATATATTCATAAATTAAATTAAGGTAAGGTAAGTAATGAGCTGGCCATGCTTGCAAATGATACTAAACTACTCAGGATGGTAAAACTCACTGTGCAGTGTTCTACAACCACTTTATAATGCCTTGGTAAGGCCACACTTGGAATATTGCATTCAGTTTTGGTTGCCATGATGTAAAAAAGATGTGGAGACTCTAGAAAGAGTGCAGAGAAGAGCAAGAAAGATGATTAGGGGACTGGAGGCTAAAATATATGAAGAAAGGTTGCAGGAACTGGGTATGTCTAATTTGATGAAAAGAAGGACTAGGAGAGACATGATAGCCGTGTTCCAATATCTCAGGGGCTGCCCCAAAGAAGAGGAAGTCAAACTATTCTCCAGAGCACCTGAGGGCAGGACAAGAAGCAATGGGTGGAAACTAATCAAGGAGAGAAGCAACTTAGAACTAAGGAGAAATTTCCTAACAGTTAGAACAATTAATCAGTGGAACAACTTGCTTCCAGAAGTTGTGAATGCTCCAACACTGGAATTTTTTAAGAAGATGTTGGATAACCATTTGTCTGAAGTGGTGTAGAGTTTCCTGCCTGGGCAGAGGGTTGGACTACAAGACCTCCAAGGTCCCTTCCAGCTCTGTTATTCTATTCTATTTATTTAAATTGGATGAATGGTCACTGAAGGAAAATGAAAAAGATAAGTAATTCACATATACAGTGTCTCTTCAGGCATCTATAACTATCCAGAAAAAAGATCTTGGGAAAATACTGAATATCTCAATGAAAATGTCAACTGAGTATTGGCTGCTGCGAAAAAGATAAAAAAAAAACATGCTAGGGATCCTTAAGAAAGAATTTAAAATAAAATCATCAATATTGTAATGCCTTCTACAGATTCATGATATATCTGCATCTGGGGTATTTAATGTAAATCTAGCTGAAGGGGTTCTTGGTACACTCTGATGTACATTCTTGCTTTCTTGCAGATGTTTCATTACCCAAACTAGGTAACCTAGTTTGGGTAATGAAACATCTACAAGGAAACAAGCAAGCTGTCAACTTTGGAAACCATATTAACCCCGGAAGCTTCCACACTGCCACATTCTTGTGCTTGGGAAAATAGGAGGGAGGATTTAGTAGAGGGAATGTAGTTAGACATAATAGCATTCTTCTTTTTGGTCAAGGTCATGGTATGTCTGCATCTGGAGGAGGACTGGCTGAAGTGGTGTCTCAAATTGGGATGGATTGTGATTGGACAATGTGATGAACTGATGGGTGCAGACGCTGGATTTGGTTTTTTGATTTACTGAAGGAAAACCCGGAACTCTCGGATTCGGGTTTTCCCAGATGTGCCAGTATACCTACTCTAATAAATGGGAACTTTGACAAAATGCCTGTCTCGGAGTTTTTAATTGGAGTTGGGTCCTTCTGGAACACTGACACAAGCTCCAAGGAGAGCATGTGTCAGAGAGCACCAAGGAGCCCTCATTTCAACCCTGAGCTACAAATATTCTTTATTGATAAGTCTAGTTGCCAAACTTGCAAAAGGATATAATTGAATACAAGAAATGTTTAAAAAGGCAACCAGAATGACTGGGGAAATTGACTATGTACCCTGGAAGAAAAAGTTGAGGACTCTTCAGCTTATCACGAGTTATCTGACAGAAATCATGAATTCATTTTCATAACATCAGATGCAGCATGGGAATAAATCTTTAGAGCTATAAAACTATTTGTATCAGGATCGTGTGGGATATGAATCTGATAAATAAATACATATCAATGCTTGATTCTGTGCTAAAGGAAAAAGAGCAACCCAAAAAGAAAAAGAAATTTCAACTTTTCTTAACTGCCTTTCCCACCCTTGCAATATTTTCTACTTTTGAAGTGATTAGTACATCCCATGTAGCGCTTAAGAGAAATTCAGTTGTTTGTTTTGATGATGCCAAACTGTGCAGTAACATTTTAGTTCTACTATATTAAAGATAAAAGATAAATTATTTACACTGCTGACAATAAAATATGTCATTAGGGACTCACTTGTTAGATGACACAATTGTCAGAACAATATAATAGGCAGGCAAGCAAACAGCTGAATTTTAAAAAGAGAAAAGATAGATAATAACTCTATTTACTTGAATGGGACATGTTCAAAGAATGCTATATATCAATATTTTAAATGCATATTTCAGCCTGAATATTTTTCATTGACTCTGAAAGAGCTTGAGATTTTTTTCAGTGTTATCCATTTCAAGAGAGACTTGATTATTTCTGAGCAGACTGGTGTGGGTTTCATAGTTAAATTGCATTTATGGAGTACGGTACCTTGGAAACAGGAGTGGGCTGTGAGAGTTTGCAGGGTTTGGGAGAACCTCTAGCTAAGATTCTGTGCAGTTCGGAGAACCCCCAAATCCCACTCCTGGCCCCGCCCACCCCGCCACTCCCATGAGTCCCCACACAGCCTGTTTTGGATGCAGGTAAGTGCAGGGTGCATGCAGAGGCTCAGGGAGGATGAAAAACGGGCCTACTGGAAGTTTGGGAAGGGCCTCCGGAGCCTAGGGAGGCCATTTTCACCCTCCCAGAGGCTCAAGGAAAGCCTCTGGAGCCTGGGGAGAGCAAAAACGTGCCCCCCTGCCATGGCGCACCCAGCAATGAGGCAAAGAACCCCTTGCTAAAATTTTTGAAGCCCACCCCTGCTTGGATATGTGTTTCAAGCTAAACTGCATTGACAGACAAGGACTAGAATACAAACCTTCCCAAATGATTAGACTTTTTGTATAACTGGTCTCTTAGTTCAGGCCTCTGCATATTAAGTAAAAAGTTAAATTTATCTGCTTGCTTATAGCCCTACACTTCAAATATATACATTAATGTAAGCAGAGATGCACTCATCATTCTGTGGTAACAGCAGATTAAATTATCTGACATATCATCCTCCTTTCACAGTCAAAACTTGACAGCCAGATGTCACACTGTGTTAAGAAAAAGTGATGACATACATGTTTGCTATCCAAGGGAATTGCTTCACTTTACTTTATGAACTTTCTTTTAAAAGAAAAACCAATCAGGTTTTTTTTTATCACCATGAAAGCCATCAGATGGTCTTAGTTCAATTACCGTCTCTTGCCCTAATCACACATTCATACATCTGTGGCACAAAGATACACTCCTAGCCATTCTTTGAGGATATTTCCTCAAGATACTGCTTTCACCTCATCTCTCAGCCAGAACTAAGGCCTTCTAACTTATTTATTATATGAATTTATTTGATCCTATGATATTTGCCATTTTCTTCTTACTCTACACATGAACTAATTTTTTAAATATTTTATGTATACATTTTTCTTTATCATACATAAGTGCTTAGTAAAACTTTGGATATATGTTGTTGTTGTTAGTTGTCCACCCATCACGATCCCATGGACAACTTTCCTCCAGGCCTTCCTGTCCTCTGCCATCCCCTGGAGACCATTTAAGCTCATGCTGACTGCTTCAGTGACTCCATCCAGCCACCTCATTCTCTGCCATCCCCTTCTTCTTTTGCCCTCAATCATTCCCAGCATTAGGCTCTTCTCCAGTGAGTCCTTCCTTCTCATTAAGTGGCCAAAGTATTTGAGTTTCATCTTCAGGATCTGCCTTCTAAAGAGCAGTCAGGTTTGATCTCCTCTAGGACTGACCAGTTGGATCACCTTGCAGTCCAAGGGACTCGCAGGAGTCTTCTCCAGCACCATAGTTCAAAGGCCTCAAATTCTTTGGTGCTCAGCCTTTCTTATGGTCCAACTTTCACAGTCATATATTGCAACTGGGAAAACCATAGCCTTGACTATACACACTTTTGTTGGCAGGGTGATGTCCCTGCTTTTTAATATGCTGTCTAACTTTGCCATAGCTTTCCTCCCCAGGAGCAATAATCTTCTAATTTCTTGGCTGCAGTCCCCATGTACAGTGATCTTGGATGGATATACTATAGAGTTAGATAAATGGCAAAAACTTTGGGATAGAAATTATAAATTGACAATGGCAACTATTTACAAAGAAAACCTGTATTAAATGCTTTACAGATGTCATTTGCCACCAGCAAGGCCAGCAAAGATGTTTAAAGACATGTCTGCCAAATGTTGGAATGCAATCAGATACCGGATTCGTACTATCATATGTTGTGGACATGCTCAAAGGCAAAAAAATTTTGGACGAAAATACATTTATTTATTTATTTATTTATTTATTTATTTATTTGTTTGTTTGTTTGTTTGTTTGTTTAGATTTGTATACCGCCCTTCTCCTTGCGGACTCAGGGCGGTGAACAGCCAAATAAAAATAGTACACAAAAGTTAAACAATTTCTTAAAAAAGCATATAACTTTGGCTAAAAATTAAAACCATTAACCATTAAATATTTAAAATACCCAA
Organism: Masticophis lateralis; assembly: GCA_030761175.1. Taxonomy (NCBI): domain Eukaryota; kingdom Metazoa; phylum Chordata; class Lepidosauria; order Squamata; family Colubridae; genus Masticophis; species Masticophis lateralis. The sequence continues at coordinate 78,447,638 of JAUDYJ010000006.1, read as the reverse complement.
CCCTATAATACAGATCTTAAAAATTCAGCGGGGTCAGGCTAGACCAGCAAGCTGAAAGAGATGAGTTTTCAGGGCCCGACGAAAAGTCCGGAGGTCAGCAATTGTTCTCAGTTTTGGAGGAAGATCGTTCCAGAGGGTAGGGGCTGCCACAGAGAAGGCCCTCCCCCTGGGGGTCGCCAGCCGGCATTGTCTGGCTGATGGCACCCTGAGGAGACCCTCTCTGTGGGAACGCACCGGCCGGTGGGAGGCTATTGGCGGCAGAAGGCGGTCCCGTAAGTACCATGGTCCTAAGCCATGGAGCGCTTTAAAGGTGGTCACCAACACCTTGAAACGCACCCGGAAGTCCACCGGTAGCCAATGCAGCTCGCGCAGGAGAGGTGTCACATGGGAGCGTCCCGTCGCTCCCATAATCCCCCGCGCGGCCGCATTCTGCACTAGTTGGAGCCTCCGGGTGCATCCCAAGGGGAGCCCCATGTAGAGAGCATTGCAGTAGTCCAGGTGAGAGGTGACGAGTGCCTGAGTGACTGTGCGTAGGGAGTCCCGATCTAGAAAGGGCCGCAACTGGCGTATCAGGCGAACCTGATAGAAAGCTCCCCTGGCCACAGCTGTTGTGTGATCTTCCAAAGACAGCCGTGGGTCCAGGAGGACGCCCAAGTTGCGCACCCTTTCCGTGGGGGCCAATGATTCGCCCCCAATAACCAGCGATGGTGTCAGCTGGCTATATCGGGACGCCGGCAGCCACAGCCACTCGATCTTGGAGGGGTTGAGTCGAAGCCTGTTTCTCCCCATCCAGGCCCTCACGGCTTCAAGGCACTGGGACATCACTTCCACGGCATCGTTGGGGTGGTCTGGGGTGGAAATGTACAGCTGCGTATCATCAGCGTACTGATGGAACTCCACCCCAAAACCACGGATGATCTCACCCAGCGGCTTTACATAAATGTTGAACAGGAGGGGCGAGAGGACCGATCCCTGCGGCACCCCACACACCAGGCGCCTCGGGGTCGACCGCTGCCCCCCTGTCAACACAGATTGCGACCGGTCGGAGAGGTAGGAGGAGAACCACTGTAAAACGGTGCCTCCCACCCCCAGTCCCTCCAACCGGCGCAACATGATACCATGGTCGATGGTATCAAAAGCCGCTGAGAGGTCTAATAACACCAGGATAGAGGAATAACCCCTACCCCGGGCCCGCCAGAGATCATCCACCAACGCGACCAATGCCGTTTCAGTGCTGTATCCAGGCCTGAAGCCGGACTGGAGCGGGTCTAAATAGACAGCTTCATCCAGGTACCGAGGGAGCTGCCATGCAACCACACTCTCAACAACCTTCGCTAAAAAGGGAAGGTTGGAGACTGGACGGTAATTAGCCAAAATAGCCGGGTCCAGGGAGGGCTTCTTGAGGAGGGGCCTCACCACCGCCTCCTTCAAGGCAGCCGGTAGGGCACCCTCACGCAAAGAAGCATTTATGATCTCCTGGAGCCAGCCTCGTGTAACCTCCCGGGAGGCCAGCACCAACCAGGAGGGACACGGGTCCAATAAACATGTGGTTGCATTCAGTCTCCCCAAGGTCCTGTCCACATCCTCGGGAGCCACAGGATCGAACTCAGCCCAGATAACACTCTCAAGACCTGCCTCAGTCACCTCGCCCGAACTAACCCAGTCGGCGGCCAAGCCATCCCGAATCTGAGTTATTTTGTCATCCAGATATTGAACAAAATCCTCAGCACGACCCTGCAAGGGATCCTCCCGCGCTCCCGAATGAAGGAGGGAGCGGGTCACCCTAAACAGGGCGGCTGGGCGATTATCTGATGATGCGATAAGGGCGGCAAAATAGTTAGATTTTGCCGCTTTTATCGCCACTAAGTAAGTCTTAATGTGAGCTCTTACTAGTGTCAAGTCAGATTCAGAGCGACTGGCCCTCCAACCGCTCTCTAGGCGTCTTCTCCGGCGTTTCATCTCCCACAGCTCCTCGGTAAACATACATGGTTAGAGAAAACGATAGAGCAACACATAGATTTAAAGCCAGAAAAATAGAACATAGGGAACATACATTTAATATTGTATGTTTTGACAGCAGCAAGAATTGTATTTGCACAACACTGGAAAAATGAGGAAATTCCCACAGATGAAAATATAATTTTAAAAAATATTAGATTGTGCAGAAATGGATAGGTTAACATTAAAGATAAAAGATAAGGAAGCTACAGAATATTTTTTAACATGGAATTTGTTTTACCAATGATTAGATAATAGAGGTAGAAATTGAAAGAATACTACTGTGTACAAGAACTTATTATTATTATTATTATTATTATTATTATTATTATCTAAATTAACTCCGACTGTAAACTGTTTACTAAGTACTTATGTATTTAAAGAAAAATGTATAAATAATCTACACATGAATTAATTGATGTGCAAACATTTGCATGCCACCTGGTCTCCAAATATCCCCACTTTGATTCTGTTTGGTAGAAGAGAAGGTAGAGGGATATTTTAGCAGGCTTTCGAGATTTGGTCATTATAACAATGACAAAGTAAATCCCTAACTCTAGCCTGAGAAAGAAAGAGAGCAGATGTGTAAAAGGTGTGACAAGTTCCCAGTAAAGGAAAAGATAGTCTGTTTACCAGGACCTGTTACCCCATTCTACAGACTGATGGGAATGCCCATCAATCTGTAGGAGATGTTGTGTTTGACTCCCTCCTGTGAGTTCAGCCTGGTCATCTCCTACACAGTTTAGTCATCTGTGTAAAAGTTTCCCTTCTCTCCCAGCTCAAGTTAAAAAGACTGATTGGTGGATTCCTGCTGACAAGAAAACCTCCAATCACTTTCTTTCAATTGTTTCACATCAAAGCTATCAGGACAATACCATTCTCCATCATTATTACTGAGGCAGATTAGATACTAGTGGTAGGAACAAAAAACCTCTCAGAGTGGCAATCAGCCCCGTTACCTTGCGTGGGGTAATTGCCCTCATTTTGAGTTGGATCATGACTTTTATCCTTCTGTATACTTTGATCAATAAAACCAGAATACATCTTCTAATTAAACTCATATTTATTGTAAGAAAATAAAGACATCTCACTAATCTAAATTAGTTACATTTTTGGCAAAGAATCCCCAGCCAGACCTTAGCTGGCAGGAGAACAAAGGAAAGTTTTTCAGAAAAAAAGAAAAGAATGCAGGACATGCGCAGTAGATACTGATAAGGACTTGGCAAACTACGGTAAGTCTGGCAGTTCAGAAATAAGAGCTCTGCTGGTAAATACAAAAACGCAGTGACAAAACCTGCATGTTTTCATGTTGTTTTATGGATTGGAGCAGAGCCTGTTAAAACATTTTCCTGGATGGCCCTAACTCACACTGTGTAAGGAATAAGAAAGATGACAAAGATCCTCTGTTGCCAGGGTGTGATCAAGTCTAATGCTGATACAAATGCTATAATAAAATTTGAGTCATGGTCTAAGTCCAAAATGTCCAGACAGTGTTCAAAAGTGGCTCAGAACCTCTATAGTTCTCTGAATTATAGAAAGAAGGAAAAGATGGAATACAATCAGACTTCTGAAATTATATTAGACTAGCTGGACTCTTGTGCTTCACTACGAAACTATGTGATTGGATGTGATAAATTGACACTTAAAGCCTGAAACTTAATGTAGAATGTGTAACTTTGCTCACCCCATTCCTAAGATGTCTTTAAGGGGCATGCTTAAGCACACCAGCGCACCTACCGTCCCTGTCCTAATGTTTCCTTTATTCGTATCCTTTTCATGTATTCATAATTATGTTAACACTTGTGTCTGTTATCAAATACATGCTTAACAAAAATACATAAAAAATGTTAATATAAGGCAACTGGCAGAACAGCGGGTGAGGGGGACTGGAATGTCTCAGCTCAAAAGCCAGATAGTCATGCGCTGGCCACACCCATGCCTGGTTTAGTGAAGGGGTAGCATCAGACCATGTTAAGATAAGGCAACTGGGAGTTGGGACAGAGTTCCTTTCAGATGGAGAAGGGAGTAGAATGTCTAGCTCCTTAGCATCAGAGTGTGTGAATATATGTGTGTATATGAAATACTAATGATTTGATGGTCATTTTGAAAAATCCTTTCTTAGCAAACACCTAGAAGCCAAGAGGAACATACGTGCCAAATTTCAAGTTTGTAGGCTTTACCGTTCTGGAGATTTCGTGATGAGTGAGTGATATTTGGCTTTTATATAGATAGATTCTGTTATTATAGCCAATCTCAATAAAAATAGTTTTAGCCTTCCTGTAGAGTTGATTTCTTAGTGTGGTCCAACTAATGGGGTGACATGCTGTTGTGGAGAAACCATCATCTAAAAACATAAGTAGTTATATGAACAGTAAGATGGAGGTATTGGTTCTGAGTACATAAGGACATCTATTTTATATATTTGTTCAAGGTGGCTTTAAAAAGAATGAAGAACCTGATATATTCAGGATAATTGAGAAAGCCCAAAAGAAGTCAATAGGTGCTTTTTTTAAAATTATAGGAAGGCCTTAACCAGGCAAAGCTGTAGAATGTCCTCAGAAAAACATGAACACTTGAATATCTCATTGTCCTCTTGCAAAACTTACACACAGAATAAAAGTCACAGCCTGACAAAATATGGTAAAACAGGTATATAACGATTTAGACAAAAATGGCAATGGATCTGCAAGCTTTAGCAATAAAAGTGACGAAGTATAGTGAAAAATGGGATTAAAATGATTGGTTAAAAAAGGCCAAAATAATGACAGGTAGAACAATTAGTCTTAGAATTGACATGAAAATATTGAAATGATGAACTTTCAACTATCACTTGTTAACTATCAACAACAAGAGACACTTTGGTGCAGTTGGTTAGCAGTTAAAGACACCACACTAGAGACTGGGGGACTGTGAGTTGGAGTTCTACTTTAGGCATGAAGCCAGCTGTCAGATTTTGGACAAGTCATTTTCTCTTGGTTGTAGGAATAAGGCGATGACAAACCATTTCTGAAAATATAAAAATATTGAGAAAATTGCATGGGCTTTTCTAGGCAATTGCCAGGAGTCAAGATTAACTTGAAAGTACACACACAAAAATCAACAATAAAGGAACCGGCAGTCAAGAAACATGCTGCAGATTAGCATTTGATCTAGTAGTAATACAGGTCTTGGGAAAAAAAAATATTCAGATGCTGTGGCCTACAGAGATCAGAGCTGTACAGGCAATGGTTTTTCCTCTAATGCTATAGAAGTGAAAGTTGGACTTTGAAGATTCAGGCTAGAAAAGAATATTGACGCTTTTGAACTTTGGTGTTGGAGAAAACTCCTGATGGACAGCAACAAAAGAAACAAATGGATCGTAAAACTAATTAATTCCTTTTACACTGAAGTTGTGGAGGTGGAAGCATTACTTTTAATCAATCTTCCGTATTTCATAGAATAGTCTTTGTAGTTGGTAAGAGACTATGTTCTTTGGGCAGACTAGTGAAGACACAAAATAAAAATCACCTGATATATCAAAGAATCAGGAAGTTTAATTTTTGTAATGTATGGTTTTTTGATTCTGATCACCTTGATGTCCATGCGTATCTTATAAAATGCAAATCAGAAATTAATATATAATTTTCAAATCATTGTGGAATAGTTTATGTTGCTGCCTTATACCATTATCTGTTTCGAATTCCATAGGCTTTCAGAATATGCTTCTATAAAATGGTGCTGTGATTATTTTTTAATCAAATTAATTGTGTATGAATATATCTAAATCATGATTTCACTTATGAGTGTTTGAAATTGGTTTAAATACCAATTCATGTACAATTATTATTCCCATTCTTATATAGTTTCCAATGATTATTTAAATTATGAGCCATCCAGACTGCTTTTAAGCTATGATAATAATTATTTATTAAATGTGTATATGCTGCCCGACTCGCAGCAACTCTGGGTGATAGTCTTAAATTGAGCTATAGTGGGTTGGTGTAACAAATTGATATAGGTGCATGAATTAATTAAGGTCTGATTAAGTTAATTGATTCCAATCAATTATTTGAGGTGCTTTCTGAGGGAGCTGGGTGGTTAAGAAATAAGAACTATAAATGAATGAATGAACATATAGTATTTTTGCGTTTCTTTGTTCTTTCTATTGAAAATTCAGCAAGCAATTTTCAGAATGAAACTCTTAAGATAAATGCATAAAATCAGCTGCCTGCAGGATTGAAAAGCCAAAGGATTTCCTACAAGGGTTTCCTACTTTTGTAGAGAAAGCCAAGGATTTTGCTACAAAATGGATTTCCAAAAATTGTGTGTAAATCATACAGAGATCAAAATGCTCCAACCTTGGAATTACCATTCTGATCATGGAGCAGTTTGTGTCACTGGTAATATTCTTAAATTGGAGTAACTCCACCCCTCTCAGAAATTGTCCCCAATCCCCAAACAACTGTTTTGACCTCTACTTTGTCCTTGGAATCCTTTACTTCTAGGTCAGAATGGAATATTTTAGAGTTGGAACATTTCATCTTCAAAATGTAGTGCACTCCTCTGAACCACCGGACAGCTGTTCCACCAAGAGCATAGCTATGTGATTTCTTGGCCTACATCAGGGGTATCAAACACAAGGCTCATGAGCTGGAGCTGGCCCATGGAATGCTTAGATCTGGCCAGTGGGGCTGCTCTGGAAATGGCAAAGGACTGGCTACAATGCCTCTGCCAGTGAAAACGGAGCTTGGGGAAGCCACATGTGGCCCACTCAGTCTCCGTTTTCGGCTACGACATCTTCCTACAGCTCTCTGCCAGAGAAGCAGAGCCTGGGCGGCCTGCGTGCACCCTCCTCAAACTCTGTTTTCGCTGGCAGAGGGCTGCAAGAAGCCGGCACGGCCAAAAACAGAGCCTCGACGAGTGACGTTGAGCTGTCCATGCCCACCCCGACCACACAAACACCCCAGCCCCCCAGAGGTCAAACACAACCCTGATGCATCCCTCAATTAAATCGAGTTTGACAACCCTGGCCTACATTATCTGTGTGCCTTCATCATGACTCCTAACTAGTTGGTCAAACTATGTGAATGGAAAGTTGGCAAATGCAGAAAAAATAAAATAAAAATATGCCAACCAACAAGATGAAAAAACATTTTGACAGACTGTCCTGTTGTGATTTATCAGAGAAGTGTCTTATCCAAATCATCAACTCGCCTTGCCTGCTTTAGTGACTTAATCAAGTATGAGCCCATGAAATGAAATGAACCAGGGAGGTTAAAAAAACTTTATTGGGCTACGCAAGGATTAAGGGAACATGTCAGCTTTAAAGCAATTGGACAGGGATACATCTTGGTACTTTCTCCACCATGACCTCTCCTTGGCTGCTGCAGCCCCAGGACTTGTCATGCCTGACAAAGTGACAGGGACCTTCCCTGGGTAATTTCTCAGTTTGGGAAGCAGTCTTCAAGTGACAGGCAAGGACTCATTTTGTGGCATTTCTGCTGCTTGTTATCCTTTACATGCATTGGCACATATTTGCCATGTCTCTGCTGACAGGTGCGTTTCCTAATAAGTTCTTTCGGGACCAGGAATTAGCAGACAAGTGCCTGAAGCCGTAGCAGCATCTGCTCGAAAAAAGACTGAGCATGAGAAGCTGATGGAGAAAGGTCTTGTGTTCTGTATTCTGTCAACTACAATTAGAATTGCCGGTTGTCCCTGCTTCCAGCCGCTAGATAAATAGGGCTCTCAGATGTTATCTGACAACGCTCAAATGCAGTCTGTAAATCAGTAGGAAAAGTAACCGCCAAGCATGTTAATAATCGCTGCTAATCATTTACAGCCCAACATCAAGAACTGAGGGTATATGAAAAATAAAGAAGCATTTTTTTATGTTTGTTGTTCCAAACTTTACAGAAATTCTGTTGTTCATGTGGTCCATCTCTCCATCCAACACTGGAATGTGCAAAACATTGAGAGAATGAAACTTTCTGATCACGGACACCCACTCTGTCAACAGACAAGGGTTTTAAGGCTTGAAAGCCTTCTGGTGTATTTGCAATTGACCGAGATCTGCAGGGATCTGGCTACTTGAAACATTTTGGTAATGCCATGGCTAGCCCTTCCTCAGTGTGTGAAAAAAAAATGACATGGTTGGCTAATGTGGGGTCCTTGATGCTCTTGTTCTGTCCCCACCTTACACACGCAGACGGCCAAGAGTTAATAAGCCAACACACAAAAGCCAATAACAAAGAGATTAGTTCAAATTCAGTCTGATAAGTCAGGCAAAGTTCCAACACAGAGAGGATGAGTTATTTCCAGTTTTTGCTCATCACAGAACTTGAACAGTGAATATACCCAGTGGGGTGTGGTCCAGTGACTCAGCCTAATCCCTGGCACGCCTCTTCTTCTGCGCGCGCTTATCTCTGCGACGCTGTCGAGGGTCCAGTCAAGACTCATCTTCCTCATTACTGTCCACCTGTGGCTGCGTGGACGTGCTTGGCCCCGGGCCTATCTCTTGGCCTTCGGTGTCCTCTGGAGGCATTGCCAGAGAGGAGGGTCCTGGAGAGGGAGGCCTTGCCAACTCCTCTTCTTCACTTTCGGAGTCCTCTCCTGCTGATAATCCAGGCTCAGGGAATGGAGCCACAACACTCTCTTGAGTTTGCTTTCTTGCAGACATGTCCTTACCAAACTAGGTAACATAATCAGTGCTAGAAGGATGGGGTTTGCTCTTATTTTATATACTGATAACTTGCGCTATCCATATTGGTGAGAGTGATTGTTGATCTTGATTGTTGACATAGTGTTAAACTTGTGGTTAATCTCTGGTCATCTGGATGTTGATTGATGGTGAGGAGGTGTTTTGGTCTTTTTGGTTTCCTTTCTGGCTTTTTTATTTATTTTAGACATAATAGCATTCTTACTGTCTATTATGGGTGCCCACAGAATCAGTAGTAAAAAAATTTGAATTTCACCACTGTGCTGTACCATGCATTTGAACTATTAATGCATAATAACAATATATGTTGTTTTAATTATGCAGTAGTAGTATTCTTAACTACATTAAATGGACGCAATATAAATCTCCCTTTGCCCAAAACATGAATCTCCATTTACAATCAGTATGACAACAACAAACATACTTCCAATAAACTATAGTTCATTGCCATTAAAACATACAGTATGTTAGTAACTTTGCTACTATCCAAAATACGAAGAAAGACCAGTAAAAGAGAAAGGAAAAAACAGGGCAGAAATCATAACCAATTTGTTTATCTTTGGAGCTATGACCTGGCATTGTGGTGGTGGCGCAGTGGTTAGAATGCAGTATTGCAGACTAATTCTGCTGACCACCAGCAGTTCGATTCTCACCAGTTCAAGTTTGACTCAACCTTCCATCCTTCTGAGGTCAATAAAATGAGGACCCAGATTGTTGGGGGCAATATACTGACTTTGTAAACCACTTTGTGGGGGGGGCTGTAAAGCACTGTGAAGCAGTATATAAGTCTAAGTGCTGTTGCTATTGCTATTGTGTTTCCTGACTTCTGGTGGACCCAGAAGGCCCGAAAATCAGCTGGCTGGCGCACTCGTGCGTGCTGGAGCTGAGCTCATGTGCCCACCAATATGGGTCCGCGTGTCACCTGTGGCACCCGTGCCATAGGTTCACCATCACTGTTATAGTCCTTCTTTAAGGTGACCAATCATCCTCCTTGAGGGAGGACAGACGTTCTTTTGTAAGTTCTGTCCTCTCTCAGAAAGTGTCTTCCTACATGTCCTCCTTTTCGATATTTGAAGACTAATCTGTAAATCTCTGCATTCGATTGATGCCGATCCGATCCGTTGTGTGTGATGTGACGTATTTGTATTTGACATGACGATTCGTCAAGGCTCAGCAAGACGCGATTATGAGACGCATGCACTCCGCACAGGAGAATTGTTTTGAGAGAGAGCGCTGCGTGCGAGTGGCTTTGTTTACTTCTTACCAAAACACGATACAGTACACACACACACATTAGACTCATTGTTGCAATGAATAAAATGTTTCTTTTATTTACAGTAATTTTTTAAAAATTTATTTGTGTCCTCTGTCTCATTATTAAAAAGTTGGTCACCTTACCTTCTTGCAGGATGAGTAAATAATCACAGTCTCTTTGAAATATTTATATTTTTCAGGACTCAGCCTGTGGTTACCTTTATCTCAGCTGCTAGAGATGTTATTGCTATTTTTATACTTTTACTGACACATTATGGATATTTTATTTATTTATATATTGGATATAGCAAGCCATAAGTAACTTATCTAATTCCATAAGATAATGGCAATCAGAATCTAATACAATATTTTCCTTTCTCTTCCCTAGTAAGGGAAAGGCCAGTTATTATTCAACATGGCAATAACTTGGTTAAGTATGAATGATAAATTAACCTCAAGACGTTCATTTTTTGTTATTGATCCAGTTTTTCCCCTGCTCGTTAATGGGTTCTAAGGTCTGATTACTAGTGATAATAAATGGGAACAGATTTAAATTACAGGCATGAATTCCAATAAAACTAAGATTTAATTCTTGGTTTTCCTAGTCATAATGGGTTTTACCAGGAATGAGTGGGCTACTTTAGCCATCCCAAAAGTATAATCATTATTTTTTTTCTTCCTTTTATTCAAATGATAAGTAATACAATAATACAAAGTGCTTTTCACTTTCAAAAGAATGTTTCTTGATGAATGTGAAGGAAAACTCCACACGACTAAGTAAACGCAACTAAGTAAACACACGACTAAGTAAACGCAGTGACCAGAAAGTACACTGGAAGTAAACCAAAGATCTAATAACTTATCTATACATTTATTAGTCTGTTATTAAGGATATTTAAATCATCCACAAGTTTTAACAGCAATGTATGCGTTTTCATTTATATAGTTTTTCCCCATTATAATTTCCACCATTGCATACTATAGGTAAAGAATCCCATCTACCTTTAAAGCCTCAACATTCTGCCATTATAACACTATCACACGAATAGAATAGAATAGAATAGAATAGAATAGAATAGAATAGAATAGAATAGAATAGAATAGAATAGAATAGAATAGAATAGAATAGAATAGCTTTATTGGCCATAAAAGGAATTTGTCTTGGTGCATATGCTCTCAGTGTACATAAAATTATGACCTCATGTGTAAAATGGCTACCAAATAAATAAGAATGATTCTTATATCTGTCTGCAGATTGATACGATAACAGAGAAGAATATTCTTCAATCATCTTTGATATTCATCAGAAGCTTTGCATTTCAGTCAAAATCACATGTGACACACATTATAGTCCAAATATTGTTACATCCCATGACAAGGGTATTTACTGAAGTGACAATGACCACACTTTAGTCATTCAGAGATCACAGTTCATAGGAGCAGAAAAGACATGGGAAGAGAAGGGAACTTTCCTAGTTTTCCAGAGAGTCAAAGGAAAGGCTGGGGGTGGGGAATACTTTCAGACTTGCAAAATTCTGTAATTGTAACTTCATAGAGCTAGGATTCATTGTTGCACTTCTTGTCTGGATGACCTTGAAGGGCGAACATCAGTCTTGCAAGTCTGAAAGTATTTTTCCACTCCATTCCTATCTTGACTCTATGGAAAACTAAGGAAGGTCCCTTCTGAAATGTTTTAGAAAAAATAGAGTAACAGAATTGGAAGGGACCTTGGAGATCTTCTAGTCCAACCCCCTGCTTAGGCAGGAAACCCTACACCACTTTAGACAAATAGTTATCCAATCTCTTCTTGAAAACTTCCAGTGTTGGAACAGTCTGAAGGCAAGTTGTTCCATTGATTAATTGTTCTAACTGTCAGGAAATTTCTCCTTAGTTCTAAGCTGCTTCTCTCCTTGATTAGTTTCCACCCATTGCTTCTTGTTCTACCCTCAGGTGCTTTGGAGAATAGCTTGACTCCCTCTTCTTTAATGCTTCCCACACTCCTTCTGCTTCTGCTTTTGCTTTTTGAGCACATTGCTTCTACTGCTTCCATCTGCCTTCTCTGTGTTTTTCAAGGTCTAGAGATGCATTGGGCCCTCCATCAGATAGCACTTCACAGGTGGGAATAGATGTGAGGTTGTCAAACATCGTCAGGTAGTTTTCATGAGCCCATGGTGAGATTTTACATACTGCCTAGAGAGAATTCTCTTTGTAGTTTACAATAAAAAGATAATTCTGAAAGCTACATTAAAAAATTTGGCCTCTGCGGATGGCAGATGATTTTCCTTCTCTTACACTCTGCCTGGATATGGAAGTAAGTTGCTAGGCCTCAATGAAGCATTCAAACTGGGCTAATTCGGCCCGTTGCCCTGTTGGAAGGCATGCCTCAAAAATGGGAGGTGGTGGGAGGTGCTTCAGAGACAGGCTTTGAATCTTCATTAAAGCAAACAGCCCTTCAAAGAGCTCCCTAGCGATATTCAAACTATGATTTTTAAATACCAACCATTAAAACAGCCCAAAGACAATAAGAGCCTTAAAAATAATGCAAATATGAAAAATAATGTGGGAGGATGGCCTCTGAACGCCACAGGGAGCCAAAAAACCAGAACAGCTTCAGAGAAGGTTCAAACAGTGTCAAAAAAGAAGTAGCCTCAAGGTTTGCTTTTTTTACCTCCTCCATTCCAACCAAGATTACTTCAGTGCAAGCCAAACTGCTAATTAAAAATGCAGCAAGGCAAGATACCAGCCAGGACATTTCAGCCCTTGAAGGTCTATTCGGTGCAGTAAAATAGTACAATAAATGTAGCTGCCAAACAGCTGTGGAATGAGCAAGCCTACCTGTAAAAAACGGTGCACCTTCAGGCACCTTAATCTGTCTGTTCCATCTGCCTTGGAGCTGGCTGTGGTCAATGAATAGCTTGTGTTAGTCCATGACTATCTCCCCTTGACAAAAGCGGAAAAGAGGAAGAGGAAAGGAATGAATAACTATTCTCTACTACAATACTGTCTTTTTTCTTCTTCTTCATTTTAGCCACTTCACGTCATTGGAGTGTTCCTGCTGGGTTTTTCCCCTCACAGTTGCTTTTCAGCAACCCTGGTACAGAAAAGTTGGAAGTCATTTCATGTTCAGTTCTACCCAGTGTTGGGATTCAAATAATTTAACAACCGGTTCTCTGCCCTAATGATTTCTTCCAAGAACCAGTTCACCAAACTGCTCAGAAAGTTAACAACTGGTTCCCCCAGAGTGGTGCGAACTGGCTGAATCCCACCACTGGTTCTACCTCTGAGAAAACAAGCCTGTCCTCCATAGTTGATAAACCCATTTTCTGTAGCCATATAAACATTTGGAAGTTATAAAGGTCCAAACTAGGCAGTCCATCCCATTGCTCAATTCCTTGCATTTTAGTAATCTAAAAGAAAAGCCCAGTTCGTACCACTGGGGTTCTAAACATCTCTATAGAGCAGTGATGGCTAACCTTTTCAAAAGTGTGCGTGCGTGTACCCCCAAAATGCAATGCGTGCGCAGCCCAGTGCGTGTGCCCAGCCCCCCCACATGTGCATGCACCCCGCACATGCCCCGCCCCCCATGGCCCACCGCTCGCGTCCTGCCTCCCATGCAGATACCCGACAACCAGTTGGCCAACGGGAGGCACGCATGCATGTGCAGTAAAGCTGAACTGGGGTGACATCTCACATGCCCACAGAGAGGGCACTGCATGCCAGCTGTTGCACGCGTTCATCATCATGGCTATAGAGCATTTTTTTTTTAAAAAAGGAAACCCCAACCAACTAACAAGGAAAATCAATTGTCTTAAGCAAATTGGTAACAATTTGAAGTATCTGGTTTTAGAACTTGCAACTCTGAGTTTGCACTCTGATCCATCTTCCCTAAAATAGAGAAGATAATGTAGACACATCCATTTTAGAAACTAAATTTCAGCTAAATGAAGTTTCCTATAAGTCAATGAGAGCACACAGCAGTAACTTGATTGAACACATAAAGTCTTGAGTTATACTTCCTTTCACTGCAAAAAGTTATACTTGTTTTAAAGCTTGGCAGATATATGGACAGTCTAAGATCCCTCTTGTATCATGCTGTCAACATTTGGAACTATTAATCTATTCTGTTTTTAGCTCTTTCATAATAATTTTTATTTCTGATGGAACTTTTCACATTAAGATCTGAAATGATGACTGTTTGATTTAGACTTCCTACAGAAATACTGTAGATGCATAATAAGAACATTTGCACCAGTGGTGGGGTTCAAAATTTTTTACTGCCAGTTCTGTGTGTGTGGCTTGGTGGGTGTGGCAGGGGAAGGTTACTGCAAAATCCCCATTTCCTCCCGATCAGCTGGAACTCAGGAGGCAGAGAATAGATGTGAATGGGGCCAGGCAGAGGTGGTATTTACCAGTTCTCCAAACTACTCAAAATTTCTGCTACCGGTTGTCCAGAACCTGTCAGAACCTGCTGAATAGCACTCCAGTACAGCATCATTTCCAACTGATGTGATAACCTTTTACTGAGTCTTCATGTTGTTGTTTTTTAAACTACTCCATGATTTTTTGTGCTTCTTTAGTTAATGATTCCAACTTTCAGCTTTACTTTGCTTCCCTGCTGCATTAAATGCACAAGCTTAATTGTTGTACAAGGGAAATACACAGATAAAGTGTGGAGAATTTGTCTTTGTCACTTTGAGACAGTTAATTAAACAGGCGGCTGCACATTCTTTTCTTAGCAAACAAAACCTTTTAAGAAGGATGTGTCTCTTTTGTGGCACATCAGTATAGTGTCAACTCTTTTCCTGTGCTTCTATCACAGCGTGAAACCACTGGGAAAAAAACAGGCACATCCCTTGGCAGAGTTTGTGGAAGAGATAAAATCGGGCTTCTCTAACTCAAGATCTTCTATTTGCGTTAAGAGTTCTTTCCTGGATGGGAACTGCTGTGTCAAGTGGAAGAAATTTGGATAAAATGAGTGTTTTCCTCTGATTGGAAAGCATCTTAAACATCACAGACATTATGTCTAGTAAGAAGGGATGGTATTCACTTACCTTAACTACCGCTTCGCAAATGTGAGTGCGTGTGTACATGCGCGAGCTTCGCTCTCACATGCGCAGGGCCTTCCGCACATGCACTGAGCATCAAAAATGGGACATGATTACATCTGGGCTGGTGGGCGGAGCCTCCTGCAGCCGGCGCTACCGGCTCACCGAAACCTGATAGAACCAGCTGAATAACACCACTGCTACTAAGAGTGTTCATGAGCATTTTTTTATTTTATTTTATTATTTTATTTTATTTATAAAATTTTATTTTATTTTATTTATTAAATTTTGTAGCTAAAAGGCTACTAACTTGATCACATGGTAAGCATTATGGTAAGTAAAAAGAAATTTTTATCTGAAGTGCGATAGGGCTATCAGTGATATAATGCTTCTTAGACACTTGGTCAAATAGGAGATCAAACAGATTCCTGACATCAACTTTGTTACCCAAAAGGTAGAGGGTTAACTATACTGGATTTAATTTTTACCATAGGGATAACATGATAGAAGGGATCGAATTTGTAGGAACCCTGGGGGAGATTTCTATCATACTAGAAATCAACATAATACAGGCACAGGTCACTGAATCAAGTTAAACCAGTGTTTTAGACTTTAGGAGAGCTGACTTCAACAAATTAATAGTAGTAGTACCTAGACTTATATACCGCTTTACAGTACTTTATAGCCCTCTCTAAGCAGTTTACAGTGTCAGCATATTGCCCCCAACAATTTGGATCCTCGTTTTACCCACCTTGGAAGGATGGAAGGCTGAGTCAACCTTGAGTCTGGTGAGATTTGAACTGCCAAATTGCAGGCAGCCAGCAGCCAGCAGAAGTAGCCTGCAGTACTGCACTCTAACCACTGTGCCACCGTGGCTCAAATTAAGAGAGAGATTAGCAAGGATTCCATTGATGGAAATCCTCAATATAAGATCCTTAGGAAACTCTGAAAAATGAGATCATAAAAGCCCCATCAAACACAATAGCACAAAGAAATAAAAATAAGAGGCCATGAATAAAACCAGCATGGCTACATAAAGAACTCTCTTACAAACTGAAAGAAAAAAAAAGAACAAGTATAAAAAAATGGAAAGGGGGATACATAACTAAAGCAGAATACTAGCAAATAGTGAATCTAGCAAATAGCGAATCTGCAAGAACAGAATCAGGAAAGTCTCAGAATGAAACAAGCCTTGTAACAAATGCCAATTTTTTTTAAAAAAAGATTTCTTTCAATATGGAAGGAAGAAGAAAAAAAGTCAAGGAAATTATTGGTCCACTAATGGATGCAGTGGCTCAGTGGCTAAGACGCTGAGTTTGTCGATTGAAAGGTTGGCAGTTCAGCGATTCGAATCCCTAGTGCCATGTAATGGGGTGAGCTCTGTTATTTGTCCCAGCTTCTGCCAACCTAGCAGTTCGAAATCGCATAAAAAATGCAAGTAGAAAAATAGGGACCACCTTTGCTGGGAAGGTAACAGAGTTCCATGTACCTTTAGCATTTAGTTATGCCGGCCACATGAACATGGAGACTTCTTCGGACAGCACTGACTCTTTGGCTTTGAAATGGAGATGAGCACCACCCCCTAGAGCCGGGAACCACTAGCACATATGTGTGAGGGGAACCTTTACCTTAATGGGAGAAGATGGCAAGAAATGATGAGCAGCAGGAAGAAAAAAGAGCTGCTTAATACCTTCTTTGCATCTGTCTTCATGCAGAATGGTGGGCAGGTGGGGAAATCCCAACTTATCAAAAGCACTGTGGGAGACAAAAGAGGAAGGCAGGTAAATATAGGTAAGGAAACACCTATTTACACTAGAAGAATTCAAATCGCCAGGACTTCCCAACGCTCTGAAGTAGCTGGCATGTATGATCTCAAAACCACTGAGCAAAATCTTATACAGCTCCTGGAGCACAGAGGAAACTGATAGAAGTCTGGAAAAGAGCTGATAGGGTTGCAATCTACAAAAAAGGGGAAAAGCCCTAAGATTAGGAAATTTTGGTGGAAGATAAAAAAAATGGCTGGAAGAAATAACTGGGCGGAAGATAGAAAGAAAACTGGAACTATTCCTCCTGGGTATTTTGGAAGGGAAAATGGAAAAGAATTTATACTACATCATATTACATATACTAACTGCGAATAGGATTGTCATAGCACGAAATTGGAAACAACCGGATATGCCCCCAAACCAAATTATAATTTAAAAAAAAAAAAAGAAAGCACAGAAATGGACAGATTATCCATGGAAATTAAGGAAAGGGAAGACACCAAGTATTATTTAATTTGGAATAGATGGCATTCCTGGCTGGAGAGTAAATCTAAAATGTAAGCAATATTTTGTCACGAAACCGAATTGTGAATAGAAGTTGTTATAACTTAGATAAGGATGTTAATTAAGATAGTGATAGACAGAAGTAGAATTTGTGTATGGAAGTTAATTAGGATAGAGATACCAATATAGAAAAGCTGTTATTAGTGTTTAAGTTTTGATGTGTTTGTTTTTGTTTGCTTGTTTTTGTTGTGTGTTATAGTTTTCTATCTTTTGATCTTTTCCATTTTTTTGTACTGTGTATTTTAATGTTTGGAAATTCAATAAATATTATTTTTTAAAAAAAGAGTGGGGGAAGGGACCAGGAAACTATAGACCACAGATGTCAAATTTGCAGTGTCAGATTGCCGTCACGTGACATATCACAATTTTCCCTCTTCATGGAACTGGGGTGGGTGTGGCCTGTGCATGGTGGCCCTGCGCATCCGCCCGTGGGCCACCATTTTGACACCCTTGCTCTAGACTGATCAACCTGAAATCAATACTGGAAAAATCCTGAAAAAGATAATCAAGCAGCAGATTTGTGAGCATCTAGAAAGAAACAAAGCAATTACTAGACGCCAGCATGGGTTTGTTAAAAACAAACCATGCCATACAAACCTTATTTCTTTCCTTCTTTGATAAATACATTACTTACCAATCTACCTCTTGGTAAGATAAGACAATGTCAGATAGACGGCATCACCACCAGATACATTTGCAACTGGTTGACCAATCACACTCAGGATGTAGTCCTTAATGGAACTACCGTATTTTTCAGAGTATAAGACACACTTTTTTTCCTCCTAAAAGAGGCTGAAAAATTGGGTGCATCTTATACACCGAATGTAGCTTTTCAAAGCTTTTTTTCAACCCTAACGAGGTGCTAGCGACACTAGCAAGTGAAGCTAAGCTTTTTTTTCAGTGAAGCGATTTTCCATGCTTTGCCTGCTCCCTCCAACTCTCAGCTGTGAAGCTTTTTTTCAGTCCTAACAAGGCGCTAGCAAGTGAAGCGATCTCCGTGATTTGCCTGCTTTTCTTATTGCTTCTCTCTCCAAAGATCAGTTGTGCTTTAGAAGCTGTTTTTTATCCCCAAGGAGGGGATAAAAAACCAACAAACTAATGTGCTGAAGCTGACCAGACTAAGGACGCTAGCCAGATGAATACCTTGTAGGCAGATTCCCTCCCACCTCTATTTTCCTCCCCAAAAACTAAGCTGCGTCTTATACTCCGGTGCGTCTTATACTCCTAAAATATGGTATGTCTTCATAGAGGGAACCATGCAGTGGGGTACTTCATGGTTCTCTTTTGGGGGCAGTGCTCTTGAACATCTTCATGAATGTTCTAGAGGAGGGATAGAAGGAAGCTCATCAAATTTGCAGATTTGTTTGGCATGATTTGTTTGCAGATGACAACAAGTTGAGGGGGGAGGAGTTGCTAAAATGTTGGAAGATAGACTTAAGATTCAGAACGATCTTAACAGACTAGCATTGGGTTCTAATTAATAAGATGCCGTTCAATGGTTAGAAAAGTAAGGTCCTGCATCTAAGCAGGGAAAAACAGGGGAATTATTGAGTCTGCCATTTCTACTTTTATAACTGTCTGGTTTGGTACAGCAACCAAACAGGACAAGTATAGACTCCAATGGATAGTTAGGACTGCAGAAAGAACAATTGCAACCAGCTTGCTTTCCCTAGAAGACCTGTATATTGCGCGAGTCAGAAGGAGGACTGAGAAAATGTCTACAGACCAGGAGTAAAATCCAGCAGGTTCTGATAGGTTCTGGAGAACCAGTAGCGGAAATTTTGAGCAGTTCGGAGAACCAGCAGAGAAAATTTTGAGTAGTTCGGAGAACTGGCAAATACCACCTCTGGCTGGCCCCAGAGTGGGGTGGGAATGGAGATTTTGCAGTATCCTTCCCCTGCCACGCCCACCAAGCTACACCATGCCCACCAAGCCACGCCCACAGTATATACGCTATGGAGCATTGCATGTTATTTCTGTGCCAAAACAAGTAGACACGGTGGCAGTTTCTTACCTCATGCCATCACTCTGCTGAACACCTAATTCTCACTGTACTGTTTAATGAGTAAATGCATATTTACCCGTGTTGTATGGCTGTAGCATTATTATTGTTCTTATCTTCTTTACTACTGCTCAATATTATAATTACTCTGTTGCTTTGCATGTATAATGACAGCTCCTGCATCAGAGACAAATTCCATATGTGTCTAATCACACTTGGCCAGATAAAGTATTCTATACCCTACAGTAAAGTATTCTATTCTATATTTTATCATTTAAAAGGTAACAAGGCTCTTAGGCTAAGAGATATTTATTGAAAAGATTGCCTAAAAAGTTAACTAAAACACACTCCGTAGTCATCTCTATTTCAGAACTGTGGGAGACAGCTGATGATTTTTTTCTCCTTTTTTATTTTTTTATTTTTAAGGATCAGGGATGTGCATTCAAGATAAGTAACACATCTATCAGCAACACATTCCTGCCAAGGAAATTGGTGAGTAGGATTAATGTTTCAGTTGTTCAAGTGTATAAGGTGGGGAAAAGTCTTGCTGAGAAAGAATCACACTAGCTTGATGAACAAGGCGGTTGAAGAAGAGGAATCATTTCATTACAGGTGTTGACAGACATGAAAGAATGTAGCTCGATTCACACATAGCTGCCATTGGTTTATTTTTGCCTTCAGATGGTGTGTGAATCCAATTCAGTCCATATTCCCAGGGCAATAGAGAAAGCTGTTTTTAGTTTCAGCATTAAGGCTGGGCTCTACAAACATGATTATAACGAATGTGAGGGTCCATCATATCTTCACAAAGCCCCAATTTTCTCCCAAAATATAATCTTTCAGCCAATTAAACATCAATGTTGACACAACTATTTTCATTGTTAAAACTATCACTGAGGTGATCAAACAGATCAGTGGTGGGATTCAATTTTTTTTACTACTGGTTCTGTGGGCGTGGCTTGGTGAGCGTCACATGGCTTGGTGGGTGTGGCAGGGGAAGGATACTGTAAAATCTCCATTCCCACCCCACTCCAGGGGAAGGCCACTGCAAAATCACCATTTCTTCCCAATCAACTGGGATTTGTGAGGCAGAGAATAGATGGGGGTGGGGCCAGTCAGAGGTGGTATTTACCGGTTCTCCAAACTACTCAAAATTTCCACTACCGGTTCTCCAGGATTGATCAGAACCTGCTGAAACCCACCTCTGTGACAGACCAAAAATGTTTATCCTCCCAAATCATGAGACCACCACAGTATTGGAGAATGGTCGCATAGATCTCATCCAAAGTATAGCCCTGTGTCTGAAAAAGATATTTTACCTTCGCTTTAAATAATGAATTAGTTTAAACTTGTGTTTTTGAATCAGCCTGAGTTGTCTTAATACAGTGTATAACTCCAGTTGAACATAGGGACACATCCATGTTCAAGAACAGAATACTTTCTTTAATAAAATATTGGGTTATTAATTGTATATTGCCATTAGTTCATTTTCAGAAATTATGAGACTATCCCTCTACATACTATTCTATAAAGTATCAAACTAAATTAATATTTATGACATTTTTAGTGGCTGTTTTTTTTAAAGTAAATCAGGAGAAGAAACAGAGCCTTAAGCTCCACTTACCTTTTAAACGGAATTGAGCTAGTCATAATTTAAAAATTAATATTCATATTTGTTAAAAAGAAATCAGTACTGCGTTTCTGCACACAGCTGCTTGAATCAGAGGTGAAGCTGAGGCCTATTAGAGGTGGCCACAAATGAAATCTCTCTTAATAGCTCCTTTGATAGGAAAGTCTTGCCTTTATTCCCCAAATGCAGGTAAAAGTGTGCCCGTCGCCTAGGAATTCTAGGAAAGTACAATTACTTCCAAAAGGGAGCGCTATGTGGTTGGGTTCTCTGCTGAGTTTGCAGTTTCTGGTTAATTAACATTGCAGTTGGAGGTGACACTCTTAGGGGAAAGAACCTTTTGTTACTTAAGTAGGAGGATCAATCCATCAATCAGAATAGAGCCGAAAGGGACCTTGGATGTGTTACAGTCCAACCTTCTGCTCAAGCAGGAAAACCTGTACCAGTGATGGTTAACCTTTTTGGCACCAAGTGCCGAAACTGGAGTGCACATGTGCCGGACACTGGAACCTGGAAGAGAGAGTTGGCCAGTGAACATGCACGTGCTAGAACCCAGAAGAGGATAGGGCTCTGCGTGCCAATTCTGGCATAGGTTCACCATCATGGTCCTATACCGTTCCAGACAAGTGGCTGTTCAGCCTCTTCTTAAAAGCCTCCAGTGATGAAGTACCCACAATTTTGGAAGGCAAGCGGTTCCACTGGTTAATTGCCCTCAGTGGTAGGATGTTTCTCCTCAATTCCAGGTTGTTTCTCTCCTTGTTTAGTTTCCCTCCGTTGTTTCTTGTCTTCCCTTCTGATGCTTTGGAAAATAAGTTGACTCCCTCTTCTTTCTGGAAGCCTCTCAAATATTAGAATGCTGCTATCATGTCACCCCTAGACCTTCTTTTCTCTAGACTAGCCATGCCCAATTTCTCTGGCAAAATCTCGGCAAAATCTGCAAAAAAATCCTGCAAAAAAATGCCAAAAACTCTGGCATTCCTGGAAGGAATGTTCACTTGGCGAGGCTAATACCTCCCCTACATTTTAATCTTTGTGTTGAGCCTGTTGCAATTTCTTTCCTTTTGTCCTGATTGTAATTTTTTAACCTTTTGCCCTGGTAAAGGATGGGGAGATGGACTAGGGCGAAGGTTTGAGTCCCTTCTCACAAATTTAAGACTCAATACTGGCATGTATCTTTGCCGCTCTTCCTTCCCTATTCTTGCTTCCTGTTGTGTTTTATCTTTTAGATCATTATTTTCCAGACATGAAGGTCTCTTCCCTTTTTCCAACTGACTGAAAAAGCCCAGGTGGCTAAAGAGGAAGATTTAAAAATGCTTCAAATAAATAAACATCCTTCTATAAACATGCTTCTAAACTGAGAAGCAAGATATCTATAAAGATAACTGGAAGACAAACATGGTCAGATGAAGACGAGGCTGATAGATTGAGTGATAGGTGCTCTGTTTAGGTTGAACAGTCCCTTGTCCTCAGGCTCATAATAAGATGAAATATAACCACTACTCTCAGGTTGGCTTAACTGCAAGGACAGAAGAAATCTCCATCACCTAATACACAGCTTTGTTCTTTCGAATTTGAACCCCACGAGGGTATCTTTGTCCTTGAGGCTGTAGAAGACGCTCACTTCCTCTTATTTAGGCATAATGCATTCTGGAGGTTTCAATGGGGTTGGGGGGTCAAGTCCTCCAAGAAATTTCCACAATCTTTGCAATGTTAGCAGCATTGCTATTCATTTCCCAGTTCATTTCCCCCCCAACTTATGAGAAACTGGATGCTGATAAAAATGCCACTTTCGATTATTGTGGAAGAAATAAAATGCAAGTCCCCGGTCTTTTCTTCCACTTTACATTTGAATAAGTAGGCATTTGCTGTTACAGAGGAAATTAAATGCTAGCTTTTATGCAGGCTGAATAGAACTGTGTTATTTAGGGCAGCAGAAAAATCATATTATTCCATGCTACCAGGGGCACTTCTGCTTACCTGCTTTCTGTGCCTCTCTTTATGTCCTCCCTGACTAAGGAAATCCTCATGTTATCCAATCATACCATGAAAAATACTGCTCAGGTTACTTTGTACTCAGTTGGGATTCAGGTGGCATTTGCTCCCTTGGACTTTACAGATAGTCCTTGGACTTTACAGATAGTCTGTGGTTTAGTCCTTAATGGTCACAGATTCTGTATTTATTGTGTGTCGTTATGTGTATAAAGGTGAGTAAAAACCGGGGATGATCTCTATAGGGTATTTTCCCACCTAGGCTGTAAAGATTTTGCTAAGACTCCTTTGAACTTCAAAGCTTTAAGCTAATGGAGATGTCACACATCGAGGGCTTCAAAGGAGAAGCGGCTTGAATTTCATAATCAACCAGCTACAAGCCATCGCCTTTTGTAGCAAAGCCAAGAACCCTTGGAGAAGGGTTTTGGGCAACTTTCTCAGCTCAGCATATTTATCCCCTTTCTCCCCGAGTGCACCAAGAAAGATAGTTTACCATGCTTATTGTAAATCTGTTCTGGCTCATTTTCTCCTGTGGGCTATATAGATCTAAATATTATTAAAATGCTACTCATGCTAAGTTTAATTCCTGGGCACTCCATGCAGCAGAGTCCATGGAAAGGGAAGTGGGCAGAACAGAATAACAGAATAAACAGAATAACAGAGTTATTGCTCAAGCAGGAGATCCTATATCCGTGATGGCGAACCTATGGCATGCGTGCCACAGGTGGCACCCGTACGCATATCAGTGGGCATGCCAGCTCAGCTCTGGTGCACATCTGCATGCCGGCCACCTGATTTTCAGGCCTCTTGTGCCCATCAGAAGTAGGGAAACAGGCTGTTTCCTGCCTCTGGATGGCCTGTGGGGGTGGAGAAGGCTGTATTCGCCATCCCCGGATGCATAGAGAGGATCTGGAGCCAGGTGACAAAGAAAAAGGGGCCAACGGACCATCACGTGCCAGGAGTGGGTGGGAGGTGAGGTTGGGCACGCATGCTCAGGGCATGGCGCATAGAATTATGGGTGTGGGCACACGTGCGAACTTCCCCCGGCCACCTTCCTGGCATATGATGGCAAAAAGGCTGAAAAAGGTTCCAGCAGGGGTGAAATGCTACCGGTTCACACCGGTTCAGACGAACTGGTAGTGACAGCAGCGGGTGGTTCGGAGAACCGGTAGTGGCAGCCGTATGAGGCTCTGTCCACCCCCCGGTCATCATTACTTCCTGCCTCGTTACATGCACTTCTGAACCGGTAGGGAAGGTAAGTAGATTTCACCCCTGCATTCCAGACAAATGGCTGTCCAACTGCTTAAAAATCTCCATTGATGGAGCACCCACAAATTCCGAAGGCCAGCTGTTCCACTGGTTAATTGTTCTCCTTAGTTCTAGGTTGCTTCTATCCTTGATTAGTTTCCATTCATTCTTTCTTGTCTTGCCTTCTGGTGCTTTGGAAAGAGGTTGACCTCCTCTCCTTTGTGACAGCCCCTCAAAATTGGAACACTGCTATCATGTCATCCCTAGTCCTTCTTTTCACTAGCCATATGCAATTCAGCAACTGTTCTTCATATGTTCTAACCTTCAGCCCCTTAATTATCTTTGTTGCTCTTCTCTGCACTCTTGGTAGAGTTTCAACATCTTTTTTACATCATGGGAACCAAAACTGGATCCAATATTCCAACTGTAGGTCTTATCAAGGCATTCTAAAGAGGTACCAGCATTTCATGTGATCTTGATTCTATCCCTCTGATAATGCAGCCAAGAATTGCGTTGGCTTTTTTGGCAGCTTTATCACACCACTGGCTCACATTTACATTTTTGTTCACTAGGACACCTAGATCCCTCTCAGTTACTTCTGTTGAGCCAGGTGCTCACTTATTCTGTACCTGTGTTTTTGTTTTTTCTTGCCTAAGTGTAGAACCTCTTGCCTAAGTTTAAAATCAAAATCAGCAAGGTGGCAAAGAGAGATTGTGATGTAAGTACTGACCCTTTTGAACTTACAATGTACAAGAAAAACATGAGTTGCATCATAATATTCTGTCCGCTATCTTGCTGATTTTGGCCTATACTTCCCATGAATATTTCATATCCATGTTATTTTCTTGACAATAGTATAAAAATACTATGGAGTCATTGATATTCTTTGAGTTCAGTGCTGATGATATTACCGTATTTTTCGGAGTATAAGAGACACTTCCCCCTCCCCCAAAAGAGGGTGAGAATTTGGGTGCGTCTTATACATCAAATGTAGCCCTGCCCACCTGCCGGTCCCCACCCTTTGGGCTCTGCGTGTCCGCTCAAACGGAGCTTTTGGACTTTTTGGAGGCTGCAAATGCAGCCTCTCAAACAGCCTCCAAAAGCTCCATTTGAGAAGCTGCGTTTGCAAAGAGAAGCTCCTTTGCAAATGGAGTTTTTGGAGGCTACAAACACAGCCTCTTAAACGGACAGCCTCTCGAGCAGATTTTTTTTTTCTTATTTTCCTCCCCACCAAAATAAGGTGCATCTTATACTCTGAAAAATACGGTACTTAGTTTGGTAAGAAAACAACTGCAAAAAAACCACCATGCTCAGAGAACATCACAGACCCCACCGTTCAGCCCTGAACTACAAATATTCCATTATAATATTCTATTACAAATATTCTATCAGCCTAGCCTAAAGTATTGGTCTGGAATTACTACTCTGAGGTTACTAGGTGTTTTACATACAGGTCGTCCTCGGTTTAAGACTATAATTGAGCTCCAGATTTCCATTGCTAAGATGTTAAGTGAGTTTTGCCCCATTTTTCGAACTTTCTTGCCACAGTTACTAAGTGAATCACTGCAGTTGTTAAGTTAGTAACACAGTTATTATATATATGTGGCTTCCCCAGTTGTCAAGCATCTGAATTTTTATCATGTGCTGAAATTCAAATTTGTTTATTACAGGTTCTGTGGGCGTGGGTAGGTGGGCATGGTGTGGCTTGGTGGGTGTGGCTTGGTGGGCGTGGCTTGATGGGTGTGGTGTGGCTTGGTGGGCGTGGCTTGGTGGGCATGGCAGGGAAAGGATACTGCAAAATCTCCATTCCCATCCTACTCTGAGACCAGCCAGAGGTGGTATTTGCTGGTTCTCCGAACTACTCAAAATTTCCGCTACCGATTTTCTGAACTACTCAGAATCTCCAGAACCTGTCAGAACCTGCTGGATTTCACCTCTGATGGGGATGCATAAGTTTTTGACATAAGTGTGAAAAATAGCAACAGCACTTAGATTTATATACCACTTCACAGAGCTTTGCAGCTACAGCTCTCTCTAAACTGTTTAGAGAGCCAGCATATGTGGGTTCTCATTTTTACCGACCTGGGAAGGATGGAAGACTGAGTCAACCTTCAAGTGTTCCTAAGTCACTTTTTTCAGTCCCATTGTAATGCTGAATTTATCAGCAAAGGAATGGTTGTAAGTCGAGGATTATCTGTATCAATATTTCCAGATCTGTACTTGTTTGCTTCCATGGCAAAAAAATGATTTTTGTGCTTTAAGACAAATATGGAATCTGGAAGTTACATTCAGTAGGGCTAAGCCAGAAAGCTCTCAGGGATTCAAGAGAAGTAGAGCATGGTGCTTGTAAGAAGAAGAGAAGAAGAGTGTTATAAAATAGCCAGGCCGTCACATTAGCAACAAACATTCAACTATAAAAACTGCATGAAGCAAAAGAGAGAGTCTTCTGAAATACAGTGATTGAAAAAAAAATTTACAGCAGGGGGAGCTAGAAGACAAAGCCAAGTTTCCACAACTTTTATCCATGTTTAACAGTACAAATTTCCACCTTGGCTATTGTTCAGCCTAACTAGATTATGTAAATGTCACTTAGGTAATGACCACTGGGATTACTGATAAATTTCTCTACGTGCCTTTTGGCTGATGAAAAAATGCCAACCTACTGTCCATTTTTTTAAATCCTTAGCCTTGCCGGTAAGTTTATTGTTTCTTTTTTTTAATCAAGGCAAATGCCTCGAGAATGGTGAAAAATAATCTCCACTTGTCTTTTGATTTTGCTTCTTGGTAAGATGCTGCAGCTGAGTGGATGGATCAAGTGGTTTTATGTACTGAATGAAAGAGCTGTGTACAGATGTACTGTATCTGCAATGAAAGAGCATTGCAGATTTTAATTTAAATCATGTTAGCAGGAAAAGAGCTGAAGGCAGCTTATGGCATTTGTTAGAGGAAACCCCAAGCCCTAACAAAGATTCAAGACCAATCGAGATCTGCTGAGAATTGGGGCAGTATCAAAAATACCTTCTTTTTAGATGGAAAGATTCTGAAATAGTCACAGCAGAGGAGTGGCTGGGGAAGGTGACATAATTTGCAGAAATAGCAAAGTTAACTTGCTTGATTAAGGAGAAGACAACAATTACTGTATTTTTCAGACTATAAGACGCACTGGAGTATAAGACGCACCAAGATTTCGAAGAGGAAAACAAGAAAAAAAATAGGTTTTGGCCTCTGTGCTTCTGGTTTTTGCCCTCCTCGTCCCCCCAGGAGCACTCTGCAGGCCTCCCAAACTCTGTTTTATGCAAAAAATTGGCCCCTTTTTGGCAAAAACAGGATGCATGGGGCAGGGTTTCAGGAGGCAAAAAATTGCCATATTTGGTGTATAAGATGCACCAACATTTCTACCCACTTTTAGGGAGAGGAAAAATACATCTTATACTCCAAAAAGTATGGCACATTTATTAGTGATTGGAAACTCTGGGCTTTTTGCTAAAAATGCAAAATAAATGAATCCGTGACTTACGGATTGATAATTAGAAAGGGCAGAATATGGGAAGAAGAGGGTTGCAATGTAAGAGGGAGGGCAGATGATAAATGCTTTTGTAACTGCTGTAGAGAAGATCAGAGATAGCTTTTAAAATACATTTTTCTTTTTCTCCAATTTCTCTCTTCACTTGTTTTATATCTTTCTTTACTTTTATTATTGTAAAAGTGTTTAAATAAAACTTTATATTAAAAATGGCTTCTGCACTTTTCACCACGCTCATTCAACTTCCTGGTTTCCAACCAGCAGTGAATTTGGGGTAAGTTTTCCTAGTAGGATGCAGGCAGAGGTGGGCTGCTGTCAGTTCAGACCAGTTTGGGTGAACTGATAGTAGCGACCTGCCTGCCCCCCCCCCTTGCCCCGGTACTATTCCATCCTATATCGCCATGTTTTTGAAGCCGCGCACATGCACGGAAGGCCGTGCGCACTCACATTTTCATTGCTGGACGAACCAGTTGTTACAACCGGCAGCAGCTCACCACTGGATGCAGGTATCTTATAACAGGAAGTGGCTGAGTATACCTGTATAGTGTTTGTTTGTCATTATACCATCCTCTTTTTGGAGACCGTAGGCCTCCTTTCTATTCTTCACCTGAGTCCTAAAGTAAGGGACTTTATAAGTCCCATGAAGGACTTAATTTTTTAAATTATTGTCTTTTCCTTTAACCAAGCAAGTTAACTTTGCCATTTCTGCAAAGGTTGTTTTCAGATCAATAAAAAGAACAAATCTTTTTTTTTTCAGGGGGAAAAACATTTGAGCAATTGGAAGACAAAATAAATCTTCCAATGGATCCTCTTGTTTAGGACTATTTGGCAAATGCAGAACAGGTGTTTAGTTTCTTTCTTTTTTTTGAAAATATTTTTTTAATTATTATTTTTTAAAAAAACATAAATACATCTTTTAAGAATGAAGTCTTGATCCGGTCATGAATGTTTAACAGATGTTTAATTTCTACTGCCTGCTTGGAAGGGGTATCTGCAGGATGGGGTGAGAATAGAATGGAATGGAAGGGAAGGGAAGGGAAGGGAAGGGAAGGGAAGGGAAGGGAGGAGAGGAGAGGAGAGTTGAATTGAGTTGAGTTGGAGGGGACCTTGGAGGTCTTCTAGTCCAACCCCCTGCTCAGGCAGGAAACTCTATACCATTTCAGACAAATGGTTGTCCAATCTCTTCTTAAAAACTTCCAGTGTTGGAGAATTCACAACTTCTGGAGGCAAGTTGTTCGGCTGGTTAATTATTCTAAGCATGAGGAAATTTCTCCTTAGTTCCAGGTTGCTTTTCTCCTTGATTAGTTTCCACCCATTGCTTCTTGTCCTGCCCTCAGGTGCTTTGGAAAATAGCTTGACTCCCCCTTTTTTGTGGCAGCCCCTGAGATATTGGAACACTGCTATCATGTCATCCCTAGTCCTTCTTTCCAGATCAGTTGGCCTTGAGGATGGTTCAATCTGGCAGTCTCATTGCTTCTCAAAAATTTCCAGTTTCACCTCCTGCACGCTTCCCCCTTCAATCACCAGAGAATGTTAGCCAAATTTGTTAATAAAATTAATAATTCCAAAATCAACACTTGGAGCAGGGGTGAAATTCAAAATGTTTCCCTACTGGTTCTGTGGGCGTGGCTTGGTGGTCGTGGCAAAGGAAGGATATTGCAAAATCTCCATTCCCACCCCATTCTGGAGCCAGCCAGAGGTGGCATTTGCCGGTTCTCCAAATGACTCAAAATGTCTGATACTGGTTCTCCAGAACCTGTTAGAACCTGGATTTCACCCCTGACTTGAAGACTGGCAAACTCAAGAGACAAGAACCAATTGGATTTTTGGAATGATTTTGATGAAGATGATGATGATGATAACTATTTTGAAAGCCTGCCAAAGGTCAATTATATCTAGTGTAGTTCAACTCAGGCTGAGTTTCTTTTGTACATTTCCCTCTTACTCTGAATTAAGGAATCTTTTCTATAATTATTCTCCTTTCTCTGGGTTCCCAGGAGTCTGCTAGACCAGCGGTCACCAACTGGTGGTCTGTGGACCACTGATGGCCTGCAAGAAAATGTTGGTGGTCCACAGAAAAACTATTTGCATTTTTTATATTGCACTAAATCAGGGGTCCTTAAACTATGGCCCTTGGACTGGATATGTGCAATGAACGTTTGTGTTGCTGCAGAAAGTCTTCTCCTTCAGGGTCTTTTTGTGTGGGTTGGAGGGGAGCAGAAATTCTGACTTGGGGTCTGCTTCAGCCTCCTGATGTGGAGCTTTGGACGAAGGCTGAAGGGAAGCGCCACTGGTGGTGAAGAGCCAGAGGGATTCTGGCTCTTCGCTTATTCCAGTGGGACTGCATCATGGCCTGGAACTGGCTGACCATCTCAGCCAGCTGAGCTTCCAGGCACCGGTACCTGGCCTTGCACTCTTGTAGGTCTTCCCTCTGCTTCAAAAGTCTATGCTCGTAGTCCTCAGTGAAGTGCTTCTGCTGAGCCTCCTTCTTGGCCAGCTGTTTTGCCAACTCTTTCTTGTGGTGGCTGCTTAGCTCCAACAACTGCTTCCTGTTGGGGCCCTAAGGAGCCCAGGCAGGCAGGCGAGGAGTGGCTGGGAGAGGAGGGGTGAGTAGAGGCCGGTGAGGTGTCCCTCAATGTGAGTGTCATTGAGTTGGTGATGCCCACCCAGTCATATGACCATCTAGCTACGTCCACCCAGCCGGTCATTAGGCAGATCACATTAGTGGTCCGTGGGACTTTAAATTATGAATTTAGTGGTTCCTGAGGTCCGAAAGGTTGGTGATCCCTGTGCTAGACATTTCATCCAGATACATTTGTTAAGATCAATCTATCCATCATATAAATGCATGCAGACTTTTGAATTATCCAAAATTGTTCTTCAAAAAAATGTCATAAACACAGGAAATAGAGAGGAAGCAGGTATCTAATATATTATCAATTTCTTCTGATCTAACTATGGACTTCCTTTGACTAAAGGGCAAGGAGTTATTTTTTGAAGCATAGGATTGTGCAGAATACTTAGCTTGTAGTAGTTAGTATTTCATATATCAGCCTATTATATGCAATTTTTATTTAAACCAGAGAAATGTAAATTATTTTTGTGTATAAGGCTGAATATTTATCTGTATAGACAATAATACATGCTGCATCTAATGAGAATAATTATAAGCAATCTAAACATATGTTTCTCTAAATGCTGAGTTGTTAAACTCAAAGTACTGTGATTTCTGTATATCTGTGGAAATTATGGTTTTCATTTGCCTTGCTGAGACTTTAGCTTTGAATATTGCTTTTAAATCATTCCACACGGCAGACTCCAAAATTATGGATGTTTATGCATTCATTTCCCTCCTGATTTGAATAATTGTGGTTACCAAGCAATGCTGTAGCCTTTACTTTAGTTACTCATTAGACATAAATGTAGCTGACTAGCAAATAGATTTGAAATTGATCTTAAACTTCATGTGGTATTTTAATAACAAGGAGAAAATATATGTACAGTAATTTTAAAGCACTCCTGCAAACAACTAGTTCCCTTGACTATTCAATTTCTTTTGGCAGAGCTGTATGTATGATGTTTCACATTTCCCAAGAAGAAAACTATTTCTACAAGGCAGTCTACAACTGCAGTCATACTTGAGGATTTCAATCTATGGTTCCCTTACCTAAAAGAAGCCACACTGGATTCAATGTGTTTAGTTCAAATTGCATTGCACACACTTCTATCTTTACATTTCTTACTTTCAGTTGTATATACCCTGAAAACATTCAAGAAGCCAATGAATTAGTGTAATGCTTGAATATGCCCAATTTACAAACTGGATGGAATCATGGAGATGGTGGAACAGGAAGTGGAATCCGAATTGGAATTAATAAAGTAAAACGCATCCACCCCCCTCTCTCCCACTCCCTCTCTCTCTCTCT
The DNA here is from genome assembly GCA_030761175.1 of Masticophis lateralis. Classification (NCBI taxonomy): domain Eukaryota; kingdom Metazoa; phylum Chordata; class Lepidosauria; order Squamata; family Colubridae; genus Masticophis; species Masticophis lateralis. The sequence continues at coordinate 78,416,002 of JAUDYJ010000006.1, read as the reverse complement.
TAAATTCAAAGTCTCACAAATCTGTATTCATAAATGCATACTCATATTTTCAAACATAACTCAAAGTTGCTTTCAAGTCAACTTTCATACTTGATGACTTCATGGACATCCAGATGAATTTTTAGGGGATAGCAGTATAGAAGTGTTTTGCCATTGTCTTCTTTTGGAATGTTGTTTAAATTTCCTAGTATACTCTGGAGGGCATGGTGGCTCAGTGGCTAAGATGCTGAGCTTGTTGATCAAAAGGTCGGCGGTTGAGCGGTTCGAATCCCTAGTGCCACGTAACAGGTTGAGCTCCCATTACTTGTCCCAGCTTCGGCCAACCTAGCAGTTTGAAACCACATAAAAATTGGAAGTAGAAAAATAGGGATCACATCTGGTGGGAAGGTAACAATGTTCCATGCGCCTTTGGCGTTTAGTCATGCCAGCCACATGTCCACGGATACGTTTTTGGACAGCGCTGGCTCTTTGGCTTTGAAACGGAGATGAGCACCGCTCTCTAGAGTCAGGAACAACTAGCACATATGTGAGAGGGGAACCTTTACCTTTACTATACTCAATTGCTCTGGAACTACCAGATGTTCCTCCAACCAATGACCTCCCATCGACCCGTGCACTCCCACAGAGAAGGCCTCCTTGGGGTGCCATCAGCCAAACAATGTAAGCTGGTGACCTCTAGGGGGAGGGCCTTCTCTGTGGGGGCACCTACACTCTAGAACCAACTGCCGCCAGAGATAAGGAGAATCCAAGACCTTGGTACCTTCGCCGTGCCCTTAAAACTTTCTTTTTTCAGCAAGCCGGGCTGGCTTAACACTTTGAAATGTTTTAATTGGGTTGTTATTGTTTTTTAATTACGGGGCCAAATTTATATATATCCTTTTAATTTATTTTAATGTTTGTAGTCTATGTTTTTACTTGGCTGTACACCGCCCTGAGTCCCCAGGGAGAAGGGCGCTATATATGTTTGAAAATCAATCAATCAATCAATCAACCAACCAACCAACCAACCAACCAACCAACCAACCAACCAGGTACCAATGGGGTGCGACCTTGCTTGTTTTTCAATTCAGCCAAGGTGAACTATCTGCTCCAGATATATTAATGAATGGATGAGAAGAAGTCAGGAACAGAATGTAGAATGCAATGGGAGTGTATGGAACAAAGTTGGCCCGATATGTTACCTGCAGACCATGGCCATATCATCTGTACACCTTTACTAACTCGTAATCTGGCTTGTTTGGTTTTGAATTGTTGTGTTGTATGAATTAGCCAGTTGTAGTGTGGGAAGCCCCCCCCCTCCCCGTGAATGAAATATTTTGGGGAATATTAAAAAGGCAGGATAGAATATTCCCCCTAAAGGAGAAATGGAAAAAAAACCTTAAGGGAGGCAGAAACCAGCCCCAGCTTCCCTGCTCTAAGCAGAAACTGTGGAGGCTAAATTTTAGAAATGCAGATTTGATAATCCATTCAGAAAGACTGGGTCAGGCAGAAACTCAAATAAGCAAGAAGCTAAAGGTTGACAAGATTAGCTCAAAGCAACACCTAGGATTTGCATTTCCCCTTTTTGCCTATAGAGCCAGCCATGACCCCTACGTGACCCATAGGAATCCAGAAGGTATAAAACCCACCCGCTCTAAACTCCATTTTGTCAGCTGTCCCAGAATCACTTGTGGTTGGTGGTTCTGCTTCATCAATAAAGGGAACCTTTTGTTCCAATCAGCCTCCAGCCTCCATTTTATTTCCAGTGCCTTTCTCCAGGGTTGGACCTGTTGGATATTTCTTCCAACAGTAGCTTAGTTATAAAATTTGGCTTAACATGGTATGGAACCCTGTCATAGATTTGAACAAGAGAGGACAGTACACTGTGTATGCAGTTTTTGAGTTCCTGATTGAAAGGAGGGATACAAATCTAATCAAAAACACTCCAACATCTGGGGATTCCAGATGCATTGGGATTGTACCTCCCAGAAGGAGAAATACTGGGATGAAAAGTGGCAACAGATCTGAAGGTCCCAGTTCAAGAAGGCTGGTTTTGAGTTGTATGAAGTAGACCACTGAGATCCAAGTGGAAGATGAGGAAACGTGTAATAGATACACCCTTCTCCCCTAGGTAAACTCCCTTCCTCAGTTTCACTAGGTAAGCTTCCCTTTAGTTCTTGATTCATTCTTCCCAGCATAATACAACCTCAGCTTTCAAAAGATACATATTGAACAGCTGAACTGCCATTCAACTATTTGACAATTATGGAGTTGGATTTTATTTCATTTTCAGGAGAAATGTTATTTGGTTAATTTTTATTCCCTGCAAGCTTTGAATACCACTCTCTACTGGGTAGGGGTAAATTTGTACAGGTAGTCCTCAGCTTACAACTATTTGTCAGTTACAGTGGCACTGAAAAAAGTGACTTATAACCAGTCCTCACAATTATGACCGTGATCCCATTCCCATGATCACATGATCAAAATTCGGGCACTTGGCATCTGGCGTGTAGTTATGAGTTGTAGCATCCCAGGGCACCTGATCGCCATTTGCAATGTTCTAAATCAGCTTTCGACAAGCAAAGTCAATAAATTAAGCTGGATTCACTTAATGGCTATTTAATTCACTCAATTACCATTGCAAATCATTATACTACCGCCACCACATCTAAATTTATATCTTACCTTTATTTGTACACTCATGGGTAATTTTGCTTTTGATTGTTTTGGAAAAGGAAAACAGTGATTGATGTTGCATCAAGTGCAGAGACCAACATTATGATTTCAGAGGAAATGTAGGGAATGGCTTATTGATGGCTCTAACAGAGAAACTGAATGTCTTTCTCTACTGGTGCATGATTACAACACAAACGTGTCTTGGCAATTTTATTTTTTCTGTCATCCCCATGAAACCCCCTTCATCTCATCTGCAGCCCAGAAGCAAAGTAGATCATCCTTAGCTGTTCCAATTATTATCACAACATCATCCAAGGGCAACTTCGAGGTGTATAAATTCTTTTTTTTCACCCATTACCTAGGAGGGAAGACAGGTGATTGCGTCATCTTGAAAGGCAAGCAATAAAGGTAGCGTTGTGGTCCACCAGTACTCACAACACTGTCTTTATTGCTTGCCTTTCAAGATGACACAATCACCTGACAGTGCAGAGCTGGCAGTGGAGTCTTGACAGTGAGGAGGCTGGGGAACGCCCGGACAAGGGCTCTGCGTCGGAGGCAGAGAGGGGGCCAGGGCCATCTGGGAGTGATACACGGACTCCGGAGCCTCCAGAGTCAGACAGCAGAGAGGCAGAGGAACAGGAGAAGCCTGTACCTAGTGCATGCATGTGCAGAGCTGCCAGAAGGCAAGAACAGCTAAAACAAAAGGGACAACTCGGGAGTAAGGCCTGGAGATGATTGGCCTCTCCCATAAGGCTTAAAAGAGGAGCAAAGGTACGTGGGCACTTTGCAGGAAAGCAACATCGTTCATTCTGTTCCCAGTCAGCAACTCTGTTTGATTCTGGAATCCTTGTGACTTTGCCAAGTAGGTCTTTGGCAGAGTGTCCAGGGAGATAAAGGTTGGTGATTATCCTGAAGGACTTCTCCCGAGGGATTTTTTGCAACTAATTGGGACTCAGCTGTGAATGAACGTAATTGCAATAAAATAAGTTTTTGGCACTACTCGTGTGCTTTAAAGACTGAGGAAGCTTAGGTCACAACAGGCAGGATATAGTTCTTTGCTGAGTGAAAGATGGCTAGATAACATTGTAATCCATGGGTGTCAAACTCGCGTCGTCATGTGACGTATCGTGACTTTTTTCCCCTTTACTAAACTGGGCGTGGGTGTGAGCACGAGTTTTACACTCCTGTTGTAACCTAGCAGTAGAATAAAGCCTGTTGGAATACAGTAAGAACTTGAACAGATACAAGGACACACATAACATCTGCAGTATAATTTTATTTCCAGAAATATTTTCAGTTTAAAAACAAAAAGTTGCATTTCAATCTTGAAACCAGCAAGACTGATAAATTCATCCCCATGGCAACATGGAGCTTCCTACCAAACATAGACATATTAAGAATGCTGATTCTACTTTCAAACTAAGCTTTAAAAAGTCAGATAGAATATGTCTTTGTACATTTACTAAGCACCAAACCCCAGCTAGTTTAATGGGGTTACTCTCAAATCAGCATTCATAGGATTGCATTCCATATACAGAGAAACTGCTTTATAACAAGAAATACTTAATGCATTATATGAAGCATGAATTGTGCTTTGTAACAATTAGAGGAAACAGAGTTGTTACTCCAATGTCTACATTTACCATGATTTCACAACTATGCTAGATAGTCTCATTTGTTTTCTGATTTTGAAAAGTCGCTTTTTTACAGCTATAACTAGGTTCTGGGTGACGCAGAATGTTGCTGACAATATAAGGTCTGGTCAGCTACACGGATATGTTGATCAGTCTTAATAAAACTGTCTATTAATATAATAATGTCCTCAACTCAGAAAGATATTTCAGATGATTACCTCATGCTAACCTTATAATTGTAAAATTGCCACAAGTCAACCTTTAAGTAGCTTGGTTATTAAGTTTTTCTAATGTTACTGATTCTGTTAAAAAACTTAATAATTGAAAATTAAGGATAGTCATACTTTTTGATCTATTCCTATTCTTGGAACATTTCCTAGCAACTATTTGTTACTCCACAATTCATCTTTCTGCTGGCAAAAAAACTCCCCTTTTAAAAAAAATTGATGGGATACCAATCAACACTAAAGCTATTCTATAACGTGTTAGAGATTGGAGCAATTTTATTTTAGTCAAAATAGGATTAATGTTGAAGGCATAGATCATCCTGATGAAGACCAGAACCTACAGTTAAGAATTACAAACATATCTGGGAAGCTCATGTAATCTATACGCATGGAAAATATGAATATTTATGGAATGTACATTGAACAAAAATGTTTCCAAAACCAGGCCTCCATTTCAATAAAATTCCAGTCAAGCTACATTGGGTATACAGAAATACCCAACAGAGAGATTTTATTCATTTAACTGGATGGAAAATAAGCTTTGGAGCTTTAACGTATAACCAAAGTTGGCAAAAGAAATAATGACATAATTTAGATATGAGTTATACAAATATTTTTGATGGCAATAACTTAGTTGTCTAGTCATGTGTCTAGCAGCTAAATATAATATCAGCTGGACCATTTTCCAAGCAATTAATTTTGGGGTTGGGGGCCCTGGAACAGTAACTAATGCATAGAGTTCAGGAGGAACATTTCATTGAAATAACTGGGTGCTATACCACTAATTACTGAAATAACTTATGGAAAATTGTAGAAATATCTTCACTGAGCAGTAGTTTATCATTATTGATGTGTACGGTGATGGAGCAGTGATTTATTATCAAACATTACATTTATGTCATCTGGATATTATAGACATCTAAGAAAATACAAGGAATCTTGCAATTCTTACAATGAATTTTATACATTTAAATGGAAATCAGCTCCCACTGAATTCAACAGGATTTGCTTCCTTGTAAATGGACTGATGGGGAAATGGTGAAATGGAACATTCTCAAGAAAAGCACAGACATAGGAAGAAAAAAGAAAGTTACACAAGTTCAAAGATAACAGAACAAAGCAAAAGTTTGGTCCAAATAATACACAAAATTTCTACAAATGGTATGAATAGATTTTCATTATCTTTGCAAGCTTCTATGGAGAATTCTTATTTTTTTCTTTTTTAAACACAAAGTCCCTTACAAAGAGAACGTATGATTATAGCAGTGGCAATGAAATTCCACAATATCATGTATCAATCCAGAGTATCAAAATAAATACAGCAACCCACCTGTTTAATTCTATATGAATTAAATAATTTCTTTAATCAGCTATTAGACGCAGTCTAAACATTTAAATATTGTTTGGTCATTACAAAATCATATAGAAGGCGATACTAACACCTTCTGGCCAGTTTATTTATCAGCAAAACCAAGGAGTTTTACTAGACACCATTCAAGCTAGAAAAGTAGAATCAGTTGCTTTGCATGCAAGTAGAAACCTAGCATATCAGAAATTAATCTAGGTTTCTCTTTGATATGCTAGATATAAAAAACAGTTTCGGAAGGGATTAATTTAAACATGCAGTTGATTATACACATATAATATGAATTGGTAACATCCAGATTATTTTTTTTTCTTTCAGAGAAAAAGTGAGCTCCTGTAAAGTATAAATACCGTACTCATTTAAATACGTTCCAAAGAAATTTAACAATATCAAATTAAAAATTAAGTAGCCTACCAATTGCTAAAAGTAACAAGGCAGCTTTGTCTAGTTACATTAGTAGTCTACGTGAAACCAGTTGCATTTTCACCTGAAAAAATGCATCAGTAAATGAATTCTCTCCCTTGATTCTATTGCGATGTTTCCCAAACTTGACAACTTACGATGTGGAGACTTCATTTCCCAGAATTCCCTAGTCAGCATGCTCAAAGTGCCAAGTTTGAAAAAAATAAACCCACCACTGTTCTATTGATTGCACAGAAAACCTTTGGTTGGGAAGAAACACTGGCTGGTATCCAAAAGCTGCAGCTCCATTCATGTAAGGTGAAAGGCAGAAGCAATTTAGGGAACCATGAAAAAATATGAAGGAAGAGGCAGGATAAAACATTCCAGATACAGTGTATAGAACTGTCCCAATTGTAGGAGCATGGAAGTTCTGTGAGTCTTCTCTATGAAGTTCCATATGCTTCTATCCTGCCCATTTTCGTTCCTGCATCATCTGAGGGGCTTATCCAGGGGTGGGATTCAGCCAGTTCAGACTGGTTCGGGAGAACCGGATGGTAATTTTAATCTGGTTTGCCGAACTGGTTGTCGCAAGGACTGGCTAACCCCGCCCACCCCTCCCCTCCCCTCCCCGGAGTCTCCATGCAGCCCGTTTTGGATGCCAGGTAAGTGCGGAGTCTCTGGGAGAGCGAAAAACGGGCCTTAAAGTTCCGGAAGTCCAGAAACAGGCCCATTATATGACATTATATATATACAATGTTTGCTATTACTTGCAGCCCAGAATGTGCATTTGGACTGTGCTGAGGTTGCTAATGCAAACTAGCTTGAGCAATGAATGAGTGTATGGTCATTTCAGGAGAAAACAAGATTAATGATAGGATACTATCATATTTTAAATGTCTTTAAATCATACACCGTGATTCAAAATTGCCTTAAAAGAATAAGAAGTTTCATTAGCCTCTGCTGCAAGGAGAATGCACATTATTTGCATTATAATTCAAAACCATATATATTTGATTTTTTAAAATGCCCCCTTTATTACTTTATAAGTAATTCAAGGGGGCAAACATGCATAATAATTCTTTCTCCTGACATCAATGGCAAAATTTGGACCAAATCTGCAGGCTTACCTTTAACAACTAGACATTCATCTAGTAGCCATTAAGTAACAAAGAATTCTATACACATGAATGGATGAACTTTCATGTAGGCAATTGACAGGTTGGAGGAGAATTGTACATTTTCCCATTTCTCTTTCACCAATCCACTCTTGATACTATATTGGAAGGAGATAAAGAGAACTGTGCCTCTAGCTCAGGGGTGTCAAACTCACGTCGTCACATGACGTATTGGAACTTCCCCCCCTTCGCTAAACCGGGTGTGGGCGTGGCCAGCACGTGACACACCTGGTCCACAGGCTGTGAGTTTGACAGCCCTGCTCTAGCTCTACATTTCTAAGCCTAAATAATAATAAGCAGCAGAAGAACTCAATACGAATGAAGGGCAGCATCAATTAAGGAGCTGGCAACTGTGACTTCACATTGTTGTGAACAGACAATAGTCAATTGCAAAAGGCAGTTTTGCTCAGAACAGCTTGTAACCTGTGACAATACCTCTAACACCATCAAACACCCACATCTACCTATCCCAAGTCCTTGGGAAGGAATAGATAGGTGGACAAAAATGCAAACCTGATTTAAGAGGAGCATGCATCTTAGAAACACAGCAGAGAAAATAGAATCATTTCATAACAAAAGAAAGGAAATATAAACCAAAAATCTTCTTCACTGCCCTAGCATAAAATAATTTAAAATAATCCACTGTCTTTGAAGACATTAGCTGAATAGAAATCTATCCAAAATTAAAGTTTGACCAGAAAAATAAAGTTTAAAAACATTTATTAACATGCCAGAAATGCTTGTCTCTGTGTTGCCTTTTTTTCCTTCATGTTCTTGCAGTGTTGACTTAAATTAATTGCTCAGGTAAGTTGCTTGTAAGGTGATTCAGGTTTGTGATTCTTTTCTATTCCTCTTGCAAAGAGTTTAATTAATTGGCAGTGAACTCTGCAAATGTAAGAAATTGTAAAATCTTCACATGATAAAATTTTATCAATTCTAATCTGCCAGTCACTAATAAGAACAAAATCCTCTCAATTATTCATTTATGAAGCTGTTCACAATGGCAATTTGAGATAGCAAGTACAGCTATGTTTTGTGTTTTTTTCCTAGTATATTTTTTATTTGGAGAAATGCCGTAATAAACAAATCATCTCGCCAAAATTAAGATCTCTTCACATATACCCGTGTATCTATTATTGCCCTTTAGATTGTTTGAATTGGTCTTGAGCATCTCACTCCACGTAAATATATATGTTGGGTTCAGGTATATGTCAGATATAGAATTAACTTGGATTTTGCCTAGAATTTGTAAATTATAATATATATCTTACTGTATTATTTGAACCAAATCCATGGATGCAGGTTGCTCCCAACCCTGAGTCTTAAGATCAGTAGTTTAAGATCAGTAGCTCAGTACTAGTCTTGCATTCTGTAAATTTATCTAATTTCCTTTCAACATTATTTACATCAGTGACAGTCACCAGATTCTGTAGTAAGGAATTCCACAGAACTAATTAGGCGTTGTTTAACCATGTTTGGTTGAACAAACCATCTTATTCTCTTTTTATCATGCACTTAGGACTCTGGCTGGGAAGATGATTCAAAAATCAAAAAAGATTTAACCTTTATTTCTGCACCTTAGTCATGGAAAACGTTCTGCCTTCCTGGGAACTGCTATTGGAGGCATAAATAGTCTGTTTAATAAAGTTCTGTTTAATAAAACCTGTTGACATTTTTTAGGTGAGAGGATTAAAACCTTTTTTTAGGAGTGCACAGCTATGCATATGTAACAAAAAGAAAAAAAACACATCTCTATCTTTAGTGGAAGTACACTGTCAATTTTTAAATCCTGTTAGGGAAAGGACTAATGAGTGAATTGCACTTTAATCTCTTTATATTCGTAGATTCATTTTTAAAAAGAAAGGCACTCACTTGACTTCAATAGTTGAACAATCCAGGGTTTCTCCATCACAGTTCCAGGTACTGCTTGGTGGGAGACAGCAGCAAGCTGGGTGGTCTCTACAGAACTGACCGAAGTGTTTTTTCTGCATACCCTGGTCATCATTGTCACCATCATCAAAATGCTTTGATGTAAAACGAAACTTTTTAATCCGATAAACCTCTACAAAGCTGAAATCAAACTGTAGAGAAATTGTAGGAAGCAAATTACAGCATTTGTTGCCTTAGAAATTGTCAAAAAGACATGTCAGTCTTTTGAGGGTTTTTTTGTTGTTGTCTAAATAGCACTTAACTAAATTTTGTTTAAATGACACTTAGCACTATAATGTAAAATACAGTTAGGTGTACTCAGACATTCAATAGGTTTAAACATATCTAGCTCTAGATTCTAAGAACTGTGCTATAAAATTTAATTTTCTTAACAACCTTTATCTGTAGAATAAACTATATGATGCATACAAAACTATTTCTATAAATGAAGTAGGTGAATTTTTTGCATTTGCTACCATTTTCATCTGAGCTACATTAAACTGCTTGAATACCTCTAAAGTAGTAGAGGCAATCACCATGTTAAGAAAGAATAACTTGAAGAAACCCCTAGATACAAAATGGCTACCCTTTTACAAAATAGCAGATGGCTCACCTGTTAACAGTATTTTAAATGGTGGACACCTGACCAACAATGTGATACAACCCAAAATGGCAGATGGCGTTCTCCTCATCATTAAAAAGGGCATCTGCTTTTAGTGCAGTAGCAGGCTGTTTTCAGCAGTTCCCGAATGCACTCTGTGGCTTCAGAGGTTCGGCGGCTCCAAGAAGGAGCACACCATCCGCCATTTTGAATTGGATCACTTTGCCTGCAGGGAAAGTGAGAGAGTGAATTCCAGCAGGTTCTCAAGATGGTAAGAAATGAAATTCCAGTGTGTTCTCCTTGCTGGATGTCTGTTTTCCACATAACTTAGTTTTAAGGTATAAAACTTAGTTATAAGTTTAAACTTTACAAAAAAACTTGTAAACAATGTTGTTGCTTCTCCTGGATGTGAAGAAGTACAAGTACAGTAACTTGTTCCAACTTAAATACAAATTTGGGTTAAAAACAGTGGTGAAATCCTCTGTGGATTGGCACCGGTTTGCTGCCCACGCATGCATGCTGTGTGCCAAACACATGCTGTGTGCGCATGCACAATGCACTCCAAATGCACACTGCATGCACAGTGCGCACCAAACTTTCCAAGAGTTCCTGTTTTCTAGTGAATATAAATCATGCGGCACAGCTGATCGTCGGAAATACCGATTCAGTATTTTTTTTACTACTGGTTCGCCCGAACTGGTGCGAACTGGTAGCATTTCATCCCTGGTTAAAAACAGAATTAAGGAATGGAAGTGTTCATACTCTGTGGACTACTTGTAGAATGGGTATGTTACATAAAGGTAACTTTAGATTTGCTCTTCCTACAATTCTATGAACAATATTATGCCCCATTTTCCAGAAGAAAAGCTGTGAAATACAGTCTAATGCTATCCAGAGAACATTAAGGAAAGAGAAAGATACAATTACGAAAGCTTACTGCCATTTCTACTATTACTACCATTGGTTATTATTTCTAGAACCTGTCCTATTATAGATTCAATTTAATATTGTAAATCTCAGCTTATTAATCATTCAACTGATGCTCGATCAATTCTTCACTAAATTACATAGAATAAATTCATAAATTGCTATGCAAACTACAGTTGTACCTGGTTCCTTGTGACACAACAAATCTGGATAATGATAGTTACTTTCCCCTTGAATGGGTTCACTTTTTTCTACTTTTTTCTTATTAGCTTGAGGTTGTTAAGATTTATTGCATTGGCTCTTAATAACTAGCAAAATGCCCTGGTATTATGAACCAATAATGAGAAGCCAACCACAGACTGATCTAGGATGGCATTAGAAACCATAGTCTTTACCTATTGTTTCCCAAAACCAAATAAAGAGTTCATATCTTGAGAAGAGAATGTTTCCCTAATTCTCAGTCTGGATGTTGTTGTTTTTTCTCCGTGTCTAAATTATCTCTGGGCTTGGGGTGCCATAGAAGCACTGAGCTCACTCAGTGGTGAAATCCATTTTTTTTTACTAACGGTTCTGTGGGCGTGGCTTGGTAGGCGTGGTGTGGCTTGGTGGGTGTGGCAGAGGAAGGATACTGCAAAATCTCCATTTTCACCGCACTCCTGGGGGAAGGATATTGCAAAATCTCCACTCCCACCAGAGGTGGTATTTGCCAGTTCTCCAAACTGCTCAAAATTTCCGTTACCAGTTATCTAGAACCTGTCAGAACCTCCTGGATTTCACTGCTGAACTCACTTCCTGCAGACTTAGAGCTGCCCTTAAATAATATCAGAGGGATGTTGTTCACACCCCCTCTTGGTAAGGACTGAGCTGTCACTCTTGGTGGGCATGTTTTCATTCTTACTTAAATGGGATCACCAAAAGCTCTGTGATCTTTTTGTTTTTACAAAGGAATGAATAACAGATGTTTATTTACTTAAAAGCAAGGAAAATGTTGAATTGGAGACCACGTGTGAGTCAAAAGCGATGTTGGACTCTATGTATTATATACACGCATTTATAAAGAGGGAACTAGAAGACAGGCCTTTTCTGTTGTAGCCCCTGCCTTATGGAGTATTCTCCCCTCAGAGATTAGAGTGGTCCCAATCAGCGCTGGGTTTTACATATTCTTACCATCGGTTCACCGCGTGCATGCCTTCCGTTCTTGCGCCCGGCCTTCCATGCATGCACTTTCCTTGCGTGTGCTCAGCCTTGAAAACATGGCTAAATAGGGTGGTATTATGCCGGGGCGGGTGGGCAGGCCCGCCCGCAGTCACTGCTACTGATTCGCCCGAACCAATCCGAACCGGCCGAATACCACCTCTGGTCCCAATTCTGGTGGCCTTTCACAAGGCTTTAAAAAACTAGCTACATAATCAGGCTGGTGCTTGGAATATGCTGTCTTAACTATTAGTTGATTAATCGTCAGGGCTGAGGTTCGTACTTATTTATTTTGTAGATGTTTTTATTGTGTCAATAATTTGTAATTAGTTTTGTTTTATACTTTTAGAATTGTAAGCTACCCAAGCTCAACCTAGTTGAGTTGGTCGGCTGTAAAAAAAAGTTGAATATATAAATAAATAAAATATAGCCCCATCCATGGAGTGGTAAGAACTAAGCGGCATCAGTGAAAATAACCAATCAGTCTCCCTCCCTCTGAGAACGACATTTTAATGGAGGATGAGGGAATGAAGCATTATCTGACCTGTAAGTTCCAGAAAGTCTAGCTTTTTATCCATACTTCTTGTCAGTTATGCAATTGTCCTGTTTTGTGTTTCACCACAAGACCATTAATCTACATCAGATTGTGCCTCTGTTCCAATTGTTAAACTATCATACGGTTAGAGAGAAAAATACGCACCTGATCATGCTGGTTTGTATGCCTTAAGAGGTATCTTAAAAAGTTTAACCGGGAACATTTACGGACTAGAATGAGGTCTGCAGAACCATCTGCCAGGTGAGCAGCTGGCGAAAGGCCTTTAGGACTCCGTGGACAGGCACAGCTGATGTTCACAGCATTGATGGCTAGAAACTTCCCTCTAATAACTTTCCATTCTCCTTCCTCATCCCCTGAAAGAGATATATTTGCATGTTGTTCTTGGTATCATCTGGATTTTGAGACATGTTTTAAGACATTGTTGACTCCATAAAGGGTGAAGGAATGGATGGCAATTTTCCCAACCTTTTATCTCCCAGAAGTATCAGGAAGAGCAACTGAGATTCTAACCAAGCTGAGTTTTGTGATTGATTTTCTTTCAAAATAAATCTAGCAATTTTTTCAGTTTCTTTTTTTAAAAAGGCAGCATTAATATAATGCATAATTCAATCCAAGGTCCCCAGGCAAAACAGAACTTCAGAAAATCATGTGCCCTGTTAACTAGAATCCAAGTTTGGATGTTTGTGCTGATTTCTTCTCAAAAGCTCTAAAATTACTGACAAATCACTAAGCCTCATACAGGTAGTTGTCTGCTTACAACCATAATTGGGCCCAGAATCTTGGTTGTTGAGTGAAGCAGTTTAAATGAGACACAAAGGCATGACCACTGCATTCAACAATCACAATCCGAGCTCTCCCAGGTACAGTTGTTAAGTGACCACCTAGATTGTTAAACACAGCACTGGAGAGACAGCTCTGACCTCTCAAACATGATAGGATGGAACGAGGACCTGGGCTTCCCACCGCATCTGGGTCGGGGTGGGCTGCTGGGGGCTCACAGGGGTTCAGGAGAACCTCTAGCTAAGATTCTGGGCAGTTCAGAGAAGCCCCAAATCCCACTCCTGGCTGGCCTCACCCCGCCCCGCCCCTCCCGCCCCTCCCGGGAGTCCCCACACAGCCTGTTTTGGATGCAGGTAAGTGCAGGGCATGCGCGGAGGCTCAGGGAGGATGAAAAACAGGCCTACCAGAAGTTCAGGATGGGCCTGTTTCTGGCCTTCAGAGGACCTCCGCAGCCTGCGGAGGCTGTCTTTGCCCTCCCAGAGGCTTGAGGAAAACCTCCGGAGCCCGGGGAGGGAAAAATGCCTCCCCCACCATGGTGCAGGAGGCCGACTAGGCCACAGTCACCATGGCCACACCCACCCAGCAATTGGGCAGAGAACCCCTTGCTAAAATTTTTGAAGTCAACCCCTGCCCTGGGCCCTCTTCCTGGGAGAACAATCATAAGAATGATAAGTGTTTGCTAGCATTTCGCCAGATTTAATATCCATTCCTAAGTGAATTGAGGGATTTTGAAGGGGCATGCTGTAAGAACAGAATTTTGGAGAGGAAAGTGCTAGCAAACCCCAGCATTCTGAAAGGCTCAGAATGCTGGCTTTTGCTAGCATTTTTTGGGGTTTTTTTTTGCTAGATTTGAGGTCATTCCTCTAGTTTATGTGGAGGATTTCTCCTCTCTGCGTGGAGAAGAGGGGAAATACATTGGTGTGCTGGGGGAATGGACCTCAAATCCTATGTCCCCATCACTGACAATCTTCTCTGCTGATTTCCTCATTGATTTTTGGGGGGGAGCCACAGAGAAGGTTGCAAATGGTGATCATATGTTGGCAAACACCTGAAATGCAGTCAAGTGACCAGAAAGATCAGCCCAATTTTACAATGCCTGGATGTGCTTTAACAGGACATAAAGTACTCAACCATGTTGATCAATGACTGGTTGTAAGTCAAGGATTATCTGTTTTTTCTTTACTGCTTTTTATATCTATAATCTGTCTTCTAGGAGTTCAAGGCATTAGCCTTTTTCTTCTAGTATAGTCCAGATGGCTGGACTGTTTTTCTTATCATCCCAACCAATTGTGGTAATGTAGAGAGGAGATAAGATTTGAAGTTTTACAAGGGCTAGAGGCTACCCCTAGTTCAGGGATGTTTAATGTTTTATGCTTTCAGTAACCCAAACGTATACATTAGATTTTTTTTTTTCCAATATTGGCATGGACCTGAAATAGAATTTAAACCAGGACGAATTCTCAGTCTGGCTACTGAAATGAGAAATCATTGATGGCATGGAGCAAAGCATAATCATGCTGTTTCTTGAAGAGTTGAGAACCCAGCTGAAAACTGAAAATCTACTTGACAATATCAACAGTAAATGAACGAGCAGTCAAAAAGTATACCATAGGCTAGTACAGTGATGGCTAACCTTTTCCGGACTGAGTGCCCAAAGTGTGCGTGCACGAATGCATATGCACACTCCTGAACCCCCAAAATGCAATGCACACACGCCCTCCATGCATGCGCTCTGCCCCCATGCATACACGTGGGCCCCTGCATGTGCCCCCGTTCTATGCATGAGCATGCACCCCTACCCCATGCATACACGTGGGTCCCCTGCACGCGCCCCCACGCATACGTGCATGGCTTCTTGCATACGCCCCGCTCCCTGCGCATGCACGGCAGAAACCCAAAGACCAGCTGGCCAGCAGGAGCATGCACAATGGAGCAGACTTGGGGCAAAGGCTTGCGTGCCATCAGAGAAGGCACTATGTGCCACCTCTGGCACGCGTGGCATAGGTTCGCCATCACAAATAGCCAGGTAGAATAGCCATGAAGGCCTCAGAAGAGCTATTCTGATGCAGTGATATGTCTACATTTACAAAGATCGGAATAGTGCAAGCAATGGTTTTCTCTGTGACAGTCTAAGGAAGCAAAAGTTGGACATTGAAGAAGGAGAATACAAAGTGGCTTTTACACTAAGAAAAATACAAACAGATTTCAGCCTTACTTTAACTCCAAATTTGGTAATTAAATATGCTGCATTTACCATAGATTCACAAACTGTACCAATGCAGAGTCTGCCATAAATCAGCATTTGTACTGAATGATTATGAATAAGGATAAACAGGATAAATATGAAAGAAGCCTGTCTCATTTTAAACCTCTCTGAATTTTCCTTGGGCTTCTACAGCAGTTAAATCCAATCTTTTCTTGTTCTGATTTGGAATCTGTCTTTATATTCTTCATCCAAATAAAAGAGGTATTAGAAACTAACTGAGTCAATCTAACCATTAACAACCAAGGTTCCACAAACTATAAAGTTACTTTTAATCTCTTTTTCCGTCTTCTTCTGATCTTTCTCCAGCTGTAGTTTACTTTGCTTGCAAATCCGGCACCTAAAAAACAAAGGTAACAATTTCAGTGTTGACAATATAACTTAGGTATTGAAAAATTAATTTAAGTTTTAATTAATTTAAAAAATTAATTTAATTTAATTAATCAACAGGACATCCCGTGACTCACTGAGTCTTTGTTTCAGAGCTATTTCCTCAGTACCTCCAACCATGGCAGAGTTTCTACTGCACTGCCTTCATTGGAAAAGCTGTTAAAAATTCAGGGAGATATTCAGAGGAGCATCGTTCTTAAAAATAGCCCATGTCGAACTGTATACCACAGTCAATTAGGAGTCAGAAGTTATGTTTTGAATTAGGTCATAAAATGTTTTATGATAATTTTTATGTTATAAAATGTTTTATAAAATTTTCCAAATTTCAATTCCACAGGAGTCATGGAGTTCTGGACTTATAGAATGCACTCCATAAGTTACTCCACCTGAGGTAACGTGGTTCAAAACATTTTGCTCTGTTTTGCCCAGTTAATGGCTACACACTGACAAGCATGAGAGTTTTAATAACGCATGCACACACACCAGTGGTGGGTTGGCTCTGGTTCGGCCTGGTTCGCAAGACACAGTAGTAAAACTGGCGGTAAAACTCCGCCCACTGCCCCAGATGTCATCATAGGCGATCTGCGCATGCGCAGAAGCTTAGCGCGCACGCGATCCTGCTGCAAACCGGTAGTAACGGTAGTAGAACCCACCCTTGGCACACACAGACATACAGACACACATACAAATGACTTCTCTGCTGACCAAATGGATTTAACACCATTTGTTTATCTGCATGATACTGTCATAAGTAGCATTTCAAATGTAATTTAGATAAGCAGAAAAGTTCATGCCTGATGATTTAGATCGTCTTTATGACTTCTCAGCATGATTAACTCAACTTCCTTGTTTTTTTAACATTCTTAAAATTTAGCCAAATTAGCAAATGAGTTCCAGTCTTTCTACTCAACAGTCATTCGAGGTGAATTGAGTGATTTAGCCTACCCAGTTCTGCAGGGTTTCTTATCTCTTGGAGAACCCATGGAGTGTGTTGCTGGTAAGAGAGATACTGTCCCCTCATAGTAATGATGGGAGAGGAAAGTCTTGAAACCTTGGAAGTAGACCAAAATAAATAAATAAATAAATATTTTTTTAAAAAAACTAAAAAATGGAAGAAATCATTAATTTTTGCTTTTTCTTCTACCTATTCTCCCATAGAGCTGGAAGAGAACGATTATTTTACGTCTGGTCATTATTCTGTGGGTGTTTCCTACAGCTTGCTCTCTGTGTGTACCAAATAAGCACTTTTTATATGCAACAGCCTTGGTGGTGCTGTTAAGTAATACCAGCTGCCTGCAATTACTGCAAGTTTGAATCTCACCAGGCTCAAGGTTGACTCAGCCTTTCATCCTTCCGAGGTAGGTAAAATGAGGACCTGGATTGTGGGGGCAATAAACTGACTTTGTATAAAAAAGAACAACACTTAGGGGGGCCCGAAAGCCCTACTAAGCAGGTATATACAAAGGTATGAAGGCTATTGCTTAACGCATTGTAAACCGCTCTGAGTCTCCGGAGAAGGGCGGCATATAAATCGAACCAATAAATAAATAAAACTCTTGGCATTGTCTACATGTTCTCTTTACATAAAGACCACTGTTTGGCGGTTAAATTCCCATTTCTGTACTCAGTGTTAGTGTAGTTGCCCACTGGATGCTTTTCCGGGGAGTCATTCTCTAGAGCAGGTGTGTCAAACTCAAGGTCACCCTGGAAACAGCCCGCAGTGTCTCTGCCAGTGAAAATGGAGCTTGGGAGGGCTCCGTTTTCACTGGCAGAGGGCTAAAAGAGGCCGTTGCGGTCGAAAATGGAGCCTCGATGAGTGATGTTGAGATGGCCGTGCTAGTGGTGAAATCCAATTTTTTTTACTACGGGTTCTGTGGGCGTGGCTTGGTGGGCATGGTGTGGCTTGGTGGGCGTGGTGTGGCTTAGTGGGAGTGGCTTGGTGGGCATAGCAGGGGAAGGATACTGTAAAATTTCCATTCCCACCCCAGTCTGGGACCAGCCAGAGGTTATATTTGCTGGTTCTCCAGAACCTGTCAGAACCTGCTGGATTTCACCCCTGGGCCACCCCCACCCTGGCCATGCCCCCCTCCCAGCCCCCAAACACAGCCCTGATGCAGCCCTCAATGAAATCGAGTTTGATACCCCTGCTCTAGAGCTATGCCTATCACTTTTTTTTCTTACAAAAGAAAATAGAAGAATTTTTTTAAAAATGGCAGGGGAGGGTAAATCTGTTGGCTACTTGACATAAAGGATGGCTGCAGAAGATATACCAGATGTTACCTGAGAAGTCATATCTGGCAGGGCCCATCCAGCGTTTCTGTTCACTGTCTTTTAATACATCTCCATAAAAACCATATCCCAGGAGTGATACACAGTATTTCAGAAATGTATTATTGCGATGTACTGAACAAACATCCAGAGGTTGATTATCTCCTATTAACAAGAGGTATTTCATTACTCAGTCACTGTAAAACTGTCTTATATCGAAACATATAAAATATATTCGTATATAAACCATTTTAAAATATTAAAAATTGTCTTATTTTTTAAAATGAGATGGCAAAAAAAAAAAAATCCCCATTCTTTTATATAAAAGGTTCTGCAGTACCTGATATAATAGTTAAGATGGAAGATCTCTAATTCAAATACTGAAAACGTGTTAATTAATAGTTAGGCAGCTAAGTGTCTGCTAAGTGTCTGTGCTTGTGATGCTATAAGCAAAGCAATTCATTCTAGTTTTACTCATTTACCCATTGTAGTTTCACTCATTCAAGAAAAACCAAATGCACAGGTATAAAAGAGGTGGTATCTGGTTCAACAATAGTGCCTGTGAGAGGGATCTGGGTTTCTTATTGGACAACCACTTAAGTGTGAGTCAGCAGTATGCTGTAGCTGCCAAAAAAGCCAATGTAGTCCTAGGCTGCATCAACAAAGGGACAGTATCAAGGCAATGTGAAATAATTACACTGCTTTATACTGCACACTTGGAATTCTGGTCACCATGATAGAAAAAAGGGGCTGAGCCTCTAGAAAATGTGCAGAGAGGAGTAACAAAGATGATAAGCGGTATGGAGGCTAAACCATATGATGAACAGTTGTGGGAACTAGGTATGTATGTTTAGTCTAGCCAAGAAAAGAACTAGGAGTGACATAGTCTTCCAGTACTTGAGGGACTGTCACAGAGAAGTGGGGTCGACTTCTCCAAAGCACCCAAGAATAGGACAAGAAGTAATGGATGGAAAATTATCAAAGAAAGATCTAAGCTCTCAAATTAAGGAGAAATTTCATGACAGTAAGAACAATTAATCAATGGAATGGCTTGCTTCCAGAAGTTACTGAGGTTTCCAAGAAGAGATTGGACAACCATTTGTCTGGAAGGGTATAAGGTCTCCTGCTTGAATTCTTTCTCTCTCTCTCTTTGTATGTACTAGATGATCTTTAAGGTTCCTTCCAATCCTGTTATTCTACATTTTAGTTGTAATGAGGAGCATTACGATGCTCCTGTACTAGGATAATGACCACTCTGTCCTACTTATGACTAACACAGAATGAAGGAGGAAAATACACATAGAAAATATATCCTGACAGACCAGGATCCCTGGAATAGTGATTGTGAAGTAGTGATAGTTGTGTACAACTATCAATCAGCTAGAAGTTGCTCACATTCAAGGGTAAAAAAATAACCTCAATGAGCTATGCATAACACTGATGCTTCCATAGAACAAATGATACTAACATCGTGATGTCTATCAGCTGCGCTTTTGAGTGATCAAGTGAAGTGGTTTGTCATTGTAACTTTCTGCCAGCAGAATGTTTTTCATGATCATATCCCACTGCCATTTCTTCTGTGCCACACTGCATCATAAATTTTAGCGGAATAGCAAGGCTTCTGCAAAATCCTCAGCTGGCGTTAGTGACATCTTAATGGTCAGCAACTATATTCTGGTTCTGCATTTGATTTTTTTTTTGTTTGCCAAAAGTAGTAACGATGCCATAAAACATCCTAGGGTGTTTAAAATTGTGTCAATGAGCCTGAAAGCAAACTAATACTTACCCACAATGATATGTAATGCAGATGTTACTGGATCATTGATGCCAACTGTGGCATAGCATATGCAATCGGTCGAACCTGGAAAGCAAGCGATCTTTACGTTGTTTATAATACAAAAACATTATGAGGACAAAATTATCTTAACTGAGGATTAAGTTACCAAATAGAGCCGCAGATTTCAGTTTGGTCAGTTGTGTGGCTTCCTGGGAACTATCATATTTATGCTGCTAGGGACCTTGTGAGATGGCACAAGAAATGCTACAAAGGGAATAGTCATCTAAGAGAGGGCATAGTAGTCCTCAGCTGCATAATGAGCAGAGAAAAGGGCTCAGAAGGGACCCTACCCAGCTTCTCAGGATATTAAGGAGATGGTGGGAGATTTGTACTTCCAGACTTGCAAGATTCTGTTAACGTAGTTTTACAATGAAGAGTGCAGAGCTGAGGTGAGGCAGTGGTTAGAGTGCAGTACTGCAGGCTACTTCAGCTGACTGCTAGCTGCAGTTTGGCAGTTCAGATTTCACCGGCTCAAGGTTGACTCAGCCTTCCATCCTTCTGAGGTCAGTCAAACGAGGACCCAGATGGTTGGGGGCAATATGTTGACTCTGTAAACCGCTTAGAGAGGGCTGCAAAACACTGTAAAGCGGAATATAAGTCTAAGTGCTATTGCTATTGCTATCTGGTTGCGTTTCCTGTCTGGTTTAATTGGGAAGGCTAACAAACTAGTATTTTTTGCCAAGACTGGAATAAAATAACTATACTTAATGTGTACAAATTTGACAAAAATTTGATTTGTCAAATAGACAAATAAAAATATAAAATAATGAAAGTGTTAAAAAAAAAGAAGTAAAAAGATAGACCAAGCATAGTTAAACTGAGCCAACTATATTTTTGGTTACTTTTTACGCAGCACTGACTGCCAATAGATCCTTTGCAAAAGAATTGGCATCAAGGCAGAAGTTAAACTGATTCCAATGGAACACATCCACAGCACAGGCTGTCAGCCCACCAGAAAGCACAGGTTTAATTGTATTGACTGTTGATTTTGAACCCTTACCCCCTTTTAACAGAAACTTTAATTTGCAATGGTCTCTAAGCAACAGAGGTCTATTTTCGGGCAGAAAATAAAGAGCAGGGGAAATCAATTTTCTGGAAAAAGCATCTTTCTTCCAATCCTTTAGAAAGGTATATTCTTGAAATCACATTGGTATCTAGTGCTCAATTATAAAATAAGAGCAGCCAGAGATTAAGAAACGAACTCTCATGAAAAAGATGTAGAAATGGCCACTAATCCAAGACAGTGCTGGGATGGCATATCATATTTGGCTGCAAAAATCCAGCCAATCGCTAATTGGCAGCATACCATATTTGTCGGTAAAAAATCTGCCAATGACTAATTGTCACCAATGATGTAAAAGATACTGTCTCATTATGGCAAGGATGAGTAAGGATTTTTGCAGTCCAGATAGACTGCCCTAGCATTAAGCCCTGGTTTGCTTTCCCCTTCCATGCAAATGCTCTTTTCAAGATTTAAAGTTCTTCAAAATTTAAAGTTTTTTTCTTCACCCATGCCTTCACACACAATAATGACAAGCCATCATAACACAGTCTGCAATAT
The DNA here is from genome assembly GCA_030761175.1 of Masticophis lateralis. Classification (NCBI taxonomy): domain Eukaryota; kingdom Metazoa; phylum Chordata; class Lepidosauria; order Squamata; family Colubridae; genus Masticophis; species Masticophis lateralis. Next base: position 78,394,237 of record JAUDYJ010000006.1, on the reverse strand, counting down.
AGCAGGTGGCAATGGAAAATTGGGAATGCTCTAATTATGAAAAAATACGCAGCTAGAATTTATGCTAGAGGATCAGCGTTTCTAAGCTTTTTAATCCTCCTTAAATAGTTTTAAATTGTGGTGGGTATGTATTTCTTCCTGCTGATTTTTCTCTATATTGTTGTCTTTTAATTTGTTTTTACCATAAATTTAATTTTGTTGTGAGTTGCCCTAGGAATTTCCTGTTGACCCCATCTATGAGTAACTGAGCAATTCTGTGCCCCCTATGCAAAGAGGTTTAGGATATAGGCAAATAGGAATATGATTGCTAACTAAATAAATAAATATACGTTTATAAAGTGTTTGAGAAATCTCTCATATTGAGCTGCCAATGGTTTGCATTGGAGGAATGAACAGTAAAAACTCAAGTTAGCCAAACGATAAGCATACTTCTTTCAATTATATATTAACAATGTTTTTAGTTCTATAAATTGAATGTAACTAAAGCAAAAGCTTAGAATGCCAATTTATAACGAAACCATGTCCTATACTGTGTGCTTTTCTTTCTTAGCCTTTTTATGCTGAACTGCTAATTAGCATAGTTTGGATATACTATCAATAGTCATGTGAGTTAGAGCCTAAAATTATTTGTAAAAAATGGATAATTCCATGAAAGGAGTATTAAGGATGCTGAAAAATCATAAATCATATGATAATAATTAATATTTACAAAGCACAAAACAAGGAGCTTTTACATTAAAATAAAACCTATCCCCTAAATTGGTATTCCCCAGTCTGGTGCTCTCCACATTTCATAAATCCATATTCTGTTTGGATCCTATTTAAGATCTTCCACATAAATGAGAACTGTGACCCAGAATGTACTTTTCAGGGTTTTAGAATGAGAGAATTTTGTCTGCACTCTGAGACGCCCCTTCTGGATTTCAAGTGGCACCTCCAAAACAAGGGAATGAGCATGGCTATAATGTCTCCTGGGTTCTATGAAGGTTTGATGATGTCCTATCCTTGACATCCTGTTGTGCTTGGCCGGCGGCCTGCAGCCTGCGGATCTGGCAGCAGAATCGGACAGTGAGTAGGCTGGGGAGGAACATGGGCCAGTCCTGGAGTCTGGGGAAGGCTCGGAGGAGAGCTCTTCGTCAGAGATGGCCAGGACCATCTGGGAGTTATGTGTGGATTCCAGAGCCTCCAGAGTCAGACAACAGCGAGGCAGAGGAACAGGGGAACTCTGTTCCCAGTGCGTGCATGCGCAGAGCTGCCAGAAGGCAAGAACAGTTACAACAAAAGGGACGACTCGGGAGTAGGGCTTGGAAATGACCGGGCCCTCCCATAAGACATAAAGGAGGAGCAAAGGCACGTGAGCCTTTGCAGGAAGCAATGTTGTTCGTTCTGGTCAGTTTAAATTCTAAAGCTCCGTTTTGACTCTGTGCTCTGTGTGGCCTTGCAAAGCTAATTGCCAATTAGGTCTTTGGCAGCGTGTCAAAGGAGATAAAGGTGGGTGCTTATCAGTCTTATCCCGAAGGACTGTGGCAGACTTCTGTCAGGCTATCTGTGAATGAACAGGCTGTGAATGAACAGAATTCACAGCCGTTGAAATAAAAAGAGGATTTTTGGGACTAATTGTGTGCTTTTTACTGTCTCGGGAAGCCTAGGTCAGAACACATCCTTTGAAAACCGATTAGGACACAAAATTTACAACTCTTTACACACTCATATACATAGACTGAACCTCTAAAAAAAGATGCAGGTCCTGGGCTCTATTCTGTTTCTCATCGGATTCATCCAATCCATAAACTTGGACTGAAATTATAGAAGCCGAGGAGAACACTGCCTTTCCATTCATTTCCATTTCCCAATTGTACCTTCAACAAATGCATATGTGAACAGATTTCAATAAATATTAGGCAATCTAAGATAAGTCTATAGATCTAGGCAAGATCCCGTATCTGTTGAGGCTCCTAGCTAACCATTATGCTGTCCTACATATATAATGTTACTTTTTCATTTTGGTCCAAGGTGGTAAATACATGATAACAATGTACGGTAGACGTTCACCATGTTGCAGTTCTTACCAGCAGGAATTATGCCAATCCTGAGACAGCATTGGACTAATTGTGCTTTGGGATTATTTTGATCTATGCCCGAATCCTTCTGAGATCTTCCAATTAGACCATGTATCACTTCACTGAACATTCCGTCCCCACCAACACAAACAACACTGCCGGAAAACACACAAATTAAAACTCACACTGACGTTCAATACATAAATGTTTCAAAGGACCAATGTGAAAATACAATTTTATTAAAAGTTATCTTTATGCTTCACTATTTAATCTTCCCCCTCCCCCCCCAATGGAGAAATGCTTATTATTACTTGAAACAAGTACTGTGTTTCCCTGAAAATAAGACCCTGTCTTATATTTCTTTGAACCCTGAAATAAGCACTTGGCCTTATTGCCATGCACTCAAAAGCCCGATTGGGCTTATTATCAGGGGATGTTTTATTTTGGGGGGAAACAGGTTATTTAATGCATATTTAAAATATTTTACTTAATTGGGCTGTGACAGGCTCATTTTTATTATAATTTTGGATATTTAAAAGTAATAATTTCTCCTGCGTTAACATCGCACTATGAAAAAGGGATATCGTTCTATCAATGGTAAATTTCATCCACATTCTTATCATTCATAAATACTTATCTTTCATAATCACTAATAATCACTATTTCTCTTCTCTCCAACTTGATGGCTCACCTCTAATAGCAAAAGCTACTCAAGATGTACATGCAGATAGGAAAGAATATCAATTGTCTATTCCCAGGGGCAATATGGAAGTCCTGCTCATTGGGCAGATCTCTTCCACATATTTTGTTTTTAATTTGATTTATATGACGCCCTTCTCCAGAGACTCAGGGCGGCTTACAATGCGTTAAGCAATAGCCTTCATACTTTTGTATGTTTATACAAAGTCATCTTATTGCCCCCACAATCTGGGTCCTCATTTTACCTACCTCAGAAAGGATGGAAGGCTGAGTCAACCTTGAGCCTGGTGAGAATTGAACTCACAGTAATTGCAGGCAGCTGATGTTAATAATTGTTAATAACAGTGCTTTAGTCTGCTGTGCCACCAGGGCTCTGATACTTTGTGCCTTTTATGATTGGATATTGTGGCTAGACCCCAATTTTCCCATGACTAGATCGTATGTCGATTACTACCCCAGCTGGATATGCCTACCCGTAGAAAAGCTTTTTCTCCTTGGCAAGGGTACTTACAAGATGTCCTCCCCAAGGGGTCATCTCACATGGACAGATTCTGCTGTCACAGTAGCAAATATGATTAGAATCATCCATTCATGTAGGGATACTTTAAGGATTATGTTGGTTCCATGGATGGAGTCCCACAGAGAAATGTAATGGTATGATAACAGCAAATACAAAAATATTTGAAAAGTGCTCAATTTGTGGACTGATTTGTGAATTGTGATCACCAAGATCCAAGGCATGCATCCCAATGGCATTCGGTGACATGCTTCCGTGTGTTACAGTTGGTTTGAGTAGCTGCCATGGCTCTTAAATTCTGATGCTTGGCTTATTATAAGGTATGATTGGAAATCTCAACCTTGTGCTCTCCAAATGTTTTAAGTTTAACTTCCTTAGGACTAGGAATTGTAAGTAATTATTATAATTATTTGGAATTATTAATTATACAGTCCAAAGTTTCTGGAGACACCAGATTACCCAATACTGATATACTGGACAGATTGGATGACAGTTGCCCAACCAACTGGAGGATCATAAGAGTTGAAGGTCAACACAGTTGAAAGGCATCAGATCACACAAAATTCATTTTGCTTGCTGCTGATTTTAATTTGCAATTGTGAGTTGCTGTGAAAGTTCTCTGAGGTGCTGAAAGATGAGATATAACTAATGCAAAATAAATAAATACAGGTAGTCCTCATTTAACAAGTGCAATTGGGACTGGCAGCTCCATCACTAAGTGATGTGGTCATTAAGTGAGATTTTACAAGGCTGTGATGGACTTATGACCTCACTTCTCCTGTGGTAGATAGGTGAATCATCCACGGTCACTAAGTGCAACATCATGTAACTGTGACTTGTGAGTTTACTGCTGGCTTTTCCATGAACTCTACTTTTTGGATGCCAGCTGTGAAGCGTGCAAGTGGCAATCACATGAACATGGGATGCTGCGACAGTCATGTGAGGGCCAGTCATGAAGTTACTTTTACAGTACTACTGTAACTTTGGATGATCGCTAAACAGGGCAATTGTTAATTGAGATCTACCTGTAACTATAAATAAATAAAGTTAGATTCATTATGTATTAATTAGATTTACATCTGCCTTTCAGTCAGTACAAGATGCCGTATATAGCATTCCACCCTCCTACCTTTTCCTATAATAACAAGAGTAACAAACCCTGTGGAGTAATAATAATAAATTGAAGTTATATGCCGCCCAATTCTCAACAAGTCTGGGCAGCTTTCTGGGTGGGGAGTCCAAAAGTCATCCAATAAGCTTCCATGACTGAGGGCAGATTGGTATCTGGATTGGGTCCAGGACAATTCTCCTTGGTTATCTTGCCACAGCTGACTCGCCCTGGTCAACATACCACAGGACAATTCAATCTGGGATAATTCAAGAGAGGGACAAGTGAATTGTAGTGGGCCTTGTCTTGCTTTAGGTTTGACCCTTCTCAAGTTAGAAATCCTTGAAGCTAAGCTAAGCCACAATGTGGAATTCCAGCGACCCGTTGGTCAAGCCATGGAGCAAGTGCGGTACGCCTGGCAGTCCCTGTGTGGATCCAGGACGTGGGATGTCCTGCAATGCTGGACCAGAATCTGGATGTCAGCAGAGTGGCTGGCCCTTACAGCAGGTGGTCCAGGAAGAAACGGTGGAAGCAGGCTTCCTCTCATAGACACACTGCGCCCTTGCCCAGGATTTGTGCAGGAACTACTCAGCATGCCACACTTGCTCAACAACTTGGCCAACGGACCATTGGGACTCCATGCTCTGGCTCAACCCAGGTTCAAGGGCTTCTAACTTGAGAAGATTCAAACTAAAACAAGACAAGACATGCTGCAATTCACTTGTCTTGTTCAGTTATCCCATGTTTAATTGTCCTGCGTCGAGTTGTCCCATAGCGAGTTGGCTGGGGAGAGACAACCAGGGAGAGTTGTCCCATTCTGATCCGGATCTTCCTGCTTCTAGTCCAATATCTGAACTGTTTGTGGAGCCCTACAAGACTGGCCATCTCAGAATCACTTGGATTTAATGAAAAATGTTTATTTCTGATAGGGTAATGTATCTTGCAAAAAGGAAGATGGTGAGTCATATAGTTAGGATGCTGGGTTGACACTTTGTTCAAAAGCCAAGTGCTTCTGTGTGTCAGGGTAATTCCCGTTATTCACTCCACTTGCTCACCTAGCATGCGAAATGCAAGTAGATGAATAGGTACCTCACCTAGCAAAAGCATGCGAATGCAAGTAGATGAATAGGTACCATTTTGGTGGGCTCATTAACAGGGACATGAAAAGGGTCCCGAACTGGGTGTCTCCTGGGCAACAGTGATGTCACCAGTTAATTCTTTCACCACAGTGCTTCTGAGAAGGACGTACTAGTAGCATGTATTTTGCAAGAATTACCAAAATAATTCTCCCATATAACTTACACCAAGAGTATTTAACAGACAGCTTGGTATGTGGCCAGTTCCTCTCTTTCATCCTTAAGTAGAAATAGAATGGTAAACCACTTCCAAAAACCTTTGGAAAACCTGTCTAGACAGTTGCCAGGAGCCAACACTGACTCAACATGCAAACACACAAGTATATAATTAAGGAGTTACTCTGGGTCTCCTTCATGTGTTTCCCCTTTCTTGGACTCAATATTCCCTTCTGTAATGAGTCTGTTCCCTCCCTGAACTACAGTAGTGGTCAAAATTGTGAAAACCTTTTGGGAAAAGTGTATTTTTGAGATTTGATGGCTAATAACATCACTTTTTTTTTGGAATTTCAACATAATCCTATTCCACTGCTGAAATGGCCTGGGAATAGCCCAGACCTTAACCCAATTTAGGAGCCTTGGTGGAGCAGCGGACTAAAGTGCTGTTAAAGTAGCACTTAGCTGCCAGCTGCCTGCAATTACTGCAAGTTCAAATCTCACCAGGCTCAAGGTTGACTCCTCCCGAGGTAGGTAAAATGAGGACCCGGATTGTGGGGGCAATAAGCTGACTTTGTATAAAAAAGAACACTGCTGGGGGGTGGGGCAAAAGCCTTACTAAGCAGGTATATACAAAAGTATGAAGGCTATTGCTTAACGCATTGTAAGCCACCCTGAGTCTCTGGAGAAGTGTAGCATATAAATCGAACCAATAAATAAATAAATAAAAAATCTATGGAGCCAACTAAAGAAACATGTTAGTCAGAAGTGACCCAGCAATAAAACCCAGTTAATAGAAGCAATCATTCAATCTTGGTTTCACATTATAACAGCTGCAGAACTAAAAGACTTGGTTCATTCCATGGAAAGATGCTGTAAGGCCGTAATTCATGCTAAAGGTTACCCAACTATTGACTGACATGGTGATAATTTTTGTATATCTCATTTTTTTCTACATGTTTCACTTTTCTTCTTTATATTGTAACTGCTATTCTAATAGCAAATCCTTCATAAAAGTTATTGCATTACAATTTTGATTAAATTATCTTTCCATTGATAATATAATTTTATGGTACTACTCCAAAAAGAAAAGTAGTGTTATTAGCTAGTTTTAGAAAATACACTTTCCCCAAAAGGTTTCCACAATTTTGGCTACTACTATATCTTGCTCTCTCTTCCCAAGATCTATCAGGCTTTCCCCTCATGCTACTGCTCCTTAATGACTCTCACTTTAGTGGTAATTAAAAAAAACACACCTGTTTCTAGTGATTTGCTAGCGTTGGGTATATCCCTTAATTTGGGACACATGGGAATAATGTTGCTCCATGGTAAGCAAAACACATTTTGTCAGTGAGCTTCATTGAAAAGTGGGGCTGTACCATGAATCTATGGGAAACAGCATTTGCTTTCCCTAGTCATCTTTTACTCAGGTGAACAAATGGGGCAAAGGGCGGGAATTTGGTTTTTAAACACAGTACAATCTTGGTTGATGCTTGGCTATGCAAAATGTGCTGGAATAAATGAGAAGAGCTCTCCTATTCGTTCAGAGGAGGCTTGCACAGGAGTAAATATAATCTCTGGCCACAGCACAAGTGTTTATGTGCCAGTGTCTTTTTGTTTTTTTTCTTTACAAGCAAATCCTGTTAGTCTATTTAATGACTTAAGGTGATTCATTATGGAATTTGTTCTGTATTTGTCTGTGAAAGCAACACATGGGCTCTGCTGTTTTAATCCAATTGGGATAAAACCTTGACCTTGTTAGAGTTAAATGGAAGTCAAAACTATTACAGCATAGAATGATTTCAAACCTTTTTTTAAAAAAAATAATAATGATAGGGTTGTAGGTTTGGCAGGCAAAGAACATTTTCATAATTAGGAAAAAACAACAACAGTGGAGCAGTTGTCATTTGCAAAACTGCTAAGGAATGCTATGCTGACAGATTGAGCGAAACTGTATGAAGTTAACACAGGCTGTTCTCCTTCAAACCAAAACTAATGTATGATTTCATTACAGACTGCTTAGTTCTCCCACAGTTTTGTAATTTGCCCTAGCCTATTGCAACAAGAGACAGAAGGCTATGCAGGGCATGTTTAGCTTGAAGAAAATCCAGCTTTTCTATCAGCGCTACATTATTTATTTATTTTGCCTTAACATCTACTGGGAGGCGCTTGTCACCTCTGTAAAAAATATAAACATACATTTCCCAGTTGGAAATTTGGTAACTCTACTTGGAAACGCTTATATCCGTGGCAATACTTTAATACCATTGAACATCCACATCTGCCTATCTCAGGTCCTTGAGAAGAACTCGTAGGGGTTAAGAATACTAAATCCAGTCTGAAACATCTGGCTGTGTGACAAACTATAATAATATTAAATCTATAAGCTGACCAATTGCCAGCCACTTGGGGTAATGCATTGGCCTCCTTCTTTGACAACACATCCTTAACTTTCCTAACATTGATTTTTATTTAATTTGCATGACCCTGCCTGACAGAGTTTTTGCCTTTGCAGTATTTTAACACACTGGAAAGGTGCTGGGCTCCTCTGTATCCTTTGAAGACACTGACCAGACACATGTGAACCCCACTTAAATGCCCCACCGCTTTCAGCAGACTACAAACTCAGCTCTGTTCATAGAGCACGAAATGTAGTGTCACATGGAGGGGATAAAGGGAAGCTGATTCTTTTGATTTATGTTTATGAATGCAGACAGAGAAGGTAGGCTAAGCATAAGCTTGGAAAAACAAGATAAATTCAGAAACAGAGATGCCCAAAAAAAGCAGTCCGAAAATCGAAAACAAGAAATGACTTACAAAACGGTTCATCTGGGAGCATCAGTGTGTGTGTGTGTGTATGTGTGTGTGTCAAAGAAGTCAAAAAAGCAATCATAACTGCATGATCAAAGCCTTACATGTTTAAAAAAAGGATGCGGCATCAATCATGTGGTTGGAGCCACAATCTTTACTTTTTTTGACACACACACACACACATCCTTCCCCCCATCCAGAAGCTCCCAGATCATCCCTTGGTAACAAATAGCAAATAGACCATCTGTACAATTCTTCAAAGCCAAAAGGAAAAAAATGTGAGAAAAAAAGAGAACTTACCCATCGTATTTCTCCAGATGAATTTCAAGTAAGTTATCCTTAGCATGATTGGCATGTTCGGTGACTACATGAGGGAAAAACATGGACCGGTAGTTTGAGACATATTTTTACAAAGATATGGATCAAATCAGCTACACTCATGAAACAATTTCTGAAAGCATATTTGAAAATATATAACTAATATCGATGATCACTTAGAACGGTTTTGGTCGAGGTTCATTTTTTTTCCTCGGCTAATGGAAAATGCACTTCTGTCTGATATATTTATTGCTGAAGCCCTTGCTTCATTTGACTTTGCATTTTCTAAAAGATTATTGTAATTCAAAAATAAAATTTGTGAGGGTGTATATTTATCTTCTTTGGCAACGTTTCTTTTAGCATTACCACTTTCCCCTTTTCTAAATGTCTGCATCCACCTATGCCAGTTTATTTCTGAAGGGGGTGAGATATTCATGACATCTCTCAAAACTGGAGTTTTATCCACCAAAATGGATGGAGACACCCAGTAAATTTTATTTTATTTAGTTCATAGATTTAGGTAACGGCCCATTCAAATATATGACCTTGGATAAATAACAACTCATTTATCTCTGTGGCCAGTCAAATCTGTTTTAGAAGTGAAGATTTGGGACCAGAATGGGGCTCAAATCTATCCACAGCCCTGGAAATTCACAATTTGACTAATACTAATTACATTTCCTCAGTTCAATTTACTTCCTAGAGTTGTTTTTGTGTAGGTAATATGAGGAAATATATGAAGAGATATAAATTTATCAAACAAAATAATGGAGTGAAAACATCTCCACCAGCAAATACTACACAATGCCTGTGTAAACCATGTTGACACAACACTGATCTGTCAAATAAGTGAGATGTACACAAGAATCTTCATTATAGTAGTCATCTTAGCAACTGTAATTTCTTGAGGCAAATCCATTGTTTCAGAGGCAGAAAACGAGCCATTACAATAATATAACAAAGCTAGTATTAAGCAGTTGTGCAAAAGAAAGCACTGAAAAAATCAACAACTAAGTGGCAATCAAGTTCTTTAAAAGAGTAAAGCAAAACCTCTGGAATGAAAATGCAGTTTAGCTAGTAATGAGCAGAATCTTAAACAAGCAGACTCTCAGAAAAAAATAGTTATATTTTACATAGATAGATAATTTGTGGGAGGTACTTAGCGTTCCGGCAGATGCTTTTGCTTAATCATTTAGAAGCATTTCTCAGCAATATAATAATCATTGGGGTTTAATGAAAAGTGGCCCAGCAAGAGAGGAAGATGCTAAATTTCTACTTAGCAATATTGCTTTTCAAAATGGTCTACTGTATTCTGCAACGTGAATGTGTGTCAGGACACCAAATGTACCTCCTAGATCAGTGATGGCTAACCCTTTCTGGACCGAGTGCCCAAAATGCAATATGCGCGCAGCCTCCGTGCATGCCTCCCATGCATGCACGTGCGGCCAACCGCACTCACATGTACAGCAGACCCTGTCTGAGTCGGAGTTGTCTAAAAGAAATAAAATGCCTCTCACATTTTGATAATAAAGAAAAAAAAACTTTTATTTGTTAGAACAACGTCTTCACGGACTCATATGCAGCCAGGAAATGACCTCTGCTCCAATTTCCCTCCCTTTCCTGGCTTGGTCCCTTATCCTTATTGGTCATTTTCGAAATCATTCTACTGCAGTCTCTCTTACTAATCCCACAGGAATTTAACCCCCCTTTACTATGTCAGCCATCACAGTCCTAGATAATGGAATGTATTTAACTATATGTTGGCACGGGAGTCTCCAGATTAGTGACACAATTTTGACTGGAATTCTGTAATGGTATGTGGGAATGACCTTGGGAGACAGGAAGAAGAACCTCAGACTAGATGACAGTCAGATAAGAGGCAGCTGAATCAGCAGAAGGAATGGGGGCTGTGGCAAGCATCTCAAAAAGAGATGTTTTTTGGACTGCAAAAGTAAGGAGAAGAAATTTACTTTCAGACTCGCAAGATTACGTTAATATGACCTTATAATAAAGACAGAGTTAGTATTCCTGGATGGGTTTGACTATCTGATAAGGCTGACATCAATTTCCCAAGCCTGAAAGTACCTATCTAAGGTCTCCCATTCCTACATACCATTACAGACTTTCAATTGTCTTTCAAAAGCAATTGTTTTTGAACAAAGGTAACTCCAACCAATGTAGTCAGGGTAAGAAATCATGAAGACTGAAAGAAAATGCACAGCGATTTTGAAACATTCTTTTGGAAAAAGCTAAACAAGGAGCCTCCAGTGGAACAAGTGGAATTTTGTAAGTGGGTTAAGCCAGGAAGATCAGCTGTCACTCAGCAAAGGTGAGTAAATGTTGCATAGATTTATAGGAGGAAGAGCGGGGATATGCTGCTCATGGGGGAACTGAATGACCAGAGGCAGGGGTGGGTTTCAAATTTTTTTTTACTACAGATTCTGTGGGTGGGGCATGGCATGGCTTGGTGGGTGTGTAGCGGAAATTTTGAGCAGTTTGGAGAACCGGCAGTGGAAATTTTGAGCAGTTCGGAGAACTGGCAAATACCATCTCTGGCTGGCCCCAGAGAGGGGTGGGAATGGGGATTTTGCAATATCCTTCCCCCTGGAGTGTGTAGGGAATGGGGATTTTGCAATACCCTTCCCCTGCCACGGCTACTAAGCCACGGCCACCAAACCACATCATGCCCACCAAGCCACGGCCACAGAACCAGTAGTAAAAAAATTTGGATTTCACCACTGGATAAGACCCAATGATTGGAAGGTTGTTAAAGAGAGATCCAACCTGGAACTAAGGAGAAATATCCTGACAGTAAGAACTACTAATCAATGGAACAGCATGCCTTTCAGAGTTGTGGGTGCTTCATCACTGGAAATCTTTAAGAAAATTGGATAGCCATTTGTCCAGGATGCAATAAAATACCTTGCCTTGGGCAATCCCTTCCAGCCTATGATTCTATGAAGAGGATTTATCTAGCAGTATGCTGCAATGGAGAGAGAGTTGGTCAAAATGAGGATCATTTCGAGAGCAGACCCTTCTTTTTCACTAGGTAAAATGGCCTTCCTGACAAGTCCAAAATTATGGGCTTTTAGGAAATGAGTATTACCTACTTTGTTGGGTTGGCAATATATAAACCATCAATATAGCTTTAAGACTGCTGTATTGCATCATACTGTGTCCTGTTTGGTTAGCTCTGTAGCCAATCTCCTTAAGAGGGAGCTAGAAACATGGTTTGTTTCTCTTTGCTGTTCTTGCTCTCTGATATCTCTGTATGCTACTGTTTGCGAATCTGGAAGAACTGTTTATTGTGAATAACTACGATGACTGGTAAGAAGACTTTGTTACTGGATTATCTCTGGACTGTCGTTTTGCTATCTCCTGCTTTATATGTGTATGACCTGGACTGTTTAGTAGACTGTGCCTTACTATTTCCTGAAAGTAAACACAACTTAGTGTATCTGTGTGTTGACTGTGTTTATTCGTATCTACTCTCAATCGCTTTCGTGTGTACAACCTTGCTTTTCAAGGGTTACTCTGCGAATTCCTTAACATGGGACACAGTTGAGTATAATTAAACAAGGCAGCCAATCAATTGGCTTAATTGTGTCAAGCTCTGCATGTGTTCTTCAAGTTCCAGATGAAAAATTGAAACACCTCTTTATGTTAACAAGCACCTTGGAATTTCAATAACCCCAGAAACCACTTGCCAGACTATTTCTAAAAGTAACTTTCTCAAACTTGGTGTATTATAAGTACATTACGATGACAACTTCTCAATTTCTTCAATGTTTCTAGCGGGCACCGAATTGGGGGAAATCTGCTGTACGAGGAAACTATAATGCTGTAATTCAAGGCAGTTATTTAGAGGACTCAGTAAATTCAAATGAATAACTCACCTATAACATCAGTAGAGATGGAAGCCAGACTAAACAATGGAGCCACTTTTTGTTCGTATATTTTTTCTCCTTGTGATTTTCCACTGTGTGGATTAATATATACAAGCAAGCGCTTTGGTCTGGAGGCTGCCAACATGAAGGAGAGAAAGTGGGCTATGAGATTATTTGCCTTTTAGCTACTCTAGAAGTTGCTGAATGACAAATCCCCAAATCTCTCCTTCTACTCAGGAAAGGGAATCTAAAGTGAAGTCCATTTTAACTCAGGATTTCCCAGTCATTACTGAAAGATTTCCAGAGGGAGAGCTGACCAATAATTGAGTTCCATTATTGAAGTTTTCTCATTCTAAAGACATTTCTTCCAGCATTCAAATGTTATTTAAGCTCATTAGTCTGCCTAGAAAATAGATAAAACCTTGTTAAGAATTGTATTCTCCATGATGTCAATAGCTGGAGAATTGATCGGAGTGTCTTCATATATTCTAACTAAATACACCTCAGCTAGTGTAAAGACAAGGAGGCCCTTGAAATATAAGGATCTGCTTGCACTTGTGCAATTTCTCATCTTATTCAAAATGTAGGTAATAATAGTGAGAGCTGCAGTGATGCAGGGGTTAGAATGCAGCATTGCAGACTAATTCTGCTGACTGCCGACTGCCAGCAGTTCAAGTCTCACTGGCTCAAGGTTGGCTCAGCCTTCCATCTTTCTGAAGTGGATAAAATGAAAATCTAGATTGTTAGGGGCAATATGCTGACTCTGTAAACCACTTAGAGAGGGCTGTAAAGCATTGTGAAGCGGTATACAAATCTAAGTGCTATTGCTATTGCTAAAAGCTTCCATCCTTACTGGCTTCATTTTTCTCCCCTTCTCAGAAATTGGTTAGGCCCTGAGGAAAACAACAATCACAAAGGAAAGGCATTCTTCATCTGCAACATACTCTGTAAATCAAGTAGTTCCCTCAGTGTACATATCCATTGATTACACAGATGTTCATCAATGCACCAGAAAGTCACTTCGCTGCACCGCCAGCGGTGATGCCGTGCCCTTTTTATGTAATACACTGCAAAAAATATACATACACAAATAAAAAGAAAATTACAGTTCTGTACAAACAACATTGGTCTCCAAATGTAACAACACGTAGCATTTACACAATACCTGAGAATTTTCAAAGAAATTCACGTCCAATAGATGTTTAAGGCCTCAGATCCTGAGAAAAAGAAAAGGCTGCACACTCTGGGCAGGTGGGCAAGGAATTCATCATCAGGTGACTCCTTGCCAATCTTTGAGACAGTATCTTTTCCAGATCAGGAAATTTTAGCTAGACTAAATTTATTTGCACTGGTATAAAACATTTGGTCATCTTAGAGCAAAAGACAGGGAATTGTGCTCCTTCTCTGCCCTGTCTTCCGAATTCCCACTGAATTTATGAGTGGCTAGAGTGACACGGTGGCTCAGTAGCTAAGACGCTGATCTTGTCGATCGAAAGGTCGGCAGTTCAGCGGTTTGAATCCCTAGTGCCGCATAACAGGGTGAGCTCCAGTTACTTGTCCCAGCTTCTGCCAACCTAGCAGTTCAAAAGCATGTAAAAAATGCAAGTAGAAAAATAGGGACCACTTTTGGTGGGAAGGTAACAGCATTCTGTGCACCTTTGGCGTTTAGTCATGCTGGTCACATGACCACGGAGACGTCTTCAGACAACGTTGGCTCTTTTGCTTTGAAAGAGAGATGACCACCGCCCCCTAGAGTCGGGAACAACTAGCATGTATGTGCGAGGGGAACCTTTACTTTTAGAGCGATGCACCATAAAGCTGTAATGCTGAAAAAAGCCGTGAGAGAGCTGGGAAATTTGATTTAAGTCTAAATTATTATTTTTTTTCAAACTTTGTGACTTTTCAGATGTGTAAACTCCAGCTTCCAGAATTTCCCAGCCCACATGTTGGTTAGGGAATTCTGGGCGCTGAAGTCCACATACCTTAAAGTTGTCAAGATTGAAAAAGAGTGATCTAAATTGAGTCGGATAAATTAAATAAGGTTTTACTGCATCCCATGCATTAAAGAGTTTCCTCCTTTCATTCGATTCACATTCACATTTCAGCAACAGCTATTGGAGAGGATTATATTTCTAAAGTTTCTAGAGAAATACAGTCACCAGCAACTTACCAATTTATCCTAGAAAATAACTGAGGACCCCAGGGTTAAGGTGTTGGATTAAGAGTGGAGAGGCCCATCTTGTAATCCACCTTCATTCACAGATGTTCTCTGGGTGATTTTGCATTGGTTCTTTATCCCCCCCCCCCCACCTTAAAAAGTTGTTGTTGTTGTGAAAAAAAGGATGTGGGCATGCTAACTACACTGTCTTCAGCTAAATGAATAAATAAATAAGTGATTCAGTCTTGTTTTCTGCATATTATGTATGGATGAAAAGAAATGAAGAATGTGTTGGCTATGGATACTTGACTGATTTCTTGTATATCTAACCTACTTGTTTCTCTGAGAATTCCAAGGTGGGAGAACTCCCCTCATTTTATTCCCATAACCACCACCTTGTAAAGATAGACTGAAATCAAACAAACTCTCTGTTATTAAGTGGGGGTTAAACTTGGTGTCTATGGTCCACATCCAATACTCAACCATTATACCAACAACACAAATTTATTTGTGTTTCCAATTTTTTTTTTCCAGTTACTAATCTACAGAAACTTTTTGTGATATGGAAAATCATAGAAATTGGTTGAGGTTTCCCAATTAAAAATTCATTGTAAAAAGCAAGGGGACGGTGCTTTTAAACCTGTAAAAAGATCATTTTTTTTTAAAAAAAAAGAACCTTTCACTGCTTAAGAAAACCATTTGTTACAGATGGTCATGGATACGAGTTTTCAATGTCTAGAGAGAGAAAAAAGAAAACTAACAATTTGGGCACTTAGGTTTATTCTTTCATTTAGTTGTCTATGTAGGACAGTTTATATCACCAATGCAGAATATTTTATTATCATTGGATCTCATGCAAATGAGTGACATGGTGACCTAGTGGTGAAAACCCTCGCCTCCCACTCAGAAGGTTGAGAATTCAATCCTAGGTAGTTTCACATGTTTCTCATCTAGGGCACAGAGAAAAAAAAAATCTGCTGCAAACTCGCATAAGCATCAGGAAGGACATCCAGCCAGTAAACGCTCAGCTCCAGTCAGTTGCCCTGACTCTACCCTGAATTAAGGGATTACAGGGTTGTAAAAAGAGAGTTTATTGTGTATCATGTAAATACTATAAAAGTCAGGCAAATGTTACTCTGCGGCATTTACAAAAGTCTTGAAAACGGAACAGGCGGCATGACAGAAATTCAGAGCTCAAGGAGCCAAATAGCAAGAGATGAACTATGAAAATGAAAAAAAATAAAATGTCTTTAAAAGACATCTTAATAATCTCCTTTCTGCAAAGAAGGATTTCTGCATAGAAATAATTTTGGATGCTCCATTGTAGCAAATATGGGGGAAAGGTTGAGTGAATTCAGATCTTCTGTCAAGTAATAACTTAGTTCAATTGGCATGTAACCTCTTGATAAGGCAGTCACAATTGTAGCTACTGCAGAAGAGGAATATTAAGTTTCATCAATTTTCTCTTCTCTCTCTCCCTCTCCCTCCCTTCCTCTTTCTCTCCCTCTCTCTCAGGAAGTTATGTGAATCCAGCTTACTTCATTCCATATATTATGCAAACCCAGCATGTTAATAATTTTAAAACTATTTGCACTAAAAGGTTTTTTTTTTTTTTTTTTTACCAGTGAACGCATGAGGCTTTGCCATTTTCTGCCATCTTCCAGGATGAGATTGTTTCACCTCCTTTTCTTTCTCCTCAACAGCAATGATCTCAGAAATGGGCACAGCATAGCTCTCTGCAAAAAAAAAAAAAAAACGAAAAAAAAAAGGAAGAGTTTTAAAATAAACAAACAGCCTAGCTGGACCCAAAGGAATCACTTGTGCAGCATTTTCTGCTCCTGGTGGGCAATGACATGTCTGTTGGGAGCCCGAGACCAGAAAAATATCTTTGTAACAAAAGTGTAAACATTTTTTAGGCATTCACTTCAGAAGATATTTAAATCAAGCATGTTGCCGAAGAAAAGCTGAAAAATAAACTCTCAAAATACATTCCGTGAAAGGAACCGATGTCTGTGGGGAGTGATATAGTTTTGTTATAATCAGAAACTGTAAGTCAAAATATTCTGTTCAGAGGATTGAGAAAACACATGTGACATTTTATAAACACATGTGACAGGTTGGAATAACAAGGTGGATCAAAGGTATTAGGAGATGGTCCCCAACGTATGTACCACACAGTATCTTTTTTTTGATAAGAGCCAAAAATGAAAAGATTCCATTGTGGGAAACTTGGAGGAAGAATGGATGGAGGAAGGAATCCAAGTGGCATGGACTGTATATTGATTTTACTCTCATTTTGAAATTTTATTTATTTATGTATTTATTGGTTCGATTTATATGCCGCCCTTCTCCGGAGACTCAGGGCGGCTTACAATGCGTTAAGCAATAGCCTTCATACTTTTGTATATACCTGCTTAGTAGGGCTTTTGGCCCCCCCAAGTGGTGTTTTTTTTTATACAAAGTCAGTTTATTGCCCCTACAATCCAGGTTCTCATTTTACCTACCTCGGAAGGATGGAAGGCTAAGTCAACCTTGAAATATGGAAAGAGATCAGTGATGGGATACAGTGCAGTTTTTCTCAACCTTGGCAACTTTTAAGATGTGTGGACATCAATTCCGGGAAACTCCCAGTCAGCCTTTAGTTGTTAAACACTGATCTAGTAATTCAGTATTATTTTACAAGTTCTCAACCTTAGACTCTTTGTGCCCCAGATAAGAAGATGGCAATCTTTATAGGATAATACACATTTTGCAGAAATGTTTATTATCGTAGGAGAAAAGAATTAAAGTAAAATCTTCCCCAAGGCTCCTGGTGCCTTCATGCCACTATGGTCCCGTGAGTGTCTGGACCACTGGATAGAAATAGTTCGTTACTGTCACCTTTTCAACCTACAACTCTGGGAATTCCTAGTACTCATCTAAATACTACCCAGGACTTTGTGTGTTTAGTATATCAATTTAGTAGCGATTAGACCAGGGATCTGCAACCTTAAACAATCAAAGAGCCATTTGGACCCGTTTCCCACAAAAAAGAAAACACCAGGAGCCATAAAAACCCCTCCTGTGCCTGACTATTTCTTGAGTGGCCACAAAACTAGCATATGTAGTTGAATTAAAAGTTATATTTTCTTCTGAAACTTTCTTTCCTTGGATTTATCCATGGTTGGCCTACCCGGGATTGAAAATCACATGCCGGCGGATGTCGCACATTGGCAGTTGTGACACATATTTTGAGTGACAGGGAGCCACAGCAGAGGGGTGAAAGAGCCACATGCGGCTCCAGAGCTGCAGGTTGCTGACCCCTGTATTAGACCTATCCACCTGCAGAAATTATTCTATCAACTTGCTTCAAACATTAGATCAGGAGTGTCAAACTTGTGGTGTCACGTCGTCGTCACATGATGTATCACAACTTTTTTCCCCTTCGCTAAAACGGGGTGGGCGTGGTCAGCACGTGACGCATCCAGGACGCAGACCGTGAGTTTGACACCCCCGCATTAGATGAAGACAACGTAGCTCTCTTATTCATTAAATCTTTTTTTCCAGGCTCTGCAGGAGTTTTAAGAGTTACACTAAAGACAGACTGCTTTCATGCTTTGAGTGAAAATTGTAAGATGAGAAGCAATTTCCCCCCCACAAATCATTTTCAAAGCAAGCACAGCCCTAAGTAATTATGCCAAGAGCATAATGAGATTTGGGCTGAAATGAAAACCGCCACAAGGTAGGTTCTTGCTACCATGATTTAGGAGTTGATGAGCTTCATAAAAGAAAAGAACAGTTGCAAGCAGCTAAAGTCTATGAATAAAATCTATTCTTCATGCCTTTGAGTAAAATTTAGAATCTGGATCTGTGCCTTCTAGTTCGGTATAATCGCCCAAAGTCTCTCCTTGAGGGAGCTGGGAGGTTTAGAAACATGAAGTATAAATAAATAAATAAATAATAAACAAACAAACAAATGTATATCATGGCTGTCAAAAACAGGACTTTTTATAGGAGGTGAAAAAATAGAA
Organism: Masticophis lateralis; assembly: GCA_030761175.1. Lineage (NCBI taxonomy): Eukaryota > Metazoa > Chordata > Lepidosauria > Squamata > Colubridae > Masticophis > Masticophis lateralis. Next base: position 78,375,380 of record JAUDYJ010000006.1, on the reverse strand, counting down.
TCTGGGAGAAAATTGTCAGATGATTATCTCCAAAAGATCCCTTGCTTTAAAATTATGTCAGTAAGTGCTATATGCATTCATTTATGATGAATCTTTTGTTGTTGTTCAAATCCATATAGTTGCATTATTCTGGAAAGCCTACATTTAGCTAAACTCTGTTTGTTTCAAAAACAACAATGAACTGCAAACACAGAGCTTATTTTAGCTCTGAATCCATGCATAGCAACCAGCGTGTTCATCCTGTTGCAAAGCTCTGTCTCTGAGTCCTGACTGATTAAAGTAGTATGCTTTAGACCTGGCGATTTTAAAATCAATGGATTTTAACATCTGGCCGGGAAATTCTATTGGCTGACATCCACTCATCTTAGAGTTAAAATTAAACTTAAAATATATCAGGGTTGGCAAATCAGTAAGAGAAAGCTGATGCCTACAATGTGTAGAAGATCAAGAAAGGGAGGAAATGCTAAAGATATTAAAGGGCAGACAAGACATGACAGAGGAAGTGATTCATACATGTGGGTATATGCATACTTTTGTATTTATTTATTGTCATTTTTATGTAGTATATATTGGAGGTGGTGACCCTTTGAGAGCTGTATGCAACAAAATTTCATTTTAATGTATGCGGATTAGTGTATATTCAAAGTGCCAATAAAGTGATTGATTGATTGATTCTTTTTGTCTGTCTGTCTGTCTGTCTGTCTGTCTGTCTCTCTCTCTCTCTCTCTCTCTCTCTCTCCCATCTTAACTAAAATGTAAAAATCAAGGGAAATAACTAGGAACAAAATGTATTCCAGCATTTGTGACTATGAGGGATAGTTTTCCCCAAGTCTTTTTGTCATTAAAGGGAACATCAGATACCCCTTTTACTCCAGCGCCTCTGTAGGTACCAATCCCTGGCAAGCTTCATTGGGGTTTGAATGCTATGCAGATTTAGCTTCCAAGTCTTGCATTAGAACTCTGCCATGAATGCATGTCTTGGAACTGTTCAGAGAAATTGATGTGCTATTCTTGGATTGTCTCTTTGCTGGTAAACACATATCTCACCAAAAGATCTGAACGGACCCAAACATCAATATCACCCTTCAAAACTATAGTTTATTTAACCATGACTTGTTGAGTAAGCCACAATTACAACTGCTTATTAAACTATAACCAGTAAATTCTGAGTGCTCATTCAAAAAAAATGATTTTATTGCAATATATGAACTCAGCAGATCCCAGCACCAGGAAAATCCCAAGTAGGTGGGTTTTAACAAAATTCCTGAAAAAAGCAATAGCAAGCTATTTCCATATTATTGTCACAAAAATTACAAGACGTTGCCAGCACCGAGTTTAATTCAGGCAGACTTTCCTTATTTACAAATCATACGAGCCAACATCTCTCCCAGCCCTTCCATTCTCTAGGAAAAAGTGGTTTTCTTGCTGGACAGCTGAGCTTTTCTGCTTTTTTCTCAAGACTCAAAGGAGGGAGCTTTATATTTGCTGTTTCACTATACACACAGTGGACTGAAATATAATTTCCCCCTGCCTAAAACAGTCACCTTGCCCCCTATGATGAATGAGAAACTTCTCTAAGAAGCATAAAAAACTGGGGTGCACCCACCTTGCTTTAGGACTAGACTAATATATCTTGTGGACTGACAGTCTGGTAAAAACCACTTGTGAAGTAGTCAAGATTTTTGGCTGACTGTCAAGTCATACAAAGCTAATGGTCAGAAAGAAAACTAAGATTTTCTATTAGTTCTGCCAATTTAGCGGATGCCAGTCAGAGAAAATACCATAAATTCAAAGTAATTCCAAAAATACTGAATGCAGTATACTGAAATTACTGAGTATGCCATAAGAAATACTGAAAATAAGTAGCAGAAAGTATCTTAGCAAGGTTTTTTTTTGTAAAGGAGAATTCATCCCATTTAAAGAAATGCATAATCTGTAAATTCAAAATACTAAAACGTCTTAAAATTAAGTTCTGTTAAAGCCAGGTACATTTCCTCCAAAAATTGGGGTTAGGACTATGGATAAATCTTAGGGAGGAACTCCTTTCTTCCCTTCAGCAGCATTCTCTCTCTCTCTCTCTGAACAACAGAACACATGATAATTGAATCATGGTTTACTAAAATTAGCTACCGTGTTTTTCCGAAAATAAGACCCTGTCTTATATTTTTTTGAAACCTGAAATAAGCGCTTGGCCTTATTGCCATGCGCTCAAAAGCCCAATTGGGCTTATTATCAGGGGGTGTCTTATTTTGGGGGAAACAGGATAACACACTGAAATATAAACTAGCCATTCTGCCCTGAGTTCACACAACCTGGGTATCAACCAAACTAATGTGTTGTGCCAATACAACATGGAGACTGACCTCCATGTAGTATTGGTACATTTTTTAAAAATTTGATTTATATGCCACCCTTCTCCGGAGACTCAGGGCGGTTTACAATGCGTTAAACAATAGCCTTCATACTTTTGTATATATATATATACAAAGTCAGTTTATTGCCCCAACAAACCGGTCCTCAGTTATATTAGTTGTATTGGTACAATACAGGGGGGGGGGGCTGTCTTCCCGCTGAATCAATGGATTAAACAAATTTAATTGTGGGGTCCTTGGTGCTCTCTAAGCTCAGTTGTTTTCTTGCAAATGTTTCATCACCCAAACCAGATAATATGATCAATGCTAGTAGGGAGTGTGATTTGCTCTCATTTTATATACTAGTGGCTTGCCCTGTCAGTATTAGTGAGAGTGGTTTTAGTGGTTCTTGACTGGGCACTTATTTACTGTTGGCCTACTTATCTGAATTGGTAGTTCCTTGATTGGGATATTGTTTACTTCTTGATTATTGGTCTAATGTTAATCTTGGTGTTAATCTCTGCTCATCTGGGTGTTGATTGCTGGTGAGGAGGTGTTTCGGACTTTTTGATTGTCTTTTGAATGATATGTAGATGTTGTTTATCTCTATGTGCCTGTTGATGATCAATCTGCCTAAGTGTCAGTCTTCTAGGGATTCTCTAGCTTGTTTGGACTCGGCTTGTTCTAGGATGATCAGTTTTCCAGTTGAAACTATAGTTAAGTCTGTCAATGTGTTATGAAATTAAGGAGTTTTCATCATGTCTTCTGAGTGCTAGTTATTGTTCCTGGATGTGCTCTGCTAGTCTTTTGACTGTTTATCCTACATAATGACTGTCATTCTTACACTGTATGCGGTTGTAGTCTGTTGATGGTTTCTGAAATGTTTTTGATGTATGGCAGTGTTATCCTTTTCAGAGTTTGTTTTGATTGGATTGAGTGTTCAGGCCTTTTTGATGAAGTTGATGGATATCCGTTTTGTTGGAAGATGTTGTATAGATAATCTTTTTCCTTTTTCTAATATTCAGGGGTGCTGCTATGTATTTGTGCTTATCTAAATAGTGTTCTTACATAGCTTCTTTTGTGGGGTTGTTACTTTGGTAGGTTGAGCACTTGGTTGATGTGGCTGGTTTTATTTTTAAGGATAGTGTGGTGTTGTTTTCTACTTTCTTAGTGGATTTTATTCCTTTGAAGATGTTGTTGATGATTTCATGTATATTCTCTGATTGGTCCTTTTTTATTATGACAATTGTGTTATCTATGTATTGGATACATACTTTAGGTTGTATGCATGGGAATGCAACAGATTCCAGACGTTGCATTACAGTCTCTCCTATTAGTCCTGAAAGTGATGGTGCCATAAGTCTTCCTTAAATTTGTTGATATATTTGTCCATTGAACTGAAAGTATGTTGTTAGGCAAAAGTTGATAAGATCCATGATTGTGGATATTTCAGTCTTGGTGTATTTGGTTAGGTCAGGTGTGTTGTGTAGTAGTGCAGTCATGTATTCTTTGGCTATTGCTGGTTCTTTGGGTGTAAAAATTGTTGTCCTATCAAATGAGACCATGATTTCATCTTCATCTATTGTCACATTTTTTTTATTCTTTGGAGAAGCTGTAATAAGGAATTGATCGAGTATCTGCTTCCCTCTGTGATTGTTATAGCTTTTTTGTCAATTCTTTAGCAATGCTTTGGGTTGGAGTCCCTGGTAATGTAACAACTGTACAGAAAGCAGGGGTGAAATCTAGCAGGTTCTGAAGAACTGGTAGCGGAAATTTTGAGTAGTTCAGAGAACTGGCAAATACCACCCCTGGCTGGCCCCAGAGTGGGGAGGGAATGGGATTTTGCAGTATCCTTCCCCTGCATGCCCACCAAGCCACACTCACAGAACCGGTAGTAAAAAAATTTAGATTTTACCACTGACAGAAAGGTATATCTGGGCTATGTGTTTTGAGGTATCAATAGAAGTGTGAGGGATGGGTTCACTGTTATAGACATTCTCTTCTATTGGAAACAAATTTAAAAACCAGGGGAAAAAGTTTAATTCACTTTAATTTTGCTGGTAAATGAGCTTTAATGAATCAACTTCTGAACTGCTTCTTGAGGCAGATCTGTGAAAATCACTGACACTGGCAAGATGGGTGGCTCAACAGTTTAATAAATAAAATTATCTTTGCATTCCATTCTAAAGCTCACACTTATCAATATAAAGATCAGTTATGAATCTACATTGGTATCATAAAAATCTCACAACAATAGGCCTAGTCCTTTGTCCTGAATAGAAACAGAAGCCCATATTATAAGCAATTTCTAGTTTTTTAAAAAAAAGTATAAATTAATTTGTAAACTATAAATATTCAATGTCACAATGCATGATTAAAAATAATCTATTCATACTCTTTAGACAGATCACTTTATTTTTCTTTATTCTCAATACCATTTTAACATCCATGGCACACTGTTTATCAGGATTTTGAAGATGAATGGTTCATTTTCCATGTGAAGAATACAAACAATTTTTAACTTTGATATTTTCTCCTCCAAGACATAAAATTTCTGCTTTATCTAAAAAAAAATTAGTTTCATTTCATCTAGTGCAGTTTTTAACCGTGTAAACTCAATCATTTTAAAAGAGTATAAATCCTGAGGGAAAGCATTTAAAGTAATACGCAACTTTGCATGATTTGTTTCTTTGCTACTTTCTCTTATTCGGAAATAAGTGTAGTAGAGGTTGCATGTTGATCTGAGGAATTTTCTGTTTATCAAATAAGTTATAAAGTAATCAAAGATGAGGGAGAGACCTTTAACCATTCAGATTACTGTGCTTGGAAAATCCTTGTGTCATTATACTAACCACTAATCAGCAAATTTCCCTTTTAAATGCTTGGCAATATATGAATATATTGCTCTTCAATGGAATAGAATGTAGTGAAGTTCATGTTACATAATATACATGGGAAATAAAACAATTATATTTCATTTCCAAAGGTCAACTAAAATGAAGTATGTTTGCTTATCTGAAAAAGCCAGGAACAATGGAAATTACCTGCCCCCCCCCAAAAAGAGGTTCCCAAGATAGAGAAACTAAAATATATTGGGAGCAGAGAGATCGTTGTAAAGGAAGAAGCAGCTATACTGTGGACTCAAGAATTGGGCAAGATTGCGGCTTTAGTTTTTATGTAGCAAGTACTTCTGATGAAATAAACATCCTGAGGTATTCTGAAATGAAAGCTAGCAGTTATCTGCCTGTATTGAAAGAAGGATTATTTCAAATGGACAGCTCCTTGGGTTATTGGTTAAAAGCTTATAACATCTTTCCTTAATCAATGGACAACCCTCCCCCCCGCCCCCCCCCCAAAAAAAAGAAAAGAAAAGAAAAAGAAACCGTGTGGAGAAGATTTGGGATTATTTCCAATGGTAAATCATATCTAGATTTTTTCGCCCCAGCCCTGAAAAATGTGATGTTTGAGGCAAGGTGATTTACATAGGGGAAGTCTTTCTAAAAGCACACTTAATTACAGATTTGCTGCTTCCTCTGATGGTAGTTCAGATAAGATAGTAAGATATCCTTCCTCAACTGGATGAGTGAGTCTTCTGGATATGTGGATTTCAACTCACTGACTTCTCAGCAAGGGAGCTGCTGGTTAGCAACTTGATGCCCGTTCATGTGGAAAGTGCCAAGGCTGAGGAAAGCAAATATATGTGGAGAATGTAGTAGAAATGGACTACAAGAGGAGTTTCCTTTGCTTAAGAGACCTTGCAGATAGCCAAAAAAACATTAATAATCTCTGAAGAACAATAATAAAACTATGAGCAATCAAAAAAGGTTGGGGTGGAAGCATGTTGTCTAGAATAACCAGATAGGCTAGCTGGCTTCATGTCTCATTATTCACAAGTGATGGGTGAGTCTTACATAACAAGGCGAGCTTTTAAATTATGATGTACCTCAACATTTAGTATAACGTCTCTCAGAAAAGAGGTTCAAGTATAACAACACAATACACCTGTTGTCTGAGAAGTTAATTATATGAAAAGTTTTCCAAATTGCATTTTTGTTGTGGTTGCCGCTGAAGCTGCAGCAAATTGCGAAGTCATGGCTTCTCTTGCCGTTAAAAAGTCTACAATGGCTTTTTAGCAGAGGAAGCTAATCCAGTCATATCATACATGCAATCATAGAATGGCAGAAAGTTGTTATTGACACTGAGATCAGACAAACTACTATTGATACTTTTCAAATGGAGATCAAATGTATATGGTCCATTGACATATACTGGGGATTATTAGTAAAGGTTCTACAGATTGTGCCAATAGGCTCTTAACAGATATTGGCTGAGAAAGCAAATGTTTCCTGCGGTTATGTACAGTACACAGAAATAACACTAAATCAATCCACAATTTCTTGGTCCTTTTAAGATGTCTGATAGGAATGATTCACTACAGAAAACTGATAAAATCATTATAAAACTTTTCACAGCAGTTGTTTAAATACCTGCAGTTGCCACTATAACGAGGGAAGATTACAGCTGCCAAATATTGTGTGCTACTTACATAACTCATACTGATTTCAAAATACTTAAAACATTGGTGGCTGGGGAAAGGACAGCAAGTTAAGCCCAAAGCTTTCCTAAAATGAGAAGGTTTTTGACTGCAAGCTACATTTGTAAAAGATGTTTCAGAACTGGGGCAACTGAGTCACAGTTAATTTTCCTTCCTTTTACGATACAGGATCATAAATTGACAAACAACGAAACAAATACTGAAAGGGGTGTGAGGTTTTTCTTTAGGCCCAGGAAAAAAAAATAGAAAAAAGGAAGTAGGACTTTAATTTAGGGGCCAGAAGGGTCCCAAATGGTTTAAGAATTTAAATAACTTTTCAAAGGCGCATATTTTTTTAACTAATTTACCAAAAGGCAACTTCCTAAAATTAAGAGACCAATACACAAGCGCATCTGGTTCCCAAACTCAGCTGTTTTAATATATACTGAAGTTGTGTGTTTTGCACTTGTGTCAGTGTTGACTCCTTGTCCAACTGCTGGACAGGTCCCTGCAGTTTTCTTCTAATTGCCCCCCCCCCCACAAAAAAACTTTAAATGTTACCTTAGTTAGGTCTCTTTTTAAAAGGATCCCTTTTAAAAGGTCTCCTGGACCTTGAAAGTTAAAGGAGGTGACAGCTCAGCACTTTGCACATGCCCAGCAGCAACGCACTTTCCAAGGACCAGGGTGCATGTCTTCAGATCGGAACCCCCCCCCCCCCCCCAAGGGCTGCAGTGGCTTGTTGATCAGAAATGTCGGCTAGTTCGACGGTTCGAATCCCTGGTGCAGGTCTCCTGCGTGAGCAGGGGGTTGCGCTAGATGACCTCCAAGGTCCCTTCCAACTCTTGTTCCTGATTGTAAAGCTTCATCCCGCCGCCCCTTTTCTTTTTTTTTAATGCCATGGATGCCGGAGAGGTCACCGGCGGCCACTCACCTCGCTCCCTGCGCGGCTGCGGCTCCAAGCTCCGCCACGCCAAGAGCCCCAGCTCCCGGTCTAAGGTGACCTCCTGGGCGCGCTGCTCCAGCACCAGCAAGGAGATGAGCTGGGTCCGCCGGCCAGCCGGAATGGACCGCTCGCCCATGGCTCTTCAGTGACCCGGCGTCCTTGGATTAGGCGACATGATTGGCGGGGGCCGCTCAGTCCGGGGATAGGCGAGCTTTGTTGCCGCCGCCGCCGGGGCGGCCGGGTTAAGTCCGCCCGTCGGATGTTTCAGAATCTGTTATCCTTCAGAATATGCAGCTCCGCGCGCAGGGAGCATGCGCGAGGAAGGCTTTTGCGCACGCTCAGCAGCGGCGGAGGCCACGCCGCGGGTCTCTAACGCGGCGCCCTCAGCCTTACAGCGGAGGGCCCGCCAGAAGAAGGCGAAAGTCGGGACGGGGTTGAGGGATATTGCGGAGCGGGTGGATCGGCCCAGCCTGATTTTTCTCCGCTCCTCCTACTCCTCTGGCTGGAAGCTGACCTTGCTCCGTCTGCAAAGCCAGCCAGCCTCGGGCTGAGAGTGGGGAAATTGCTGCCTTCGTCGTCTCCGCCGCCGCCCTCATGCCAAGTGGGCGGTTGCAAGACGCCGAGCCAAGTTGGCACTGAAGTGCCACGCCAGAGCGACCCCTTAAGCTCTTTCGGGCTGGCGAGACGACTTTAGCTTCCTTACCATTTTCTATTTATAAGAAGAGATTGGCCAACCATTTGTCTGAAATGGAGGGGTCTCCAACCTTGGCAACTTTAAGCCTGGTGGACTTCAACTCCCAGAATCCCCCAGCCAGCAAAGCTTTTAATTCCCCAAAGCTGGCTGGGGAATTCTGGGAGTTGAAGTCCACCAGGCTTAAAGTTGCCAAGGTTGGAGACCCCTGCATAGGATCTCCTGCTTGAGCAGGGGTTGGACTAGAAGACCTCCAAGGTCCCTTCCCTGTCCTAATGTTCCCTTTAATTGTATTCATTTTATGTATTCAATTCATGCTTATATATATTATCTAATATGTACTCGACAAAATAAAAAAATAAATAAAAATAAAACAAACTGTTATACTTCTGTTTCATAGGCAACCTCGCACTTGGCTGGTTTCTTCATCCAACCATCGAGGATTGAGCCCTTTAAACGTTCCCTTAAAACAGGCTTCTCTGTCAGGTTGTGGTTTTTTGGGTGACAATAAAACAGTTGTGCCTTGACAATAAAGGTTTGATTTGATTTTGATTTTAAATCGCAAATCAACCCTCTCAAGTCTGGAGAGCCTCTTCCTCCCTCAGCTTAAGTCCAGAGAAAACAAGTAGAAAGATGAGTTTAAATTTTTGCCTCGGCCCTTCTTTCACATTGGTGGCTCTGATGGATGAGGAGGATGTTTTTGAAAATGGCAAAAACGGGCAGCTTTTCAAGGTTGCTCCAGATTTGCTTCCTTTAGCTGTTCAAGGAAGCTGGCGGATGAGATCGAAGCAGAAGTTGGCCCCTGGCCATGTCCTTATAGTGGCCAAGAGAAATTGTGGTTGGCAGACAGATGTTAAAAATAGCTCCAGAGCCTGATTTTGCAAAATGGGAATACAATACGATGGTGTGTTTGTGTTAGCAAACTAGAAAATAATTAAGTTTGTCATAATTAGTAACATAAGTATTGCTAAACTTTGGATACTCTGCTATTTTTGTTCATATTTTCCTGTTCGGTTTAAAAAAATATTACTTTTGGTAGAAAAATAAAGGAGCCACACTTGTTTCCGAATCTCTTTATTTTTAAGGAATTCAAAGCTAATTTCCAGCATAATGTATATCCTGTATTTCCAACATGGAATCAGGGCACCATATAAGCCCAAGGGCTGTCTTTTAGAAAATTAGATTTTGGCTGGATGCAGCCTGTAGATATGGTTGCCTTCTATTAAACTCTTGTTTTATGACTGGAGATTTTGTCTCCATAATATGCTTTCCAAATGTGTGTAATGACGTCAAAGTTTTGGGGCCCTCTGCAATAGGTCCTAGAATGTAAACATAATATTTTCAAATCTATCGAAAATCTTCCTCCTGAAAGGACAGCAGCGGGATCTGAAAGATTTTGGAAAATAGGGAAATTCTTGCTCCAGGTTTATGAGTTATTCCACTTAATGAAAATAGAGGTATAGGTAGTCAAAGACCATTTGTTTAATGAGCATTCAAATTACAGGACATTCTGAAAAATGTGACTTATAACTGGTCCTCACGTTTATGACCATCACAGTGTTCTCCATGGTTGTGTGATCAAAATGTGGGTATTTGGCAACCAGAATGTAGCCAAGACGTTGCAGTGGTTAGAGTGCAGCACTGCAGGCTACTTTAGCTGACTGTTAGCTAGCAGTTCGGCAGTTCAAATCTCACCAGCAAAAGGTTGACTCAGCCTTCCATCCTTCCGAGGTCGGTAAAACGAGGAACCAGATTGTTGGGGGCAATATGCTACCTATAAACTGCTTAGAGAGGACTTTAAAAGCACTATGAAGTGATATATAAGTCTAAGTGCTATTTCTAGGTTACACATGTTCACCTTTTCCAATCTTCTGGCAAGCAAAGTCAATTGGGAAGCCAGATTCTCTTAACCACTGCGTTACTAATTTAACAAATGCAGTGATTGCTTATAAGCTGTAGCAAGAAAAGTCATAAAACCGAGCAAAACTTACTTAACAATTGTTTTGTTTAGCAACAGAATTGTTCAGCTCAATTGTGGTCGTGTTGAGAACTCTCTATACTTACATGCTTTTGAATATGTAATAGCAGAAGTTTTTTGTTCTAGGAGAAGGGAAAATGGGTGTGAACCTGAAGATGTTCCCTGCAGAATGCCTTCAAAAGAACAATTCATGCTTTTTTCTTTTTTTTTTAGGGAGTTGTGCTTGTCTAATCTCCATCTTTGGAAAAGGCTGAATTGGGGACACTGCCGGAGAATCAATACATAGTTTTGCTAACTAGGAACATTTTTAGATGTTACACTGAAGAATGATAGATGGAAATTTGGGGAAGTGGGCAGGTTATACCACCCGGAGAATTTTCCAATCTCAAGTTATAATTGGTTTTAAAAAGAAATATGCATGCACATGGATTAAAATAAAATGAAACTATGCCAACATTATTTCCTGACAGTCTTAAAAATGAAGCTAAACTCTGAAGAATTGGTGAATAACAATTCTACCACCTTCATCTAACAAAACCAGAAATCAAATGTACGTCTGGATGACTTCAATTCCTTGTGTCTCCCAATCAAAACCATGCTGCATCAATTACATCTTTCTTGTCTTTTAATGTACGTGAAACCGTTTTTAAAAAGCAAGTGATAGGAAACCACACAAGCACTGGGGATAATAGGGGATTTCAGCAACCTAAAAGATGGCTTGTTAACTAATTTTCTGGATTAATGTTTCATGCTGAGCTGTAAATTGTTTATAAATTGCAAAGGTTGATTTCCCACAATATGTTAACAATAATGGTATTTGGGAATGACCTTGGGAAGTAGGAGGAAGAGCTGTAGACTAGGCAAATGTTATCTAAAGGGCATGTCAGCTCACAGAAAAAGAAGCATGGGAAGTGTTCCAGAAGAGGCCCCCTAGTTTTCTGGAGAGTCAAAGGAATGAAAGGGGAAAATACTTTCAGATTTGCAAGCTTCTGTTAATGTAACCTTACAATGAAGATAAGAGTTAATTTGTATTTCTTAATTGGACTATATCTCAACAAGCCAACACTAATACTAACTAATCCTGTAACATGCAGCTAACCATTGATCAACGATAGATAGATAGATAGATAGATAGATAGATAGATAGATAGATAGATAGATAGATAGATAGATAGACAGACAGAGAGAGATTCCCCCCTCCCCAAACATCTGTCTTGGAATGGTACTTATATGTTTTAGTTTTAAATAAACTAAACTACTTTTTAGCTTTAGAGACACAGTTTATAGTGGTAATAATAGCAATATTAATATTTTATCCTTTTAGTTTAGGTTTTATATCTGGCCTTTTTAAAATATATACTTCTAAACAGTTTTAGTTTTGTTATCTATGCTCTTCAAATGAAATAAAGTTTGAACAAGAATCTGAAGAACTTCTCCTTGTTTTCCTCTTGACAATTCATGTCACTCTTACAGGGTTAAGGAAAACTGCCTCAGAGTGACATAGCAGAATTATCCAGAATTTTCCCTTTGCATGAATGTAAACACCATTGCCCTAATGAATTTTAGAAACATCCTTTTCTACGTAAGGTTTCCTTAGAATACTGAAAAGTAGCTGGCTACTTAACTGGTTTAACATAAATTATCATATATTAAAGAGAGTCTATGGGTTCTTCAAGAGGGTGTAATATTTTATAATTCGCAATTTCAGAGACTTCACATAACTTAGAATTTACCTGCCACACAAACCTATATTATGTGTGGAATTAAAAGTGATATGGTCCAGCATACAGTGAATAGTAAAATGCCTATTTAAAAATCTTAAAGTCTCCCTTAAATTGACCTGGAAACAATGAAGATTTTGTTTTCTTGGCATCAATATAGTTTGTCATTTTCTTCTATACTTAAAAAAAAATACTCTGGACTAAACTGCAGCTTGGGGATTTTCAGGAAGTCTCACAACCAGATAGTAAGGAGTAACTTTTTTGGATCATTGAAACTCAGTTAAGATTGGTTACCTTTTGTAGGCATTATATACCTGAGCATTGTACTCATGTCTAAGATAAATCCTTTGAAGTCAGTCTCCTCCATACTCTGGATTTTATATCTCTCATAAAGCATCTTATTTCTTCATTATGAAAGTCACATTCACAATACTAAGTATTATTAAAGCCAGCTTTGCTGGAATTTATAGTTTTTTTTTTTATTATCCAAGGACAACATATATAGGAAGGGTCCTTTCCATTGTTAATTATAACTTTATTCTGTTAATCTATTAAATTTCCTGTTTAGTGTTGCTTACTCAAAATCAGTTCTTGAATAGTTTTTATAGTTATTCCTAACTATGCTTTCTCACAAGTAAATAGATTTGTAGATATATTCTTCTAATATCAGTTGCTGTGTCTGTCAGAAGAAACAGCTTTCAAGGTTTTACGGTAATCGCCTGGATTACTGTAATGCTCTCTACATGGGGCTCCCCTTGGGGTGCACCCGGAGGCTCCAACTGGTGCAGAATGCGGCCGCGCGGGGGATTATGGGAGCGACGGGGCGCTCCCATGTGACTCCTCTCCTGCGCGAGCTGCATTGGTTGCCGGTGGACTTCCGGGTGCGTTTCAAGGTGTTGGTAATCACCTTTAAAGCGCTCCATGGCTTAGGACCAGGGTACTTACGGGACCGCCTTCTGCCGCCAATTGCCTCCCACCGGCCGGTTCGCTCCCACAGAGAGGGCCTTCTCAGGGTGCCGTCAGCCAGACAATGCCGGCTGGCGACCCCCAGGGGGAGAGCCTTCTCTGTGGCAGCCCCGACCCTCTGGAATGATCTTCCTCCAGAACTGAGAACGATCCCCGACCTCCGGACGTTTCGTCGGGCCCTGAAAACGTATCTTTTCCAGCTTGCCAGTCTAGCCTGATCCCCGTTGAATTTTAATATTTTTAGTGTTTTAGGGTTGTTGTATTTTAATATTTAAACTGTTTTTAATTGTCAGCCAAAGTTTATATGGGTTTTAAGATTTTTAACTTTTGTATACTGTATTTTTATCTGGCTGTTCACCGCCCTGAGTCCGCAAGGAGAAGGGCGGTATATAAATCCAATAAATAATAATAATAATAATAATGATTTCATTATATATGCTGCATTAGTATTCCCCCAAAGCTGTTTTAAAAGAATATGTCATATTTTTTATTTTTCTTTACCTTTGCATTGTATGCTATAAAAATAATTAGGAGAAAAAGTAGGCACTTAAGATGAATGAAACATGCAACATGTGTGCTCCACATTTCTGTAGAGGTAAATGGAATTATCAGTGAAAATAATGCTTCTATACTGTATTTTGATGTAAATCATGGATGTCAAACTCACATCATCACATGACGTATCGCGACTTTCTCCCTTCGCTAAAATGGGGGTATGCGTGGCCAGCGTGCGACGCATCTGGCCCCCAGGCCACGATGTAAATCAGACACCTCTGATGTAAATCATGGATAGGATAGTCATATTGACAAATGTTCTTATTTGGAGTTTTTTTTTAAAAAAAAGTCTCAGACAGTCTGGGTGTTTGCTCTGATTTTTCCCATTTCCCCCCCTAAGAGCATAAAAAGAATTTAGTGTTTTCAGTTTGTAATGCATTAGATTAACTGTTGTAGGAGGAGAGTTGGGATAATTCAGGCAAATAATTGGAACTCTATTAGCCGCTTCTCTAACAAATTGTATTAAGATGCAGAAGCTTTTGTGAGCTTCAGCTGACAAAAAGGCAGCTATGTCTTTTGATAAAATTTTAATACAGTCAAAAAAGATGCTACCAGATTTGCTATGGAACCAGAAAAATACAGGATCATGAGTAACAGAAGAGTATTTAAAATACTTAATTTTCATTTCATTTTCATATTATAGTTAACTGTAAAACGTTTTGTCTTTCCTCCTCCTCGTTCAGTTGAAAAAGACCTGGTGATCTTTTTTCTTGTATAAGAAACATGCACGAAAGAGAGCAAGTATGCTAATAGCCAGAGTTGAATTATGGTTTGAATTAAACCTAAATGAGTTGAACTTGTGTTGCTTAGGCTAGAAATGAAATTTAGCTGCTTAGCCAAAGCTCTTCACAGAATTAAAAAGCTAATCAATTGATTTAGCTGGATTTAGTTTTTCCCTGTAAATTAGAGACTGCATTAGAGAGGAGTGATAAAGGTACAGATGATGCTAATGCTATTATCTTTTGGCATTCCGTATAATATAATCCATTTATTTTGTCCGTGCTTAATCTGGAATCCTGCTTAGTCCATTTGAGGCCTGAAAACTGTTTTCCTTGCAATGTAAATTGATTAGGCTTTGAGATGGCCTTTTGAATAATACAGAGTGGAAAATATAACTACCAGACTGTAATGTCTTCACAAAGCCAAGTGATAAGCTATAATAAGTAATGTACTTTGCAGTTTTATATACTTGGGCAAATTCTCTCTTAATCTTGGCCTTACTGCTCTTTGTCCTTTACTTGCTGCTTAGGAACTGAATAAGCATAGCTAATTATAGCTGGTTTTGTCAACAAGTACTTGCAACCAGTATTGTCAACAAGTATTTGGACTGTTTATGAGAATGCCTACGATAGGAATTAAGACTTTCAAATGTTCTCACTGGCCTACTTTTAGCTTCATTAGCCCAGTAAATATTTTATTTCTGTAGTAAGCCCAAGACAACAACAATAATACATGATAATCCAGGAGGAACATTACCTTTAGCATTGGAATGCTTCTGAAAAGGCTTGAGTTTTTGCAAACTTCCACAAGACAACTAATCCAATCTGGGCGGGGTAGGATTGCAAGAATCTGTTCTCTTGGCCTTTTGCTAATGAGGACCATTAATAGATTTTTGTGGGAGAGCATACGTCAGACAAGTCTATTCTATGAGGACTAAATACTCCTGAAGAAATTAGGAGCCAGATCATACAGATCTTAATGGATTAAAACCAGCACATTGATTTGCACTTGGAATTGTTGGGAGAAATATCCACCTGGGTCAGTTCCAAGCTGGGAGAAAAGCACTGGAAACATGGAAGCTGATTGAAAGATGATTTATTGATGAAGCAGAACCGTAAGCACATGTTCTGGGTAGCTGACCACATGGAGTTGAGAATGAGGGGTATTTATACCTTTTCTTGGACTTTGAACTTGAGCTTCCTGTTTTTGTGCAAGAACATGCACTCTATTGGCTGCTGTCAGACACCCATGGGGCTATGCAGGGGTCATAGCTGAGGTTGTCTGAGCTCCCAGGTTTGGTTAAAGCTTCCTGGGTGATGCAATGTCCATAGAACGTGCCATGTGGTGAGCTCTGCTGCTAGATGGGTTAATCCTATTACGTCCTGGAGGGTCATGTCTTAACCCCATCACCCTGGAGCTGAAGGTCTTTTGTCTTGTAGATAGACTGACCCAGTCCTGCTGGGCAGGGGTGGGTTCTACTTATCTTTACTACCGGTTCGCAATGGGGCTCACTTCACTTGTATGCACACTCTTCTGTGCATGTGCAGAAGCGTTCTGATGACGTTGGGGTCGGTGGGCGGAGTCTCTCGACGGTTTTACTACCGGTTCTATAGAACTGGCGCAAACCAGGGGCAACCCACCATTGTTGCTGGGGTTATTAAGAAAGGTGGGGGCTGCTTTCCAAGAGCCTGTTTCTCCTTTAGGGAAATATAATATTCTGCCTTTTTAATATTTCTCAAAACATTTCATTCTTCTAGGAGGGGTGACTTCCCTTGCCTATATGCAACTGGTGCAGGCCCACCCTATCAGCAGTTCTGGAGAACCGGTAGCGGAAATTTTGAGTAGTTTGGAGAACTGGTAAATACCACCTGTGACTGGCCCCGCCTCCATCTATTCTCTGCCTCCCAAGTCTTAGCTGATAAATGGGGATTTTGCAGTATCCTTCCCCTGCCATGCCCACCAAGCCACGCCCACAGAACCGGTAGTAAACAAATTTGAAACCCATCACTGATATATATACCTGTTCAGCTGAATATTAGAGCAAAGAAAATGACACTTGGGTCTGAAATTCTCCGAATGGCCGATACAGAAATACAAGTATGCTTCATTACTTTGTATGAAATCTGCAGAGCCAAGTTATTTTTATTCTCTGCGTTTTGACATTGCAACAGAGAGACTGGACTGAGCAGTTTGGTTTCCTTTCTAATTCTCTTTGTAACATGTGATAGATGTTACAGGAATGAGGGCAACAGGAATGGCACATATAATTAACCCCAGTCAATTAAATGTGCCTCAGAAAAATATAGGGAAGGAACTATTTATTTCCATATATTAATTCTAATTTGTAATTTATAAAATACATGCTGATTAGAAGAAAAAAAATGCCTTGATTGCTCTTACTATTCTTTTTTTTACCTGATCTACAGAAAAAGATGAAGTATTTTTGACATTTATTTTATTTATTTATTTGCCGCCCTTCTCCAGAGACTCAGGGCGGCTTACAATGCATTAAGCAATAGCCTTCATACTTTTGTATATATTTGCTTAGTAGGGCTTTTGCCCCCCCCCCCCCCAGCGGTGTTCTTTTTTATACAAAGTCAGTTTATTGCCCCCACAATCCGGGTTCTCATTTTATCTACCTCGAAAGGATGGAAGGCTGAGTCAACCTTGAGCCTGGTGATTCGATTCGAACTTGCAGTAATTGCAGGCAGCTGGTGCTAAATTAACAGCACTTTAATCTGCTGCGCTACCAAGGCTGTTCTAAATTTGAATAGAATAGAATAGAATAGAATAGAATAGAATAGAATAGAATAGAATAGAATAGAATTCTTTATTAGCCAAGTGTGATTGGACACACAAGGAATTTGTCTTTGGTGCATATGCTCTCAGCGTACATAAGGAGAATAACATACATTCATCGAGAATAAAAAGATACAACACTTAATGATAGTCAAGGTTACTAATAAGCTATCAAATCATACTAAGAAACAAATAAGACAATAGAAATTGAGAGATACCAGCAACATGGTTATAGTAATAAGTGGGAAGAGATAGATACTAGTAAGAAAAAGAAGAAGAATAGTAATACAGTCTTAGCAAACTATTTGACAGTGTTGTGGGAATTAGTTGTTAAGCAGAGTGATGGCATTTGGGAAAAAACTGTCCTGTGTGTAGTTGTTCTGGTGTGCAGTGCCCTATAGCATCCTTCTGAGGGTAGAAGTTGAAACAATTTATGTCCAGGATGTCTGTAGATTTTTTCATGGCCGTCTTTTTGACTCGTGCAGTTTACAGGTCCTTAATGGAAGGAAGGTTGGTAGTAATTGCAATTTCTGCAGTTCTAATTATTTGTTGAAGTCTGTGTTTGTCTTGTTTGGTTGCAGAGCCAAACCAGAAAAACACAGAAGAGAAAACATTGTCATTTTCTCTTCAGTCTTCTTCTCATCTGAAATGGTCCAAGTGTGTTCAGTGTAGTTATGTGTCCCACTTTAAGAAGACACATCTTTTTGAAGGTATTATCTCTCACAGGTTTAGACATCCTTGTATCCTCTGGTTATGTTAGGCTGCAACTTTTATTTGCATAGCCTGCATAGGGAACAAGTTGTAGTTCAAAAATACAATAGGGCATCTCCTCCCTACACTTCACCTAGACTTCTCTAAAAGCTATCATATAGGAGACCATCAGCCTCTAATCAGCAGTCAAAGCAGGCTTAGATGAATCACGGGAGAACAATTTTCTCTGCTAGAAAAACATAGGCTGTAATTTTGTTTGAATATATATAGCAGAGATGGCTAACTTTTTCTGGACCGAGTGGCCAAAGCTCAAGTACGCACACCCACGAACCTCCAAAATGCAATGCACGTGTGGCCCCCACGTATGCATGTGTGCACCCCACATGCTCCCTGCGCATGCATGCGTGGGCCCCCACACTCACCCCGCACAGGCCAACCCCCGCCCATGTGCAGCAGAGACCCAAAGTCCAACTGGGCAGCGGGAGGCACATGAGCATGCGTGGTGGAGCTGAACTGGGGTGACTGTTCGCGTGCCCACAAAGAAGGGTACTGCGTGCCATCTCTGGCACATGTGCCATAGGTTCGCCATCATGGATATATAGTAATTCTTTCAGCTAGGTGGGTAAATACCCCTCCATTCCAGGAAGGTTATGCAAACCAGTATACTTTCTGTTTGTTTTTTAATCTATTTTGGGGCCATCCTCATTTAGCTATTCTAACACTTGTTGATTGATATTCCCTTTCTGAATTTTCTAAGTCCTTCCTTTAAGCCATCTGAGTGTATGGCTATTATCATATCCTTTGGTATTGATTTGCAAAAGGTTATTATTTGCTTTATTAAAAAAAATAAAAAAGTTTTGAAATATGGCTGTGTTTTTATTTTGTTTATTATTCTTTCCATCTTTGCAAACATGAATTCACACAATGTATAAATTATAATATCAGATCTGCCATCTTCAGTGTTTCCGTTTTGCTGGCATCCTGCTATAAAATGCAAGAGAGGAAGATGGGGCCATGGAATGTAGAGTAGTGAAGGTGGGAATAGGAATGTAAAGACAAATGGTGGGAGGGGGGGAGGAATATAACCCTTGATGGAAACCAGAGGTGCCTTCCACTCTAACCCTAATCCTTCAAAGACATCTGCTCTGGAAACAGAATGCAAAACTCCATTAAGTGGTGCCAAACAACAGGCATGCCATTGGGGCGAGAGCCAGTGGAATGGGAAAAAGTGTAAACTTTCCATGGGAATATTCAGATCTAGCCTTTCTTTTGTTGCAATCACTAGACTTCAGTAAAAGAACCTATCACTTCAACCACATGGAATCGAGGGTCTTTCTTTCTTAAAGATCTGGACTGGGGCAGGCCTGACACATATTAAGAAAATGAAATTGTATTCTTATACCATTCCCAAACACCAAAACCTTATTGTAGTTTAACACAATAGTGTCCTCCATACCATATTCTAAGACGACTGGGTTCTTTTAGCTGAACCACAAAGTATGCAAGCCTACTTTAAACATGTCTAATCCATTGTGAAACCTAGGCCATGGAGAATTGGAATGAGGAAGCAATTTCAAAAGTTGCTTGCCATAACATGACAGCCAATATAGAATCATCATATAGAGATGTATAATTTAGAAAACATGCATAAATAATCCAGCTCAGTATGTTTTAGATTATTTATTTATTTGTTTACATTTGCATAGTCACCTCTCTTGCATAAGTGACTCTGGGTGGCGAACACAATTAAAAACATAAATATAGTAATGCAAAAGGAAAATTAAGAAATAAGGATACACTACAAGTATAAAGTAAAAAAGGGGAATGTTTTTCCAAGCATGGGAGTTAGGAAGTTAGATGAATTTTGTTAATTATTGTGGATAGTTATCCTTAGCTGCCACTTTTTCATATTATTTACATTTTTAATTGTTATTTCTTATCTTCCTTTTCTATTATGATATTATGCAAATATTAGCTATCTTAGGAAGTCTATAAGGAATGAAAGAGAAAAAGAAGATGATCAATAGCAATCTGGATGGACTCAATTATAGTGGCAATGGATATACTGTTGGAAGAACTGGAGGGCCAGGTTAAAAATAGATCATCTGGAAGAAGGCCTGTCTATTTTATTAGTAAGAATTGACATAATTTGATGACATTTAATCAGGTTTAAAATTGTCTAATTCATACTGCAAAATACATGCATCCCAATTCTTAACCTTACAGTGATGGTTATTATTAGTGCAGCCCATATATACTTACTGTCTCTTGTTCTATGAATAAATGATTGCAAAAATTATTATGTGAGGACATTTCAAAGCTACTTGTGAGTTAGCCAGTTTCAACCCCTTATTTGTAAATCAGTACAAAATACAAAACGGTCAAAACTACTGTTTTAATGCAGTCAACTTTAAAATGTGAAGGGGAGAATGCTTAAGAGAAATATGAAATAATCAAAGAGTTTTGATGTGAACAACAGGAACAGTTTTTGTATTAGACCTTGGTGGAATGACAATGGACATGAGCTATAACCTCATGCTCCACACTTTACTTGACCTATGGCTATGACTCAGTTTTCTGGGATATATGCAGGGGTGAAATCCAGCAGGTTCTGACAGGTTCTGGAGAACCGGTAGCAGAAATTTTGAGTAGTCCAGAGAACTGGCAAATACCACCTCTGGCTGGCTCCAAAGTAGGGAGGGAATGGGGATTTTGCAGTATCCTTCACCTGGAGTGGGTTGGGAATGGAGATTTTGCAGTATCCTTCCCCTGCCACGCCCACCAAGCCACACCACACCCACCAAGCCATGCCCACAGAACCGGTAGTAAAAAAAATTGGATTTCACCACTGGATGTATTGTACACATTTGTTTTTCATCCAGTAAAACTGGATCACTCTCTGAAAACAATTACCTTTACATATCCAGATTAGTATTTTGTGTAGACATAAAGGAAGTTTCATTTCATTTCATTTATTTCAATTTATAAACCGCCCTTCTCCTTGCGGACTCAGGGCGGTGAACAGCCAGAATAAAACATGGTACACAAAAGTTAAAAACAATTTAAAAATTATTAAATATTATTCGGCCAAGAATTAAAACAACCCAATTTAAAATCAAATTCAAATTTAAAAATGGAGGATGGGATCAGGCTAGCCCAGCTAGATGGAATAAATGGGTTTTAAGGGCCCAACGAAAGATCCGGAGATCTGGAATCCTGCGTATCTCCGGGGGTAGGTCATTCCAGAGGGGGGGCGCCGCCACAGAGAAGGCTCTCTCCCTGGGGGTCGCCAGCCGACACTGTCTGGCCGACGGCACCCGGAGGAGGCCCTCTCTGTGCGAGCGTACTGGCCGGTGGGAGGCTATTGGCGGCAGAAGGCGGTCCCGCAAGTACCCAGGTCCTAAGCCATGGAGCGCTTTAAAGGTGGTCACCAACACCTTGAAGCACACCCGGAAGACCACCGGGAGCCAGTGCAGCTCGCGCAGGAGAGGTGTCACGTGGGAGCGCCACGTCGCTCCCATAATTCCCCGCACGGCCACATTCTGGACCAGTTGGAGCCTCCGGGTGCACCTCAAGGGGAGCCCCATGTAGAGAGCGTTGCAGTAGTCCAGGTGGGAAGTCACGAGAGCATGGGTGACTGTGCGTAGGGAGTCCCGATCTAGAAAGGGACGCAACTGGCGTATCAGGCGAACCTGATAAAAAGCCCCCCTGGCCATGGCCGTCATGTGTTCTTCTAAAGGCAGCTGTGCGTCCAGGAGGACGCCCAAGTTGCGAGCCCTCTCCGTGGGGGCCAATGTCTCGCCCCCAATAGTCAGCGATGGCGTCAGCTGGCTATATCGGGACGCCGGCAGCCACAGCCACTCAGTCTTGGAGGGGTTTAGTCGGAGCCTGTTTCTCCCCATCCAGACCCGCACAGCTTCCAGACACCGGGACATCACTTCAGCGGCATCGTTGGGGTGGCCTGGGGTGGAGATGTACAGCTGGGTGTCGTCAGCGTACTGATGGAACTCCACACCAAAGCCACGGATGATCTCACCCAGCGGCTTTACATAAATGTTGAACAGAAGGGGCGAGAGGACCGACCCCTGCGGCACCCCACAAACAAGGCGCCTCGGAGTCGACCGCTGCCCCCCTGTCAACACAGATTGCGACCGGTCAGAGGGATAGGAGGAGAACCACCGTAGAACGGTGCCCCCCACTCCCAACCCCTCCAACTGGCGCAACATGATACCATGGTCGATGGTATCAAAAGCCGCTGAGAGATCTAATAGGACCAGGATAGAGGAACATCCCCTATCCCGTGCCCTCCAGAGATCATCCACCAACGCGACCAATGCCGTTTCCATGCTGTGCCCAGGCCGGAAGCCGGACTGGAGTGGATCTAGATAGACAGCTTCATCCAGGAACTGGGGAAGCTGCCATGCAACCACACTCTCAACAACCTTCGCAACAAAGCGAAGGTTGGAGACTGGACGGTAATTGGCCAAAACAGCCGGGTCCAGAGAGGGCTTTTTGAGGAGGGGTCTCACCACCGCTTCTTTCAAAGCGGCCGGCAGAACAACCTCACTCAAAGAAGTGTTAACAATCTTCTGGAGCCAGCCTCGTGTAACCTCCCGGGAGGCCAGCACCAACCAGGAGGGACACGGGTCCAATAAACATGTGGTTGCATTCAGCCATCCCAGGATCCTGTCCATGTCCTCGGGAGCCACAGAGTCGAACTCCTCCCAAACCACACCCCCAAGACCTGCCTCAATTATCCCATCCGGATCTACCCAGTCAGAGGCCAGACCTTCCCGGATCTGAGCGATTTTGTCATACAGATACTGGACAAAATCCTCAGCTCGACCCTGCAAGGGGTCATCCCGAGCTCCCGGTTGAAGGAGGGAGCGGGTCACCCTAAACAGGGCGGCTGGGCGATTATCTGATGACGCGATAAGAGCGGAAAAGTAGCTAGACTTTGCCGCTTTTATCGCCACTAGGTAGGTCTTAATATGAGACCTCATCAGTGTTCGGTCAGATTTGGAACGGCTGGTCCTCCAACCACTCTCCAGGCGTCTTTTCCAGCGCTTCATCTCCCTCAGCTCCTCAGTAAACCAAGGAGCTGGCTGAGTTCGGCGCCAGGTCAGAGGCCGCAAAGGCACGACACGGTCCAAAGCCCCGGCGGCCGCTCTATCCCAGGCGGCCACCAGGTCTTCAGCCGAATCATGAGCCAGAGTCTCAGGAAATGGCCCAAGCTCCATCTGGAACCTATCAGGTTCCATCAGGTGCCTGGGGCGGAACCACCTAATTGGTTCCGCCTCCCTGCGGCGGGGTGTAGCGGTTAGAAAGTCTAGTCGAAGGAGAGAGTGGTCCGACCATGACAAGGGTTCGATGACTATATCCCCTATATCAAAACCACTCGACCACTGACCAGAGACAAAAACTAAGTCCGGGGTGTGTCCGCCCGTGTGAGTGGGGGCGTGAATTAACTGAGTCAGGTCCATGGCCGTCATGGAAGCCATGAACTCCCGAGCCACCTCAGACATTTCACCGACAGATGGCAGGTTGAAATCCCCCAAGACCAAAAGTCTGGGGGTATCAACCGCCACCTCGGCTATCACGTTGAGTAGCTCAGGCAGGGCTGTTGCTACGTGGCAGGGAGCCAGGTACGTAAGCAGCAGACCCATCTGAACTCCGCGACCCCACTTCACAAGGAGGGATTCACACCCGGTTATCTGAGGTACAGTGGACTCCCTCGGATCAAGACTCTCTTTTATGACAACCGCCACTCCCCCGCCCCTGCCCTGAGCTCTCGGCTGATGGAATGCATGGAAGCCTGGAGGGCACATATCCATGAGGGGGACTCCCCCCTCCTGGCCCAACCAGGTCTCCGTAATACCTGCCTGGTCCGCTCCCCCCTCCTGGACAAGATCACAGATAAGGGGGGCTTTATTTACCACGGACCTGGCATTGCACAGCAACATCCGGAGACTTGGGCCCTGAGACATTGCGCAACCTGGGGAGCGAGAAGGGCTTTGAGGACCGGGGCATGCCATCGCTCGAAGATAGCGAGTGCGCGCCCCCCTCACGTGATATGGTCCCCTGCACTCACCATATCTGCCCCTCCCACTCAGTGTATTAATAAAAAGGCCCTCTGCAGAATGAACGCCAATGTACCCCTTACCCCTGGAATCTACACCCCCTGTAGCCCCACTAACAATTGGACCTGACCCCTCCTCCTGTGGGTTAACCCCCACACCCACACAACCCTCCCGCTTTCCAGAACCCCTTAAAAATTTGTTTAAAAATTTCCCTAGAAAACCCCTCAAATTCCTTTTCGCTGCATGCCACCTCTCGGGGCTCCAAAGCCCTCCAAAGTAATCTTTGATGTCACACAGTTGTTATTAGTCTATGGGGGTGTGTATAAGGCTGGCTCAGGGAATGTTTGTGACAAGGTATCCTTTCCTATTTACTGCTGAACAGCTAACTGGACTGACTGCAGTTCTTCCACCTGACACTCTGATGCTAACTTCCTGCATGTGCTGCCTCAGGTGATCATCTTACTTTACCCATTGATAGAGCTAGCTAGCCCTATTTTTGAGAGGCCATATTTATTTATTAAACGTGTATGCCACCCAACTTGCCAAAGGCAACTCTGTGTGGTTATATATAAGCCATTTGTTTAAATTCAGACAAAAGAATCTGTCAGTTATTACACTTTCAACACAGTGGTGAAATCCAACATTTTTTATTACTGGTTCTGTGGGCATGGCTTGGTGAGCGTGGTGCGGCTTGGTGGGTGTGGCTTGATGGGCATGGCAGGGGAAGGATACTGTAAAATCTTCATTCCCTCCCCACTTCAGGGGAAGGATATTGCAGAATCTCCATTCCCACCTACTCTGGGGCCAGCCAGAGGTGATATTTGCCAGTTCTCCAAACTACTCAAATTTCCGCTACCGGTTCTCCAGAATCTGTCAGAACCTTCTGGATTTCAACTCTGCTTCAACATATAATAAATTATATTGCTAATTGCTGCTGGTAGACAGATACGCCACCAATCCTGAATATTAATGGTTAATCATTTGTTTAAAAAGTAATGAAAGAGCCATTCTCTTGTGTGTGTGCATGTGTGTGTGTGTATTTGACTATACTTGTATTCTCTCCAGTGGTGAAATCTAAAATTTGTTACTACTGGTTCTGTGGGCCTGGCTTAGTGCGAGGGTAATGTGACTGGGTGGGTGTAGCCAATTTTTTTTTTAACTTTTAAAACCATTTTTCTACAACCTCTTTGGCAAAGAGGTTGTAAAAAAATGCTTTCAAAAGGCTCTGACGATTCCAGCTGAGTTGCCTGATCGGCAGAGATTTTTTTTCTTTTAAATGCCTCTGATGATCAGGCAACTCAGCTTGGATCATCAGAGGCATTTAAAAGAAAAAAAAGGGTTTTTTCTTTTAAAAGCCTTTGATGATCCCAGCTGAGCTGCGCGATCATCAGAGGCTTTTTTTTTTTTTACTTTTAAAAATAAAAAGAGGTCTACAACCTCTTTCGGCCGAAGAGGTTGTAGAAAAAATGCCTTTAATAGTTAAAAAAAAAGCCTCTGATAATTGTGCGGCTCAGCTGGGGAGGGCAGGGATTTTTGCTACCAGTTCTCCAAACCACCCTTCTCCATCACTACCAGATTGGGTGATCCGGTCCGAACTGGGAGCATTTCATCCCGATTCTCTCCCTGTCCCCCCCTCTCTCTTACACACACACACACACACACAGAGGAAGGAAGAGAGAGGGGGGAGACAGAGAAAAAGAGAGAGAAAGAGCTACAAATCATAAATAAATATGATTTGTATCTCATGGAAACACTAGAAAGAAATTCAGGTGCATAGTCTGGATATTTCCTGGCAGAATTACTGCAAAACTTCTCTGTTTTTATCCCCCTCTGTGACTTAAGGAATGATTTAGTAAACAATGTTTGTGTCAGAAAAAATGATTTGAAAGAGCTCTGTGTAGGAACTGGTCAGTTATTGGCTCTCAGAAAAATATAACAAAAGGTTCCCAATCTGAAAACTTGGAGAAATGAAAAAATAATATAGTTGTAGTGAATAAATTCTGATCCAATCACCCAAAGCTAAGGACCATGTATCTTGCTTTTCTGTAAGAGGAGAACTAACTTAGCAAAGCCACTACAATTTCAGGAAATATTTCTTTGGAGAAGACAAAGAATAATGGCAAAAATTTGGCAAGTAAAGATATAACTGAGAAACTCTGGAGCCTTGTCACTTTTAGAGCTAAATATTTTAGTCCTTCTTGTCTATTAGCCTTGCCTCTGCAAGTTGCAATCTCACCCATCTACTAATTCTCTCCTTCCTTCTTCTTGGTAATCGTTTCCTTGAGTCTTATTCACACTCTTGAAAATTCTGTTGCCAGCCCTATTCAGCTAAAAGTAACAGAAATTTCCACTTGCAAACTTCTTTCTGAATTGATGTAATAGGCAACTAAAAGACCATTGGTGACTTCAGCAATAAAGCATTGTATTCTCAGTTATGCTAACCCAGCACGGAGTAACTGAGTTTAATATATCAAATCCTATTCAGCTAGAATACAGTATTTTTCTGACATAGTTATTGGACAATCACATCATTACTTAACAAGATAGGTACAGCTGAGTTCTCTGATTACAACCTATTTCAGATCCATTTGCAGTTGCCTTCTGGAACCTGGTAGACTATAAATGTGATAGTTTCCTAAATTCTACCCATTTGGACGAGTTGTCATACTGGAGAATGGCAGATCATAATTTCTTTGCATTGATAGTATATGAAAATAAGGGTATTATGCAAAACAATTTAGTTTTCCTTCCTTTGCTATTGATAGGTAAACTGATATCTTCCAGTCTGCTGGCCACTGTCTTTTGTAGAATGTTACAGTGTTTAATAATTCTTCTGTTCCACCATATTTCTGTAGATATTCCAATTCTTTTAGCCTTCTGATGGAATCCTCAACTTATGATAGGTTGCCTAACAACCATCTGAAATTACGACAGACCCTGGTCAAAATTCTAGGTGCTTTATGGCCTGTAATACATTTCTAGCCATTGTAACATGTTGTGTTCCTACCCACAGTCATGTGATCACTTCTTGTTGTAGCATCCTGCAGACATGTGACTGTGAGTTGTGACATTTTTTCCAGTTTCTGGCAAAATATACCAATTTGGAAGAAGGAATTTAGATTTACGATCCCAGTCGTAAATCATTTAACAACCGTAGTTTCACCCAACCACCACCGCAGTTATTGTAATAAACACTGCAAAAATGTAAAAGCATATCCGGTCATACGGGTTGTCTTGATTTACAATCATAATGTCTTACGACCGAGAATCCAGATTCAGTTGCATTTATGTTGAGGACTACTTGTAATGACTGAAGTTTTGATCTAACTTTATCTTTTAGTACTAGTGGTTCTTGTGAGTTGAGAATAACTTCTGAACTTCTGTTTTGCATGTTCTATCTCAGTTTATCCTACTTTGAATCAGTATCTGTCTATTGAAGTCTTTTAGGATGTGAATTTGAAATTGGAACTTCTTAATTCAGAGTTGTTATGGAAAACTTTCCTCCCTTATTTCAATCAATGGTGTAATTCTACTTCTTGTCTCTTCTGTTTTCTGAAATTCTTCATTAAGCTCTTTCTTAAGATCTTTGTCTTTCTGGGCTTTGGCTCTCTTCACTTCTGTCCTTGGCAATTTCTGTTCTGACATCCAGTTTCTTTCTTGGTCTTTGGTAGTCAGCTTTCATAGACATCGTAACTTTGTGGATTTCATTCCACAGCTCCTCTGGTTCCTTATTAACGAGAGACAAACTCTCTCTCACACAATTATGAAAATTGTGAATATATAGTACCGTGGATAGTGCTTGGTTTAGTTTGTCCAACAACTTTGGAAAGTGTAAGACTAGTGAAAGCCATAATAGTTTTACAAATATGAACTAAACAACTTTCTTAAACTATTATTCCATTAATGTAGGGTTACTATTAGATGTGGCCTGCATAAACCTGGGACACTTAAGAGATTTCCATATATTTCTTTGCTGCCATCTGGTATTGATCCAGATTTTTGCAGCCCAAATTTGCTAGTCCAAATTAATGGTATCCCAAATCCAGTATCATAGATACTAGTCCTCATCTTGCCCCTGAATAGAAGCTTTCAGCTAAGTATTCTGCCTGATTCTTGTTCCAGACAATATTTCGGATCTGGAGAAATATCCTAGGAAAAAAAAAAGAGTTGGGAATCCTTATGGTACAACAGCTATTTCCATTGCTTTCTCATCCAATTTCATGAGTAATTAAAATAACCAATTTTCTCTCTTCCAGACATTGTTCTATGATATTGTAGAAAGTTAGCACCCATTCCTCTCCTAGAAGAATGCTCAGATAGCTCAACCGGTTGAATAGCCTGTTATTAACATCCAGCTGTCTGCAATTACACCAGTTCGAGGCTCAAGGTTGACTCAGCCTTCCATCCTTTCTAAGGTAGGTAAATTGAGGACCCAGTTTGTGGGGGCAATAAGCTGACTGTGTGTGTGTGTGTGTATATATGTAGGTCTTTGGTTATTCGGGTCTTCTCCCACGTAGAATTGGAAATATCTTGGTGACGTTTCAACGAAGTCTCATTCGTCATCTTCAGGCTGGTGTTCTCGGCTTCGTGCTTCCAGGAGCAACGAAGCCGAGAACACCAGCCTGAAGATGACGAATGAGACTTCGTCGAAACGTCACCAAGATACTTCCAATTCTACGCGGGAGAAGACCCGAATAACCAAAGACCTACATACAAACACCCGCGAAAACCTCAGAATATGTATGTATGTATGTATGTATGTATGTATGTATGTATGTATGTATGTATGAAGGCTATTGCTTAATGCCTTGTAAGCAGCCCTGAATCTCCGGAGAAGGGCGGCATATAAATCTAATTTAAAAAAAAATAGTTTGAGAAACATTAAAAAGGCAGAATATTATATTTCTCTGGATGATAAAAGAATAAACCTGTTTTAAAGACAGAGAGCAGTTCCCTGCCCTCGGCAGATATTTGGTGCCCATTAGGAAAGACTGGGTCTATCTACAAGACAAAAGACCTCCAGCTCCTGGGTGGGATTAAGACATGAACCTCCAGGACATAATAGGATTAACCCATCTATCAGCAGAGCTCACCAAATGGCACAGTCACTGGGGACGTTGCATCACCCAGCAAGCTTCAACCAAGCCTGGGCTCAGACAGTCTACAAAGTTACCTGTGAACCTGTGACCCCTACAACAGCTGTTCTTGCACAGGAACAGGAAGTTCTACTGCAAAACCCAAGAGAGGGTATAAATACTTCTCAACTCCATGTGGTCAATTGCACCAGGACCATGTGCTCAATGGTTCTGCTTCATTTCTAATCAGTCTCCATGTTTCCCGTGTCTTTCTCCCTGCTTGGAGCTGAACCAAATGACTATTTCTTCCAACAGTATCAGTAAGGCCTCTTAACCTCAGGTGGAGATGACTGCAACGCTGCTTGGCAGTCCCAGCTGCTCTGTTTTATCTGTGATCTTGCTAGGAGCCTCCAGGAGCAATCTCTCATTAGGATCCCATAATGAAGTAATAACTGGGGCCTCTGGGGAAGCCACATGTTATTTTTCCTTGAAGAGGTAATAAAGACAGCAAGCTTAAAGAAGGCAACTTATGTTGTCCTGCTGGGAAACCCAGCACCCATGCTTAGCAAAAGCACCAATAATGAATCATCTGCTCAGCTACTGGAAGTGAGAAGGAAATGTACTGAAGAATTCTCTTTTGAGAACAATGAGGTTTTCTTGTGTGCCGTCCTACTCTCGCTGTTCCTGCAGCTAAAGAGAAGGGAATAAGATAAGTACTCAACTGCAGTAAGACCTTCAGTGAGACGACTGGATCAATTGCTGTATTTTGTCTGTTACAGATTCATTCTGTCACTTTAGTTAGTTTGCCTGAAGGTAACACTTTGCTGAAATCAGAAGAAAGTGCTTAAATAAGAATAGTTTAAAAGGTCAGTTTAAAAGGTCAGGGTTAATTTGCACCCTGTCTTCTTGATCAGTTTGTTAGTTGTGGATGCATAGAAATAAACATAAAGAGCTTGCACTGCCAATGCAGATAATACAGAACAGAAATACTATTGTGCTGGAGTTGATAGTTGTGGGAGGGAGGAATAACAATGGCACTCAGAACAAGAGTCAGTGTAGATGAAGTTGTGGTAATTCCATGTGGTTCAGTATTCCTGTTCTAATGGTCTCCCAATGATGATACACTTCAGTATCATTAGATAACATAAATTCTGTGATGACACCTGGTCTTCTGATTTTATCATTATTGCAGCATATAAGAATAAGAGAGAGAATCCTGTCCATAAGGAGTTAGACTGATTAGGTTAAATGACTAATGAAAGAATCCACGACGAGTACCCACAGTATGGCAAGTTTAACAGGGGTGAAATCCAGCAGGTTCTGGAGAACCAGTAGCGGAAATTTTGAGTAGTTTGGAGAACCTGCAAATACCACCTCTGGCTGGCCCCAGAGTGAGGTGGAAATGGAGATTTTGCAATATCCTTCCTCCAGGAGGTGTGGGAATGGAGATTTTGCAATATCCTTCCCCCAGGAGGGGTGGGAATGGAGATTATGCAATATCCTTCCCCTGCCACGCCCACCAAGCCATGCCCACAAAACTGGTAGGGAAAAATTTTGGATTTCACCCTGATTGAATTCTTCTGTTTCTTGAGTTTTTCTCTAATTTGTGACCTAAAATTACTGAATAGGTTTTTGTATTCCAGTTTTATCTCTTACAATAATTATAATATCAGGATTAAGTCATGGCTGTTTACCTCATTTCATGTAACTCTGGTTTCAAAAAAACTCCTTGGTAAGCGATCCAGTTCTTCCTTAATATGTGGAGAAGATCTTTTCTGAGGGCTTTAATCTGTTTGGATGTTTCGGTAGAATAGAAGGCTAATTTTGCCCCTTGGTAAGCTTTTTAAATAGATGGTGGCCTTGCTGCCATTTTAAAAGAAGCCTCTTAGCACATTGTGTGGCAAGAAAACCTGACGTAACCTAATCAGAATTTTATGGGTGTTGTTTCATTTTCTTTACAAGGAAAACACGGTCTAAATCAGGGGTCTCCAACCTTGGCAACTTTAAGCATGGCGGACTTCAACTCCCAGAATTCTGGGACTTGAAGCCCGCCAGGCTTAAAGTTGCCAAAGTTGGAGACCCATGGTCTAAATTACAGGACAGCTTCTATATAGCTTTTAGATTGCAAAATTACTGTTTCTTAAAAATGGGTATGCCGTGACAATGCTTTTTAAACTCCTCTCACATCTTCCTAGTATATTAAAACACTTGCTAAATTGTTAGAAATGATGATTACTAATGAATCCTAGAACACAATCTTGATTGTTACTTTTTGTGTTTTTAAATAACTATGCATGATCGGAAACATTTGCTCCTTGTTTTCCATTGTCTGCCTACAATTATGGACATTATTCTATATTGTACAACTGAAAGGCTGTTCAGCGTCTGAAGGATTCTCAGACTGTTTTGTCATGTGAAGAAAAAAAAATGACAGTACCCAGAATCTTTCCCTCTAAGAGCCTCGGTGGTGCAGTGGTTAGAGGGCTGTACTGCAATTTGTTCTCCTGGCTATCGGCAGCCTGCAATTTGGCAGTTCAAATCCCACCAGGCTCAAGGTTGACTCAGCCTTCAATCCTTCCAAGGTGGGTAAAGTGAGGACCCAGGTTGTTGGGGGCAATATGCGACTCTGTTAAACCGCTTAGAGAGGGCTGTAAATCACTATAAAGTGATATATAAGTCTAAGTGCTATTGCTAACTGTTGTTGTTCTACCTGCACTTATATTTTCACTCACAGAAAATAAAAAAGGGATAAAAAATGGGGTGATTAAATTTGGACTGCAACCAGGTGATCCATTCTATTTTCAGTGTATGTGATACAAATGATAATGGACACTATTTAATTTCTAGATTTGATAATGTATCTGCCGAGACTAAGTTCTCCTATGGAGGGGCATATTAGATTTCTGCCCCAATTGCAGAACAGTAATAACAAATAGCAAATTTAGTAAATATTAAAGGATGAATGTCTCAGGGTAGATATTAGGTATGCTTAGCCTAATGAAGAGAAGGCTTAGGGATGACATGATAGCAGCAGTGGTGGGATTCAAATAATTTAACAACTGGTTCTCTGCCCTAATGACCGGCTGGGTGGGTGTAGCCATGGTGAGCGTGGCCAGGGGGAGTGACAGGCAGCACTTGGCCTCCTGCACTCCCCTGGGAGAAAAAATGGGTTTCAGGGGGAGGGAATGCGCCGCCCACCCACACCCCGTTTTGGGCCTAGGAGGCCTCCTGAAGCCTCCTGGGAGCAAAAATGGGCCGAGGGGGGGGGAGCACGCTGCACCTCCCCACACCCTATTTTGGGCCTAGGAGGCCTCCCTGCACTTATCTGGGAGCCAAAATTGGTGCATGGGGACTCCTGGAAGGGGCGAGGTGGGGAGGGGTGGAGCCAGCCAGCAATTTAACTACCAGTTCTCCCGAACTGGCCCGAACCAGCTGAATCCCACCAATGGATAGCAGTCTTCCAGTACTTGAGGGGCTATCATAGACAGTTAGGATTGACTTATTCTCCAAAGTACCTGAAGGCAGGACAAAAAAATAAATGGCGGAAGATCATTAAAGAGAAATCCAAATTGTAACTAAGGAGAAATTTCCTGACAGTGGTGTAGTTTACCACTGGCTGCTTCTGGGAATATTTCACAACTTTCAAGTGTAGTCCCCAGCTCTGGATTGTTCAATTGTCTCCCCGTTAAGGATACTTTGCAGAAGTGCAACTTTTGTCAGCGGATGGCAGCATCTACTTACTTTTGATTTACTTTTGGAACTAAGCATGGGTGGCCCTGACTACTACTACTACTACTACTACTACGACTACTACTACAAAATTACATAATTTTTAAATTAATTTTGTAGAACTCTTTCTGTATCATGTTATCTACTGAGAAATGTCTATACATCTGCCACATAAATTCACCTTATTGAAAACATGTCAATAAATTCATGGTGAAAACCTATCTTTTCCTCTTAGGTAGGACAGAGAAGACAATTTGGGGTGGGGGGGGGATTTATTGTTGTCCTCTGTGAAATGAAAGTGCAGTTTATTGTATTGATGGGTGCACAATGGCTCTTAGTGTTGCTGAACTAATCTGCCTTCCTCTTTCACCAGTGAATATGCTAACAGGCTGCTTGGAGCTGTGCTTTAGCAATATCTGGAAAACTATTCACAGCGTACCTTTCATCTATACTCTATATACCCTCAAATGACTAGCCTTCAGTGGACAATTGATTTATCAGATTAACAGATGAATAGAGTTGGAAGGGACCTTGTAGGTCATCTAGTCCAACCCCACAATTGCAGGAGACCCTACAACATTTCTAACAGGTGGCAATCCAGTCTCTTCTTGAAAGCTTCCAGGGATGAAGCTCCCACAGCTTCTGAAGGCAAGATGTTCCATTGGTTGATTACTCTCATTGTCAGAAAATTTCTCCTTATTTCCAGGTTGACTCTCTCTTTGTTCAGTTTGCATCCATTATTCTTTGTCTGGCCTTCAGGTGCCTTGGAAAATAGCTTGACCCAGGGATGAAATCCAGCAGTTTCTGACAGGTTTCTGGAGAACTAGTAGCGGACATTTTGAGCAGTTTGGAGAACCGGTAGTGGTAATTTTGAGTAGTTCAGAGAACTGGCAAATACCACCTCTGGCTGGCCCCAGAACGGGGTGGGAATGGAGATTTTGCAATATCCTTTCCCCAGGAGTGGGGAGGGAATGGAGATTTTGCAGTATTCTTCCCCTCCCACCAAGCCATGCCCACAGAACTGGTAGTAAAAAAAATTTGGATTTCACCACTGGCTTAACCCCCCTCCGCTCTGTGGCAGCCCTTCAAATATTGAAACACTGCTATCATGTCTCCCCTGGTCCTTCTCTTCACTAACCTAGCCATGCCCAGTTCCTGCAACCATCCATCATATGTTTTAGTCTCCAGTTCCCTAATCATCCTTGTTGCTTTTCTCTGCACTTTTTCTAGAGTCTCAACATCTTTTTTTATAGTGTGGTGACCAAAACTGGATGCAGTATTTTAGGTGTGGTCTCACTAAGGCTTTATAGAGTGGTGTTAATACCTCACTTGATTATCAGTTGAAATTCAAATTGAAATGAATTGAAAATGAGATGATAATGAGATTATTATAAATCTCATTTTTTTCCAGCAAGAAAAGTATGACTATATGCAGGCTGGGTTATAGAGCAACACTCTGTAGCTTGTTGGATTGGAGAAACACTGAGTACTATAGGCAGGTTTCTCCAGCATAATGTTACCACCACTTCAAAGGATTGTGTTGTATTGAAAAATCAATACAACACAAAGGGTTCTGTTGAATTGAAACATCCAGAGTCTGGATAGTTCAGCAGACTAATGCATTGTGATTAACTCCATCTGTCTGCAATTACTGTTGTGTTGTATTGAAACATCCAGAGAGTCTGGATAGCTCAGCAGACTAATGCATTGTGAATAACTCCAGCTGTCTGCAATTACTGGAAGTTCGAATCTCACCAGGCTCAAGGTTGATTCAGCCCTCCATCCTTTCTAAGGTAGGTAAATTGAGGACCCAGTTTGTGGGGGCAATAAGCTGACTTTTTATAATATACAGAAGTATGAAGGCTATTGCTTAACGCATTGTAAACTGCCCTGAGTCTCCGGAGAAGGGCGGCATATAAATCAAATTAAAAAAAAAACACATCTTGATATAATCCTTCTGCAATTGTGGGGAAGAGTTTTATAATTCCTGTCCTCCATTAGTATCACTTAATTGATAGAAATTTTACATTTGTACTACAGGTATGGATATTTTATTGATTATACGCTTTTACACCACAGACATTTTAAATCTTCTAAGCGGCTCTGAGTCTGCATGGAGTTGGCACTTTGGCCTTTGAAAAAATAATAGTAATAATTATCCATAAACACTTGAACTCTTCCAAGTATTCAACATACTGCTGGCATAATTTATCAGACCCAAGTGGAATTTGACAATGGAGTCCTTGTTCTCTCTGATGATTCATTGATGATATTACCTCCTATGTTTCCCCCAAAATAAGACCGGGTCTTATATTAATTTTTGCTCCAAAAGATGCATTATGTCTTATTTTCCAGTTAGGTCTTATTTTGGGGAAAATACAATACTAAATGCCTCTGTCTGATTGATGATCTTAACTGGGGCTTATTTTTGGGGTAGGGTTTATATTACAATCATCCCGAAAAATCATGCTAGGATTTATTTTCTGGTTGGGCCTTATTTTCGGGGAAACGGACATTGCTTACCTGAATGTCCATTCTAGGCGCACTGCTGGAGAATCCAAAGCGTGGGTTATCACTAGTGTATTAGCCAGAGACTGAGTGTGTATTTCTTTAAATTTTTCCAAGGTCCCGCCTCCTTCGCTCGACTGGTGTCAGTTTTGTTCACGAAGATGGAAGAAGAATCCTCGAAAGCTCCATTGGTAAGTTGAGACAGGTAAGTCACTATCTATAGAAGAAAGGCCGGACCGGAATCGCCTTGGGTGGGTTGGATTCTCCAGCAGCGCGCCTAGAATGGACATTCAGGTAAGCAATGTCCGTTCTCCAGCGCGCTGCTTGGAGAATCCAAAGCGTGGGATATACCCAAGCAAGTTTCTTAGGGAGGGCAGGAAGAACGGTCCGGGGAAGACACTGGAGCAGTAACAGCCTGTAGTACTCTGCGGCCAAAGGCGGCTTCGGCTGATGCGAAGGAGTCTATTTTATAATGCCTAATAAATGGCGACAAAGTTGTCCATGTGGCTGCTCTGCAGATTTCTGAAATGGAGGCTTGTGTACCCCAAGCTGCGGTAGTCGAAGCGCTTCTCGTCGAATGTGGTTGAATATGACCTGGAACTGGTTTCCCTTTCGCAGTATAAGCTTTAGAAATGCATGCCTTCAACCATCTTCCAATAGTTGTGGACGAGACTTTCTTGCCTAGAGTGGCTGGCAGGAATGAAACAAATAAGGCTTCCGTGCGCCTAAATGAAGCTGTTCTCCTGATGTATCTACGAAGAGCACGTCTAACGTCCAGAGTGTGCCATAATTTCTCTGAAGGATGTTTTGGATCGGGGCAGAAGTTCGGGAGGACTAATTCTTGTGCCCTGTGAAATAGAGTGTTAATTTTTGGTAGAAATGATGGATCTAACCTTAGAACCACACGATCAGCATGAAACACGCACAGATCAGCTCTGACCGATAAGGCCGCGAGTTCAGAGATGCGCCTTGCCGAAGTTATCGCTATTAAGAAGATAAATAATGTATTTTCCAGAGCAAGCCAAGGATCAGTCTCTTCAGCTCCACTGAGTGAATAAAACTGACACCAGTCGAGCGAAGGAGGCGGGACCTTGGAAAAATTTAAAGAAATACACACTCAGTCTCTGGCTAATACACTAGTGATAACCCACGCTTTGGATTCTCCAGCAGCGCGCTGGAGAACAGTATAGTTTGGTAATGAAATGTCTGCAAGCTCAGAGAGCACAAATCCCGCCCCCCCAGTGTTCAACCCTGAGTCACAAATCATTACAAAATATCCAGACTAAAGACTCTTATATTTAAACAATGCAGCCAAAAGAGGTAGATACAATCATTTCATATTTGGCTGTATTGTTTAAATTATTAAAAGGGACTAATTGTTTTAAACTCTTATATTTGTTGCATGAACAGTCAATAATTATAATATACCAGTAAATTAGTATATCTGTCCTTGAAAAATGCTGCATTATTGTGAATAACTTAATATCCATGGATGTCTTCTATATTTTAGGGTGAAATTCAGACTCATGGGAAGGTGTACTGAATCATAGCCTGATCACTCTTCCTTTACTGGAAAAAAAAATATTTAAAGAGAATGGAGAAGTGTCAGTGGCAGGAAAACAACTGGAATTTTAGAGTAGAACCCTGACTTCTACATATGTATTAAGCATACTTTTATCAGGGTACTTCTATAAAATTAATGGGGAAGCTGCACCTTTTGAATGTTCCTAAACATATCCCTCTCCAATAAAAGATTGATCTGAAAGACCAATCAAAATTGTGGATCCTAACTCATAAATCCATCAAGGCATATGAGCCTAAACAAGGATTTACAGGTTTATTCAGGTAAAAGATCCTGATTTTATATTACAGTTTCATGTGGCTTTGAAGCAAAAACTGGAATGTTCTTAGGCAATTTAACAAATACAAGAGGTGGGAAAATCAAAATGTATTTTGTACAGAGAAGGGAAATACCACTGTGCCCTTCTGTGTAAATCATGCCTGCCAACTATTCCAAATACATTTGTTCTTATAGTTAGTACGTTATGACTTATGATTAGAGAACTCCAACAGCAGAGCAACATAATCCAACCACCTTAGAATTTGTATGTTAATGGTGTAAAATGACAGCCTGCTTATATCTATGCTATCATAAATGCTGTATTTGATCAAACTTGTGTAAACCAAATGAATATTTTATGTATTATTCTTTTATCATTTCTGTGGACTGTCAAATATAATTTGGTTTTCTTTTTCTTTTCTTTTTTACAGATAGTGACACTCCCTGAATTAAGTTTCAATTTATCTGTATAGGACTCTGCAACAATTTTTTCATAACCTTGTCACTCAACGGACTTAGGTGCCAGCTTCAGTTACTAGAGGCAATTCTCATGTATAATTTATGCAAATCTTCTAACATGAAGGATCAGTAAACAACATGCTTAGTTAATACAGTGAGAAAAATTGAACATCCTGTCTGAAGGACAGAGGACTAAGATAAAAAATTCAGATATATTGTCCCTGACTGTTTAGAAATGTATCAAAGGGCAATTGTCAAATTGAATACTTCTGGCAAACACTATGTGGTGATTCCCTGATATAAACAAATAACTCAGTAGGTTTTTGGCAGTAGACAATAGTATAGAACTACAGTATTCAGGGTATCACAATAAATTGCATTTTCCATTTCTTAAAATTCTTGAAAGCATTGACCTGGTGAAGTTCAAAATGACAGTTGGCTTCCAAACTGCCCATTAGAAGGTTCATGTTTGTTACAGCTAATTCCGTGTAGATTTGTCAAATGAATCCTGTGAAAAATGATCTGCACCCGCGATCCAGATTTTTGTGTCATAGGAAAGGCAGAAATGATTAGATCTGTGATTGTTACAGCCCTTGACATGTGACACAGCATCAGCCAGTGATGCTTTTTGATGGTGGTTTCAGGTAGAATCCATTGAGAGGACGTATAACTTGGATCAATTTTTGTATCTTAATGGTTCCTCCAAATAACTGCATCCGGGATGTTTGGTTTTTTTAAAAAATTATGTTCAAATCAATGAGATTTTTTAAGGTTTTAGGTTGCCTCCAACCAGATATTTACTTGTTCTATCCCAATGATGAGTCCTATTAGGAGGATTCATTATTCTCCTCATGACAGACTTTGAATTAAAAGCTTAACCATCCCAGTATAATAACTCCAATGTGCTAGATGCATTTGGCAACTATTATTAGGACTAGAACAGAGGTCTCCAACCGTGGCAACTTTAAGCCTGGATTACTTCAACTCCCAGAATTCCCCCCACCAGATTTGCTGGCTGGGGAATTCTGGGAGTTGAAGTCCTCCAGGCTTAAAGTTGCCAAGGTTGGAGACCCCTGGATTAGAACGTATCTGTTTCTGCCTGCTTAATTGTCCCATCTTGGTTTCTGTCCCCATTTGAGTATCCTTTTTTAGATTATGCTCTTGTGCTGTTGCAGATTTCTGATTTGTCAGTGACTTTAGATGGATCCCAAGTAAACATTGTAGGGCTCTGCTTAGGACAAAGTTCTTATTTTTTTCCAATAAAATCCAGACAATCCAGGGGTGTGTGAATGTGTCTGTGTGTGTGTGTGTGTGTGTGCGTGTGTGTGTAAGGAAAATCAATCTGCCTTTTCTCTTTTGTGAAAGCCAGCCAGAAGAGCAAAGAATAAGGAATTCCTGCTTTTTCTTTATAAATCTTTGTGTTAACATTTTTGTGCAAAGATTAAATTAGCTGACCTTGTCTATGTTCAGAAAGCTAAGCTGGATCAGGTCTGATCTGTACTTGGATGGGAGACCATCAGGTAATCAGCGAGCTGAAGAACGAGAAGTAAAAACAAAACATCCTGGAAGAAGGCCGCAGCAAAGTTTCTATACTGTTGCCATGAAAACTGAACAATTGTGCTCTGTATATTAATGTGTTCAGGAGGATGTTACAGCTATAAAAAAGATTTATCCAGGGAGATTTGATGAAATGCATGCTGAACCTATCTTCTCTAATACAAACCAATACATTTAAGTTGAGAGAATTTTGACTCTGGACTATGTCCACGCAGAGAGGGAGTAATTGAAATAATCAGATATCTTATTCTAATGTTGCATTTTATGCTGATACCTGCTGTGAGCTACTAACCCTGAATCTTATCAAATTCCCTAATCATTTTAATCAGTTTTATTTTCAGACACAAATGGATTCTGTTTTAAGCGTGGCCAAACTTTGTCGAATTATATGCAAGATGTGTAGCCATTTGACTGATATACCTACTTAATCAATCTATTAATATTAGTTCATGAAGTGTCTTTTATTGACAAGTCACTGACTGTAAAAAGTTATCTGTCTATTGATATAGTGTCACTCTGCTACACACACCTTGACCCAGTGTCAGGATATCTATAAATGATTGACTACAGTACAAACCAGCATGCTTCTGATGCAGTTATGAAGTTTTGTGCAGCTATTTTGGGATCCCACTAAGAGTTTACCCAAATGCAGGGGTGAAATGCTCCCGGTTCGGACCAGATCGCCCAATCAGGTAGAGATGACGGCGGGTGGTCCGGAGAACCAGTAGCAAAAATCCCTCCCCACCCCCGGCTGAGCCGCGCAATCATCAGAGGCTTTTTATTTTATTTTTGAAAGCATTTTTTCTATAACCTCTTCAGCCGAAAAAATGCTTTTAAAAGTAAAAAGAAAAGCCTCTGCCAATCAGGCAAGTCAGCTGGGATTGTCAGAGGCTTTAAAAAAAAAGCAAAGCCTCTGCCAATCAGGCGAGTCAGCTGGGATTGTCAGAGGCTTTAAAAAAAAAGAAAAGCCTCTGCCGATCAGGCAAGTCAGCTGGGATCGTCAGAGGCTTTTAAAAGCATTTTTTTTACAATCTCTTTGGCTCAAGAGGTTGTAGAAAAAATGGTTTTAAAAGTAAAAAAAAAAAAGCTGGCCTCGCCCACTGTCATATTACCCACCCACCCCCACCAAGCCACGCCCACAGAACCGGTAGTAACAATTTTACATTTCACCACTGCCCAAATGAACCGAATGTTAATTTTACATTTTATGGTGTCTCAGGGTGCCTAGGACCACACTTTAAGAAATACTCTTGCATTTTCTACTCTATTTTCATCTGTTGGTTAACAGTCTCATTTTAATAGTATGACCCTCACTCTGTCAAGGACCTTGAAGTACTCATTTCTAAAGATCTAAGTGCCAAAGCCCACTGTAATAACATTGCCAAAAAGGCATTAACAGTTGTTAACCTAGTCGTCTCTGGTAATATTGTACTACTAACTAGAGCATACAAAACATTTGCTAGACCAATTCTCGAATACAGTTCATCTGTCTGGAACCCGCACTGCATATCAGACATAAATACAATTAAGAGAGTCCAGAGATATTTTACGAGAAGAGTTCTCCATTCCTCTACCTGCAATATTTATTATCTAAATTTTTATACCGCCCTTCTCCCGAGGGACTCAGGGTGGTGTACAGCCATAGTAAAAGCAACATATAATACAAAGTTTAAAAACAGTTTAAAATGTATTAAATAATTTGGCCCCAAATTTAAAAACTCCAGATTAAAACACCCCTAAAAATCCTTATCTAGCCAGCCCAACCTGTTGGAATAGTAAAGTCTTAAGGGCATGATGAAAGGTACGTAGGTCGGGAATCATACATATTCCCAGGGAGAGTGCATTCCAGAGGGCTGGTGCCCCCACAGAGAAGGCTCTCCACCTGGGGGTCGCCAGTCGGCATTGTTTGACCGATGGCACCCTGAGGAGTCCCTCTCTGTGGGAGCATGTTAGTTGGTGGGATGCCATCGGTGGCAGAAGTGATCTCGTAAATATCCAGGTCCTAAGCCATGGAGTGCTTTGAAGGCGGTGACCAACAACTTGAATTGCACTCGGAAGACCATAAAATACCTTATACCACCAGATTTCAAATTTTGGGCTTAGACAATTTAGAATTGCGCCGACTTCGGTCTGACCTAAGTGCAGTACATAAAATCATCTGCCAGAATGTCCTACCTATCAATGACTACTTCAGCTTCAACCGCAATACATGAGCAAATAATAGATACAAACTCAAGGTAAACTGCTCCAAACTCTATTTTTTTTAAAAAATTGATTTATATGCTGCCCTTCTCCGAAGACTCAGGGTGGCCTATAATGCGTTAAGCAATAGCCTTCATACTTTTGTATATTTCTACAAAGCTTATTGCCCCCACAAACTGGGTCCTCAATTTACCTACCTTAGAAAGGATGGAAGGCTGAGTCAACTTTGAGCCTGGTGAGATTCGAACTTACAGTAATTGCAGGCAGCTGGAGTTAATCACAATGCTTTAGTCTCCTGAGCTATCCAGGCTCCTGGATTGCAGAAAATATGACTTCAGTAAGAGTGATCAATGTCTGAAATGCACTACCTGACTCTGTTGTTACATCCTTAACCCTCCCATAATTTTAACCTTAAACTGTCTACTCACTCCATTCCCAAGAGGTCTGTAAGGGGCATGCATAAGTGCACCAGCGTGCCTACGGTCCCTGTCCTAATATTCCTTTTTACTCTTACTCTTTTCATGTATTCAAATTATGTTTATACTTTTACCTGTTAACTCATTGACAAATCAATCAATAAAAAAAGCATGCATTTTATTATTATTGCATCATCTTAGCAATGCTAGCCTTTAGAGATTCTTTTACTATCTCGTAGGTTTTATTGTCAGGATTGAAATGATTGTAGCTCCTAAATTGCTGTTACTTTTTATTGGTATGCCCAAAATAAAGATTTTTATGCAGCCCAGACTCAGAAATTTCATGAATCAAGGCGATGCGCGATCAACCCTAATTAAATACAGCTTCTGTGTTTAATGGTTTGACGTCAGGCCAGTTTACGATGCCACTAATAACCGGCCGGCGATGATATTTCTTCTTATTGTTGTTGCGCTTCTTCTTCTGCAAAGCCAGCACTTGTCAGAAGCTCTCTACATGGGGGCGGGAAAAGAATGCTAAAACAGCCAATCGGCGACCGAAAAACCCCTCCCTTCTGCCCGAAGCCTCCCAGGGATGATTGAAATCCCAACTCTCCTCCAATAGGATTCGCTGATGTTCACTGTGCTGCCTGGAACCCACACGGAAGTATGTTCACTTGTGATAGGGCGAAAGGGACAGCTGATGCTCGGAGCCAATAGGGAAAGGGATTGCTCTAGGGTCTCAAGATGGCAGCGCGCAGGTTTCCGAGGAAAGGGAAAGGGGCCGGGATGGAGTGAGCCCAGAACCTTTCGGCCTTGGTTGGAGAAGAGATCGGGACCCGCCGGTCGAGGTCCGGCATCGGATCCCATTGCCCTT
Organism: Masticophis lateralis; assembly: GCA_030761175.1. NCBI lineage: Eukaryota > Metazoa > Chordata > Lepidosauria > Squamata > Colubridae > Masticophis > Masticophis lateralis. The sequence continues at coordinate 78,332,671 of JAUDYJ010000006.1, read as the reverse complement.
TCGCCGCTCAGAAGAAGGGCTATGAGGTGACGGGAAGATGGCGAGCGACGCAGGGAAGAAGCAGTTTTGGAAGCGGAACGCGTCTCGGGTGCCGGGCAGGTAAGCGAGCGAAAAGTTGAGGGGTGGCTAAGCGGAGCATGTAAGGTGGCCGGGCTCTACGGGGCTTCTTCTCCCCGTAGAGGATGAAAAGTACGTGGGCGTTTTCATTTTGAGCAAGAGGCACGACGGTGTATCGCGTCTACTTTTCTGCCTCCTCGTTTCTCGAGGCGGTCGGTTCCGCAGGATATGAAGCAATGACTTTGGAAACGGATTGGCGGGGTGGGGGTGGGGTGGAAGTTTTGGCAGAAGCCGGGCCTTGAGGGCGAGGGCGGCGGCGCTTGTTCTTCGGCCCTAGCCCTACAATGGTAAGAGTAACAGTTACAGTTTGGAAGGGACCTTGGAGGTCATCTAGTCCAACCCGCTGCTCCCGCAGGAGACCTATACTAGGGATTCGAACCGCCGAACTGCCGACCTTTCTGATCGACAAGCTCGGTGTCTTAGCCACTGAGCCACCTAGTCAGGTGTTGAGCTTACTCGAAGTACTTTGCTGATGTTTCCCCGTGAGAAGCGAGGACCTGGCGGGGCGGTTGGAGCAGTAACTAGCAGAGGTGAGGCTTAATGATGATTTTACTGGGCTGAACCAGTAAATCGAGTAAAGTTATCAGTTAAATAATGTTTAACGCAGCCATTCAGAGGGAAGGCATCTCTCTCGGTGTCAGTGCTAATCTGTTATTCCTTTTCTGCCGATAGATATTCTGGAAGTATTGCCAAGAAATTAGATATGTGTTTGGCCACTGTGGTGTTCTTCTCATGGTAGAACTGATCAGATAAAAAACAAGAATGGAGAATAAAGTGAAATGGCCTTACTGGATTCTGGAAAGTATCCCTAAATTCTGAGGGGGATGGGAGGCTTTTTAGTTTTTATTTTCTATTTTCTGAAGCCTCATAATGAAATACTTTGGATTTTAATCTGAGAGGCCATAAGTATATTTTGCATTTCTGTGACCTGGCCTTCCTTTTTATGGGAAGGGGAAAAAAATTTGTGTTTTAGGGGGGAAAATCTGATTCATGAATATCTCAGAGAGAAAGCTGGCTCTTTAAGTTTAGTTGACAAAAATATTTTATACAAATTAGTCCTCCACTTATAGCCATTTGTTTATTGATGGTTCGAAGTTACAACAGCATTGAAAATAGGTGATTTACTTCTGTTTTTCACACAACTGCTGCAGCATCCCCCATGTTACGTGATCAAAATTCCAAATTCCCTGTTATAAACTGGCAAGTGTTTATGACAGTTTATGACAGGGGAAGTGATACCTTTTGTGACCTTCTGACAAACAGAGTCAGTGGGGAAGCCACAATCACTTCACTATTGTGTTACTAACAGTAGAGACCTTCAAGTTTCTATAATCTCTCAGGATTTGAAAGGGACACCAAACATTAGAACCATCATTAAAAAGGCATGACAAAGAATGTTTTTCCTGCGGCAACTCAGGAATCTCAGATTGTCCAAGAACCTGCTGATACAGTTCTGCAAAGGCATTATTGAGTCTGTCATTTGTATCTCTATAACTGTCTGGTTTGGCACAGCAACCAGACAGTACAGGTACAGACTTCAATGGATAGTTAGGTTGCAGAAAATGAAAGGCAGGGATGGTTGCAGAAAAAAAAAAGTATTGCAACTACCCTGCTTTCCATTGAGGACCTGTATAGTGCATGAGCCAGAAAGAGGGCTGAGAAAATATCTACAGACCCCTCACATCTTGGACATAAATTGTTTCAACTTCTCCCCTCAGGATACTATTATAGGGCATTGCATTCCAAAGCAAGTTTCTTCCCCCACGCCATCATTTTACTAAATACCTAACTTCAACAGCACTAATGCAGTCTAGTCTAGTCTCTTTCTCTTTCTTTTTCTCTTTCTATTATTTCTATATTCATATTTTTATTATTTCTATATTCTATTTTTCTAGTCTATTCACAGTTTCAGTAATTCACTTTACAACTCTGACAAAAAACTTATAAATAGGGCAAAATTCATGTAAAAACTGTGTTGCTTAGTAGTGAAGCTAAGGTAAAAAAGTTAGACAAGCAGGAATAAATTCGATAATGTAGGATTTTGGGGGTTGAAAAATCACATAGTTTGTTGAATGCTGTCCCTGTAACTTTTCTGTTAAGGTGAAAAATCATATCTTCACATCCTTATCTGTGATGGAAAAGCAATCATCAGAACCTATTGTTATTAGACAGTTACTATTTTCCCACAGAAAGACGTCGGACTGGAACTGGAATGTAGGAGATATAGTTTTGTTGGGATTGGTTGGTTTTCTTGATTACTGTGGAAGACTTCAAGCTAAAATTTAAAAGTCAATATTGAAGCATAGTTCGAATAGCTAGGAATAAATTTGCATTCAATGTTAAAAAGTCCTCTAGGAACATGAACGGTCAGAATTTTTTTAAAATAATAATTTCTCCATTTCAGAATTAGAGAAGTTCACCTGGAAAATGACAGGCTTTTTGGAAAATCACAGATAAGGAATGGTGAAAGGAGCAGAGTAAGATGCAGAGTAAACTTTTGAATTTGACGCAGTCTTATTGGAAAAAGATCTAGAGACCAGAATTAATTGATGAAATGCAGGAAGCATTACTGTAAGATAGTGATGAAACTGAGCATTAAAAGGATTCTAAAGGCAATTTGACCAGAAAATACTTTAGCCAAGAGATCTGAATACCAAATTGCTCTTCACGTAAAGGCAGCAGAAGGTGTTGACAACAGAAAAAGGTGTTATCCTGATGGGAATTTAGCTAGGATAGAACTTAAATTTTTCAGGTTTGTGGGAGGAGCCATTAAAAACTTATTTGCTAGGAAAAATATTAAATGGTTCTTATTATAACCAAGCTTTACATACACTGGAAGATTTAAATATATTTAAGCAATTGCAGCTTACTGTATTGTAAATACATTTATTAAGGAACACTGTCACACTTTTCATCAAAACAGGCTACTATATGTAGAGTATTGAGAGCAGTTTTGGGCTTATCTATAGAACTAAAATTATAAATTAGAGGGTTTATTTTAATGGTAGTAATTAAAGTTTTTTTTTAAGTCCATCAAAGTGCTTCTTCAAATCACTGGTAGTGATTGTATGAACTTAGTTTTTACAGTTCTCAAACCTGGAAACATAGTCTGTTGTTAAGAAATTAATATGTATGGACAGGTATTTCATAATTATCATACACATATCGCAATATAATAATATAATATAATACACACACACACACACATTCACACATGTCACAGTAGTTTGCAATACATAACTAACTGCTCTCAGAAAAACATTCTACCGTATTTTTCAGAATATTTGATTCACCTTTTCCCCCCAAAAAAGTGGGTGAAAATCTGGGTGCATTTTATACCCCGCCAAGCCTTGCAAACAGAGATTTCAGAGACTGAACGAAGCCTCTGAAAGAAGCTTCAGAAAAAAAGCCTCTGAAAAGCTTTTATCTAAAATAATATGGCAAGCAACAAAAGAAGAATCAGTAAAGGCTCATTTTTTGTGGGTTGGAAGTGGGCAGAAATTTCGACTCAGGGTCTGCTTCAGCCTCCTGGTACGGGACTTTGGACGAAGGCTGGAGGGAAGCGCCACTGGTATTGAAGAGCCAGAGGGCCTCGTTCCAATGAGATTGCATCATGGCCTGGAACTGGCTGACCATCTCAGCCCGCTGAGCCTGCAGGTGCCTGTACCTGGACCTGCACTCTTGCAGGTCTTCCCTCTGCTTGGAAAGCCTATGTTTGTAGTCCTCAGTGAGGTGCTTCTGCTGAGCCTCCTCCTTGGTCAGATCCAATTCGAACTGAACCAGCTGTTTTGCCAACTCTTTTTCATGATGGCTGCTTAGCTCTAACAACTGCTTCCTGTTGGGGCCCTAAGGAGCCTGGGAGGGCAGGTGAGGAGTGGCTGGGAGGGGAGGGGCGGGCAGAGGCCGGAGAGGCGCCTCTCAACATGAATGACATTGAGTTGGCCATGCCCACCCAGTCACATGACCACCTAGCCAAGCCCACCCAGCCAGTCATTAGGCAGATCATATTAGTGGTTGATGGGATTTAAAATTATATATTTAGTGGTCCCTGAGGTCCGAAAGGTTGGTAAACCCTGCTTTAGCACAGGGATATAGGATGCCTAAATGTGGCAATCTAGTGATTACCCTGATTTTTGCACTAATAGTAGTCAGGCTCAGAATCCCAAAGTTGCTGCTTTGTCCATCTGCAAGGAAGAAGACAGTTGTATCATGTTTCCAAACTCTTTGTTTCATTTTGGAGTTGGGGATGAGATTGAGATTACTGGAAAGGGCCAGTGATGGCCTATAAGCATCTCCATATTTTGAAAGTTGTTAGGATCCTTTCATGTATGCTGTAATCTTATAATTATGAACTCCGTATCATGAAACCTGCTATAGAAAGTTTTTATTGAATATGCCACATTCACATTTTGTGGACTTCCAAAAGTATTAGAGACTTGCTGTAATTGAACTGAATGTTATTTCTCTTATTTTTCTTTTTAGTATTCAACATGTATATGGAGCTCAGCATCCTCCTTTTGATCCACTGCTGCATGGAAAGTAAGTTTTTTTTTCCCTTTGGGGACTGAGGGACTTTATTTTTGTGAAAATCTTACTGCCTTATCTTAAACTTGAGTAATTGCTTTAGTTGTATTCCTATTTTGCTTCTTTCTGGCATAAGTGCCTTCATGAGTACAAGAGAATACCATTTTGGCTAGGTTAGCTTATTGAATGAATATTTAATGCCATGCATTTTAAAGAAATAAGTCAATCATTTCTCATTAAAAACTTAGAGATACCAATAGCCTGATCAACTGAGTCATATTAACATTTTCAGTTATAATGTTTAAACACAAAGTACCTTCATTCTAATGTTTATAAATGACATTTACTATCTGTTCTATTACTGTACTATAGCTTAAAAGGAACTGCAATATGTAGTTTTAACAGTGTATTTTTTCCTTTCCTTTATATAAACTGGTGAAATTAATTAACCGATTGTGTATTGTGTACTACCCTGTTTCCCTGAAAATAAGACATCCCCGATAATAAGCCCAATCGGTAAATTTTAGCATGCACTAAAATAAGCTCCCTTGAAAATAAGCCCTCCCCGAAAATATTTAAGCGCATGCACAGCCAGTCTCCGCCATTTCCTCCGGTTAGGGAGAGAGAGCTGGCAAGAGGAGCCCTGTTTTGCTCCATGTGCCCCAAAATAATAAGACCTCCCCTAAAATAAGGCCAAGTGCTTATTTCGGGGTTCAAAGGGTCTTATTTTCGGGTAAACATAGTATTCAAACCATAACCGTAATCTTTAATTGGGCAAAACAGTTCATTACAGGGCAAATCAAGGTACTTCATATGGGTTAACTTACAGAATGCATCCGAAATCCAGGACTGATGACTCACGTGGAACTGAAATTTGGCAAATTTTATAAAACATTTTATAACATGAAAATTCTCATGAAACAATTTGAGACATACTACAAAATGTCATTAGATATTTCCTGTGCTCTTGTTTGACTGTGCTATATAGTTCAAAATGGGCTATTTTGAAGGCAGATACATCTCTGAATGTATCTCAACCTTTCCAATAAAGGCAGTACACCAAAAAATCAGTTGTTATTGAAGGCATTGAGGAACCTGGCAAGGAAATATGTTTGGAAGAATGCCCAAAAAGTTATGGATTGTCTGGTTTAATTTAAAACTCGCTCTATTGCTTGCAGTGCTCTGAACGGTGTTTTGCTTTTACTTTTGTGTTGTGAAACCGTAACTAGATTACTACTGCCATGAGTTCTCCATTTCATTTGATTGCATAAAGGGAACAGAAATGAACAGGTTTTATGTACCAGCATTTGACTTACTCACCATAAACACTTAGCCAAGAATCCTGGATTGTAGTTGTATGTGAATACTGCTCATTTCTTTATGTAAAATGAAAGCTTTGTGGTTCGCTTTACTGATAGTAATGATGTATACTTTGCCTATTTCCAGACAGGAAATCCTACTTTCTAGCAAACAATCATTTGATGTTATATGCGAACTATAATCTGGTTCACATTTATTTACTGCAATGGTTTCATTTTCTTAACTATGAGAAATTGGGAAAGCATGTAGAACACTGTCTCATTCTTTTTCATCACAGTAAATATTATGGGATAATTTGGAAATATGCAAGCCATATTGTAGGACCTTGGAATGGCAATTTTACAGATTTACATTGCTCTATATGAAGGATAGTGGGGGGACAAGCAGCTCAGTGGCTATTATGCTGAGCTTGTTGATCAAAAGATTGGCAGTTCAGTGGTTTGAATCCCTAGTGCCACATAACGGGGTGAGCTCCCGTTACTTGTCCCAGCTTCTGCAAACCTAGCAGTTCAAAAGCACGTAAAAAATGCAAGTAGAAAAATAGGGACCACCTTTGCTGGGAAAGTAACAGCGTTCAGTGCACCTTTGGCATTTAGTCATGTTGGCCACATGATCACAGAGATGTCTTTGGACAGTGTTGGCTCTGCGGCTTTGAAATGGAGATGAGCACCGCCCCTTAGAGTCGGAAACATATGTGCAAGGGGAACCTTTACCTTTTATATGAAGGATGCACATTCATTCATTGACCTTACTTTTTGTGAAGAGAAGCTGATCTGTTTTCTTCTAGTGAATTTACGGTGAACATCAGAATACGTTCTGCTGATATGACTAGTCTTGTAAGACATCATGTCAGATTGAATAATAATGAATAGAGTTCAATCTAATTCATAGATCAGAAAAGTAAACAAAGGATCCTTGCTGTGATAACACAGAAGATGTAGTCATTCAGCTATCTCAGTTATAATAGATTTTTCAATAGTGCTTGCAGTTCCAAAGAGTATTGTGTAGAGTCTCAGGAGTGGCAATTCACAGTTTATGGCTGTTTCTTTAGTACTGGTAGTAAAAGTTTATAAAACAAAACTAAATATTATTTGCTCTTTATGCGTCTACTGAAGTTTTAGATTTATTTGGTTATGCTGATGTCTATTTTGATGCCTAACGTTTAAATTTCTCTACATTTAACCCATACTTTTCTCTCTTATATAACCAAAGCTATTCTCACAATACTGGTGTTGCATGGTTAGACAAGGTCCCAGTTAGCATGTGGACAGTCATGAACCACTTAGAAATTCTGCAGATGCAAACACATATACTTACAATTACACTAAGTCAAGGTTAAACTCCCTTTTATGACCCTGTAATCCCTTAATTTGGGTAGAGTCAGGATGACTGGATGGAGCTGAGCATTTACTGGCTGGATGTCCTTCCTGATGCCAGGTGGAGTTTGCAGGAAATATTTTATTTGCATCTTAGGAGAGAAGTGTTTGCCACTACCTATGATTGATACATATCTAAAATAAATGCCTAAACAAATATTAAGGGGCAAAAATCCAAGCTATTGTTGCAGGACGCCTTTAATACATATAATAACATGGCTAAGATATGTTATAATAATCATTACAGATAATTGTGGAATTGCTTGCTGTCTCTTGCGTAACTTTTCTTGTGTTCTTGCTTTTTGGTATGTAATTAGTACTTGGGTTTGCATGCTCCAATAACTGGTAGTATGTTGGGCAAGGCGTTGACTTGCTTAATGCATAATACTCTATTATTTGCAAATAGCAATGCTCAAGTATCACACAACCTTAAATGAACTGCTTAGTATATCTTAGTTTGAATGAGTCTTGTCACTGTTGTATCTGCACTAACTGTCATTAATGCAGATCAGAATTCAGAATAAGGTTGCAAGCCCAGCTTAACCAGAAAATGGGTGTTGGTTCTACCTGACACACCCCTTTTCTGGAGGGGAGGAGAGACTCCAGGCACGGGATTCACTCTGTCTTCTAGCTCTACAGACCAGATTGTAATTTGAAGAGATGCCCCCACTGGCGCTCCTCCCAGTTTCAACAATGTCCTCGTGATGTTTCAGGATGCAGCACCTGTAATGACACCCCAAGGATGCCCCGGACCAGACCCCTCCTTAGGGTGGGGCTGGAGTCTCTCCTCCCTCCAGAAAAGGGGTGTGTTAGGTAGGACCAACACCTGTTTTCCTGATAGGGGACTCGAGATTCCAGGCATGGGACATACCAAAACAGGTTGTCCTCATGGGTGGGTACCTGTCTGGTCCTGGTTGCTGGGAGTCTCCAGTACATGCTGTAAGACTCGTCGGCCAAATGTGGCCTCCACCGAGGTGTAACAGTCCAGCCTGTAATTTCGTATGAACGGCAACGGAGTCGTCCAAGTTGCAGCTCGACAGATCTCTTCCACCGAAGCCCATGTTGACCAGACTTTCTGTGGTCGCTGCACTTCTGGTGGAGTGGGCAGTAATTGCCCAAGGTCTTGGCAAGGATTGTATCTGTAGCGCGAAAAGGAACACCTCAGCCGTGTTCTTGAAGTTTTGAAAATATAGAATGAAATTTCTATTTCACAGACGGTAGTTAAAAAAAAAAAAAGGCTAAAATGTATAAAATGGTTATGCAGTCTTTTCCCCTACTAGTCTGTTTCCTTGATATGATATCACTGTTTTATAAAGCCAGACTGATTTTATGGATACAACATTGCATGTTCTGTATAGCAACTCTTTTTAGCTCTTACAAAGGCTTTTATTGTCATGATTTTTATTAAAGCCACATATCCAAAATGGTCCTTGACTTACAACTGTGGGGGTGGGGGGGGCTGTGCATTATGGTCACATGTTACGATGATAGTTAAATGAAACATCTGATTTAACGACCTCTATTCCTGCTTTCCCCATTGCAATTGTTAAACAAATGTGTGAGTTATTAAGCAGAGCATAGGGTGCCTCAGAGGGAAGCTCTTGGAGGCCTAGCACAGGCCCAAGCTTACCTGCCCCAGACCCCCACCCCAGAGACACCCAGTGCTCTGCTCCCTGCCCTCAGGGTTACCCAGGCCAAAGCCAGCTATTCAGCCAGGCAATGGAGCCTAAAAAATAGTCAGCAGATTTGGCTGGCACACAGAGGATAGTTGCAGCCTGTAGGCCAAGATCTACCTCCCAGCCACCCATTCACGGGACTTGCAGGGACGGGGTAGCCTTGGGTGGCTAAATGGGAAGTTGGTCTACAGCTGTAATTCAGGGTGGGTTCTACTTACCTTTACTACCGGTTTGCAAAGGGGCCGCACATGTGCAGAAGCATTCTGATGACGTTGGGGTCGGTGGGTGGAGCCTCCCTCTGGCTTTACTACCGGTTTTATAGAACCGGTCCGAACCGTGGGCAACCCACCACTGCTGTAATTGCCTCCTGCCTGGCTGAGGGGCTATTTGGGAGCAAGCCGAGGCCTGAGGGGGACCCAGTGGGATGGTTGGGGGAGATTGGTGGGGAGATGCTGCAGCATTTATGTGGTTGGTCATAAGGGTGAACTACGGTGGGGGCACTGGAGCAGCCATAACTTTGAAACCAGTCTTAAGTATTTTTCAAAGGGTCTTCAAACAGTAGCTAAGTGACCCATTGTAACTCGAGGACTATTTATACTATTTAATTAAAAGATGATAACAGTATGGGTGGTACAGTATTTTCAGCAGTATACTAAAGGTATTTTTATAAAGTAAAACAGTGAGGCTATTTTAAACACTTTATCCAAACAAGCAAAAGAAAAAGCTACTTTAATAATGGCCTTCCTAAAATTATAATTGCACAATATATATTACGGCATTTTTCAACTAAATACTCTCCCAAGATTTAAATTTTCTTTTAATAATATTTCTCAAATTTACATAAGAAGCAAAATAAAGAAAAGACGGACACCTTGTAGGATTTATGTATTAAATATTTTTAAAAACTTATTACTGAACAAGTTGATGTATTAAATGATTTCTGAACTGTCCTTTAGCATTCAGAAATGATATTCAATCACTGCTTAAAATGTACTGAAATTACCTTTACTTCTTTAGTCAAACATTTCAAGATGATTTAAACTTCAGTTTCTGATGTTATGATATGATTTTAAAAAAGAATCACATTAATTCTTTACTTATGAGGGAAAAACCACACACATTACAGAGTTTTATGTATTTACAAGACATAGAAACTATTTCATGAAATATCAAGTAAAGAAGCTCAAATACTTCAATTGCCATTGCGTCTACATCCTTTCTTAACCCTTGATTGATACCATAAAAGCTATCAAATTTCATTGTGGCTTATTAAACCTGCCAAACAGCTCTTACAATATTACCAATGTTATAGGCAGTTCTAAGCTGAAATTTGTGAAATACACTTGTTCATCTCAGAACTTGAGCAGAACCTACCAATTTATAGAATGTAATGTGATAGAAAAATGGGAACAATATTAGGGTTGAGTAGACAACCTGTGCCCTATTGGATCATCATTTCAGAGATATTTCTTTACCTAAACAGAAAAACTGAATGACTACAGGTGGGCAAAAAAGCAGTGGGGAGCAGGAGTGACTTCTGACCATCTTCTCCATTAACTACGATCTTCTCCATTAACTTTCCTTTTGGGAAGCTGGTAGGGAGTATCAGAAATATTCTTCCCTCGACTTCCTGCCAGCTTCACCATTTACTTTGGTTGAGGAAAGTTTGCAGGGAGAAAGTCAGTGGGGAAGCCAGCAGGAAGTTGCAAATCAAAGGCCTGCAAGCAGGTAAGTGATTGCTGCTGGGTGGGTGCAGAGATGCAGGTAACGAATGGTATGCGGGAGTGAGCTATAGGTGCCAAATGGGTTGGGGGTGGGTGAGATAGATCAGAAGGGTGCCTGGGGTACATGAGAGATGCTGTGCTGGCCAGATAGGGTGCACAGTGGGGTAGCATGAGTCGAGTGTGTGGAGTTCATGGGGAGTATTAAGAGGTACTGTGTGAGTCAAATAGGCATGTGGGGGAGGCAGAAAGAGTGTATGGGTGTCGCAGGAGTATGTGAGAGTGAATGTGTTGTTACATCTTGATTGGTAGATGGAGTTAATGTTTGCAGATTAGTCAGTTTTTTGTAATGTTCTGTGTGGATGAAGTCCTTGATGTGTGCCCATTAGTCTTTTGTGTTTTAACGACCTGGGCAATGGGCTGTGTGTTAACATCCTGAGTTCTAGTGTTGTGATATCCTGAGTTTTTTGATGTAATGTCCTGAGCAGATGGCTGTGATGCCATATCCCGGGCTTTGGTTTGGCTCCGAGTTTGAGGTCTTGCAAAGTATTCATGGCATGTGTCAGTTTGCTTTGTGTGGGGATCGGAGTGGGATGCAGCAGCTGGTGATGCCGCCATAGTCTGGCTTCTGAATGGTGGTTGTATTTCGTCTATGGGATGGGTTTGGGTTTGAATCTGGTGAGGATGATTGGTGGTGGTGTCATGTGTTATCTTGGGTCCAGTGTTAATCTTCGTGGCTGGGATTCTTTTATTGACTAGGGCTAGTTTCCAGATGTCCGGCGTGTTGGGCGTGTTTTATATGCATAAAATACTATATATGTATAGTATTTTACGCATATAAATTATATGTCAAACGTTTTTAAAAACAAACCCTGTCTTCTGATTTAGCTGTTTTCATATTGTGTTTTTAAATCCACATCTCATGTCTGTGACGTCCAGCATTATATTGGAACAGTCTGAGTCTGTAATATATCTGATTGGTACTGTTTGGGATAATTCCAACTGGCATGACAGAGAAGTTTACTTTGCACAATGGTTATTCACGTTGAACACAAACAAAGCATATGAAGACCATGTGTTCTTGAGGAGGACTTTTTGCTGCAGTGTTAATACCTGTACATAATTGTTATTTACAATTGTTAATTGAGAACAGTCTCTCCTTTTTCTCTTTTTGCTCGTTTTATTTTAACAGCTACAACTGACTAAATGAAACATTATGGAAATTCTGGGCAGCCATTTTGGACAGCCATTTGTCCAGAAGAGTCTCCTGCTTGTGCAACGGGGTTGGACTACCGTGTTTCCTCAGAAATAAGACCCTGTCTTATATTTTTTTTAACCCTGAAATAAGTGCTTGGCCTTATTTTCAGGGAGGACTTATTATTTTGGAGCATGTGGAGCAAGACGGGCTTCCTCTTGCCGTCTTACCTGATTTCCAGCTCTGTCTCCCTAACCCTAACCAGAGGAAATGGCGGGGACTGGCGGCGCATGCGGTTAAATATTTTCGGGGAGGGCTTATTTTTTGGGGGGAGGGGGCTTATTTTACCACAGGTGCTCAAAAGCGCGATTGGCCTTATTATCAGGGGATGTCTTATTTTAGGGGAAACAGGGTAGAAGACCTCCTAGGTCCCTTGCAACTCTGTTATTCTATTATTCTCAAAATGACATCCTAATCTGCTTGCTTTTTCATATGCCTTTAGTCAGCTTGAATTTTTTCCTTAATTAAATTTTACAGTAATGAACGTATTAGTAATAGCTGTTTGTTTGTTTTTTTTAAACAGTTTAAAACAAGGAACCAAGCTGCCTACGACCCCAGTAAAAACAAAGAAAGTCAGCACATTTCAGGAATTTGAAAGCAACACGAGCGATGCCTGGGATGTAGGAGAAGATGATGACGAACTTTTAGCGATGGCTACAGAAAGCCTCAACACTGATGTAGTCATGGAAACGGCTAACAGAGTAATTCAGAATCACAGTAAATTACAAGAGCAGCACAAATTGCAGGAGGAACAGATAGAAAGGGAAGAGCCCCAGAAAATTTCAGACTTGCCTTCAGCTGCATGTGGTGACAACAGACTGGTTAAATCTGTCAGTGAAACAAACGCATCAAGTTCTGCAGGTATATTACACTTGAGAAACTCAATTGCTGCCCTGAGCTTCCCTGCCTGAATGCAACAGTTGTTCCTGAGCACCCAATTGAAAGGTCATGCTGATTTTCCAAAAACGAAGTTGGAAAATAGCTAATAGCTCAATTCCGATACTGTGAATATTGAATTTATTATCCCGACTTACATGGAAACAAATCCCTCTTCGCTCTCCAGAGACATTCCTCTGGTAGGAGAAATGGGAAAAACCTACTTTTACTATTTTCAGTATGAGAAAACTGAAATAACGGATTTCTAACAATTATATAAAATAGCAGCGCTGTACTTTCTTGTTATAAGTAAAATACTTCCTTTCTTACAAAAGGAAATTCCAATGTGGTACTCCTTAGTTTTTCCCATCCGCTTCTTGACAAGCATGAGGTTAATGGCAGGATAGATCTATTCTTATATCTGGTTTGGAGGTAAGGGGATAAATATTGCTGTTTGTAGTCAAAGGTTTCTTGAAAATACATAGTAATACTGTATAGGTAGTCCTCCACTTACGACCACAATTGAGTCCAAAATTTATGTTGCTAAGTGAAACATTTGTTAAATGGCTTTTGGCCCATTTTACAACTTTTCTTGCCACAGTTAAGTGAACCACTGCGGTTGTTAAACTAGTAACACGGTTGTGAAGTGAATCTGGCTTCCCCATTGACTTTGCTTGTCAGAAGGCCGCAAAAGGGGATCACGTGAACCTGGGACACTGCAACCGTCATAAATATGAATTAGTTGCCAAGCATCTGAATTTTGATCACATGATCATGGGGAAAGGTTGTAACTGAAAAGCGGTCATAAGTCAATTTTCTCAGTGCTGTTAAAACTTTGAACATTCACTAAATGAACTATTGTAAGTCGAGGACTACCTGTATGTGTGTGCGCGTGCGTGTGTGCATACACACACACAAGCACAGACGCACACACACTCTGAGGTTTTCGCGGGTGTGTGTATGTAAAAAGTTAAAATCTTGGGTGTTTTCCCGTGTCATTAAAAGTCTGTTAGTTAAAATGCTTAAAATCTTAAAATCCTGGCTAAAATCCCAGCTCAAAATCCTCTAAAATCCTACCAAAACACTTTGTAAGATCTTTTAAAACTTTGGCTAAAATCCTAACCAACACTTTAAAAGTTTTTTTGGCAACGTTTTGACAAGCTCTCTAACTTGTCATCATCGGGCCCCTACTTTCAGTTTACAAAGTAGGCTACTCACAGCTTCTAAACTGAAAGTAGGGGCTCGATGATGACAAGTGTTCACACCACCCTGAAGATGACGAATGAGACTTCGTCAAAACGTCGCCAAGACACATCCAATTTTACCTGGGAGAAGATCCGAATAAACAAAGACCTACATACAAACACCCGCGAAAACCTCAGAACACACACACACACACACGTAGGAAAAGATATAAAATATATTTTCTTTCCCCCATTTCAGATTTAATCAACTTTATGCCTTGTTTCCCCTGTTATATTTTCTAGATAACACTAATGGAAATACTTCTGTGCCAAGATCTCAGTCTCTTCCACAAGCCTCTACATATGCACTTACTGGTGGGGTGGCAGACAATGCCTCTGGTGTTCATGTATTATCTGAAAGAGAAGCACTGCGATTAGATAAATTCAAACAGCTTCTTGCTGGCCCAAATACAAACCTTGGTAAGTATTCATAAACATTAAACAGCACGTTAGATTAAGGTCTCTTAAATTTGTTGTGAGAAAAGAGTAGGTATTTGCTCTTTCCTAAAATGCATATTGGAATCCTTTCACTGCCTTCTACTCTGTTTAATTCCTTTGGCTTAATGGAAAGATAGGTGGTCTATTTCAGTACCCCTACCAAGGATTTTAACTGTAAGCCTATTGTTGAGCTTTTGTTGTCAGATCTTATCAATATTAGAGCGGCATTGCAGTTTTAAGGATATCTGGCTGAAGTTTCCTCTAAAATGGCTTGGGAAGGAATAAAAACAATATTATAGGGATAGGAGAAAGATTGTAACTGCATTCCCCAGAGACCTCATTTCTAGGTAGGTTATACTCTTCCCAGACCTTCAAGCAATTGTTTGCTAGCCGAAAGGAATGCAATTTGTTCTTACCATAGTGAAGCGTGCCTGTTATTTAAACAGCCATAAGAAAATTAGAAAGCCAGAATTTTACATCCTACTTGCACAATTTTATTTACAAAGAGCATCCTTTTTGATCTCTGCATAGGGAGGTGTTTAAATTTTTTATCCATATTCAGAGACATGGGTGGAGAATGAGCCTACATTTATAGCTACCTTGGTCTATTTTCCTCTGGCGGTTTTCTTTAATTACCATAGGTTCTGAAGCAGTTGATTTCATGAGCATGAGCAATTAATGATATCAATCATACTTTAGATATTTGTTAGATAAAGAGATTCCTGGGTCCCCACCATAACTCTGGTCTAGAATTGCACCAGCTATTGAACTGCTCTGAATATATTCCTGATTAGTGAAAAGATATATTGGTGATGGTGATAATGACAAAGAAGAAGAACAAGGAGTAGTAAAGAAAAGTATTCCTTGGCAGGAGGTTTTTTTTCCCCATTCACCATGAAACAATGAAAGCTCCATCTGTATGTTTTATGTTAAAGACTGAAACATTTTCACATATACACATGCAAAAAATACACATACTGTTTTTTAGTAAACAGGAACAGGAACAAATTTCAGCTCTGTAGATATGTCACTTTTAGGAAACTTTTTATCTGTTTTTCAAATAAATGTGGAGGGGAGGAACTGTCATTAAAAAATATCACATAAACCCATTGGTATCTTTCTTGATAAGTACAGGAAAGATACTTATCAATTGATGCATCATCCCGTATTTTATAAGACTTGCTTGGGATACTGCTCTTTTTCATAAAGAATTTGAAAATACATCATATTTTTTATTGCAATAGAGAGTAATGGAATAGAAGTGTAATGTGGCAGACTAACATTTCATTATATTTTTGGATTGCTGCCTTTGCTAATTGTTGAACTGTAGTAGCGGTCTACCTTTTTACTTTTGCTGTTCTTATATTACAACATTCTTACGAAAGTACTTTTTGAAACTATTTGAATTAAATAAAAATACCTCATTGTGTGCCATTTTTCTTTTGTGACAAGCCATTTCTTGATCCTCTCACCTTTGATCCCTCTCTACGTTAGACAGTTTGTTCGTTGATAACAACCAGGCATTGATGTTTACTTTATTCCAAGTTAAACACAGAACATCAAAAACATTTTTTACACATATTTCACTTGCAACTTTTGCAGCTGCTGTGTTCTGCTACCATGTTTCCCTAAAAATAAGAGCCAACTGGAAAATAATCCCTAGCATGATTTTTTCAGAATGCTCGTAATAATCTCCAGTTAAGATCATCAGCCAGATGGACGTATTCAGTACTGTATTTCCCTGAAAAATAACACTTAACCAGAAAATAAGCCCTAATGAGTTTTTTAGAGCAAAAATTAACATAAGACCCGGTCATATTTTGGGGGGAAACGCTGTACTTATCCCTGCTAGGCTCACTCTTTAACTCTTTTTCAGGATATATGTCATATTAATTAACAAATCCAGATGTTAAAGAAAATTCAGAGGTGTGGACGATTAGGACAGCATATACCATTCAGCATATAAAGATTGTGGAAAGGTGATATAATTTAGGAACAAGAACCTATTTAGAAAACTATTGGAATTTGCGGAAAAATTATAAAAGAAAACTGAATTCAATATTAGAATGCTGGATGAGACTCAGAAGTATGTCTGGGTTTGATATTTCTGTATATTATATTGGAGCCTTAATATACCCCTGTCAACTTTTGTGGCAATGGAAAGTATCCCACCTCTAAGTACTCTATGAAACATGGTAACATGGTAAATTGTATATATTTTTAGATATTACTTATTTTATGTTAGTAGCACAACATAGAAAGCAAGCAATTAGACTGTAACCCAGTTTGCAATGCTTTACTGAAGAGAAGAAATTAGCCTTTCTGAAAAACAACAATAACCCTTAACCACAGATTTAGGCACTAAAGCTGTGTAGATCAGCGATGTTCCTATATTTCAACAATTCCCATTTGTCTTGGTAGCGACTTATATTTCAAATTTTCTCTTAATGGTGGTCTATGCAATCTGTGTTGTCATTCAGTGATTAATCTGTGTGGTGCTGTTTTTGTTTCGTTCACATCTCTATTTCATCTACTTTACTAGAACATTTTGTACTTCAGCTAAGTACTTTTGGTTGAAGATTGTTTTCCAAGAATATAATGGAAATTATATTCAACATGCTCCATTTGTCTGATACTTCCTAATTTCTGAATCCATTCAGGAAAAAATAAATGCAGTATTGACATGGGTTTTTAAAAATACGTATAACAGAACTGCCTTTTTTATTTTTTTTAAAAAAAGCAGTTACTCTGTTTACCCATAGCAATATCAAGCCATTTATTAGATCAATCTCCGTGCTGTTTAACTTCTCAGATACTGTTGGGGGAGCTGTAGTTCCATGAATCTGCATTGTTTTAGAAGAATATTCTAGTTCTTTGGAGTTAAATTATGCTAAGATTTTTTTTTTCATAAGAATTTGAAGCTTATAAATCTAGTTTATCATGTCCATCATTCATTTATCATGTTCATTCAAATCACGTTACGATTTACAGTCTCTCAGTGAAGTAACTGTTTTGTGTCAAAAGATAAATAATGCATGAGCAAAAATTGTGGGTTCCCTTAAAATTATACAGCCAGAAATATTACGCTTAAAGGGAAATAATAGAAGAATGCTTTTGCGTTTTGAGGAAAATATTGTGTGTAGTTAGTTGCTTGGTTTTCAGCAGGCCTCCAGGCCAGCAATGACTCCTATCTGAAGCCGAGTCTAATTTTTGATAATAGCAGAGGACCAAATCTCCGTGGTAAAAGTGTAGTTCGTTGGTATTTATTCCATTGTAATTGTATTGCGTTAACTGAAGGTTGCTGAATTGAAACAGTATATAATGAGCGCATCCAGTTTGGGCTGGAGAAATAGGTAAATTATATCTGTCTTAATTAAATGTAAATGCTGACGATTTCCAAGAGGTTACAGATAGGCATACATTTTATATACTGTCTTGGATACTTTCTAGAACCTAGCAATATGCTTGAGTTGTTCGAATGGAGCTCTTGATCCTGAATTAGCCAAGGGGCAATCTGTTTGACCAGAAGGAAGAATAGGCAAGCTTAAAGTGCTCCCTTTATGAGTTTTCCTCATAAAGAAGAAAAATCCTTGCATCACAAGAGTAGCAATGCTTCATTGTTCAGGGAAACCCAAGATTGTGTTCTTGATGTGGTAGGATTTCATTAAAAAAAAATAAAATCAGTAGTTATTGAGATGAAAAATTATTTTGTTCCTCCACATTAATTGGTTAATTATGATTCCATCGTTTAAATAAGAGGTTAGGCATTTTAGCGTTTGATTGTCTTTTGATCTGGTGCTTTTTTTCTTTCTTTCTGGAAAAGTAGTTTAAGTGACTGCCTTAATGGTGAAATATATTTCATATACAGTAACAGAGTTGGAAGGGACCTTGGAGGTCATCTAGTCCAACCCCCTGTTCACGCACTAGGGATTTGAACCTCCGAACTGCCGACCTTTCTGATCAACAAGCTCAGTGTCTTAGCCACTGAGCCACCTAGTCAAGCAATCTTACTTTCTGTTTTTTTAGTAGCTGTCTTGCGCTTTTCACGCGAGAACTTAAATATATTTTCTGGACTACTTGATGTTCTCTTGAGCTGCAAGCAAACTAGGCTCAGAGAACACTAAGGACTCGACATTCAACCCGGAATTACGTATGTTCTATTCTATTGAAACTTGCTTTGCCTAAAATCATTTTTTTTTAAAAAAAATTTATATGCCGCCCTTCTCCGGAGACTCAGGGCGGCTTACAATGCGTTAAGCAACAGCCTTCATACTTTTGTATATTTTATACAAAGTCAGCTTATTGCCCCCACAAACTGGGTCCTCAATTTACCTACCTTAGAAAGGATGGAAGGCTGAGTCAACCTTGAGCCTGGGGAGATTCGAATTTACAGTAATTGCAGACAGCTGGTGTTAATCACAATGCTTTTAATCTGAGCTACCAACCTCTTGCTAAATTGGTTAAATAGACGTGCAAACAATTATATGATAGAATGAGTCTTGTTTGGTTCCTGGATCAGGTTTGTGCTTGTTGCGTGATCTAGAACAGAACATGGGAACTATTCTTGCTAAAGTTAAGGGCATATACTAACCTATGAAAATACAGTAAAGCCTGTTTGCCGTTAAAAGAATAGTATTTAGCCTATTTTAAATTAAGCCAGGATCTTGCAGTTGCTCAAGAAGGACATATTTCCCTTTTAAGCCTTGCATAGAAAAGAATATACACCAATGCGAAGAACTCAAAGGGAAAATAAATGAAGATCCCTTTTCTTTCTTTCTTTCCCGTCTCCTTACAAAGAACCTTAAAAAAGTAACTACAGGTAGTCCTTGACTTATGACTACAGTTGAGCCCAGAATTTATGTTGCTAAGTGACAACTTCGTTAAGTGAGTTCTGCCCCATTTTACGACCTTTCTTGCTACATTTGTTAAGTGAATCGTTGCAGTCTTTAAATTGGTAATAACGGTTGTTCAGTGAATCTGGCTTCCCCATTGACTTTGCTGGTCAGAACGTCGCAAAAGAAGATCCGGGACTCTGCCACCGTCATAAATATGAACCAGTTGTCAAGCCTCCGAATGTAAATCATGTGACCATGGAGATCAATGGTCATAAGCGTGAAAAATGGTCATAAGTCACAATTTTCGGTACCATTGTAACTTTGAATGGTCGCCAAATGAACTGTTGTAAGTTGAGGACTAGCTGTACTGTGTTGAATGAGCCAAAACATCTAATGCTCTTCTTGCAATATTTATCCAAAGATTTGGCTTCTCTAGTTGCTGTTCAGCCGCTTGCATTCAATGGCGTTCTAAATGTTTCTTGAAGTCGCTGTTCGTATATCAGTAGCACTCACATTCTCATTGGCTCTTTTTTACGTAAGGAGCATTTGTGCCAGAGGTGAGTTTCAGCAGGTTCTGACCAGTTCTGGAGAACCAGTAGCAGAAATTTTGAGTAGTTCGGAGAACCAGTAGTAAAAATTCTGACTGGCCCCACCCCCATCTATTCTCTGCCTCCCAAGTCCCATCTGATCAGGAGGAAATGGGGATTTTGCAGTAACCTTTCCCTGGAGTGGGATGGGAATGGAGATTTTACAGTATCCTTCCCTGCCAACAAGCCATGTCCACAAAGCCACACCCACAGAACCGGTAGTAAACATTCTGACTGGCCCCGCCCCCATCTATTCTCTGCCTCCCAAGTCCCAGCTGATTGGGAGGAAATGAGGATTTTGCAGTATCCTTCCCCTGGAGTGGGGAGGGAATGGAGATTTTACAGTATCCTTTACCTGCCACTCCCACCAAGCCACTCCCACCAAGCCATGCCATGCCCACCAAGCCACACCCACAGAACTGGTAGTAAAAAAGTTCAAAACCCACCACTGATCTGTGCATAAGCCTCTGTAGGAGAGACCCTACTAACAATTGTGATTAGGAAATGAGCAGACTTTTAAAAAGCAAACTATGATGCTTTTTGTGATGAATCATGTTGATTGTAGGGACTGCTTCCCCGGTCCCTAAAGGAAGCAGTCATAAGACCTCTATTGTAGAATTTCTGTCTCGACCTTTTTAGCTGTAGCTCACGTATTCAGTTTCATGGGGAAAAAATGTGGTGACTTGAATGATATTATTTCTAGACGTATTTTAAAATCAGGCTTTGAGGCAAGTTGAAGCACTGAAAATATTCTGATCATTTTCACAGATGACTTACACACAAAAAATAGACAGGCTCCAAAAAAAGTGGAGTTCAGGACATTTATATTTTCTGGACCTGTTGGTGGCTTTCAAAATAATCAACTGTGGTACCTGATGAGACACCTGTGGGATTCAACATTGGGAACACTGTTTTATACATATTCTATTTCTTCTCGGGACTTTGGTGGAGTTGGAGGCTACTATCCAGTTCCTAGGCTGATATGCCCCATACGAACCATTTGTGGGGACTGAGCTGGCGGTAAATAGGAAACTGGACCCATTTGAAATGTTTGGAAAAACTCAGATTTAAGGAATTGATATTCAGTGGTTATTTACATTCTAAGTAGAATAGAATAGAATGGGGATGGGATTGGGGATGGGGATGGGGATGGAGATGGGGAATAGAGTGGAGTGGAGTGGAGTGGAGTGGAGTGGGAATGGGAATGGAATGGGAATGGAATGGAATGGAATGGAATGGAATGGAATGGAATGGAATAGAATAGAATAGAATAGAATAGAATAGAATAGAATAGAATTCTTTATTGGCCAAGTGTGATTGGACACACAAGGAATTTGTCTTTGGTGCATATGCTCTCAGTGTACATAAAAAGACAAGATACATTCGTCAAGAATCATAAGGTACAACACTTAATGATAGTCATAGGGTACAAATAAGCAATTGAATCATACTAGGAAACAATATAAATCGTAAGGATACAAGCAACAAAGTTACAGTCATGCAGTCATGAGTGGGAGGAGATGGGTGATAGGTACAATGAGAAGATTAATCGTAATAGTAATGCAGACTTAGTGAATGCTTTGACAGTGTTGAGGGAATTATTTGTTTAGCAGAGTGATGGTGTTTGGGAAAAAACTGTCCTTGTGTCTAGTTGTTCTGGTGTGCAGTGCTCTATAGTGTCGTTTTGAGGGTAGGAGTAGAAACAGTTTATATCCAGGATGCGAGAGGTCTATAAATATTTTCAGAGCCCTTTTTTTGACTTGTGCAGTAAACAGGTCCTCAATGGAAGGCAGGTTGGTAGTAATTGTTTTTTTTTTTTCTGCAGTTCTAATTATCCTCTGAAGTGTGCCTGTCTTGTTGGGTTGCAGAGCCAAACCAGACAGTTATGGAGGTGCAGATGACAGGGCATGATTACCTAAGACAGCGCCCCTTCCCCCAACCTTTTGGGCACCAGAAACTGGTTCCATGGAAGGAAATTTTTCTGCAAACCGGAAGGGGCGTGCTTTTGCATGCTGCTTGCATCCCGCAGGTAGGATGTTTGTTTGTGCGGTCCAGTTTCTGGCATGCCACAGCCCGGTGGCTATCCACAGACCCGGGTTTGGAGACCCCTGATTTAAGAGACCATCTCTCACCTTCCTCATTTGTTCACCTGTTCAAGTTCTGTTAAGAGGCCCTTTCCTTAGTGAAACCCTCCTTTGATGTTTCCAAAAGGAGACAATTCAGGCCAGTCTTTGAAGGCTTTAAACTCACCTTCCAGGATGTTCACACTCTGTAGCAACGGTGTCTGCAGTTACTTGCACTCTTGTCCATTTCTTTGTTTTATTCTCTTCTTATTTGAATCTAGTGAACGCTGTGTTAAGTGTTTGGTTTCTTGCAGATTGAATGTCAGAGTAGTTGTCTTGTCTCTAGAATCTTGTCAATAAAGTTCAGATGCCTTTGTAGCGGTTTCTTTCTAGTCCTTTGATACTGGTTAAAATTCCTGGGTGCTTATTAAATGTGACAAGTCTAAACGGGAAAAGAGCAGCAGCAAAAGAAAACGTCTAATTCTTTGCTTGTCATATCTTTCCTTCTTCCCACCAATCTACACCCCATACCTTTCGGTTTCAAAAAGGAAAGAATGTGATGTTGACACGGAGGCTTTTAGTTAAAATAATTGGAACATGTTTCTCATGTGCCTGGGTATTTGCACTACAGGTAGCCTCTGTTTAGAGACTGCCTCATTTAGCAACTGTTGGTAGTTACGACAGAATTAAAAAGCATTAAATGCAAACAATCCTCACATTTATGCCTTTTTCAGCTTTGTAAAGCAAATAATGCAGAGGTGAAATCCAAATTTTTTTACTACTGGTTCTGTGGGCGTGGCTTGGTGGGCGTGGTGTGGCTTGGTGAGCATGGCTTGGTGGGCCTGGCAAGGGAAGGATACTGCAAAATCCCCATTCCCTCCCCACTCCAGGGGAAGGATACTGCAAAATCCCCATTCCCTGCCCACTCTAGGGGAAGGATACTGCAAAATCCTCATTCCCTCCCCACTCCTGGAGGAAGGATATTGCAAAATCTCCATTCCCACCCCACTCTGGGGCCAGCTGGAGGTGGTATTTGCTGGTTCTCCAGACTACACAAAATATCCACTACCGGTTCTCCAAAACTTGTCAGAATCTGCTGGATTTCACCCCTGAAATAATGGCTAATTTAAAATCATAAAAGAGTCATGCTTTCACTTAATGACTGCTCCACTTAACGACTGAGTTGCCAGTTCCAGTTGTGATTGCTAAACAAGGACTACCGACTATCTGTATTTATCTGCAGGCAGCTAGGAAAAGAGATGCTGTTACCAGTATTTCTTTTTCTCTAGGAACAAAATGAGCATTTCCATACTGCACAAGTGTCCTTGCTGAAGGGAGAATGCTTCTTAAATCTGCATATTCTCCTCTGAATCCATCACTGAGATTTGTTTCTCTCCATCAGTGTCGTTTTCAACCCAGATCTGCTTAAATGAGTCAGAAATACTTTTGTCTTCATACTTTGAAATATAATGGACATATTTAGTTGCAGACATCCCCATGGAATATGGGCAAGGATGTTAGTCAGTTCCTTCAAAGACAGCATGTACTCTCTGATGCTAAAATATGGTGGAAATGGCTGTTCGAGTGGGATTTATGGTTTTTTTTTAAAAAAAATTACAATTAGAAGCAAAAAATTGTAAATGCAATTTAAAGAGAATGAAATATTTGTAATATAAATCTAATGATTATCTAACAGACCATATCTCCTATTATTAATTTGCAACAGAAAGGAAAGATAGAAATCTCTTTTAACCCAAAGGAAAAAAAATAAAAGGATTATAATGTAATGTCACAACACAAATAACATTAATTGTATTTGTATGACAACGACCACTGTTCAGTTTTTCAACCTTTGACCACGTGGAATCATACGGTCCAGACTTTCCTTTTTGCTGATAAAAAAACCCAACTCAGAGATTGAGAATTGGATTCAGTCTATCTGGCCCCCTCTTCTTTCAAAGTGATCTTGTGATACAGTCAATATTAGAAAGGGAATATAGCTTTTTGGACCTTCTTCTAGAACATGCAGCCTAAGGACATTCACATAATTTTCATGTGCAAAAATAATCATTTGAACTATATCAGTCTGCTGATAGTTCAGTTGCTTTTTAAATTTTCATTTACCTTATTTGAAGCTTGTTAGGGTATATGTACTCGTTTCTATATACTGTAGGCAAAACATTCAGTAAAGAAGGTCTATGGAGATTCTCAGTCATTCAGGTTATGATCATCCCCAAGAAGCAACTGAACTTTTTCAAGAAGCAACTGAACTTTCTTTGTTTTTTCCTTGAAGATACTTCACCTCTCATCCAAGAACATTCTTCAGTTCTGGCTGAAGAAGCCTCTTGGATGAGAAGCAAAATGTTCAAGGAAAAACAAAGGAAGTCCAATTGTCTCTTGAAAAAAGCACCGTTGAGATTAAGGAAATGACATTGAAGAATTTCACCTACATACAGGCAGAATGGTGAAAGCTTCCACCTTATATTTAGCATTTTATGGCAGGATTTAAGATACTTGTGAATTCAGTGAGCAAGATTTTTTTCTTTAAAAAAAATCTAGGAATTCTAAATGCATCTGAAACCATAACTAGTATACCTGTAATGCCCTCCTTAATGTCAGTATAATGACTTATTCATTTATTCACTTAGTTATTAGATTTCTATCTCCTCTTTTGTTTAGAATCATAGAATCATAGGGCTGGAAGGGACATTGGAGGTCTTCTAGTCCAACCCCAGGCCCAAGGCAGGAGACCTTATTGCATCCTGGACAAATGGCTGTCCAGTTTTTTCTTGAAAAACTCCAGCGATGGAGCACCCACAACTCTAGGAGGTGAGCTGTTCCCTTAATTAATTGTACTTACCTGTCAGGAAATCTCTCCTTAGTTCCAGATTGGATCTCTCTTTAACAAAGCTTCGGATCATTGCTTGTCCTGCCCTCAAGTGCTTCAGAGGATAAGTTGCCTCTCTCCTCCTTCTGACTGCCCCTCAAGTACCAGAAGGCAGCTATCGTGTCATAATACCTAATAATATTTATTTATTTATTTATTTATTTTATTATATTTTTATACCGCCCTTCTCCCGAAGGACTCTGGGCAGAGTACAGCCATGTTAAAAACAGTAACAAGACAAAATTTAAAAATCATTTAAAATTCCATCATTTGGGCCGAATTTAAAACTCCCAACTAAAACCATTTTAAAACCATTTTAAAAAACCCAATTAAAATCATTGTCCCATCAGACCGGCTTTCTGAAATAATAGGGTCTTCAGAGCATGATGGAAGGCGCGAAGGTCGGGGATCCTTCGTATATCCGGGGGCAATTCGTTCCATAGGGCAGAAGCCCCCACAGAGAAGGGTCTCCCCCTGGGGGTCGCCAGTCGACATTGTTTGGCCAACGGCATCCTAACCGATACGCTCCCATACGCTCTCTGTGGGAGCGTATCGGTTGGTGGGAGGCAGTCGGTGGCAGAAGGCGATCCTGTAGATATCCAGGCCCTAAGCCATGGAACGCTTTGAAGGTGGTAACCAGTACCTTGAAACGCACCCGAAAGACCACTGGGAGCCAGTGCAGCTCGCGCAAGAGAGGTGTTACATGGGACCGACGAGTCGCCCCCATTATCACTTGCGCAGCTGCATTCTGGACCAGTTGGAGCCTCCGGGTGCTCCTCAAGGGGAGCCCCATGTAGAGAGCATTACAATAGTCCAGACGGGACTTGGAAGGGACCTTGGAGGTCTTCTAGTCCAGTCCCCAATACAGGAGGAGACACTATACTATTCCATACAAATAGCTTTCCAATCTCTTCTTAAAATCCACCAGTGATGGAGCACCCACAACTTGTTCTCAATGACAGGAAATGTCTCCTGAATTCTAGGTTGGATCTCTTTTTGATAACCTTCTATCCATTACTTCTTGTCCTGCCCTCAGGTACTTTGGAGAATAGGTCAATCCATTCTTCTCCGGGACAACCTTTCAAATATTGGAAGGCTGCTATCATGTCACCCCATCCTTCTCTTTGTTAGACTAGACATACCTAGTCCCTGCAACCGTTCATCCTGTGCTTTAGCCTCCAGTCCCCAAACAATCTTTGTGGTTGTTCTCTGCAGCCTTTCTAAAGTCTCAGCATCTTTTTTTTTGTATCATGATGGACAAAACTGGACGCAGATTTGCAGAAGTCCAATCCTTCTCTTTGTTAGGCAAGTTCCTTGCATGATTTAGCCTCCACATCCCTTATCATCTCTGCACTCTTTCTAGGTCCTCAGCATCTTTTTTTATTTGTATCATGGTGACCAGGAATGGAAACTACTCCAAATGTGGCCTCACTAGTGCAGTATAGAGTACTATCACTTGTTATGTTGATGCTGTCTCTCTGCTAGTGCAAGCCAGGACTATTATTGAATCACGTACTCCCTAATCTATATACTGTATTTTCCTGCGTATAAGACTACTTTCTAACACACAAAAATCTTCTCAAAAGTCGGGGGTCGTCTTATACGCCGGGTCTCATTCTCCTGTAACCAGGCAGACCAGCCTATAAGGCTCTGATGAGCCTTAAATGGGTCTGAGGAGGGTCGTCTTATACGCCCAGTCGTCTTATACGCTGGAAAATACGGTAATATAATCTAAAAAAGCCTTTGCTTTTTTTTCCTGTCTAAATGCAGGATCTCCACTGAATTGCATCTTGATCCTTCAGAATCATGACTCTGTCTTCTGAGGTTTTGGCAGTTTGCTGTCGTCTGCAAATTTGATAAGTTCTCTTTCCCCTAACCCTAACCCTGTGAGATAGGTTGGTTTAATAGAGGGGTCAGCAACCTGCGGCTCTGGAGCCGCATGTTGCTCTTTCACCCCTCCGCTGTGGCTCCCTGTCATTCAAAATATGCGTCACAATCACCAATGTGCAACACCCGCCGGCATGCGATTTATTGAGGTGTTCAACTCCCGGTAGGCCAACCATGGATAAATCCAAGAAAAGCAAAGTTTCAGAAGAAAACAGAATGTTTAATTCAACTACATATGCAAGTTTTGTGGCCGCTCAAGAAATAGTCAGCCACAGGAATAGTTTTGTGACTCCTGGTATTTTCTTTTCTGTGGGAAATGGGTCTAAATGGCTCTTTGAGTGTTTAAAGTTGCAGACCTCTCATCTAATATTACATAGTGAGTCTCCATGGATGATAGTGGACTTGAACACCAGTTTCCTCATTGGCAGTTCATCACCTTAACATTTACACCACACTGGGTCTACTTTGTTAAGGTATCTGTCAGTTTTTCCTCCCATGCCTCAAAATTCTAGACACTCTACAACAGGCTCCTGCTATTTTAAACTCAGGAATGAGTCTAAACTAGAGGTGGATGTATACAGCAGCAGTACATTTTTCAAAATTAAAACTCTGGAACATAGGATGCAAAATCAATTATTAGACAACTTGTAACTAGATTTTCTGGAAATGTTTTTTCCCAGATAGTATTTTTTTTGTACTTATTGGAAGCATAGTTAAGCAAATATTATCAGATTTCTAGTCCTTCTTGGATCTGGGCTCTTGATCCTTTTGGAATTGGATGTCCAAATTGTTTTTCTAATTTAAAATTAATCTAATTTTTTTTACTGATTTTATATTTTTATCTCTTGTGTTTTTTAATCAAAATGTGATTTGAATGTACTATACAATAAATAATAATTCTAATGCAAACTTTTCTCCATTTTTGAATTAATTTGATACATTTTATCTGTGCTGCCCATCATGACACATTTTGGAGAAGGAACAAGAAGCATAGATAAAAATTATCCTTTGCATGTAGAGAAAAAACTGGAGTGGGATAACACAAACAGCATCATTGGAACCAGGGGTGCTATTCAGCAGGTTCTGACAGGTTCTGGAGAACTGGTAGCAGAAATTTTGAGTAGTTCTGAGAATCAGCACATACCACTTCTGGCTGGCCCCAGAGTGGGGTGGGAATGGAGATTTTGCAATATCCTTCCCCCAGAAGTGGGGAGGAAATGGGGATTTTGCAGTATCCTTCCCCTGCCACGCCCACCAAGCCACGCCCACATAACCGGTAGTAAAAAAGTTTGAATTCCACCGATTGGAATTATTTGATAGGCGATCCACTGTAGGAGCTCAGGTCTTGCACTTTTTTCCTTTTCTGATTTTTATGTCTTTATAAAAAGCAGAATTGTGGTTGGTGATGTGGTGATGTCATTAGAGATAGGTGGGGGAGTGAAGGCAAACGTGTCAGGACAGAAGTATGAGATCCTTGCTTAATGATGGTGTGGTCCTGGCTTAAGGACCTCAACTGGGACTCCTGAAACTTCTGTCACCAAGCAGCACGATGTTTCACCTAATGATCACTTAGCAACAGAAATTCTGGCTCTCATTTAGGGACCTTTAAGTGAGGACTACCTGGGTTGCCAGCAGATTTTAGAAAACCAGAATAAAATGGATCTTGGGATTTTATGGAGAACCATAGTCTCTTCTCCAAACTGCCCTGTGTATTCAATTTTAATATCTGTTGTATAACTGCATAGAAATTCTTCGAGTGAAATCTGCAAAAGAAGAATGTAATTTTAGTGACATTTCACTCTTTCTGATGTTTCTGCTTTAACTTAGGCCATTTCTCCATCTGCTATGTGCAGCTTGTATGTAAATGTTTCAAATGTGGTGTAACAAAAGAATTAAATATTTGCATTAAAAATCTTTGATACAGCCTTTCTACTCCCCACCCGAACAGAATGCATATGTATCAACAGATTATATCAGGTAAACAATGCATGTACTATTTATAAATGTGCAGGAACGGCTAGGAAGAACAGTTGGACAACATAACAATCCTTTGCATCTAAGGAGCATTTCAGTGAATACGTGAATTAAAAACAAAAGCTTAAAGCAAGCTGCATTGTGAGACCGAGATGCAGGAAGGTTGTTTGGAAAACAGTTGCAAAGGAGGTCATCTAGATAATTGCATAGTTAGGTGAGCTTTAGGTAATTTTGAGTTTGCAGTTATCTAAGGTACAATAAAGTAAGAGCTTCATACACCTTCTTTGTTTCCATTTTTAATCATTGCTTGAAAGTGTGGACATGTACTGAAGAACAAAATGGCTAAGTTGCAAACATGTTATGGTGGTGTTTTTATACTTTAAGACAGATCTAGAACTTAGTTTCCTGGTTTGTAGACTAGCCATTAACCGATACACCAAACTGGGTTTTATTCAGCCACTCTATTTAAATGTATTATTGCAATGTATTCTAAATGTATTAATAATAATAATAAAAAAGAGAGGTAAAAATGACCTAAACAAAACAAGTTCGCTTATTTTGACCATATTACTTGAAAAGTTTTCTTGTCTTTTTTGATGACATCCCCCTACCAAATTCAAATATTGTCAAAAGTCCGCAAATCCACAAACTATTGTTGCAATTCAAATATAGATTCCTTCTCCTAGCGTTGTATGATAATTCTTTTTAAAGGCTCCTAGTACCTGAGAAATCTTAAATTCATGGTCTCTTAAAAGATTGCAAATATTGAAGAAAATAATCAAGGGGGCAACCATCTTTTGCACACAATGATTCCAGAATCATTATGTTTCAAACATTATTTGCAGTATCCCGTTTACAAAAGGCATTTTGATTAACCTCTTTGTATGATCAAAATAAACTAATTTCATGTTGAGACATTTAAGCACTTTGTTCCTAGAGGTGATGTAAATAAATAATATCAACTTTGTTTAAAAAAGATTTAGAAACCAAATTCCTCCCAAAACTCTAATCATTACATAAACTTCAGCAGCAAAGTTAATGTTTGAATAATTAATTAAATCACTATTAGAGTTGTATAAACTTCCAAGAGGTTTATTATGTTTTTCAGAACCAAGTTGATCCAGACTAATAATCCTGTGAAAAGGCAGTTTTATCCCCAAGCAGGTTTAGATGCTAACTTTAAGCCAGTATTTATTCCATAATGTAAATCTTACATGCTTAAAAAGGTCATAATTATATTTGCAAACTAATTTTTTTTGAATTGTGTCTTTCATTGTTATCAATCCCTAGGCAACAAAGAATCTAATCACAGAAATTCTTTGATTTACATTTCAAGAACCTTTTAATAGTAGGCACAGGAACTCATGTGTAACAATCAGAGCTTACACATAATTTTATAAGGAAATGTTTAAGGAAATAATCTTAACCCCAATGTGTTTTCATGCAATTTCTTAATTAATTGCTCTTTTTCTTTTGGTTGGGCGAATAGAAGAATTACGGAAGCTGAGTTGGTCAGGAATTCCAAAACTTGTACGACCAATTACATGGAAGCTCCTGTCAGTAAGTACTTCAGGATTTTATAATGATGGTGTTGTTTGTCTGCCATGTATAATTTTGCTTGAATCACAACTATTACCAGGTTTCCCCGAAAATAAGACCCTGGCATATATTTTTTTGAACCCCGAAATAAGCGCTTGGCCTTATTTTTGGGGAGGTCTTATTATTTTGGGGCTCGTGGAGCAAGATGGGGCTCCTCTTGCCATCTTACCTGATTTCCAGCTCTGCATTTAAATATTTTTGGGCGGGGGCTTATTTTCGGGGGGAGGCTTATTTTAGTGCATGCGCTCAAAAGGCTTATTATCAGGGGATGTCTTATTTTTGGGGAAACAGGGTAAGTAGCATTATAAACAGTGTAGCCAAAGGAACGGTGTTCTTTTTCAGTTTCAAGAAAAGCTTCAACATGCTTTCCAAGTTCTGTTCTTTTGTCCTACAACAATAAAGACCATTCCTGAAATCCTTATTATTCCCTGACTGTGCCTATCTCAGAAGGATAACAAAACTCAATAAATAGGCACAAAGTCAGTTGATCATCAAATGTCAAGATCCTAAGACAGTGATGGCTAACCTTTTCTGGACCGTGCAATGCACACACAGCCCCTGCATTTACACGTCCCCCCACACGTGCTCCACTCCTGCACATGTGTGCACGTCACCCTGTATGCGCCCCACCCTCCACACATGCGTGCGTGGGCCCCCCAAGCGACCCATCCCGCACGCATGCGTGCCCCAATGCATTCATGCGCAGCCCCCTGCATGCGCCCTGTCCCGTGCATGCACAGCAGAGACCCGTCAAGCAGTTGGCCAGCAGGAGGTGCGCGGACATGTGTGGTGGAGCTGAATTGGGGCGACGGCTCGCGCGTCCACAGGGAGGGCACTGCATGCCACCTGTGACATGTGTGCCATAGGTTCACCATCACGGTCCTAAGAGGCAGAGGAACCTGGGAGAATCTGGAAATTGCAGAGACAAATGGGATGGAGGAAAGAAATGCATGAGGGAATTGGAAGGTCACTGTCTTATTTATATTCAGCTTGAGCAAAGAACATCCCAATTCAAAACAGTAACGTTATCTATTTGATTATGTATCTTCATCAAGAACCACAAAAGGGTGATAGAATATTATCAGTGAAACAGTGGTACTGAAGCTCTTACCCAAGAGAAGGGTATAAAGAATAAAGGAGGATCCAGAATTGATCTCTGACATCTGCCATAAGGAAAAACTCCTGAAGGTGTAATTCACTTTGCAAGCAAACCTGAAGATAGACAAGGGTTGAGTCAGGTTGAGAATAGGTTGACTCTCTCTTTTTTGTGGCAGCCCCTGAGATATTGGAACACTGCTATTGTGTCTCCCCTAGACCTTCTTTTCATTAAACTGGACATACCCAGTTCCTGCAACCGTTCTTCATATGTTTTAGCCTCCAGTCCCCTAATCATCTTTGTTGCTTTTCTCTGTACTCTTTCTAGAGTGTCAGCATCTTTTTTACATCATGGCGACCAAAACTGAATGCAATATTATAAGTGTGGCCTTACCGAGGCATTATAAAGTGGTATTAACACTAATAAGTAGTACCTATGGTCATAAGCAGTCAGGTCCTAAAGAATCAACCTGATGTGAGAATTGTTACTTTGGTCACCAAAGTAACATTCAGAACATGAGAAAGTACTACTTCTATTGAATTTCACAAAATGCTAATTGATACGGATCATGAAGGCCATTGGAAGACAAATCAAAATCATTGTGATGAGGCCAAGTGCTCACGAAAACTTTGGATTAAAAAAGGAAATAGAGATATAGTTCAGTATTGTGATCACAAAGAGGGATCCTGGAATTTTTTTCTCCCCAAGAAGAGACAGAAAAGATCATACTTAAAGGAGTCCGGGAAAGTCCCATTGGGTAATGAAATTTGAGTGTCTTATAGATCTCCTGATGTACAGATCAATTCCTTGTTTGTAACAATAAGCAAGGCTGCTGTATTTTTTTTTAAACTATAGTGATTCATGTTTGTGGGTAGTGTATGTTATTTATTTATAGTTTAAAAATAAAAGTTGGCTTGGTATAGAATATTGAAACTGTTGATCCACAGAGACAATGCCTGTGTTACTCTTAAAAACTGAGTAAGAGAAGATATGTTTGCCCTAAGGAAAACATTTATATCCCATGGAGAAGTAAATTTATTATTGGAAATTAAAATGTTTTTAATGATACTAATAGTATCATACATAAATGCAAACTGTTGACAGTGAAGTGAAGCCTAGAATTTAATATTTAACCTTACATAAATCCATGCAACAGGATATTAAATGTCAGATTTCATCTAAAGTCATAATGTAAGCTAATACGGTGTAAAAAATACCTGGGAAATATTGTATCTCTATGTAAGTATGTGCACACTTTTAACAAAAATGCTTAGCTGGTGCTAGAAAATAGAAGCTGTGCAGATGCCATTCCTCCAGCTAGTTAATCTGACTGCCAGGGAGGTGTAAAGAATCAGATAATGTTTTTTACATCCTGTTATTTAAATAGAGATTAAATAACAGCTTTTCTGATTTGGCCATAATGATAATTGGGCTTAACTTTCCCTGGACAATTCAGTAGGTAAAAAGAGTGAACTGAATAACCAGACAGTTGATTCCCACTCCTGTCTTAGTGTAGATATTAATAGATTGCAACTAACTTTTTCCTGAGGGGTGTGAAGTCAACTTTCTTAAAATTAAGATATAGACAGTATTTAAATATGGTATGCTTAGTTTTATTATCCCTCACTGCCATACATGCTAATATGTGTGGTGTAGTTGTTAGGCATGGGATTAATATTGGGGGGATCCGGTTTCAATTTGCAAAATGTGTTAGTTATTCCTTTTTTAATAGCTGCCAAGATTAGCTGAAATTGCCCATTACTTCTGTGGCATAATATGAGCGTTTTATGTTTCTGGAAAGCGTAATCTATAATCTATATCTTTGAATTAGTTGCATTAAGAACTTAAGCCGCGCTTCACTGGATCAGGTCCCTGGCTTGTCTAGGCCAACAGTCTCTTTTAGTGGCCAACCAACCGCACAGGACAACTCACTAATCCTCCAACAGATGGTCTTCAGAGGCAGCCACATTGCCATTGAAGCTAATAGCTATTCATCCTCATGATATCTGTATATTGGTCCAATTTTTTTTTTTTTTTTTTTGAAACCAGCCATCCTGGTAACAATTTCCCAGTTGTGGTGGCAAATTCCAAAGTTTAATTATGTAGTGTATAAAAAAATATTTTCTTTTTGTCTGCCCTGATTGGTTCCAGTACTTTGAGAGGGGAGGAAATAGCTTCACATTATGCATAATTTTGTAAATTTTTCTCCATTTCTGTTGAATCAGTTTATTTTAGGAAAATAACCCTGGTAATTCTCGCTTAAGAACTTAAGAAGTGGGACTGGCAATTATCTTTAAGCAATGCAGCTGTTAAGCAAGACTTCATGTGACTATGATGGTCTTACAACCTCACTTCCATAGCAGTTGTTAAGAGAATTACCCACTGGTCATTAAGCAAGACATCCCATGACCATGGATTGTGATTTTACTGTCAGCTTTTCCATTGACTTTGCTTGTCAGAAGCTGGCTGTGATGTGCAAAATGGTTATCACATAACTACAGGAGGCTGCAAAGGTTGTGAACGCGCCTGAATGTCAGCCACACGGCCACAGAGATGCTGCGAGGAGTAATCATTAAAGTTATTTTTACAGTCACTAAGCGAGACTACCTGTATTTGAATTTTGAATCGCATTCACCAACTCTCAGTAATTTCATGTATCATTCCTTATTAGGATTTCAGTTCATTTACAAACAAATTATGGTTGTTATCTCATTTTTGTCCCTTATTCTTTAACCTTAGCTTATGTACATAAGAAAATAAGCAGAAAATGGATGTTTAAGAATTCTGTGGAAGTAATGGAGTTCCGTATAGGGATGTTCTCTTCTTTTTCATGCTGAAAAATAAATTGGGCAATAAAGTAAATTAATCTTACTTTTTTCAATTATTTTGCACTGAGTGCAATGCCTTTTTTACATGGATATATTAACATCTATAACACTGCAAGATGAAGATGAGTCAGGCCATGTTCTTTGCTTATGCTTCAGGGATTGGCAATATGGTTCCTGTGATACACTTTTTATGGTTAATTTCAAGAGGCTGTCTAAATTTGTGAGTTTTCAGAGTAATGATTCTGGAAAAATTGTACACTTTGCAGACTCCTAAGATTTCAATCATTTTTAAAATAATTTTCTTCTTTAACGATGTTGCCTGTGCCATTATGCAAAATCGCATTAGCGTGTCTGGAAAGTTGCTAAAATCTGATTTACATTAATGCTGAATTTATTTGCAAGGAAAGTGTATCTTAGCTTATTTTAAAGTTTTAAAGATAAGATTTTTCTGTTCATATAGTATTTTTTTATTTGTGTACCTTTTTAATTTGACTGAATGTAAATTTAATTAGATGAAGTTTCAGTCTATTTGAAATTTAGTAGGTCTTATCCCTTTGAATATTATTTTTTTACGGTGAATACTAAAATCAAAGTATAAGTACCAAATATAATTTGGGTCTCCACTGCAGTCATTGGCAAAATGGTTCAGTAAAATGCTGCTCAAAATTTCAAATGTGAAAACCCCCAATTTATTTGACTAGTTTGCTGATTGAAATTAATTTGAAAATACTTGATATCATAGTACTGATTATTTTCCTTGAATTAATGATTAACAACTGGCTTTTTTAATCTCTAAATTTCTAGGGTTATCTTCCTGCAAATACAGATAGGCGAGAAGGCACTTTGCAAAGAAAACGGAAAGAATACTTCGCTTTCGTTGAACAATATTATGATTCAAGAAATGAAGAAACTCACCAGGATACATATAGACAGGTAAAGAAATTGTTAAAATGACTCTAATTATTAGGGCAATTTCAGAAGTGTGTTCTGTAGCAAGACTATCCCTGTTATTTTTTGTTACCATAATATCCCAAACTGAATGGACATTTGAACTGCACACGTTAAAAGTTGACACAGCCTCCCATCCTTCCAAAGTGGGTAAATGAGGACCCAAATTGTTGGGGGCAATATGCTGACTCTATAAACCACTTAGGAGCCTGAGTGGCGTAGGAGGCTAATGCCTCCTACTAAGGCAGTAGTTAACATCCAGCTGCCTGCAATTACTGTGAGTTCAATCCTAGCCAGGCTCAAGGTTGATTCAGCCTTCCATCCTTTCTAAGGTGGGTAAAATGAGGACCCAGTTTGTGGGGGCAATAAGCTGACTTTGTATAAATATACAAAAGTATGAAGGCTATTGCTTAATGCATTGTAAGCCACTCTGAGTCTCCGGAGAAGGGCGGCATATAAATCAAAATTAAAAAAAAAAAGAGAGAGGGCTGTAAAGCACTGTGAAGCAGTATATATGTCTAAGTGTTATTGCTATCTGATCATAAGAAACAGTTTAGGCTATGGTTTCTGTGAGGACCTGGGGTGTGGCACAAAGGCAACACAGACAGAGAACCGGTATGAATCCCTTTATTGGCACCAACTTTGCCCCCAACGTCCTGTTTACTCTCCGGCCTGGAGAAAAGCTCTCCCACAAACCCGCAGCAGCTTCTGATTGCAGATACTCCAGTTCAAATGCTGTAAGAAGAATGACCTCAATCAATCACTCCAGCAGGGCAAGATAATGAGTCATGGCAATAATTCCAGAAAGACAAGATAAGCACCCAGAAGTACTAATTCAAACAGGAGGAATGCCAGGAATGCAGGCCACAACTCTCAGCATTGATTCAGCATTTGCTCCTGACAAATGCCCCTCCCAACTACCTCTCCCTTAAACTCCATCCCCAGGTGTGCCTTGTGAAGGGAATCGGGGCCCTCTCCTTCCTTGTAAGCTGTGCAACCCACGTTGCTCTGTTCTGCGTTCTTCCCTGCACCCCCTAGGATGAGGAGGGGGTGAGCCTTGGTCTTCATCTGAACCCCTCTCCCTTGTTCTACCTCTCCCCTGCTCTGTCCAGCCTGACTTTGCCCTTCCCCAGTTTCCTTCACAGCCAACGGAAGATGAACAGCTGCTCTCTGTCAGCTGTTCGTCTTCTGTCTCAGATTCAGACTCCGACGGGGGGCATGACAGTTTCCCATAGATCCTGGTTGTCAGAGCCCTGGCTTGGTTTATGGACAGCTGCAACTTTTTTTAGTTTGCCTACCCAGTTATGGAAAGTTGCCTTTGTTGTATTGTATTGCACATAATCTAATATGGTCCTTGACCTGATACAACTGCCTAAACTCTAAACCATTTACGTTGTTCATTTCAGTATATTGCATCCTTCTATTCCTAATACACAGATCATATTCAGTTTCTTCAGTCTTCTGGTCCGTCCTTCTGGGAAAAAAACATTTGTTGTTTATAGCTTTGCTCTTATGCTTTAAAATCCTGGCATCTGGTATCGATATGAGGATGTGCTATTGTTTCTCATGTAAATCAGGAAAGGATCTGATTTTGTAGGACTTCTTTGAGACCTGCTTTAGCACCCTGATTTTTTTTTCTTTTCCTGTCTTTTTCAACTTGTAGCCAACTTTAGAAATAAATATACTGTAACTCATGATATAAAATGGTAATTGGATTTTTTTTTCTGGTTATTTTATGTAAAATTGGGCCAGTCTTCCATTCATTCTATTTCTTTTCTACTTTGTTTTCTTTTACCTCTCTTTTAATATTAAACTACCTAAAGAGTTGGGGAGCCTGAAAATTGAATTAAATGAAAAAAAATTAAGTAATTTCCAAATCTTATAGCTTCAGAAAGAATTTTTCTTTGTGACTGTAGCCGTGGGATCTCTCCACATATCAGAAACTCTTCCAGCATTGTTTAAAACACATATATTTGGTTTGCCCATGAGCTAAGCAAGCCAGGTTTCCGCTATTAATAAATCTATTAAATAAATTAAATCTCACAAGAGCACTCTGCTTTTTGGTTCTGTTCATTGCTGAGGAAGATAAAAAAATTTTCAGGACAGTTTGAAGATAAGGTCTTTCTGTCCCAGATTATCCATGAATGCCCCTAAAATATACTTTGGAAACCTCTGTGTTAGAGCAAAGCTGGAATACTTGTCATTACCTTCAGAAAGTTTTTTTTTTTTAATTAGATTTATATGCCGCCCTTCTCCGGAGACTCAGGGCGGCTTACAGTGCGTTAAGCAATAGCCTTCATACTTTTGTATATTTTATACAAAGTCAGCTTGTTGCCCCCACAAACTGGGTCCTCAATTTACCTACCTTAGAAAGAATGGAAGGCTGAGTCAATCTTGAGCCTGGGGAGATTTGAACTTGCAATAATTGCAGACAGCTGAATGTTAATAACAGGCTTTTAGTCTGTTGAGCTATCCAGGCTCCAAGTTGCTGAAGTTCAGTTTCTGGTTCCTCATCACTGAATTTATCCAGTGGTTTACTGAAGCTATGGGATTGTAGTCCAGCAACTTTTAGAGGTTATAAGATTCATTAATGTGATTATATGGTAGTTGTATACAATGAATTAAAAAATAAATATACTTTCCTCCTCTTCATTTGGATGCCTGTAATTCCTTTTTGAAGGGTTTCCTCTCTTCTGGAAAGCTAGTATATTATTTATGAAATAATTGGAAAATATCTTCTTAGCCAAAGGTTGCTGTGTAA
Source organism: Masticophis lateralis (assembly GCA_030761175.1). Taxonomy (NCBI): domain Eukaryota; kingdom Metazoa; phylum Chordata; class Lepidosauria; order Squamata; family Colubridae; genus Masticophis; species Masticophis lateralis. The sequence continues at coordinate 78,294,659 of JAUDYJ010000006.1, read as the reverse complement.
ATCATCTACATAAATTGTTTGCTGTGTCTTATTGTCTGCCTTCATTGTGAGGATGTTTGTGTAACTGATGCTTTTTATTCTGTTAACTGATTAAAGAAAAGATCGAGGATGTCATGAGTTTAGTGTGGTTCAGGGATGAGTAAACAGTATGAAATAACAGATGACACCCTGTTTTGTACCTGCAAAAGCATTTGACATGCAGATAATTTTTTAAACAGAAAATAATATATAATCTACCATGCATAATACTGAATTAATTGTAAATATATATTATAAAGCTTTCTAAAAGATAAGGCTCTTAGGAAGCTAAAGGTGAGGGTTTTTTTTTTTTTGAAAAGTGAAACCTGCAAACACATCTGACTTGAACCTGCTTGTATATTTTGAAGGTTTCTGAATTTAAATGCTTCTGTTACAGATTCATATAGATATTCCTCGCATGAATCCAGAAGCTTTAATTCTTCAGTCCAAAGTAACAGAGGCAAGTATAACCCTATGGTTCTCCAATTTGTTTTTGGATATATAATAAGTTAGAATATATCACTCGCATATGCCATGTTGAAAAACAGTATTTCCTTTATAAGCAATGCTTATTGGATGTGTATGGTTTGCCAATCTTAATGTAATAGTATTGTTTAGTTGAAAAGTAAGGATAGTTCGATCATGTAGCTCTCCTCAGTAATAAAATGGACCTTACATTGTGCCGAGTGCTGTGCTTTTATTCAGGCAAGAGGTTGCTGTAATATCTCACCTAGTCTTGAGCCTTTCATTTCAAGGTTGTGCACTATATTCACGAGGAACTGACTTAGTTGTATTTCTATTACCTCAAACAAGAGTGTACAGTATATCACAGAAGTGAGTACACCCCCTCACATTTTGTAAATATTTTAAGTATATCTTTTCATGTGACAACACTGAAGAAATGACACTTGGCTACAATGTAAAGTAGTGAGTGTACAGCTTGTATAACAGTGTAAATGTGCTGTCCCCTCAAGATAACGCAACACACAACCATTAATGTCTAAACTGGTGGCAACAAAAGTGAGCACTGACAAGCTAACACCCCACCCCTCTTCAGCCTCTGCAGCAATGCTGGCAGCATTCATATGTCTATTTCCCAAAGCCAACCCCTGGATATAACGCTGACCATGGTTTTTTGGTTGACCATGGCGAGGCCTGTTCTGAATGGAACCTCTCCTGTTAAACCGCTGTACGGTCTTGGCCACCGTGCTGCAGCTCAGTTTCAGGGTCTTGGCAATCTTCTTATAGCCTAGGGCTAGGCCATTTTTATGTAGAGCAGCAATTCATTTTTTTCACATCCTAGAGAGTTCATTGCCATGAGGTGCCATGTTGAACTTCCAGTGACCATTATGAGAGAGTGAGAGCGGTAACACCAAATTTAACACACCTGCTCCCCCTTCACACCTGAAACCTTGTACCACTAACGAGTCACATGACACCAGGGAGGGAAAACGGCTATTTGGGCCCCATTTGGACATTATCACTTCTAACATCATTTCTGTTGCCAGCAGTTAAGACATTAATGGTTGTGTGTTGCATTATTTTGAGGGGACAGCACATTTACACTGTTATACAAGCTGTATACTCACTACTTTATATTGTAGCCAAGTGTCATTTCTGCAGTGTTGTCATATGAAAAGATATACTTAAATATTTACAAAATGTGAGGGGGTGTACTCACTTCTGTGATATACTGTTATGTCTATCTGGCATCCCAGATTCATGTCTCATGAAACTGAACTCTTAGCTTGATTGTCACCCTACCTTCCAGAATCCTACAAAAAGAGTGGGTAAAGTTAATTTGGAGAGAAGATAAATGCTTATTCTCATCTCAATAATCCCATTACTGAAGATGTATCCAGCATAAACAAATCCAGAATCTCTAAAGGGGACTTGGAGCGACTTCTTCCTTTTTCCCTAATTTGCATGATTAGCAGGGAAATCAGATTATATAAGATCCATTTTTCCACAACTTCTGAAGTCCTTTAGTGTATACCAAGCATTTCCTTAGCTCATTCTACTACATTGCCCTAATGATATTCACAAGAAATGAATAATCTCAGATTATAGGGCAAAGGAAAGGATCTGCAATTACACAGTAAGCTTTGGAGAGAAATAAGCTATTCTATTCTCCCTTGATATTAATCCTATATTGTAAAACTTTTAGAGCCTTTATGATAATCCTATAACATAATACATCTCAATGATCTCAATTTGTAAAGTCTGTACTATGTTAATTAGACTAATAAGTATACATGAAAGCTAGAGAGCATGAACTTCCCAAAATATCTACATAAAAAAGAATCATTTACAGCAGCCCTTGATTTGAAATATTCCTCCATAATTGGGCATATCAAAATGTCAGTATTGCAGTTACAAAGATTGTTTGCAAGACTTATGGGACTTGATACCTCTGATAAAGGAATATCAATATATTCATTTATGTATGAATATGCTTTATGGACATTGATTTTTTTAAAAAAATAGCTATTTAATTCTTACTGCTTTGTATTTGTTACTTTAATATTCTCTAAAAAGGCTGGAATTAGCTGATTTCATTGCGGTTATCTTTTTGTCAAATTCAGCAAATATTTATATATGGAATCTCTATAAGAATACAATGTATAATGGCTAATTCAGTTTTGTTACCTCAACACTGTATAATAACGCTATTTAAATTCTGTTATAAATGTTACTATTTTCCAAGAGCTAGGCATGCTTCTTGCACTTTTATTGTAATGTGTTGAACACCTTCACCAATATCTTGGTGCTAATTTGGTTTTCTGAGTATGCACTGAGACCTCAAGTAGGCTGATTGAGATTCCTTACCCATCATCTTACCCATTATACCCCTTTCCCCTGAAAATAAGACATCCCCTGATAATAAGCCCAATTGGGCTTTTGAGTATATGCGCTAACCCCCCCTAAAAATACGCCCTCCCCGAAAATATTTAAACGCATGCGCAGGCGGTCCCTGCCATTTCCTCTGGTTTTCTCCATGCACCCCAAAATAATAAGACCTCCCCAAAAATAAGGCCAAGCACTTATTTTGGGGTTCAACAAAATATAAGACCTTATAAGATCTTATTTTCAGGTAAACATGGTATTTATATCCTACTGTCTGTTCATACAAATATACAAGGTGGCTTCTAATAATTAAGAAATTGCATATTAGGATATATAACAAAAAATATAATTAAAATCAAAATTAAAATACCATATCATTAAATATTAATGATATTAAATACCATATCATAAAAATATTAATGATATTAAATACCATATCATTAAAATCAGTTAAAGGGTTGGTGAAAGAGACACATTTTTATGCCTTTCTTCTGAGTATCAAAACTTGGTAGCTAAATATATCTTCTTAGAGGTGGTTTCCATTGCAAGATACACATTCCATTGTGTATCTTCCACATATCCAGTACATGAATTTCAGACATATATGCTTTCTGCTGTAATTATATTTTTCTTCCCTATATTACCCCCCTTCCTCCCCAGATTTTTGAAAGAATTTTGTTCATCTGGGCAATACGCCATCCAGCCAGTGGATATGTTCAGGGCATTAATGACCTCGTGACTCCTTTCTTTGTTGTTTTCACTAGCGAATATACAGGTAAAAATTCATGTTACTTTATACGTTGCTTTAATCTGATATTTTAAGATTATTGTTGTCTTGTGTTCCTTGACATTTATGTTTTTGAAAATGCACAGTGTATAAAGAACAACCAATTAGTTAAATTTTAAAATTTTATTTATTTTTTAAAAGAATCCCACCTTAGTTATTTTTATAAATAGCTCAAGATGGCAAACATACTTCATATTCCTTCCTCCTCCTACGTTCTCCATAGAAACAACTCTGTGAGGTGAGTTGGGCTGAGTGGGAATGACTGGCCCAAAGTCACCCAGCTGATTTTCATGACTAAGGCAGGACTAGAACTCATAGTCTCCTGGTTTCTAGCTTGGTACCTTAATCACTAGACCAAACAAATTGAAAGTTTTTTTTTTTTTTGTAAGAATACATTTGATAGATTCTAGCATCCATACTTACGTTTTATTTAAATCTTTGTGCTCAGCTCCTCTTCCTCCTATAACTCAGTTTGCTTTCTATGCCTCATCAACAATTTAAGATTGATTTTATTTGATTAAGGACAGATTACCCTTGAACGCATGACAATCTGTCCATTTGCTGATTCCATCTATTATTTCAGAGGATGGAAAGTCGCTCCCCCCACCCCCTCCCACCCCCCCAAACTGGGCAGCTAATGAGAATTACTGCAGCTTGTTCTCCTAATAATCTCTTAAGTAGGAAAGGGGGCTACTCTAGAGAGTGTTTATAGTTTCTGCCTTTTACTCCCTGATTTGACAGATAATGAAAATGATGTTAATGAGCCTAGAACAGTAGGGTCTGTGCTGGTGTACTTAGAGTTGTTAATTGAAATAACTTCAAATGAGATGTGATTAGAGGATTGATATTCCATGTTAAATAGACCATTTAATTAATATAGTAAATATGTTGGTCTTAAGTACTTTACCATCAATTTACATTGCAAATCCTTAGCGAGTTGCCTGTATTTTCCGAAATGTTCTCTCTACAGATAAGAAAATAACTGTCTAATGTCCACTTGTAGTAACTGGTCATAATACCAGTGAAAGGTTGTCACTATAGATGGAAGATACTGCTACTTTACACTAATGGAGAGGTTCTTATTGTGATAGTTGATTATATACACTGCATTTTCTCTTGATTATCTTCTATTTATTATGCCTTGCCATAAGTTCTCCAGGGTGGAAGCAATAGTAGATGTCCCGGGTAGCCCAGTGGAGAAGAAAGTGGATCTAGTCGTCTTGGCTGAGTAAACCAATGGCACTAATTACTGAATTCTAAATTGAAAAGCTAGAAGGAAGACTGGAACTCGGTATGATGCTTCTTCGTTTCATGACTGAGAAATCCAAATCAGCTACTTGTGAAAGTTTTTGCGTTTGAATAAATAAAAATAATAGCAGTGACCTACATAACTTACTCTGTCAGGATAGGACCTCATGCAGTTCACTATGGAAGGGAAGACATTCTACTTCACTAAGTGTTAATTTAGTTTTGAAGTAGCTCTGCAGTAACTTTAAGGTAGTTTTTTTTTTTAAAAAAAAATCAACCTTCTAGATCTACCATTGCATGTAAAAATTAACTGCTGTATTTGTGGAGTATCAGTATTGTTCTGTTTCAATTAGCCATCAGTTTGAAGAGTTCTGTTTGGAAGGAGTGCTAATAAAAACTTGCTGGAATAGGAATTTAGTGCTGTTGGTGTGTGTGTGTGAGGTTAATTGGGTTCTTCCTTTTATTGTGCAAGTTATTAATTTTAGAGGCCAAACAGATTCCCTAGTAGGGCAGAGTCTAATTGACATTAGTTTAAATAATAGTGAAGAATCCTTTAGTACAGCTTGGAATTATTGATTGCATCACATATTTCAATGAAAGCGACAACCTTCCTTTGTAGCAGTTTTTTTTTATTTCTGCTTTTCAATTTAGAGTGAAGTTTGGTGTAGTGGTTAAGGTATCAGATTAGAAACCAGGAGAGTGTGAATTCTAGTCCTATCTTGGACACAAAGCCAGCTGGTGACTCTCACCCTAGGAGGGAGGTTTTGTCAGCCACTTCTGCGAGAAGCTTTGCCAAGAAAACTGCAGGAACTCATCCAAGCAGTCTCCAAGAATCTGATTTGATTGATTGAATGAAAAAAAACAACTCAATTTAATATTTGATTTGCTATAGACAAATAAGGCTAAGAAGTTTCTGTCAAATTCTATTGGTTCAAAAATGGACAGTCCCTTGAACTAACTACCTTTGTAGAACCTCCACATTTATGGAATATAAATTTAGGCCCACCCACAATTATTAACTCACCTGCTGTTATACCTGCTTTCCTAGTGCTGCCACAGCTGATTTTTCACTTTAATTTTTTCTGCAGTTATTTCTGGTTAACTTATTTAAATATTGATTAATTTTTATTGCTGATGAATTATTTGGGGAATATAGGTGCTGAAAACAAGTTTGCATTCTTAAATCTTTGTTTTAAGTCATTGTTTTTGCCATTTGTAATTGCACTTATTCTTACTTTAAGCTTTTCAGTATTCTACAATCTTTATTATCATGTTCGTAATACAGGTAGTCCTCGATTTACAACAGTTCATTTAGTCACCATTTATGGTTATAGCGCCACTGGAAAAAGTTACGACCATTTTCACACTTTCGGCCATTGCAACATCCCTATGATCACGTGATCAGAATTCAGATGCTTGGCAACTGACTCATACTTATGACCGTTGCAGCGTCCCGGGGTCATGTGGATCTCCCTTTTCAACCTTTTGACAAGCAAAGTCAATGGGGAAGCAAGATTTACTTAACAACCATGTTATTAACCTAACAACTGCAGTGATTCACTTAATAACTGTGTCAAGAAAGGTAATAGAATGGGGGGAAATTCACTTAACAAATGTCTCACTTAGCAACAGAAATTTGGACTCAATTGTGGTTGTAAATCAAGGACTACCTGTAATTTTGCTTGGAAAAATCATTTGAGAGAAGAATTTATCTGTGTCCAAATCATCTACGGTAATTCACTTCTTTTATTCACTTTGTATATATCAGCTGATCCAGATCTCTTCTGTCTTGCTAATAAATTGCTAATATCGGAATAATCTCTACTTGTATTTTGTTAAGATTTTTAAAATTGTGTTCATATGATTTATACACTCTCCTCATAATACTGCCCTAACATCCCGCCTCATTCTTGTTGATATTTATCTTATTTTCTTGAAAAAGGTTTCTCAGTGTTAGCTTTGCTGCTGCATTATATAGCATTACACTGTAAGGATTAAAAAGCCAATTGTAAGTAAATGGCAGATCTCTTCTAATTTAAATGTAATAATCATAAAACATAGAACAATAAAATTGGAAGGGACCTTGGAGATTTTCTAGTCCTATATCATTTCAAACAAAGCAGCTGATCTGATACAGGTTTCAATTTTTTGCAGAAATTTGAAAAGGTATCCTTATGTAAACTATCCAAGAATAGAATAGAATAGAATAGAATAGAATAGAATAGAATAGAATAGAATAGAATAGAATAGAATAGAATAGAATAGAATAGAATAGAATAGAATAGAATAGAATAGAATAGAACAAACAGAGTTGGAAGGGACCTTGGAGGTCTTCTAGTCCAACCCTTGCTTAGGCAGGAAACCCTACACCACTTCAGACAAATGATTATCTAATCTCTTATTAAAAACTTCCAGTGTTGGAGCATTTACAACTTCTGGAGGCAAGTTGTTCTAACAATTCTAACTGTCAGGAAATTTCTCCTAAGTAGCTTCTCTCCTTGATTAGTTTCTACCCATTGCTTCTTGTTCTACCGCCAGGTACTTTGGAAAATAGCTAAAATAGCTACACTAGTGTGTAGTTCGGTTTTTAGGTGTTGTTCGTCAGCTAAGCGTTTTGTTCTGTAGATGAGTGTCTTGGCTACCGAGTTGATCTGGGCTGGGTGGTGGTTGATCTGGGCGAACAACACCTAAAAACCGAACTACACACTCTCACTAACGTACTAACATCCAATGGATTCCAAAGAAATAAGATTACCAACCTAATCCAAAAAGAAACCCCCACTAAAATTCAAGACAGAGAACAAGAAAACGGCAAAGCTCTCCTCCCATACATAAAAGGCACCACAGACAGAATGAGCAAAATCCTCCAGAAACATAACATCAAGACAGCATTCTGCACAAACCGAAAAATATCCACCATCCTGAGGAACCCCAAAGACAAAATTGAGTTAGAAAATCAAGGAGTATATGAAATCCCATGCACCGCCTGCCCCACCACATACATCGGACAAACAAACAGAAGAATAAGTGCACGCATTGAAGAACACAAAAACTCAGTCAAAAAAGAGGAACCAACTTCTTCCCTGGTCCAACACTTCAAAGCCACAGGACATGAAATTGACTTTAAAAAGACCAGAACTATCGCCAAAACTGAACACTTTAATGACAGAATAATCAGAGAAGCCATCGAGATAGAAAAACGCCCACACAGCATGAACAAACGAGATGATACCTCCCGCCTGCCAGCCATTTGGAAACCCGCCCTTATTGACAAACGAGTCCCCAACACGATGAATGACACCAGACCCACACTCACAAGAGCCACACAAGATGTCACCACCACACATCCACGCAGAAAGCAGACTCAAACCCACACTGATAATGAGGCACGACCAAGGACCAGAAGCCAGACCGCAGCTGCATCATTAGCCACTTTTAACCCCTCCAATCCATACATGAATCAGACCAACACCCTCCATGAAAAGCCCTCAAGACCACAAACCCGAAGCCAAACAACAACAATGCAGCTCACCAGCTCAAATCCCCCTGCAACTCAGACTAAGCTGAGCACAACCAAGCCCCCACCCAAACAGAACACACCCCCAGCCAATCAGAGCACAACCAACCCCCCATCCAATCAGAGCACAGCCAAGCCCCCAACCAATCAGAACACACCTCCACCCAATCAGAACACAGACAAGCTCCCACCCAATCAGCTCCCACCCCCACTAGTAGTTAAAAGGAAGGGTCAGCTGCAATCTCACATTGCTCCTGGAAGAACGAAGCTGAGAACACCAGCCTGAAGATGACGAATGAGACTTCGTCGAAACGTCGCCAAGATACTTCCAATTCTACGCGGGAGAAGACCCGAATAACCAAAGATCTACATACAAACACCCACGAAAACCTCAGAATATATATATATATATATATATATATATATATATATATATATATACACACACACACACACACACACACACACACACACACACACACACACACATATACGTATATAGAATAAAATTTCCAGGTCTCTAATATTTAGGGAAATAGTTTTCACTGAATTTTTTAGAACATCTCTACGTGATTAACATTTTCTCACATCCAGGCAAATTTAGAAAGCTTATTCACAGAATTTTACCAATATTCTTGCATGATAGCATAACATTAAACATGTGTAACATTAATATTCTTTTTGCATTGATGCCCTCCACCCTTTGAAAAGCACCCCTTTCTCTTCTCCTTCCCTCTACCTCATTCCCCACTCTGCCATTCCTTCATATCTAACCTGTCTATACTCCAATCCCACTTAGACTACTATTGAATCCTCTTCATTGATTAAAAGAAGAGGTGACCTAGTCAGATTCCATCTCTCCCTTCCCAGACATTAAACTCCCACATTTAATTTAATTTCTTTAGTTCCTTAGCCACAGTTTTACCTGTGACTTCCCATGAAACCAGAGTGTGCTGGTTGAATAATTAAAGTTAGTTTAATTTTCATACCAAAACACTGTAGCTTTTACAATCTTGGTATCGACAATGGATATCTTGGTATCTTTATTGAGCATCTTTATTAATTTGTTTGTTTGCTTACTTATTTATTTATAAAATTTGCTACCCATCCCATATCCAATGACTCTGGGTGGTCTATAACAGAAAAACATTGACAAACAAATCATCCATCCACACAGTAGCTAAAAAACACAGCAGATAAAAATATTAACAGATAAAATCATAGAGAGAAGATGGCATAGAAGGGAGCCGGACACTCGCAATGGGAACATTTGTGGTCCCCCCCACAAATGTATTTGCCTTTTAATACTGTTTTATGTGTTTCTGAATTACTTCAAATTTTGTTTTTAATACGCCCCATTTCGATGCATAATGTGAAAGATTGCTGTCGATAACATTTCAACATAACCAAATATTCAGAATTGATGCCAGATTTTAAAACAATAATAACATGTTTGTCTGTACATTTCTTAATTGGTATTCTATCAGCAGAAGGCTCTGTTTCTTGATGATAAATAATTATATGCTTAGCATTGTTGTTTACGTACATCATTTTTTACCTGAGACTGTTTTTAGTGTTGTAGCTAATTAGACCGCATGAAGTATGCTCTCTTTTCCTAGGCTTACAAAGTTTTTACTACATGCATATAAAAGTGAAAGTGACCCACTTTCATTGAGACTCTTCCTTTTCCATGCTTGATGCTTAGTTTGTGCCATGTGAGCTACTTTGGTGTAGTGGTTAAGATGCTAGCCTAGAAAACTAGGAGACGGGAGTTATAGGCCACTCTCATCTAGCCAAGGTTGGCTAGATGACTTTGGCCGACTCATTCTTTTTCAACCCAAACCACCTCACAGGATGGTTGTGGAGAAAATACCATGTTTTCCCAAAAATAAGATCCTGTCTTATATTTTTTTGAACCCCGAAATAAGCGCTTGGCCTTATTTTCAGGGAGGTCTTATTATTTTGGGGCACGTGGAGCAAGGCAGGGCTTCTCTTGTCATCTTACCTGATTTCCAGCTCTGTCTCCCTAACCCTCACCAGAGTAAATGGCGGGGACCGGCTGCACATGTGTTTAAATATTTTCAAGGAGGGTTTATTTTCAGGGAGGGCTTATTTTAGTGCATGCGCTCAAAAGCCTAATTGGGCTTATTATCTGGGAGATCTTATTTTCAGGGAAACAGGGTAGGAGGAGGAAGGAGTATTATGTATGTTCGCCACCTTGAAATATTAAAGCCTTAAGACTTGGAAAATAACCCTTAGAACACAAATATTTATATATTTATATACACACACACACACACACACACACACTTTTTATATACTGTTACATATTATAATTGCCTGAGATTTGAATATTTTTTGGTTTCACACCACATAATCTCACTTTCTATGGTAAGAAATGGAGTCGCTTTTAAACATGAATCTTTTTCATTATTATGCTTCAAGAATTAGTCTGAAAATGAAGATTTCTAATTTTTTTCCCTGAATTAATCTTCAGATAAAAAGATAAGTTTTTAAAAATTATTTTTATTTATGATGGGCCATTACTTTTATTAATGTTCTTATGAAAGTATGCAAATGTATTACCCAATTGTTTTCTAACATATATACGCATTTCTATGATCTATTTATAGTAAAAAAGTCTGGAATGTTTGAAACTGAGAATCGTAGTCTAAAATAAATATATTCCATAATTTCTGAACTGCTACAATAGTGCAATTAATGCTTGTGGCTGAAAATAATTATTACTATACGTATTATAATGCTGCTAACCTCAATAAGAACTAGAATGATTTCTTAATAGAATACTTTAAAAGAGTTTATTAATTCCATGACAGTTATAAGAAAGGAGTTCTATAGTTATAGCTGTCTCTGCTAACAAAAGATTTAATGTTCCATTAATATAGACCGTAATGTAAAGCCTAATGTTCCATTAAAGTATGAAGATAGTAGAAGGATGATTATCCTTAAATTGAACTTCAGTCTTCCACATTATAGCTACTTCAAAAGTTATGGCTGCCTGAATTCAACTTATGTTTATAGTTTGGTAAATTACTACACAATGATATGAAATCTTACAGGTACCATATCTCTAAGATTGTGTACCCCGTTTCTCCGAAAATAAGACATCCCCAGATAATAAGCCCAGTCGGGCTTTTGAGCGCATGCACTGATATAAGTCCTCCCCTGAAAATAAGCCCTCCCCAGAAATATTTAAATGCATGTGCAGCCGGTCCCCGCCATTTCCTCTGGTTTCCTCCACGCACCCCAGAATAATAAGACATCCCTGAAAATAAGGCCACTTCTTTTGGGGTTCAATAACGCTTCTTTTGGGGTTCAAAAAATATAAGGCAGGGTCTTATTTTCAGGGAAACACGGTAGTTCTTGGGCAGCACATCTTTCCTTCTCTAGATTTGTGCAAAAGATTGTAGACTGATTACTCAACGTATGAGGAAAGAATTCTATGTAATGAAAGATTCCTTTTTTTATATGTATTGCTTGTCTCTGTACTGATCACATCACATATTTAATAAAATCAATTCTTGTGTGGGACACACATCGCATGAAAAAGATTTTGAAATGTTTTAAAGCAATAAAATCGGTGGCAGGTATTCAAGAATTGAAAATTGCTGGTTTATGATGTGTAGTAATGTATTCAATTGTACAGTGCCCAGGTAAGGTTTCTATTGCCAAAGGGAGCAATTTCTGAAGCGGCATGATTTTCAGTGAATCTGATCTATGGCATGCATGAGATATGCCTGGGAACATAGCTCCTTCAGGGAAGTGGTTTGTTTTTAAAGCAGTATCATCAGTCAGATGAAACTATTGACCATTTGAATTAAGACCATTTCCACTGTCAGGTTGGACACAGAAATGAGTGAAGAATTACAAAGTTCTTGTTCTTAGTTGCGAAGTCATGTCCAACCCATCGTGACCCCATGGACAACGTTCCTTCAGGTCTTCCTGTCCTCTACCATCCTCTGGAGTCCATTTTAGCTCACTCCTATTGCTTCAGTGACTCCATCCAGCCACCTCGTTCTCTGTCATCCCATTCTTCTTTTGCCTTCAATCTTTCCCAGCATTAGGCTCTTCTCCAGTGAGTCTTTCCTTCTCATTAGGTGGCCAAAGTATTTGAATTTCATCTTCAGGCTTCTAAAGAGCAGCCAGGGTTGGTTTCCTCTAGGACTGACCGGTTTGATCGCCTTGCAGTCCAAAGGACTTGCAGGAGTCTTCTCCAGCATCATAGTTCAAATGCCTCAATTCTTTGGCGCTCAGCCTTTCTTATGGCTCTCTACACCTTCCTTAGCCACACGTTGTAGCCATATGTCTTTAAAACCTTTAAGTCATTTGTCTGCCACTACAAACATATATTGAAAAAGTTTCACTTGTACAACCAAGTGGTCTTCGCAAACATACTGTTTTGGAAAGCCATTCTACTATGTTTACCGAAATCCCTTCCTGGTTTCCCTAAATGGCATTTGGTAACACTACTTTGAATATGATGATGCATGGGAACGTGGAAGAACTATGCATTGTTGATAATAAAAATATTTAATGTCAAAAGGGATTTAGCCTAGCTGGCAACTTTTAAAGAATAGATTTCTATTCTAGAATAAAAATGGAGCCATACAAGACTATTTGAAGTAACCCCTTATGATTCAGTAGTCTTTTGTAAGCTACTAGAAGGGAATTGTATATTGTTGTGGCCCATCAGCGGCCTGTGCAGATTGTAGCTGATTCTGACAGCAAGGAGCTGGTGTGGTGTTGCTCCAGCAGCCTGTGCAACTGGCACTTGAGTCAGACAATGAGGAGGCTGGAGAAGATATGGTGCCAGAGGCAGGGATTCAGCCAGGGCCTTCAGAACCTCCTGAAGCTCCTTTAAGTGAAGAGGAGGATCCTCTTCTTGATACACAGGCGCGCAGAGCTGCCAAAAGGCAGGAGCGGCTCCTCAGAAGGAGGTCTCCTCGAGTGTAAGGCTTGGGGCTAATTGGCCATTCCCTTAGCCTATTTAAGGAGGAATGCCGACTGAAGCAATTTGTAGGGAACAACTTTAGTTCACTCTACTTTGCGTCTGGATACTCTGCAAATTGCTTCTGGGCTTTCTGCCAACTTTAGTAAGATTGTGATTACTTTATTTTTGGTTTCTGGTAGGCTGTTAAGAAAGTTTATTAACAGCCTTTGTTTTGAAAAAGACTGAGTTATTTTAGTAACTTAAGTTTTATACAAACATTGTGTGTGCTGTGTTCTTTGGGGTCCATAGCTGGGCAGAACATATATAGGAGTGACAAATGTTAATCAAATGCTCTTGCTTCCTTTAATCCCTAGTTTTTTTTTCATCAAAGGTCCTGACAGCTGTATATAAATTTTGCTGTAACTTTTTCCATGAATCCTGGTTTCAGCAAGAAAAGTCCTCGACTTATAACAGTTCATTTCTGATCATTCAAAGTTACAAAGGCATTGAAAAAAGTGACTTATGACCATGTTTCACACTTACAGCCATTGTAGCATCCTCCCATGGTCACCTTGTCAAAATTTGGATGCTTGGCCACTGACTCAGTGGCCAAGGTAGTTGCAATGCCCTGGGATCATGTGATCACCTTTCTCAACCTTCTGATAAGCAAAGTCCAATGAAGAGGCCAGATTCATTTTACAGCCTTGTTCTTAACAATTGGAATGATTCACAACACTGGCAAGAAAGGTCATAAAATGGGGCAAAAATTCACTTAACAACTTTCTTGCCTGGCAGCAAAATTGAGCTCAGTTGTCAAAAATTGTGGGCTACCTGTATTTGTAATTTATAAATTGTATATATCATTTACACTTGCTGCATATGACGTTTCTGTTGGGGGCCCACAAACAGAACCTTAAAAACAATGTAACTAAACAAGCAATGAAAATCATATTTTAAAAAAATCCCAATAAAATAGTTCCAGGCTTTAAAAAAATTGCTAATTAATAGGCCAGCATTAACAACAAGCTATTAAAATAAACATAAAGTTGTCACATATAAAAAATTATTCAGTCAATGATCAGAACAATAAAGGTATTTGGACAGTGAAGTTGCATTAGAATAATATAGCAGAATAAACACTAATTTAATACCTTATGTAAAATTTTAATGACATCACATGTAACCTAACTCACTCTGGAAAACCAACCAACAGATTGGAAGAGGTACGTCTTTCCCGACCTATATACCTTTCGCCATGCCCTTAAGACTGTTCCAACAGGCTGGGCTGGCTAAATAAATGAATTTTAAAGGGTGTTTTAGTTTTTGAGTTTTTAATATAGGGCTAAATTATTTAATAGGTTTTAAACTGTTTTTAAATTTTGTGATATCTGTTGTTTTACTGTGGCTATGCATTGCCCTGAGTTCCTTGGGAGAAGGGTGGTATAAGAATTTAATCAATCAATCAATCAATGTAACAAAGAAAGAGCATTTAACAAAATGTTCAAACCATCATAGAATATTTAATTTCACAGAATAGCAAAATAATATTTATGATTATTCAATACACATTATAGACCTACATGGAAGAGGGAGATGCCAGATTTTCAGTCTGGCTTCCTAAAAGATTGAGAAACACGAGAATTATTGCTGAAACAGGCTGGATTGTAGAGAAATCTAAACAGTAGAAAAAAAAGTGAGTGTATTCCTTATTTATTATTCACCAGATATTTGGTGTTACAAGAACTACTGGTACTGAGTTAATTATTTCCATACCTTGTTTTTTTTTTAATCACTTTCCAATTTGAGCAAAACCATCATATTCTATTGGAAATAGCTGCTTCTAGAAAGTTGTTTGAATGACTTCTTTTGAAATGTGCTGCCATGTAGAAGTCATTTTGTAATTATTTTTTAAAAATCTGAGATATCGAAAATCACCCAGTTGCACAAGGAGTTCCTTGAAGAAAGATGCTATATCTCCCTGATGATTTAAGCTGCCCTTTATATTTTACAGCTATTATATTTCCAATTAATTGGAATAGATACTGCCACTGTTGTATCCAGTCTCCTTCCCTCCCTCCCTCTCTCCCTCTCTCTCTCTCTCTCTCTCTCTCTCTCTCTTTTTATTATCATTTTTTAAAATTTTATATTACATATACATATCAATGTGTGTACACTGGGTGCCATACATTTCAGTGCAGATAAAATAATATCATTAATCATTGTTACCACATTCATCATTACTACTAGAAATTATATATTTCTAGTAGTAATACATGTTTATAATGACCTCCAAGGTCTCTTCCACCTCTATTACTGTTACATAATGTTACATATCAAATTGTAATCTTTCATTATTTCATATTGTTTTTTTTTTTAATTTGATTTATATGCCGCCCTTCTCCGGAGACTCAGGGTGGCTTGCAGTGCGTTAAGCAATAGCCTTCATACTTTTGTATATTTATGCAAAGTCAGCTTATTGCCCCCACACTCTGGGTCCTCAATTTACCCACCTTAGAAAGGATGGAAGGCTGAGTCGACCTTGAGCCTGGCTAGGATTGAACTCGCAGTAATTGCAGGCAGCTGGATGTTAAATGCTGCCTTAATAGGAGGCAGTAGCCTCCTACGCCATTCAGGCTCAAACATACATAATACTACTGCCATTCAGTTTCTAAACCTCCCTCTTATCATTGCACTTATTTTATAAAAATGTGTATACTAATATTCCCCCTTTCTCTTATTTCTGTTTTTATTCTAATTATTTTATTCTATTCTATTCTAATAGTGTTCATGTCACCATTATATTAAAAGACGTTCCCTTTGTATTACAATACTATCCTTCATTATTTCATTGTTCAATATTTAAATATACAATTCTAATACCAATCACAATATTATTTAAACATACAAATTAATTCTATTCATATTCTTTACATTTGTCCAATCTATATGATTCCACTATTAATACACCTGTTTATATTAAAATATGTTCTTTCATTATTTTATTACTCATTATTTCACTTTATTATTCCACTACAAATCGTAATATTATTTAAATATAATAATAACATTATTCAATCTCTAATTTTCCCATTTTTAATACTTAGTTCTTATTCATATTTCCCATATTTCACTCATAATCTATATTAAAATATCCTTCATTGTTTCATTATTCAATGTTTCAATATACTATTCTAATGCCAATCACGATATTATTTAAACATACAAAATACCTCTCATATTCTTTGCTTTCATCCAATCTATATGATTTTAGTATTAACACACATGTTTATATTAAAATATGTTCTTTTCGTTATTTAATTGTTCAGCGTTTTACCAATCACAATGTTATTTCAGTTTAATAATACCATCATTCAATCTCTAATTTTCCCATTTTATTACTTTTGTTTCATCGCGTAAAGGTATATGTACAAATAATCCCACAATCTCTTATTGAACACATTCCTATCTGTTCTAATTTCTCCTCATGCCACCATTATAAAAAAAAGAAAGAAAAAGAAAAAAAAAGATTTTTTTTCTTTCTTTTTCCTATCCGCCTTCTATCCATCATCTCTTGCCCGCATCAATACTTTAATTCTTATTCCTTTTTTAACTGGCAAGTTTCTCTCTATGTTTATGTGTGTGTGTGTGTGAGTATTCTTCCATTGAAGCATATCCAAATCTAGGGCACTGCCTAGACAAGTCCCTGCAGTTTTCTTGGCAAAATTTTTTTCAAAAGCGGTTTGCCCTTGCCTCCTTTCTGGAGCTGAGAGAAAGTGACTGGCCAAACTTGCTTTGGAATTAGAACTCACGGTTTCCTGTTTTTTAGCTTGGTATCTTAACCATTACACCAAATCGGCTCTCATACAGCATACATTGATGTACTAATCAATAATTATTTTGATTACAATCTTTTCTCATAACTTCTCAAGGCATAGATTCGAGGTCTGTATGTGTGTGTGATGTCCCTCTGCTTCAAAAGAAACAGCAAGGTTAAGTCAATCTAATATATACCATCAGTAATTAAATTTGGCCTTGAAGATCTCTGAATTGTCCAAAATCATATAAGAATTGCCTGTTTGCCCATTTTCTGTTGATTGCATGCTATGTTATAGAGACAATTTTCTATTGTTTACTCCAGCATTTTAATTAGTGCTGAGAATGTTACGTTGATAAAACAATCAGACTTGTCTTTATTTCAACGATATTATTTTCCTCACTGCTGCCAAAATCTCCTCCTCTCCAGAAAATCCAATTAACAAAATTATGATGAATAAGGTTGTTGCTATTAATGTCTGTTAGTGTGTTTACTGTTTCTGTACTTGCTTCACAGCCCTGCCATTGTGTGTGGGTAAAATACAATGCAATGTTAGCTTTAATCTATTTACCATATCTTGCGACTTTTGTAGTCCTGAAAACTTTCCTAGAATCTCTCTCAGTGTAGCCAACATTTATTTTATTACTTTCAAATTTCTGTTCTGGTTCTTTTATTGATAATAGTGAGCAAAAGCGACTTGTTTTTGATGGTATAGATCCATTAGCCCAGATCAACATTGTCCACTATAAATTGTGAAAACATATGTAATATAAGCATGTAATATAAGCATAATGAACCTTGGTATGTTTCGGTTGTTGGAAATTAGAAAATTGTGTCTTAGATTTCTTTTTCAAGTAAGTTGCCAGGGCAATCATACAAATACAAATGGAAGTTACAATTTTAGTGTTTTCCTACTTCTACTTGTTCTTGTTAATATTTAAGAATGGACAATATGCAAAATTGCAAAACGTATAGCTATAACTAAAAACAAAAGTATGTTTTAGAAAGAAAACTGACTAAACTTGAAGTCAACTGACTTCAAGTTTACAGGATCTACCGTATTTTTCAGCGTATAAAACACACCTTTCCCCCCCCAAAAAGGGGGTAAAAATCTGGATGCGTCTTATACTCCTAATGTAGCCACGCCCAGTTTCTCAAACAGAGGTTTCAGAGGTTAAAAACGAAGCTTTAGAAAAAAAGCCCCCAAACAGAGCGTCAGAAAAAAAGCCCCCAAACAGAGCGTCAGAAAAAAAGCTCCCAAACAGAGCTTCAGAGGCATTTTTTCTAAAGCTCTGTTTCAGAAGTTTCAGAGGCAGAAAAAAAAGCAAGGCACAGAGCTCACAACCAAGGAACCTGTGCTAAAATTCTCCTCTGGGAACAGCTGATTGGGGTATTCCGGGAGGCTGATCCACCTGCCAATCAGCTTTTTTCTTATTTTCCTCCCCAAAAACTAAGGTGTGTCTTATACTCCGGTGCGTTTTATACTCCGAAAAAATATGGTAATATGAATTTTCTAGAGTTCTGAGCGCTATGAAACAGAGATGGATGCTATTAAGGTGTTGTAATGTTGGGATTTGTTGTGATTACCAAAAGGGTTTGAGGCTCATAGATATTTCAGACAATTACTTATGGAATTGTTGTTTGCATTGAGAAACATAAAATTGTATATTCAGCATTATTAGAAGATTCTAGCATGTTGGGGAAGCGCTTATATTCTACATTGTAGATTTTCAAATTCGGGAGACAGATGGCATGGCAGCCACTTGCCTTAAGTACGTATTACCTAAAAGTATTTATAACTATCTAGCTGTAATGAAAGCTTCTGCAGTAATTTGGAATCTACTTTGTCTATGTTCTATCTACTTTCAATCATCCAGCCAGTCAGATGGACTTCAAAATATCAGAGCAATACTCCTGTGTGATTAGGAATGACAATTGTGGTGCTAATATACTTTCTTTTGTTATTGAGAAAATATGGACGTATGAAAAGATAATCAGTAAGCTTGTTAATTAACAAAAAGAGATATCAAGAGAAATCTTGTATTTTAGGACTTTGAAAGTAGAAAAGGATTCAGGAGAAATGAGCTAAGAACAATAAGAATAATTAGTAGCAGTACTACTACTTGTAGTAATTTTTTGATAGCAAAATATATACTCTCTTGTGTTCAAAAGTAAGCGCTATTTCAGATTATAATAGTCTGAATTAAAAGCAAGCAAAAGTATATTATTCCTCCTTATATTTAAGTTGCTTAAAATAGAAGGCTAAATAATTAAAATTGATTATTGAAGTGTCTTCTTTAAAACCCTTTGTTTCATAATGTAAAAGCTATTGTTAATATTCAGCAAGCACATTCGTTAGCATAATTTTAAAGACTACTATCTCTTTCATATGTAACATGAAACTGCTGTAATATGGAAAGAAATGAAAATAACTATGTGAGTAATATTGGTAGTGGTAAAATTAGTAATGGAAATGCCAAAAATGTTTTAAAAGGTACAAATTTTTAAGCTTTATGAAGAGATTGGAAGCTAATTGCATTAATGTAATTATGAAGGCAGAAATGTACTTCGAAGAGATTATCTTTGGTCCTTGTTTAGCTATACTTGATTATTTTTTAGGAATAAGAAAGCATAAAGTTGTTTGGGTCTTTTGAACATGAAACTTTTAAAATGGTCTTTATTCAAAGAACAAAGAAAAAATCTCTACTTTATTTTGGCAAATAATTTTCTTCTCCCCATTTAATTATCAAAATGGTAATGTTAAAAAAATTAACCAGCTGGTGCAAGCATTGAAATGTATGCCTATATTAATAATATTTGGAATGATTAGGCTGTTAGTTTCTTAAAAGTATGAAGGGCTTTTTCATCAAATGAGAATTTTTTCATGTAATTGATGTTTTCTTTATGTTGTTCAGGCTTGAACACCATCAACCATTTTATTAATTAACTTTTTTCATTTAATTAAATTGAAATTTGCATATTGTGAAACCTCAAGTTAAAACCATATTTTAAGTTGACATGACAGAAGGAATAATTTCTTTTTTCATGAAATCCCAAGGACGAACCCACTGCTAGAAAGAAATTATATTTGATAATTCATTAAACTTGGTTAATACTACTTAAATATATGTTTACAATAAATTTGTTTTATAGTAGGCTTGAAAGAGCCAGTTGAAAAATCTAAACTTTAGTTTCAACTTATTTGTTTATAGTCATTTTTGTTCTTGGAAGCAAAGTTTTCCCATTTTAATTTTAAATTGGATAGAGTGGGTACTTGAAAATAATACATAGTAAATACAGAGAGCAAAACTCTTAACCTCTATTCACCAGGGGTGGGCTGCTGGGAGTTCTCAGGGGTTCGGGAGAGCCTCTAGCTAAGATTCTCTGCAGTTCGGAGAACCCCCAAATTCCACTCCTGGCTGGCCTCGCCCACCCCTCCCCTCCCTTCCCCTCCCAGGAGTCCCCACGCAGCCCGTTTTGGATGTAAGTGCAGGGTACATGGGGAGGCTTGGGGAGGGCGAAAAACGGGCTTACTGGAATGGGCCCATTTGTGGCCTCCAGAAGGCCTCTGGAGCCTGGGGAGGCTGTTTTCGCACTCCCACAGGCTCAAGGAAAGCCTTGGAGCCTGGGTAGGGCAAAAATGCCCACTCTGCTGTGGTGCAGGAGGCCGATGAGGCCACGCCTACCATGGTCATGGCCACACAGCAACCAGGCGGAGAACCCCTTGCTAAAATTTTTGAAGCCCACCTCTGCTATTCACTGATTGATAGCTGGCAGTCAGCTGATACCTGTGCTTCAATCCACATTCAAGAGGGGAAGATGTCCTTTCTCACATATGGTGACAGATGTGTTTGATTCACAGATACAATCATACGAATGACACCTACCCTTCCTGGGTAGGGGAAAAAAAACTTTATTCTTTCAAAAAAATAAACAGAACTTTGAGGAAGTTGTTACTGTTCATGAATTGGCAAAAGAAGTGGGGTCTGCCATCTTCCCAGCAGGTCTGATGACTTGAATTACCTGAAGAATCTGGAAAAGGTACAGAAAAAAATATTGACTAGCAATGGCAATAGCACTTAGACTTATATATTGCTTCATAGTGCTTTAAAAGTCCCCTCTAAGCTTACAGTGTCAGCATTTTGCCCCCAACAATCTGGGTCCTTATTTTACCAACCTAGGAAGGATGGAAGGCTGAGTCAACCTTAGCCGGTCAGAATCGAACTTCTGGCAGTTGGCAGAATTAGCTTGCAATACTGCATTTTAACCACTGTGCTACCCACGGAGTTTTGCTTCAAATAGATGCTATTTAAGAAAGAGTAGATAATCAAGTTTACCAAAATACTGTTAGGATGTTGAAATTAATTTGCTTTTAAGCCTTGTAGTCTCTCCTTATTTCTGCAGGACTACGGCACCCCATGGAAAATCAATAAACAATGCTTATTTTGCTTTTTATTAATTTCTTGCAATTTTTGTTCTTTGAAACAAAAAAAATGATGCTCTAGCTTGTTGATTATAGCAAACCACTATCATTGTGGTTTTGCAAGAACCCTGCATCTATTTGTCCAAATTGGGCTTCGTATTTTGTTTTTAATTTGTTTTTTAAAAGTTTGATTTTGTTTATGTCTTGCAAGATTTATTTTTTTTCTAAAATAATGGAGAAACCTCTAGGACATGAGTTATCAAACTTTTTTATGTAAACCATTATATATTTTAGACTTTGCAAGCCAAGAGGCAAAATCAAGGGTATTACATATACTTATGAAGCAAGTGAGAAACCATTTTTATTTGATAAAATTCAAATTCAAATAATAATAATAATAATAATAATAATAATAATAATAATAATAATAATAATAATAATAATAATAATAATAATACTCAGAACAGCTTACATCCTCCGATGATACCTTAACAGTTTCTAGGTCCTTGGTTAGGACTCGAGCTGCTGAGCTATTAACCTCAAAGGCTATGAATCTCACTACAGATGAACCAATAATAATAATAATAATAATAATAATAATAATAATAATAATAATAATAATAATAATATACAAACTATTTTGTAATACAGATCTGCTAATGCTGATCTATCTGTTAATGCTGATCTGTAATTAAATTTAAGTATTTCATCTGTGAAAATGTCTTTTACACAAATATGTATTATTGATATTGCTATCAATGCATGAGCATATGATTTTAATTGAACATATAAATTGCTCGGAAGGCATTTATAAACTTTTATTAGATCTTCTCTTGAAGCTTGCCTTTTAGCATATTATTACATTGCAAATTAATTGCAATTGAAATTTAGGTGGAAGCTCCTCAATTGCATAGTTAAATAAAATTTGAAATATGGGAATTTCTTTTGCACTTACATCAAGGTGTGGAAACTTCTACTGGAAGTTTAGATTGGACTTGGAAGATTTTTCTGCTGCAAATGTATGTGGCAATGGAGACCTTGATTCTTATTTTAACTTTTGACAGCACAGGAAGTTTATAAAGCAGGTTGACATTATTTGTGATTGAAAGAACATTAGCTGTCATCAAAATGATTTTATTTCAGAATACATTTTGGATATTAATACTGTTTTGCCGTATAAGTTTAGGCTGAATTCGTTAAATACTATCGAGTCTGAAGCAAAAGCAAATTTTCAAAGCCCTTCAGTGTTTGATTTTAGTACCTGGAACAGTACTATTTATGCAGAAAACTCTCAGCCCTGAACTCAAAAATCAGAATAAAACATTACTACTGGGAATCATCAAACTGCTGTAGGGTAGGGCAAGTCATGTTATTCAACTTCTGTTTTTGTTTTTGAAAAAAAAGATCTTGGAATTGATTATGGTTAAGTCTATGAAAGTGAAAGAAATTAATTGTTGACACTACTGGTTGAATAGATTCAAATATTTTCTGCAAAGTGCCTGTTGATGAATAGTACAATGAATAATCATTCATTTTAAATACCTTACATTTTAACAAGCTTTGCAAATTTGTCCAGCTAAGCTTTTTTCTGTTCCACTTATATTTTTAACATCATCGGTTTTAACACATCTTAACAGATACTGTTTAAGATTGAACGGGGATATTTTCTATGAAAATATTCTGTTCTGTAGTTGTTTCATGCAGACTACTCATAGAGATTAATCCTCCAGTGATCTCAATGTCAGCATTGATTCCTTGAATAAACAAGAACTCATCAAGAGCTAAGAAAAACCATTCAAAATAATTTCCCTTGTTTTTTAATTGACTATTGATGTTGCTCTCAGTGTCCGCAACTTTTCAAGCAACTGTTTTCATCAAAAAGCTAATAGTCTTAAACAAGTTTATTTTCTGTAGATACATTTTTTCAGCTGCTGCAATCAAACACAATTTCATTAATCATCACTGGTAAATGGCTTTCCTTACTTTCCTTACAAATCAGCCACTTGAAACTTGCTGTAGCGACAGCCTCATTTTCATTTTTTTATTATTGTGAATTTATTATCATTTTTGTAATGTTGATAACATAATAATCAGTATTCCATTATATGACAGTTGAATCCACTTTTCTTTTCTTGACGTGATAGATATCCATTGGTAAGAAAAATTAAATATTGCAATATGGCGATATGCATGGGACTTGAAACCCTGTTGTAACCTGCATTATTGCAATTCGTAGTGTATTGAACAGCAGTGCAAAATGGTGAAAATGTGACATATGGTCTCTGTCTCAGCTACTCAGTTCTTCTGTTATAGCGTGAAAGCAGCCAAGAACAATATAAACAAACAAGCATGGCTGCATTCCAATAAAACTTCATTTATGGACGCTGAAATTTAAATTTCATATAGACGTCACGAAACAAAAGTTCTTTTTCCAATCATTTTCAACCAGAAAAGCATTTTACCTTGTGGGCCATACAAAAACAGGCAGTGAACCAACATTGGCCCTGTAGGCTACAGTTTGCCAACATGTGCTTTATACATCTAGAGCAGTAGTGGGTTTCAAAATTTTTACTACCAGTTCTGTGGGTGTGGCTTGGTGGGCATGGCATGGCTTGGTGGGCGTGGCTTGATGGGTGTGGCAGGGGAAGGATACTGTAAAATTTCCATTTTCTCCTGATCAGCTAGGACTTGGGAGGTAGAGAATAGATGGGGGCGGGGCCAGTCAGAATTTTTACTACTGGTTCTCTGAACTACTCAAGATTTCCACTACCGGTTCTCCAGAACTGGTCAGAACCTGCTGAAACCCACCTCCGATCTAGAGGGCTTCCTTTGCCAAGAAGGAAGTAAAAATATGGGTCTCCTCTGCTCCTAATCCTAACGTTTTAATTATTCTAATCATACTTATGATGAAGATATTGCTGTTGGTAACTGAAAATGGTAACATGTTTCATTTCTTTCTTGGTCAATATGAAGAGTATAACATTCCTGTAATAAGTCCCTGAGCAATGAAGCAATGAAGCTGAATGAGGACCCAGTTGTGGAGGCAGAAAGCTGACTTTGTATAAAATATACAAAAGTATGAAGGCTATTGCTTAACACATTGTAAGCCGCCCTGAGTCTCTGGAGAAGGGCGGCATATAAATCAAAATTTTTTTAAAAAGGCACATATTTGTTACTCATTAGCTATGTTTGCCCTCCTGTTTACTACTCTACATCCAGATTTCCTCTTTACCCCATATGTTCTCTGTGTTAGTTGCAAAACAGTTCTTCGACAATGTTCAAATTTTTATGTATGCTCTTTTTTTAAAAAAAACAAACTTCTCTGTAACTCTATTTAAGAACTCTGGCATTCTGCTCTTAACAGGAAAACCAGCAAATAGATTTAATAAAAGAATTATTTGGATCTTCTCCAATTATTGGAATTCATTATGGTTTTGTACCATATCTCTATTCTTTAAATATTAAACAATTGAATACAAAAATATTTTTTCTACCAAATTAATGAATTTGGATAAATATTGTGTAAGACATTTTAAGAAAGTTTTGAATATGATTTGGGGAGGGTAAGTTATGATTTTTAAAAGAAAATGAAAACTCATTCTTTCTGAACAATTGGTTTTTATAAGCTACTCAACCTACTCTGAGAATAGGCTGGCTGCTTATCTATCCATTCTTTTACTTCTTCAGTTTCCACTTTGGATAAACTGTCATACCTCTAACTAGTTTGTTTTTTAGGCTTGTCTTTATGTTTTGTAATGAATAAAATATTAAGTAATTTTTAGTGTTGGAGTTAGGGTTAAGGTGACGTGCATTTACAATATATTCTAGCAAATTTTATTTTGTGTAATTGGTTTATACATTCCCTTTTTATTCTATGAAGTTTTTAGCTTGAATTGTTGAGATTGTTCATACAAATAGAAGAATCATATTCTGAAAGAATGAATAAGTCAAAAGGGAGGGGAAATCCAAAACAGTTATAGCTGGATGAAGGTAAAAAGAAAAAAAAAGAGAGAAAACTCTGTATTTTAATAAGCATAGTGGAATTAAGAATATTTGCAGTTATCAAGACATATGGACAAAAGTATGGAGAAAAGTGTCGTGAAAAGTATTTGTGTAAACTAAATACAGTGTCATGGCCCTGTTGGAGCCCGGGGCAGAGGAGGAGGAGGAGGAGGAGGAGGAGGAGATGGAGCAGGGGCTGATGGAGTGGGAGGGCGCAGTCACTATGACCTGGCGATGAGGACAAGGCAGTCCCGAGTCCCTCGGGCTTTGGAAGAGTAGGCAGGGAGGAAAAGAGGGGTGCAGGCTGACCAAGGAAGGGCGGAGGAGATGGAAAGGGCAGGCAGCAGAGCAGAGGAGGGGCGGAGCTTCAAAAATGAGCAAATGTTTCCCCCACTCGATCCCCGAGTACGGAGAATGGAGAGGTGGCAGAGTCAGCACAGGGTGACCCGACTTCTTGGGAGGAGGGCACCCCGCCCCTTCTCCCAAGGCTCACCTGGAGAGTAGCATTTAAGGAGAGCCGTGGGGAGAGGTTTTTGGACGGAACAAGTGTTGTATTTTGCAGCAACACGCTCCATGGCTCCAAGAAGAACTTTGCTCCAGAACCCTTGCTGACATGGACTGAGGTTTGAGCCTTTGCTTTGACATTCATCATGAACTTTGCCAAGTTTCAGAGCCTGTCTTGTCCCTGGAGAGGTGCTGCTCCTGTGAACTTTCACTGCTGGGAAGTTGCATGAAGTGTCTGCGGGCGTGTCTGTTCGAACCTTGCTCTTGGACCGTAAGGGTAACCTGGGGGCGGAGACCTTGGAGAATGGACTGGGAATTGTTCGATTGTGGGGGATGGTGGTTGAATAAAAGTTGTCAAACTTCTGACTAGCATTTGTAGCTTGTGCGCCAACCCCAGGCAACAGCATACAGTTAGATTTCTTTTTTTTAAAATTATCTCCTGTGTTTAATTTGTTTTACTTCTTCCTTTTCCTTTGCTGCCTTTTGTGCAACGCTGCTTATCTCAAAAGCAAATAACATGGTGATGGGTAATTCATATTTTATGCCTTCATTCCAAAAATCATGTAAGAAGTAGGATCATACTGTTTTGTTTTCAAATGCAGATCCTTCATCATACTATTTCAAGCCCTCAATAAATTAAAATAAAATTTAAAAAATTGTGGTTTTTAAAAAGGATTCCCATGCTTCTAAGTTAACTGTAGTGCTTATGTTTAAAAGAAACATCATTAACTGTGCTTTAAATTTAAATTAAGTCCCATGTGCTATTTCTATTTTAGAGAGAAAATTTGGATGATTGGATTTATTTGAGGAGGAATGTGAATGCAGTTTTAAAATAGAGCTGTAGTGAAGACTAGTTTTTCAATACTTATTTTGATTTGAGTTTTAGATTTCATTTGCCATCAAATGAGACCGGCATTATTTTAGCATTGACAATAATGTCAAATTCTGATCCAATGATTGGGATGTGAAAGAGTAGCCAAATGTTTTGAAAAGATTGGGGAAAAGGGAGAAGAAACCTGCAATTTCAAAACATTTGAAATAAAGAGCCTCCTAGATGTTGATATATGAATTTTGATTAACATCTCAAAAGAGAACATTCCCCCATAGTTATATTTTAATTCTGTTTTTAAATGGAATTGAATATACGGTTTCCTGTCTAAAATGCTACTTCACCTATGTAGATTAATTCCTACATCTGTGGCAAATGGGAATTATTTATTTATTAGAAAGTTCTTTTTCTTTTGTTCTAACAAAACCTTAAGCACAGTCATACATCAAATGGCAGAAAAGATTCATAAGGGTAAGATTCTCATACGATACGTATACTAACAATGTCACCCAATTTTGTAAAATATTCAAGATAGCACACATATTTTGATGCATAAAGTAAATGTAGTTATTAAAGTAACTTTTTAATTACATTCTTACAGTTATAAGATACATGATCAAAACACATTTTCAGGCATATGTATGTATCTAGTTCCACTGAATACCAGATATATGAACACAAGAGACAGGATTGCAGTTTGGGTCCCTCAAAATTATATTTTTATGTTTTACTCTGAGAAGAATCTTTAATCACATTTTAAGACTTGGAATCTAATTTTTGCATCAGTTCTACTCACAACTGTCTAGTATCACAAAGCTCTTATGCTGTGGCTCAAAAGAAAATGAGTACACTTGCATATTAAAGTGTTTGGAAATACTTATATAAAGTTGAACTAATGAGGATGCCATTTACACAGTAAGAACAGGTGACTGTAATTTTCTTACAGAGCAATGCAAAGCATTCAGATGAGATGCTTTATATGCATAGAGCATGAATGAAGTTGCTGTCGTTGAAGTAACTGCACAGGAGCGCCTTTGTGGAGAAAGTGGAAAATTTGATTTGGTAGCATTATGTGGAAATCACCCATTGTGTATTAGTAATTGGATTACTGTGGTTCAACAAGCTGTGGTTTGAAATGTTGGCTTGGTGTTGTTACCTGTCAGTTCAGCCATTGTAGCCAGCAGATATACAATAATTACTAAAGTTGTTTTCTTCTTCCTGCCTAATGTACATTTGTGCCTTCTATGACACTTTTTCTGGGATTGTTAACAGCTAATGTTTACCAAACAATAAGAGAAAGGTGCATTATGGTAAACTGTATTTAAAATAAGAGAATTTGATTGTAACAGTAGTATGAGCACAACTTGTACAACAACAGAGTGCTTTGATATATATTTTGTCAGATTGGAGAATAATTAACTGTTTCATTGGAATGAAACCAAGCCATTTTGAGAACCAACAAGAGTGATTTCAACCACAACAATGACAAAATCTTTGTAGTGTTTTAATTAAACCTTCAGTTTTATGACTTGTTGCAGAGCAGTCAATACAGATGGATTGCAATATTTTAATAGTTGAAGGTGGTAATTCTTGACTGATTTCTTTTCCCCACCCTACCTCCAAATTTTGTAAACATGTTTATAATCCTAGTAGCAGTCTTAACAGTTACTTGTGGAATAATGAATTGTGGTGTAATTAGGTTATGCTAATGAAGAATGCTGTTGCATGCTATGAATTCTATTATGAAAAGTTAAAATACAAATTATGATTCCCTATTTGTGGTAAATGAACTCTCTAAATTCACTTTCATTCATCCAGAAGTGTTTCTATTAGCAAGGCACCAATATGTTTAATGTTCCCAACTTTGTGGAAATACCTTTTGCCAAAAGATAGTCAAGGGCATCTAGTAAATCATAACGAGAAATAAAATTCCTCTTAAAGAACATTGTTTCATACATTCCCACTTCTTAATATTTTTCTGTGGCTCTGGCATCTTTAAATGAAATCAATCATTCTTATTTTTTGTAACACCGGTTGTGAATGATTGAAAATGTTTTATATTAGGTTCATTGTCTGAGGGGAATTGATTCAGAATTGTATTTAACTATCTGGAGACGTTTTAAACTTAAAACCTTAAGAATTTGATAACTGCTGTAGTGAAAGAAGGATCAGGATAATGCTGAAGATGCACATGCTTTGTGAAATGGGACCAAGCATGGAAATTCCAGAAATAAAACATTCTTGTTCTCTTCAAATGTATATTTGTATTTATTCTGTTAACTATATTTTTTCATGTGAGTGTATTCATCTGTAAGACATTTCTAGTGTTTAACTCCTATCTGGTAACTGGCAATTTTCAAAGCTAACCTCTTTCAACAGGAAAATAATACACCCATTATTATCTTATAAACTTAAATATTTATTGTAAACCAATAAGAGACCTTATACTCAGTGGCAGAAAAAAAGTCAAGCAATTTTTTAAAAAGATGCCCTTGAGATCTCAAAAATTCTGTTTTGCTGCAAATACCTATTTTGCTACTTGTCTGAAAACAGTTTTAAAGGGTCATTGAGTCATAGAGTCTGTGGATAAATCTGAAGCAAGATAAAGAGAAGGTTAACTTGTGTTATGTCTTAAAAGCGCCACTGAATACAGAAGGACTTCTTTGGCAAACATTTATATCTGAAAAATTAGGAGAGAAGTGTTTTCTCTGTTTTTGGTGGTGAACTAAGAAACGCTCCACTTATTCCATGGCTTTTAAAAGTAAACCATTATACAGAGAGTGTGATGAAAACTGCCATTGGAAACTGAAGAAAATGAGAGACGTTGCTTTGAGACATTGTAATTGGAGACTTTGGTGTATTGATGAAGAGGCGAGCTATTCCTCAACATTTTGAGGTAGAAAAATGATATACTATTTATAGGTAGTCTTCGACTTGGGACCATAATTGAGGCCAAGATTTCTGTTGCTAAGTGAGACATTTTTAAGGGAATTTTGCCCCAATTTTGTGACCTGTCTTGCCATAGTTATTAAACAGTCACTGCATTTGTTAAGTTAGTCACACAGTTGTTAAGTGAATATGTCTTCTCCATTGACTTTGCTTGTCAGAAGGCCGCAAAAGGGGATCACATGATCCCAAAACATTGCAGCCATCATAAATATGAACTAGTTGCCAAACATCTGAATTTTGATCACATGATCATGGAGATGCTGTACAAAGGTCCTAAGTGAAAAACCGTCATAAGTCACTTTTTTCAGTGATGTTGTAACTTCGAACGAAATGTGACTAAATGAACTGTTGTAAGTCGAGGACTATCTGTACTCTTATTTTGGAGCCATCTAGGAACTTCAGCGGTTTTTAAAGTGTTGCTTTCCAGTAAGATTATGTTGTATATAAACTTCCAGTGTTAAGTACTCTGCTGTTCTTGGTTCTTTTAGCTTTTCTTAAACGGATCGCTTTTTCCCCGTTCTAGGCAATTTACTGTAATTGTCTTCTGTCATTTATTAGATTTGTGTCCCACTTTCCTCCAGGGGCTCAAGGTGACATTCATAACATTCTTCATTTTTTATTTTCTCAGCAACAACCCTGCAAAGATAGGTTAATATCTGTATCTATCTATCTATCTATCTATCTATCTATCTATCTATCTATCTATCTATCTATCTATCTATCTATCTATCTATCTATCTTAATTAGATTTATATGCGCCCTTCTCCGGAGACTCAGGGCGGCTTACGATGCATTAAGCAATAGCCTTCATACTTTTGTATACTTTATACAAAGTCAGCTTATGGCCCCCACAAACTGGGTCCTCAATTTACCTACCTTAGAAAGGATGGAAGGCTGAGTCAACCTTGAGCCTGGTGAATGCAGGCTGAAGGTTGCAGACAGCTGAATGTTAATAACAGGCTTTTAGTCTGTTGAGCTATCCAGGCTCCCTATATATTGAAACAGCTAATGGCATTTCTAAACATGGTGGCTCCTTATTGTATGTGGTTTGTAGAACATGGAGTTGTCAAACCCTTATTAAGAAAGATGAAACATTGGTAGGATTTAACATTTTATTACTAAAAAAACCATCCCAGTGTAGATGTTGAAGTTTCTATATTTGAAAATCTGAAACTACTAATTTCTAAGCTTTTTGCTGATTTACTTCATTATAATTCCATGAAAAAGAGTGTCTTCAGTATATTTCAATAAAGAAGGTCTATGAAGATTCTTAGTCATCCAGGTCATGGTTGTCCCAAAGGTGTCCCAAAGGTGCTTTTAAGAGGAAAGTAGACTTTCTGGTTTTTCTTTGAAGATGTTTCGCTTCTCATCCAAGAAGCTTCTTCAGCTCTTGGAAAAAAACACCTTTGGGATAATCTAAAGAGTGTTTCTTCTACTGTAGCCATGAAACATATAGTGCTTTGCAGTTATTGGTAGATTTCCTCTGTCCAGCTGAAAATGATCTACTACTGAATTGAAGTGTATGACTTATATTGTATCAAATGCTAATTTCCAAATGGTAGGATCCCATGTGCATAATACTGAGAGAATCCTCCTCAAAAGTCTTGATGACTATGACTTTATTATTAATATGGAGATCATAAAGAATGTGAAACCATTTTGCTACTTTGCATTTATCCTTCATTGCAAAGATATGACTATTCATTTCCATTGGTATAGGAAAATGTTGGCATTTAATTTTTTATTAGTTTATCAAAACACAAAATACAAAGAAAAGTGGAAAATTGTTTCTACTTGGAAACCTCTTCTGAACTTTGTGCTCGAGGTAGAAAAAAATAAAATAAAACATTGACTTTGGGTTTTGCTGATTGGATAGGTTTGCTGTTATAGACATAGCTAGTATATAGTATACTATTACGTAAAAGTAAAAAGTTGAAGCTGTATGTTATTACCTTATTCTACTGCACTAAAAAGAGTCAGAAGTCAGTGCTATTCTTTCTTTTTTCTCTTTTACTCTATATTTTTCCTCTCCCCTCCACTTTCCCATTATTTTTATTTTTTTGTATTTTATATTTTGATAAACCAAAATATGAGAATTGATGGGTTATATCAACATCTAGACCCGTGATGGCGAACCTATGGCATAGAGCCATATTGGTGGGCTCAGCTCTGGCACACATGTGTGCGCCGGCCAGTTGATTTTCAGGCCTTCTGGGCTCACCAGAAGTCAGGAAACACGCTGTTTCCAGCCTCCGGAGGATCTCTGGGGGGATGGGGAAGGCCTTTTTTGCCCTCCCCAGGCTTCTAGAAAAATGGGAGAGCGAAAAATGGGCCTACTGGGTCCACCATGCCATCACGTGCCAAAAGCAGGGGGGACATGGGGGGGGGCAGGACGCATAGAATTATGGATGTGGGCACACGTGCATGTGACCCCCCCCCACTCCCCACGCTTTTGGCACACGATGGCAAAAAGATTAGTTATCACCGATCTAGACTGTTGAAGCTAGTTAAATTCAGTAAAGTTTATTATATATATTTTTTTTAATTTGGGAGATAAGTACTGCATGAACGAAATGACATAACCAATTTTGAACTTTTCGATATTGCCACCACTATTAGAAAGCCAAGTAAAACTGCTAGTACCACTTAACAAAAATCACCTTGCAGTGATTTGTGATCTATCTGCACATTAATTACAAATCCCCCTTTCCTGTTATTTAGTTTCACCACAATTATAAGAACAACAATACAAAAAAAAAAAAAAAAAAAGAACAGACAAAAGTTGGCTTCTTGTTCTTTTCTGATTTACTGGGTTATCTGAGCTTAGTTAGAACATGAATCTGAAACTTCATTATTCCTGGAGATCGTAACAATTAATCTCTTAAACTAGCGTATACTTTGTCTGTTACACCATGAAATTAACCAATTTATTTCTTTTATCGCTTACTGTGTTTTAAACTTTCCTTGGGGATGAACCACACTTTTCATTGGACATGATGGTACCTTTGGGATCTTGTAAATATATATATAAATAACCATGGAAGTCTTCGGGATCTATTGAGATCATGATGCAGAATGGAAAGAGAACCTGTGCTGAAAGATTTTCATCTTTTCCAGATTTTGTATTTGTATGCCAAAATATTTACAATTTTCCACAATGCCTTTTGGGTATTTTTAATATCAAATAAACTGAATTCCCAGATATTGCTGTTGATCAACCAAAGGTCATGCCTTAGTCAAATTGTATAACTTAGAATGTTTAATCCTTAGCCAAAGACATTGACTTTAACCTTCATAGTTAAATTTAATTAAGATTATATATTATGTGTTAAATCTTGTGTTTCTCTCCCACGGTTAATTGACATTCTCGCCTTCTCTTTATTTCAGAAGAGGATTTGGAAAATTTTGATGTTTCCAGTCTTTCTACTGAGGTTTTGCAGAATATTGAAGCTGACAGTTTCTGGTGCATGAGCAAACTGCTTGATGGCATTCAGGTGAATTGATTTCTCTTTTCTATACCAGTGGGCATATTTCATTTGCATTTGGGTTTGGAGGTACATTAAAGTTAATGGTAAAGGTTCCCCTTGCACATATGTGCTAGTCGTTCCCGACTCTAGGATGTGGTGCTCATCTCTGTTTCAAAGCCGAAGAGCCAACGCTGTCAGAAGACCGGTCATATGGCTGGCATGACTAAACACCAAAGGCTCATGGAACACTGTTACCTTTCCACCAAAGGTGGTCCCTATTTTTCTACTTGCATTTTTACGTGCTTTCAGACTGCTGGGTTGACAGAAAAAGCTGGGACAAGTAATGGAAGCTCACCCCGTTACACGGCACTAGGGATTCGAACCGTTGAACTACCAATCTTTCGGTTAACAAGCTCAGCGTCTTAGCCAATGAGCCACTGCATACCAATTGGAGTTCAGTTAGAGATGTTGAAAAGCAGGCAGCTGATAAATAGGATGTAGCAGTTGGTGATACTGCATTTATTGGTAAAGGGCCACCTGCCTGATTCTTCCTGGTAAAAATAATTTATCGCAACTGGGCCATTATCATTTCTGGGGTACTTCCCCCCCCCCCCAATAAATCAGTTCATTGTTCCTTTCTATGACTGAAACAAAACTATTTTGCCACACATTGGTAGGCATTTTTAGTAGATAAGAATGTATATGCCATCTTTCCAAACAAGGTGGCCTTATCAGTATTTTCTTTAAAATAAGAAACCCCCCCTTTAAAAAAAAGCCTAAATCAAATTGCAATGCTGAATAGTAGTTAAAATGCAAATATTACAAAATGATAAATTAATACAAGTAATGCGAACAGGAATAGGATTAATTAAAAGATAGCTTAGCCCAGATACAAAGAATTTATATTAAAAGACTCAAAGTTGCTCTGAACCTTTTCTCAGTGTGTTTTGTGTAATTGCAGTGAATATATTTCAATCGAGGATGAGACCAGTGGTCATTGTTCGCTGTAAATTCATACCTAACCCAATGAATTGATA
Organism: Masticophis lateralis; assembly: GCA_030761175.1. Taxonomy (NCBI): domain Eukaryota; kingdom Metazoa; phylum Chordata; class Lepidosauria; order Squamata; family Colubridae; genus Masticophis; species Masticophis lateralis. The sequence continues at coordinate 78,260,266 of JAUDYJ010000006.1, read as the reverse complement.
TCAGAAGAGATCAGCAAGTTAAGCACTTATATTTATGCTTCCCATTTGAGCAGTCAGATTCCTTTTTGGAATAGCTGCAAGTATGAGAATGGTACTTTAAATCATTCCATCTAGTTAGCTGGCATCCTGTAGAATGCATTGTGATGCTTTACATTCAGTAGGCTTGTATCAATGAAAGCAGACTTTGAATGGCCTAGTTTTTAAGCATCCCCTATCATGGCCATGAATATACATGGGCTGAAAAAAAACCTCCATGTAGGTAGATAAAATAAGGCAAGTTCTATCTGGGGAAAAAGCACCCGTTTAATTTTAATAAGAAATTAGTTGGTGAACATACTGTATGATCCTGTGAGCCCCAGTGATCTCCTGACTGCTCTTTTTTCCCTGTCAGAATAATTTAGTTATTGACAGATGTACTTTTCTCTGTTTGCGACTACTGCTGTTTGGGAAAATGTTCTCTTTTGCATTGTTTTTTACCATTCCTTTCTGTTGTTTCTTAATCGTCATAAAACGATTTGTCAAGAGAATGATATATAAAGCATGTTGCGTAGCATCCAATGAGAATTTTAAGATGGTTTGAAAAATGGTTAGTGGATTGAAAGCCTTAATATGGCTTGCACATTCTTCTCTTTTAAAATAATGAAAGGAAAATCTGTACCATGTAGCTCTTTTTCAAAGCACAGAAATACAATTACGTCACCGCTTAGAATTTGAACTATCATTTTCTTTATAGGCAATATTTCTCCATTGAGGACAGAAAAACCCCAAAATTTACTACTGTTTCAACTGGAATGAAAATCCTTTTTCGATATTTTAGCATGTCATACCTAGAATTCTTAGATACTTTGTCAAAGAAGCTGACTTTTTAGAATACAGAATAATGGAGCATTTACAATGCATTTCTCTTTTTTAAAAAAACAAGAACTGTGGTATGGGATAGGTAACTATTTCCAAGGTTTGGGAATATATTATTGGCTTTACTATAAAGAAAGTTCCCTTGACAATTTCTCATGTTTGCAATATTGATGTCATGTCAATCCTTTTTGCTGAAGTAACAATTGACACCTTAATAACAAACATAACACATCAATGAGTCTGCACTCTCCCTACTTCTGCTCTCTGTTTGATGTATTAATGTTCTCTCAGGTGGTATAACTCTTAACTTTTATTTTTCTGTTGTTGCTGATGCATCAATTAGAAAAAGGGTTTCTTATTTAAATAGGCCACAGTGTTCCATTGTTGAATGACAGATTTTAACAGCAGCTAAGTGGTTATAATTAATTAAAATATTTCTCTTGGTAACTTCATTATTTTGTTGTTGGTCATTTATCAAAAGTGGGAGAAACTGAAAGCAGGTGCTATCTAGAAATGCAATATTCATTTAACCAGGTGAAGTTTTTTGTAGCACCTTTTTTGTATCTCTTGGTCAACAGGTAATTTTTAAAATGTTTTTGTCTCCTAGGATAACTATACCTTTGCTCAACCTGGTATTCAGAAGAAAGTGAAAATGCTGGAAGAGCTTGTTAGTCGGATTGATGGTAAGCCTTAAAAACTAAGCGGAACTTGAATTATGTCCTTTGGAGAGTATTCAATTAGAAGTTTGAACAGTACCATACTAATCAATCTATCTATTGTTGCGGCCATAGGTTGTCCTTATACAGGATAAAAAAAATAATTAGGAAAGAAGACTGGAAAACATAACAAAAAAAAAAAAGCATATACAGGAGTTAAACTGTAACCAATAGTAAAATTAAGATCTTAAAGAATAATTTTTCAGTTTTAAAGAGAGTGTGGCAAAGGAAGCAACCTAACTACTAACAGTTGGAATCTCTTCTGCAAGGAGGTAATTCTTATCATTTGGCATCTGACCCCCTTAAGCTTGTTTATCATTAGTATTTTCCCTCTAATTTAATCCCTCTAATTTAATTCCCTCTAATTTAATCATAGAGAGGGTACTAAAGGTAAAGGTTCCCCTTGCACATATGTGCTAGTTGTTCTCGAATATAGGGGGCGGTTCTCATTTCCGTCTCAAAGCTGAAGAGCCAGCGCTGTCCAAAGTCATCTCTCTGGTCATGTGGCCAGCATGACTAAATGCAAAAGGCACATGAAATGCTGTTACTTTCCCATCAAAGGTGTATCTATTTTTCTACCTGCTTTCGAACTGCTAGGTTGGTAGAAGCTGGGACAAGTAATGGGAGCTCACCCCATTACACGGCACTAGGGATTCAAGCCGCTGAACTGCCGACCTTTCTATTGACAAGCTCAGCACCTTAGCCACTGAGCCACCGCATCCCTTCTAGAGAGAGTACTAGAGGATGTAATTGTTGGTGCCATCCACTTGGCTAACGTTGCAAGAATAGAAGGATCTGCTACTGGAGGTTTACAAAACCTCTCTTTGTGGTCTGTGGTAGGCCTGGTTTGAAACTGAGCAGCTTTAAGTCTTCTTCCATGTAATGTTAATGATATTGACCAGATATTGAGAGAGGCTTTTGTTTCTTATAATGTGGTATGCAGATGAAACATTGAACCAGTATCTGGTTTGAAAAGTTTATCTGAACGTTTTTAACTGTTCCAGGAACAAAGTTCCTCTAAAAGAAGCAGAGAATGCAGTTGTAGGTCAGGAGATAGGAATTGGATCCATTGATTTCCATCCATATAATGCAAAAGGATGAGTTTAACTAAAGACTGGTTACCTTGCAACATTTTGCCCCCACTGTGATGCAGCTTTTCTTAAGTAATGTGTTATCTTCAACCAGTGTGGGGCACAGTGGCTTTTGCAAACTTACTGCAGGGTATCACCTAAAGAAAAGCTACTGGATCAGGGGTGTCAAACTCTGTTTCATTGAGGGCTACATCATGGTTCTGTGTGACCTTGGGGGTGAGGGGGCTGGGTAGGCGTGGCCAGGGTGGCCATGGCCAGCTCGAGTCACTCGTGTCTGGTGCACCTGTGGTGGCCTGGGCGGGGTTGGGGGGATCCAGTGGAGAAAGGTAAGACCTGGGAGAGGGCCAAACCCTTGTCCTCCAGAGCAGCCTTACCGTCCCCTCAGGCCACGCAGAGGACACCTGGACGGCGGCATAGGCTGTCCAGAGCCCTAGGCAGCGGAGGGCAAGATAGTTGGTTTTGTTAGCACTCTGCCCGCAAAAATGGAGCTCGAGAGGCGGACTCTGTTTTTGGCTGCAATGTCCTCTTGCAGCATACTTCCAACGAAAATGGAGCTTGGGAGGGCCATGCATGCCCCTCCTGAGCTCTGTTTTCAGCTGTGACAGCCTGCTCCAGCATTCTGCCAGCAAAAATGGAGCTCGGGAAGGGTGCAAGCTCCATTTTCGGCTGCAACGTCCTCCTGCAGCACTCGGCCAACGAAAACGGCCACCACAGGTTGTAGATCAGTGCCTGGTTGGCGTGCGCCGGGCCAAGGCATTGCAGGCCAATCCTTTGCTTTTTCCAGGGTGGCCCCTTGGGCCAGATTTAAGCACCCTGCGGGCCGGATCTGGCCCCCAGGCCTTGAGTTTGAAATCCCTGTACTAGATGATGAACCATTCTCTTTACATTTTATTAAATAAAGTAAGCAACATTTAATGTCAATCACTTTGCTGCAGACTGATATCTGCTTACCAAAGGCAGCTAGCTTCACTGTGCATTAAGCTCAATAACTGTAAGAATTCGAGATGATTTTTTTAAAATAATTATAGCTGTTCCTTGATATTATGTGTTGTTTGTGTGTTGCTTTGTTACAAGGATCCTGTGAATATTTTTGAAATGGAATCCAATTAATTACTATCTTTGTAAATAACATATTTAATACTAGAAATAAATTACAAGGCATGGAAGGGTAGATTTAATGCTTTTACATGTTTAGCAGGATCATTTTGAAACATTTTCTGCCTTCATTCTAAAAACAATTCCCATCATGAAATGCTGACTGTCATATTACTAAAGCAGAGTTTAATTAAACGAAATTCAGGCGATAATGCTTACCGGTTCTGAACATATTCTCTTGGTAGTTTGTTAAATTAATGAGCAAAATGATGCCAAGCAGAACTAAGCGTATATTTGTGACACTGTCTGTCAATTATTGGTGTGTGCCAAAGAATTCCTCAAATAGGCTAAGCTGGACAAGCTTCTTGAGACAATCATTTGTATAGTTTAATGTGCAGTATAAGCTTAGTTCTACCAAGATACCGTAAACCAAGTATTACCAAACAAGAAAGAATAAATATATATATATTTATAAATATATATATTTTCAGGCTAGTGTTCTCGGCTTCGTGCTTCCAGGAGCTCCTGGAAGCACGAAAAGCCGAGAACACCAGTCTGAAGATGACAAATGAGACTTTGTCGAAACGTCGCCAAGATACTTCCAATTCTATGCGGGAGAAGACCTGAATAACCAAAGACCTACATATATATATATGTGTGTGTGTGTGTGTGTGTGTGTGTGTGTGTGTGTGTGTGTATACACACACTCACACACACACACACACATATATACATATACATATACATATACATATACATACATACATACATATATGTATATATATATACACACACACATACATATACAATGACAAAGTTTGTTTATTTATTTATTTGTTTATTTATTTATTTATTTTGCTTTATAAAATGGTAGGTGAAATGTTCAGATATTATGGAACCATGATGACAAACCTATGGCAAGATACCTACTATCTTTGTGCGATGGGATATGCTAAAGCAGGGTTGTCAAACTTGATTTCATTGAGGGTCAGATCAGGATTGTGTTTGATTAGGGTGGGTATGGCCAGCTCGATGTCACTCATGTCGGGGGGCGTTTGTGGTAGCCCGAGTGCTCTGCCAGTGAAAATGGGCTCCCGAGCTCCGTTTTTGGCTGTGATGGCCTCCTGCAACCCTCTGCCGGCAAAAACGGACCTCCCGAACTCTGTTTTTGCTGACAGAGCCACTGTGAGCTGGTCCTTTGCTGTATCTGGGGAGGCCCCATGGGCCAGATCTAAGCACCCCACGGACCAAATCCGGCCCCCGGGCCATGAGTTTGACACCCCTATGCTAAAGAGTGATGTTTGATATTATATGATACGTTTAAATATTAACATACATTTTATCAATATTTATCATTAAATGAAGTTGTGCATTATAACAAGTTTTTAATAGGGTCAGATAAACTAGTACATAAGCAATCTTCTAGTAAATGATTTTCTCAGCTTTTTTTTTTTTAAAGAAAAGTGTGATTACTATTCAGATGAACAGAGAGCCATCTTCCTATCTGTGCTTTTTTTGCACAGAAAAATCATGGCTTGGGAATAGGGCACACGTTTTCATCCAAATGGCTTAATTCTTGGAATTTCTAAGGGTAACGAGAAGAGCTTGCCTGAAACCCTGAAGGGTCACTATTGGTCTCTATAAATAGAATGGAGTTGGATGATAGAATTTTCTGACTTTAGAGCAGTGTTTCTCAACCTTGGTAGCTTGAAGATGGGTGGACTTCAACTCCCATAATCCCCCAGCCAGCACTGGCTGGGGGGTTCTGGGAGTTGAAGTCCACCCATCTTCAAGCTACCAAGGTTGAGAAGCACTGCTTTAGAGTATCTTGTGCTCTTAGCCACAAGCCAAGCAAGGCCTGGATACTTCCTGGTTCTCTTCCCAGCTATTGGGCCCTAGGTCAGATCTGTAGCTGAAGTTCAAACTCCTTGTAAAATCTGAATTAAACCAAGTATTACCAAACAAGAAAGAAAAAGACCTTTTGCTCTATAACATTGCATAACATTTTTCAGAGATTCTTCCCATCCTGCTTAGAATCTTTTCGGACTGTTGACTTCTGGCAGAAGATACAAAACAATTAAAACTGAGACCACACGTTTTCCTAATAGTTTTTATTTCAGAGCTGTAATTGCACTCAACAATGAACTAAATGGCCACTGTCAGTGAGCTGTTGGACAGCATTACTTGGTCTGTTGTATGGATGTTTAGGGGTGGGGAATTTGTGGTGGGTGGAGGATGTTTGGGGATTATTATGTGTGTTGGACATGATCTTTTGGTGTTAAGTGAATTTCGTTGTATGGATATACTGTGTATACACGTACAATGATAATAAAGTAGGTGAAATATTCAGATATTATATAGAAGATGTTAGCTATATAACTTGGATAGTAAGAACTGATGCCTGTGAAAACTAAGGTATAAAAGGACAGCAAAGTATGATGTTATCACAAGCTACTGACTGGTTGTTAAACACTTTAAAGAAAACTAAATGCAGGTAGTCTGTAACTTGCAACCACAATTGGAACTGCAATTCTGGTCACTAAGTGATGAAATCATTAAGTAAGTTCTCACATGATCAGACCCAATTTTACAACCATTTTTATTGTGGTTAAGCAAATCACCATGATCATTGTTAGGAAATGAATATTACCTGTTGTGGCCCCGTCCTCTGAGCCTATCCCATTGGAGGAAGGAAGCTCTGAGCAGGAGGAAGAGGAGCCAGCCAGATCTCCCAGCCCCCCCCCCCGGCACCGTCTCAGGTGCCAGCTGAGGGAGAGCCAAGTGGTGGGGAAACAGGTGTCTCAGATGAGAGTGAGGGAGAGACATCATTCCTGGACGCACGCCAAAGAAGGCGAGAGAAAAGATTACTGCAGCTGCGGCGTATGAGGAAATAGACCTGAGTCACTGGATTGGAGTCACAGGATCAATGAGTCACTGGACCACACCTAGAGCCTATCTATATAAGACAGGACGGTGGGTCAAGAAGTTTGTGACGAACAAAGCAAAACAAACATAGCAACCTCGTAGTCTTGGAAGCTAGATGAACGGCAAAGCTACGTAGGTGATTTTCTTGTTTGTGTAACCTAATAAAGTCCTTGGCAGACGGTGTGCATATCGCTGCCAAGGTTGAGATAAGAACTGTGGAGTGTGCCAAGTGATTCTTAACCCTCGGCTGGCTGTGTTTTTGTGGGTCTCTGAAGTGGGGGGACAGATCAATTACCTACCTTGTTGGGTTGGCAATATATAAACCATCAATATAGCTTTAAGACTGCTGTATTGCATCATACTGTGTCCTGATTGGTTAGCTCTGTAGCCAATCTTAAGAGGGAGCTAGAAACATGGTTTGTTTCTCTTTGCTGTTCTTGCTCTCTGATATGTCTGTATGCTATTGTTTGCAAATCCAGAAGAACTGTTTATTGTGAATAACTACGATGACTTGTAAGAAGACTTTGTTATTGGATTATCCCTGGACTGTCGTTTTGCTATCTCCTGCTTTATATGTGTATGACCTGGACTGTTTATTGGACTGTGCCTTACTATTTCCTGAAAGTAAACACAACTCAGTGTATCTGTGTGTTGACTGTGTTTATTCGTATCTACTCTCAATCGCTTTCGTGTGTACACTCTCGCTATTCAGGGGTTACTGTGCGAATTCCTTAACAGTCATTAACAAAGCATACGGTTAAGTGAATCTGGCTTCCCCAGTTGCTTGGCAGAAACTGGCTGGGAAGATCACAAAACATGATCATGTGACCCCAAGACGCCACAGCTATCATAAATGCGAGCTGGTTGCCAGATATCTAAATTATGATCATGCGACTCTGGGAGTAATATGATAGTATTAACTTGAGGGAAAATTTGTAAATTCACTTTTTCCGAGACTGTTGTAACTTTGAACCATCATTAAACAAACGTCATAAGTCAAGGAGTATTTGTACTAATGAAAATCACTTTAAAGTAGGCCTCCATAACTTGGTGAGAGGAAAGGACCACATCGATAAATTAAAAATCTAAAAATACCTGGCATGCCAATGAGCCCTGTCCAAATGGAAGGATACCTATTATTACTATTACTATTACTATTACTATTACTATTACTATTACTATTACTATTATTATCTTTCTTTTATTCATTAAACATGAAATTCAGTCAACTGAACATTTAAAAATGCGTCGTAAATATCATTGACTGGTGCTAATGGATGATGATGATGATGATGATTGGTTAATCTGTAGTGAGATTCACAGCCTTTGAGGCTGGTTAATAGCTCAGCAGCTTGAGTCCTAACCAAGGACCTAGGAACTGTTAAGGTATTGTCAGAGGATGTAAGCTGTTCCGAGTAAGGTGGTTTTTCATAGAGTCAAAATGTTCAAGTCCGGTAAATTTAGAATTTCTAAATAGTGGGGTTGCCCTTTATTTGTCATCCAAATGTTTAGGTTAGAATTGGCATTTTTGGCCACCTGTCAAGTGCTTCTCAAGGACTTGGGATACATTGTTGTTATTACTATTATTATATTTTAATCTTTCTTTTCCATTTTATATATCTCTGTCACCCCAAGGCGATGAGAATAACTAATACCATAACAACAAACCATGTGGTGGGTTGCTGAGAGATAGTCAGTGGTCCAAAAGCATGCAAACAGCTTTCAAACCTATGGAAGGACTAGAATACTACTACACAAATTGGCTCTCATTGTGAGGAAAGATCATCCTGAAAAATTAAGTAACATATAATTATCTTAAAGTAAATATAAATTTACTGTCAAAAACTGTTGTCAACACAATTTTACATGCAATCTTTATTAATCTAGGCATAATATCTCTATTGCCTGTTAGGATTCTCTCTCTCCCCCCCCCCCCCATCATACATTTTACAAAACCACTTATAATAAATGTACAACTCATAGAATTATAGGCATATGTTGTCGTTTTATGAAAGAGTTGCTTTTTTATCTTGGTGGATTAAGATTTCAGTTTCAAAGGATTTGCTGCATTACAATATTCATAAGCAAAGCTGTTCTAAACTGTATACCAAGTGTTACAAGGCAAACTATTTTAATTACTTTTCTAAGGTGTATTTAAAAAGGGACGCGGTGGCTCAGTGGTAAGACGCTGAGCTTGTCGATCGAAAGGTCGGTAGTTCAGCGGTTCGAATCCCTAGTGCTGTGTAATGGGGTGAGCTCCCGTTACTTGTCCCAGCTTCTGCCAACCTAACAGTTCGAAAGCACGTAAAAATGCAAGTATCAAAATAGGAACAACCTTTGGTAGGAAGGTAACTGTTCCCTGCGTCTTTGGCGCTTAAACATGCCAGCCACATGACCACAGAGACGTCTTCGGACAGCGGTGGCTATTCAGCTTTGAAACAGAGATGAGCACCGTCCCTCCGAGTCAGGAACGACTAGCACATATGTGCGAGAGGAACCTTTACCTTTTTAAGGTGTATTAAAGCTTGCTGATCCAAAAACTTAGTTTTACTGAACACGATCAAGTTCATTTCCTGGTATAAAACAGCAAGCCCCTTTTACAAAGTTTGTACCATTTGATTTTCCTCTCTGATTTATGGAGTTTAGTGATGTACTGCCTGTTGGTTCAGACAGTAAAATTAAATGTATCTATTGAAATTAATTTCCTGGGCTAGGGAAATTCAATATAAAGTTCATTATTTGAGTTTGAAATAAAATGGTAATTTCATGTATTAATCCTTTGTTATTTTGATTGATTACTGCAGCCTATCATTTGTACACAATTGTACAAATCACTGAACTTTTTGTTAATAGGAACTACCGTATTTTCCGGCATATAAGATGACTTTTTAACACATGAAAATCTTCTCAAAAGTCGGGGGTTGTCTTATACGCCGGGTGTCGTTCTCCTGTAACCAGGCAGACCAGCCTGAAAAACTCTGACGAGCCTTAAATGGCTCTGACCATCCCAGCTGAGTAAACTTTTTTCCTTTTACATGGCTCTGGTGATCCAAGCTGAGTTGTCTGATTAGCAGGCAACTCAGCTGGGATCGTCAGAGCCTGGATCGCCAGAGCCATGTAAAAGGAAAAAACTTTTTTCCTTTTATATGGCTCTGGCAATCCCAGCTAAGTTGCCTGCTAATTGCTAGCAAAAATCCAGCCCTCCAGCTTGCTTACCTTAGCTGCTAGTCGCAACGCTTGCCTTGCTTTGCTTGCCTGCAATCCATTGCATCAGCAAGCAACTGAATCTCCCTGCCTGCAATCAAGCAGGCAGGGAGTTGTGGACTTCAGCTCCCAGAATTCATCAGCCAGCAAAGCAAAGCTGGCTGAGGAATTCTGGGAGTTGAAGTCTACAAGTCTTAAAGTTGCCAAGGTTGGAGACCCCTGTTGTATTGGATAAGTTTTTTCCCCCTTTGGGAGCTTTAAAAAAAATAGGTAATTGGGGTTTTTTTTAATTGTCCTTTTTTTAGACCTAGCCATTTAAAGTTTAGGAAGTTTTAAATTTAGCTTTCATATAGAAATAAAAATAAAATAAAATAATATTTGTGCAGCTTTCTGAGATTTAGTGTGTTTCTGTAGTGTTTCACTCTAACTACACAAACACACAAAATCTTACAAAGCTGTATGTGGAATTTTGTGTGTGTAAAGTATGAAAGTTTTTTTGGGCTTTTTGTGGCTGTGTGAGGTTCCTACTTGTTGCGGGGGCCATTTTGGGTCTAGCACAGCTGCTTTTACATTGTGGGTGAGCCAGTTGATGTTTTTTAATTTTTATTTGGTGTGTGTTGGAAGAGGGGTCGTCTTATACAGCAAGTATAGCCCAAACCCTATATTTTAACAGGAAAAGTCGGGGGTCGTCTTATACGCCCAGTCTTATACTTCGGAAAGTACTATTGTTTAATTTTTTTTTAAAAAAAATATCTATCCTACCAAGAATGTATTTTGAATATAGTTACATGAGTGTTGCCTGATAATTTGAGAGAAGGATAGAATGACCCATTTCAACTCTTTCACTGCTGCACTTATGTTCTAAATATTTCTATAAGGATTGCATAAAAACCACCTTGATTGCTAAAGGAGAAATGGGAAAATTTTATCACTTTCCCAGTATGTGCTGTTCCCTATGGAACTCCTGATCATCTATGGCTACCAAGCAAATTGTTAAATACAAGACCAGTTGAATTTAGCTTATAAACACTTTTGGAGCATTTTCAGAATTGAGCATTAGCTAACCTTATAAAGCTACATACATAGCTTTATAAACATATGAAGGTCATTTTCCACCTAGGAACTCCAGACTCCAGGCATGGGTATCACTCTGTCTTCTGGCTCTATGGACTAAGTTCAATCTTAAAGAGATGCCCCCTTTGCACACGGCCCCAGATTCAACTTAGTCCTGAGTTCGTTCGGACGGATTTTGAGTTTTCTCTTGCTTAGGTTTAAAGTGGAAAGAAATTTTTACATGGGATATATGATGAAACTTAATTAGGAGTGGTGCGATGGTCTAGAAGTGGAACTCTCGGCTCATAATCAGGAGGCTGTGAATTCGATCCTACAATAGGTAGAGGCAGATATTTCTCTCTCTGGCCACACTGAGAATATATCTGCTGAACAAAACTCCGCATTGGTGACAGGAAAGGCATCTGGCCATTAAAACAGTCTGCTAGCTCCATTCAGTTGCTCAAACTCTGCTCCGCAAGGGATTATGGGATTGTTAAATGGAGATGATATGATGAAACTTAATTCTTTCAGGAATACAGGTGATCACACTTAAAATAGATGCTTTTGTTTCAGAATTGTTTGGGTTTTTTAATGTAAAGGAAGCGTTTCTACACATTAGGTGGAGCAACTAGGGCAGGGGTGGGCAACTGTGGCCCTTTTACAACCTGTGGACTTCAACTCCCAGAATTCCTGAGACAGCCAAGCTGTCTCAGGAATTCTGGGAGTTGAAGTCCACAGGTTGTAAAAGAGCCACATTTGCCCACCCCTGAACTAGGGCAAAAGAATTTTTTAATGTTGTTGAAAGCATTTGAAGTTGGTTTTCCAACAGTTAGTGTAATTCAGTGATGGCTAACCTTTTTGCTGTCATGTGCCAAAAGTGGGGGGAGCGTGGGGGCAGTCGCACACTCATGTGCCCACACACATAATTCATTGCAGCCCCACCGCACATTCGCGTGCGACCCCCCCCCCATGCTTATCCTGGTTTTGGCACGTGATGGCCCGGTGGGCCCGGTACGCCTGTTTTTTCCTCTCCCCAGGCTCCAGAGCCTTTTTAGGAGCCTGAGCAGGGCAAAAACGCCCCCCCCCCGAGGCCCTCTGGAGGCCAGAAACAGCCCATTTGCCAACTTTTGGTGGGCCCGGAAGGCCTGAAAATCGACTGCCTGGCACACCCATGGGTGCTGGAGCTGAACTAGAGCAATGCTCACGTGCCCACCGATATAGCTCCGTATGCGACCTGTGGCACGCATATGATAGGTTTGCCATCACAGGTCTAATTATTTACAATTTGACTATTCCTGGACCATTGGACCATCAGTTGATTGCAACGATGAGGGTTTCACTTTTACTTTCGGAGGCTTCAAGAGAGGCGGTTGGCTTAACAAGACACACAACAAGCAAAATTCAGACTGCCTGAAACTGCCAAAGTTTTAAGTTCTAACTTCAGGCAGTACTTCATAATAGAAGTGTTTGATCTAGTGAATACAATGTTCTTAGTAAGTTAAGATACCATTTTCACTAACCATTATGTTTTTTTCCCCACATAGTCTGTTTAAGGATAAATTATGGAGTCGTTTTTTGAATTGTTTGTAAGATATATCATGCACTTGCATAAGCACGTTACCTCTTAAACCCAAACACAGTAAATCTATGATATAAATGGTGTGTTTCTAACCATTCTTTTAAAAAATGGACGCCCTGCTTGAAACATTTTCAGTAGTTTTATATAAGATGTAAAAGTGCTGAAAAGACTGTTAAAATAAAATCACTTGTGTTTCTTCATTTTGATACAAGTGCCATCATTTCTTGAAGATTTAGCATAATTTTATTGTTGCAAACTGCTGCATAAGTATCTTTGGAAAAATTCTAAGTCTGAAAGATGGCAATAATTACATCTGCCAAGTCATTTATTACATCTGCATGCTTGCTTTCAATGAAATGGAAAATTTAAATTTAGAATTATTGCCAACCAAATTACCTTTATCAGTGAAATAACATCTGCTCACAATTACTTATGAAAAAAGAGAAATGAATCTTTTCAGCCTGTGCGTTTTCTTTTGTCTGTTCATATATTATCAAATAAATGACAATTAAAACCTTTGCATTTAGTTGTCCATTTTTCAATATGTTAAAAAGTAATAAAGAAAAGCCCATGGGAAATTCAATATTTTTCTTTTTTGTTTTGTTTTGCTTTAAAAGAAATTCGAAACATTTAACTTGCCTTGGTTTGCAAGTTTCATTATCCACAAGATTTTCTGATAATGGTTATATAAATAAGTGGAAGTTGCTGCCTATTTGTTTTAATCACGAGTAAAGCTTAACTTAGATTAACATTTAGTTAAAAGTAATATAAATTTACTAATCAGTAATATCTGGTCTTTACTGATGGCATTTCTTAGTGAAGATAAATGTTTTCTCTCGTAGCACAAATAAGCTATGTGTAACAAATATACTCAGTGATGAACTTTTCTCTGCGTCGTAGTTTGAAAGTTCAAAATTTAGAAACCTGTAAAATTAAGTATAGGATTATCAATTACTTCTGGGTAGATAAACAACTATAATTTGCTATCTACAGATTGCCCTTGAATTATAAACATCCATTCAGGGATTGTTGAAAATTGTGATGGCCCTGAACCAGTAGTACTTAACAACAAGGTTGATTGCAAATTAGATGCTTGACAAGAAGCTCACACTTATTACAGTTGTTGCATCCCACACTTATGTGATCACCTCTAACAACTTTGAACTTTGGATACATTTCCTGACAGAACAATCAGTGGAATAGCTTGCCTCCAGAAATTGTAGGTGCTCCATCACTGGAGAAATCCAAGAAGAGATTGGACAATTATTTGTCTGGAATGGTATAAGGACTTCTGCCCTAACAGGGGGTTGGACTAAAAGACTTCCAAGATCCTTCAACTCCTTTATTCTATGTTTTGTATTCTATTTCCCCAAGGTCATTGATAAACTCCTTTACAGTGATTGCAATTGTTAAGATGTTATACTTTATGACTGCAATGCTTAGCAGCAGCAATCCTGGTTCTAATTGCTGTTGTAAACTGAGGACTACCTATAAATGTAATGGTAGCATATACTTTTCTTATATTCCCTGTATATTGTGAAAACACTGCAGAAATTATGGTGTCTTCTTTTTTTAGGGAAGGAAAGGCTACAATTCAATTATAGAGCAAATGACAGGAACAAACTAGGTATTGCAATTTGAACTTTATAGAAAGGAAACTTGTCTTATATCCTGGTTTGTATGCAATGTAAGCAAATCATGAAAAAACTTCTATAATTTATTTAGCCACCACTATTAAAGGAAAATGAGTGTTAGTATATTTTCTAAAGTACCTGCGAATAGAGGTAGAACCAATGGATGGAAACCTATAAGGAGATAGAGAGAGGGAGTGAAATGAAATAATTGAAATTAGGAGGAATTTTCTGTTCATGAAAGCTGTTAAGCAATGAAACAGCTTGTCTCCTAGAATTGTGGGTGCTTTGTTACTGGAGATACTCAAATAAAGGCCAAATACCAGTTGGTATGGTGATTAATGTTCTGGAGTCTGTGATGTCTAAGTCTCCCTTCATAATGGACCACTTTTATCTCTCATACCAACCCACCTCACAGGATTGTTATGGGAAAAACAGGAGGCAGGAGTATTAAGTACTGTTTCCCTGAAAATGCTTCTTACCCTGAAAACAAGCCCTAGCCTGATTTTCACGCTTCTGCCTAATATAAGCCTTACTCCAAAAATAAGCCATCGTTAAGCCCCGCCCACTGGTTGTATGAGGTAGGGCAAGGCGCATGTGTAAAAATCAAGCTAGGGTGGGGGGTATGGGGGTGGAGCTGCCCCACATGCCCTTCACCCAATTACCTTAGGACCGCCAGGTCTCCCACACCTTGACACTTGTCGCGCCGCTGCCTGACTTCTACAGCCTGATGCCATGTGACACATCGCGCTGGTACCGCCACTCAGCACAATGCTGTGAGGCTCATCACGCTAGTACTTCCTCTTGCTTGTATAACGGCACAACGCACCACTCAGGCTACTGCTGCAAGCGGCGGCACTGGCACAACGAGTGCCAGTGCCGCCATGCAGCAGAAGAAGTTGGGCAGCAGTGCGACAGGCGTTGGGGCGTAGGAGGCCTGGCTGTGATAGTTCTAAGGTAAGCGATAAGACATCCCCCAAAAATAAGACCTGGTGCTTATTTTGAGGCCTAAACAAAATAAGACCGGGTCTTATTTTCCGAGAACCACAGTATGTTAGCTGCTTGAGTTGACTATATGTTTATAAATAAACATGGGGTAAAATTGAATAATAATAGACTGGATGGCTATTTGAAAATTTATATTTCCTTCATAATCCTGATACATTGTTCAATAGTTAGATGGGCAGCATTCAATTTTAATAAATAAGATGTGCAGTTATGTAAATGCATTTACTATTTAGAGTTTAGTAATTCTTTAATGTTGCATTAGTCAACATTTGTTTTATTACTGGAACAAAGTCTTAAGATCCTAGCTCCTGCTTATATTCCAGAACAAGAGGGAAGGAGGATTTTCTGAACCATATTTGGGGTATACGTGGGGAACATACCATAATTTTCCAAATATAAGACACACTTTTTATCCCCCTAAAAGAGGGTGGAAATGTTGGTGCGTCTTATACATTGATTACAGCCATTTTTGGCCTCCCGAAGCCTTGCCCTGCGCATCCCATTTTTCACAAAAATTGGGCGTGCAGAGGCTTTGGGAGGCCTGCAGAGTGCTCCTGTGGGCTGGGGAGGGCAAAAATGCCCCCTTGTTTTGCAAAAAAAGGGGCTTGTTTTTCACAAAAACGGGGTTCACAGAGGCTTTGGGAGGCTGGGGAGGGCAAAAATGCCCCCGTTTTTACAAAAAGCCTGGTGACGCAGCAGACTAAAGCCTGTTATTAACATTCAGCTGCCTGCAATTACTGCAAGTTCAAATCTCACCAGGCTCAAGGTTGACTCAGCCTTCCATCCTTTCTAAGGTAGGTAAAATGAGGACCCATATTGTGGGGGCAATAAGCTGACTTTGTATAAATATACAAAAGTATGAAGGCTATTGCTTAACGCATTGTAAGCTGCCCTGAGTCTCCAGAGTGGCATATAAATCAAATTTTAAAAAGGGGGGAGGCTTGTTTTTTAGAAAAACGGGGTGCACAGAGGCTTTGGGAGGCCTACAGAGTGCTCCTGGGGGCTGGGGAGAGAAAAACCTTTTTTTTCTTGCTTACTTCTTCAAAATCTTGGTGCGTCTTATACACCGGGGCATCTTACAGTCCGAAAAATATGGTATATGATATTACACAGTTTTGTGAGGGTTATATAAATATCATCAGTAGTTTTTTTTTCCTGTTCTTTTTGTCTTTCAGAGCAAGTACATAAACACATAGAACAATATGAAGTGAAATATCTTCAGTTTGCTTTCCGCTGGATGAATAACTTATTGATGAGAGAAGTCCCACTGCGGTGTACCATAAGGCTTTGGGACACATACCAGGTGAACCCCTGCTTTGACTCTGCAATTAAACATCCCAGGCTGTTTCAAAACACGATTCCTTCTTCCTGTGCTTATTTTATACTGATTAATGTTTTGGGTGCTTGAAAAATCTCCTTTGTAGGGATTTTAATATTGACATCAAAATTACCCAGCAGAGTTGCCTACAATGGTCTGTGTTTCGATAGGATAATATCTTCCAAAACTATATTTATGATACCATGGCTAAATGCTTGGACATATCAGCCTCCTATGTTCTAAGTATCAGAAAATACTGTAGATTCTAAGCAAAAAATAGAGAAGAATAAGCTTTAGGTCTTGACCTGTAATTTTCAGCTTTATCTTTAGTGAAGCCTTAAAAATATGATTTACAAGTAGTCAATGATACCATTTTAGATTAGTGTCTTCCTTCCCTACCCCATCATCATCAGAACCTAGCTGATAGCTCAAGAAAAGAAATACTAATGTTGCTCAGGTTCCTTGTGTATATTAAAGGCATCAATAAGTATCTTATTTCTAAAACTAATATATGTGGATGGTAGTTCATGGCACATTCTTGTGATTGTACAGTTTGTTCTATCTTATTGGTGGAAAGGAGGGGTGAAATCCAGCAGGTTCTGACAGGTTCTGGCAAACCGGTAGCAGAAAGTTTCAGCAGTTCTGAAAACGGGCAAATATCACCTCTGGTTGGCCCCAGAGTGGGGTGGGAATGGGCATTTTGCAGTATCCTTCCCCTGGAGTGGGGTGGGAATGGAGTTTTTGCAGGATCCTTCCCCTGTCACGCCACCAAGCCACGCCCACCAAGCTACACCACACCCACCAAGCCACGCCCAGAGAACCAGTAGTAAAAAAAATTGGATTTCACCACTGGTGGAAAGGTTGCCTCAATATATTATAAAATATAGCTTGATTGCTCATGTGCTATCAGGCAGGCCAGTGTTGATTTTTAGAATCCACTTTGATTTTCTCCATAACAATCTTTTCCCATAAATTTAAAAAAAAAATGTTATAAATTAACATTCCCTAGCTGGATATGGGAAATCTATAGATTCAAAAGAATGCCTTCAGAAATTCCTTTACATCTGATTTTTTTTTCTGTAACTCTTAGCAAATTTTCCAGTTTCCTTGGCAGATACCCTTCTGTCCACCAGAAAAACAAAAGCACTAAACAGCCATATAACATTAATAAAAAACCATGAAGATAACAATAGTAGCAGCATGAAAGCTTAATGGGAGAGAACTTAATTTTATAGTTCATGCCCTCTGAAATAAACGTCATTAACTTGCCATCTGAAAGTTATCAGTGAGGAATCTTTGCAGATTTATTCTCACTTTCAGAAAAAAAAAATCCACAAAATAATTACCATTAAAATTTGGCTTCAGGAAGCGAAATGCATGAGCAAATTAATATTGGAGAAGCCTCTTACTTTTTTCTTAAACTTTGGCTGTTTATTTACAATAATTTTATTACTATTTTTACTACTGCTTTTTTTTTTTACTATGTCGAGTAAAAACATATGGGTGCCATATGTTAAGATACATTTAAAAAATGTAAAAATGCAACTTGATGATGTTTTTTTTTTAAACTAATCAAAATAAAACCCGCAAAGGAAATAATAGTATTTTTAGTATACGTAGTCCTCAACTTAAAACAGTTCAATTAGTGACTGTTCAAAGTTACAATCAAAGTTAGAACAGCACTGAAAAATGTGACTTATGACCATTTTCACACTTATGACCATTGCAGCATCCCCTTGGTCATGTGATCAAAATTCAGAATCTTGGCAAGTGACTCCTATTTATGACGGTTGCAGTGTCCCGTGGTCATGTGATCATCTTTTACGACCTTCTGACAAGCAAAGTCAATGGGGAAGCCAGATTCACTTAACAACTGTTTTACTAATTTAACCGCTATGATTCACTTAACAACTGTGGCAAGAATGGTTGTAAAATGGGGCAAAACTCACTTAACAAATGTTTCACTTAGCAACGTAAATTTTAGGCTCAATTGTGGCCGTTAATCGAGGACTAGCTGTATCTAAAAAGCACTTAATCATTTTGAAAGAAGAAAAATAAATAGCTATTTAGTTTAGACAGAAATATTCACCAGAATAAGTGAACCAGTGACCACTAAAATGCAGGGTGACATAGCAAATCCCACAGTATTCCACAATCAAGTCAAGCATTGTCTTTTTAAAAACTACCGTATTTTTCGGAGTATAAGATGCACCTTAGTTTTGGGGGATGAAAATGGGGGGGGGGGAATTCTGCCTATCAGGTATTCATCTGGTTTGTTTGTTCACTGGTTTTGAGGTTGGGGCTAAAAAACAGCTTCTAAAGCACAGATGATTGTTGGAGGGAGCAGCAATTAGAAAAACAGGCAACGCGTGGAAGAATGCTTCGCTCACAAGTGCTGCATTTGGGCTATAAAACAGCTTCAAAAACACAGCTGGTCGTCGGAGGGAACTCCAGTGACTAAAGCAGGTGAAGTGCGGAAGGGGTAAGAGAAGGCAGCAGCTGTTCCGGGTAGCCATTTTGGGCACCACGCGTCACTTTTTCGGGTGACGATGTGCTTTGGTGATCCCTGCAGCCTTGAGGGCTCTCAAACAGAGCATTTGGAGGCTGAAAACACGACGTGCCGAGCCCCAAAATACAAGGCATTGTTGGTGGCAGTCTCTGCAGCCAGGAAGAGGATGTGCGGAGGCTGAAGGGTGGGGGCTGGCGGGTGGGCAGGGTTACATTCGGAGTATTAGACACACCCAAATTTTCAGCCTCTTTTAGGAGAGAAAAAAATGTGTCTTATACTCTGAAAAATACAGTACATTGCTCAATCCATTTGACCAGATGACCTGAACAACAGCTCCTAAAAATAATCTTTTTAGAACACAGAACATAGAGTTGGAAGGGATCTTGAAGATCTTCTAGTCCAACCCCCTGCTTGAGCAGGAAATCCTATACCATTTCAGACAAATGTCTGTCCAGTGCCTTCTTGAAAGCCTCCAATGATGGCAAACTGGTTGTTTGCGCTCACTATTCGGAAACTTCTCTTTAGTTCTAGGTTGCTTCTCTCCTTAGTTAGTTTCCATCCATTGTTTCTTGTCTTGCCTTTTGTGCATTGGAAAATACTTTAACCCCCTCATCTTTGTAGAAGGCCCTCATATTTGTAGGAACCCCTCAATTTTTTTCAGACAGAAGTACAATACAATTCAGTTTTATAAAGATGTATGTGTTTGACAAATGTGGCATTTCTTTTCAATAGTAAATAAACAAGTGAATAACAAAAATTATTTACCAAACTTTTGAAATAGTGATCCTCATCTTTATGATCAGCTTGGGGACTGAAATTTTGGTTGCTTAGTGATACAATCATTAAGTGAGTCATTATGTGATCATCTGATTTTTATGACTATTTTTGCTGTGGATATTAAGGGAATTACACGATTCCTTTAAACAAAACACTGGTCATTAAGTGAATCTGGCTTCCTCAACTGACGCGCCTTATCAAAAACTTGGTTGGGAAGGTTGCAAATTGTAAGCATGTGACTCACAGGAGGCCACAATTGATCATCAACCTGAGCTGTCTGTCAAAGGCCTGAATTCCAACCATGTGACCATGGATGGGGGGGGGTTGCAACAGTTGTACATTCAAGGACAAGTCATAAATCACATTTCCAATTGCATCATAACTTTGAACCTTCAATAAACTGTTGTAAGTTGAGGACTATCTGTAATATGACTTTTGGGATGTATCTGAATTACTATTCCTAGCTGTTAACAATTCTATTTTTGATTGGTTAAATAACTAGTTGTCTTGTCCTGTTAGCAAAAAAGATATTTTCTCTACTTTAAGTTTCAAATAGGCTTAATTTTATATGTTAGAGACATAGTAACTATGGATAAGTGTAACATGTGAATAAATACAATTTTCCAGTTTAGTCAACCGCATATCTGATGTAAAGGTGCAAAATAGTCGAAAGTTGAGCACTGAAATAAAAAATCTCACTCTTAAATTGCCAATTAGAACATTTGTCGGCTAAAGACATGGAAAGTGTAGAATAGAGTTTGGAACACAGTTATAGGCAATTATGCAACTATGCCCGTCTTTGCTCCTCAAAAACCATAGCACTTTAGCCACCAAAAAAAAAAAAAAATCAGTAGAAATATTCTTTATTTTTGCTATTCTGCCTTGAAAATATACATGTAAACTTAGGGGGGGAAATGTGTCTGTGCATTGGTATGAATCTTTTATCCATTTTCTCCTCTCTGCTAACATTTTAAAAACTATTACAATCTTGGTGGTCACAGTTTTGACATGGCTCATAATTATTTATACCCTTCAGCGTTTTCTCCTTACCTTGCCAATCTGTATTATTGCCCAAAACAATGAAATATGGAGGTCCGTAGCAATCATATAGAAGAAGTCAATATTCAGTTCTTGACTTCTGGGTTGCTGTCTGATGAATCTCATCTTTGAGAGATGAACCCCATTTTCTGTCTCCCGCGATGAATATCCTGTTGCAGTCTGTTCCATTGTCAGCACTGAGGAGATTGCCCATTGAAAATTCAAAGCTTTCAGAGAGCCTTCCCTGTTTGATTTCAACCAGGGCAAAAAAGGAAAAGAAAGGAATAAAGAACCTCTCTATTTCCAGCGCCAACTGTCTCAGATTCCTTTGTACTTTACAAGGCATTTCCAACTCCATTTTCAATAGCTCCATTGTTGATGAACTCTTACACTGTCCAGTCTTTATTGGCTCTTTTTTGATGTTGATGAAGAGACTAAGCCCATATTCTTTAATTACTGAGCTATATGGCAGCTGTGCAGCGGTGGGTTTCACATTATGTTACTACTGGTTCGCCGCGTGCACACTCGTTTCATGTGCATGCGTGCCCGGTTTGCACACATGCCTGCCTTCTACCCATGCGCCTGGCCTTCTGTACATGCGTTTTGCTTGCGCGTGTGCCTTCCACACATGTGCCCAGCCTCAAAAACTTGCCTAAATAGGATGACATAGAACCGGGGCGGGTGGGCATGCCCACCCACGAGTTCCGTTACCGGTTCAGGCGAACCGGTCTGAACCGGCTGAATACCACTTCAGTTGTTTGGTCCATCCACCTTCAGATCTATGACGTACAGATGTGGTACTTCTGCTTCACTTCTTGTAGGCAGTTCTAAAAAGTCACTTCCTCTCAATTCTACTCAACTTGAAAGAAATCCTTCCACCGGCCACTGATTTCATGCAATTTTATTGGGCATTTCAGTGTTGTGCCCTCCCTTCTTAACATTTACTCACAACTGATGGATTTGTGTTCAGAATGGGAGCTTTCTTAATGAGCCCTGTGCATCCATTGTGCTTCTTGTAGGCAACATTTCAACAAAGTAACACTCTCCACCTCTTTGCAGTTTGGAAGGCCTCATAGGATCAGGCTATCCAGATTGCATCGGGCAATTCTGTTGTAGTCCGTTACACATTTTAAAAAAAAGAAGTGGTACAAAGTCCATCCCTTTTGTATTCCATTTTACAACTTTGCATTGGTCTGTTCTTCATCCTTGCCATCCATAGGTCTGGATAGGACACCCTCCCTGCTGGTCAGCTTAGGCATGCCAGGCTGGCCATCCAATGAAGGGAGATTGCACCTGTGGTTACAGCCTATCGGGTGCCATTGTACAAATGCAAGGTTATTCTATCTGCATCAAGAAATTGTGGGCCAATGTTCTCTTTTCTTAGAATGAACTCCGTTTTTTTACAAATTTTTGCCCATTCCATCACTGACCAAAGCCAGCCAGGTCAGCAGGCTTTCAGTAGATTTCTCTTCATCATACAATGCAGTCTTCAGCATCCATTATTTGCTCCGTTGCTCATTTGTCTTCTTGGCAGTGCATCTCCTTCCAGGTTGACCCAACCTCCTCTCTATGAGAGACAAAATCTTTCACCCATACTTCGGTTCCTTTTGCCTTACAGTTTAGAGAATTCTGTTTCATAGCCCTTCCAAAGTAAGGTAAAATCAGTTATGTAGAATCCTTAGAAGCCTTCCAGGAAGGATTCCTTCGTAACTAAATGGAATCCTTTCAAAATTTCACATGGAAGCAAGCAGTTGAAAACCCTAGCAACAGCACGTCCATCACATTTTGGTCTTCTTTCATCCAAAACCATGAGGTTTGGCTTTCTCTTCAGTAAAGGTAAAATTAGTATTCCTCATCTCCTCCTTTTTTTAATTGTCTGATACTTCTCTTTCTTCTAACCTGCTAATGACTACTAAGGGCAGTGTTTTATATGGTTATGTGTGAATTCACCTAGTATGTGAATCCTCTACATTCCTTAGTCTCCGGTGAGAATTCAATGTTCTTTAACACCCACTGTGTCCTCCTTAAGGATTTGAAGTAACCAACTCTTGACTAAACATAACCTATAATAAAAAAGTTTTTTTAAACTTAAAAACTATATTTTTAAAACAAAATATATTATAAAAGGAATGTTAATGTAAAACAGTGATACTAAACATTGAAGAATGCCCTCTTTTTAATCCATCCAGTCTTGTTTTATAACAATCTGCCATATTGTTATATGGGGGGAGCAAGCCTTTTAACAGGAAATTAATGAATCTTATTTATTTTAGACCTGCATTTAATCATTGATATGACAAGTTTGTGGCTTATAGTTCATCCTCACTTTTCATGTATTCTTATAATTTTGATTGTATTGTTCAAAACTTCATTCCCTCTTGGCTGTCTGAGGTTTTCTCCCTAGATGGCTCATGACAGTTCAATTTAAAGGAGTTAAACTATTTGTGTCTGTCCGTATACTGAACTCTTCACTTTCCTCGCTAATAACAAATCAGACAATTTTATTAGGCAGGTTCATATTTGCTGTGATATCTGAGCTGTATTTAATGCTAAGTCTTTTTTCTTATATTTAGGAAAGAATTAATCTGAATAAAGTCAGATTTACTAAGGAAAAATTAGTTTGATTATAGATAAAATATCTTTCATCATACATTGAAAAACTAAGTATACAATGGGAAAACTCAGATAATCTTATTTTACTCTCATGGTTGACTGTGCAAACCCTATAATGGGAGAGCCTTTAAGCATCCAACCAAAACTTGAAACAGCTGTGGCTTCTTCTGGCTTTCAAGCCATATATCCAGAGGGGCAATTCACAAACAAAGCACTCCTCAAACGATCTGCACCGCCCTGGAACATCAGATGATTTGTTTTATATACGAAAATAGCAAGTTTGCCCAAATGAATGATAGCTTCATATGGTGGAGTCATATGTACATACATGGGATATTTACAGGCTGCTGTGCAGAAGTCCATTAAAAGGTCTAGTGCCGTGATGGCGAACTTATGGTACGCATGCCAGAAGTCGCACACAGTCCCCTCTCTGATGGCACACGAGCCATCACCCCAGTTCAGCTCTGCTGTGCATGTGCACATGCCTCCCACCGGCCAGCTAGTCTTTGGGTCTCTGCCATTTGGGGGCGGGGCGCATGCGGTGGGCTGCGTGCACAAGTGTGGGGGGATGGGGCATGTGGGTACTGCGCATGCATGTACTGGGGTGGGGCACATGCAAGGCGCTTGCGCAGGGGGCAGGGGGCATGCAGGGGGCTGCGCACATATTGCATTTTGGGGGTTCAAGCAGACGCACCCTTTGGGCATTCCGGAAAAGATTAGCCTGGTCTAGTGAATCACATTTTCTGTTTTCATATTAACCGTAAATTACAGATCACAAATATTTTATTTTATAAAGCTCAACTATAGATGAGTTTGAATATGGATTAGGACATAGTTGAACTTTTCTCAGATTTACTCTCCATAATCTATCCTCATGTTAAAGTAGATACACTGACAATAAATTTTGTTGATTCTTTATAATTTATTATCTTACAATGAATTCAGGGTAAGATGAATGAATTCGATGAAAGTCCAATTTTGTCTATTCTCCAAATTATATGTGATAACAATGAGATATGCCATAAGGATATGTATGTATATGTAAGAGTGTGTGTGAGTGAGTGAGCAAGCAAGAGAGAAAGAGAAATAGGATGAAACAGGAGGATTAGATTGGACTGGATTAAAGAAGTGAACCCGAAATAGTTGTCTGAATTTAGGAAAAAACAACTGCAGCCAGACAGAAATGCTTCCTGCGCCAATTCTCCAAGATTCAGCACAGTTCATGCTCTTCCCCAAAGAGCTAAAAGTTTAAGCTCAGAAATGTGAGAGATGGGCTCATTAATTCAATCACTCTGAATTTACTCACAGATATCCATCCTGCTATTCCAGCACTTGCCTTATTGAGCTATATCCTGGTATTTTCAGGAAGCTTCTGTAGTCCAGAGGTAGCCTTCCCTATCCAAGCCCTTAGCTTACCAAAGCATGGTTGACTGGAGAATTCTTGCAGTTGAAATTCAGAGGTCTTAAAGTTACCAAGTTTGGAGACCCCTGAGATAAAAAAAACAGCAAACTGGAAGCCAACATTTGGAGATTGACAGTTTACTGGCTCTTGAACTGATCAAGAGCCAGTAAGAGCTCTTGATCAGTTCAATAGTAAGTAGCATATGCTGGTAAGATTCCTGCCTTGTACCTTGGTCTGGAGCTCAAAAGAGCAACCTCACTGAGGCAGCACCTGATCTCAACCACTGCAAGAATGTTTGGTGAGAGGCAAACTTTATATGCCACTTGATAGATTTTGGGAGTTTTGCTTGCTTTAAGGACTGAGTATTAAAATTTTATTTCATCACGTATGTCAGTATGCTAGCCTAGGATGGTGAGTTAACTCATAGTAATAGTCTGTTGTTGGAAAAAAGTATGAAGCAACATGCTAAATTGTCCTTGAAAAGTCCTTGAAAAAGAAAGAAGGATAGGACAGGACAGGACAGATTTCAGATTCTCAGAATCTGCCCTAAAATCAGAATGATCCTTGAAATCAGACCATCATACTCACTTCTCTGTTAAAGAAATCTTGGGCGATGCTTAATTTTATTATTTGTTCCTGTTCTTCATATGGCAGTGCTTTGTGTGCTACCGTATGTTAGCTACCAACTGGCTTAAAGGTGGATTTATTTTGTGGAAATACAATGAGTTATTCTTTCATACTTCTACCTCAAGAAAGAGTATCATGAAGCTGTATTACACTCCTCTGTCCATAAAAACTTTGAATATATGTTTTTTATTACCATAGTTGTAATCTTTGCACATTTAATTTCCTTCCCTTCCAAAATAAAAACTCATGATCCTATAAAATCAGTTTCTGAAAACAATTCAGTCTCAGTACCTTTCCTGTAAAATTTGACATGTTTCATTCATCTGTAAGTTTATTGCAGCTTTTATCCCATTATAGTGAAAAACAAAACAGTTAACAACCGTTCATGATACTGTAAGGTAGTATATCTCAGTCTTAACAACTTTAAGTTGGCTGGATCTTAACACCTAGAATTCCCCAACCAGCATATTGCCTGGAGAATTCTGGGAGTTAAAGTCCACATATTTTACATTTGCTAAAATTTGAGAAGCACTATACTAAGGTTTGGTAGAATCCAGTTTTCCAGCTCCTGCTTCAGATACCAGAATCAATTTTGGATTATTTCTAGACAACCTGGATTGATGATACCATTTCTCAGAGCTCCTGATTTTTTCCAAACTGAAATTGATTGTGAAATGGAGAGCAGGTAGTCTTTTAAATCAGGTGTCTCCAACCTTGGCAACTTAAGCCTGGAGGACTTCAACTCCCACAATTCCCCAGCCTGGCTGGGGAATTCTGGGAATTGAAGTCCGCCAGGCTTAAAGTTGCCAAGGTTGGAGACCTCTGCTTTAAATCAAAAATTAGCTTGATATGTCCAGAGCTAGTCACCTGACCCTTGAGAGCCAATTAAATAAAAGGATGCTTAATATGCTGACGTATTTTACAGTAGAGGTAAGGTATTTATGCACCTTACAGCTCTTTTAAACACAATACAGTTTTTGCTATTTTTTTCTATAATAAGTAGAACAAGAACAATTTTATTTCTAAGCAGTAAAGAACATCTCTTGACTCAGCTGTGAAACATGTCTTCAAATATTCCACTTACTGGGGTAGGAAAATGCCATGGCAACTTAGAGTAAAACTTCTGAAATGTTGTGATTTCGTCTCCCTTCTGTTACGAACAGTTTACAAGTTTTATACTCTTAGGGGAGAAGTGTGTGTAATGTGTATGATGATTGCCTATAAGATGCAATTTTGGAGCTAAATAATATCATTAGGATTCCAGCAATTACGGTGCCGTTTTGTGTGAATACAGCTCAAAATAATGATTCTTCTCACCAGTTCCTTTTAGACCATGTTATCAAAATTGTTTCCAATATTGCTTTCCCAATAATTTACTTTCTCTTTCCCTCTTACGTTTTTATCATCCTCAGAGTTAATTCCATTAATAATTTTACTGTTACGTTATTACCAGGTGCTGGAGATAATTGTTTATTGTGAAGTAGTGTTATTGTATAGAAAATGTTGAAACATTTTTTAACCAGAGATCACATGATAAATTGTAGGCGAAGATTTGACTTTATAAAATTTTCTAGGTTATTTTACTTGATCAGAATATATTGCATGTTAGTGGAGGGTGAACAATTGTAAATATATTTCTAAAAAGATATCTTGAGACCTGGCATACTTTTATCACCTCAGTGATTTTCGATCATGCATGGTTTGAAAGAAAATGTGCAAGTTGTATTTGTCTTGAAGAAACTATGGAGACAAGAACATGAGTGCTCTATATAAAATCTGTTTTGAATATTTTATTAATATATTTTACAATTTTCAGGCTGCCTGGTTCCTATATTTCCATTTTCTTTGTGGTAGACCTAATACCATTTTTGGAAAGTTATTCTTTGCTGTATTAGCCTGGTCAATATTATTTTATTTAGCACCATTATTTAGATAATGGTGATATAAAACTACAAAACATAGGTGGATGTATTTGGATATTATTGTGGATATATTTTAAAAGGTCAGTAAAATCATATATACTAAAATGCTTTGAACAAATTCTCAAATTCTCATCCCACCTTATCTGTGGGGTGCCGCAAGGGTCGGTCCTCTCACCCCTTCTGTTCAACATTTATGTAAAACCGCTAGGCGAGATCATCCGTGGTTTCGGGATGAATGTTCATCAATATGCTGATGACACTCAGCTATATATCTCCACCCCAGACCACCCCAACGATACCCTTACTGTGATGTCCCGTTGCCTGGAGGCCATACGGATCTGGATGGGAAGAAACAAACTCAGACTCAACCCCTCCAAGACTGAGTGGCTGTGGCTTCCAGCGTCCCGGTTTAGTCAGCTGGTACCATCACTGACAATTGGAGATGAGACCTTGCTCCCCACAGAGAGGGCCTGCAATTTGGATGTCCTCCTGGACTCATGGCTATCTTTAGAAGACGGCCGTGGCCAGGGGGGGCTTTTATCAGGTTCACCTGATCCGCCAGTTGCGTCCCTTTCTGGATCAGGATGCCTTGCGCACAGTCACTCATGCCCTAGTCACCTCCCATATGGACTACTGCAATGCTCTCTACATGGGGCTCCCCTTGAAAAGCACCCGGAGGCTCCAACTGGTCCAGAATGTAGCCGCGCGGGTGATTATGGGCGCATCTCGTTGCGCCCATGTAACACCTCTCCTACACGAGCTGCACTGGCTCCCAGTGGTCTTCCGGGTGCGATTCAAGATGTTAGTTATCACCTTTAAAGCGCTCCATGGCTTAGGACCTGGGTACTTACGAGACCGTCTTTTTCCACCAATAGCCTCCCACCGACCAGTTCGTTCTCACAGGGAGGGACTACTCAGGATACCGTCAGTCAAATTGTGCTGACAGGCGACTCCCAGGGCCTTCTCTGTAAGGGCTCCAACCCTTTGGAATGAACTGCCCCCTGATATACGAAACATCCCTAATCTCCGTGCTTTCCGCTATGCCCTCAAGACCCTGATGTTCAATCAGGCGGGGCTAAACATGTTAACTGGGAATGATTAAAATATTATCTAATTCTGGGTTTTATTTAATTTGGGCTAAACTATGTTATAATTTAATTATCAATTTTATGATGTTTATGTATCTTTTATTTTTTCTTGACTGTACACTGCCTTGAGTCCTGTGGGAGAAAGGCGGTATAGAAATATAATAAATAAATAAATAAATAAATAAATAAATAAATAAATACATACATACATACATACATACATACATACATACATACATACATACATACATACTTTACCCACATCAAGATTTGGTTGAAGCATGGATCTTAAGGAAGCATTTAAATTCACAATTGGTGTGTCCCAAACATGGAAAGGGGAGATAACACAGACAATATTTGAATATAGATTCATATGTCCCAAGATGGTGTGATCACCTTTTGCAACCTTCTGACAAGTAAAGTCAATGGGGAAGCCAAATTCACTTAACAATTGGGTTACTAGTTTAACAACTGCAGTGATTCACTTAACAACTGTGGCAAGGAAGGTTGTAAAATGGGGCAAAACTCACTTAACAAATTTTTCACTTAACAATTTTGAGCTCAATTGTCGTAAGTTGAGGGCTATCTCTACACAGTTCACTGATGGAAGCAATTATGAGAAAGAAACTCAAAATAACTCTGTCTTGATTTTGTTGGAATAAGATGGGACAAGTTTGAACAGTCTTTCAAATGTCTGTTGTAATATTGTACATCAATAAAGTAGCATTTCTGGCATTCCCTTGGGTGCCTATTTTTTTTATTTGTCCTACTTTGAAGATCTGGCAAAACTGTACTCCATGTTATCCAATAGGGTAATGCAAGAATTGCCCAATCTACTGTGTAGTCTAATCTAATATCCCAACATATAACATGGGGACTGTCCCCCCGAAAAAATCTGGCTCTTCAGCTCTTCCAGTAATGCACTCATTAATAATCGAGATCATGATATATTACTGAGCTAAATTGTGCTTTTTGACAGAGTAAGTTAGAGATACTTGTCCTAAGCCAAGTCGGTCAAAAATAACTGAATTGCCTCAAATGTGCCACATTCAGGCATTCTGTTGAGTTGAAGTACATTCCTGATTTGCAACTGCGTCATTTTAAAGACTTCCAAAATCATAATTTTAGATTAAAATCACTTGCATTCTTTCCTTGAAAATTTCATTCTAACTTTTTTAAAATGCAAGAATATTCTGTCTTATAAGAGCTGAATTGACAGGGGAAAAGTTACATCCATACTTACTGTAGCTTTTGCAAGAGATATGTTTGTTAAGGATGATAGTGGTATTTCTTTAGAAAAATAATTCAGGTGTCTTTTAAAAAACAAAAAAGTTAGTTTTGAAGTCCATTGTCCCATGAAATCTATTTCTGCTGTACTTTTTGTATTTGTCCATTTAAAGGCTATCTACTCTTCATCTGAAAAAGTTGAAATATAAAAAACCCACAAAAGGCAAAAAAGAGAAGAAAAGAGAATCCTGAGTATTAATTTTTAAAGTGGTGTTAGTTAATTGAGATAATTCAAGATAAGGATTATTCTGTTAGAGTTCATTTCTCAGCAGTCTCTGGAATCGGCAAGCAGTTATAAATTGTGGTTTTACGGTAAGGAATTATGCCACAGCATGGAAAGCTGATTACATTCTTCTTTTTTTTTTAAAAAAAAAATCTACTTGGAGTTGTTTGACCTTTCGTTCAAAAAGCTAACCTGAAAAGGCCTAATGAGGCCACATTGAGTTTTATTTCATCTATGGATGTTGCTGTCACTCTTTCATATAGTGACAAATTATAGTGACAAAAACTGATCTGTGTTTAATCTCTTTGGTGTATTGTTCTGTTACGGTGTTCTTTTTCTCCATCAAACAATTCCATTAAAATTAGAATGGCTGAACTTCGACGTGCCTTTCCCAGTGTAAAAAAGGAAGCATAGATTGCTGACACATAGAAATTGGTTTCAAAAAAGCAACATTTGACCACTTTAACTAACAGGTGAAATGGATGTCTTTGAAGTAGACATGGTGAAAATAGTTTAATAGCAATAACTACCTGTAAAGTTTTTTCTACTTAACCATGCTTGATAAATATTAATATATGATTATAATAAAACTAATTCAGATCCATCATGAATGTAAATGCAATCATATTCATATCAAGCGAACATTAACAAGTTCCTATACCTGACAATCAGACACCAGCCAGCCTCAGACCTATATTTCTGGGAAAGCTTATATCATGGGTTAAGAATTGTTTCAAGCTAGTGGCATTTTCATGAGGTTTCATACGGTGTTATGGATATTAAAATTTATCTCGTATGAAAGCGTAGATACTTTTCAAAACTTTATAGAATTTGACAATTTTTCTGGCAAGGCTGCATACTGGCGCCCTATTTAACTTATATGCAGAGCACATCATGAGAAAGGTGGGGCTAGATGAATCAAAAATTGGAATTAAGATTGTCGGGAAAAATATCAACAACCTTAGATATGCAGATGATACCACTCTAATGGCAAAAAATGAAGAGGAACTAAAGAGCTTCTTGATGCGGGTGATGAAGGAGAGTGCAAAAGTTAGCTTGAAACTCAACATTAAGAAAACTAAGATCATGGCATCTGGCCCTCTCAATTCCTGGGAAATATATGGGGTAGAAATGAAAGTAGGGACAGATTTTATTTTCCTGGGCTCCAAGATCACCGCAGATGGGGACTGCAGCCAAGAAATTAAAAGATGCTTGCTCCTGGGGAGGAGCTGATAAATTCTTGTAATTCCTAAATTGGTATGCAGCTGATCCATTTCAGAGAACCTTTTAGCTTACGACACAGGTGTCAGACTTGTGGCATCACGTTGCCGTCATGTGAACGACATTTTTCCCCTTTGCGGAACTGGGGTGGGCGTGGCCTATGCGTGATACATCTGGCCTGCAGGCCAACAGTTTGA
Organism: Masticophis lateralis; assembly: GCA_030761175.1. Classification (NCBI taxonomy): domain Eukaryota; kingdom Metazoa; phylum Chordata; class Lepidosauria; order Squamata; family Colubridae; genus Masticophis; species Masticophis lateralis. Next base: position 78,228,887 of record JAUDYJ010000006.1, on the reverse strand, counting down.
CAGCCCTGGCTTGCAGAGATTGCAAGATGCAGTCGAGTGGCGATTGTATCCATTTGTCTAGAATCAAAATCATCTCAGGATTTCTAGACTACTCGATCTGAATTAAATTCAAACAGATTTTTGGCTCAGAATGTTGGAATAATAATGGAAAATAGTCAGATTACAGAAGGTAAGGTGGGTGGCTCCCGACAGGAACATTCAGCTATTTTAAGTCTACCGAGACTGCAATTGTTAATGCAGTTTCCAAAATTTATATAAAAGAAAAATTATTCAGTCTAACAGCTTTGTTGGTCAACATTTGGTATTCCCAAGTCCCCTATCAGTTCTTACTTACTATCGATTGCTCATGTCTTATGCATTGTACTTACAATTGGTCTGTATATATGGCAGAATTGCACCTGGTATTAAACAGGGAAGCTCATAGCTAAATTTGCAGAGGGAGTGGGATTATGCCTTACTAATTTTTCACTCTTCCTATAATAGTTCTGATAGGGGAAAGCAGTTCTGTTGTCCACCATTTCCTTCTGCACAGCTTTCTGAATGAAAATGGGGAATATAAAAAATATATTAATTCTGTATTGTATAAAACCCTCCAAAATAAGTTCATTCTTTCATTTGTTTATTTTGTCAATCATGAGTTTATATTATGAAATTCAGGTGGAAGGGAAGCCTTCAATCAAATTAAGTGGTTGCTGGTCCAGCTGTGTGACCGTACTTGCGTAGCAGAACTATTGAATCCTTGGTGTTTATTCTCTAGTGTGGAAGTGGAACTTTGCAGCAGGTGATAGTCAAATAGAAGGAGCCATTACAAAAGCTTTTTAAGAAAATTACAAATGACTGCCCCTATTAGAGAAAATAATTTTAACAATTTGCTATGTCTTTTATGGATATCCCCTTCTCTTGCTTAAGTTACCTGGACTTTGCAGAATATGCACTTCAAAGGAATTTGCAGATAGTATATTTTGGTAAGAGAGACAATACTAAAGAAACTTGGATTTTTCTCCTTCTGAAAGCTAATGGAAATAATGTAGGATTAGATAACCTACTATGTGCTGCAACTTAGTCAAGCAAATTGTTGATCATAGCAAATGTTCACTATGGTTCCAGAGTTGAAGCCTAAAAGATGGGGGCTATCAGCTTTTGAAACAATGGACTTTTGTTTTTCTTGAGAAGGACTGCTACAGTCTTCTAACACAACTTTTAGATCTTTATTCCTCTATCACAACTTTATGTCAGGTTTCCAAGTAACACCCCCAACAAAAGAAAACTCCGAGGCTTGACTTTCATCAAAGTTCCATTTTATTAGAGATGTCATATTGGCACATCTGAGAAAAACAGAATCTGAAAGCTTCCAGGTTTTCCCCACCCAAAGGAAAGTCCAAGTCCCTGCCCAACACTCACATGTCCATCACATGGTCCAATCAAAGCACCGTCCCAACTGGAGATGCCGCCTAGGAATATTATTTTGACTATATATCACCCATGCTCCATACAATCCCCTCTCGCAGTTACCCACGGTAATAAATGTGGCAGGCCTGAAGATCCAACGAAAAAGATGGATTCCAGGCCTGACACTTTAGATGTTTAGGAAATGGGTGGCTGGTTTAAAATATGGTAGAGAGGACTCCTTGTGCTTACTATTCATTTCTTTGTACCTCCTAAGCACAAGAGGACTATTTCAACGGCAGTTCTGATATTTTTTTTTCTCCAGGTGACATAACTGCACAGTAAGAAGTCAACATACCAGAAGAGGTCTGAGATATTTATGAGACCACCTTCTGCCACCAATAGCCTCCCACTGACCAGTTCGCTCTCACAGAGAGGGACTCCTCAGGGTGCCGTCAGTCAAATTATGCCACCTGGCAACCCCCAGGGGGAGGGCCTTCTCTGTGAGGGCTCCTGCCCTTTGGAATGAATTGCCCCCGGAGATACATAACATCCCCGATCTTTGTACTTTCCGCCGTGCCCTCAAGACCCTGATGTTCCAAGAGGTGGGGCTGACCATTTAAACGATTTTTAATTAGATATTTTAATTTTGGGTGTTAATTCAATGCGACCAAATTGTTTAATAATTTTGAATTTTAATTTTATGATGTTTGTGTGTTTGTGTTTTTACCTTGGCTGGACACTGCCCTGAGTCCTACGGGAGAAGGGTGGTATAGAAATATAATGAATGAATGAATGAATGGAATGAGTGCATGGGTAGAATTTGGTAGCCCATGAAAAACGGTAGCCAATTGGTACTTTCCATCTAAGACCCATTTCCTTTGCACCATTTTTTTTTGTAACCCACTCCCTTAAACTAATTTCAAAACAACCCTGTCCCCAGGTAGCCTTCAAACAACTATCCTTAGAACTACTTCAAGCTACTTAAACAACTACTCCTATTATTCCAAGGAGGTGTAGTTAGACTTCAGTAGCACAATGCATAAAGAATTCTACAAAGGAATCAGAATAATATTTGTTGTTAAGGTGTTTGTATTGGGATCTGAAATTTTATTTTTTAGAAAAGGAAAAAATTGGTGTGTATGTTTCACTGCAATTGGGAATTGACTCTTTAAACTAGCCTGCAAATTTCTTGGTATAACAGTAGGTTTCATTTCAATTATGAACCAATATAACATTAAGCCTCATAATAACATTTCCTTTTGAAGTGGTGGGATGCAATGCAATAACATAATACGTTCTGCTATACTTCCTTCTGTCTCTCAAGTTAGGTTCATGACTAATTCATGAGATTTTTGAGGGCAAAGTCTGAAATAATGGGTTCGATTTCATCCAGGGGAGCGATAAACTTTTTGCAAGGCAATGTGATATTTGTGGTGTTAACCGTCTAAATGATTTTTATTGATGATGACAGATGGTTCTGTGGTGATGCACTCAGAGTCACGCCTAATATGTTCAGAATAAGTCTTCTGGAAGGCTGTACATCTGTTTTTAAGATCTTTTGCTAAAATATTTAAATCAAGGTCATTGTTTATATTTGATTTCTAAGCAGCTTTTAGCTATTGGCCTGCCATTTTATACATTTAAAGATGAATCTGCTTGTAACTTCAAGGGCTGCAAATGGAAAGTTATAATAGGTAGCAGGTGTTAGGAAAGGCAATTATGCATTAGGTGCTTTGCTCAATTTCCAAAACTGTCCAAGACTATCCATTTGAAATGCTTTATACCTTAGTTTTATCTCTGAACTATGATGAATTTTCAGATCTTAAGGGAATATGCATTTTCCTTTAATGAACTGAATGCTTAAGCCTATTTGATTTAATTTAAAAGAGCCTAGGCAAACGGTACTGAAAAACAATGTGAAAACAGAAAATATCAAGAATAAATTTAAATCCTTGGCACAGTTTGCTGTTTTATTTTCCTTTCTTCGAGGAAGAAAAAAACTTTTGTTACAGCTTGTATAGAGAATGGTATTTAGGCCTTTGCATAAAGGATTATTCAAAGTTTCTCCTGAAGTTTTGCTCAGTTTCTTTGACTTTTGCCAGATGGTGTTGGATTAAGACTGAAAAGCATGGTTTCTTCTTTTTTCCTGCTCCCAGGAACATAAAAGATATACTAGATCAGATCAAAAATCCATTTTAAGCCATTTTACACAGTCACCTTGAAATTCTGAAAATTATGTTTTTCTTTTGCCCTGAATCTCCTGTCAGTTTTGTTGGGTGTAACAGTAGTTAAAAGCTCTGTTTCTGTATGGTTTGGATAGTTTATTGTCTGTTTTCATCCAATCCCTTTAGCTATGGCCTAATTCTTCCCAAAATCTTTGCCTTATACTCCAGAGAGGTGCTGGGTTCCATTTGAATTGGGTCATCTACAGATGGCATGTTATAACTGGGTCAGGCATTGGGATAGGAAGTGTGTTGTATGAACTGTCAAACTCAGACAATGGTTAGGTTTAAGAAGGAATTAATTTTAGACCCAGACAGCCTCAGGTCTCTGGCTGAAACTAAGACTTACTGTGTCTTACAGAAAAGTCCAAGATAGTTAACGTTCTTGCAAAAAGGCAGATTCCTAGAGCAGTCTTTTTTTTCTTTTTTTCTTTTTTTGTATTCCCCATTTTCTTTCTGCAACAATAGTAGTGATTCTGATTAAACATTTGGATTTTTTTTTCATTTTGAGTTGTGTTATGAGATGTGAGTTTTGGATAAAACATGGACTTTTTTACTGTAGAAGAGTACATCCTTCCGATATATAATTTCCTGGACATAACTTGATTATGAACGTATTGTCAGATAGATAGATAGATAGATAGATAGATAGATAGATAGATAGATAGATAGATAGATAGATAGAAAGAAAGAATTCTTTATTGGCCAAATGTGATTGGACACACAAGGAATTTGTCTTTGGTACATATGCTCTCAGTGTACATAAAAAGACAAGATACATTCGTCAAGAATCATAAGGTACAACACTTAATGATAGTCATAGGGTACAAATAAGCAATCGAATCATACTAGGAAACAATATAAATCTTAAGGATACAGCAACAAGTTACAGTCATACAGTCATAAGTGGGAGGAGATGGGTGATAGGAACGATGAGAAGATTAATAGTAATGCAGACTTAGTGAATAGTTTGACATTGTTGAGGGAATTATTTGTGTAGCAGAGTGATGGTGTTTGGGAAAAAACTATTCTTGTTTTTTGGTGTGCAGTTCTCTATAGTATCGTTTTGAGGGTAGGAGTTGAAACAATTTATGTCCAGGCTGTGAGGGGTCTGTAAATATTTTCACTCTGGTAAATATGATCACTCCCAACTCTAGAAACTTTTAATGATCTTTCCCAGCAAGCTCATATTGATAGGTTAGGGATTAACACCCAACCCTCTGGAATATTTCCTCCCAAAACTACATTCTACATTCTGTATTTTTTCTTACCAGGAAAGAATGCAGCCAAAATGCAGTGCAAAATAGGGCAGATGGTATAGAACGATGCATTGTTTCAGAAGTCATCAAAGCTAAGGAAGAACTAGTGAAGGCCATTGACTCTCCTCTAGCAAAACCTGCCCATGAAGCTCAATCACAGCAGTTTTATTCCCTAAAGTTGAAGCCAGGTGGTTTTCTTGATGCTCAACAACAAAGCTTATTGGCAGATATTATGCTTTTTATATACTTGCATAAGCTAGTCATTCTTGAGTAGTAATGTTTATTCCTATTTTCTCTACACAAATGAAAAGGCTTTTATTTAGAATCTGATTCGCTAATTAATTGTGACAATTACATTTTAAAAATGAGGAAAACAACAAAAAGACTTTCTGATCAGTATTGAGTTATCTACTCAAATCTATTTTTATGTTGACTATATATATGCTTTATTTTAACAGTCTGAACCAGAAGGTTTTTCCCACTTCCACCTATATGTCTGTGCTGCCTTCCTTGTCAGATGGAAAAAGGAAATCCTTGAAGAAAAAGATTTCCAAGTAAGTAAAACATTATTTTAATTTTTTTACTAAAAAAAAAAAAAAGGATTTTTTTTTTAAAAAATGCCTTCATCAGTAGCAAAAGAATTCCACTTTTACTGGGTTTCAACGGCCTTAAATACATGCGGATGTTTTTCTGTATTTCTCTTGCTGAGTTTCAAATGAAAGGAAAGTACAAAGTAGCAGCTGAATGTTTTTCCATTTGTCCATCTCCTTGTTTTGGATGGGGTAACATCAAGATGGTATGATAAAACAAAAATGTGGCTACTAGGAGCAGGCAAACTTTCATTTGATACAATTCCAGCATAGGAACTTTCATGTCAAAAAGAAATTAAGCTTTCTTTTTTTGATAATTGGTAAAATTTTGATAATTGGTAAAAATGAATTAACCTGGCCATATGGGAAAATAAAGGAAAAATATCTAATGATGTTTAAATGGAGCCCAGAGAGTGATGTGCCCTATGTAGGTAGAGAATAGCCTATCTTCCTTGTCCTGAAGTATCTATGTTTCCATGTACATAAGGAGGAGGAATGTTGAAATATAGTTTTGTAATAGCTCCTTTCTATCTTATACCAGTTCTTTTTGTCCCTCGGTTTGTTAGAAAGTTCTTTATGCAACCATGCTGGTTTTATCTGTGGCCTCTTTTCTTTTCTTTCTCTCTGATACTGTGTTTGATTGGCTTTAATAATCTTTTTCACAGTTTCCCAAGCATCTTCAGTTGTTTTTCCCTTTAGGATCTCCCTCCATGGAATCCTTCCTAATTTCTGTCTTAGTTGGTTGAAGTCAGCTCTCTTGAAGTTTAGAACTTTGTTCAGTTGTCTCTGCCTGCATTATGTTGAATACTATGACCATGTCATAGCGTGACATGCTCGCTCTCTCACAAAGTTCCCGCAACCTCCACCTGTTGTGTCATTTTATCCCTGTTAGTAAGAATTAAGTCCAGTATAGCTGACCCTTTATTTCCCTCCTGTACTTTTTGATTGACAAAGTTGTCAGCTAGGCACGACAGGAGCCTGGTGCAGTTTTTGTCTCCCAGTTGATGTCAGGGTAGTTAAAGTCCCCCATCACTACAGTGTTTCCTGCACACCTTCTTTAACTGACTAGCAAATAGTTCATCTATTTTCTCTACCTGGTTAGGTGGCCTGTAGTATATACTTGCAGCAATGCCATTTCCTCCCACCCCCACCCCCCTAATATTCACCCAGATGTATTCAAGAGGGCTTTCATCCCTGGTATTGTGTACTTCTTTACACATGTAGTGATTCCTTATGTACAATGCACCTCCTCTTTTGCTGGCTCAGTTTCTTTTGAATGGTTTATATCCTTCTAGCAATAAGTTCCAGTCAAGAGTTCCATCCCACCAAATTTTGGTAATGATACAATATCATACCTATTTTCATGTATTAGGACCGTGATGACGAACCTTTTATCCACCGAGTGCTCAAACTGCGCGTGCACATGCCCAAACTAAAAGGTTTGCATGCGCAGACATGAGCGCATGCACAGCAGAGACCCGAAGACCAGCTGGCCGGCGGGAGGCGGGACATCCCAATACCAGGAGCGTGGCGAGAGATAAGATCTTCTTCTTTTGTGAGCTTCTGTTTCGTTGTTTGCAGCGAAATAGAAGCTCACGAAAGAAATGCCATGGAGATCTGACCTGGGAAGACGCTGCGTGGGCCAGCAGAGAGAGCTCTGCGTGCCACCTCTGGCACACGTACCATAGGTTCGCCATCATGGTATTAGGATTTCAAGCTTTCCCTGTTTCTTCCCCAAACTCTGAGCTTTAGCATACTGGCATTTGAGCTCATTATGACTAACCCTGTGTTTTCTTCCTACATCACCTGATTTATATATGAGTCCCCCTTCCTCCTCATCACTCCCTTCCTTATTGCCTGATTTATTGTGTTGGGGTTTGGTCCCTTCCATTTCTAATTTAAAGCCCTGCTGATGACCCGAACCAGTTGTTTTCCAAACATTTCCCCCAGTCCTTGTGAGTTGTGAGAGCAAAGCTGTGATGGCTTTGCTTTCCCATCCTCATGGGACACTGGTGGAGAGGAAACCCGGTGAAAGGGAAAGAGGTGGGATCAGTGCAGGGCAGTGGTAATGGAGCAGTTCGGGTAGTAATAGGGTCTGGGGGTGGGTGCCTTCATTGTTCCCTGCTGGTTTTCATGCAGATGTTCAACCTTTCACTCAACTCAGCGGAAACTTCCGGTTGTCCTCATGGAGCCATCACTATGACCACATAGGTTTATTCTCTTGCCTGTGTTTTTACAGTGCCAAACTTTAATTCCAACACTGCATTTTAAGTTCTTCATCTATACCTTAAATCAGTGTTTCCCGAACTTGACCCTTTGAAGATGTATGGACTTCAACTCCCAGCATTCCTCAACCAGCCATACTGTCTGGGGAATTCTGGGAGTTGAAGTCCATGCACCTTAAAATAGCCAAGTTTGGGAAACACTGCCTTAAGTATCAGAAGTTGAAGCTATAGCAGTAGCACTTAGACTTATATACCGCTTCATAATGCTTTTACAGCCCTCTCTAAGCAGTTTACAGAGTCAGCCAATTGCCCCCAACAATCTGGGTCCTCATTTTACCCACCTCGGAAGGATGGAAGCAGGGGTGAAATGCTACCTGTTCGTTCCGGTTCAGTTCCTCTGAACTGATATTTCTGACGATCAACTGTGCCATGGGGTTTAGCTTTGCTAGAAAGCAGGAAATCTTGCTTTCTAGCAAAGCTAAATCGTGTGGCACAGCTGATTTCCCCCCCCCCCTTCCGCTGTTCTACTTACCTTCCCAAGCCTCCTTTTGGTGCATACTGTGTATGCGTGCATGCAGTGTGTGTTTCGTGCACACTGCGCATTTATGCGCAGTGTGCATTTGGCTTGCAGCTCGCATGCACAGCCAGCAAACAGGTAGCAAACCAGTTCAGATTTCACCACTGGATGGAAGGTTGAGTCAACCTTAAGCGGGTGAGAATCGAACTGCCGAACTGCAGGCAGCCAGCAGGCAGCAGAAGTAGCCTGCAGTACGGGAATAAGAGAAGAACAAGCTAAGCATCAATGACACGAGTAAGAAGAGTTTGGAATCCGGAGAGCAACTCAAAGCTATTTAGTTTATAATGTATTTTTCCATCATTAGCAGTAGTGGTCTTTCAGGGTACAGGATGTCAGGGTTGACCCATGTAGCTGTTAAGCACAATTAGTTCTGAAGTTCTTGATCGAAAAATGTTTTTTTTAAAAAAAACCCTATCTGGCAACTTTGTGGAATATATGTGACTGCTGTAAGTGAACTGTTGCCTTATGTGGCTTAAAGTTGCCTTCAGGGAAGATGCAAAGGCAGCATTAACATTTTATTATATTAACTTTATGCCATCTACCCTTTTGGAGACTGGAGTTCTCTTTCTAGACCAATTAAATTGGCTCATTTAAAAGATTGTTTTATGTGTCAGCAGTTGCAGTGTAAAAGTTCATTATGAAACTGCAGAAGCATATTTTCGACTGGTTATATTCTTAGCTGGTATGTTTTTAAAATACAACAAAAGGCCTGCCAAGGACTGATTGGATGTATTTTATCGATTTGTTTAAATGCTGCCATTATTATTCACTACAGGCAGGTAGCTAATTGGATAATCACAGTAACATAGCAACCCAAGAAGCATATCGCCAACGTATTACTTTACTTTGCTCTAAAGAGCTGCAATTATAGCAGTTTTGGGGTCAAAAGGTGGCTTGGAAAAAAAAAAAACCCAGAAGGATTAAAAAAGGAGAAAAGTTATATAGTCTAATATTCACCTCAGGGCGTTCAGATCATTCTGCTAACACTGCTTTTATGCAAGATTTTATTTTCAACCCCACTCTGTTTGACTGTGTTTGTGATCCTCACATTTTAATCCCATAAAGCGTACATTTAGTATGTAATGCTACCTTTCTGCACTATTCAGCAGTATAATAAAATGCAGATCCCATAGATTCTCTTTGAAAGTCCAATATTTTAATATGATTAAGTCGGTGCTACTAACTTTGCAGTGTCATTGATCAGGAATTTGCCTCAAGAATGCTTTCCGGATGTTTGAAATGAGAATATGTGTAATTAAATGCATGCTAACCAAAATTTGTTACTATTTTGTTACCAAAATGCATGCTAATCAAGATTTGTTACTATTAATGGGTTTTTTTAAAAAAATTGAGACAACATGTTTAATATGGGTTAATATCCCTTACATGATTGTATTTGCTCAAGGTTTTTGTGGTGTGTGAATGATCTAAGGTAGGCTAAAGAGTCCACAGAATAAAATGAGGCCAAATAGATACCTTGGAGGAAGATATGAGGTGACCAAGCGATCCACAAAGAATATACCAGTGCCCTCGTTTAGCGACTGCCTTGTTTAGCAACCGTTTACAATTATAGCAGTGACGAAAAAAGTTTGTCACTGCCGTCCACATTTACGACCACATTTTGCAGGTTTATAAACCGTAGGAAAGCTGACGTGAGATCATAAGCACAGTTGCCATTTTACTTAGTGAATGCTTCACTTAACAACCGAGTAGCTGGTCTAAATTGTGGTTGCTAAACAAGGACTACTTGTAGTGTGTTTTGATCTTATAATCTGTTTTGGTATATATAGCTGCAGCTGAATTTTTCTGATTCCCATTTCTCATTTGTACGCATTTACAACAGATCTCGAGGCATTTGGGTCATTTATGGCTCAGCTGTGATATTTTTCTCAAGCGAAAGGTGATATAATTCTTCTCTCAGAAAAGAGAGAGATACAGAAGCTTTTCATCTACATCATCAAGAATCTTTTTGAAAGCGCACACATGATTCCTTGGTGATCAGTTGTGCTGTACTATGAAATGCCAAATCATTTCATTATCTTTTCATCCATCAGCATATGACTATTAGCAAATGAAATGGTTACAACTCTAATAATTTGAAAGGTCCAGGGATGTTTAAAAACCTACTTTTGTTAAAAACTAATTTCTGTTTGTAGGTATCACATTTGTTATATGATCTACAGGGATATCTTGTTTTATTGTGCTTTGCAAATTTTTTTTTTCTTTGCAAGACCCTTTACCAGCAAAAAGGTTGACTTGTTGAAGCTTTGGATGATGATTAGCATTTTTTAAAGTTAAAGAATATATGATTTTTTTTTAGACATAAGGCCATTGCACGCTTAATAGACTAGAGTAGAGTAAACTTAACTTTCACATAAACTGGGAAACGAAAAAATTCATGTGACTTGCTTTATTGCAATATTTGCTTTATTGCCATGATCTGCAACTGAACCCACCATATCTGAGGAATGCCTATATTGTCTTTTTATATGTTTCTGCAGTAGTATTGTACCCTTTTCTATGTTTTCTCTGTTGGTTTTGATAGATAGATAGATAGATAGATAGATAGATAGATAGATAGATAGATAGATAGATAGATAGATAGATAGATAGATAGCCATCTCAAATACTTCCTTTCTTCAAAACTTGCCTGTTCCTCCACAGACACCTGCTGTTTTTTCTCTACTTGTTCTAATTATAGTCAATGAGCTATCATGATAAAATAAAATCCTGCAGTAAAATATCAATTGTTAAAATGTAAAGCAAAAGGAAACAAAAATAATAAAGCTCTAGTTTCTATTTATTTATTAATTTTTAGAGTAGACATGCTTCACAAAATGTGTTTTGAGTTAACAAACGTTTTACATCCCTAAGAACAGCGCCCCCCAATCTTTTAGGGACCAGGGACCAGTTTCATGGAGAAAGGCTTTTCCACGGATTGGAGGAGGCGTGGTTTTGCATACTGCCTTCATTCTGCCGATTGGGCTTTGCTTGGTTGTGTGGACCGGTTGCTGGGATGCTGTGGACTGGTGCCAGTCCTCGGATCGGGAGTTGGGGACCAACTTTTAATAAAATACTATAAGAATGCCATGTCAGTTTCTGGCTACAGAAGAATTTATCTTTTTACTAAAAAATACTTATTTATTATTTATTATTTATTTATTAATTAGACTTATATACCGCCCTTCTCCTTATGGACTTAGATGAGGAATGGGATTGAGTGGATGCTAAAAGAGTTACCATAAACTGCATGTTCATCTGTGCACCCCAGGCAAGGATGCAGAGCCATGTTTTTCCATTTTAAAGAAGGCCAGAAGAATGAAGCCTTATTTCCCCGGGGGAGAATGTTCCATAGTGCGGGGCCAATGACAGAGAAAACTGAAAATGCTATAGAAAATTTTGAAGATGCTTTCCGCCTTTATCGTCCATCTTTTCTTCAGAAATCCTGAAGCTATGTACATAATATTCCTGTTTCAATTGCAAGAGAAGATCATTTAGAAATAGTAATAGGTCCACCAGTGCACAATAAAGTTAATGAGTTGGGTATGAATCCACAGCTGTTGCATGTAATTTTGAAGTTTATAAGGTAAAAGTTCCCTTTATGTGCTAAGGGACTCTAGGAGGTGGTACTCATCTCAGTTTCAAAGCCGAAGAGCCAGCCCTGTCCAAAGACTTCTCTGTGGTCATGTGGCCGGCATGACTAAACACCAAAGGTGGATGGAACACTGTTACCTTCCCATCAAAGGTGGTCCCTATTTTTCTACTTGCATTTTTTACGTGCTTTCGAACTGCTAGGTTGGCAGAAGGTGGGACGTGTAACAGGAGCTCACTCCATTATGCGGCACTAGGGATTTGAACTGCCGACCTTTCTGATCGACAAGCTCAGCGTCTTAGCCACTGAGCCACCGCGTCCCTCCTTTGAAGTTTATAAGTCCTTTGAAGTTTATAAATCATATGTTTATAAGCATATGTTTATAACCCCTTTGAAGCTTATAAGTCATTGTAATTGGGAGTTAAGAATTGGAATTGCCTGAAATACCAATTTTTCCCGTGTTCTTAAAAATAGAAAGGTTTTCCTTTGTGGGTATCTACACTCATATGATTGTGATGACACCTGTACATTACCGCATATAAATAAATAAGAGGCCTTTTTTGCATTCATCTGAATATTGTAATAATATTGGAAGGTTGAATGTTTCACAGCATGGTAACAGCTGCAAAGCACTGGACTCTCAAATGCTTCAAGGCACAAGGCTGTAAATGCTATCAACTGAAAAGTATTGTGCAGCTATTTCATTTTTTTCTTCCTTAAAGGATTTGCTGTGAAAGAAAATAACTAATGACAGGATAGAGGCAAACAGAAAGGATGTTTTCTAGATCTCTTATGAAATTCCATTACTAAGGCATGATGATAATAATGGCAGGGAAAAAAAAGAAACTGAGTTTGGTAATGCTTCCTCCAACTCTTTTGAAAAGGCGTTATATCTCTCCTTCTTAGTAACCATGCCATAATGTTATGTGATGTAAAATCATGACAAATATGACTGTATTCAATAGTACATTTAATTGTTTTAAAAAAACCCTTTTTTGAGATCTTTACTTTGACATTGTGCTTTGAACTGATGTAGCCTCTTCTTTTCCTATTTTATTTTTTTGTGCCAGACATCAGAATCCAACTCAATCTTATTCATTTATTTAGAATGCCTTTTTCCTAATTTGTCTACATTTACTTAGTTATTGCATAAAGCTTTTTTAAAATCCTAAATCCAGTCTGATCACTAGGATGATGACTGTTACGACTTTTGTGAAATATTTTTATATCAAAAGAGTTATTACTTTAATTGGCAAACTTTTTAAACTTTTGGGGTAAAAACCAGCTGATTTAACAGATTCAACCTCCTCTTACATTCCTTTGCCTATTCTTAAAACTTGCTTCAGAGAGTAGAGGACATCTGGGAACAGACTTGAGGAGCAAAATATAATTTCTATTGAAGAAGCGAAAATGAATACATATAGCTACATTAAATGGATTTTCTCGTTCTATGAGAATTTCAGCGCAAATATTACAGGAAAACGAAGCAAGAACGCAAGAACCTAAACTAGCCAAGATTGTTAGAAAATACCAAGAACCCAATCAAGAACTGATATGCAAAATGTTTAATGGATACTGTATGCCAATGACGGCGAACCTATGGCACATGTATCCAAAGTGGCATGGTGTGCCATGTCGCCTGGCACACGCGACCTTGCCTGTTTGTCTTCCGGATTTCTGGCGCATATGCGTATGCTACATCAACTGTCCTTTGCGCATATGGCAGTGCTAAAAACTGGTATGCTCATGCATGCCAGCCAGTTGATTGTCAGCTGCACATGTGCACCAGAACTGGGAAGTTCAGCTTTTCCGGAGCGCAGCCCAAACAATCGTGAGCACGTGCAACATTTCCGTGCAACCTTTTCAGCACTCAATGCTGAAAAGATTTGCCATCATTGCTGCATGCCTTCATCATTAAAAAGACGTTTGTTTCCCTTTACTAAAAAGAAAATTGAGACATATACTTGATATATATCAGTTGAAGATTTTTTATCTCAGAATTGTTTTGTGATTGAATGGAATCATTACAGAACTACTTTAGAATCTCAGTGAATGTTTTAGTATTGGTGGACATAGTTGTATTCCTATTCAATTGCAGTTTTGAATAGTGTTCCTTATGGATTTTCGTTCCAAAAGAGAAGGGATGCTTTTAAAATGTCTTTATAGAGCCAGAATATGAAAATAAATTCAATCTCAAACTAATTTAAAAATGGCTTCTTTTTAAGAAATCAGATAAATTATATGTCATTTTGCAGTAAGCTACGTGGTAGCTGAGTGGTTAAGACACTGAGCTTGCCGATCAGAAGTTCGGCAGTTCAGTGGTTACTTGCCCCAGATTCTGCCAACCTAGCAGTTTGAAAGCACCTAAAAATGCAAATAGAAAAATAGGGATCACCTTTGGTGGGAAGGTAACAGCGTTCCATGCGCCTTCAGTGTTAAAGGTCATGCCGGCCACATGACCACAGAGACGTCTTTGGACAGCGCTGGCTCTTTGGCGTAGAAACTGAGATTCACCCCTATAGGCAGAAACAACTAGCACACATGTGCGTGGGAACCTTTATCTTAAGCCAGTAATAAAAGATTTTTCAAATTAAATTAGGAAAATAAAATAGCTTCTCTGTTTGTTATGGGAGCAAGTAATTTGTACTAATATTTGAGGGCAAGTTATAGCTACTGTAAATATGGGTCTAATTGAAAAATAGCTACAATAATCTGAAATTATTTAATGTGAACAATAGCATTAATTGAAAGAAACCCATTGAATACAGTTATAAGGATTTAATAAATCTTCAGCAAAGAAAAAAGCTAATTGAACGATGGGGACATTAATCCATCTATTTAAAAAAAAATTCTACAAACATGATGTTTTAGAACGCTTTTTGATAGCTTTCTCTTCTTTCTCATGACCTCTTTTCTCCAGAACTCTTTATCCTAGTTTTCTGTTAGAGATTAGAGATTTTTTTCTTTATTCTTTTGCCTTACTAGTGTGCATAGAGGCCAATAGGCAAGTTGGTGACATTAATCATAGGCAGAGTTTTCCATATTTTTAGTCAGATTTATTAAATCTGCGAATACTGCACATTTAAATAAAAGTGCAGGCTTTTGTGGCTATTTGAACATATTCAAACAACTAACCTGTTCAGAAATAAGTGGTCGGTTTCTGTCTGTTATATTCCAGAAACTGCCTTCATATTCTTTGACGTCTGTCAAGCTTGATTGTCAGCTTGATTGGTAGAATAATAATTTAAATTCACCGGGCAAATGTCAAACTCTGGCCCGCGGGATGCTTAGTTCTAGCCTGCGGGACTGCCCTGGAAACAGTGAAGGACTGGCCCATGGTCCGTCTGCCAGTGAAAATGGAGCACAGGAGGGCCGCACGCAACCCTCCCAGGCTCCGTTTTTGGCTGCAACAGCCTCCTGCAGCCCTCTGCCAGCAAAAAGGGAGCCCAGGGAGGCCTCCCTGAGCTCTGTTTTTGCTGCCAGATGGCTGCAGGAGGCCATCGCAGCTGAAAACGGAGCCTCAACAAGTGACGTTGAGCTGGCCATGCCTACCCTGGCCTCAACCTCCTGGCCCCCCAAGGTCAAAGACAACCTTAATGTGGCCCTCAATGAAATTGAGTTTGACACCCCTTTTGTAAAACATGAAACAAAACATCTTTACTTCTATATAATTCTATAAAGTCTGCTCTAACATTAGCAAGAATAACAATTTATAGCTTCATGTATAGAGATAGAAAGGCCTGTAAAACCATAATACGATCCTTGAGAGAAATATATTAAATCTATAATATTTTTTATCTTGATAGAACTGTTTCTAATTGAAATCTTGGACTAGATATCAGGAAGCAAGCACTATTTGTTCTGACATGTAGTTTATCTCCCACTTTTCTTCACTTGCTTTGATCGCAACAGAACTCCCATCATCCATTAATGTGATAGCAATATAAATGCAGAAGAGGAAGAACATGAATTATCAGCATGACTCAGCAGGAGAATAATTTTGCCCTGTCAACTTGTACTATAATCGTATCATCAGGGAACTTGCAGAAATGAACGAACTGGTGTTATATTTGGAAGGAATCCAGCTATCCTAAATGGACTGGATTCATGATGCAGGCATGTTATCATGTTTCTTGCGGTCCTGGCAAATGTGTGTTGCCATTCCCTCTGTGCTGGCAGATTTTGTCTCCAGAAAGCAATGAATCACTTGTGGTCCAAGATGAACACACTGTTAGAAGTGTCCTACACACTTGCTTACTTACTTGATTTCATTTTAACCAACCTAACTTTATTCAAATATTTGCTTATTTATGATGTCATCCACTCCAGGAGTTATACTGTATAGCGTGTTTCCCCCAAAATAAGACTCTGTCTTATATATATATATTTAACCCTGAAATAAGCGCTTATTGCCTTATTGCCATGGGCTCAAAAGCCCAATTGGGCTTATTATCAGGGGGTGTCTTATTTTGGGGGAAAACAGGGTAATGAATGGAGATGTCCTCCGGGATTGTCTTGGTGGGGGAGATCTTTTAAGACAAAAACTAAACTACTGAGGGCAAAAATGGGTAAAATTCCTCTTGAGTTGCTTTTAAATGATAAAATACTGTTTATTCAGTCAATGAGTAGCAAAAAGTTTTTTAAAAAATGCAACACCAAGTAAAATTCAAATACAGGTAGTCCTTGGCTTACAACAATCAATCAATAGAGCTGGAAGGGACCTTGTAGGTCATCTAGTCCAGCCCCCCCCCCCAAACAGGAGACCCTATACCATTTCTGACAAATGGCAGTCCAGTCTCCCATCCAAGCCTCCAGGGATGAAGCTCCCACCACTTCCAAAGGCAACTTCTGTTCCCTCTCGCAGGTTTCACCTCATCTGTACCTGATTTGTGGTCACAAGGCGAGGACTACCCATATTTTTTCGAAGGCGACTGCTATTTATTTTTCTTCAACAATTCATTTAGTGACCGTTTGAAGTTACAATGGCAGTGAAAAAGTGACTTATGATCATTTTTCACACTTACGACCATTGAATCATCCCCCTGGTCATATGATCAAAATTCAGATTCTTGACTCATATTTATGACAGTTGCAGTATCGGGGGAGGGCACATAATCCCCTTTTGCGACCTTTTGACAAGCAAAGTCAATGGGGAAGCCAGATTCACTTAACAACTGGATTACTATCTTAACAACTGCAGTCATTCACTTAACCAATGTGTCAAGAAAGGTCATAAAATGGAGCAGAACTCATTTTAACAAATGTTTCACTTAAACTTTTTTGGGCTCAATTGTAATTGTAAGTTGAGGGCTATCTCTACACAGTCCAATAATTGAAGCAATTATGAGAAAGAAACTCAAAATTACCCTGCCTTGATTTTGTTGGAATAAGATGAGACAAGTTTGAACGGTCTTTCGAATGTCTGTTGTGATATTGTACATCAATAAAGTAGCATTTCTGGCATTTCCTGGGGTGCCTATTTTTTTATCGGTCCTACTTTGAAAGTCTGACAGAACTGTAGCTCCATGTTATCCAATAGGGTAATGCAAGAATTGCCCAATCTATTGTGTAGTCTAATCTTAACATCCCAAAACATAACATGAGGACTGTCCTCTCCACCCCCACCAAAATCTGGCTCTTCAGCTCTTGCAGTAGTGCACTTATTGCCAATGTAATCGAGAGCATGATGTATTACTGAGCTAAATTGTCTAAAGCTAAAGAAAGGTCATAAAATGGGCCCAAACTCACTTAACAAATGTTTTGCTTAGCAAGATAAATTTTGGACTCAATTGTGGTCATAAATTGAAGATGACCTGTTGATGAGATTAGATACTCACATAAATAATAAATCAATAAATAGCACATATACTAATGTAATGGTGGATTAAGTTACCTGTGGAAGTGTAAATATAAAATAGAGTTTATGAAATAAAATATATATCTCTAAGCAGGATAAGTAATATGCATTGAATCTCAGGTGATAAATAAAACAGAAGTGATTATTCCTGTAACCAATTATGTCTTATTTTCATTAGGGCAACACAGAATTTGGCTACTGCATAAATAGTGAAGGGTTTTGAATCTTCAAGAAGATGGTTCATATAGAAATTGTCTGGCCTTCTTGGAAATTTACATATTAGGGACGGAATATGAGCAGATCAGATATACCTGAATAATTTACATAGTAATAACTCATGCAAAATGTCTTCCATCCCTTTGTCACCATTTCAGTAGGTGACAAATTTTATTTGCTCTGAAAAAAAAAAAGAATTATTTGCGTTAAACTGCCAGTTTAAAGCCTCTTCTCAGAGCTTTTGCCAGTCTCCATGAGCTTTTTTTCAAGCTATTCAGCAAATCCTGAATCTCGAATGATAAAATGATCTGACATTTGTTCCTGGGGACTAAATTTATATTTGTAGCCAGATAAATACTGAACTTTGGAATTTCTTACCATCACAGAGCCTTCTCTTAAGATAATACTTCCCAAATGCCCCTTGGCAGGCAGAATTATTTCTCTTAATCCCTTCTGAAGAACATGAACATCCCTTCAGAGGTCAGGACGTCTTGCTATACATGACATTTATTGGGTTCATATAAATTCTGCGGTGCTTAAAAGTTTGTGATCCCTTTTGAATTTTCTATCTTTTTGCATAAATATGACTTAATTCAACCTATATACTTGATCCAAAGCTGCATACACTACTGATGTTCAGCATTCTCTTGTGAACACTGATAGCCTTAGAAGTTTGAATACTTTTGCTAAATACAAATACAAAGCTTTGGATCATTTCCTAAAGAAATAAATGAAGAAGGATAATGTTGACTTGTTTAATTAGGTTCTCTTTGGCTAGTTTTAAGATGTTTTGGCAAACAGAGCTCATTTGAAATCATATTTATGCAGAAATATTGAAAATTCAATTAGGTTCAAAACTTTTAAGGCTCTTTATACTTATAATAACTTTATTGCCACTTTGAATGTACACTAATCAGCATACATTAAAATGAAATTTCATTGCATACAACTCTCAAAAGTTGTATGCAATGAAATTTGTTGTATGCAACTCTCAAACTCTCACCACCTCCGCTACATAAATATGAATGAATGAATGAATGAATGAAAAAATAAATATGCATATATCCACATATATAACACAGAATAAACATCACAGTCTAGTTCGGATGTATACATGTACATAGTGAGAAAAACGAATCTTGCGAGTTTACCAGACGGATGGCATAGGGGAACAAAGCTGTTACAGAATCTGGTAGTCCTGCTATAAATATTTCAAAACCTCCTCTCAGAGGAGAACAACAGAAACAGACCTTAAAGTGGGTGTGTGGGGTCTCTAACAATGCTTTGAGCTCTAAGCACATAGCGCTTATAAGTAGTATCCTGAATAACAGGAAGCGAGCTTCCTATAATCTTCTCGACTGTCCTTACCACTCTCTGTATGGACTTTCTATCTGGGGCACTGGTGCCACCAAACCAAACAGTGATGCCGTTTGTTAAAACGCTCTCAATTGTGCCTCTGTAAAAAGTGGCCAAGGCAGAAGGAAAAAGATCTGCTCTCCTCATCCGATGCAGGAAGTGCAGACACTGGTTTGCATGCTTGCACTCTTTAAAAAAACCCTGCCCAAGCCACCAAGAATAGCATTCCTTCTAACTTTTTTAAAAAATCTTTGGTACTACTATCTATATTGTAGCTAAATTGGCTGCATGTAAAATGGCAGCTTGTAAAGTATATCAACAGATGAAATGAGGATTCCTGTAAAACTGATGATCCACTTCCCTCTGCAGTTGTGGTTTGCAAATACTGCCTTTGTGTTACTTTTGGAATCCCTGTGTACTATATTCCTGTCTGGAACTCTAGTTGATTATTTTAAGTTGTTGGCCTCTGGCAATCCTGAGGGAATTCATTCATATCTTTTATTAAAAAAAAAAACCACACAAATTGAGTTGTTATTTTAAGACTAGTCTGTATACTTTCTAATGATCAGTTAATAGATTCAGAAGCCCGTGTCCATAGGATATTTCTTAGGTTGCACACACTGTATTGTTCTGCCCAGCATATATAAGATCTGTGCAATAAATGGAATGAATCATTCAATGTATTGTTC
This sequence comes from Masticophis lateralis, assembly GCA_030761175.1. NCBI lineage: Eukaryota > Metazoa > Chordata > Lepidosauria > Squamata > Colubridae > Masticophis > Masticophis lateralis. Next base: position 78,208,915 of record JAUDYJ010000006.1, on the reverse strand, counting down.
CTCATCTTTTCGCCTTTTTCTTAATATAATGCTTTTAAGAAGGGTTAAAGCATATTAACTACCCAAAATACAGTATAGGCAGATTTAATAAATCCTGCTGGGTGTCTAAAAGTTCTCCAGAAGCATGAGGCATCCTTAAAATGCCTCAAAGAAATTATGACTCAGCTGTTGTAATTTGACTTTTAAAGGTTGCATTTTCAAAGCTGAATCTTTGAAGTAAGGAAGGTGTAGTTGGTTGTATGTGGCTTGGAATTTCAATATGTAGCCCTGGCACATTCCAGATTGTGGAAGTACTGCCTTGTCCCCACTGTCCCCACTGTGGAATCTGCACAGCAGCAAATCTGAGAGGAATCTAGATGTCCTAATGAACATGAACTAATGAACTTAAACATGAACCAACAGTGTGCTGCAGCTGCCAGAAAAGCCAATGCAGTTCTAGGTATTCAATTGTAATACCTGCTTTGTAGTGGAATATTCTGTCCAGTTCCGTGATACGGTAAAGCTTTTGAGGCTCTAGAAAGAGTGCAGAGAAGAGCAACAAAGATGATTAAGGGACTGGAGGTTAACTCATATGATGAACAGTTGCAGGAACTAGATATGCCTAGTCTAAGCAAGAGAAGGACTGGGGATGACATGATAGCAGTCTTCCAGTATTTGAGGGATTGTCACAGAGAAGAGGGGGTCAACCTATTTTCAAGAGCACCTGAGGGCAGTACAAGAAGTAAGGTATGGAAAATTATCAGAGACAGAACCGACCTACAGTAGAACTAAGGAGAAATTTCCTGACAGTAAGAACAATCAGTGGAACAGCTTGCCTCCAGGAGTTGTGGGTGCTTCATCATTGGAGGTTGTCAGGGAGAAATTGGACAACCATTTGTTCAGAATGGTATAAGGTCGGGGTCCTCAAACTTCTTAAACGGGGCCAATTCACAGTCCCTCAGACCGTTGAGGGGCTAGATCTGCTGGGTGGGTGTGGCTAGGTGGTCATGTGACTGGGTGGGCATGGCCAATTAAGCAGTCCATTAAACAATACACATAAATTAAACTTTAATTTCTTATGCTCTGGGGGTGGAAAGCACGTTAGTGAAGGGATGTGCTTGCCTGGGGGTGGGTGAGGAACTTCTGTGTTGTGTGTGTGTGTGTGTGAGAGAGAGAGAGAGTGTCCCTCCCCCCTCCCCCCTCTGTCACTTGAGGCTGGGGAGACCAAAAACGGTCCCATTTTTGGCCTCTCGGAGCCTCCACGGTCCCGTTTTTGGCCTCCTCGGCCTCCAGAAGGCAGGTGGAGCAGCCTTATGGTTCCATGCAGGCTGGATTAATGGCTTTGGCAGGCTGTATCTGGCCTGTAGGCCATAATTTGAGGACCCCTGGTATAAGGTCTTGGACAACCATTTGTCTGGAGTGGCATAGGGTCTCCTGCTAGAGCAGAGTTGATCTCTAACGTCCCTTCCCACTCTGTTAATTCTAAGTACATTCTAATTAATTTCTAGGTCATGTATTCTAGGTCATGTTCAAAGTCAGATCTATGATCTATTTGTGAATTTCAGAATAACTTTTTTCCCCCGACTCAAATTATTTTTAGCTGGTTTAATAACAATCACCAAAAAATTGCTCTATTTCAAATTGTAGATTTTTTTCCCATTTTCTAAAGGGTTTTCTGACAGTTAGTTTAGGTGACCTAAGCTATCCAAAGTAAATGTCTTAGCAGTGATTCTTTTTGTTGGTGGTGGTAATTCATAGCTGCCACAGGAGAGGCCTTGCTCTAAAGAAAATTGTTTTCTTTTTTGTGGTTCTTTCTGCAGTAGAATCTGAATAACAATGCCAATTACTGGCGTTATCATTTTGTAGCCTCTAGTGAAAATAAAAATGAAAAGCACAGACACCCTGGATGCAGCAAATTCAATCAAAACTGCTGATGAGAACAAATCAACCTTCACCCTCCCCAAAAAAAAAGGAAAGGAAAGGAAAGCCTTGGGCTTTAAAATCGGTAATATGAAATAAAGTGACACATGCTTGTTTTTTTCAGACAAATTGACAGAAGAAAAGTTATTTACTATTTTTTCCCCCTTTTTAAAAAAATTGCATCTATTCTCTTAAGACACACTAAATGCTAAACTGTTACCCTGCAACAGCAAGATGGAAAACAATCGATGTAAATATGTCTTGTTTTGCTACCTGATGTAAAGCAGTTAGGTACAATTCCTTGTTATAAACGGCGTTCTGCTTTCTAGAGCTGGGTTTTACAATTCGGTTAAAAGCCAGGATGCTACGTTTACTTTATTTGTACTTACGTAAGTAATCTCATTCATTTTCATACATAGGCCTCACATTTTCATTTCCCTCTGTCCTACACATTTTGCATTAAAAACTTTCTCTTTTAATGCCAAATCAATTTTTATTCAGCCTTTGCCATTATTTGCCCCCCTTTTAGAGAGCTATATAATGCTATTTGTACCAGTGAATGTCAGTATTCAATTTTATTGACACATCCTTGATATTCTCTTCACCAATTAAGAAGCATTTGAATTACAAGACTTCCTCTTGAGTCTTCTGTTTCGGTTAGTCTATAAAATATTACTTTTTTAAAAAAAAATAATGTCTAATTTAGTAGGAGAATCCAGCTGGCTGCTTTACTCATGTAGGCCTTGCAAGCTTTACAATTATTTACTGTTTGCCTCACCAGATCAAATAATTGACCCAAATAATTTCACCCCCTCTAGGGCATTATTATTTCTGATCTCAGTTTTACTGAACTGAAAGTCAAGGGTAGGCAGACACTATTAGGGCAGTAAATACTTTCCTTGCTTTTAGCTCAATCTGACTTTCATTACCTTTTTTTTTTAGATTTTTCTAATTAAGAACTTAATTATATGAAAAATGGACATGCTCCAAAGGAAAGTACCAGCCTCAAATATCAACTTTATAACAATTCGCACAAGTCCCATGGATAGAATTTTTTTTAAAAATAGAAATGTTAATTAACTCCAGCACAGTTTGCACCACTTTGAAAATCTATAGTATTGTATTCCTTTCAAAATATTAACATGGTGAATAATATTCCCTTAATTTGTTAGCTTTATATTCTACATCTTAAGGCAGTCACTTGTTTTGGCTGAAAGTTTAATGGAAGTTTGCTCTGTCAAAATGTCACCTTCCTGGTTTCATCTTCTTGGGAACTGTCAGTCCTAGTTGACCAATTGTACAATCTGACAGTTGAGTCAAATATAACTATCACTTATTTTTCTATTTTTGGTGCTAGGTCATCCAGATTTTGGCTTAAGATTTTTCCTCCCCAACTAGTAACAGAATTGTCAAAAGCATAAAACTGCTTTTATGGATTCATTTGAGGTTTAGAATTATTCTGCAAACCTTGTCAAAGGTAGTATAGAGGAAGATGGACATAAAAATACTGTGCAAATCCAGGTCAGAATATAGAATTGTTCTAAAGGATAATAACATTTTTAAAGGCAGCATGAGTTTAGTATGAAGAATGAAAATACGTTCTATGAAATCTGTGGATTGCTTGATAAATATGATACAGTGCGGTACACAAATTTGATTCACCACTGTGGGGTGAGAGACAATAAAGGAAGAAAGGAGACATAAAGCATCCCTAAAATATATACCATTTTTTTAATATATAGAATTGAGGGGGGGGAAAGTCAGGCCATCTTCCCCCCCCTGGTCACATGACCACCGTTTTATATGCTCAGAAATCCCTTTGCATTTATGACTGGTGGCTGAGAGCTCTGTGGTCATGTGTCAATCTTCTCTGCTGGTTCCCCAGAAAGTCGATGGAGAAGCTAGCAAGGAAGGTTACAAGTTCAGATTTAGATCTGTTCCTCTAGCCTAAGAGAGATTTCTTCCCCCTCTGTGCATCCTCCCCGGCACTGGAGGAACTGACCTTGAATCTGTCAAAAATGCTAGCGAAGGTCATTATTCTGAATCTTTCAGAATGCTGGTGTTCACTAGTATTTTTTTCATCGTTTCCGCCTTTCTGGAGGGAAAAGGGATCAGGCAAGTCCCTACTTTTGATCTCATGTAATGTGTTGGCTTGTGTGAAATGAGAGTAGAGATGTTAAGCCGTATACTTTCCCATTCATTTTAGAGAGATACCCATCTTGCACGTATCACATATGTCAGGGCAAAAAAGCATCCATATTTTGTACAATTGTTATTAAACCGTGGTTTAGGTTTAGGTTTATTAGATTTGTATACCGCCCTTCTCCCGAAGGATTCAGGGCGGTGTACAGCCATGATAAAACACCAAGTCATACAAAAATCAAAACCAATTAAAAGAATTAAACAATTGGCCTAATCCATTTAACCCCCCCCCCCAATTTAAAATCCCATCTAAGTTCTTATTCAGCCAGGCCAGCCTGTTGAAATAGCAGGGTCTTTAGGACCCTGTGGAAGGTACGGAGGTCAGGAATCATACGTATCCCAGGGGGAGTGTATTCCAGAGGGTGGGTGCCCCCACAGAGAAGGCTCTCCCCCTGGGGGTCGCCAGCCTACATTATTTGGCTAACGGCACCTTGAGGAGCCCTTCTCTGTGGGAGGCTATTGGTGGCAGAAGGTGATCCCGTAGCAGCAGTTCATTACAATAATGTAGATTTATTGGCATGACTTCAAACTTTGGTTTAATATTTATTCTACTTTGATATAAAGCTGACACATTATTTGTTTTCTTTTACAGCTAGTCCATGTCAATATTAGGATATCTAACTATTAATAGCTGGCTTAGTCTTACGAGAATTCATTTTACAAATGCTTTTCAAGTTTTTATAATAAGTCTGGATAATATTATTACAGGTTGTGTTGTATCTTATTCCTAAGAACAAATTTGTTCTTAGAAATAAAGTGCTTAGCCATTTGAGTAAACGGATAGTGAGCAACAGTTAAGCTAGCATGAATTATCTAGCGAAACAAAATCTATTTGCCACTGTTTAAGTTGGCAAACTATTTGTTTTCTTCAGATTTCTATCTCTTGATTCTTAAGTGTACTTATTTTTGGAGCAGTTGTTCACATCGAGAGAAAGATATGGTGGTGTTTGTATGCCTGTTTGTAACATTATTTCATTTAGGGATGCACACAAACATTTTTGAAGTGGACTGATCAGACAGCATTCCTTGCAAGAATTCTTGAAGAAATAACTGATATATAAAGATGCTTTGTGTTGTTATACTTTGCAGCTGTCCTGGAAAAATATTTTGTTGTTGCTGTTATTGTTGTTAGTTGCAAAGTCATGTCCGACCCATCACGACTTTCTTCCAGGTCTTCCTGTCCTCTGCCATCCTCTGGAGTCCATTTAAGCTCATGCCTACTGCTTCAGTGACTCCATCCAGCCACCACATTCTCTGTCGTCCCCTTCTTCTTTTGCCCTCAATCTTTCCCAGAATTAGGCTCTTCTCCAGTGAGTCCTTCTTTCTCATTAGGTGACCAAAGTATTTGAGTTTCATCTTCAGGATCTGGCCTTCTAAAGAGCAGTCAGAGTTGATCTCCTCTAGGACTGACCTGTAAAAAGTATTTATAGAAATACTATTTGTGTACAATATGTTGGATAAATAAAAGGTTAGATAATAATGTTGTAAACTGTACGCTTTCCAACCTGCTATCCTTCAAGGGTATTTGGCTTCAACTTTCACCCTAAATTATTAGTAATTAATACTAAATTAGTACATATGCCATAATTCCATATTGTCTGGACAGTACTGGACAATATATTAGAAGAAGGTTTCTCTAGATCAATTCTAGTTGTATATGAAATTAACAGATACAAATATTTGGGTCTGCAGAAAGATTAGTTCATTCCAAGTGAGAGAGGGTTAATTAAAGAAACAGTTTTTGCCAGTAACCAAAGTTTGAGTTTCTCCTTTTACTCATTCTACTAGACCTAAATAGAATTTTGCTTTGCTTTTTTCTGTCCTGAATTGCTGCTTTATTTATGCGGCCATGCAGTTTCATTGGTTGTCAGGATATTTTATCTTGATTCACAAATGACACGCTCGCTATTTTAGTTGCGCTTTTCACGGATATACCGTACATGTAGATATCTAGAAAGAACTCAAAATTGGTGAACCCAATCAATCTTTTAGATTGATACTGCAAAACTAACCAGTGAGGTTAACAAAATATATCTTTTGATTTATTTCTCTTCTTTTTCTTCCCACCAGGAACTACTAATATTTTTACAGAATTTGCCTACGATGCACTGGGGAAACGAAGATATCAGCGTTCTCCTTGCTGAAGCCTACAGATTGAAGTTTGCATTTGCAGATGCTCCAAACCATTACAAGAGATAAAAAAAATAATAAATTACAAAGTGTGGCTCTGATTGTGACATCAAGTTTCCATATTGTGGTTGTTGTGCTGGCACACAATTGTCTACAGTTTCTATATTACTGTTGAGCAAGAAGCTATTGGATTACCAAAGAAATGAACATACAGGCTTGAGGGAAAAGAAATATTCTTGTTCGCTGATTTAAAAAAAATTAAATTTTATTTTCATTATGGTCCCTTTTTTCTTTGGTAATTGACTTACCATGTGAATAAATAAAGTGTATTACATTCATTGGGATCTAATGACTGATTGTGTTGTCTCCATCAGTTTTATTCCTAGTCAATTATGTTCAACATTTTGATGGAAGCATTTTTGGTGTCTGATGTGCGTGCAAGCTAATAAGAATAATCAGTCTTGCATTGAAAATGAGTACAACTAAATTAGGCAAGAAGGTCATGTAGAGGTGGTTGCACACTTATTTTGTTCGCAAACATGGAATACTTAACTCCTTTTAATAGAAAGTTTGTTTACACAATGAAATCCAGGAGTAGATCTTTATGGAACACAATATTTAAAACTTGAAAATAATGCCACATGCGTGATCAAATGAGATTCTTGGACGTTTTACTCAGCAGTGTGCAGATAATGTTTACTATGTTATTTGACTTTAGAGTTTCCAAAACATATTGACTATAGGATAGGAAATAAGTTTGGTTTGCCATAATGTATTACTTAAGCTAATGGTTTAAAACCTTTTTGTGCATGTAGATCTTTTAGTTTCAATATTTTCCTAATTAAAATCTTACTTTATACATGAAGAATATATTTTGATGTGCTACTGACTTATGTTGAATTTATAATACGATGGGACACTTGATAATGTGATTTGGTATGAGTGTGGCTATACCTCAGCTCTTATAATATAAGCAGGGAGTTACAGTGTGCTGATCAGGTTTAGGAAAGTGGACTGATGAAGTCTCCTCAAACGTACTCTCTTGCAACCATCATGCAGAGTTCTTGATTAATTAAGAGCCAATTTATATAAAAATATGTATGTTTAGCAGCAACTTAGTGCTAAGAATTCAGTGAAAGGACGTGGTTAGTAATATAAATGATTTGGCTTTCTAAAATATTCACCAACCATTAATCTTTTGAAGCGTCCAATTTAACAGACTCAAAAAGGTGATTTATTCTTTAAGATTGTATATTTAACAGACAATTGACCGAGCCAAGTATTCTTGATCTTTGTATAGAGGAAAGGTTGTTGCAAAACTAGCAATGATAACAGTATGCTTCTAGTATACCAGATCTACTAAATATGATCTATGAAAACCTCTTTATCACTCACATCTTCACTAAGTCCTGAACCAATCTGAACTATAAATGGAATAAGATAATATTAGGAGCTCTTCATGTGTGCCTTTAAGTCTTTATTTGAATGCCTTAGTGTGGTTGAATATGTTGACTTCCTTTCTGAATGGATAGATGCCAAACTACATGATAATTACAGGCAATAGCACTATTTTTCTGGCCTTTCATAGGCTGCACAGATGTTTTAAAAGTTTCTTGTTTAAAAGACATTTTGTTCAGTGGAGCATTTGCCATATTCTCTTTCTGATACTGTTTAACTATGCATTCGGATTGTGTTGAGCTACGTGATTGCGAAACATATTCCAGTTCCATTTGAGTTCCTCATTTTCAAATGCATGCTTTTTAACAGCTTTATTGAACAAAGTAGAGTAGTTATGTTATTATCGTAACACAGGTGCACAGTCACAAAGAGGATACAATTTATGAGAGCTTCCAGGTCAATAGTGAGCTGAAGGGGCTACATTATTGAGGCATTACACCATCCCTTTCTGTTAAGGTATCTGTGTTAATTCTAATCCTATCATCCATCTACCAATATACCATGCAAAGTTATTCATAGCCAATGTATTCCAATAGATTCTTGACTTTAATCATATAATGGAAATGGCATTTAGTTTTTCAGAATCCCCCCCCCCGTGCGCGCGCACGCACACACACACACACACACACACACACACAAAGTTGGTAAGCCACAAGGGTTAAAGGATTTTTAAACATAAGGATACTTTAAAGTTCAGTGCATTATTATTTTTAAATTGTTAGATTGTGTCAAATAAAATAAATAAAACCTTCCCCACCCTCAAGGAAAAAAATAAAAACCAAACCAACTGAAATGCAGTGAGAGTGAAAATTGTATGAATCATTAAAAAAAGAAAATAAGATATAGAGCACATGGATTTGTACTTTTTAAATTGTATAATTTGCATAGGAATTTCTCTTATGTAAAATGGGTCTGTTTTACTGTGTTAAATGTATTTGGAGAAATGAAAAAGAATGTTAATTCCATTTGATATGACTTTTAGGCTTTGTTAGGATCATTATTGCTTCCTCTTCAAAACTGAATAATAAATATTTCATGCTGTGAAAAAAAACAACAACCCTTGAGTACATCAGAACCAAAGGGTGAATGTGTCCTCCAATGTTGTTTTATAAAAATGGGGTATTTAAGACAGCTGATATCATTCTGGCCATATGATACGTTATCTATGTACTTTTTTTTCCCCTTGAAATTGTGTCTTGATTTCTTTGTATAACTCAGGAAAAGTGCCATCCCAACCAGCTGTTATATGGAAAAAAATATTTCTGCCACTTCTACATCTCTTTGTTAAAATTTTGAATTGCTCTCTAATATCAATATTCTTCCATTTAAGATTTACTAATGTAGAAAAGATATTGGAACAATTCAATAATTTAGCATGATCTGTAATGTTATATTGAAGGCTTAAAGCTGCCTTGTCATAAATGCAATATTAAATGTACAGTGCATATAACCAATTTCTATCTATAGTATATGCTTAGTAATGTAAATAAAAACAATGTACTAAATATGTAAATATAAAATACGAATGATACAGCTATCTTGCAATCACCTGTACATCTCAAATATACTATAACAAACTAGTTGCACTAGTCTTTAATTTCATATGGAAAAGCCCATAGATTTGTATTACATCAATAAAATGTAATTAATACCCAAGATTTTGTATATGTGTCTTACTATATAATTTTTGGAATTACTATGAATAATAATAAAATGAATAAAACTTTTTATGTCACAATAACTAAGTATAATAGAGGAAAATCTTAAGGATTTTGGAATTATTTTAATGGTAAAGATAGTATGATGAACGCAAAAAATAAATGTGCATGCTGCCAAGTATATAAAAATTACTAGGAGGGAGAGAGAGGAAAAACCAAGGTTTTGCACACAAAGCCACAGAGATAGTGTAGTAAGATTTCAGTACTGACGTCAAATATTGACCTTGTGTTTCTCATTTTGAGGCAATGCAATATATCTTTAAAAGCATATGTAATGAAGTATAACTGCTCTTATATGTTTGCTTTTTTACATAACTTTTTGTCTTGACAAGGCTTTTAAGAATTAAAAAAACAGGTCTTGGATGGCTGAAGGGGAAAAATATAGCTTTATGTTGAATATTGCAAAAATGAGACAATTCATTCCAGGTGAAAGAACAGAATTTTAAATTTTAAGTTTTAAATTCTGGCTTGTTTGTTTTGTGTCAAGTTCTACCCAATTCCTTTCTCACCCAGCTCTTTTGTCATTTAGTAACCTTCCTTATAAATAGCTCTACAGATTAAACTACCTGTTCTGTAAAGATCCTTTTCATTTATGTAGGGATTTTTGTTTTAAATGCCCTTTAAAAAAAAACAAAACACCGTAAAACACTGGCAAAATATATGTGCAAAAGGATCCTGTTTTCTTTCTTTTTTTCTTTTTTGTAAAAGTTTTTAATTTATAGACAAACATAAGTACATAATCATTTAGTGTATCATCTGAGTACATCTTTTTTGTCTTCTTACTCCTCAAATATTTATCATATCTTAATATTATTATTTCATTTATTTTGACATTTCTCCCACATTTCTTATTTTTCTATTAATACATTTATCTATCTTCTTTCTCCTCTTTTTTCCTCGCTCATTTCATTACAACCTTGTCCTATATATATTTCTTCTCTAACCAATGATAAAATTGCCCCCGTATCTTAAAATATTCCAGTTCCTTTCTTTCTTTAATTGTCAAAGTCAATTTATTTATTTCTGCACAATCTAATATTTTCTTAACTAGTTTTCCCTCTATAGAGATTTTCTCTGCTTTCCATCTTTGTGTAAATACTATCCTCACTGCAGTTATAACATGTATAATCAAATATATATTTTCTTTACTAAATTTCTCGGGTAAGACACCCAATAGGAACAATTCAAGTTTTAAATCCATATGTTGTATCATTTCTTCTAACCATGTTTTAATTTTAAATCAATAACTTCTCACTTCTGGACATGTTCCACCACATATGATAATACAATCCTGGTGTCTGATGGCATTTCCAACATTTAGGATCCTGTTTTCTTTTGATTGTCTTATCATTGCAATCACATTGCAACTAGTGATTCATATAATACTTGAAGAAAATGTTTTGGAGGGTGGTTGTTTTCTTACTAAAGTACTGCAGACTTTCTTCGTTAAAAGAACATTTTACAGAAATCATAATAAATTAATCCAGCTTTGCATGGAGCCCTGCAGAGAAGAATCAAAGGAGATATATAGGTTTATCAAATTCGAAGGAGAAAATAATAACATTAATCATTTACTTGGCTTTCTTCATGCATATGATTTATTATTTCACTTTATAAACCCTGTTTATTAAGAATCGGTGTACAGATAGCACATATCTCTACGGCTAGGATAATGATAGTAGTCTTTCAATTTCAAATTATCTCGTGCCCATTAAGCAGCAGGGTCACATCAAGGAGGTCTACAGAAAGTGTGAATTTATTGAAGAAGGATTATTCTGGAAAACAAGCTTTTTATTGTCTGACGATTAAAGGAATATCTGAGAAGCTTACTCTGATATATGTATTTCATCTAGGTGTTTATGTTTTTAATATATATCTTCTGGGATTTTAAACTTCTGCTGGAATATTACCAAAAAAGATAAAATAGGAGCAAAACAACCTAGCACAACATCCATACTGTGGCAGACACTGAAAAGTATAAAACAGTCTAATGAGAAACTCAGATTTCTTGGTCCAAAAGCAAATGAAACATCATGATAGTGTAGCTGTTTAATGTTGAGCCTGAAATTGGACACATCTCGACCCTCATCCAGTCCAAAACTTTTATTATTATGATTTTTTAAAATTTTGGCTGGCTTTAAATCATCAAAATGAAAAACAAGGACGGCTAATATCACACTTTGAGGATACTTGTTTAACTGTGATTTATTGAGGTGCAGGTGGCCAGATTCAATTCAACACGCTAAGCCAATAAGCCACAGTTGGGTGATATAACACAGTACCAAAATTAACTCTTTAAGAGGAGTGAACGCACCCACTAATGCTCATATCTGCAACACTCCTTTGATTTTATATTTTGTTTGGAGTTAAATAACCTGCAAGTTTTATGCCCTCCTTCTGTGGAGCAATATTCCAGGTTCCTTTTGACCCTTTGGCAGCCTGGCATTCTTTTATTTGTATAGTTCAGAAAAGCAGAGCACAAGGATCCATATTAACATGTGCTCTAGCAAGAGTTTGCAATAATTCTGGATGGCATCTCTCCATTTCTTTCCAAATTTTGGTCATTGCTATACTGTTTCCTCAGGCTCCTTGCTGTGGCCTGATCAAAAGAGGAGAGAGATTGCCAAGGCTGGAAGGTAATTACCCCTCCTGTATCCCTTATGGGCAGCCCTAGAATTCTATTGATGAAACTCGCTAACAATGAAGTTGTATTTTATGCTTGGCAACAATCAGCACTCTGGACAGAGACCAAGAGATGGTGAAAGTCAGGAAAATCTGCCAATGCATCATGTGTGCCTGCTACACTGAATAATTAAAACAATTTAATTTGAACAGCTTCCATTTGCATTCTCTGGCTTTCATTTCCCATATTAAGAGATTGCACTGGGCAATGAAACCAAAAATGGATTTTGCTGATTTTCAAGTCCATTTGCGTTAACTTGTTCCACTTTGAAAAGTCAGTCTGCATTAAGACATTGGATTTATTGAAGATCGTTGTGAGATGCAGCTGTCATGCTTCCTCCTGGGAATGTTGTACAATGCAGAACGTCTAATTCAAGGCATTTCCCCCCCCTATTATCAACACATGTTTTTTAGTCCTTTGGATTGGAAAATCTATTATTTATTGTATTTGCATTTTCTTCTGTCAGCCGAAGGTTCTTTTATTATTTTCAGCAGCTGATTAGAAGCATTCATGCCCATTTTCTAAGAAGCCCCCTGAACCATTTTATCGTTAGCAAACTGTCTTGCTGGGTGTGGCAATTGTTGTTTGAAAGTGAAGAGGTGTGATATTTTGGAGAATATATGGTTAATCATGGGGCAGAGTAGGCCACGTGGCATCTAATTTATTCAGAACATCCACAAAAACATAGAGAATTCAGGAGGAATAGAACTGCAGAATTTGGTTAAACCTGACACTTCAATAAGAATTAAGAAAGCAAATCTGAATTTGAATGAGCTACAATTTAAATTGTATACTGGCGTAGTGAGAGTGCTTTACTCATTCTTCTCTGTCAAACAATTTTCAGTCTGTTTCTACCAAGTTTACAACGTTACTCAAATATGTTCTTTGGGTTTGTTTCTATTTTGGTTTTTGATGTTCTGCATCAAACATCTTCCATTTGGGAAATTACTATTTAAAGCATATTTAAATAAATGGTTCCTTTGATGATACTCTGCTAGAGAATTAGTTTTTAATTTAAGCTAGTCTATTATCTTGAATTTAAAAAAAATAGTTTCTGGGTTCTTGGAAGAAATCCGTCTTTCCAGCAAACTGCTCATAATGAGTTAGTCATACTGTAACTTTTGAAGCTTTTCTCATGTTTGAATTCTGATGTTATTTAGCTTGGGATAATTTCTGGACCCATGACTATGATGTTGGTTATTGTCATCATTGTAACAGACTGGCTGAAGAAATGGAGGTGATCAGCATCAAATGCAAAGAAGGTTTATAAGAAAAAGGACAAACAGCAGTGGCTCTAAAGAAGGAAAACAATAAGAGAATGATAAGAGAAATAAAGAAAAATGATTAAAGGGCAAAACTACCCAAAAGAAAGTCAAAAACAAAACAGGAAATAACCCCTTAAAGCTACAGCAATGCTAATGGATTGAATCTTCTTACCTTGGAATTTGCACATCGTTTTTCAAAACAAAAACTGATCATTGAGTGACCCTTGCTGGGACTAATTATTGTTTACATGCTGGCTGAAGAATTCTGGGAATTGAAATCCACCCATCTTAAAAGTTGCCAAGGTTGAGAAACACTGGTTTACTATCTGTTCCCATTGTCCTTCAGCATTTCTTATGCTTTGTAAATTGGGTTTTTAAATAGATATCACAATTGTTTTTGTCAGTCCTCCAGTTTTATTACTTTAACCATACTGGTTGAAGTTTATCAATTCATAACATTTCTCTCAGCTGATAGCTTGATTGAAAGCTGTAGTAAATGAATAATCACAAACTCACTAATCCTCTTTTACAGTGTGGTGCTTTACATGCAGGGATAGGATTCTACCAGTCCGGAGTGGTTTGGGCGAACTGGTAGTTCTGTTGATCAGCTGGGAGCGGACTGGTTCACTCTGATGATCAGGTAGGCCTGCCCGCCCCTGCGCTTTATTGACCTATATCTTCTCAGCTGATTTGCGTGACAGAATGGATTGTCGCGCCTCAGTTATGTTACTCCCCAGCAGTAATGCAGAAGGTAAGATTTTGTAAAACTGAACATGTGCGCACATCACGCGCACATGCGGAGCGCGTGATCACCGAACCGGTTGTTACACCAGCAGGTTCCCACCACTGTTTACAAGTATTCTGGGACTATGTCTTCCCGCAAACCCCAGCAAGGGTAGTCTTTGGCTGAGAATATGTTTTGTTCCCAAAACATCTGAAGGGTAACAAGAAAAGGAAACTTGTTCTTAGCATGTTGGTGATATAAGCTGAGATCAGTTTTAAATGAAGCTCAGATGGGGTTTTATTAATTTCATTCTGTGCAGCTTCTTACTGTGTTAGAATTCCTTCTTTCCATTCATTTATTTTTATTTTTATTTTTTTGTTTTCCATTTGCTGGCTTTTCTCAGAAAATAACACAAATTCTGCTCTCTTTGGAGACCAGAACTGGTTAAATTATTTAATATGGCAAGGATTTGAACATCTTTTAAAAGGAGAGAAACATAATCTTAAATCAGTGGCCTGGAGTTTTGCAGTCAAAAAGATTGTCCCCCCCCCCTCCCTCTCTCCCTCTCCCTCTCCCTCTCTCCCTCCCTCTCTCTCTCTCTCTCTCTCTCAGGGAGGGATGAGGAAGATAATCTCCAATGAAGCTTTGGAAGCCGCACAGATAGAAGTTGATAAGGCAACAGTTATTCTATTTCTATTCTATTTCTACAGGCTGCAAATCAGTTAAGTAGCTCAATGTGCTTTGAAAAATATGATGCTTTGATTACCTTGAATCATGTCTATCTGTATGAATTGACCAAATTTGGAATAGAATCAGATTTTAATTCAAGAACTCAACAAGAGTCGTGGTGGTGTTTGTGAACTCAGGTTTTATTTGAATGTTTTTTATTTTTTATTTTTGTTTATTATCATTTTTATTTTATTATATAAAATACAAAGAAAAGAAAATAGGAAATTAAAGGAGGGAAAGGGAATGGGGAAAGGGGGTTGTGAAATACAAAGGGAAAGAGAAAAAGAAAGAAATGGGGGCATTGACTTCCAACTCTTCCTAGCACAATACAAGATAAGCACGTTCCAACCTCAACTTTTTGCGTTTACACATTAATATATAACCAGCCATTTCTATAACATCAAATCTTTCTAATCAACAAAACCAAGATCAAAGTTTCATTTTTTTTCTTTGCAAGCACAAATTCCAGAAGTGATATCCAAATAAGAACATATTTCCCTCTTTAAATAAAGTAATCAATTTAACCATTTCTGCTTTATCTTCCTGGCTATGGAAATCATCAGTATTTCTATTTGCACCTAGTAATCTTTGTGCATTGTCACCATTTTGATTTACAAAATTTATTGTATTCTTTCAAATTCTTTGGCCTTACTCAGAAAAAAATGTTTTTGATTTTTTTATGTGATAGGTTTGGAGATACATGGACTTATTGGTAGCACTGATATCTGATGGTGGACTTTGATGACCATCTGGAACTGCAAACCTCGCAAGGTTGGAATCGTTGTTCCTCTCAGACTCCTTCTTTTTGGACTCTGTTAGGAAATGGTTATTTGTCTAACTAGTTGGTCAGGCAATATATAAACCAACAATGTATGTTTGCAGTCAAAAAGGTATTATATTGCCTTAAGACTGTATTGCATCATCCTGTATCCTGATTGGTTAAACTCTGAGGCCAATGTACTTAAGGGAAGTCAGGATCATGGCTTGTGTGGATACTACACACAAGCCATGAAACTCAAGAAGAACTGTTTTATTGTGTATGACTACAACTGGTAAGAAGACTTTGTACTTGAAATATCCCTGGATTGATATTTTAACTCTCGTCTTATCTGTGTATGACTTGGATTGTTTTTGGACTTTGTTTTATTTTTTCTAAAAGTAAAAGACTACAACAACTCAGTGTGTTTGTATGTTGACTGTGATTGTTCACAACCACTCCCAGTGGCTTTTCATGCATTTACTCAAAGGGTATTCTGCTCAATAACCCACAACATCGGTTATGAGCCAAGAATATCCTTAACAGACTACTCCTTGGTCTGCTGCTTTGAGAGGTTGGAATGATATGGTTACCCAGTTCCTGCATACTTACATCTATAGCAGGAGACCTACAGTATATGCAGGACTATTTGGAAAAAGTTTGCCAGGAGGAGGGATTGTAACCATTCTATCTTCTGTGGGTGGCAACTCATTGTTGGCTGGTATGGCATGGGTCTTCACAACGATTTTGCTTTGGGAATTTATTTCATATAATATATTCACAGTATTTTTCAGAGTATAAGACGCACCTTCCCCCCCCCAAAAAGGGTGAAAATCTGGGTGCATCTTAAACTTTGAATGTAGTATACAGAGCAGGGGTGAAATGCTCCCAGTTCGGACTGGATTGGGCGATCCAGTAGCGCTCTTGGCTGGTGGCTCGGCGATCCGGTAGCGATGGTGGAGTAAAGCTCCACCCATCCGACTGGGTTTCATTACTTACTGGCTAAAACCAGGAACTAACAAAATGTGGGGTTTTTTTTACCTTTTGTGCATGTGCAGAAGGTCCGCCAGTAAAGAGGCGATGTGAGAGGTGCAGAAGCCCCAGTGGGGAGAGCTGCCAGTGAGCACTGATTGCTCGGCCAGAGTAGCCTTGCTGTTTGCTTTCTTCCTTCTCCCACCGCGAAATGAAAGTGAACGATGGCAGTAGTGACATCAGCTTTTGGTTGGCCTTTGGGAAACTGCTGCCCACTTTCCTTCCCCACTGTCTGCATCCAGCCCATGATGGGGGACGTACCATTTCTGGGTCAGGCTGCCCGCCCTCCCAGAGCACTTTCTTCCTTCTTCCACAGCAGCTGAGTCAGGAAGTGGGACCCACTGCACTCAGCTGAAGAACCGCCTTGGGGGAACATGGCGAGGCTCGCTCACCTTTGGACCTGGCGCGCTTGGTTTCCACGGGGCCTTTGGGTGACTGCTGCCCGCTTGCCTTCCCTTCCACCTCGGGTCCTGCCACCTGCATCCAGCCAATGATGGGGGATGCGCCCAGCACACCCCACCCCACTACTACCCCCCTGACTCCACCCCCCAGCCATGCAACTGGCGCACAGCTGGTTCCATGCCTATGCAGAGGCCCCAAGCCTTAATTAATCCTGGGCAGCCTGGGCAGCGATGTTGCTCCCGATCAGGCTTGGGTCCACTGCGCAAGCATGGAAGCGGCTGGTGCTGACCAATCACCTGCTGTTTCCTGTCCGCCTTTCAGCTGAGAGACAGTAGCAGGCTGGTGGTGACTAGGAGATCTGAGGTCATGGCAGCTGTCCTGGAAGCAGTGAGCAGGAGAGGGAGCCACCAGTGAGTGACAGGACGCAGGGCTAGCAAGTGGAGGCAGGGTGAGGCTTCCTGGGAGGCTGGAATGTGAGGCGGTTGGCTCCATCGGCTGCCATTCCTGCCGGAATGATAGCCCCGGTGCAGCAGGGTTGACAAGAGAGAGAGAAGAAAGAAAGGAAGGGAAAGAAAGAAAGAGAGAAAGAGAAAGGAAGGGAGGGAGGGAGGGAGGGAGGGAGAGAGAGAGAGAGAAGAAAGAAAGAGTGACGTGTGTGATGTCATGTTGGCCCCGCCCACCCAGTCACACAACCACCAAGCCACACTCACCAAGCCACGCCCACAGAACCAGTGGCAAAAAAAAAAATTAGATTTCACCCCTGATACGGAGATTTCAGAGGCTGAAAGAATCCTCTGAAAGAAGCTTCAGAAAAGAAGCCTCAGAAATGAAGCTTTAGAAAAAAAGCCTCAGAAACGAAGCTTCAGAAAAAAAGCCTCAGAAATGAAGCTTCAGGAAAAAAAGCCTCTGAAAGGCTTTTATCTAAAATAATATGGCAAGCAACAAAAGAAGAATTAGTAACCAAACAATGTTAACAAATCTAGAGAATGACACAATAACCAACAGATCAGAAGAG
This sequence comes from Masticophis lateralis, assembly GCA_030761175.1. Taxonomy (NCBI): domain Eukaryota; kingdom Metazoa; phylum Chordata; class Lepidosauria; order Squamata; family Colubridae; genus Masticophis; species Masticophis lateralis. Next base: position 78,190,901 of record JAUDYJ010000006.1, on the reverse strand, counting down.
GTTAATCTACATACCAATACCAAAGAAAGGAGATTGAACAAAGTACAGATAGTCCTTCAGAATAAAAGCCTCTGAAAGAAGGTTCAGAAAAAAAACCTTTTTTTCTGAAGCAATGTTTTGGAGGCTTTCAGAGGAAGAAAAAAAAGTTTTTTCTGAAACAAAGTTTCAGAAGTTTCAGAAGCAGAAAAAAAAAAAGCAAGGCACAGAGCTCATAACCAAGGAACCTGTTGCTAAAATTCATCTCTGGAAACAATTGATTGGGGGTATTCCTGGAGGCCGATCCACCCATCAATCAGCTTTTTTCTTATTTTCCTCCCTAAAAATTAAGATGAATCTTATACTCCAAAAAATACAGTATTTATTTGTATTATTTTAATTGTTTTTATATTTTATGCTGTACCCCATCTAAAGTCATGTGTTGAGATGGATAAATTAAAAGAATAGAGAATTAAAAGTCTTAAAACACACATGGACACATTTGTAGAGGAAAAACGATCAGTAGAGTTAAATGGAAATGAAATATTGGAAGTATACTTGTGATCATCTACTTAAGGTTTAAATATATGCAAAATAAGCACACATTTACAGCAGCAGCAATTAATTATAGCAAAACTACTCTACCTTGGCTAAACTAATTAACACTTGTAATGGAACAGTAGACCATTGTCTATATTCCTGTATGTACACACAAATAAAATTAAACATTCCTTCTAATTATTTCTAACTGAATTTGTTCATACTGGAAGCTTTCAGGACTTCAGCACAGTACCTAGAGAAAACTAAATGTTCCCCTGTTATTTATTTATTTATTTATTTTTTAACATTGAAACACCTTATATAAAACAATATATGGAGGTGGTATGTAGAAACCATCTGGGGAGAACTTCAATGCTAACTGCATCTCCACATGGTTAAAACTAGTTTTTAGTTCATCAGAAAAATAGTAAGAGCGTTAAAATATAATATGTACCGGTAGTTCTACGTGAAATATGCATTTAAAGCAAATTCTTCCTTTAAATTGATTTTTAAAAATATACTTAAAACATTATGATGATTTTACATGGATAACTAAGACATTTCAACTTCAAAACCATCAAGATTGATGGATAACAAAAACCACACAAATACATCATGTATACATCATGTATATCTCTATGAAATTCAGCCCATTCCTCCTCTAATGAAGCTTTCCTTTTCTTCACAACCTAGAATGGGACCAGGTCACTTGATTACTTCTTTTAGAAACCAATGTTTGTCTCATGACGGTCTCTACACCTCCATACATTCCTTTTATCTTCTTGCATATCTGAAAGCCACACTCTTCCAAGTCAATTTTAATTCTCATTATAAGCTCTAGCAAACCAAACCCAAAGTACAAGGCAGGGGTGGGTTTCACTTACCTTTGCTACCAGTTTGCTCGCTTCTACACATGCACATTTCGTATTTGATGACATCCAGGTGGGTGGGCGGAGCCTCCCGCTGCCGCTACTACCGGTTCCACCCACCACTGGATAAGCTAACTGAAGGGAAGCATTGAGGTACTGCCATAATGGGAACAACTTCCTGTAGTTTATTACAGGACTAGTTCAGCATACCAAAGGAGAAAAAGCACACATCTTCATTAAAACTTCATTAAAATGTAAAAACATTGATATGCATAGGCTGAAAAGCTGCAGAAATACACATAACACTGCTTATTTATATATATAGTTTTATTTATATTTATAAATATAGTTATTTATTTATACAGTTTTTATCCCAGAGCTATAATTACACTCAACAATGAACTAAAGGGCCACCATCAGGGAACTGTTGGGCAGCATTACTTGGTCTGTTGTGTGGATATTTGGGTGATTTAGGGGTGGGAAATTTGTGGTGGTGGTGGTGGGTGTTTGAGGGATTGTTATGTGTGTTGGACCTGGTCTTTGGGTGTTAAGTGAATTTAGTTGTATGGGTATACTGTGTATACACGTACAATGACAATACAGTTGTTGTTGTTGTTGTTGTTGTTGTTGTTATTATTATTATTATTATTATTATTATTATTATTATTATTATTATTATTATTAATGCAAGCACATTACAGGACAACACGGTTAAGCAGAGTCCTAGAAAGGATGCACCCTAATACCCAAGGCAATTTCCCTAAGTGGTTTTGGGTGTTAGCAAAAAGAGAGGGGTAATGATATTGTAAACAGAGGATGAAAAAAAATAGCCCACTTTGATAGAACATGCATGCAATTGATGTACTAGATATGGTCATCTCCACGTTAACAAATAATTGTGATTGAAATAGCAATACTCTTATCACTGAAGGGGAAGACTTGAATGAATTGTTCAGCTAAGCAGTGACTGTTCTGCGTTCAGTGTGGCCTTTATAACCATTCAGATCAAGAGCATATTCAAATGAGAGATTGGTCTCTGATAGCCTTTTGAAAAGAGGCCCCTTTAAATAGAGAATTGTTCTTGAGTTTTACAACTTGAAAGGACACTTTCAAATAGAAGAGGGCCTCTGACAGTCCTTCAAACAGAGGAACAGTTCATTGAAAAGTAGGGCATGCAGTCTGCCTGCGATTATACCTATTGTAATGCTCCCTGTTCCATCTTTTAGCTGGTTTTGAAGACTTACCTATTCATTTAGGCCTTCTCTGTTGGACAAATAGGTTTTCTTTCAATTTTTATTTATTAAGTAGGTTTCTATCCTGTCACAATAAAAAAAAAAAAGACTCTTAGCGGCTTACATAGAACATGTTTTATTTTTCCTTCCTTCCATCTCTTTACTTATATCTTTTTAAAAACTGCTTTTCATGTATTCTTTTTATTATGTGTTTTCTACTTTGCAAATCCTCTTGAATGCTTTTGCCCAGGGAGCAGCTTAAAACTCTATTTGATAACAGTAAAATAATGACAACAACTATATGAACATGTTGATGAGGCTTGCCAGGAAGTGTGAAAAGGTGAGACTTGTTCGACATCTCAGAAGAGTTCTGTATTTCTCAAATAAGTGTATGTACTAACAATAGAAGTTTGATCTTTATTTGCTGTGACCCGCTGGCGGCCTGCGCGGATCGTGACTGATCCCGACGATGAGAAGGCTGGTGTAGTGTTGTGCCAGCAGCCGGCACAGCCGGCGCTCGCGTCGGACAGTGAGGAGGCTGAAGTGGATGTGATGCCAGAGGCAGAGACTCATCCAGGGCCTTCAGAACCTCCAGAGGCTCCTTCCAGTGGAGAGAGTGAAGTGGAGGAGCCTCTCCTCAACACTCGGACACGCAGGGCGGCCAAAAGGCAGGAGTGGCTACTCAGGAGGAGGAGGTCTACTCAAGAGTAGGGCTTGAGGATAATCGACCACTCCCTTAGCCTATTTAAGTTGCATGCAGTTAGTGCTTTCTTGCTAGAAATAACGTCTACAGAGCATCTTGGAGAGCGTGCGACTTCTCATATCTGATTTTCTGGGCTGATTGCCAACTTTTGTCGGACTTCGTTCTTAATAACTTTGATAAGGACTCTTTGCACGGGAAGCCTGCATTCTTGAAAGGGGTTTGTTTGGAATTAAACAGTGTTTGCGAAGCTTGGTGTGTGTCGCATTCTCTGGGAATCCAAAGCTGGGGCAGAACATTATTATACAATAACTCATGCACTATATAACCTTGCCACGATTCCTTTCAGTTACTTCATCCTCCAAAGAGTTACAGTATTAGAATGGTAAACATCAACTGAACCAGGGGTGAAATCTAAAATTTGTTACTACCAGTTTATTATGTGTTTTCTACTTCGCAAATCCTCTTGAATGCTTTTGCCCAGGGAGCAGCTTAAAACGTGGCTTGGTGGGGGGGGGGGGGAAATGTGATTGGGTGGGCGTGGCCAATTTTTTTTACTTTTAAAACCATTTTTTACATGTAAAACCATGTAAAAAAATGCTTTCAAAAGGCTCTGACAATCCCAGCTGAATTGCCTGATCGGCAGGCAACTCAGTTGGGATAATCAGAGCTTGGCTCGTCAGAGCCATTTAAAAGAAAAAAAAAGGCTCTGATGATTGCGTGGCTCAGCTGGGCATGGGGGGTGGGGGCAGGGATTTTTGCTACTGGTTCTCCGAACTGCCCACTGCCATCGCTACCGACTCACCCGAGCCAGATCGAACCAGGAGCATTTCACCCCTGAACTGAACTGAATGCAGATGTTTGCTTTCCCAGGACAACCTATTATTGTGTTTCCCCGAAAATAAGACCCTGTCTTATAGTTTTTTGAACCCTGAAATAAGCGCTTGGCCTTATTATCATGAGCTCAAAAGCCTGACTGGGCTTATTATCAGGGGATGTCTTATTTTGGGGGAAACAGGGTATATACAATATAGTTGTGAAGCCTTGCTCTGGGTAATAGGCCACCCAAATTCCAAAAAAGATTAGATTTTCAAGAACAATCCCATTCCTAGTGTTATTGATCTTTTCCCTTTTTTTGCCTGACTCTTGTTTGGGAGAAAGAGATAAGAGCAGGATAACATCACAGCTCATCTCTATCCACCTCTGGCCCACAACATTACCCTTGAGGAAATATGTCAGAAACAATATGCTACACCTCTAGTAAATATTTTGTAGTAACTTTAAGTTGAGAAAGTCATTATCTAGCTTTTTCACTCATTCATCCTGTCATGTCCCCGTTGGAGCATGAATCTGAGGAGTAGGATGAGCCGGAGCTAGAGCTGACAGTGAAGGAGGGGAAGCTTCATTGGCTTTGGAGGAATGTGGGGAGGAGCAGGATGAGGCAGCCCAGGGCCCTTCAGGATTGGGACGGCATGTTAGCAGGGAGGAACAGGGGCAGGATGACCGAGAGAGGGCAAATGGGAAGCGACCAAGCTCAGGCGATAAACAAGGGCTGTCCCCTCCTGATCCCTGAGTGGAGAATGGAGAAAAGGCATGAACAGCGCAGGCTGAGCCGACAACTCAGGAGGAGAGAACCCTGGCCCTCTTCACAAGGCATACTTGGGGACTGAGATTTAGGAGACCCTGTGAGGAGAGGCATTTGTTGGGAACAAATGCTGAATTTGTGGAGTTTTGTGCTGTTGCCAATATTTGACATTTCTTGGAGTTCTTGCTTTATTCCTTGCTTCCTGGATCTATTGCTGTTTTCTTTTGCTTCCTGGACTTATTGACTTATTCCCTTGCCCACTGAATTTCTTGCTTTGCAGCAGTTGTGCTAACAGCATTTTACTTGCAATCAGAAGCTTCTGGAGGAGTGTGTGTGTGTGTGTGTGTGTGTGTATGTGTGCACTTTGCTCTGGGACTTGCCATAAATGTGGGAGTGTTTAGGGGAAAGTTGGAGCAATAAAGGGGTGGTTTGAACTATCAGTTGACTGTGTTGCCTTCGTTCCTTGCCCCAGGTCATTACACGTTCTGTAATGTAATTTATATGGCTTCCCACGTTAGTATGTATTTATTTAAGAAATTGATATGGCACAGGAACACTGGAAGCTTTCATCTGAGGTGTTGGAGGAGGTCTGGAACGACCACAGCACATGTAAACAAATAAATAAAAAGAATGCTATTATTGTTGTTGTTTAAGAGTGTCTCAGATGGTAAAGCTTTGACAAAGATAGCTCTTTTGGTAACAAATATCCAAATAGATGGTAGTCCCAAGTTTAAATATTAATCCTTAAACACTATGGTGAAAAACTAGATAAGCGGAAAACAGGCAAGGTGAAGGGAGACTTCCAGGTTGATTAGTTAGAGGCAGTTGCTTCAGGACAATTTCTTTCTTTCTTTCTTTCTTTCTTTCTTTCTTTCTTTCTTTCTTTCTTTCTTTCTTTCTTTCTTTCTTTCTTTCTTTCTTTCTTTCTTTCTTTCTTTCTGCAGAATAGTGTCTCCTTTCAATATAGATTTGAAGCATCGGCAATGAGTTTTGCTCCAATTGCTGCAGCTGAAATAAGAACATGAGGGTGAGGATAACGATGATGAGATAGTGGTAGAAGAATATGTTCTCACAATTAAAATCCTCTTAAGGTAACATTATTGGTTTTGCAATTATGGTCATCAATCTGTGCAAACTTGGTAGGCAGTATGTTTGAATGAATGAGAGATCCTGTTGTGTGCTTGGGCAGGATTATATCATTTGGAAAGAATTCGGTTGGCTTGCTGTCAGGGTTCTGACGGATGCCCTAATTAAATCATGAGCCGCTGTGGGTAACCCTGGGAGACAGCCTTGAGAAAGATAAGTTTGGAATGTGCTCCTGTCTTTGGCTGCCATGTTGCTTCGTCGGTTTCCCGTCCCCCTTGCCTATGGCAACTCGAGAGCAGGCCAGGGATGCTTTGTGAGTTGACATTCAGTCAGTTTGGGAGAGTTAGAGAAAAGAAGAGGGTTTCACTGGAAGCCACCCTCTCTCTAAATTCAGGGATTGTTAATACATTATGACATACAGTGCTTGTAAAAAACAAACATTTTCCCCAAGATCTAATCTTCCCAACTTTAGTAGCCAAATTGGGAAAGAAAGTGCCAAACAGTGCAAAAACATTCTTTTTAAACAGGAAATAGATCAGCATACTGTAGATAGAATGCAGTCTTATTCTTAGCCATTCTTTTTATGCACTGGTCATATTAATTCAGTGTAATGTTTAATGTGACCTGAGTCTGAATAATCAGCCTTTCCCAGTATGGTGGTCATCAGAAGGGTTGGGACTACCAGGATTGCTTGCCATTGTCTACTCTGACCCACAAAACGTTTTGCAGACATTCATCATCATCAGTTAACGACCCCATAATCCCTTGCGGGATGGAGTCTGGGCATCTGAATGCAGCTAGCAGAGTGTTTTAATGGCCAGATGCCCTTCCTGTTGCCAATGCGGAGCTTTGTTCAGCAGATACATTCCCATTGTGCCCAGGGAGAGAAATACCTGCCTCCATCTAGGATCGAACTCACAGCCTCTTGATTGTGAGGCGAGAGCTCCACCTCTAGGCCACTGCACCACTCAAAACGTCTTGCAGACATTGAGCTGGGGAAAATCATTTAAAATTCTCCCAAATCTGACACCACATTTTCTGACTAACGTTCACTTGTTAACATGAATTCACACTCCCCATCTTCTGAATCAGCCAGTCTGAATGCAGTCCCAGTGGTTAAGTAAGACGGCATTTATACTAGACATTGCAGAGTTCCAGAATTGTAGAGCTGTAGGCTTGGAAGGGACCCATGGATTACCTAGTCCAACTCTCTACAATGTGCCAGTCAAGCCATCCATGACAAGCAGCTGCCCAACCTTTTCATAAAACCTCTAGAGATGGAAAACGCAGAATCTCCCTAGCCTGAATGTCCCATTGTTGTAGAGATCCTACTATCAGGAAGGTTTTTTTCTGGCATTTAATATAAGATCTAAACCAATATCAAAGCAGATCCCTTTTCTTCTTCTGCAGATAAAAATAATGGTCCCGCATTTCTCCCTTTTGGTAGTACACACTGCTTGCTATTATCTCTTTTTTTTAACAGCCATAATAGAATTTTTCTTTTCCTCATTCTCAGCATGAGGCTTTTAAAATGCACCAATACTCTCTGGCTTTTGCAGCAATCCACCAGAGAGCTATTTTCCCCTCCAATTTCTTTCTATGAGCCTTGACAGATTTCATTTACAAAAGTAGATGGTATTTTAAACATTACCTGTCTGGCTCTTCTCACACCATCCAGACCTCAGGAGTAGGTTTCAGTAATTCCATTCCATTGACTGGCAGCGAGAGCCTTGCAAACTTCAAGGCACCACATGTTGTTTTCTAGCAAAAACTTGTTTATCACAGAAACATCCAAAGAGGCCATCTGGAGACAACTAACCTTATAAACCAAATTGGTTTATATTCCAGCCTGAGTCAGCTACTGGAAATGGAGTGTCTTGCATTTTGGAGAGGTGGGGGGAAAAAAGCAACTTGAATTTTAGGCAGTGGTTAGTAACTTTGCGAAGCCAAGTCGAGTGAAATCTGTCCAGATGAGTCCTTTGTTTTGGGGACAGCATTGCCATGATCACATGCTTGAAGAATTCAAGTTTTTCTGGATTTCCAAAATGGACTGAATCCATAGCTTCTGTTTGCAAATTAATCAGGTGTTTGCAATAGCATTATGCTTCAGCTTTCCCATGCACCGTATTTTTTGGAGTATAAGATGCAGTTTAGTTTTTGGGGTGGAAAATAGGGAAAAAAATCTGCCTACCAGGTATTCATCTGGCTAGTGTCCTTAGCCTGGTCAGCTTCAGCACATTAGTACGCTGGTTTTCTATCCCCTACTTGGGGATAAAAAAACAGCTTCTAAGGCACAGCTGAGAGGAAGCAGCAATGAGAAAAGCAGGCAAAGCACGGGGGGGGCGGGGGGAGAGATCGCTTCACTTGGCTAGCATCTAGTTAGGGCTGAAAAAAAAGCTTCTAAAGAACAGCTGAGAGTTGGAGCAAAGCATGGAGATCGCTTCACTCGCTAGTTCCTCATTAAAGCACAAATGGAGAGCTGAGGGAGCAGGCAAAGCTGGGAAGATTGCTTGCTAGTGCCTCATTAGGGCAGTAGTGAGGTTCAAGTAATTTAACAACCGGTTCTCTCCCCTAATGATTTTTTCCAACAACCAGTTTTCCAAACTGCTCAGAAAGTTAACAACCAATTCGCCCGAAGTGGTGCGAACTGGCTGAATCCCACCACTGCATTAGGGCTGAAAAAAGCTTCAAAAAAGCTACATTTGGAGTATAAGATTTTCAGCCTTTTTTAGGAGGGAAAAAGATGTGTCTTATACTTCGAAAAATACGGTAATTGAACTTTCTGATGCTCTTCTTGGCTTAGAAATACCCAATCAATATGGGCTTTACAATGCATATTTTATGATAAAATACACTTCAGGAACCTTGCTACAAGTACATTTATAAAAGTACATCTGGAGAAGAAGAAAAAAAAATCAGCAATGCATATTTAAACAGAATTTTTTTCATTGATTTTTCTTGAAGATAGAGGAAAAAGGCAACGGAATGTAATGAATGAAGGAGTGCAGAAGAAATTGGCACAGACTGTTAAAAAAAAGCTGATGTATCTATTCTCCGTAAAGGACAGGCCTGGAATTCAATCAGTCTCTGTTTTCTATATTTCCCATCTGTTTCCATGCAAATCATTGCTTTAAAAATACCCACACTATTTTCCTTTAAATATGCAGTTTTAAAAATATACCTTTTGAAGGTGAGTTGTTTCTCAGTTTCTCTCCCTCTTTTCTTTAAAGTTCAAGATAAAGAAATGGATGGAAAATGGTTATGAATCAAAGTGACACAATGCCAAAGTGACAGCTAGAAATGTCTTTGAATCAGAAATTATGGAGATTTTAATCTAGGGATGCGCCAATGGATGAACGTCCCACATGACTGATTGGAGAATTCCGAGATTTGAAGTCTACACGTCTTAAATTTGCCAAATTTAAGAAACACCAGTGCCTTAATGCATCTATCCATCCTCATTTCTTTTCCCCTTTAAGAGTGGTTGTAACTTTAATTCTCAATCCTGTTCATTACAGCTTCATTCATGGGCATGTATGGAAGCACATTCTCTTTCTTAGGAATCAGGGAAAAGGAAATTTAAAAAAAAAAAACAAGACACGAAGTTTCCTCTTCCCAGCAACATCTTTCAAAACCCCCAAATGAAACCCCACCAAAAGAGTCGCCTTCATTTTTTTTTTAAAAAAATATGGTATTTACTTATTCATTAAAAAAACAAACAAATCACAACTTGCTATTTTTGCTCAGTCAACTCCCAAGGTGGAAGTAATAAAGAAATATTAGACAAGCATAAAGCAGGTTTACCCCCTTAACATTTTGAGATCAACCACAGTCAGTTGGGTGCTACTACTTGAATGGCTGTGTTCTGGCCGAGTTGAAAGAAATGCTGGTGGTACAGAGATATTTATGTCACTTGATGACATAAAAGATTAAGTCCCATGGAATCAATTTTAATTCCTGGTGGCTTAGTAGATACATCTGTGGGGTCTTCTTGGCAGCAGGATGTAACTTTGGGGGAGGGGATTTTATCTTTGATCTTCCAGGCTAGACCACAGCCCTGGAAATAAGGGGGACCATAAACTCAAAATAACGAGTGGTGTGGTAGCCTAGAAGTGGAGCTCTCACCTCACAATCAGGAGGCTGTAAGTTCAGTCCTAGGTAGAGGTTGATATTTCTCTCTCTGGGCACAATGAGTATATATCTGCTGAACAAAACTCCATATTGGCGAAAGGGAGGGCATCTGGCCAGTAAACACTCTGCTCCATTCAGTTGCCCAGACTCCATCCTGCATGGGATTATGGGGTCATTAAAGGAAAGAAGATAAAGTCAAAACTAGTTTTGCACTGTTTCAGCTCACAATCAGGGGTGGGCTTCAAAACTTTTAGCAAGGGATTCTCTGCCTGGTTGCTGGGTGGGCGTGGCCATGGTGGGCCTAGCCTAGTCGGCCTCCTGCACCACAGCAGGGGGTCGTTTTTGCCTTCCTCAGGCTCTGGAGGTTTTCCTCGAGCCTCCGGGAGAGTGAAAACAGCCTCCCCAGGCTCCGGAGGCCTGTTACCAGCCTTCCCGAACTTCCAGTAGGCCTGTTTTTCGCCCTCCCCGAGCCTCCGTGTGCACCCTGCACTTACAGTACCTGCATCCAAAAAGGGCTGCATGAGGACTCCTGCAAGGGGTGGGGCAGGGTGGGCGGGGTCAGCCAGGAATGGTATTTGGAGGTTCTCCGAACTGCACAGAAGGTTTTCCTGAACCCCTGCAAACCCTTAGCAGCCCACCTCTGCTCACAATGCTGAAGATAAAAGCTGAGCTCTACTTTCTGAGATAAAGAGTATGAAGGACATGCTTCTGAGATTCAGGGATGTCCAGAGGGAGGGATTTGAGTTAGTGGCCACAACCATGCAATCAAATGCCTGGTTTTTTTTTTATGTGCATCAATGCCCTTCTTTGGGGACAATCCCTACTGTGATTAATTCTTCAAAACTGCATCCTGGGACTGTTTGCGCTTCTCTGAAAAGGTCTTGCAAGGGACCCTCTGAAAATGGTTACTACATTTCCATGTGTAATGTGACATCAGTGGAAAATTATTAATGACATGACTACAGAATGATTGTGTGAAGTATATTTAATTAAAATTACACTTACATGTAAATTAAATCAAATGAAATTCCTCTAATCCCTTTACAAGCAAGTTAATTTTATAATAGCTAATAACAGAATCGTATAACAAAAAACACGTGGAGGTCGGAAAGAATTCCTTAAAATTCTACCTACTTTAAAGCATCTGCATGAGGTACAGTCCTCCCATTGTGGTATCTTTCAAAGTTGCAGTTGAATTGAAATTTTTTTTATGGATGGTAGGGAGAAATCATAAAATACATGAATAACAATCCTATTAACAATTAACTTTTTCATTGCAACTGAAGCTAAATGATTTTTGAATAATTCCACCCACTTATTTTATAGTTCTCCCACCTCATTATTAAATGCTTGCAAAAACTACTCAAAATAATACACCCTGCTTACAATTAAAGGAGGTTTGCTGGGTACCTACCTAGTCAGACTGCAGAAAAGATAATACTACAGGAGCCAGATATGACCTGAATTCCTTGGAAGAGAAATAGAGACTCCTTCCTCATTTTTATTGTTTGAGAAACATGAGTTCTGAGGTGTTTATTATTCATTGGCTGAAGAGGGCAGTGTCTGTCATTACTCAGATAAAGATTGCCTGCAGAATTCTCGGAATTTAAGTCCACATATTTTAAAGTGCTGAGGTTGAGAAACGCTGGCCAAGAAAACCACTCCCAGATATGGTGGCAATCTGGTCCCTCTAGACACCAGCTTCTTATATAGGAAGTAGATTCTTTTCAATTACTTAGTTACTTTATTGGAGGCTGGGATGACTTTCACAAAATAGATCTTCTTACTGAAGTGCACAGTAATCAACATGTATTCATGTGGGGGCATACACACACATCTTGAGTCTTACTTCTTCCTCCCATCTTTCTGATACGGTGGGTATTTTACCATTCTCTTCAAATCCATGGCATGTAGCCACAGCTTTGTGATGCCTGCTTAGAATCTTTCCTCACCTGTTAAGAGCATCGATGGTAGAAGTAAGCAAAACTGTTTTAGGTGGGCATTAGATACATTAGCAAAATTTAAAGAGTAATAAACCCAACAAAATGGCTGCCACCGGGAACACAAATTAAAAAGATGAGATTGCTCCCATTGTAAAATAAAAAAGGAGGCCATTACATAAAAAGATAGCTCTGAGGGAATGTTATTGATGAAGAGATCATAGGAAGGCTGTTAGAAAGAAAAAATAGAAAATCTCCTTCCTCAATATGTTAGGGGGCTATAATGTGGGTGTATATGAACATCGATTAGTTGCTGTAATTCTTGCACTACTAGCCTTATTAAAGAGAACTCTATGAGAAAAGTGTTTATCTTTGCTTTGTGGGTTGGGGCAGATGAGCACAGATTGAACAGAGCTTCAGCCCCTGGGCCTCTTTATTTTCTACAAATGCCAAGAGAGGCCCAGAGGCATTCTGGAAATAAAGATGAAGGTACTGTTGTACCTTACTTTGCAGTGTGTCAATTCCCATTTACTATGATTTGGTTTTTAAGGGTGAGAGATGGAGCCTGCTGGAAACCATAAGAAACAGTTATTGCTTCACCACATTATCTACTCCTGATCCACAGAGAATGTCCATGGTTGTGTTCTATTAAGGATTTACAATACATGAAATACATGAAAAAAAAATGCAATTGTGCTGTCCCACTCACTCGCGCACACATGCAACAGTGGGTTAGTGGGTTTATTAATATTCCCCAGTGAATTCCCTTCACTAAAAACCCAGAACTGTCCCAATTAAGTCCAGCCAAAAGCAGGCCAATGCTAGTCCATAGAGCAATGGCCTGTGAGTCCACAAGGCACTTGAAAATTTCCCAAACAAGATAAATCCACTAGGCAAAATTAAATCCACAATACAAGAAGGTGCATGAGGCAAGACAAGTCCAAAGTTCACACGGCACAATCCAAAATCAAGGCACAGGGTCAATCCAAGGCAAGGCTGGAATCATAGCAACCAGGAAACACACAGCGAAGAAATGTACACATTATTCCCAGCATTATCTCCATGTAAATTGCCAGCTTTCAGTATAGCCCATCAAGAGGGACAAGACTGCCTCGTCACAAATAATCAGGCTGATCTTCGCTGGTCCTGCCTCTTCTCTGCCCTACATGTTCTTGGATCAGGTTCAGAAGGCAGTTCCTTCTCCTCATCACTAACGGCTGCAATTTCCTCACTTGAAACCTCAGGGCTGTCCTGCTGCAGCTGTGCTTCAGCCAAATCACTTTCAGCCGGCTGCTTGGAGCCTGGGACTGGTTCATCCTCCTCTGAACTGACATCTAGAGAGACATCTGGGGAAGCATCTGGAGGAGGAGTCAAATGGATGGTAATTTCCTGGTGGGGTCCTCTTGGATTGCCAGTCTTTCTGACACATCATTAGTGTGTTTAAGAGGAAGGAGAATACATCTAAAATACAAAGTTTGCTATGAAGCTTTGCTATTAAAATAATTGGACATCTTTTAAAAGCCTGAAACACACTTCGCTTGCAATATGCATTATATCCACTTTGTTTCCATAGTGATTCTCTTTCCTGTGATTGGGGGAAGAGAATCTCACAAATAATGTGGCTAAGTAATCAGGTGGGGGCATTTAATTTTTTTAAGTGCTACACTTTTACTCTTGCTGAACAGGGTGAAATGGCATGAACAAATGAGTAGTTTAATTTACCACAATAATCCATATCTTAGAATTACATCTCATAATAAAGGAATTTTCTCTGAAGAACAACCTCCTTTAGACTGAAGAGCTGTTCACGCACCGAGTTGTAATAAATTAGAGATGCTTCTGGACAAGAGAATATTTATTTGGCCCAGAGCCTTGGAGCATGCAAATTGACAAAACAGGGTCTCTATGTAGTTTTTCACATGACCTGAAATTTGCAACAGGTAAGGAAGAGTAAGTCTCCCTGATCTTCCTTATTCTCCTCTGTTTCCTTGTGTGCAGGGCAGATTCTTGCACAGATCCTTTTCTGTGAAGGCTCTCCATATCAGGCTCTATTTATAATCAAGATGTTATGGTCTTGAAGTCTGCCCTAAACATAAGAAAGACAACAGGAAACAAGATAGAAGGAGTCAGTGATCTCTCTCTCTCTCTCTCTCTCCTCCTCCCTCCCGCTCCCTCCCTCCCTCTCTCTCTCCCTCCCTCTCTCTCTCTGCACACATGCATGTCCACTCTCATGGACTATGAATGTTAACATGCTTGTGAAGAAGGCACAGAAGAGGCTGTCTCAGAAAGATAAATCTATCTCAGCATCTACTTCTGTCCTACTATCACAGCACCATTGAGAGTGTCCTGACATTCAGCATTCTTGCATGGTATGGGAGCAGCTTTGCAGCGGACAAAAACGCTCTACAGAGAATCATTAAAACTGCCCTGAATATCATCGGACTCCAGCTACCAGCCCTGGATGACATCTTCGAATCTCGCTGTTTGAGGAAGTTGCATAACATTCTCAGAGACTCTTCCTATCCTGCTTACAATCTTTTTGGACTGTTGCTTTCTGGCAGAAGGTACAGAACAATTAAAACTCAGACCACATGTTTTCTGAGTAGTTTTTATCCCAGAGCTATAATTGCACTCAACAATGAACTAAAGGGCAACCATCAGCGAGCTGTTGGACAGCATTACTTGGTCTGTTGTGTGAATGTTTGGGTGGTTTAGGGGTGGGGAATTTGTGATGGGTGGGAGTGTGTTTGGGGATTGTTATGTGTGTTGGACCTGGTCTTTAGGTGTTAAGTGAATTTCGTTGTATGAGTATACTGTGTATACACATACAATGACAATAAAGTTAGTATGATGATGATGATGATGATGTAATATTTGAGAAGTGATCTTCCTAGGATTGAGAGAGATCACTCAGCTAGCTTGGTCCTAAGGTGGAACTACAACATACAGTCTCCTGATTTCTAGTCTGGTGCTTTAACCACTACACCAAACTGGCTATCAGATATAAGGAAGGTGGCATGAACAAGGACAGATGGAGCTGGTAATGGAACCAAGTTTACATACATATATTTTGTGCTTTTTATTTCCATGCACTTTGCTTTTGGGGTTTATTTTTTTGCCAGTTGCTTTTGAGTATGCTTGAAGAAGGAATGAATGTGTGGGCAGGTAGCTGGGTTGACATGTAAACTTGCCCTATTTTGAAATTTTATTTTGGTTTTCTATTCTTTTCCCTGAACTCCCTCTATTTCAGAGGTGAAATTGTTTTGACTTCTATCTCCTCAAAAGAATAAGAACAGAAAACTAAGAGCAAAACTGAAAAACTACCTTCTAGGTTTGAGTGGGCAGAAAAATATTCTAGCATAAATTGTTTTGCCATAGGAGCAAGAAGGCTGGCGACTGACATTGTCCTAACTGATTGATTGCAGAATAGTTAAGAAAAGTTTCCCCTGGCATTGCTTCCCCTCTGAGCAAGGGTTTCCTGCTGATGGGGAAAACAGCCAAAGATGTTCTTCATTTAACAGCTAAAATTGGGACTGGCAACTCGATCATTAAATGAAGCAATCACTAACTGAAACTCTGGCTATGCTTATGTTATTCTTTCTTCTTTCTTTTATTTTACAGACTTGCAAAGTCATAAATGTGAGGGTTGGTCACAACTATTTTTTCCATCATCATTGTAACTGCGAATGGTCATTAAGTGAGGCATTGGCTAGGTGAGGACTACTTGTACCAAAGTCGAGCTAAGCCCAAGTATGATGAAGAGCAATTCATCCGGCATTCAGTTCTTTATTTGCGTACACACAATAGACAGAGTCTTATCAGACTAAACTTCACTATTCTCACCCTAAGGGATATACCTGAAAGATTACAGTAGTGGCCAAAATTGTGGAAACCTTTTGGGAAAAGTGTATTTTCTAAAACTAGCTAATAACACCACTTTTTTTTGGAGTAGTATCATAAAATTATATATCAGTGGAATGGAAAGATAATTTAAGCAATAATGCAATGCAATAACTTTTATGAAGGATTTGCTATTAGAATAGCAGTTACAGTATAAAGAAGAAAAGTGAAACACATAGAAAAAATGAGATATACAAAAATTATCACCATAGAAAAAACAAGATATATAAAAATTATCATCATGTCAGTTAATACTTAGTTGGGTAACCTTTAGCATGAATTACGGCCTTACAACGTCTTCCCATGGAGTAAACCAAGTCTTTTAGTTTTGCAGTTGTTATAATATGAAACCAAGATTGAAGGATTGCTTCTATTAACTGGGTTTTATTGCTGGGTTGCTTCTGACTAACAAGTTTCTTTAGTCGGCTCCATAGATTTTCAATTGGATTAAGGTCTGGGCTATTCCCAGGCCATTCCAGCAGTAGAATATGATTATCTTGAAACTCCAAAAAATAAAAAATAAAGAAAGTGGTGTTATTAGCCATCAAACCTCAAAATCTTTTCCCAAAAGGTTCCCACAATTTTGGCCACTACTATATAGAGAGTGTCTATCCTTACTCTCTCCCTCTCTTTCCTATCTAGCTCTGGACTGTGCTGTCTTTTGTCTGGTCCTGCTTCCTGGAACGTGCTCCCTCCTTCCTGGGAGATTGCCAGTTTACTGTATTCCATCAAAGCCAATCCCCCTTCTTAGTTTTGAGTGAATGGGACGGGAGTATATATACATATACATACACACATACTCCCTTTTTACGATCCTGTAATTCCTTAATTCATGGTAGAGTCAGGGCGACTGGATTGAGCTGAGAGTTTACTGACCGGATGCTCTTCCTGATGCCTACATGGAGTTCACAGCAGATATTTTTTCTTTTGCTCCCAAAAAGACAAACATCTGCCGCTGCCTAGGATTGAACTCTCAACCTGTAATCACACTACATCTTCCTTCATCAACAATCTCCTACTTATTATCCCATTTTCAAGGACAGTGATATCCTTTATAACTTGAAGTTGCTGTGTACATTTCTTCGATATCCGTGCCTTTTATAGAGCTGTGGGAAAAGCCATTGGCTTTTGCATGAAATGCTATGCAACTGTTTGATGTCTTTTGTGCATCTGTCTGGATGAGCAAGGCTCTCTAGTTTGGCTGGGTGTAAATCTTAAGTACTAGAAAAAATGGAACACAATAGTCTGAAAGGTAAATGACAACATGTTTTCCTTTGTCGTTTTTCAGAATAAGCCACATATCCTATAGCATGCTGCATCCACTTATCTCTACAAAATGTCAGAACATCTAACATCACTGCATCACATGTGAATAAATATAAGCAGATCTTCCAGGATAATCTTTTTGCACAGGCACTTCAAATATAAGGGCCAAGCAGAGGCTGTTTGTATAGACATGAAGATAATATCTCCTTTCTCAGAACCAAATTGGAATCTTTCATTTTACTTTGTAATAAGACTGATACGACATAATTTTTTTCCTGCTCCCTCCCTTTCTCTCCTTAGTAATAGATTTCTTTCTCTGAAAACAAATGTTGGTTGGTGATAAGTTGCAAATTTTTAGAAAGCAAAATAGAAAAGTAGTCTATTACCAACAAGTCTAGCTGATTTGCCAAATTAATGTTTTAGATCACCGTGCAGGCGTAGACATAATTAAGTGTCAGAGAGAGTGGGAGAGAGGACTCAATGCATGAATAAAGTATCTTTTATTTTATCATTACATTTTGATAATAAAATTTACTTGTCATCTTAATGTAATAATGTAGCTAACAAGGTAATTTATTTCTAAATCTAATTGAGATGTACAGAATGAAGAAGCAAAGCCTTCTGAGATGTTGCGTTCCCTTTGTTGGAGAGAACTTATTTATGGAAGCTGAGAAGAAATCTAAAGACAAGGCCATTGAACAAAAACCTGGGGATGATATATGAGACAAGCAAAGGGGGGAAGCAGAACAGGTTCATCAGATTAGGGTGGGTGGAATGATGGTCTGATTGGTCTTAATCAGGAGTGGAATTCAGCCAGTTCGGACCAGTTCAAGCAAACCGGTAGCTCCGACAATCAGCTGAGAGCGAACTGGTTCGTTCCAACGAAAACAGCCCACCCACCAACCCATTCCTGCGCTATTCCAACCTATATTTTCTTTGTTTAAAGCCCAGCTGATAGGCGCAGCAGAACGGATTGCCACGCCTCAGCTGTTTTACTCACTGGGGCGGCACTAGAAAGTAAGATTTAGAGCTGTTTTCAAATGCATTGCACGGGCGTAGAGCATATTTGACGGAGTGCATGCTTAGCGAACTGGTTGTTACACCGGTTGAATCCCACCACTGGTCTTAATTGCTCTAACTTATTTTTAAAAGGGTATACGGATGGCCCACTTCTTTGAGTCTCAGATTTGGAGTTTCTCATATTTTACATAAACTTAAAATTAGAATCATTTGTGGGAACCCAAATACTAATGACAGTAGCCAGGTTGCTTCACAAACTGCTTTTGTGTATACCAATTAACTGTACTGTAACTTTGTCAGCCCAACAAAATAATTCATTGGGGTGCTTCAGGACAGAAAAGACCCAGATATTGAAAGAACTCAGAAAGAAAAAAAAGAGTATATCACAACATGTTGTCTATGGAGATTCTCAGTCATCCAGGTCATGGTTGTCCCAAAGGTGCTTTTTCAAGAGGCCACTGGACTTTCTGGTTTTTCTTTGAAGATGTTTCACTTCTCACCCAAGAAGCTTGGATGAGAAGTGAAATGTCTTCAAAGAAAAACCAGAAAGTCCAGTGGCCTCTTGAAAAAGCACCTTTCGAACGATCATGATATGTTCAAGAAGACATAAGACTTGTCTGGAATCTTAAATAGATACCTCTATCCAGACTCAAAAGAGCCACAAAAGCACAGGATCCTGGAGAGGTAGGGTTTTTTTTTTTATATCTACCTATAAAGCTTGGGGAGATGTTTTTTTTTGAAAAAAATAAGAATAAAAATGAATGGAAAACTTATAAATCTATATGTGAACGCTTTCTATTTTCTTTATTCTATATTTTAGGCATGTCCAGATCACAGCTAGTAATGTGACCTTACAAGATTTATAAAAAAATAAAGGAAATCAATTGGTTATATCCATTAAATATATTATATATTTTATATGTAGCCAAAGATAATTCCTCTTCACTCAATGCAGCCCATGCAAGCCCAAAATTTGGGCACCCATGCTATATTCCATTCTATTGCTATTATTTTTACATTACTATGCTAATATACCATTACTAGCTGGACACCTGTGCTTTGCTACATAACTATGTGATCGGGGAATGTGTAACTCTGTAGCATCAGAGCATGTTAATGTAAGGCAACTGGCAGTTGGAACAGAGGGGGAGGGTCCCAGCCTGCAGGTCAGATGAGTCACACTCTGGCCATGCCTACACCCAGTTTAGCGAAGTGATAGCATCAGAGCATGTTAATATAAAGCAACTGGCAGTTGGGACAGAGTTCCTTTCAGGTGGGGAGGGGGATTAGAACGTCTAACTCCTTAGCAACAGAGTGTGTGAATATAATATTGTATATGGAATACTAATGATCTGATGGTCATTTCTAAAAATCCTTTCTTATCAAGCAAATCCTTTCTTAGAAGCCAAGAGGTACCAAATTTCAAGTTTGTAGGCTTTACAGTTCTGGAGATTTTGAGTGAGTGGTATTTGGTTTATACTTATATAATTACAATTTCTATGCTACTGTTCTTTGCTATTACATTTCCACTATATCAGGGGTATCAAACTCAAGGCCTGTGGCCCAGATCCGGCCTGTGGGTTGCTTAGATCTGGCCCACAGGGCCGCCCTGGAAACAGTTAAGGACCGGCCCACTGTGCCTCTACCAGTAAAAATGAGCTTGGGAGCTCATTTTTGCTGACAGAGTCACTACAGGTGCCCCCAATATGAGTGATGTCAAGCTGCCCCCCCCCCAGGTCAAACACAATCCTGATGGAGCCCGCAACAAAATTGAGTTTGACACCCCAGCTCTTGCTATTTACACTTTAGAGTATTCTTAGCAATGGTTTTACAAATCCTGTTCTGACTTAATTCCACCACTCCCCTTCTCCCCAACCTGGAGATTTCTTCTGCTTTTTTTTCCTTCTCTATTATGGCCAGCAAGGAGAGTATTTGCACCTTCCCACACTGTGAAAGTTTGCCGTGTCTCTGAACTTCATTTTCCTCTAAACCATCCACTCCCTTTGAAAGAAAAGCACCTTTAAAAAAAAACAGCTGCTTTTCTCTGGTAGCTGCAGAGCTTCCGAAACACGTGTCTCTCCCATTTTTCTGCCCTCTCCTCCCACATCTGTTTAAAGATTGCACTTGGCAACTGTGCCATGCTGACGCAGGGGAAAAGCCTTAAATGGGGGAGGAGGAAGCGTCTTCTGCGGCGTTTCTTAGCAGCCTGTTTTTCCACAACCTAAATTTATATCTCATTGTGCTGCTTGGATGTTCAAAGCAGATCCAAACTTGGGGATTAGTATACATTTCTGATACTGTAGTCCTCGCATGAAGAACATTTTTGCCTGAAAGCATTTTCTGCCACAGTGAAAAGTATGGGCCCAATAAACTATTCTTCTCATTACAATCTGAGCCAGATATCTTAGCATGGATGTAAGATTCACTTCCCAAACTGGTAAAGACGTAAATAGCAGTAAATAGCCAACTGCAACAAAACAACTGCTTCATAAACGCCAGTAGTGGGATTCAATTTTTTTTAACTACCAGTTCTGTGGGCGTGGCTTGGTGGATGTGGCATGGCTTGATGGGTGTGGCTTGGTGGGCATGGCAGGGGAAGGATACTGTAAAATCTCCATTCCCTCTCCACTCCAGGGGAAGGTTACTGCAAAATCCCCATTTCTTCCTGATCAACTGGGCCTCGGGAGGCAGAGAATAGATGGGAACGGGGCCAGTCAGAGGTGGTATTTACCGGTTCTCCAAACTACTCAAAATTTCCACTACCAGTTCTCCAGAACTGGTCAGAACCTGCTGAATACCACCTCTGATAAATGCATGGCACAACATAGAAGAACAAATCCATCAGATTCAGCAGTCCATCTGCATTTAAAAGACACAGGCCACTCTTTTGAAGACAACAAAGTCCATATTTTGGACAGAAAGGATCTCTTGTTTTGAAAGAGGAGTTAAAGAGGCCATCTATGTCAAACTTGAACAGCCATCTCTCAACAGAGAGGGAGGGATACAACATCATCAGGGGTGGGTTCCACTTACCTTTACTACCGGTTCCCAATGGGAGCGGCAGTGGTGGGTTGCCCCTGGTTCACACCGGTTCTATAGAACTGGTAGTAAAACCGTCAGGAGGCTCCGCCCACTGACCCCGACATCATCAAAATGCTTCTGTGCATGTGCAGAAGAGTGCACGCGGCCCGGTTACAAACCGGTAGTAAAGGTAAGTAGAACCCATCCCTGGGGAGCGCGCACAGAAGCTTCTGCGCATGCGCAGATCATCCATGATGACGTCTAGGTGAGTGAGCAGGGCCTCCCGCCACCATTAATACTGGACCAGGAGCAACCCACCACTGAACATCATCTATCTCCAGTCTACAACACAGTCTTTTCAACAGTTCCAAGAAGGCTCCACACCCATTTGCACCACTCAGGTGACCCTGAGATAAGGGTCAGATAAACCTCCAGATAAACCTCCAGGTGGCCTTAAATGACCTGTTAAAAGAATGCAAATATCCAGTGGTCTGCAAGGAGTATAAATCCTTCCATTCCCCACCATCCAGTCAAAGCTGAAGAAGCTTCCTGGATGAGAAGCAAAACATCTTCAAAGAAAAAAAACCAGAAAGGTCAGTTGCCTCTTGAAAAAAGCACCTTTGGGACAGCCAACATCAAGCTTCCCTATTATCAGTGAAGAGACCTACGGTATCTCCTCACTGCATCACAAAAGTGAAAAGGCTCATCAATAAGTCTTAGTTCTAACTTAAAAATAGTTCAGTTGTTGCAACTCCTGTAATCCCATCGCCTTCATTTCAATAAATCTCGCTAAAGAGAATTCTGTGAAAATCTTGCTTAGAATTGAATTGTGTTCAGATTTAGGCAACTGCCAGGGGGGGAAAAATATTATAACGAGAGATAAAAGTAATGTCTGAGGGACATTGCTTCTACCTGTCAGGTTTGCAGTGCAAATCATAGGTGAAAGCTTCATTTCAGCAGCAGCACTATTTCAATTAATCCTCAATTTATTTTCTTTCTTCCTAGAACGACTAACATGGCCTCACCTTTGCCTAGAAAATCTAGTGAAACAGCCATTCTTTTTCAGAGCCTAATCTACACTGAACATACTATCCAGGAGTTTTGAAAACCTCTTAACCTGAAGAGCAGTTTTGTGAATTCTTTAAAAAAAGAATTTCCAAAACATTTGCCGAGATAGTAAGGATTTATATCTCGTATGCCACCTCGGGAAGACTGTAGCCTTGAAAAGTAGCTAAGAAATACATAAACGTAAAATATCTGTAAATAAAATTACTTAGCTTGAATGAAATTGCACAGTTACTTGAGAAGGGAGGATGTAGTCGAAGGAACCCTTGACAGGAGTGGATGTGTTGAATGATGTTCTTTGCTTTTTCATGTTGATGTGGTAGGGCCTGTAGGTAGGTATGGTGTGTTGTGTTGTGAAACTCTGGGCTGAAGGTTGCATTTGCCATAGCTGCAGTGTGTCATAACATCTAACACTGCAGCATGTTCTACAGCACACATAATTATATGGCAACTGTATTTCTGTGACATAAATTAAGGCTGAGAGTGCAGGGCTGCCCATCAATTATTTTTAGTGCTCCACTGTCTCCCATGTACAATTGGTAGACTATGGTGTATTATTTAGAGTGTGCACAACAGACTACCTGTAAATTCTGCATTGTTTGTTCCTTGCAGCTGCCAGATGGTGTGGAACTCTATACACAATCTCACAGTTACTGAATTTTAAACAAGCAAATATAATGTTATGCTATCTTTTCTCTTTCTTCCTTGTTCTTCCCCATTGCTCATCTGGTTTAATTTTCACTGCAATGAATAGCTTATACTCCCTCTTTGCTCCGATTTTGTATTTTATGTCCTCACTGGTTATTACGACATTGATGGTGGTAATCATCAGCATTCAGGCTTGAATATCTCAATATTTTTTTTAGAATTCTCTACCCCAGAAGTGGAGAAGATTTTCCAAGGCACCTGAAGGTCAGACAAGGAATAATGGATGGAAATTGATCAAGAAGAGATTCAACCTAGAAATAAGGAGAAATTTTCTGAGAGTAAGAGCAATCAACCAATGGAACAGCTTGCCTTCAGATGTTGTGGGAGTTTCATCACTAGAAGCTTTCAAGAAGAGACTGGACTGCCATTAGTCTGTTAAAAGAGATGACTTTTGAGATGTTGCTGGTCTACAACTCTCAGCAATTCAAACTACCAAACCAAGATACATGGGAGATGTAATTCAGCACTATCTTGTGGATCACAAGGTTGCCATTGCTTGCCCGTAGTAGAGCTGATGCAAGGCCTTTCCGGCCCATTTATTAGTGTTCTTAATCACTAATAATAACAACAACAGAATAACAGAGTTGGAAGGTTGTCTTGTCCAACACCCTGCTCAAACAAGAGACTTTATACTAGGGGTGTCAAACTCGATTTCATTGTGGACCGCATAAGGATTGTGTTTGATCTTGGGGGGCTGGGGTGGGCGTGGCCAGGGTGGGAATAGCCAGCTCAATGTCACTTATGTCAGGGACACCTGTGGTGGCCCAAGTGCTCTGCCAGTAAAAACAGGCTCCCAAGCTCTGTTTTCAGCTGTGACATCCTCCTACAACCCTCTGCCAGCAGAAACTGAGTTTGGGAGTGCCATCCACAGCCCTTGCAAACTCCATTTTTGGCTGCAACGGCCTCCTGCAATCCTCTGCCAGTGAAAACAGAGCTTGGGAGGGCCACACAATCTCTGTTTTCAGAGGCACCATGGGCTGGTCCTTCACTGTTTCCACTCTGCGGACTGGATCCAGCCCCTGGGCCTTCAGTTTGACACCCCTGCTCTATACAATTTCTGACATATGCTGTCCATACTCTTGAAATTAATTTCAGAGCTAAAATGATCAGAAGACACAAATGTCTTCCTTATAAGAAAAGGTTTGGGATTCCTTATGTTAAGAAAGAGGTATATCATTGAAATATATAAGTATATAAGATAATGATATATGAATTATAAGCAGGGGCGGGCTTCAAAAATTTTAGCAAGCGGTTCTCTGCTCAGATGCTGGGTGGGCGTGTCCATGGTGGGTGTGGCCTAATCGTCCTTCTGCACCAGAGCGGTGGAGGTGTTTTTGCCCTCCCCAGGCTCTGGAGACTTTCCTCGAGCCTCCTGAAGAGCGAAAACAACCTCCTGTTTCTGGCCTTCCTGAACTTCAAATAGGTGCATTTTTCGCCCTCCCCAAGCCTTCACGCATGCCCTGCGGAGACTTCTGGGAGGGGCGGGGTGGGTGGGGCCAGCCAGGAGTTGGATTGAGGAGTTCTCTGAATTCCACAGAATCTTAGCTAGAGGTTCTCCCAAACCCCCAGCAGCCCACCCCTGATTATAAGTATATAAAGTCATGTGCTTGACAGGGTGTAATGGAGAACACTTGCCTATAAATGATCCAACTCATCAAGAGTTGGATACAATTAAATTATTAAAAACAACAACATAAAATCATGGACCATGGAGAAAGTGGATAGTATTTTGTCTTTTTCATTGATCTATGAAAGATCTATGAGTCAGGATATATATATATATATTCACTTGTTTATATTCACTTGTTTATACCGAAGCTTTTTCCAGAACAACTAACTCCACGGAGCTTGCAAAAATTAAAATATATATAGGCAGTTCAAGATAATTGAGTAAACACTTCAAGTTTATAGGGTAAATCAACAATGCTACAACAATGTAAGTTGTGGGAGAGGAAAATGTTTTCACTTCCTTTTGCTATTACCCCAGAAAATGTGGTTGACTATTTTAGAGAATAAAAAATATTGGACCAGGGCTGGTCTTGGTTTCATTCAGAATGGTTAGATTTATATGCTTAAGTGCTAAGACAGTCTTTTAAAAAATAAATGTTGTATATAGTAATACTTTTTGACATTATATACTTATGTGCCTATTTACATTAGCAAACTGGTCAATTAAGTAGACCATTAATTAAAACTCTATTTGAATTACACATGTGTTACAAAATGAAATGATATTTTGGATTCTCTCTCAGATCTCTATCTACCTAAGATGCTTAGTAGCACAAACTGGATCTACTCAAATCACCATTTTTGTTCTTTAAATTGGTCCTTTAATAGGTTTGAACCTAAGCCAGATGATTATAATAGATAACATCTTTTAATATTAAAGAACTGAATAAAATACCTAGTATAGCAGAAATAAAACTGCATATAAAATTTGATTGCATTTTTCCAAATCATATCTCTCATTTTTAAAGATTTTTATCCCACTTGTTTTAAAATAAGAAGCTGAAATAAACCACCCTTCTATTTTCTGTGTGTTGGGCTGAGAGAGAGTGGTTGGCACAAATTCACCCAGCCAATTTTACATGCCTGAGATGGGACTTGAACTCATAGTCTCCTGTTTTCTAGGCCAACACCGTTGCCACTACACCAAACTGTCTTTCTACCTTTGGCACAGATTCCTGACACCTGGTATATGTTACATACATCTCAGTTTACTTTCTGAGGTGTAGACAACTCTTTGAAGTATATTTAGGCTACCCATAGAATGATGAGAAATCCCATTGCAAATAGAGGTCTCCTCTTATATTGCTAGATAGATACAAATAATAGAAGATTTACCGTATTTTTCGGAGTATAAGATGCACTCCCCCCCCCAAAAGGGGGTGAAAATTTCGGTGCATTTTATACACCGAATGTAGCTCCGCCCACCCACTGGCCCCCACCCTTTGGCCTCTGCCTCCCAGCAGTTACCTCCTTGCAAGCAAATAGCAAGAAGAAACAGCTCCTTTCAACTTCAGCACAGCCTAATTAGCACTATTTGATTGGATTGGCCTCCTGACTCTCAGCTGTTTTGCTCTCAGCTGTTTTGCCCGGGCCTCTGCTGTTTGCTGCAAGGACGAAAATTGCTGGAGCAGGTTTTTCCCCCCCCCTTCTGCTAATCAAGCTATGCTGAAAACGAAAATGAAAGTAAAGCAGGCTGTTTGCTGTTTGCTGCAACAAGGCAAAATTGCTGGGAGGCTGAGGCAGATTTCTTTTTCTTCTTTTCCTCACCAAAAAAGGTAGGTGCGTCTTAATAGTCCGGAGCGTTTTATACTCCAAAAAATATGGTACTGAAGTGAATTCTTTCTGACAAAAAAAATTGGATTTCTGCTGCCTTCTGCTCAGGATCATCAATTTGCACTAGCTTAAAAAGGGGGCAGAAATATGCATCTGTGCAGTGACGTATGTTTACATATTTAAAAACAAAATGAACTAGGATATGGGTGGGATACATCAAAATCCATACAATGTTCAAATCTGGTTTGCTGCTGCTGTTGTTTTTTTTCCAGCAGACTGAGAGTGAGAAAAAAAACAAGATACTTTTGTACTGTTTTGTCTTGTTTAGGATTGAATACTACTGCAATACTGCAGCAAAAACTGCAAACAAATGTTTATTAAAATTAAGCTTGTTCCATGTACTAGCTAAATAGCTGGTATTTCAGTATATTGGAGTGATGGCTGAATTTCAGACCATGGGTATAAATACAAGCAATGGATGCTTGCTACAATTTTAGAAAGCCCGAGGGTTTAACTCACAATAAACCAAGAATAAAAAGTCAACATTTTCTATATATTTTATATGTAGAAAACATTTGAAGCATTTGTTGTTAGTTGCAAAGTTGTATCCGACCCATCGCGACCCCATGGACAAAGTTTCTCCAGGCCTTCCTGTCCTCTACCATGCTCTTGAGTCCATTTAAGCTCACGCTGACTGCTTCAATGACTCCACCCAGCCACCTCATTATCTGTCGTCCCCTTCTTCTTTTGCCCTGAATTATTCCCAGCATTATGCTCTTTTCCAGGGAATCCTTCCTTCTCATTAGGTGGCCAAAGTATTTGAGTTTCATCTTCAGGATCTGGCCTTCTAAAGAGCAGTCAGGGTTGATGTCCTCTAGGACTGACCAGTTGGATCGCCTTGCAGTCCAAGGGACTCGCAGGAGTCTTCTCCAGCACCAGAGTTCAAAGGCCTCAATTCTTTGGCACTCAGCCTTTCTTATGGTCCAACTTATACATTGCAACTGGGGAAACCATAGCCTTGACTATACACACTTTTGTTGGCAGGGTATTTGAAGCATAGACTATGGAAAAATCATTCTTTTTGCCAATAAGTTTTCAAAGATTATGGAATAGACTTTATTTCCCATTGAAGCGAGACAGTAATGCTGCATTTTAGATTCATCTTATCCAAAGCTTCCCATTGTTGGTTCGCTTCTATATTCAGGGCACTGACACTGTTCCTTCCTGATTTTCATCCTCCATGTTTCTTACTTGTTAGTCTTAGGGCTCATTAATTTGTTCCACCAAGTGAAACAGTAATGAAAGAAAACAAAGTGGAACACTCTGTTGCGTTCAAATTCAGTAAAGGTGAACTTCCATCATTATTATCCATCAGAATAAGTGCCACAAACTTTGTTGAATTCCTCTGGTCACACCACCTACCTTAGGAAGTGGCACACAGTTCTGAGAGGCATACTAAAAGAAAAGATAGCGGGAACGTATTAAGGGGGATTTTATTCCCACAATCTCTACATCATTTATATTCTTTCACTGATCTATTTATTTATTTATTTATTTATTTATTTATTTATTTATTTATTTATTTATTTATTTATTTATTTATTTATTGGTTCATTTTATATGCTGCCCTCCTCCGAAGACTCAGGGTGGCTTACAATGCACTTATAGCAATAGCCTTCATTCTTTTGTATATACCTGCTTATTAGGGCTTTTGGCCCCCCATAAGCGGTGTTTCTACTAAGTCAGCTTATTGCCCCCACAATCTGGGTCCTCAATTTACCCACCTCGGAAGGATGGAAGGCTGAGTCAACCTTGAGCCTGGTGAGATTTGAACTTGCACTAATTGCAGGCAGCTGGCAGCTAAGTGCTACATAACAGCACTTAGCCTGCTGCACCACCGAGGCTCTTCAGGTTTAATTCTGATGAATTTAATTCATTCTCAAAACAAGTTGAAAGGTTGGTTATGGATATGTAGCAGTGGTGGGATTCAGCTGGTTCTGTCTGGATCAAGCGAACAGGTAGCGGCGATCGCGGGATGCTCCGCTCACCCAGCCAGACATAATGCGTGACTACTGCGCATGCACAGAATGCTGTGCGAATGCGCAAAAGTGGTGTGTGCGCTCACATTTGCGAACCAGTAGGGAAGGTAAGTGAATCCCACCTCTGATATGTAAGGAGAAGATTTGCAATGATAACCACTTGCTAAATGTTTTCCTTCCTTTCCTCCCTGTCTCCCTCCTTCCTTCCCTCAAGAAAAGTTGACCAAATGAAGCCAAACCATGCTTGGGAATATAACAGGTGAGTAACATTAAATGCAGCGTATTGATTTCTCCTGGGTGTTGATGATCTGCATCAGACAGAATGGAAACTTTCTGGCATGTTAATTAAAGGGAGCTGGGGATTATTTACAGAACAAGTGGTTGATCATTCTTTGGGAAGAAAATAATTTTGTGTCAGACCTGAATATGACATGCAACCAAGCTATTGATTAAGTGGAATGAACATTTTTTTATTAAAAAAAATGAAAATCAAACAAAAGGCATGACTCATGCTGTATAACAAAGCAGCAGGTGCCCATTTGGATGAATACAAGCATCGCTCTGCAGATATTTTTTCCTCCAGTCCCTCAGAAAACGGCCGATCAATTTTTTTCCTCCTCGGTTACAAAAAAAAAAAAAAAAGACTTTCCTTAAAGTGCTGTGAGGAGGCTGGACTTCCCCATGCCAATATACATCCCAACCTTTTTGTTAAATAAAAATAAATACCCCTCAATCCTGCACAATGCAAAAAGAAAGCCGAGCTGTAGGACATCAACGATGGAGTGATTTAATGTCATGGGCAAGAATGGCCGTTTTAAGGGCCCTACTGCTTACTTTTCAAAATTGCTCCCCTCCTCCATCGCTTTGGTGTTCAAACAGCGGCAATGGCAGCTTTGGTTCCCTGCTTGCCAGCTAAACAGGGCAAGCAAGGCAGTGAGGAAAATCACTCCGGCCTCGAAGGCTTTCTTCAGTAGATGGCGATCTTCCCTCACAGTCTGCAGGTGAAGCAATTACGCAGCGAGGGGCTTGGGGAGACAGATTTGCAGGAGATGCTGGACCCCTGAGGAAAAACAGAAACAAGATTTTGACTCCATGTAGCTTTTAAAAAGCCTCAGCGCTGCTCACTCACATTTCTGAGCCACTGCTTTTGAATTGTTAGAATGCTCTCTTCATCAACATTGATGCAACCGTCTTGCTCTACCTTTTTAATCTGAAAAAAGTCCATGGAAATCAGAAGATTTATTCTCTCGGAAATTCAGTAAAAAAAGCCGGATTGGAAACTGACGTGTGTTTTTGTCTGTCTGTAGGAGAGAAAATGTACATCAGGTTTGTTCCATTTTTCTCTAGCTCCCCTACTCCCCCATGCACCTAATCTTGTTCATTGTAGAATAGTTTAGGGGTTTCATTGGTCAGTCTTGTATCACCTTTTCTGACTAGCAAATTTTACTTAAAGATGTAAGTAAAAGGCTTTTAAGCTTTTAATAAAAATATAATTTGGAAGAGATGCTGCCAAATTCCTAATTTTTGCCTCTATAAACTCATAAAGCTGTTATTTTACAATGTCTATTGTATTTTGTAGGCTCTTTTCTTTGAACAATGATAATTCGCTGACCCCTCAAGAGAAAGGAGATGATTGCTGAAGGAATTTTCTGGTACCAGTTTAGCAGGGCCACATACAAGAGGGTCAAACAGCCAGTTTGGTCCAGTGGTTAAGGCACCAGACTGGAAAACTAGGAGATTGTGAGCTCTAGCTCCATCTTAGGCATGAAAGCCTGCTGGGTGACTTTGGGCTAGTCACTATCTTCCAGTGCAGTTTACCTCTCAGATTTGTTGTGGGGAAAATAGGAGATGGAAGGAGTATTAGACATGTTTGATGGGTGTTATTTATAAAAAATAATAAAGGCAGGATTAAAAAAAATGTTTTTTTTTAAAAAAAAAGGTGGGTCTCCCAGGATCATCAAAGTCTCGCCCCTTTTGTCATTTTGATGTTTGTGATTCAAAATGTACTAGAGGGTCAGCTATACTGGATTTAATCCTAACTGATAGGGATGAAATGATTGAGGGAGTAGAAGTTGTAGGAACTTTAAGGCCAAACTAAAACACAGGAAGAAAAATAAAAGACACTAGGCAAGACCAGCATGGTTGCACGAAGAGCTTTCTAACTAATTGAAGCATAAGTATAAAAAATGGAAACAGTGACATATACTTAAAACAAAATACCAGCAATCTGCAGGATTCTCTTCACAGTTTCTAGACTTTCAGCATCTTTTTTGTATTATGGTGACCAGAACTGGACACAGTAGTCCAAGTGTGTTCTCACTAGTGCAGTATAAAGTAGCACGACGACTTTACATGATCTTGATACTATCCCTCTGTTTATGGAGCCTAGGACTGCATTGGCTTTCTTTCTTTCTTTCTTTCTTTCTTTCTTTTTTGTGCAAATCTTGAAAAAAATATTGAGACTAACTTCTCATTTTCTGGTAAGACACATCTACTAGGTAAGATATGTCAAGTTTTTTTTCTGGCTTTATCATTTTTCAAGTGCATTTCTGTGGTGAGTACAGGTCCAAACAACAAATGACACTAGAATAGTAACAGGGTAGAAGGGTAAAGACATGGATTTGCTGGTCAAGAGATTGACTGGTAAAACATGGGCAATGCAGCTATTTGATAGATTAAAACGTCTTATTTCAGTATTACATAAGCCACTTATAGAACTCAAGCAGCCTAAATGGTAGTGACTCTCAGTGATCTGAAAATGGTCATTTTCCAAAGAAAACTTTGAAAAGCACCTTTTTTTTTTAAAACCCCAAATTTGTTTTGTAGCTGATCTTGGAGAATGGGGAAATCCTGCTTTTCCATCCTGCTCTAATGTATAGATTGTACAAATCCTACTTCTGCTTTTTTTGGAAAGCTCTGTTAACTTTCTGGCAATTTCAGAAGATCACTAACTGGGAGATTATGAAAAGGCTGGAAAAGAGAGAAGACCTAAGTAATGAAGAGATAGAAGGAAAATCAGTTGACAATCATCTCGTAAATGGCAATTTGTTCTAAGTGACAGGAATGCTGGGAAGAAGCATTTCAAAGTATTAAAAATGTGTGGCCTTAATTGAAGTCACTGTAAATAAAGCAACAGGCAAGATTCTGCATTTACTCCAGATTAGCATTGAAGTTGTCAAGAACTAAAATCTGTAGTTCTTGCTTCCTTGATATTGTCCAGCTGTGTGAGGCTAGATAACATGTGCCTACTTCTTTGGGTCATTTGAAAAAAGGTAAAATAAAACAACATATTTGAGTATAACCTACTGATTGAGAAATTCTGGGAGATGGAATTATCTGCTACAACATCCTACCTGTCAATGACTACTTCAGCTTCAACCGCAATAATACACGAGCACACAAGAGATACAAACTTAAGGTAAACCGCTCCAAACTCAACTGCAGAAAATATGACTTCAGCAACAGAGTGGTCAATGCCTGGAATGCACTACCTGACTGTGGTTTCTTCCTCAAACCCCAAAAACTTTAACCTTAGACTGTCTACGGTTGACCTCACCCCATTCCTAAGAGGTCTGTAAGGGGCGTGCATAAGTGCACCAGCATGCCTACCGTCCCTGTCCTAATGGCCCCTTTTATTTGTATCCATTTCATGTATTCATAATCATGTTTTTAATTATTTCTGTTATCTAATAGATGCTTGACAAAATAAATAAATGAAAATGAAATGAAAATGAAATGAGGTCCACACATCTTAAAGTTGCTAAGTTAAATACAACTGGTTTCTAATCCTTCTACCCATAGCACATGTACTTTAGCCTAGTTACACATACCCAGTCATGACTGTAAGATAGTTATGATCCATTATCCTATTGATTTTGAAAGGGCAGAGTTGGTGAATGAGGCCATTTATCTCTTGTTATAATGGTATTGTCAGCACTAACCCGTCTCATTTAGCCTAGATCAAATCTGATGTGTCTCCATACAAGGATTGTACTCCACACTTAGTTATTTCCTCTCACTCATGGCCCTTTTTCCATTTCTTCCTGCAGTGATCGACAAGTTTCTCATGATGCTTTCATTTATACTGTGGTTGTCATTTCTTCCCTTATACCATACATGAACAAATACCTCAATATACTTGATTTCCTTCGGCAGCAAAGAGATATCTCTTCAACACACAGCAATCATAAATCTGGTGCCCTGGTGATGTCCCTTGTGTCCCCGGTCCCTGATTTATGTTGTGAGTCTTCCAAATTGTTTCTTCCATAAGAGAAGATAGGCAGATTCAAGAGACAGAATAATATGGCTGATGAGATTCTTGAAGTGGAAGTGCTATTTGGGTGCTTGAAAAAACGTCATTTCACTTTGAGAAACTGTCTGTTTCCTTCTGCTTAGCAACTGTGGGCAAGATAGCCCTCTCACGCTTTTGTTTTGTTTTTGCAGAGAAAAGCATAGAACTAACTTGCTTCAGGCTTAATAAGAAGAGTTCATCAAAAGGTTCAGTGATGATTATAAACGAAATATGCAAAATGGAGAGAAAATGAGAAGCTTTGGTAATTTATAGAGCCATTTTCACCCCCTCCCAAACCGTTAAAGGCATCTGGGAAGAAAAATCTCAATTATCAGGCTGAACACACAGTTTAAATAGGAAAACATCTCCACAACATGAGGTTATCTCATTTACCTTTTTGGTTTATTCATTATAAATGCAACCCACTCTATTTCCACCCATTATTTCAAGTTATTCTCTGCCTATCTAACAAGGAAGACACTTTGGGCACTGAACATGAAATGCAGGATTATCAGAGTGTTTTCTGAAATCTTACGTATAAAATTGATGATAGGTTATGTTCCCTGGTTAAAAGCGGAGCATGGCTGTTGGTCATAAGTAAGACTGTGACTTGCATTGTCAAGTTAAAACCTAATTTTGGTCACGATCTTGGGAGTTAGCTTTGCACCAGCTGCCATTCTCTGCCCAGAAACAATTTGCAAACTAGGGGCAGTAATTCTGAACGATGTTATAGAGCTGTAATATACAAGTAGATAATTTATATGAAACATTCTGAACATATTCTGCCTCTGATGTGCATTAATCACTGGCATGGGAAAATTTTGTGCAGAAAAGACACTTCAGAGGAAGAAGCCAAGATTCATATTTTGGTTTGTTTTGAAGAAGCTGGATCAGAGGCGGTATTCAACTGGTTCAGATCAGTCCGGACGAACCGGTAGTGGAAATTTTGAGTAGTTTGAAGAACTGGCAAATCACACCACCGGCTGGCCCCACCCTGCCCCATATATATCTTGCTGTCGCCATGTGGCCCAGCTAATCTCCACACCTCACCTCCGCGCCTCGCCTGCTCTGCTCACCAAAGGTAAGCATTCCACCTGCTCGCTCTTTGCCTCAGGTCGGGGCCCAGGTATCAGTGGTGGGTTGTCCCTGGTTCGCACTGGTTCTATAGAACCTTTAGTAAAACCGGCGGGACGCTTTGCCCACTGACCCTGACATCATCAAAATGCTTCTGGGCATTCACAGAAGAGCATGCACACGAGCGAGCGAAGTGACCATGCATATGGCCCCGCTGCAAACCGGTAGTAAAGGTAAGTAGAACCCACCCCTGCCAGGGATGAACCATTCCCCTGCTCCAGCCTTGCCCCAGGACTCTGCCCATATGCCGCCCCCCCCAGCCTCAAACTATGGTCCCCCAGGCCGAAACAATTTATTCGCGCATGGGCTCACATTTTTGACAAACCAGTGGTGAAATTATTTGAAACCACCACTGAGCTGGATGTAATCTCAGAGCCACTGAAGGTAACCTTTCCAAGCTTTTGTAGTACAGGAGAGCTACCAGAAGATTGGGGGAAAAGCTGATGTGGTTCCAATCTACAAAAAAAAAAAAAAAGGTGGGGGGAAGGATCTAGGAAAGTACAGACCAATCAACTTGACATCAATATCTGGGAAAATCCTGGAAAAAATAATCAAACAGCAAATTAGTAAGCACCTAAGTACAAAGCAGGCAATCACTTGAAGCCAGCATGAGTTTGTTAAAAACAGATCGTACCAGATAACCTTAGTGCCTTCTGTGATAAAGTGACTAAATTGGTGGAACAGGGAAATGCTGAGGAAAGCCAATGTAATCCTAGAATGCATTAAAAGGGGGATAGCATCTAGATCACGAGAATTCTAATATCACTTTATACTGCACTAGTGAAGCCACACTTGGAATACTGTATCCAGTTATGGTCACTATGAAAAAATAAAGATGCTGAGACCCTAGAAAGAGTGCAAAGAAGAGCCACAAGGATAATAAGAAGATAAGTGGTACAATCAAAGGTTGAGGGAACTAGGTATGTCTAGCCTATCAAGGTGAAGGATGAGCAATGACGTGGTATCTGTCTTCAAGTACTTGTGGGGCTGTCATAGAGAAGAGGGGATCAATTTATTCTCCAAAACACCAGAGGCCAGGCAAGAAGTAATTGATGGAAGTTTATGAAAGAAAGGTCCTATCTGGAACTAAGGAGAAATTTCCTGACAGTGAGAACAATTAATCAATGGAATAGCTTGTCTCCTGGGGTTATGGATGATCCATCACTAGAGATCTTCAAGAGTAGACCAGGATGCTGCTAGGCCATGTCAATTTTTCCAACTTTCAGTTTCCAAACATTAGGGGTGCTTTTGTTGTGACATGCCTTGGGGATTGTAAAGATATTTTGGTTACTTTAATATAATTTAGATGTGCTTGGTTAAGTAAATACCTAAATATCATAACTTTTAAACGTTTTGTTTGTTTCATGGTATGTTTTCAGTGAAATGATAATCCAGACACTCTTGTGTTCAAACGACATTCAAGAGAGGAGAGTTGGTGTGCAAAAGATCATTGACAATGATGCACTGGGAGATTTTTCTGTACGTGCAAGAAAAATGTCTTTAATCAACCCCAGAGCATCCACTCACCTGGAGTTGATTGACTGGTCTGAATATATATATAAGCCACCTTTGACATGCAAATTGACTACAGCAGAAATAAAGAAGTTCATTGATGAACCAATGCCAGTACCACAGTGGCCCTGTCATGCCCAATCAATAGAGAGATGTGTGAAACAGGACACAGAGGCAGCAAGCAGAGTGTATACCATATTTTTTGGATTATAAAACAAACTCCCCCCCCCCCAAAAGAGGGTGAAAATCTGGATGCATCTTATACTCCGAATGTAGCCCCACCCAGCTTCTCAAATGGAGGTTTCAGAAGCTGAAAAAAGCATCAGAAACAAAGCTTCAGAAAAGAAGCCCCCAAACAGAGCTTCAGAGGCTTTTTTTCTGAAGCTGTTTGAGAAGTTTCAGAGGCAGAAAAAAAACCAAAAAAAAAAAAAAAACCCCAAACAAACAAAACAATAACAACAACAACAAAAAGCAAGGCACAAAGCTCACAACCAAGGAACCTTTTGCTAAAATTCACCTCTGGGAACAGCTGATTGGGGGTATTCCGGAAGGCCGATCCACCTGCCAATCAGCTTTTTTCTTATTTTCCTCCCCAAAAACTAAGGTGCGTCTTATACTCTAAAAATACAGTACATGTGAGAAACGTGAAGGTTATATCAGAGGCCAAGAAGCAAGTTGGTGGCTTCTATAGAAGAACGAATCAAAACAAGACTTAATGAAACACGCTTAAACATTTTTTAAAACTCAGATAATTGCTTTCTGATGTTAGTTTATGATTGCATGGATTATTTTTTGCTTAGTTAGATAAGATTCATGCAGAAAGAAAACCTTTAATTTTTGTCATATAAGATGTAATTTTGAGAAGATAAAGTTAACAGCATTTGGGTTACAAGAGACTTTTGTGGGGTATATGATCAGCCGTGGATTTACCACACCAAGATAAACGTTGTGCAATTGCAAAAATAACAGAAGATTTGGATTCTTGGTGCAAAAACATATTTTTAGAACCCCTCACTGAAAAAAAAATGCAAAAATTAATTTTCACCCCATTAAATGACACAACCTAATTTTTGCTCTAAGGTCTCCTGCTTTGAACAGACTAAAAGACCTCTGAGGTTCCTTCCAGCAGTACGATTCTATGATTTCTATATTCTAGGATGTTATATTTTGAGAGAAAAAAACATGAGGACAGATAGTTATGTAAATGTCGAAAATAACACTCTTTTGTTGCCTGACTCACCCTATGTATTTGTCATGGTTCCGAGGAATGCTCATAACCAATTCAAGACTCTGAGGCCTTGGTTTCCTCAAAAGTCCTATTTTTTGGGTACATCATATCGGCAGGGTCAAATGTGAAACCAACTTTGAATAATTCCCACATTTTTGGTATAATTAAAGAATAGATACTGTCCACCCCTCCTTGTGTCACAGATCATGTTAGCCAGTCAAGTAGGTGATGAACGTCTCAGCACTCCCTCCTGCCATTGCTAGGAAACATTGATCTGGCCTTGGTTCTCAGAAGCCTTATAGTTGTTATGTCTGGCACATTGGAGGAAAACATTCTACATTCCATAAGTCACCTCCCCACCATAAGTATGGCAACTAAGAAGCGAAGCAAGAAAAAATGGCTTCAGCTAGAGTCGTTTCGAGAGTTGACAGTATTATTTTATGTCACTAAATGAACTTGCTTACATCATTGATCACTAAATCCAAGCCATTTAGGGATTAATTAAAAGCTATGGGTCCCAGGATAATGCCTCGCCAATGTCTCTCTTACTGTGAAAATATTACTTATTTTTTGAGGGTTTACTGAGGGCTGTAAAAATATTTACAGATCCCTTGCATCCTGGATGTAAGCTGTTTTAACCCCTACCCTCAAAACAATGCTATAGAGCACTGCACACCAAAACAACTAGACACCAGAACAGTTTTTTCCCCCGAATGACATCACTCTGCTACACAAATAATTCCCTCAACACTGTCAAACTATTCACTAAGTTTGCATTACTATTACTATTAATCTTCTCATTGTTCCTATCACCATCTCCTCCCACTTGTGACTGTAACTTTGCTGCTTGTATCCTTATGATTTATATTTATATTGATTGTTTCCTAGTATGATTTGATTGCTTATTTGTACCCTATGACTATCATTAAATGTTGTATCTTATGATTCTTGACGAATGTATCTTGTCTTTTTATGTACACTGAGAGCATATGCACCAAAGACAAATTCCTTGTGTGTCCAATCACACTTGGCCAATAAAGAATTCTATTCTATTCTATTCTATTCTATTCTATTCTATTCTATTCTATTCTATTCTATTCTATTCTATTCTATTCTATTCTATTCTATTCTATTGAAAACTGACCATTATCTATGTTTCTATTTCTTCCTTGCCAACTTCCAATCCATAAATGCAAAATTTGCTTTCAATGTTTGGGGGTTTAAGGAAACAATGGGGTTTGGGGGACTCCAATCCATCCTTGCAATTATTTCTACACCTAAAGTATTTGGGGAAGGAGCACATGCTTTGGTGGATTAATATTTGTGGCACTGTAGATAGTTTGTCTGGGGAAGATGTTAACTTAAATCCTTTATTAATTTTGGAGGGGGAATAATTCTTTTACCCGCATCTTAGATATAGACAATGCTTGGCACAGTCAAATATTGTCTATAGTTATACCATATTCAGACAAGGGGTGAAATCTACTTACCTTCTCTACCAGTTTGGAAGAGACATGCGTGTGCACACTTGGACCCTCTGCACATGCGCAAACCCTTCTGCACATGTGCAGAGGGTAAAAAACAGGTTATTTCCTGGTTAAAGCCAGGAAGTAACAGCATCCGGGCAGGTGGGTGGAGTCTCGCACCGCCACCAGTTCTCCAAACCACCTGCCACCACCGCTACCCGTTAACTTGAACCGGTGTGAACCGGTAGCATTTCACCCCTGATTCAGACTGAGGAAAAATAGTAATAGATTGTCTTTCACAATACATGCAATACGTTTTTATAGTGTAGTGACTACTTAAGGGAAATTAAGCCAACTTCTTTCTCAAGAAATGACAGCAATATGTGTCAATAGGAAAGATCTTGCTTAGAGCATCTGCCATTGGAGAGAGAAGCTAGGATAAACATTGCTTATCATTATACAGAGTCTAATACTAATGAGTATGTTCTTTGCTTTAATCATGCTGGTGGTAGACATGTTCTGAAATAGAAGAGCGCTATCTGTATGCAATACCAGTTGGGCTAGAAATCCAGGTTTCAGTGAAAGACTCTGTGTATGCATATTTTACAGCCCTGTAAAGTGAAGAAGCATAATTGGAAAGCTTATTGATCTCCAATAGTTTTGAATACTGTATACAGATTTGTCAGCAGGGAGCAATTGCCAGGCCTGTGATAAATGGAAGAGATCATGCCTGCAAGGAATATTACATCCCCTTCAATGATCAAAGATACTTGGTTAATGACCTAGTGCCTGTGCCAGTTTTTGTAAGCAATGAAGGGTACTAGACACCTTCGACTACTGATCAAATAATTTTATTTTGATTATTCATTTCTTGCCTAAACCTTGTTTTGAAATCTTTTTATTCCCGTTCTGACCTTATAGCTTGACTTCTGAAAGTTCAGTGCTTTTGTGAACTGGCAATTAATTATGTCAATGAATATTTTGGAGGCAGTGTATTATAAGATGCAGTTAATGGCCCTACATAGTGCAAAAATGTTGCCTTAGTATTAAGCTTAATCGTAGGAAAGCAATTAACTGTGTGTGTGGGGGGAAATCAAGTTAAAATGTCTTAATTGCACAAATTATAATTAGACAGGGTCAAACACAGAGTTGAGCACGCCACACAGGTAGGAAGATATATAATACAATGGATAAACATGTCTTAAAGCAGTGGTGTCAAATTCAAGTCTCATTTCATCCAGGTTCTCACTTAGTGACTATAGGTAAAATGCTGTATTATTAATATATGCCTGAATCAGTAGTAGTAGTAGTAGTTTTCACTACACAGTAGTAGTTTGCTACTGGTTTGGAACTGTGAATGCGCATGTGCGCATGCTCGCTTCTGCATATGCCCAGAACCTTCTGTGCATGCGCAGCATGTCCCTGATGACATCATGGACACACTGCGCATCAGCCCCGGTTCAGCCACTACCGATTTGTCTGAACCGGGGCGAACCGGGGCGAACCGGGGCGAACCAGTAGAAACCCACTACTGGCCTGAATGTTATGATAATATAATAAATATAATATAGTATAGTATAATGTTAATATACTCAGCACAGTCACTCAGGCGCTCGTCACGTCTCACTTGGACTACTGCAATGCTCTCTACATGGGGCTCCCCTTGGGATGCACCCGGAGGCTCCAGCTGGTACAGAATGCGGCCGCAACGGGGCCGCATTCTCACGTGACACCTCTCCTGCGTGAGCTGCATTGGTTGCCGGTTGACTTCCAGGTGCGTTTCAAGGTGTTGGTAATCACCTTTAAAGTGCTCCATGGCTTAGGACCAGGGTACTTATGGGACGCCTTCTGCCACCAATTGCCTCCCACCGGCCGGTTCGCTCCCACAGAGAGGGCCTCCTCAGGGTGCCGTCAGCCAGACAATGCCGGCTGGCAACCCCCAGGGGGAGAGCCTTCTCTGTGGTAGCTCCCACCCTCTGGAACGATCTTCCTCCAGAACTGAGAACAATCGCCAACCTCCGGACTTTTCGTCGGGCTTTGAAGACTTATCTTTTCCAACTTGCCGGACTTGCCTGATCCCTTCTATTTTTAAAAATTTTTTAGAGTTGATTGATCTATTTTAATATTTATCTGTTTTAAATTTTCAGCCTAATTTATATTTGTTTTTAGTATGATTTTAACTTTTATGTATTGGTTTTTTAGTCGGCTGTTCACCGCCCTGAG
Organism: Masticophis lateralis; assembly: GCA_030761175.1. Classification (NCBI taxonomy): domain Eukaryota; kingdom Metazoa; phylum Chordata; class Lepidosauria; order Squamata; family Colubridae; genus Masticophis; species Masticophis lateralis. The sequence continues at coordinate 78,150,687 of JAUDYJ010000006.1, read as the reverse complement.
TCCGTAAGGAGAAGGGCGGTATATAAGCCTAATAAATAAATAAATAAATAAATAAATACAATATAATATAATATAATAATACAATACAAAATAAATTTTTGTGGATGTATTGGGAAATCCTCAGTAAGTTTAGCACACAGGGAACAAATGCACACTTTGTAAGCAGCAAAAGGAAACACAATGGCTACAAACTATGAATCCACGATCCCAATAACTGAGTGGGTGTTACTCTTAAGTACAGAATGCATAGAACTAGAAATGCATATAACTCTAGACTAGTCCATAATGTCAACCTTGTAATTTTGTAGAAATGGAAATTAAATAGCTTCTAAAAGCTATTTTAGCTTTTAGAAAAACAAGTGTTGTTGTTTTAAAAAGCATTTCTAAAAAGCTGCTTGCTTGTCTGCCAAGCGCTCTATAAGTTATGATATTTTATTTTTACTTATTTATTTTATTTATTTATTTCATCAAGCATTTATTGGGTAACGGATGTAGGTACAAACATGATTATGAATGCATGAAATGGATACGAATAAAAGGGGACATTAGGACAGGGACGGTAGCAGGGATGGGTTCTAAAACTTTTTACTACCGGTTCTGTGAGTGTAGCTTATTTTGTGGGTGTGGCTTGATGGTCATGTGACAATTCTTTAGGATTTAGCAGAGGTACTTGTCTACCAGGCTTTTAACTGCTTGCAGAGCTGTACCGGTCTACCCATTTATTTTTGCAGGCATTGGTCTACCCATTTATTTTTGCAGGCACTTGCAGTCTACTCATCTGTTTTTGGAGGCACCGGTCTACCACCAAACTGCCTTTTACCACTGATCAGCTGTAGGGTGGCCCTTTGAAGCCCCACGGAAAGAGTTTAAACAGTTTTTTTCCTTATAGTCCATCAGCTGGGACTCAGGAGGCAGCAATAGAATGGGGGTGGGGCCAAATAAAAGGTAAGAATAATGTGGGGGGTGGGTGGGTGGGGGCAGAACCAGTTTAGTGATGTCATATTGTCACCACTACCGGCTCGGCCGAACCGGGCCAAACCGGGAGGAACCCACTACTGGACCGTAGGTACGTTGGTGCACTTATGCACACCCCTTACAGACCTCTTAGGAATGGGGTGAGGTCGACAGTAGACAGTTTAAGGTTAAAGTTTTGGGGGTTTGGGGAAGAAACCACAAAGTCAGGTAGTGCATTCCAGGCATTGACCACTCTGTTGCTGAAGTCATATTTTCTGCAATCAAGTTTGGAGAGGTTTACCTTACCTATGTATCTCTTGTGTGCTCATGTATTGTTGTGGTTGAAGCCGAAGTAGTCATTGTAGCAGATAATTTTATGTACTACGCTTAGGTCAGACTGAAGGCGGTGTAGTTCTAAGTTGTCTAAGCCCAAAATTTCAAGTCTGGTGGCATAAGGTATTCTGTTGCGAGCAGAGGAGTGGAGGACTTTTCTCGTGAAATATCTCTGAACCCTCTCAATTGTATTAATTCCGATATGCAGTGTGGGTTCCAGACAGTTGAGGTGTATTCGAGAATTGGTCTAGCAAAGGTTTTGTATGCCCTACAAAAGTTTGCAGTACAATATTACTGAAGAAGAAGCTATGCAAGATTAGTTTAACAAATCTTATTATCATAGAAATCTATGATATCTATGATATCAATGCACCAGAATCTTTTTTGCAGTTTTCTAAAGCTACAATCAGCAAGTCAAGGGGATGTTGGCAGCATGCAAGATTGCAACTCAAGGTTTTATCATGATTTTTTTTGCAATTAGGGTAGTTCAATGAAGCTTTTATTTTCTTCAGGAAGACCCCCATGTCAGATATAAATTTCCAAGTATTACTTTGGAAAACAAATGGCAAAAGGGATCAATGTAATAAAAAGTGAAGCTTTGATTACAAAAAACAAAGGAATAATTGATTTACAAAGTTACAGCCAAATGGGAATATTTTCAATTATCACATTTTCTGGGATTCTCTGGTTTGTTCTTAACATAGAAACATCAGGAAGAACAGGTAATCTGCACTAAAGTTCTATGCTTAACATAAATATCATATGAAATGTTCCATACCAAATTATAAGATGAATAGTATAATATATGATATTCAGAGAAACGGTGACTAATGTTTTCCTGCAGCCTTGGCTAAATGCTTCTGTGTTGTTGCATATATGTTAATGCCCAGATCTAATGATGGCACTGGTATTTTCCCCCAAGCCATGGTGCACTGAATATTTGTATGCAGGGCACTGATATTTGTATAGAAATTTTACCTGCATCCAAAGAGGCACATTTTAAAAAATGCCTCCTTGTGATTTTACACTGGAGTTCTTTGGGTAGGTATGTTTTTTACATGTGTCTAGTGCTTTATTTAGAAAGACTCAAGGGCGATTAAATACAATTAAAATTAGTTAAAGGGTGAAGAAAAGGCTTTCAGGATTAATCAGCTGTATTCTCCTCCATGCAAGGTCACAGAGCCATGTTTTAACTCCTTTTTGAAAGGCCAGGAAAGTGGGGCCTACCTTACCTCCTGGGGAAGAACATTTCTCAAGTAGGGGCCACAGCAGAGAAAGCTCTCTTCCTAGATTCCACCAGCTGAAGTCCTTTAGCTGACAGGATCTTCAACATACCTTCCCTATTTTTTAAAAAATAATGTATCTGCTTCTAGTACCAGAATTCCCTTCAGTTTCTATGTCACCTTAGGAGCAGTTTAACCTAGAACAGAGGGGGAAAACATGCAAACACCAATTAGCCCAAAAAGTTAAATTAAGGGAAAATATTTGGGGATTTTGAGGGGAAAAAAGTATTTCTGAGAAGGAATATGCTTATTTTGCCTTCCTCATATGATTGTGATTTGCTTCCTCGTTGATCAGATTTGTTTCTATTCTCTCATATCAGGCGAACCCCATCTTCAGTGGAAGATACTAACTTGGCGAATCAGTCAAGGGCAATAATTCAGTTCTTAGGAGTTTGATTGTCACAGTTATCCATTCCTGGAAAAGATTTGATGGAAAGCTTAGCACAGAAGACAAGATGAAAGGATGTACCCACACAGGAACAGACACACAAAGCTGCTCATAGCCACATTTTGAGATCAAAATAATTCTCCATGAAATTTAACCACATCTAGAGAAAGATGATAGTCTCTTTGGATGTTATATGAAACATTATACTTCATAGAATCCTCAGGTTAGAAGGACAAGCTCAACCCCTTCTTTGTGCAGGAATATATATAGATAGATAGATAGATGAAATTGACCAAATACATTGGCTCTGTGTCTGGTAGGTAGACTTTCATAATTAACTGTTGGCTACTCTGAATAGAGGAGAGCATGGATTTGGAAGAGAAGGTGGCTTGTGCCATCCATTTCCATAAGATTTAGAGTTACTTACCGAAGATCTCCCGAAAGAGCTGTTAATTACACAACCGGGACACTAAGACTTTATGCCTGTAAAGAAAGCACTTAGTAATTTTCTGTTCCCATCGTTTACTGAATTAAAAGCAACTTGAGATGTCTCAAGCTTTAAAATTAAAAGCAACTTGAGATGTCTCAAGCTTTGTGCTAATTTCTAGAAAAACTGAATGATTGCAGCCTGGAAAGTCACAAGACTCTTGGCATTTTAATAGTGTTTACTTTTGTGCACTTTAAATCTCTGTGTATTTATGAAGTCCTGCTCTATCGCTTCTGAGTGATTTAAAAGTATCTGTACAGGATTTTTAAAAAAATTCTCTTTAGATCTACAGTATATTTTGTTTTGGTTGCACTGAATGAATACTTTTTTCCTCATACATAATTATCAGTTATTCGGATAGTACGGAATTAATTATGGTACATTTTCTCTAAAGTGGGAGTGTCAAACTCAATTTAATTGAGGGCTGCATCAGGGTTGTGTTTGACCTTGGTAGGGCCAGGGACTGGGGTGGGTTCTACTTACCTTTACTATCGGTTTGCAACGGGAGTGTGCATGCTTCTGCGCATGCACAGATTGTCATTTATGATGTCCAGGTGGGTGGGCGGAGCCTCTAGCTGCTTTTATTACCGGTTCTAAAGAACCATACAGAAATGGGAGCAACCCACCACTAACGAGGGTATGGGTGGCCAGCTCAGCATAACTTGTGTCAGGGGCACCTGTGGTGGCCTGTGGGGATGTGATGGCCTCCTACAGCCATCTGCAGAGAAAATGGAGCTCGGAAGGAAGCCCCCCCCCCCCCCGAGCTCTGTTTTCACTGGCAGAGGCACCACAGGCCAGTCCTTTGCTGTTTCCAGGGTGGCCCAGATCTAAACACCCCACGGGTCAGATCTCGCCCACAGGCTTTGAGTTTGACACCCCTGCTATAAAGGATTAGATTGAAAAATTAGAAATTATCAAGGTATCCTTCCTAAATAGAGAGGAAGAACATCTACCTTAGAAAGCATCCAGCAGTTCCGGAGATTTATGTGGTATCAGTGGAGCTGTGGTGGCACAGTGGTTAGAATGCTGTATTGCAGGCTAATTCTGCTGGCTGCCAGGAGTTCGATTCTGACCGGCTCAAGGTTGACTCAGCCTTCCATCCTTCCGAGGTTGGTAAAATGAGGATCCAGATTGTTGGGGACAATATGCTGACTCTGTAAACTGCTTAGAGAGGGCTGTAAAGCACTAGGAAGCAATATACAAGTCTTAATGCTATGTATTTGTCATTTATGATTTCATCTTTTAAAAATGTCTATTCCTCTTTCAACATAAATTTGAAACAGTGGTAACAATACTTAAAATTCTATCTTTTTCTGTGACACAAACACACACACACACATCACAAAATTTCCGTAAGAAATATAAGAACCAAGTCCCTAGCTCTAATTCTTACCTACCTTAGTTTTGAGGACATTGTGAAGAAAATGTGATTACCAACCATTTAACGATTGTGTTACCTTCACCCACCAAATTGTTATGCTGAAGAACAGAGAATGGATCACACAGTGTATTACTTTCTCTCTCTTTTCTGCTATTCTTATATCTCTTATATACATAAAAAGGTTAAGATTAGAATAAGCAAAGGCCAGTCCCTTTGTGAGTGTCCATGCTAATTATCCACAGGATTGTTTCTAACTGCTCTGGAAAGTTCTGTGCCTTTTGATACAAAGAGGAGACAGATAGGTAATAAATTCTTGTTATTGAGTTTTCTGCTGCCTTATTATTTCCCTGTTGTTTCTGTGTCTTTCTCTTCTCCCTCCGTTTCCCTGATTTTTTTGTCCCATTTTGCCAGTTAACTGTTTTTAATGTTTGCTAATGTTTAATAAATAAACCTCAAGCTATATTTTTGCTAGCTGAACTGCTCGGTCTGAAAAGAGGGACTGACTGGGTGAAAACTAAACTGGAAATTACCCTCACTAATTTTCCAACAATAAAAAATGAACAAATATGTTATTTATAATGTATCCCTTGGGTTACAGTGCAATCATATATTTTTTTTAAAAAAAATCAACAAGAATAAAGCACCCGTTAAAATTGTTGGAAAGGAAATTGAAATTGTATATTTAGATAATTTTTAAAAATCTATCCACCAACTACCTTTACTACTTAGATCTATCGTATTTTCAGCTTTTTCTCATGAGTTCCTGTGCACAACATTCTGCTTTACTGAGAAAATCTATATCGTACTAAATCTCCTGTTGTCATGACCTTTAAAGGACAAAATGGTGCATTATAGGACAACAAGTTTTGAATTAAGGGACCTCAAATGGCCTAACTTACAAAATACGTTCAAAATCTGGAAACTAGGATTCCCAAGGGTTAGAGTGTCTAGAAGGTTTTAAATCCTTCTTAAATGTGTCCAAGGCCATTAAGAAAAGGTGGCTTATATAACAATTCACATTCTGATGCTTCAGATATTTATTGTACTGCAGCTGCTAAAAAACCCAATGCAATCTTATGATGCATCAGTAGATGGATAGCACTGAGATCACAAGAAGAAATCGTACCACTCTATATTGCACTAGTAAGGCCACACTCGGAATAAAATGTTCAGTTCTGAAGGGGATTAAACCCTGGTCTGGATTAAAAGTCTTGATATTAAGGACCCAAATGTTTGGTCAAGGCTATAAGTTCCTCCCCTGCCTGGAAGGAGTTGCTGAAATGACAGAAGGTATTTTTATCTGTAAAAGAGCAGACTGACCCAGACAGATGCATCCTGTTGTTCACTTCTGCATTCCACCCTATGATAGTGCGGGCGAGGCCATGCTGTATATTCACGTGACTCCCTTTTTCTGTCTTATCTTACCGAACGTCTGGAATGGACGTCTTTCAGTTCCTCCTTATACCATATATGTCTAAATGTACCACCCAAACTATGTACACGTAATATAAGGTATAAAAGTATGCTTTTGTAAACCCTTCGGGGTTCAAACAATTTGCTGTGTTATTGCTGTTTGAACCTGCGCATAATAAAAACCTTTCCTGAACTGAAGAGCTTGGCCTAGTCCTGTCTTTCCTACAACAGTTCTGTTCACCACAATACAAAAAAGATTCCAGAAAGTGTACAGAGAAGAGCAACAACGATGACACGAGATCTGGAGGCTAAATTCTTTGATGAACAGTTGAGGGAGCTATGCACGTGTAGCCTATCAAAGAGAAAGATTATGGGTGACATGATAGGTATCTTCCAATACTTGAGGGGCTGTTACAGAGAAGAATGGAGCTGACTTATTCTCCAAAACACCTGAGGACAGGACAAGAAATAAGGGATAGAAGCTTGTTAAAGAGAGCTCCAACCAAGATCTAAGGAGAAATTTCTTAAGAATGAGAAATCAAAATCAATCAGTGCAACAATCAGTGCAAATCAATCAGTGCAACAGCTTGCCTCCAAAAGTTGTGAATGCTCTATCACTGGAGATTTTGAAAAAGAAATTGGGCAAACATTTGTCCAGAATGGTATAAGATGTTTTGCTTGAGCAGGAGTTGGAACAAGAACACTTCCAAAGTCCCTTCTATGTAATTTACTGTATATTCTAACTCTGTTCAGAAATAAAGTATCTCCAAATAAGCAATGCAGGTATTTGATTGGATGGATGCATCTTGGTATGCATGAGCTTCTATGTGCTGTAACAGTTAACGTGCTGGATAGGTGTTTTTACCATAATCACAGTCTAGCAAAAAATTAGTATATAACAAAACTTGCAACCAATTCAACAAGGAGAAACTTAGCTTTAAAATAAGACTAGACAAAACATTATAAAACCAGAACACAATAAAAACAAGATTACATTAAAAGCAATAACATAAAAGTAAAATTTAACAAGCTACATTATCAAGAGTAATAAAAATATAGAATATAAAAAGGCAACCAGCTAGCTTAAATTTAGCAAATCACAACATTATTCAGACTGGTATAAGGCAAAAAGACAAAATGCTAAAATTAATAACATCAAATAGCAGATAACATTAATGCTTATCGGTCTGCTCTGTTCAGGTTTTCGAAGCAATGTTGAGGTCTTGAACTAGGAATGGGGAGGCCAGAATTGCAGCTCATCCTCAGTCATGCAAGCTGTCTGGCTTTAGAGGATATAAGGAATATCCTTGAAGAGCAGGGCCTATTGGTTTCTTAGTCTGGTCTACCTTGTAGGGCTGACACTGGATTATTCTGGGCTAGTTGCTGTGATTCAGACCAAGAGGTAATGTGTTATAGTGGTTGAGTTGTTAAATTGATAGTAAGGCAACCCTGTATCAAGACTGATTCACCTACATTTTTGCTTCACTCACAGCTTGAAAGTAACAGGGTGGGTGGATGGATGGAATACAAGGGTAGGCGAATGGTATTTAAGCAACGGTTGGCTTCCGTGAGACATTGCTGGCATTTCAAGGACACACCAAGCAGATTTCCCAGCATGGCTGGATGTTTCCCATAACAAAATAAACAGAAGTGATTGGTAGATGTATTCAACAGTGGGTGGCCAATACATAGAGAAAGGGGAGGAATTAATTATGCTTGCTTTTGCGCGGAAAACCCAGAGCTGGTTCCGCTTCTGCCAATGTGGTTTTTTTCAATGAAGCTTTACACTCTTGCTAAAATAATGTACTAGGAGTTTCTTTTTCTGGATTCGCCAACTCGACAGTTGGCATCCTGGTTCCAGTCCATATTCATTCCTGGAAGCTTACTGTGGAGCTTAGGCCAGTTACTTTAGTGCAACCTACCTTGTTGTGAGGGAAACTAGGAGAGGGGAGTGCTACTTAAATGGCTTTGAGCTCTTAGCAGAAAGGTAGAATATAACCCTAAAGAATAAATAAATTGCCCTAACTTCTATGTAGCAAAATTGACTGCATTTTAGAGAAACAAAGAGATTTCAAATGGGTGGGTTTCAATTTTGGCCACTACCGGTTCGCTCGTGGGCACACGTATGCTTGTACACATGTGCAGAGACATCCGAGCGGGTGGGCAGAGCCTCCTGCCACCACCGCTACTGGTTCGCCTGATCCGGGGCGAACCGGTAGCAATGCACCACTGATGTGGAGAGAATTCTATGTACTTCAAATCCTCACATTTCAAGCATGCCTATTTCAAGCATCAGCAATCACAGCATTTCTCCTTTCTTTGGTTATCATGCCATCAAGTCTACCAAGCCAGCTCTCTAACTTGCCTCCCCAAATTTGGAAAAGATAAGACTGTGATGGAATCTGCACTTGGAGAAGCAGTGGAGGAGAGTCTTGGCAGCACAGAGTTGTCTGAGGGAGGAGGCAGTGCCTTCCACCAGAGAGAAGCCCAAATTAAGAGATGGATCAGTCCTGAACTGAGTGGAAGGGGGTGGGAGGGTATCCATGCCCTAGAACAGGGCAGTCAAACTCAAGGCTTCCGGACCAAATCCAGCCCATGGGGTGTTTCCAGGATGGCCCATGGGACCATCCTGGAAACAGCAAAGGAAGCTCTGTTTTTGCTGGCAGAGGATTGCAGAAGGCCATTGCAGCTGAAAATGGAGCCTGTTTTCGGGCCACCACTGGTGCCCCCAACATGAGTGATGTCGAGCTGGCCATGCCCACCCTGGCCACATCCACCCCCTCTCCAACGTCAGACACAATCCTGATGCGGCCCTTGATGAAATCAAGTTTGACATCCCTGCCCTAGAATCTCTCAGGATTTATCTATTAGGGTAGAAAGTTATAGCTTTAGTTTGGCAATATTCTGTCCATTAGGTCTAACCAAATAAAGGATTGGGCTTGATTGGATTTCATTGTATCATCTTTGGACATGGGCTTTCTGAAGATGGACGCTGTAGAATAATAGAAATGAAACAACTCATTTTAAGGAAAATCTAAGATAAATATCAACCTCCTTGAAAATACTCTATATGCTCCAATGTTGGTTGTTACTATACTTAGCAGTCTAGCTTGATCTCTTGACCTGCTGGAACACACAAACGGGCTTAAAATACTATCAACAATCTCATCAAATACAGGGTGACTAATGATTGCTGACAGCTGACAGCATGATTCCACTGAGGAGAGATTGCTCAGCAGATTAGAGGTTCATATATCCTAAATACAACCCTTCTGTTTGGATAGGAGGTCATTTCTGGAGATGATTCATTGCCAATTTTACCAGATAGACCAGACAGGAATATAAGTTAATTCTCCTTTATTATAAAGCTATACGAACAGAATCTTTACAATTCTCTTCTGGGCCTCTTCCCAATCTGTTACCCAGCTACAGGCTATGCCATCTCTTATTTGATTGTTATCAATTGAGCTATTCAATTGAGCTCATGAAGATAGCTTACATAGATAAAACAAAGCAAACTGTATATGCAACTTGGAATTTTCAAAGGTGTCTCCCTTTCATCCAGAGGTGGGTTTCACATACTTTTACCACCCGTTTGCCGTGCACTGAAAATGTGAGTGCATGTGGTCTTCCGCATATGCACTTTGCTCACGCGTGGCTTCCACACATGCGTGCCAGTGGTGGGTTGCTACCGGTTTGCCCCGGATTGGGTGGTGGCGGTAGCACCTGCCCGGATGCTTCTGCACAGGCCACGAACAAACAGGTAGTGATGGGATTTACAACCCACTACTGATGCACGCAGCTTAGAAAACGTGGCTAAATAGTATGGCATAGCACCAGGGTGTGTGGATGGCCACTAAAGATTCAACCGAACTGGTCCGAACCAGCTGAATACCACCAGTGCTTTCATCTCATGGTAAAGATGATGCTGTGTGTAGGGGAAGTCAGTGTGATGAGCTGTTGGTTTTGTCTCATTGTCTCCTGTTTCTGTATTTAATTTATAATATGCCCACTATATTTCTTCACACTTTCTCCTGGTCACATTAAAAATGTAAATTGGACCTATATCACTTATTCCAATCAGTTATTTCAAGAGAATTTAAGAAGATTCTTTTGCCTAATTTCAAAGCCAAGTCCAATATACTCACACTCTGATTTTATTTTTCAGTTTAGCTATCTCTTTTGGTTCAATAAGTTATATGATTTCAATACCTACATGTCTCCCAGAAGAATAGTTATATGTTCCTTTAGAATCCGAATTCCTAGGTGTTCTCAAAAGGAGATCTGCAATATATTCATGTTTAAATTTTCCAAATGAAAATCCTTGGATACTAAACCTCTTACAGCAAAGGGAAACATTTCCATACCACTCTCATTTTGGCTAATACAGTCTGAAGCTCATTTAAACTTGTTTTCATTGCTGCTGAAGTCAATGGGCTAACAACAAGCAAAGAACAGCATAAAGCATTTGGTGCTTATCTCCAACTGACTATCCATAAATGTTCACTAATCAGAATTTGTCCCTCTGAGTTACCATAGATCCTGAACTTCTATCACAACCCAAACGTTTAGACTAGACTAGACTAGACTAGACTAGACTAGACTAGAATAACAGAGTTGGAAGGGACCTTGGAGGTCTTCTAGTCCAACCCCTTACCCAAGCAGAAAACCCTACACCACTTCAGACAAATGGTTATCCAACATCTTCTTAAAAATGTCCAGTGTTGGAGCATTCACAACTTCTGCAGGCAAGTTGTTCCACTTATTAATTGTTCTGTCAGGAAATTTCTCCTTAGTTCTAAGTTGCTTCTCTCCTTGATTAGTTTCCACCATTGCTTCTTGTCCTGCCCTCAGGTGCTTTGGAGAATAGTTTGACTCCCTCTTCTTTGTGGCAGCCCCTGAGATATTGGAACACTGCTATCATGTCTCCCTTAGTCCTTCTTTTCATTAAACTAGACATAACCAGTTCCTGCCACCGTTCTTCATAGGTTTTAGCCTCCAGTCCCCTAATCATCTTTGTTGCTCTTCTCTACACTATTTTTACATCACGGCAACCAAAACTGAATGCAGTATACCAAATGTGGCCTTACCAAGGCATTATAAAGTGGTATTAACACTTCACGTGATCTTGATTCTATCCCTCTGTTTATGCAGCCTAGAACTGTATTGGCTTTTTTGGCAGCTGCTGCACACTGCTGGCTCATATCTAATTGGTTTTCCACTAGGACTCCAAGATCCCTCTCACAGTTACTACTATTGAGCAAGGTACCACTTATACGGTACTTGTGCATTTTGTTTTTCTTCCCTAAATCTAGAACCTTGCTTTTTTCACTGTTGAATTTCATTTTGTTAGATAGCGCCCAATATTCAAGTCTGTCAAGATCCTTCTGTATCTTGAGCCTATCTTCTGGAGTGTTGGCTATTCCTGCCAGCTTGGTGTCATCTGAAAATTTGATGAGTTCCCCATCTATCTCCTCGTCCAAGTCATTGATGAAGTCATTGATGATCAAACAACCCCCCCTTTTCCCAAAAGAAAAATAAACTTAATTGCTATCCAACCAGTGGTGGGTTGCTACCTGTTCTCCTTGGATCGGACAAACTGGTAGCGGAGGCAGTGGGAGGCTCCGCCCACGTGCCTGGATGCTTCTGTGCATACACAGAAGCATCACACATGCGTGCGCATGTGAGCACTCACGAGCAAACCAGTAGTGACAGGTTTTGAAACCCGCCCCTGTCTCCAACCCCTGAATTTACACTACGTATGTGTCAGGTATGCTTCCTTCAGTATCCAGGAAAGGAGGACCCAGACTCCATTAGAGGTTAACTGGTACTTTTACTAGATATGAAATGAACGCAACCATAGAAAGCAGGATTCTGCCTAGTTATTTGCAGGAAAAAGAAAGGAAGTCTGTTGTTGCTATGGAAAAGGAGTTATGGAGGTGGAAAAATAACATTTCAATAGTTTTGCAAAGAAGCATTTTTAATACTTCTAACCATTCACACAGCTACAGTTGCTGAGATGCAAAGGGTGGGGAAAATACATTCAAATGTTACTTCCAGACAGGCACAGAAACTCAATGGTAGGAAAAAATAGAATCCTTGCCACTGGGAAAATTAATCCCCCACAAGCTCTACAGAGCTATATATTGCAAAAGAAAAGTTCAATGAGACTGAATAATCATTCCTCCTTCTCCTCTACCAACAAAGGCATGAGAACTGGCCTGGAACTGATTCTGAACAGGATCAAACATCTCACATGGAAGTGCCCTTAACATTGCAAACAGTAAGAGCATTTAATTTCACAACATATAGACAGATTTAACCATAGTTTCAATTGGGAAAATGTGACCATCCTAGACCAAGCCAAGTCCAAAAATGCCAGGGAATTTCTAGAAGCCTGGCACTCTGACAAATCAGCCATCAATAGACACATAGACATTAACAACATCTACAGACTATGCAAAAGAGACAATCGACCAGCCCAAAAGACAAAAAGACTCCAGCACCTCTCCATAAATATTCAGCACTCAGATCAGCATAGATTAACTCCAAGGTTAACATCAGACCAACAATCAAATAAATTGTCAACTTGCAAAGCATCCCTGGCCTATTCTCGAGTGTCCATAGGCAAGGGGGATGGGAAACCGATGAAGCAGCTGGCAGCCAAAAACAGGAGTGCATTCCGGAATATCTTTCTCAAGGCTGTCTCCCAGGGTTACCCACAGTGGCTGGAGGGGAGTGGTTTCTACAACCAGTGAAATTGTTCCATTGGTGAATGTGATTGTTGACACACCCTGGGGGAAAGGGGGGAAACAGGGTCATGATTAGGGCCGTAAATTATGTGGGATCAGAGTTGCCTTCATTTGGGAACATGCTGACATGGAGCTCCTAATAAATAACTGGATTTTTTTTTTTTTTGAAGCTTGGCTCGAGGCTCATAATTTAATCAGGGCATCTGTCAGAACCCTGACAATAAACAATACCCCAATCAAGAAACTGCCAAAGAAGCCAATTGCAAACACTCAACTAAAGAACCTCTAAGACCACTCCCACCAACACTAACAGGCAAGCCACCAGAATATAAACTGAGAGCAAAGGCCATTCCTTACCAGCATTGATGATAATACCTAGTTTGGGTAATAAATATCTGCAAGAAAGCAAGCAAGCAAGCTCAGAGAGCACCAAGGACCCCTCATATCAACCCTGAGCTACAAATATTCTCCTTTAGTAATAGTCTTAACTAAGAACCAGTTAAAAGCCCTGGGCTACAAATAGGAGAGTGTGAGTTCTAATCCTGCCGTATGCATAAAGCCAGCTGGGTGATTTTGAGCCAGCCACTGTCTCTCAGCCTTAGAAAGCAGACAATGGAAAACCATTTTTGAAATCTTGCCAAGGAACTACAGGGGCTTGTCAGGCAGTCACCAGGAGTCAAGAATAACTCACCGCAGGGAGGCGGAACCGACCAGGTGGTTCCGCCCCAGGCGCCTGATGGATCCTGATAGGTTCCAGACAGAGCTTGGGCCATTTCCTGAGACACGGACACGCGATTCGGCTGAGGACCTGGTGGCGGCCTGGGATAGGGCGGCCAGTGGGGCCTTGGACCGCATCGTGCCTTTGCGGCCTCTGACCCGGCGTCGAACTCACTTATCTCCTTGGTTTACCGAGGAGCTGAGGGAGATGAAACGCCGGAGAAGACGCCTAGAGAGTGGTTGGAGGGCCAGTCGCTCTGAATCTGACTTGACACTAGTAAGAGCTCATATTAAGACTTACTTAGTGGCGATAAAAGCGGCGAAGTCCAACTATTTTGCCACTCTTATCGCGTCATCAGATAATCGCCCAGCCGCCCTGTTTAGGGTGACCCGCTCCCTCCTTCATCTGGGAGCGCGGGAGGATCCCTTACAGGGTCGTGCTGAGGACTTTGTTCAATATCTGGATGATAAAATAACTCAGATTCGGGATGATTTGGCCGCTGACTGGGTTGGTTCAGGCGGGGTGACTGAGGCAGGTCTTGAGAGTGTTATCTGGGCTGAGTTCGATCCTGTGGCTCCCGAGGACGTGGACAGGACTCTGGGAAGACTGAACGCAACCACATGTTTATTGGACCCGTGTCCCTCCTGGTTGGTGCTGGCCTCCCGGGAGGTTACACGAGGCTGGCTCCAGGAGATTATAAATGCTTCTTTGAGTGAGGGTGCCCTACCGCCTGCCTTGAAGGAGGCGGTGGTGAGGCCCCTCCTCAAGAAGCCCTCCTTGGACCCAGCTATTTTGGCTAATTATCGTCCAGTCTCCAAACTTCCCTTTTTGGCGAAGGTTGTTGAGAGTGTGGTTGCGTGGCAGCTCCCTCGGTACCTGGATGAAGCTGTCTATTTAGACCCACTCCAGTCCGGCTTCAGGTCTGGATACAGCACCGAAACGGCATTGGTCGCGTTGGTGGATGATCTCTGGAGGGCCCAGGGTAGGGGGTACTCCTCTATCCTGGTGCTGTTAGACCTCTCAGCGGCTTTTGATACCATCGACCATGGTATCATGTTGCGCCGGTTGGAGGGACTGGGGGTGGGGGGCACCGTTTTGCGGTGGTTCTCCTCCTACCTCTCCGACCGGTCGCAATCAGTGTTGACAGGGGGGCAGCGGTCGACCCCGAGGCGCCTAGTGTGTGGGGTGCCGCAAGGGTCGGTCCTCTCGCCCCTCCTGTTCAACATTTATGTGAAGCCGCTGGGTGAGATCATCCGTGGTTTTGGGGTGGAGTTCCATCAGTACGCTGACGATACTCAGCTGTACATCTCCACCCCAGACCACCCCAACGATGCCGTGGAAGTGATGTCCCAGTGCCTTGAAGCCGTGCGGGTCTGGATGGGGAGAAACAGGCTTCGTCTCAACCCCTCCAAGACCGAGTGGCTGTGGCTGCCGGCGTCCCGATATAGCCAGCTGACACCATCGCTGGTCATTGGGGGCGAATCATTGGCCCCCACGGAAAGGGTGCGCAACTTGGGCGTCCTCCTGGACCCACGGCTGTCCTTGGAGGATCATACGACAGCTGTGGCCAGGGGGGCTTTCTATCAGGTTCGCCTGATACGCCAGTTGCGGCCCTTTCTAGATCGGGACTCCCTGCGCACAGTCACTCAGGCACTCGTCACCTCTCGCCTGGACTACTGCAATGCTCTCTACATGGGGCTCCCCTTGGGGTGCACCCGGAGGCTCCAACTGGTACAGAATGCGGCCGCGCGGGGAATTATGGGAGCATCGGGGCGCTCCCACGTTACACCTCTCCTGCGTGAGCTGCATTGGTTGCCGGTGGAGTTCCGGGTGCGTTTCAAGGTGTTGGTAATGACCTTTAAAGCGCTCCATGGCTTAGGACCAGGGTACCTACGGGACCGCCTTCTGCCGCCAATTGCCTCCCACCGGCCGGTTCGCTCCCACAGAGTGGGCCTCCTCAGGGTGCCGTCAGCCAGACAATGCCGGCTGGCGACCCCCAGGGGGAGAGCCTTCTCTGTGGCAGCCCCCACCCTCTGGAATGATCTTCCTCCAGAATTGAGAATTATCTCCGACCTCCGGACGTTTCGTCAGGCCCTGAAGACGCATCTTTTTCAACTTGCCGGTTTAGCCTGATCCCTGCTGCATTTTTAGAATTTTTAAAATTTTAAAATTTTTAATGTTTGTAGTGTTGCCGCATTTTAATATTTATTTGGTTTTAATTCTCAGCCTAATGTATATGTGTTTTAATTTTTAACTTTTATGTATTGAATTTTTATTTCGGCTGTTCACCGCCCTGAGTCCGTAAGGAGAAGGGCGGTATACAAATCTAATAAATAAATAAATAAATAAATAAATAAATAAACTTGAAGGCAGAAAAGCAAACAAATAAACAAATACAGGCAGTCCTCATCTTACAGTAGTTCATTTAGTGACCTTTCACGGTTACACCGTCACTGAAAAAAATGAGTTATGATCGTTTTTCATACTTACAACCACTGCAGCATCCCCATGGTCACATGATCAAAATTCAGATGCTTGACAACTGACTGATATTTATGACAGTTGCGGTGTCCTGAGGTCAGATAAAACATTTTGGGGACCTTTGGACAAGCAAACAAAGTCAATGGGGAAGCCAGATTCAATTTACTCATTTAACAGTTGCAGTGATTCGCTTAATAATTCTGGCAAGAAAGATTGTAAAAGGGGGCTAACTTCACTTAACGAATATTTCTCTTAGCAACGGAAATTTTGATCTCAATTATGGTCTTAAGTTGAGGACCATTTTCAGAGCTTGTTAATTGTCTGGAATGCATTGCCAAAAGCTTTGGTGTTTTTTGGTTGACTGAGACCACAGTACATGTACTGTATTGCCTTGTAAAACACATTTATTTTAAAATCAGTGGGACCAAAGGCATTGTGATTAGGAGCATTGTAAAATCTGGGGGAAGGGAGAACTAATTTCAGAAATAGAGGTTGGCATCTATTTCTTGAACTTTGGGAGAAAATATCTGGAAAAACCTGTGGAAAACTTATTCCTTCTTAGATTTGGATTGTTAATAAGTTAATACCAGGAATTACACCTGCAAATTACACCTGACTGCTCTTTAGAAGGCCAGATCCTGAAGATGAAACTCAAATAATTTGGCCACCTAATGAGAAGGAAGGACTTACTGGAGAAAAGCCTAATGCTGGGAACGATTGAGGGCAAAAATAGAAGGAGACAACAGAGAACGAGGTGGTTGGATGGAGTCACTGAAGCAGTCAGCGTGAGCTTAAATGGACTCCAGAGGATGGTAGAGGACAGGAAGGCCTGGAGGAACGTTGTCCATGGGGTCATGAGGGGTCAGACTCGACTTCGCAACTAACAACACCACCTGCGAAAAGCACTTGCATTTTGCCATGATGACGAATGGCTCACCTCCAGCCATTTCAGTTTCATAGTCCTGGACTGTCTCTGGAAAAGATGTAGAGCTGAGAACTAAGCGAATTTGTCCTTCAGAAACAGAATGACCTCCTGTTTTTCAAAGCCATTTCAACGAAGCTCCATGGTCAATGTAAAGCAGTCCCTTTAAAAGCTTTGCACAACTCTGTTAGAGATGCGAGGCTCAATCTACATCTAGTCTATGACTAACATCCCGGATTATTTTTAAAAAAAATATTACTTCATTTGGTTAATATTAATACACAGAATAAAATTCAAATGACCAAGAAATTGACTTCCCTTGTTATTTGCAGAGGTTTCCAGTGCAGGCAGTGTTGTTTTCTTCTGTGCTTGTTTCTTGTTTCAAATACTGGATATGTTTTCTTTCATAAATGTTTGAGTGGACTCTGTTTATGCCTGCCTCTTTGTGTTAATTCTCTTCCATTGAAGTCCTCCACACCGTTAAATAATACCCACATCAATGGTCACATCTGTTGCTGCTACCTTAAGAAACAGCTTTTCTTCCAAATCTCTCTGAAGATGAAGGTAGCTTTGGAGACTGTGAATCCTAACTAATAGTCTAATTAAGCTTTACTCTTCAGCCAAGGGTTGGCTTGGGCCTAGTAAATATTAGAAAACCAGGTTCAACAAGGGCCCTCTTAGATGCATTAGGCTGAGAATTACCCATCTATGCTGAAGTCCAACCAGATGTTTAAAAAGATAATGCAGTAGGTTTGACTCACTTCCAGTTCTGGGACAGACTTTTTCTTAGGATTTTAATGAGTTTGTAGCCTGGTTTATGATGTATGTGCATGAATCTCTCTCTCTCTCTCTCTCCCACCTCCAGAAAAATTAACTCTATCCAGCGAATTGCAGGCTAACTTGAATCTTATAATGACTGTCATTTTTAATAGCACTTTTAATTTGCAAATTGCATTTCAGTTGTGGCCCCCAACCACTCAGTAAAGTACACTGATATTCATTAAGAAAACTGAAAATTGCTTTTCTTTGCTCAATAATAATAATAATAATAATAATAATAATAATATGCTGATGATACTCAGCTGTATATCTCCACCCCAGACCACCCCAATGATGCCCTTGACATGATGTCCCAATGTCTGGAGGCCGTGCAGATCTGGATGGGGAGAAACAGACTCAGACTCAACCCCTCCAAGACTGAGTGGCTATGGCTCCCGTCCTGGTATAGCCAGCTGGTTCCATCACTGACTATTGGGGGTGAGACTTTGGCCCCCTCAGAGAGGGCTCGCAATCTGGGTGACCTCCTGGATGCATGGCTGTCTTTAGAAGATCATATGACGGCTGTGGCCAGGGAGGCTTTTTATCAGGTTTGCCTGATTTAACAATTGCGTCCCTTTCTGGACTGGGACACCCTGTGCATGGTCACTCACGCACTTGTCACATCACGTCTGGACTACTGTACTGATCTCTACATGGTACTCCTTGAAGAGCACTTGGAGGCTCCAACTGGTCCAAAATGCGGCCGCGCAGGTGATTAGGGGAGTGATGCACCCATGTGACACCTCTCCTGTGTGAGCTGCACTGGCTCCCAGTGGTCTTCCGGGTGTGATTCAAGGTGCTGGTTACCATCTTCAAAATGCTCCATGGCTTAGGACCCAGATACTTACGGGATCGCCTTCTGCCACCGATGGCCTCCCACCGACCAATACGCTCCCACAGAGAGGGACTCCTCAGGGTGCCGTCAGTCAAACAATGTCGACTGGCGACCCCCAGGGGGAGAGCCTTCTCTGTGGGGGCACCCGCCTTCTGGAATGAACTGCCCCTGGAGATACATATGATTCCCGACCTGCGTACCTTTTGCCGTGGCCTTAAGACTCTACTATTCCAACAGGCTGGACTGGCTTAATAAGAATTTGGATTGGATGTTTTAATTTTTTGAGTTTTTAACTGTGGGGCCAAAATATTTAATTCGTTTTTAAATTGCTTTTAAATTTTGTATTTCATGTTGTTTTATCATGGTTGTACACTGCCCTGAGTCCTTTGGGAGAAGGGCAGTATAGTAAGTAAGTAAGTAAGTAAGTAAGTAAGTAAGTAAGTAAGTAAATAAATAAATAACTATGCTCCTGCTCTTCCATGCCCAGAGTATTTAAGACAATATAGAGAGTTAATGGTCCCTCTTTCTTTGCTAAGTGGCAATAATAGCATGTCAGAATTAGAATACTGTAAAATGCTTTACTCCCTTTCTATTCATTGTTTTTTATCCACCATTCCCTCAAACTGTCCTTCAAATTTTGAAAGAAAAACCCCACATCATCATGAATGTTGGAGATCTCTCTCTCTCTCTCTCTCTCTCTCTCTCTCTCTTGTGTATATACACACAAACACAGACACACATATAGTGTGTGTGTGTGTATGTGTGTATCTATCTTTATCGGCGAAATATATATATAGATAGATAGATAGATAGATAGATAGACAGACAGACAGATAGATAGATAGAGTGCATGTGAATATATATATATATACATACATACATACATACATACATACACAGCATGTCACAGAAGTGAGTACACCCATCACATTTTATTGGTTCAATTTATTTATTTATTGGTTCAATTTATATGCCGCCCTTCTCCGGAGACTCAGGGCGGTTTACAATGCATTTAGCAATAGCCTTCATACTTTTGTATATACCTGCTTAGTAGGGTTTTCGACCCTCCTAAGCGGTGTTCTTTTTTTATACAACGTCAGCTTATTGCCCCCACAATCCGGGTCCTCATTTTACCTACCTCAAAAGGATGGAAGGCTGAGTCAACCTTGAGCCTGGTCAGATTCGAACTTGCAGTAATTGCAGGCAGCTGGTGTTACTTAACAGTACTTTAATCTGCTGCGCCACCAAGGCCCCTTGGCTACAATGTAAAGTAGTGAGTATATAGCTTATATAACAGTGTAAATGTGGTGTCCCCTCAAAATAACCCGACAAAGAGCCATTAATGTCTAAACTGCTGGCAACAAAAGTGAGTATACCTCTAGGTCAGTGGTGAAATCCAAATTTTTTACTACTGGTTCTCTGGGTGTGGCTTGGGCATGGCAGAGGAAGGATACTGCAAAATCTCCATTCCCATCCCACTCTGGGACCAGGTTTTCTCTGGAGGTGTTGAATTTCAACTCTCTGGTCAACTTCCCAGAGGGCTCCGAGTTCACTTTAATATTCAAACTATTCTTGAAACATTCTGGGCTTAGAAGCAAAGGTGCTCTTGTTACATAAAAATATACTTGTTTACATGTGCCATCTTCTGGAATAAAGTAAGAAGATGGCTATTAATGAACACTGTGATTAGGAGCTGACTGGGGTTTTTTTGTTTCTTCTAGCAATAAAATATACCTTGCTGATTCAGATTCCAGGCCTGCAGAAATGTATTAATTCTATATATCACTTGCTGCAAAAACCCATTTTTGTTCATTGTTAGATAAAATAATTCACGGGAGTAATTTAGCACTCTTATTTCTTAAATCCATGCGCATACAACACATTATAAAGCTTTTCCTCCTGCTTTATGTTCACAATTAATAGAAAACAATATTTCTGCACTAAGGAAGCATATTGTTTATTAATAATATTATAATGTCCTAAAAGTGCATTTTTGGTTTTCTATAGAGATTATCAACTACGCTGTTAATTTAAAAAAGAACCTATAATCATGAATAAATATAGGCCTTTGTTGAAAGCTTATAACCTACTGAAGGTGAGACAGGCACAGATGAGACATTTTAAGGAGCAAAAAACAAAGGAAGAGCTAAAATCCAGTGCATGGGGACTGTGGACATTCATACGTTCTTCCTGGAGTCCTAGTGGACGATCATTTAAGTATGAGCCAGCAGTGTGCGACAACAGCCAAAAAAGCTAATACAATCCTTGGTATAGGGATAGAATCACAACCACATGAAGTATTAGTACTGATTTATAAATCCTTAGTAAGACCATACCTGGAATACTGCATCCAGTTTTGGTCACCACATTGCTAAAAAGATGTTGAGACTTTGGAAAAAGAGCAAAGAAGAGCAACTTCTTTGATGATTAAAAGCCTGGAAACAAAAAGATATGAAGAATGGTGGCAGAAATTGGGTATGGTTAGTCTAGAGATGTGATGGCGAACCTATGGCACACGTGCCACAGGTGGCACATGAGCCATATCTGTGGGCAGATGAGTGTTGCCCTAACTCAGCTCCAGTACACATGCGTGTGCCAGCCAGCTGATTTTTGGGCCTTCCAGGCCTACCGGAAGTCGGGAAATGGACTCTTTCTGGCCTCTGAGGGTGGTGGGAATGGCTGTTTTCACCCTCCCCAGACTCCTAGAAAGCCTCTGGAGCCTGGGGAGAGTGAAAAATGGGCCTTATGGGCCCACTGGAAGTTGGGAAAGGGGTCATTTCTGACCTCTGAAGGACCTCTGGAGGTGGATGGGGAAGGCCATTTTCACCCTCCCCAGGCTCCAAGAAAGCCTCTGGCAGGGTGAAAAACTGGCCTACTGGGCCCACCGTGACATCATGTGCCAAAAGAGGCAGTGCGGGGGTCGCATGTGCATGTGCAGGGGAGCGGGGTGGCATTGAATTATGGGTGTGAGCACATGTGCACACAACCCCCCTGCGCTCCCCCTGCTTTTGGCACACAATGTCAAAAAGGTTAGCCATCACTGATCTAGAGAAAAAAGGTCTAGGGGTGACATGATAGCAGCATTCTAATATTTGAGGGGCTGCCACAAAGAGTCAACTTATTTTCCAAAGCACCAGAAGTTAAGACAAGAAACAATGGATGGAAACTACTCAAGGAGAGAAACAATCTGGAATTAAGGCAAACATTCCTAATAGTGAGAACAATTAACCAGTGGAATAGCTTGCCTTCAGAAGTTGTAGGAGGTTTTTAAGAAAAAACTGGACAGCCACCTGTCTGAAATGGAATTGGTCTCCTGCTTGAGTACCAGAAGACCTCCAAGAAGACCTTTGCAACTTTGCTCTCAGATCCAGATAGCAGCTGACACAGGCAACATCAAGGGGATGTATGATGGCATCAAGCAGGCCTTAGGTCCAACACAGAAGAAATCTGCCCCTCTGAAGTCTGCTACAGGTGAGGTTATCCGGGTCCAAGCACAGCAGATGGCACGCTGGGTGCAGTACTACTCTGAGTTATAGTCCAGAGAAAATGTGGTAACTGAAGACGCATAAAATAATATTGAGTCCCTGCCTGTCTTGGAGGGGCTTGACAGTGAACCAACTTTAGAAGAACTAAATGTGGCCCTGGACTCCCTTGCCTCTGGCAAGGCACCCAGAAAAGATAACATTCCTGCCGAAGTTCTGAAGAGAACATCTGCAAAGAGAACATCTCCACTGAACCATCCACTGACAGAAATCTTCTGTCTTTGTTGGAGGGAAGGTGGAGTACCACAGGACATGAAGGATGCAAATATCGTCACACTGTACAATAACAAAAGTGACAGGGGTGACTGTAACAATTACCGCAGCATCTCTCTTCTTAGTGTTGTAGGGAAGCTGCTTGCCCGTGTCGTACTGAAGAGGCTCCAGGTGCTTGCAGAGAGAGTCTATCCAGAATCACAGTGTGGATTTTGAGCCAACAGGTCCACTACTGACATGGTATTTTCCCTTAGACAGTTGCAGGAGAATTGCAGGGAACAAAGACAGCCACTTTTCGTAGCCTTCATAGATCTTATGAAGGCTTTTGACTTGTTAGCAGGGATGGCCTTTATAAAATTCTCCCCAAGATTGGATGTCCATCTCAGCTCCTCAACATCATCAGGTCCTTTCATGAGGAAAGGAGCACTGAAGGGCACTGTAGGGCACTGTAGTTTTTGATGGCTTAACTTCAGATTCCTTTGATATTCGAAGTGGAGTGAAGCAGGGCTGTGTCCTCGTGCCAACTTTATTCTGTATTAAGAACTGACTCTGGGACTGAGGTAACCATGAACAAACAACAACTTTATTAGCTCGGAACTGGCATAAGAATAACAACAACAGCCCGCCTGACAGCCCCTTAAGTACTCAGCTGTCAAGCAGATTAACCAATGATCGAATGAGGATTCTCCCGCTCCATTGTTGCTCGCGGCTCCTCCAATCGCAGGCGCCTGGCAACAACGTCATCCGGTCCCGGTCGTAACCTCGAGGATTCAGCAAACTTTATTCGGGATCTTTTTTGCTGTCATGCTGAAACATGCTTTTGGAATTGCAACAGAGGATATTTACCTCTGGACCAGATCAGACGGAAAACTCTTTAATCTCTCTAGATTGAGAGCAAAGTCTAAAGTCCAGCTGAAATGCTTACGGGATTCCTCTTCATGTCAGGTGTCGAGGTCGTCTCAAATAAATTGCATTTCAAACAAAGTCTTTGATGAAAAAAACTCTCATTTATTAAGCACGACATTCTAACTCTGACTCATCGTAGCCAACACTGACTTCCCAGCGCCAACCCCTCCCTTCCTGTCTCCACTCCTCTGGTCTCATTGGCCATCTTCCAAGTCACTCTTTCCCTAATCTACCGCTCCAGCTCAAAGGAATTTCCCCCCTCCCATCCCATCTCCTAGGGGATATTATCTCCAGGGAAAATAAGTAGGTAAAAAGTCAAAACGTCCCTTTCCAGATGCCCTTCTTCTACTTCTTATGTCAGCACTAGAGTGAATGCAGCTTGGAGTGCTGACACTTTGCTGCTGCTGCTGTCATTGCTCACTCTGCTGAAGACCTTCAACAACTTATGGACAGTTTTAGCAAGGCCTGCCAAGACTTTGGACTAACAATCAGCCTGAAAAAAACACAAGTCATGGGTCAGGATGTGGATTCACCTCCTTGCATTACAATCTCTGCACAAGAACTGGAGGTCATCCATGATTTTGTGTATCTTGGCTCAACTATCTCTGACACTCTCTCTTTAGATACTGAGCTGAATAATCGTATTGGTAAAGTGGCCACCACATTTTCCAGACTTACAAAGAGAGTATGGCTTAATAAGAAGCTGATGGAACATACAAAGATCTAGGTCTATAGAGCCTGCATCCTGAGCACACTCTTGTATTGCAGTGAGTCTTGGACCCTCTACGCATGGCAGGAGAGAAAGTTGAACACCTTTCTTATGCACTGTCTCCGATGAATTCTTGGCATCACCTGGCAGGACAAAGTTCCAAATAGCGCAGTCTTGGAATGTGCTGGAATTTCTAGTATGTATACACCATTGGAACAGTGACGTCTACGCTGGCTGGGGCATGTCATGAGAATGGCTGATGGTTGGATTCCAAAACATCTCCTGTATGGAGAATTAGTGCAGGGAAAGTGCCTCAGAGGGAGACCACAGGTACGATATAAGGATATCAGCAAAAGGAACCTAAAGGCCCTGGGAATTGACATTAACAACTGGGAAACCTTGACCTCCGATCGTTCAACTTTGAGGCTAAAGACACAGCATGGCCTTCTCCAATTCGAAGAGACACTTGTTCGGCAGGCTGAGGCAAAGAGGCAGTCCCGGAACCAGCGAAATTTGGGGGCTGGGCAGGGGATGGAATGTATCTGCCCTTAGTGTGGAAGGGATTGCCACTCTCGAATTGGTCTTTTTAGTCACACTAGATGCTGTTTGAGGACCTCTTTCCAGAGCATGATACCATAGTCCTGTGATGGCGAACCTATGGCATAGGTGCCACAGGTGGCACGCGGGGCCATATTAGTGGGCACGTGAATGTTGCCCTAGCTCAGCTCCAGCACACATGTGCACACTGGCCAACTGATTTTCAGGCCTTCTGGTCCCACCGGAAGTCAGGAAACTGGCTGTTTCCGGCCTCCAGAAGGCCTCCGGGAGGATGGGGAAGGCTGTTTTTGCCCTCCCCAGGCTCCTAGAAAGCCTCTGGAGCCTGGGGAAGGGAAAAAACGGGCCTACCAGGCCCACTATGTCATCACATGTCAAGAGCAGGGGGAAGTGTGGGGGGGTCAAATGCGCATACGCAGGAGGGCGGGGTGCATTGAATTATGGATGTGGGCTCATGCACCCATAACCCCCCACGTGGCCCCCACTTTTGGCACATGATGGCAAAAAGCTTAGCCATCACTGCCATAGTCTTTTGAGACTGAAGGATGCCAATGATCTGCTTGAGCAGGGGGTTGGACTAGAAGACCTCCAAGGTCAATTCCAGCTCTATTCTGATTCTATTCTGATACTGATGTTGCAAAGTGACAGTCAACATTGGGACCAAACCAGCTTATTATTATTTTTTTAAAAAAAGTTTTATTTTTGAGTTAAAATAAAAAACAGCTTAAAAAACATCATCCTTACAAACAATTATAGACAGCATCTCGATTGGTCAAAATCATTTCGTATTTACAATTTTCAAAATCTCATCATGTAACAATTATTCTTCAACTGAACAGAAGATAATTATTTAACCATTTTATCAAAGTTTCATTTTATACATGCTATCTCATCTCCATACTTTTTTGTCAAACCATTGATAAAATATCTCCCATATCAAATAATACTGTTTATCTTCTTATTCTCTTATTTCAAATGTCAATCTACTCATTTCAGCACAGTCCAACATTTTCTTAATAATTTCTTCATCAGTAATTATCTTCTCCCCTTTCCAATTTTTGGCAAATACAATTCTAGCCATTGTTAAAATATTCCCAATTAAGTATTGTAGTTCTTTATTCAATGTCTCTGGAAGAATCCCCAATAAAAATATCTCTGGTTTAAAATCAATATGTCTCTTTATCATTTTTTCTAACCACGTATAAATCTTAGTCCAAAATCTCCTTGCTTCCATGCATGTCCACCACATATGGTAATAAGATCCCGGAGTTTGATGACACTTCCAACATTTCTCCGATTTATTCTTGAACATTCCTGCTATTCTCGTCGGGGGTAGATACCACCTGTAAAACATCTTATACAAATTCTCTTTATATGCTGTTGACATTGTCATTTTATAATTATGTGACCACAATTTTTGCCATTTCTCTAAATCAATACTATACCCAAAGTCTTTCCCCCATGCTATCATTGATTCTTTAACTTGTTCTTCTTCGAATTTTACTTCAAGTAAGTACCCATATAACTTTTTAATTACAACTTATTATTTTGTTATTTATTTGTCAGGACCTTTGAAGTAACTGGCTTAAATTAGAAGCTGCAGAAGCTAGGACCTGACATAGGAGAAACAGCAGTATTGGTATGCTGGATGAGCAAAGGGATAGCAATATCTTCCTCACAGCCTTCCCAATTTCTGAGATTTAAACAGGGCCAATATAGGGACTCTGAGTGCTTGCTAATCATAGGGGGGAAAGTTGCAACTTTTCTCTCTTTCAATTCCTCAACAAAAACCAGACCAGCATAATCATGATTGTTCATTAAAGTTAGCTCCAATCTAAGCCTATTTGTTCTGAACTGAAACTCAAATCTATCTTGATAACCCCCCTGTCCCTTCCTGCCACCTGAACAACATTGCAAGAAATACTATTTAACATTCACTCCGTACAGATTCTGTGCTGATACACCGAAGTTTGTTTTGATAGCCTAGTGTCACATTGACACATTTTGCAATCTAAGATTAGCACTTTCAGTTTGTTATTATAGTGCATTGTGCTTGGGTTATTATGATTGTGTTTTGATTTCTGCAACTCAAAATACCTAGGTATGACGAGCAAATCTGAAGCTTTAAAAGAGAAACAATGGAAGCTTGTTAAGAGTTTAGATCAACCTTTTTGAAGATGTTCAATATATTTTTCATGGGAATTAGAAAGATGCTAATAAGGAAAGCTGAATTACAGGGAGCTTTCATTGAAGGTTTATACACCATAGCTTCTAACATTATGTTTTGCATCCTTGTAAGACACTGAGCTTGTCAATTGAAAGGTTGGCAGTTCAATGGTTCAAATCCCTAGTGCCACGTAACGGGATGAGCTCCCGTTACTTCTCCCAGCTTCTGCCAACCTAGCAGTTCGAAAGCACATAAAAAATGCAAGTAGAAAAATAGGGACCACTTTTGATGGGAAGGTAACAGCGTTCCGTGCGCCTTTGGTATTTAGTCATGCCAGCCACATGATCATGGAGATGACTTCAGACAGTGCTGGCTCTTTGGCTTTAAAAACGGAGATGAGCACCACCCCCTAGAGCAGGGGTGAAATGCTCCCAGTTCGGACTGGCTCGGGCGAGTAGGTAGCAGAGATTGAGGCTAGTTCACTGAACTGGGAGCAATGGCTCGCTGGCTTTGCCCCCAAACTGATCCATGGCCCGCAGTCCTGCCATGCTTGCCTGCCTTCCATGCTGCCTTTCTGGTGTCCCGGTGGCCAGCTTGCGAAGGCAGGCAAGCAGAAGTCCACGTGGAAGGCAGGCAAGCATGGCAGGGTTGTGGGGAAGGAGCTAGCAGCTTACTTCCCCCCCCCCCACACCAAGCAGTGGCTTCCCTGCTCAGCCCCGACAAGCTATGCATCCATAGCAATGGGGTTGTTTTGTTCACCGTGGTAGTGCTTCGGGCGGGCAGGTGGACATATTCATTATAGTTGTCAGCTGCAGATGTCTGCCTGCCCTCCGGAAGTACCGCCTCGGTGAACAAAACAACCTCATTGCGCTGCGCCTCCTTCTGCAGCCAAATGCGCCCAGCCATCCATGCCCTTTCCTCAAATGGGCTATTCATGGGGCACTTGGAGAGAGAGCGATCAAGAGAGCTCTTCAACCTCTGTTTGTGTGTGTGTGTGAGTGTGTGTGTGTGTGTGTGAGAGAGAGAGGAAGGGAGGGAGGGCCGAAGAAAAAATGCTTTTAGAAGTTAAAAAAAAAAGCCTCTGATGATCGCAAGGCTCAGCTGGGATCGTCAGAGCCTTTAAAAGCATTTTTTCTACAGCCTCTTCAGCCAAAGAGGTTATAGAAAAAATGCTTTTAAAAGCCTCTGATGATCCCAGCTGAGTTGCCTGATCATCAGAGCCTTTTGAAAGCATTTTTTACAACCTCTTCAGCCAAAAAGGTTGTAGAAAAAATGCTTTTAAAAGTAAAAAAAAAAAAAGTTGGCCACGCCCACCCAGTCACATTACCCCCCCCCCCCCCAGTCATGCCCACAGAACCGGTAGTAACAAATTTTACATTTCACCACTGCTTTCACCTACAAACATGCGCACACAGGAGAAAAGAGAAACAATTCATAACAGAGAGTAATGAATTAAATTTAAATTTATTGTTTAATTAACAAATACTTACATAATTGTAAATGGGTTTTTTTTGAAAGACCTATGCAGGACAGTTCTTGGTCTCACAAAGCGTGGAAACTTTGGAAAATGCTCTTGCTCATCCTTCCATCCTCTGAAAAGAGCAGGACAGCATACTTTTGTGATGACCCGGGACAAGGCTGAGAGTTCAAACTCTCTTTTAATGCTCCAAATTTGCCCCCAAATACTCCCACGTTCTTGGCAAGTGCCAGAGCAAAGTGCGTGCGCACACACATACATAGTAGCCTCTGGCTGCTCCCAGTCCAGCAAAACAAAGGAACAGGGAAATGAATCCACGAAATAAGGAACAAACAATGAGTCCATGAACCAAGGAACAAAGAATAAGTCCACAAAGTAAGGAACAAGGTACTGAGTCCACAAAGTCAGGAACAAGGCATGGAGTCCACGAAATAAGGAAGGAAGGAAGCAGTCCTGCAAATCCCAATTCAGAGGTGGGTTTCAGCAGGTTCTGACCAGTTCTGGAGAACTGGTAGCAGAAAATTTGAGTAGTTCGGAGAACCACTAAATATCACCTCTGACTGGCCCCGCCCCCATCTATTCTCTGCCTCCTGAGTCCCAGCTGATCGGGAGGAAATGGAGATTTTGCAGTATCCTTCCCCTTGATTGGGGAGGGTATGGAAATTTTACAGTATCCTTCCCCTGCCATGCCCACTAAGCCACGCACAGCCAAATCATGCCACACCCACCAAGCCATGCCTACAGAACTGGTAGTAAAAAAAAAAATGAAACCCACCACTGCTCCAAATGTTTATACTGGCACATGAAACTCTACCAATTCAGCATTTGTTCCCAACAAATGCCCCTCCCTACAGTGTCTCCTTAAATCTCAGTCCCCAGGTGTGCCTTGTGAAGAGGGGTGGGGCACTCTCCTCCTGAGTTGTCAGGTCAACTTGCGCTATTCCTGCCTTCTCTCCACTCTCCGTGCTCGGGGATTAGGAGGGGAAGGTCTTTGCTCATCACCTGAGCTCCATCATCCTGCCCCCATTCCTCCCTGCTAATAAGCCTTCCCAATTCTGAGAAGCCCTGAGCTGCCTCAGCTGCTCGTCCCCACATTCCTCCAAAGCCAATGAAGCTGCCCCGTCAATCTCCATCGGCTCCAGCTCTGGCTCATCCTCCTCTGCAGATTCAGGCTCCGACGGGGCCTGACACTCCATTCCCACTTGATTTTTGGAAGCTCCAGAGGCCACACGAGAGCAGAGCCCCCTTGCGTGACTTCCAGAGGGTTCAGAGGCTTGGTATGTCACCAAAAATAACATGTCATCTCACCTGTGACACATGTATCATACATACATGCTCTCTCGCTGTAATAGGATAATTCTCTCTGAAGGATTGCTAGAGATTATTAAAGGTTCACCCTCATTTTGGTAGGATAATTGTCTCTGAAGCCTTGCTAGAGATGATTAAAGGTTCTAAAATCTCAGTGGATAGTGAATGCCAGCTTTAGTCATTCTTCCCCTCAACCTTCCTTATGTTCTTCTATTGCTACAGCCTCCTCTTGCTCCTTTATTCCTCTGCTGCCTGCCTGGGGAAAACTAATAAAGGTCTCACAGCCACTTGTATCTCATTATCATTCCTCATGAAAAAGTTGCTCCTAAAGGGAATCTGAATTATTCAGCACTGTGCAACTCTGCATAGACAATGCTTTTGTGAATGATTCAGGTAGTATTTATACTCCATTGGCTTGTACTGCCAGTGGCACTCTTCTGGGGATAGTTCTCAAGCCCTAGAGAACAGCTCTAGAATTATCCAATTCTGCAGCTAAAGGAAACTGGTGAAACACATAGGTGCCCCTCTTCATTTCTGGACATCATTTCTCTTCATTACTGGGGGAAGAAATGGAAATTGAAGATGGTTCTGGTAAATGTGGAGCCAACAAACACGATGGAATGAGGAGCTGGTGAGTAAATCTGCTCTTTGCAATTCCTCTCAGGTTTTTATAGCTCTGAGAAACGAAGGAATAGACAAGTAGACATTTTGCTCCAACTCTGGTCAGCACCTTTAAGGACATTGGGTTCCCTTGCTTCCTTTTTAAATCACTTTTGCAAATTACTTGTTAAATGCTTTTCAGATATAAAGAAGCTTTGGGTGTACAGGTTTTACAGCACTGGGGTGAGTTTCCTTCAATCCTTAATGAAAGAAGTTTTAAATTAAAGTTTAAGGACTTTATTTTTTTTTCCTGAATTAAACAGCAAAAGATTATTAAAACTTTGAGTTCAGAAAGTACAAATGGATTAAGAATCCAGATAAATTTGAAATAAGATTTTGGAATTATATAGAGTTCTTGGGGAAATGCTTTTATTTTCATTTTTTAATTTTTTTAAAATACAGAACAGAGCAATTTTTTTTTCGTACTGGACATATTGAACATTTTGAACAATGGGCTCAGAAATTAACTTTAAGAGTTTCTATCACTATACATAGACAGTGTCCAGTTTCAGGTTTCAATTATACCACTAAAACACAGTTGCTATGGAGAATAACAACTTTATTTAATTGATAGCTGAAGAGATAACAATTCTTAACAATTCTATCTCTTCTTAAGAGATAACAAGGAACAAAGAATGTAAACAAAACAGAAGCTTGCCTGAAGAGTTTGCTTTCAATAGGAGTGTGCAGAAAAACAGTCCAAGTCCATTCCAAGATTGCTGAGCCAGTTCTTGGTTATCAGCCAGTTCAGAGATTAAAGTTTTCCACATAAACAGGATTTACATGAACACAGTGATGGAATTCAAATTTTTTTACTACCGGTTCTGTGGGCATGGCTTGGTTGTCATGTAAGTGGCTGGGCGTGGCTGGGTGGTCATGTGAGTGGCTGGGCATGGCCAACTCAATGTCACCCACATCCAGTCACATGATCTCCCTCCCCCAGCCACACCTACCCGAGTTTTGGAGCTCCAGTGTTTTCTGTGGGATATGCGTTATGTGATTGGGTGGGCGTGGCCAACTTGATTGGTCTCACCCTGAAGAAATTTCTCCTTAGTCACAATAAAATAGCACAATAAAATAGTACTTTCCCAATATTTAGAATATAATAACAGAGTTGGAAAGGACCTTGGAGGTCTTCTAGTCCAACCCTCTGCTTAGGCAGGAAACTCTACACCACTTCAGACAAATGATTATCCAATCTCTGCTTAAAAACTTCCAGTGTTGCAGCATTTACAACTTCTGGAGGCAAGTTGTTCTACTGATTAATTGTTCTGTCAGGAAATTTGAGGGGCTCCTACAAAAATGAGGGAGTCAATTTATTTTCCAAAGCACCAAAAGGCACAAGAAACAATGGATGGAAACTAACCAAAGAGAGAAGCAATCCAGGACTAAGGAGAAATTTCCTAAGGGTGAGACCAATCAACCAATGGAATAGCTTGCCTTCAAAAGTTGTGGATGCTCCATCACTAGAGGCTTTCAAAAAGAGTGAGGGAAGTACACCCCAAAAGCACAGTGCCATAAACCACTAAAACAATGCAGAAAACTTAAAACAGCCGTTCTCCTTTAAAAAAAAAGTCAACCCCAAAGCAAACTCAGTAGCTGAGAGGGAAACTAAGAGCATTTGCTCAGACTAATTGAAAGCCTGGGCATGCTGCCAAAAGCCATTAACCCTTCCAACTCTATTATTTTATGTATTCTATTTCTCTATGTTCTAAATTGGGTGCTTCACAGTAGAAGCAATACAGCTGGCAGGACCATACATGCATTAAATCACAGCCTGTATCAGTGGTGGGATTCAGCCAGTTCACACCACTTCGGGAGAACCGGTTGTTAATTTTCTGAGCAGCTTGGCACACTGGTTGTTGGTAGAAATCATTAGGCAGAGAACTCATTAAATTACTTGAATCCCACCACTGGCCTGTATGATCAAGCTGCATCATTGTCCCCTCCTGTACCTTTCCTCCCCAGGAAGAAACAAGAAGTAGCCAACACTGCAGCAGGTATAAACAGTCTTGGGAAACTCCAGGGAGTATCAGCTGATCACAGAAATATTACTTAACACTCTTTATAATGAAAATGTTTGTAATCTTG
This sequence comes from Masticophis lateralis, assembly GCA_030761175.1. Lineage (NCBI taxonomy): Eukaryota > Metazoa > Chordata > Lepidosauria > Squamata > Colubridae > Masticophis > Masticophis lateralis. The sequence goes on along the minus strand of JAUDYJ010000006.1, from coordinate 78,118,293 downwards.
TCTTCTTCCTGGAGGGATGAGGTTAATCCCATCCCTAGATGGGTGATTGATGGGTTTCCCTGCCCTAATCCTGTCAGTTTCTGTTGTTTATTTACTTGATTCAGCATGTATCATCTGCATTCCAGCTTCAACTGTTAAGTGAAGCAAACAGCAAGAAAAAACAGTTCCTTTCAGCTTCAGCACAGCCTAATTAGCACAAGTTGATTGGATTGGCCTCCAGACTCTCAGCTGCTTTGCTCTCAGCTGTTTTGCGGTGGCCTCTGCTGCTTGCTGCAAAGACGAAAATTGCTGGAGCAGATTTTTTCCCCCCTTGTGCTAATCAAGCTATGCTGAAAACAAAAATGAAAGTAAACCAGGCTGTTTGCTGTTTGCTGCAATGAGGTAAAATTGCTCAGAGCCAGAGGGAGATTTCTTCTTCTTCTTTTCCTCACTAAAAAAGGTAGGTGCATCTTATAGTCCAGCATGTCTTATACTCCGAAAAATACGGTATGTTTAGAAGATGATATGGAACAGGAACACGTTTTATCAGAGAAAGACTGGGACTAATCTGATAGTGAATTTAATGACAAGCTACAAGAATGATATGGGAAAAGATGCGGGACAATACAAAAGAAATCAGCTGTTGTCTTAATAATCAAAAGGAATATCACAAACCAAGAGAGTGTCCAAGATCATTGTCCTATACTGAATCTAAAAAAGAGACTTGTTAAAGCTTTGAAGAATTTTGTGAGGGAAAGGAAAAAAAATAGCTCAAGTTCTAAGATTGTTTGAAGGGACTAAAGATCAAGATTGTAAAAAAAGGAAGGAATATAAAGTAAATTTATTTGATCATGCTTAAAATAGATATGTTCTTTTCTCTTGTAATCCTTACTGAATTTTTGCTGATCTGGACTGAATGAAAAGATTATAAGGATTTGTTTATAGATGAAGAGATAGGATATGGAACTAAGAGATCATTTGTTGCATTTTAAGAGAAGGTGATAAATTTTACTAAAATGGTTTACAATTTTGATGATGGGGAAAGTAATTTTTTATGATTCTTTTTTTCTTTACCACATTCTTATTTTTCTTCATTTTCATTTTTTTCTGCACCTTCTATTTTAGTTTAATTTAGTTTACTTGTATTCATTTTTTTAAATCATTGCAGTTGTATTTTTTTTAAAAAAATAAAATTAATAGTTTTTAAAGAGGAATACTCTGCTAGTAAAACATACTGGTCAAAACATACCCCATTTTCTTATGATCATAGCTGTTGGTTGAATTTTTCTGGAACTCAGAAATTGCGATTTCTTGAAAGGTTGCGCTGCTTATCTTTGAGTGAAATGTCTTCAGGAACCTTGTAGTGTCATGGAATGTTGTTCATTTTGTCACACATGTAGTTCCTCTTGGTAACACAGATCTTTTTTAACTGGCATTTTTTCCCAACAGATTTAGGATATTTGTTGTCTTTCTTGTTCTCTCAGGCTCCTTGTGAGAAATTATATGTTTGCATACCTGTATATGTAAATAATTATACTATTTTTATTTTGTGTCTCAGAGGCTATTTATTTACAGATTTATACATCTATCTACTATTTATAGAAGAGAATAGATTAGAATTCTTTATTGGCCAAGTTTGATTGGACACACAAGGAATTTGTCTTTAGTGCATATGCTCTCAGCATACATAAAAAGACAAGATACGTTCGTCAAGAATCATAAGGTACAACACTTTGTGATAGTCATAGGGTACAAATAAGCAATCAGGAAACAATCAATATCAATATAAATTGTAAGGATACAAGCAACAAAATTGCAGTTATACAGTCATAAGTGGGAGGAGATGAGTGATAGGAACAATGAGAAGATTAATAGTATTAGTAATGCATAGCAATGATAGTGTTGAGGGAATTGTTTGTTTAATAGAGTGATGGCATTCGGGAAAAAACTGTTCTTGTGTCTAGTTGTTTTGATGTGCAGTGCCCTATAGCGTTGTTTGAGGGTAGGAGCTGAAATAATTTATGTCCAAGATGTGAGCGGTCTGTAAATATTTTAACTGTCTGTCTGTCTGTCTGTCTGCTGTCTGTCTCTCTCTCTCTCTCTCTGTCTATCTATCTATCTGTTTATCTATCTATCTATCCATCCATCCATCCATCCATCCACCCAATCCATCATCTCTTTCTCTCTCTCCCTCCTTCCCTCCCTCCCTCCCTCCCTCTCATCTAGCCTATTAGTTTAGTTTATAGTTTAGTTTATTGCATTTTTATACAGCCCTTCTTCCGAAGGACTCAGGGTAGTGTACAGCCATAATAAAACAGTAACCACACAAAAATTAAAAACCCAATTAAAATAATTCAATCCATTGGCCGTTATTAAAACCCCAAACTAAAAACCATTTAAAACCCATTTAAAACCTATGAAAGTTATATCATTAGAAAGGCTGAATTTTAAAAAAATCCCTGAAGTGTAGTGGTTGAGCAAACTTTTGAGACTACCTTAGATTGTTAAAAAATAAAGGAGAAAAAAAATGAGACAATACAAGATGAAATAGACCAGACATTTCACTGGAAGCATTAATAATGAAGCTAATGCTTAAACACTTTGGCAACATAATGGGAAGGCAAAAATCACTGGAAGAGATTTTGATGCTTGGAACAAACAAGCACAATTGAAAAAAAAAAAGACCAACAGAAGAGAAAGTGGCTAAATGTCATCACTTATGACATCAACATTAGCCTGAGGGTATCTGCCTGATGTATGAGGCAGGGCAGGTAAGGTGTGACGGGAGGCTCCTGCTCCATTCTTTCACATATAATCTAGCAAGATCTAGCAAGAAGCATGTCTTCTTACCAGTAGCCCTGCCCTGTGGAAAACCTTCTCCCACTTCCTAGCCTTCCAGAAGGCCATAAAAAGCTGGAGTACAGTATTAGAATAGGATGAAGCTGGAGTACAGGGAGTGTGATTTTTAATGTACTGTTTTTTGGACTCTTGGAAGTGGGTTTCATTGGTTTTGAAAGATGCTGTTTGCATTGTTTCTTTGCATTCTTATCATTGTTGCTGTAAACTGTCCCCTGTTATAGCGCCTAAGATGGGTGGCCACATCAGTTTCATAAATAAATAACTACAGAAGAGGGATGCGGTGGCTCAGTGGCTAAGCGTGAGCTTGTCGATCGAAAGATCGGAAATTCAGTGGTTCGAATCCCTAGTGTTGCGTAATGGGGTGAGCTCCTGTTACTTGTCCCAGCTTCTGCCAACCTAGCAGTTTGAAAGCAGGTAAAAAATGCAAGTAGAAAAATAGGGGCCACCTTTGGTGGGAAGATAACAGCATTCCGTGTGCCATTGGCTGTTAGTCATGCCGGCCACACGACCACAGAGACATCTTTGGACAGTGCTGGCTCTTCTGCTTTGAAACGGAGATGAGCACTTCCCCCTAGAGTCGGGAATGACTAGCACATATGTGCGAGGGGAACCGTTATCTTTACCTTACAGAAACAGAAGAAACGGTTTCAGACCACCCTGAAAAATCAAGAATCTAATACATTCAGCAGTTTGGTCCAAACATTTTCTACTATAATTTGATGAACTCTTGGACTGAGCTCTCTTCTTTATCTTTATGGTGCCAAGACTCTTGAACAAATATAGCTGAGGTGGCAAATATTGGACAACTGACAAGGCTAGGTCCACAAGACACATTATTAAGTCTTTCTATAGAATGTTTTGCTACACATTATTAATGGGTACTCTTTTCTAGAGTAAAGCCTGCTCTAAGTTAAACAAATCAGGATCAGAGGATTTTCTAGTTCGCAGTGATAGACATTTCAGATCAGAAAGTCAGTGCTCACTGCATTGAATTTGTGTGTGAGGGAGGAAGCTACTTGGATTTGAGATTAGTCTAGAAATACGAACCTAGTGCACAAATCCTCATCAGGATTCATGGTTTTCTTCATTACAACTTTTGTTTTGGGCACAATAAACTTGTCTGCAGACTCCTTGAAATGATAGGGATTATTGGTGGTGGTGGTGGTGGTGGTGGGGAATCTGATGGTGCATCATTGAGTTCATACACTACAGTAACACTTTTTGGTTCAGTCAAGTATCTCAATCTGTCTGAACAATGTGGCAAACAATGTTTAAACAACTGAACACTGTTATATTTGAAGGATCATTGGCTGTTATATTAGATTTCTGAAGGCACATTCACACACCATTTCACTAGGACACTGCACTGTAACCAAATGATGAACTTTCATGTGTGAACAAATCCTATCCGTTGCCTTGTTGTAAATGGATGTGGAACATAAAGAAAATTCTGCCAAACGGGATGGATGAGGTTTAATTGTGCTTATAGCAGGGCAATTAAAATCAATGAAACAAGCTATCCAGAAATAATTTAGCACCCATTGATTTCAACAGAACCACTTGAAACATGTCTCAGCTTGGATTCAATTTAATGCTGGTCAAAGCATACCATTTTCTCAGGATAATAGCTGCTGGTTAAATTCTTCTGGAACTCAGAAATTGCTATTTATTGAAGGGTTATGATGCTTATCTTTGAGTGAAATGTCTTCAGAAACCTTGTAGTGTCGTGGAATGTTGTCCATTTTGTGATCTGTGTGGTTTATTATCACTGGCATCCTTCAGTCTCAAGAGACTATGGTATCGTGCTCTGGAAAGAGGTCCTCAAACAGCATCTAGTGTGACTAAAAAGGCCAATTCGAGAGTTGGAATCCCTTCCACACTGAGGGCAGATATATTCTGTCCCCTGCCCAGCCCTCAGATTTTGCTGGTTCCTGGACTGCCTCTTTGCCTCAGCCTGCTGAACAAGTGTCTCTTTGAATTGGAGAAGGCCATGCTGCGTCTTTAGCCTCCAAGCTGAACGATCGGAGGTCAAGGTTTCCCAGTTATTAATGTCCATTCCCAGGGCCTTCAGGTCCCTCTTGCAGATATCCTTATATCGCAGTTGTGGTCTCCCTCTGAGGCACTTTCCCTTCACTAATTCTCCATACAGGAGATCTTTCGGAATCTGACCATCAGCCATTCTCACGACATGCCCCAGCCAGTGTAGACGTCACTGTTTCCTGAAACAGCTAACAGATTTATTATATTTTGAAGTTATTCCAAATGACCACAGAAAGGGACCACGTACTGAATCACTGCCCTCATCCAGAATCACTTTCTTGGTGACACTACTTATGCAGATGTCTGTAGAGATTCTCAGTCATCCAGGTCATGGTTGTCCCAAAGGTGCTTTTTCAGGAGGCGCCTGGACTGCCTTGTTCATTTTTTTTCTTTTGAAAAAACGAAAAGCACTTGAAGCACCAGGTGCTTCAATGGCCCTCTAAAAGGGTGCAAATGACCAGCTGTCTGCAAGGAATATCAATCCTTCCTTTCCCCCTATTATGTCAGAGTTGAAGAAGCTTCTTGGATGAGAGGAGCAATGTCTTCAAAAGAAAAAAAAACCAAGGAAGTCCAGTTGCTTCCTTAAAAATCACCTTTGGGACCACTTATGCAGATGTTTTAGTGACATTATAGAAATGGAAAATACGCAGAAAAATGCATGACTTGGTCCTATTGATCTTAGCAATGAAATTAATCTGAATTAAAATTGGATTCTTGGGTCACTACGATACAAAAGAGGTGTTAAAACTCTGGAAAGGTGACACAATAGCAGTCTTCCAATATTTGAGACACTGTCACAAAGAAAAGGGGGAAAACTTATTGTCCAAAGCACTTGAGGACAACACAAGAAGTAATGGATGGAAACTTATCAAAGAGAGATCCAACCTAGAATTGAAAGAAATTGCCTGACAGTGAGAACAATTAATCAGTGGAACATCTTGCCTCCAGAAGTTGTGAGTGCCCCATCACTGCAGGTTTTTAAGAAGAGATGGTTGCTGAATATGCTACTAAGGAATGATAAACTTGCATATGTTGAGTTGAATGTTTGATCCTTGAATCCCAATTAAAATATTTTAAGTAAACTCTTTTTAATGAGCTGTATTAGTTGAAAAGAAATCTGGCAACAGCAGGATAGATAAAGGGGAATGTGAAAAATTAGGCAGTGGCACAGAATATTTGTAGAAATCATGCCTCCATTTGTAATAATAATCTGTCTCTGGAAAATTGAGGCTGAAAACTGAACTTACCCAGTCAGCTTAGTGTCTGTGTTTGGGCAGGTGTATTAGTGCAGTTCATATTGTTAGCCTTGGATATGCACAAATGTCATTTGGGCTTTCCACAGATAAAGTCTTCAGGGGGAAGGAAGGCAGCAGAAAATAAAACATTAAACCCAAGAGAATGATAGAATTCCTGATTTTGCCTTGTTTTATCACATGATAGTATGACTCCATGTTTTCTTTCTAGAAAATCAAGAATGATTTGTAGATGAGTTAAAGGTCCTAAAATTATATGTAAATATACCTATATGTCACTAGATGACAATGAAACTCCATTGGTTTAAAATACCTTGCACCTTCACGATTAATAGCTTCTTACTCATATAGCAAATCATTCATTTCTACTCACTATTATGGTTTTCGCCTCAAAGAAAGCAAATGTTCAGCTATATGTGGGCAAATAACACTGATAGATTCCATTCTTCTGTATCAGGGGTGTCAAACTCAAGGCCTGCGGGACTGATCCAGCCTGCAAGGTGCTTAGATCTGGCCCACGGGGCTGCCTGGAAAAGCAAAGGACCAGCCCACAGTGCTTCTGCCTGTGAAAAAGAGCTTGTGAAGGCTGCATATCAGTGGTGAAATCCAAATATTTTTACTACCAGTTCTGTGGGCGTGCCTTGGTGAGCGTGGTGTGGCTAGGTGGGTGTGGCTTGGTGGGCACGGCAGGGGAAGGATATTGCAAAATCTCCATTCTCACCCCACTCCAGGGGAAGGATACTGCAAAATCCCCATTCCCTCTCCACTCCTGGGGGAAGGATATTGCAAAATCTCCATTCCCACCCCACTTTGGGGCCAGCCAGAGGTGGTATTTGCCGCTTCTCTGAACTACTCAAAATTTTTGCTACCGATTCTCCAGAACCTGCTGGATTTCACCCCTGCCGCACATGGCCCACCCAAGCTCCATTTTCAGCTGCAATGGTCTCCTGCAGCCCTCTGCCAGTGAAAATAGAGTTTGCTCCATTTTTGCTGGCAGAGCACTCGGCCACCACAGGTGCCCCTGACCTGAGTGATATCAAGCTGGTCATACCCACCTTGGCCATGCCCACCAGGCCACACACCATGGCCACACACCCTGGCCCCCCGAGGTCAAACACAACCCAGATGCGGCCTTCAATTAAATCATGCTTGACACCTCTGTTCTATATGGTATCCTTCTATAGCCTGATTGGTGTGTGTGTGTGTGTGTGTGTGTGTGTGTGCACGCGTGTTGATTTAGGGTGAGGTGAATAGTTGTCCAATACATCTCGAGGATGCCAACTTTAGGGTCTAAGACATTATTCTAGCTGGAAAAATTTCTCTAGGCATTAGAGTTCTAGACTGAGAAAGTAAATAAGCAAGCAAATCTTGGCATTTTGGCATTGCCTGGTTTTTTAAAAATTCAATACTGTCTGTGATGTGCTGCTGGTTTATGAAGTAGTACAAATGTATAACTTATTTATTTATACCAATTTGCATGCTGCCTACTCATCAGTTCTCATATTTCACTGATGAAAGGATCTTATTAAATTGCAAATGTGCAGCCAGCTTCACTATCCATGCTATATATGGTGTTTGGAAGTACAGTAATTCAATCATTATACATTGAATTATATCTTAGAGATGGTTTTGTTCAAGAATATGATTGGCGAGAGGTGGTTCCTAAACTGATAAAGATTCAGGAAACCAACTGCACACTTATTTATTGTCAGTGAAAAAAACTTACCTCTACATTGCATGAACAGAAAGAAGAGTGAAAGTTCCTGCCCTAACTTAACTTATATAGATAAGATATTGATTCTAAATGGGAGACAGTCCAGTTGTTGGAACTGTTTTGAATGTCATAATTTTCTTCTCCATCTTGCTGAAGACAACATCAAGAGATTTCTCCAGTAATTCTTTTATATATTTCAGATATTCCCTTTATGTTCATGTAGGAACTTGCACAGACACTGACTTGCATATTCTTTTTAAAAAGTAAAAGATTACGATTGGTGAGAAAAACATAATACATTAGAAGAAATATGGATGTGGATGACCGTGTATGTGTGTATGGAACAGGGTAGTCACCAGACTAGCTATTTATTCTAATTAATCCGCAGGGCAGCTTAGACATGAATTGTCCAATGTATCTTAACTGCAATCACAGGAAGTCCTTGTTTAGTGGCTGCCTCATATAATGATTGTTTGCAGTTATGATGGTGATGAAAAAGTAACTTTGTTATAGGTGGCACTTACCATGGGCAAGACTAGCAAAAATGTTTAAAAATATGTCCACCAAGTGTTGGAAATGTAATAAAAAACTGGGCACATACTACCACCTGTGGTGGACGTGCCCAAAAGCAAAAAGATTTTGGGTGAAAATGCATATGTGGTTAGAAAAAATGTTAAGACAGCATATAGATTTTAAGCTAGAACTATTTTTGTTGGGCATAATACCAGAAAAATATGACAAAGAGAATGTATATTTGATATTACATGTTTTAACAGCAGCAAGAATTGTACTATATTTGCACAACACTGCAAAAGCGAGGAAACACCTACAGAAGAAGATGTAATTAACAAAAATATTGGACTATGCAGAAATGGACAGATTAACAATGAAGATAAAAGAAAAATAAGACACAGAATATTTTCGAACTTGGGACTTATTTTTTCAATGGTTGGACAGTAGAGGTAGAAATTAGGAGCTTAAGATGTAAATGAATTGGCCCAGATTGTACACTGTTCTTTAAACATATATTGTATGCAAAGAAAAAACCAATCATTTACAACCTTTGCAGGTCTGTAAAGCAACTTTAGGAAATTCATAAACACGGTTACTGTTTCACTCAGTGACCACTTCAATTAATAGGATCCCCAATTCAGCTGGAATTGATTATGACTTCGGCTATCGCTCACAGGCACTCCAAACCTAGTATATGGCACTTCTGTTTATTTCTTTGCTACTGCACTTGAGAGTTATGGCACTGTAAAAGGTTTAGAGCAGGGGTAGGCTGCTGGGGGTTTGCAGGGGTTTGGGAGAACCTCTAGCTAAGATTCTGTATAATTTGGAGAACCCCCGAATCCCATTCCTGGCTGGCCCCTCCCACCCCGGCCTTCCCAGGAGTCTCCACATGGCCCATTTTGGATGCAGGTAAGTGCAGGGCGCATGTGGAGACTCAGGGAGGGCGAAAAATGGGCCTACCAGAAGTTCGGGAAGGCCAGCCTCCAGCGGGCCTCCAGAGCCTGGGTAGGCCATTTTCACCCTCCTGGAAGCTTGAGGAAAGCCTCTGGAGCCTGGGGAGGGCAAAAATGCCCCCCCTTCAGGAGGCTGACTAGGCCCTGCCCACCATGGTCATGCCCACCCAGCAACCAGGCAGAGAAACCCTTCTTAAAATTTTTGAAGCCCACCCCTGGTTCAGAGCTATACAGTATGAATATGTCTTAGAGACTATGCTTCAGCTTAAAAATCAGAGACCCCATCACAACAGGCAACCCAGGCTCCTCATTGCCTTCCTGTTTTAAAAATCCAAGGCAGTCATGAAACAGTTTTCATCCAAAGGGACAACAGAACCTGCAAGAGCGGGACAGCTGAATCTTTGTAAGGGAAAGAGGAAGGAAGAGATGGTTGGAGCCCAAGAACTTGCAAAACTTTAGCAGGACCTTCCTTACAAAATCTGAAAATATTTCAATGTACAAAGAAAAGAGAGTTCAGTACATCTATGACACATTTTCCAATAATCCCAAATAAAATAGAGTAGAATAAAAAAATCAATTGTAAACAGATGACATCTTGAAAACAAATGGATCAAAAGCTCATTTTAAAGAATATTTTTTGTGCCAGATTGAATGACGAAGTAGCGTACAGTATAAACTCTTCTTTATTTGAAACCGGCTTTTAATATATAATTTATTAAAGTAGTGTATCTAGTGCTGCGTATATTATATACTAGGGATGCGGTGGTTCAGTGGCTAAGATGCTGAGCTTGTCGATCAAAAGGTCGGCAGTTCAGCGGTTTGAATTCCTAGTGCTGTGTAATGGAGTGAGTTCCTGTTACTTGTCCCAGCTTCTGCCAACCTAGCAGTTCGAAAGCACATAAAAAATGCAAGTAGAAAAATAGGGATCACCTTTAGTGGGAAGGTAACAGCATTCTGTGCGCCTTTGGCATTTAGTCGTGCTGGCCACATGACCACTGAGACGTCTTCGGACAGTGCTGGCTCTTCGGTTTTGAAACAGAGATGAGCACCGCCCCCTAGAGTCAGGAACGACTACCACATATGTGCAAAGGGAACCTTTACCTTTACCTTTTATTATATACTACATTCTATATAATACATATATCTATAATTGCTGGATTGAGTCATGTGAAATGGTATTCATTTGTTGAGTATTGAATGGCAGATTCAAACAAGCCAATCAATGTAAGAGACCCGGGAGCGGGAAACTTAAGCAAATGTCAGTGGCTGAAGCCGTGGACAGTTCCGAGCTATAAAAGGGGCTGCCGTGGCTGGGATCACCTTTGCGGTTAATGGAGCTTAAATAAAGTGTTTGTACCAACATGCGTGTCCAGTCATTCTTTTGCGCCCAATATCTAACACATTGATCCAAAAAGCAGACCCTGCCCCTGTGGGAAAATACTAGAAGAAGAATCAGCAATTTAACTGAATCCACTTTGTTATCGTTATATATGGACTGTGGGTATTTCTAATGTTGCAATCCCAAGCAATCTTACTTGCTTCAGCTGATCAGAATCCTGTTCTGGATGGGCTTCTTGCTTAATTCCATCTGCTATTGTACTCTTTCAAGGCAAATAACCCATTAATATTGGGGATAACTCACCTTTTCAACCTTGGACGGTTCAGTGGGAATGCATGGAGCTAGGGAACTGTAAGGTAATTTATTTCTGATCATTTACAAGCCAGCAGCAGCAAGAACCTATATTTCAAGCTCCATAATTATATTATTAAAGGATTAGACAATATTGTGCATTAAAACCCCTTCTAATTATATATTGCATTAACTGATGTCGGTGTCTGCTGAAACAGAGCAATTCTAATTTATTTTACTGAGGAAGTATTTAATTAATACTGAAACATGCATTTTTTTTTTGATAATTTTGGGGATGTTGCTCATGAGAAGAAATTGGCACCTGAGCAGGTTGAATGGGTGTGCCACCAAATGTGGAAATGTCTGTAGTCTTAAGAGGCTTAATATATTAATAATATATCGTGTCTAATACAGTAAGTGCATAATACACAAATACCTATCTTTTTGAAGTACAATTAACTCCACTGATTATTATAGAAAGATCATAAGTGTAAGGAAGCACATGGATATCTTAATGTCTTACTAAAGAGGTGTTGTTTGTCATATCAAGTTAATCTGCTTGTATGATATTCAGCTCTTGAAAAATGTAAAATGATAAATTAAATTAGGGGCTCACTCAGTCCTTAATGTCGTATTTTTAATACCTGTACTACTGATAATAATTTTCAGTACAGGTAGTCCTCAACTTATGACCATGATTGAGTCCAAAATTTCTGTTGTTAAGTGAGATGTTTGTTAAGTGAGTTTTTGCCTGAATTTTTATCACCTTTCTTGCCACAGTTGTTAAGTGAATCACTGCAGATAATAAATTAGTAACCCGGTTGTTAAGTGAATCTGTTTTCCCCATTGACTTTGCTTGTCAAAAGGTTGCAAAAGGGCATCACGTGACCTCGGGACACAGCAACGGTCATAAGAAGTATGAACCAGTTGCCAAGCATCTGAATTTTGATCACATGATCACGGGGATGCTATAAAAGTTGTGAAAAATGGTCATAAGTCACTTTTTTCAGTGACATAACTTCGAACAATCACTAAATAAACTGTTGTAAGTTGAGGACTATTTTTACTCTAGTACAAAGGATCCAACAGGACCAAAAAAAAAATAATAAAATAAAATGCTCCAAGAAATAATTTTTAAGCCAGGTTTCCACCGACAGCAGAATATTCATAGTTTAACAGATTAACAGAGTTGGAAGAGACCTTGTAGGTCATCTAGTCTAACAATGTGCCCAATCAGGAGACCCTTCACCATTTATGACAGTCTAGTCTCTTCTTGAAAGCTTCCAGTGATGAAGCACCCATAACTTCTGTTCCATTGGTTGATTGTTCTCACTGTCAGAAAATGCCACCTTATTTTCAGGTTGAATCTCTCCTTGTTCAGTTTCCATCCATTATTCCTTGTCTGGCCTTCGGGCGCTTTGGAAAATAGCTTGACCCAGGGGTGGGCATCAAAAAATTTAGCAAGGGGTTCTCTGCCCGGTTACTGGGTGGGCGTGACCATGGTGGGCGTGGCCTAGTTGGCCTCCTGCACCATGGTGGTGGTGGGGCAAAAACGGCCCTTCAGGCTCCAGAGGCCTTCCCGAACTTCTGGTAGGCCCATTTTTCACCCTCCCCGAGCCTGCGTGCAGGCCCTGCACTTATCTGCATCCAAAATGGGCCACGTGGGGACTCCTGGGTGAGGCGGGGTGGGGTGAGGAGCGCCAGCCAAGAATAGGATTTGGAGATTCTCCAAACAGCACAGAATCTTAGTTAGAGGTTCTCCCGAACCCCTGTGAACCCTCAGCAGCCCATCTTTGGTTTGACCCCCTCATCTCTGTGGCAGCCCCTCAAATAGTGGAACACTGCCATCATGTCTCCCCTGGTCCTTCTCTTCACTAGACTAGCCACACCCAGTTCCTGCAACTGTTCATCGTAGTTATTACAAAGTAATCTCAGAACAACAGTTTCTATACAGGGGCTACTGTTTACAATAGCATGTTTTCTGCTTTAGCGAAGAGATGGCTTAGCTAGAAAGGCTAAAATAGGTCACTTCTAATCACATCCCCAACTTTTTCTGAATCAGTGATGTGAAACATAAAAATAGTGTGAGAAGCCAAATGCACTCACTTTCTATGCTCCAGGCAGACAACTGAGTTATTCTGTCTCTTGTTCATCTGTCAGAATAGACTTTCCTTGCATTTAAGATCCAGTTCTCAAGTCATGTCCATCTGAATGGTTCTATTAAGAAACTGAGATGGAGGTCTTTGGAACATACTTACAAATATATTTCTGCTCTTAGATTTTTTCAGATGTGTTTCTTGTCAATAGATTTCTTCACAAAAAGAGGATTACGATAATTCTGTGTCAGGATCGGTAAGCAAATCAACCCAAACTGGAAAATTTTGGCCTACAGTAGAGATCAGTGCACAATTCTCCATTGTTCACTTTTCAGAATTTTAGCTGATTTAAATTATTAGATCATATTTTTCTTTGAATATAAGAACAGGTTAGAGAAAGATATGAAAAACAGAATTTATTCTAAATTTTTAAAGCTGGGCCAGAAAATATATAGATCCAATGTAATGAATACTAAAATAATACTACTACTAATAAATAATACTACAGTAAATACTAAAAGATAATAAATAATACTAAAAATAAATTATGGTAGCTTTTCTTTCTTTCTTTCTTTCTTTCTTTCTTTCTTTCTTTCTTTCTTTCTTTCTTTCTTTCTTTCTTTCTTTCGATGTTAGCTTCATGAGAATAACATACATATGAATATTTGACTTGTTATGTAATTTAAACTTCTTTGGGTTAGATTAAATTGATTGTCTTTTGATTCTCTATGGCGTTCTAAACTTAGTTGACAATTATTTTGCTAGAACGTTTTCCTATATTGTAAAAATATTACTGCAGGCACATATTCCAAGACAGGAGTTCTGGTTTTGTCTTATAAAATATCCATTATTTGTGGTTTCCACTAATTCCTCTCTCCGAAAACTTTTGACATGGATGGAGAATTGAGAGAAATGAAACCTCACTTGATATAGTGAGCATATAGTGATACGTGATGGCAAACCTATGGCATGCGTGCCACAGATAGCACACGTAGCCATATCGGTGGGCATGCTAACTGGGCATTTTCGGCCTCGGGGGGGCCTCCGGGGGTGGAGGGAAAGGCTATTTTCACTCTCCCCAGACTCCTAGAAAGGCTCTGGAGGCTGGGGAGAGCAAAAAATGGGCCTACCATGCCATCACATATCAGGAGCGGGGGAAACAGTGGGGGGGGCAGGGCAAATAGAATTATGGGTGCAGTCATGCACATGCGCAACCCTCCCGTTCCTGGCACACAATGGCAAAAAGATTAGCCATCACCGATATAGAAGTTTGGGACTAATGCCGTTCTTTTGATCAATGGGAACTCCAAGGTACAGTTCTATTGGTTGGCCCTCCATATCTTCCAGGCCAATTGGTGAATCAGTTTGTAAATAACTGATAAACATATCCAGTATGCAACAGAGGGACAACTATTGAAGGGAAAATACTTAAAATGGCAGGGAGGCCATTAGGCTGCCCTTTCAATAGATTAAAAGCACTGAACTCATTCTAAAAGCATTGCATAGGAGGAGAACTGAAAGAAAGAACAAAAATAGAATCAAATATTTGCAGGAAAAAAAACCCTCTCCCTGTATATTTCTTTTATTATGTTGACAATAGAAGGAATTATGAATACATATGAAGAACAGATCCCACCAGTTTCTCACGTGAATGGCTCAATAAATATAAATAGGACATGGCAGAGGCATTAAAACCATATAAGTTCCTTAAGCCACCTTGATCCAAGGCTGGTGAAGTTTTATTTGAGTTCAGCAAGCAGGATTATTCTGACAGACTAAAGTCTATTTCTAAACGGAGGCGCTGCATAATATAATACATCAGCCAGCTTAAGCAATGTGTCTTGGCACTTCGGATAAATAAATAACAGAAAGCCATGTGCTTAATGGGCAGATAGTAAAAGGTAATAAGCCATGCATTTCCCAGGTGGTAGAAGCCCAGAAGTCCTTTTCGGGTTCTCTAAAGAGGTTCATCCTTTGGGAAAGTGGGGCAGCAGGAATGAGGGAGTGACATGATATCCCCCATTGAAAATAGCCAGTTGGATTTGATTTCAATTTCCAGGGCAGCTGTTAGCCTAGATGCAGATGTGATGCAATTCAGATGCAAAGGTGTTTGGCTCAATCTCTGTACAAGCTGTGCCATGTGAATAGAATAGAATAGAATAGAATAGAATAGAATAGAATAGAATAGAATAGAATAGAATAGAACTTTCTTGTCACTTTAAATGTACACTAATCAGCATAAATTAAAATTAAATTTTGTTGCATTCAGCTCTCAGAGGATAACCATTATGCATGGGTAAGCTGGGGGCTCGCAGGGGTTCAGAAGATGCAGGTAAGTGCAGGGTGCACGCGTAGGCTCGGGGGGGGGGGGCAAAAACAGGCCTACCGGAAGTTCTGGAAGACTGGAAATGGGCCCGTTTCCTGCCTCCAGAGGGCCACTGGAACCTGGGGAGGCCATTTTCGCCCTCCTAGAGGCTCGAGGAAAGACTCCAGAGCCCAGGGAGGGCAAAAACATCCCCCTGCCATTGTGCAGGAGGCCGACTAGGCCACGCCCACCATGGCCACGCCCACCCAGCAACCGGGCAGAGAACACCTTGGTAAAATTTTTGAACCATACCATGTGCATATACCCACATACACGAACATCTGTGATAGAGATAAACATCGCACTCTAATTCAAATACATACCTATACATGATGGAAAAAAAGAATCCTGCAAATTTACAAGACAGATGGCATAAGGAACAAAGCTGTTACAGAATGTAGTAGTCCTGATATAAATACTTTGAAACCTCCTCCCAGAGGGGAGCAACAGAAACCAACCATGAAGTGGGTGTGTGGGGTCTCTAAAAATGCTTTGAGCAGTAAGCACATAGCGTTTATAAGCAGTATCCTGAATAATGGGAAGCGAGCTTCCTATAATCTTCTCAGCTGTCCTTACCACTCTCTGTTTGGACTTTCTATCTGAGGCACAGCTACCACACAGAGATTCTGTTTGTTAAAACTATCTTAATCGTGCCTCTATAAAAAGTGGCCATCTGATGCAGGAAATGCAAATGCTGGTTTGCAAGCTTCACTAAAGATAACTTACGAAAAGACCAAGTCAGATTGTTAAGTTATCTATACCCCCAGATACCTAATACTTGGGGCTGCCCTTGAGGACCACTCGGAGGCTTCAGCTGGTACAGAATGCAGCCGTGCAGGTTGTGATGGGAGGTTCCCGATACTCCCATGTTATACCTCTACTGTGTGACTTGCATTGGCTGCCGGTTGCCCTCCGGGTGAGATTCAAGGTGCTGGTGATGACCTATAAAACCCTACATGGTTTAGGCCCAGGATATCTGTCGGACCATCTGCAACCAGTAACAGCTTCCCATCGCCTGGTTCATTCTCACAGGGAGGGCCTACTCAGGGTGCCATCTGCTAGACAATGTCAGCTGGCAACCCCCAGAAGTAGAGTTTTCTCTCTGGGTACACCCACCCTTTGGAATCAACTCTCCCTGGGGCTCCGGTTGGTCCATGACCTTCACATTTTCCGCTGTGAACTAAAAACATGGTTGTTCAATATTGCCCAGCCTGGACTGATGGGGTTTTGATTATTTTTAAGTGTTTTATGGGTTTAATATGTATTTTTAACATGCTTTTATTGGATTGGGATTGTATTTCTTAATTGTTGTGAGCATACAAATCAAATCAAATCAAATCAAATCAAATCAAATCAAATCAAATCAAATCAAATCAAATCAAATCAAATCAAATCAAATCAATCAATAATACTGTTGACCACCTCTACAGCTTCATCCTTGATACAAAGTGGAGTATGACTATGCTGACTCTTTCTAAAATCAATAGTGATATCCTTTGTTTTATTAACATTCAAAAACCAGGTTATTTTTATTGCACCAGTCCACCAGAGCCTTCACCTTCTCCCTATAAGAATCTTCATTGTCATCCTGGATAAGACCCACCACTACCGTGTCATCTGCATACTTCACAATATGATTTGGAGTAGAAATGGTATTCACTTACCTTAGCTACCAGTTTGCAAATGGGAATGCATGTGCCACCTCCGTGCATGCGCAGGAGGTTCTGCGCATGTGGAGAGCATCAAAAATGGACGTGATGACATCCGGGTGGGTGGGTGGAGCCTCCCACAGCCGCCGCTACCAGTTTGCCGAACTGGATAGAACTGGATGAATAGCACCACTGATTTGGAGCCTGTGAGCCTTTCCCTTTCTGGACTACTACTCACTTTTAATGCTGACATGGAACTGGACTTTATGTTTGTTGAAGATAGCCCCAACTGCAGTCGGCTACAGCTTTGATATACCAATTAAATGTTAATTTCTTTATTGTCATTACGATTGATAGACTGATTGATTGCACTGGGCTTAGAGTCCGCACCAGCTGCAAATGATTGCAAGTGGTGCATAATTCAACCATACTTAATCTGGGTTTTAAACAGAAGTACAATAAAAAGCAAAGCATATCATCATCACAATCTATACACCGTGTGGGGAATCAGTTAAGCTAAATTCCAGAAAAAAGTGTTCCTCTACCGGAGGGAACAAATATCATAATATTTCAGCTCCCAAGTCTTGCTGAAATAATGAAGTTTTAATGATATTTCTGAAAGCCAGTGTGGAAGAGGCATTCAGTTATCCGAGGAGACATGATCCCTGGAGCAACACAGGTGAGGTAGTAGAGATTCTTCCTTTCTAAAAGCCATGGCACAATGGGATCAGGCATGGATGGAGACCGTTCTAAGGTTTTCTTCCTCAGCACTTCTTTCTGTTCAGCATCTTAGGACCCAAATGCAAAATGGATATGATATGACAAAAAGCCTCCTAGTCCAGCCAACCTCTTCCAAGAGCGGTTATCTATTCCAGGGGTGGGATTCAAAAATTTCAGCAACTGGTTCGCTGCCCGGTTGCTGGGTGGGCGTGGCCATGGGGGCACGGCCTATTTGGCCTCCTGCATCATGGCGGGGTGGTGGTGGTGGCATTTTCACCATCCGGAGGCTTTAAAGGCTTTCCTTCTGGCCCTCCGGAGGCTGGAAACAGGCCCGCTTCTGGAATTCCAGTTCGCCCTCCCTTCTCTGACGATCCGAGTTGAGTTGTCTGATTGGCAGAGAGGCTTTTCAAAGCATTTTTAAAAAAGTCTCTCTGATGATCCCAGCTGAGTTGCCTGATTGCCAGAGAGACTTTTAAAGCATTTTTTTCTGCAACCTCTTCAGAGGAAGAGGTGGTTTAAAAAAATGCTTTGAAACGGCTCTGACGACCCCAGCTGTGTTGCCTGATCGGCAGAGGCTTTTCAAAGCATTTTTTTTGCATTTGCAGAAAAAATGCTTTGAAAAGTTAAAAAAAAAAAAAAAGCTGGCCATGCCCACCCAGTCACATTACCCCCACCACCACCAAGCCACACCCACAGAACCGGTAGTAACAAATTTTACATTTCACCCCGACTTAGTTCTTCACTTATGACCAAAGGTGAGCCCAAAATTTATGCTACTAAGCAAGGCAGTTGCTAAGTAGGCCATGTTCCATTTTCCAACCTTTTTTGCTATGTTTGTTAAGTGAATAACTAGAGTTGTCACGTGAATCATGCAGTCATTAAGTGAATTTGGCTCACCCCCATTGATTTTGCTTGTCAGAAGCTCCCTAGGAAAGTTGTAAATGACAATCACAGCACCTCAGAACACTGCAATCATTCTAAATACATAGTGGTTGCCAAGCACCCAAAGTCTGATCATATAACTCTGGGGATGCTGCAATGGTTATAAATGTGAGGACTGGTCATATTGGTCATGAAACGAATGGACTTTAAGTGAATGGTTGTAAATCAAGGACTATCTGCAATCATTTATAATCTGCTTGTAAATTCAAAATATAATATTGTGGGTGGCTTTGGGATAAATGTAAAGAATGACACACCTGTTAATGTTCAATATGATGCTTTGAGAACATTTTCCCATAACAATCTTCAATTGATTTTACCACTATTGAACTTTAACTAAATGCATTTCTAGTCTTTCCTCTCTTCCACCTCTCTTCCACCTCTCTTCACCTGGCTCCATGATAACAACAATCTCTCTTCTCTATTCATACCAATGAAATAACATGTTCCTGATTGGGTGCATGCATGAGTAGCCTCTCTTTTTCCTTCAAATATGCAGGAGTCATTTGCCACTGCTGCTTTTTTCCATCATCAGAACGTGTTTTTCTTTTGCCAGAGCCAAGAAATCTTCTGGGCTTCTTTTCGTCAGAAGTTACAAGGATGGATAGCAGAGGAGAGGACTGCCTGATCTAAGATTATAAGTGCACCATGAGAAAATCTCAATAGTGTTTTTCTTTTCCCCCCCCATTCCCTTTTCTGTCTTTGTTATCCTTCTTACACTTGTGTTCAGACTTCGTCAGGGTCATTCCTGCAGAGATTATCCTTCTCAATTTGCAGAGGCCATCTATTTTTGAAAGAGGAGGGGGACTGCTGTTTGATTTGCATTTTGCTCAGAATCCATCCCTTTTGCATTTCAGCATTTGCCCATCCCAGAATTTGGCAATGTAATTAGCTGTCAGAGTGTGCACAGTGGTACAACATGAGACACGCCAGGAGAAATAACCGCAAACAGAAGTTTTTAAGAAATAGTGACTTTATCTACAAAAGAATATATACTATACAGTGCTGGGTTGCCCTGGTTCACACCAGTTCTATAGAACCAGTAGTAAAACCGGTGGGAGGCTCCGCCCACAAACCCTGATGTCATCAATATGCTTCTGTGCTTGCACAGAAGAGCACGCGCGCGGCCCCACTGCGAACCGGTGGTAAAGGTAAGTAGAACACACCCGATACTATACATACATGTGCTTTAGGCAGAAGCCAAACAATCAGTGAACACATGGGGAGAGGGGGAGAGGAGAGGGAGGAAGGGAAGGGGGGGGAAACGCCTTAACAGGACCTCTTCTTATTATATAGGCTCTTAAAGGGATAACAGTAGATATCTACAGCTTTGAGAACTGTATGCAATGTAATTTCATTTTAATGTATGCTGATTAATGTACATTCAAAGTGACAATAAAGTATTCTATTCTATTCTATTCTATTCTATTCTATTCTATTCTATTCTATTCTATTCTATTCTATTCTATTCTATTCGTCTAGTCTAGTCTAGTCTAGTCTAGTCTATTCAGTTCTATTGTGAAATCTACTTACCTTCCCTATCAGTTCAGAAATGCACGCTCCATGCATGCTCGCTCAAAATATAGCAATATATAGTAATATATAATAATAGTAATATGGTAATAGTAATATATAGCAATAGTAATAGGTCAAATCAATAGTAAAAAAGCCGTGGTGACGCAGTGGTTAGAATGTAGTACTACAGATTATTTCTGTTGACTGCTGGCTGCCTCCAATTTGGCAGTTCGAATCTCACCAGGCTCAAGATTGATTCAGCCTTCCATCTTTCAGAGGTGAGTAAAATGAGGACCCAGATTGTTGGGGGCAATAGGCTGACTCTGTAAAACTGCTTAGAGAGGGCTGTAAAGCACTGTAAAGTAAGGTATATAAGTCTAAGTGCTATTGCTGAAAGAAAAAATAGTGATAGTGATCATCAAAATATCACCAGTGTTTTTAAGTTCTACTGCCAAATGTTAGATGCAAGCCCTCTACTGAGACATATCCATACAATTTAACCCTCAGCAAATATACCAATAGATAGTCCTTTTCCAGAACCCGCTGATCATCTCTCTTTAGCATGGAAGATTGGTGAGAAGATTGAATGGAATTCCTTATTTACTCACAAGCTTTGCCTTTGAAGATCCATGGACGTAGAGAAACTCTTGCCCATGTCCTCATATGGTATCCTTTTTATCTGCTTTGATCTCCCCAGCCATTTCTAATTTTGAGTTTCATATTGATACATTTTATGTTTATTATTTTTTAAGGGATGCTAACTCTAACCACATACCATGTGGCCAAACATATTCATCCAGTCATAGAATTGCCCCCAAAATTAATTAGATGTGCTGTTTTATTATCTTATTGTTTTCATCTGCTCCTTGATAATGAATTGCTGCAGCAACTATTTCCCTTTTCTTATTGTGGAGGTTTATCAAAGACTGTAATAAAGACATTGCATTTTAAAAACCTAAATATGTTTAGCCAGGCATGTGATACAAAAGTTGATGTGAGAATTATCAAATATTTGAATGGTTATACAGTTGATAAAGCACCTATTTTTAAATTGTAATTTTTTACAGCGCATAGGGCTTAAATCAATGTGAATCAATAAACAAACATATAAAAGATTTTAACAATGTATTAGGAAGAATTGCCTGAAAATGAAATAGAGACATGTGTGTACATAATTCAGCTATCTCAATCTATTATTATCCCTGGGGAAATTGTTGGTATTCTGTTGTTACAACAATAGAATGTGAATTTGGAGGGGATGAGTGGAGGGAAGTTGACTACATATGTAGTTATTACTACATTATAATTAAAATAACTAAATAAAAAATCATAAACTGCTAAAATGCACACAACACAAGCAAAAGGTTCTTAGATAAAATATGAAACAGTCAACATTCAGCTTAGCCATAATGTGCAATAATTTTAATTGTGTGCCTTTTAGAAACAAAATAGCATTTTGGTAGTTTACACAATTATTGTTAATTGGTCTTTGTTTTAGAAACATAAGTGAAACTATATTTAGCAATCGTATGATTTATCCTAAGTGATTTTATATTTCTTTGTAAAACTCTTAAATGAACATAATAATGCTGTAAATTCTTGAGAAAGGATAAAATTATGCTAGCAGGCTTTGAATTAACTAACTCAAATCCCTATGACTTCAAAAGAATAGAGAATCCATTTTTATATTCCTGACATTTGTCATATTTTATTGACACCCTAGCACCATCTCTTCCATGTGCATTGTATCCAGTGCTGGAATTATAATTCAGGCATGGTCACAGCACGGAAACGGCATTGGTCATGCTAGTAAATGATCTCTGGAGGGCCAGGGATGGGGGTTGTTCCTCCATCCTGTTCCTTCTTGACCTCTTAGCAGCTTTCAATACCATCGACCATGGTATCCTGCTGCAACGGCTCGGGGAGATAGGGGTGGGAGGCACTGTTTTGCGGTGGTTCTCCTCCTACCTCGCTGGTCGCTTGCAGTCTGTTTGGGTGGGGGACCAGGGATCCTCCCGGAGGCCCCTCACTTGTGGAGTGCCCCAGGGATCGGTTCTCTCCCCCCTGCTCTTTAACATCTATATGAAACCGTTGGGTGAGATCATTCATGGTTTCGGGGTATCATATGCTGATGATAGCAGCTCTACATCTTCACCCCTGACCACTCTAGTGATGTCCTTTCCATGATGTCCCATTGCCTGGAGCTGGTGCGGGTCTGGATGGGGAGGAACAGATTCAGACTCAATCTCTCCAAGACTGAGTGGCTATGGATGCCGGCATCTCGGGATCTGGAGGTTCCTACTTTAACGATCAGGGGGAGATTATTACTCTCTCCGACAGGGTTCGCAATCTGGGTGTCCTCCTGGACTCTCAGCTGTCCTTGGATGTTCATCTGACAGCCGTAACCAGGGGGGCCTTCACACAGGTACATCTTGTGCACCAGTTGAGTCCTTTCTAGACTGAGATGCCCTCGCCATGGTCACTCATGCCCTTGTTACCTTGAGGTTGGACTACTGTAACACCCTCTACATGGGGCTGCCCTTGGGATGCATCCGGAGGCTCCAGCTAGTCCAGAATGTGGCCGCGCCGGTAATTACAGGGGTCTCTCGATACTCCCGTTTAACACCTCTCCTGTGCAAGCTGCACTGGCTGCCGGTGGTGTTCCAGATTTGTTTCAAGGTGCTGGTGCTTACCTATAAAGCCCTTCATGGCTTAGGCCTGGGGTACTTGCAGGATCATCTCCAGCCACTCTCCCACTGTCCCGTGAGCTCTCACAGAGTGGGCCTTCTCAGGGTGCCATCGGCCAGACAATGCTGGCTGATGGCCCCCAGGAGGAGAGCGTTCTCTGTGGGAGTCCCAACCCTCTGGAATGATTTACCTACCGAGCTCAGGACAGCCCCCGATCTCCTTTCCTTCCATCGTGAGCTGAAGACATGGCTCTTTCGCCAACTTAACTGATCCGTTCTGGGGATACATTGTTATAATTTTAAATTGTTTTAATCGGGTTGTGATTTTAAATTTTATTGTGATTTGTATTGAAATGTGGTCTTTGTAAGCTGCCCTGAGTCCCTCAGGAGAATGGCGGCATATAAATCACAATAATAAATAAATAAATAAATAAATAAATAAATAAATAAATAAATCTTAGAGAAGAGTAAAAAAATGTCCAATTTCTTCATGAACCAGAAGAATATTTGAACCCTTTTTAAAAATTGACTTTTATTCAAGTCAATTTTTTATTACTTTGTATTATTTATGTATGTGCACATTTGTACCAAAATAAATTGCTTGCATATTGTATGTAAAAGGGATACGGTGGCTCAGTGGCTAAGATGCTGAGCTTGTCAATCAAAAGGTCGGCAGTTCAGCAGTTCGAATCCCTAGTGCCGCGTAATGGGGTGAGCTCCCGTTACTTGTCCCAGCTTCTGCCAACCTAGCAGTTCGAAAGCAGGTAAAAAATGCAAGTAGAAAAATAGGGACTACCTTTGATGGGAAGGTAACAGCGTTCTGTGCACCTTTGGCATTTAGCCATGCCGACCACATGACCATGGAGATGTCTTCGGGCGGCGCTGGCTCTTGGTTAAAGATGGAATAAACAAAGTTCACTTCCTTTGGGACTGTCCATGCTAATTATCCTCCCAACTGTTTCCAGTGTCCCTGGAAAATTCTGTCTCTTGTTGTGGGAGAGGGGGGTTTCTTGGAGTCAGTCTCAGGTGAGCCTAGGGCTGCATTGTTGTTTCATGTTTTAGATCAACTTCTTGGAAATGTTGGATGATGTCCTCTCTTCTTGATCCAGGAGGACCATAATGTGGAAATATTTTTCAGTTTTTAATTTGTGAGAATTGTTATAGGTGATTATGGATGCTAGGCAGGGGTGGGTTCTACTTACCTTTACTACCGATTCGCAATGTTGCAGATGCGCAGATCGCTGCTGACGACATCCGGGGTGATGGGCGGGGCCTCCTTCCAGTTTTACTACCGTTTCTTGCAAACCAATCCGAACCAGGGGCAACCCACCACTGATGCTAGGTAGTGATGGTACATTCTATTTGTTTCTTTATTAATATTAGTGATATTTTAAGTAACTAGATATTGGGAATAACTGAAAGTGTGGTGAGATATACAATGACCAATAAATAAAAACATACCTGTTGATAAACTGCTATTATAAAAGTTTAATTAATTATGATACAATTGTTTTGTGTAGGCAGAAGACAGAATATATACCTTCTCCATCCCATTCACCTCTGCACATAAATACTAGAGTTATCTCTTATAGTATTAAGTAAAAGAGCTGACAACATCAACATCAGTTCAAATATCAATACAAGAACTCTATATTTATTATTTAAGAGTAATGGAATATTATTTTTTTATTTATCCTCCCAAATGTATTAATTTATCCTCCCCAAAGTACTAAGTATTGATTTATCCTCCCAAATGAACTTCCAAGATTCTACTTTTGTACAAGAGCTTCCATTGTTACCAAAACTTTAGCTAAGATGCAGTCCACCCAATGGAGATGGCATAGACAGGAGATTTATGGATAAAATATATAAGGAAGAAACTGAGAAATGTGCAACTTTTTGAAAGGGAAATCATTACCCAGAATCACAATGGCTGGAGCACAAACCTGAATAATCCCATCGTATGTGTTTGTGTCGTACCAGAAGAATGGAAAGTTCCTTGCTGTAAGAGAAATAGGCAATGTCAGAGATAAACTGCAAGCACTAGCACTCCCTCTCCTGCCCCCATATATAATTATCTTTATATGGTGCCCAGTTGTGATTAATTTCAGGGCAAAGAGTAATATATTCATGAAATACTGTATATTTGCTAATGATATTTTGAAAATTGTTTTGATATTTAATCAAAGTCACGCTGGTAATCTGATAAAAACCACTCAATTGTTTACATTCAAAGATCACTAGAGTAGAAATCAGCTTTGTCTGCTGGTATAGAAAAGGTGTTTTGTTCCTCCCTTTAAATTAATTTATTCAATGCAGAGAGGCAGTTTTGAAACTGAAACAGCAGGAAAGCTTAGTTTTTTTCTTTCAATACCTGAATGTGGAGGAAGGTACAAATAAAGATGCAATTGACTGCTTACCAATTTTTTTTTGTTAGTTGACCTAGCTGCAATTGCCTATTTTAAAAAATGTTTATGAATAAAACGATTTATTTATATTATCTATATTATGCCTGGCAACAAATACAGTTGTTAATTTTTTAAAAATCTATTTATTTTTTTAATCTATTTATTGTTGGGAGAAAAAGCTAGGCAGAACAGGATTCTGAATAAAATATTAATGTTACTAATGTCTCTTCACTTAGCAGTTTATGGTAAAATTCCTCCAAATAGTCACGTCTATTAATTGAATGGGAACAGGTTCAACTCCTAATGATTTCACAAATTTGTAGCTGGTTTCTTGGCATTAATATCATCATAGTCTCTTTTTTCCTGAATATTAATCTGAAGAACAATTCTGATTAAATGATTGTTTTACATGGCAAGTATAATTTTTTCAGCAAAAATTATACTTTGTTTTCTGCACATTGAAGAATACACAGGACAACTAATGAAATAATGAAAATCAGTGAAATACTAGAAATAATTATAGCCTTTTGCAGAACTGTAAAAAACAAAAAGGACATAAACAATTTGAAGTATGTCCGATGAACAAATTGAATCAAGTTGATTAGATCAAACTCACCCTCTGTGAACCTATTTTCAGCTTCAGAAGGATCTGGATCATGTCCTAAATGGAACTTCAAAGAGAGAACAGCTTCCTTCTCATATTAGTGGTTAAAAAAAAAAATTCAGAAAGCATCTCAAAAGGAAGGTGTAAAACTCAGAGTGATTGAAGTTCATAAAGAAACCTTGGCACAGATCAAAAGAGAAATCAGAATTTCAAATCACCTCTCCTACAAAGTAGCTAATTAAAACACAATTACAAACGTTAAAACTTCTTCCAGATAATGCTTCTCCTTTAAAAATAATCTATACTTTAAACTTTAGGTTTCTGAAGCATCAGTCTTGCTTCCTTCTTCTCTGAAAACCTGCAAATAGAAAAGATTTAGGCTGTGTGGTTGAAATCATTATTTTTCAATGGGATTATCTCAGAGAAAAGTTGTTTGAAGAGCATAGAACAGAATGGAACAGAACAGAACGGAACGGAATGGAACAGAATAGAATAGAATAGAATGTTATTGGCCAAGTGTGATTGGACACAAAAGAAAATTGTCTTTGGTGCCTATGCTCTCAGTGTACATAAAGAAAAGATCAAGGTATCATAAGGTACAACACTTAATGATAGCCATAGGGTACAAATAAGCAATCAAATCATATTAGGAAACAGTCAATATAAATTGTAAGGATACAAGCAACAAAACCCATAGCCCGCAGACTGCCACTTTAAACATATCTTTTTGTAACAAACCATTACTGAAATGGTCGAAACTCATTTTAGAGAGAAATGTGCTTCACTTTGGGCTAGGTAGCACATCTGCATTTTTTCCCCTATGACTTTCATGCATCAAACTCTAATGGCAAAAATCAAAATAAACCCAAAGTTTAAACTACTCTGCATTGTTATCTAATCAAAGGCTCAGTTACATGCTTTTCCAAATGCATGACTAAATATAAGTGGCGAAACTAATGTATGCATAACAGTAATTTTAACAAACTATGCTAAGTTAATATTCAATGGATTCATTATCTATTTCCACCTATTGGTTTTCCCATTTATTATTTTCTAAAGTTGCTGATGCAGTCTTCGTCTCATCTGCAGCCTCTAAATTCATTACAGTTGTATCAGAAGGTGAAACACTGGGGCAAAATTAAACCATTTTTACAGTATATAATTTGTACAAGGGGATGCAGTGGCTCAGTGGCTAAGATGCTGAGCTTGTTGATTGAAAGGTCGGCAGTTCAGCGGTTTGAATCCCTAGTGCCAAGTAACGGGGTGAGCTCCTGTTACTTGTCTCAGCTTTTGCCAACCTAGCAGTTCGAAAGCACATAAAAAATGCAAGTAGAAAAATATGGGAAGGTAACAGTATTCCGTGCGCCTTTGGTGTTTAGTCCTGCCAGCCACATGACCATGGAGACGTCTTTGGACAGTGCTGGCTCTTCAGCTTTGAAATGGAGATGAGCACTACCCCCTAGAGTCAGGAACGACTACCATATATGTGCGAGGGGAACCTTTACCTTAATTTGTACAATGGAAAAACAGCCTTAAATTAATGGCTTTCAAACTATCTTAGCAAACTCAGTCTTCACGAGAGGTACTACCATACAACTCTATAAAGCCTTAGTAAGGCTATATTTGGAATATTGCATCCAGTTTTGGTTGCCACATTATAAAAAAGATATTGATTCTCTAGAAAGAGTGCAGAGAAGAGCAACTAAATTGATTAGGAGCCTGGAGACTAAAACATATGATGAATGGTTGCAGGAACTGGGCATGGCTAGTGTAGTGAAGAGAAGGACCAGGGGAGACATGATAGCAGTGTTCCAATATTTGAAGGCCTGCCATAGAGAGGAGGGAAACAACCTATTTTCCAAGGCACCTGAAGGCCAGACAAGGAATAATGGATGGAAACTGTTGAGTATTGAATGACAATTCAAACGGACCAATTAGAAACAAGTAAATGGAGCGGGAGATTTAGAAGCATGTCAATGGCTGAAGCTGTGGACAGCTCCCTTTAAAAGAGGCTGCCATGGTAGGCAATCCATTGCTGTACCGGAGCTAATAAACTGCTGTAACTGAAGTCCGCATCCTGTGTTCCTTCTGCGTCCACGATTCAACAGAAACTGAACAAGGAGAAATTCAACCTAGAAATAAGGAGACATTTTCTGACAGTTAAGACACTCAACCAATGGAACAGCTTGCCTTCAAAAGTTGTGGGTGCTTCATCACTGGAGGCTTTCAAGAAGAGACTGGACAGCCACTTGTCAGAAATGGTATAGGGTCTCCTGCTTGAGCAAGAGGCTTGGACTAGATGACCTACAAGGTCCCTTCCAACTCTGTTATTCTGCCTCAAGACCTTATCAAAACCTTCTGCAAAATGCAGTGTGCAAAAAAACACAACAACCCTTCCACTTAACTCTTATTTCAAGTGAGGACCACAAGAGGCTTACTCATGTGAATAAGATATCTGCTGAAGAATATGTCCTCAAACCTTTTGTAAGATAGATATTCCAGGCTTCTTCTGCAGAAGCAATATTAACACTGGACCCTCAAGTATAGTTCTAAAGTCCTACTGCCAAGAAAGAACAATACTTTTCAACACTTTTTCAACACTTTTTCTTCTCACTTCCCCCCAAAATCAACAACTGGCAGATGACCTGAATGTGTTTGAGAGGAAACCACTGTCAACTATCACCACCATCTTCATCTCAGATACACCACCAACACCAGCAACACCAGCCACGCCTCTTGCAACTGACCGCATTCCTTTGCCCCCCCCCCACCTCTGGTGATTACAGAAAATGATGTGGGAGATCTATTTCATAGATAAACACCTGGAAAAACACCAGGCCCCAGACAAGATAACTCTTTCTTGCTTGAAAGCTTGTGCTGACCAACTGGCCCCCATCTTCACCCACATTTTTAATAAATCACTAGAGATGTGTTATGTTCCTTCTTGCTTCAAACGCTCTACTATCATCTCAGTGCTGAAGAAACCCTCCACCAAGGAGCTAAATGACTACAGATCAGTTATTAACTACATCCATAGTTATGAAAACCTATGAAAGGCTGGTGCTGGCCCAGCTGAAAACTATCACAGATCCGCTGTTAGACCCTTTCCAATTTGCCTACTGAGCAAATAGTTCGGCAGACGATGCTGTTAATATGGCTTTGCTCTACATCCTACAACATCTTGAAACTCCAAGGACCTATGCAAGGGTCCTTTTTGTAGACTTCAGTTCGGCATTCAATGCCATCATTTCAGATATTCTTCTAACTAAACTGATTCAGCTAGTTGTGCCTGACCACACCTCTAAATGGATCATAAACTTTCTAACAGACAGGAAACAGCAGGTAAAGCTAGGTAAAATCACATCAGATACCTGCACAATTAGCACAGCTCTCCCCCTCCCCAGGGCTGTGTGGTCTCTCCACTTCTCTTCTCTATATATATCAATGACTGCATCTCAAAGGATCTCTCTGTTGAAGTATTGATGTTTGCATATGATACAACAGTGACTGGTCTCATTTGAGATAATGACAAATCTGCATACAGACAGGAAGTTGAACAACTAGCCTTGTGGTTCAGCTGGAACAATTTTGAACTGAACATGCTCAAAACTGTAGAAATGGTAGTAGATTTTAAGAGAAACCTTCCTATCCTACCACCTCTTACAATACTAGACAACATAGTATCAACAGTAGACACCTTCAAGTTTCTAGGTTCTATAACATCTCAAGACTTAAAATGGATACCTAACATAAAAACATCATTAAAAAAAAGCACAATAAAGATCTTTCTGCGCCAACTCAGAAAGCTTAGACTGCCCAAGGAGCTGCTGTTATAGTTCTACAGAGGAAGTACTGAGTCTGTCATCTGCACCTCTATAACTGTCTGGTTTGGTTCAACAAGACAGACACAGGCTTCAACGGATAGTTAGAACGGAGAAAAAACAATCGGTACCAACCTGCCTTCCATTGAAGACCTGTATACTGCACGAGTCAAAAAGAGGGCTGTGAAAATATCTACAGACTCCTCACATCCTGGACATAAACTATTTCAACTTCTTTCTTCAAAATGATGCTATAGGGCATTGCACACCAGAACAACTAGACACAAGAACAGTCCCCCCCCCATTGCATTACTCTGCTGCTAACAACTAATTCCCACAACATTGTCAAACTACCTAGTAGGGCTGCATTACTATTATTCTTCATCTTTCCTATTACCTATCTCCTTATCTTCTTATGACTGTAACTTTGTTGCTTGTATCTTACAATTTCTATTGTTTTATTGAGTTTCCTAGTATGATTTATGTTGATTGCTTATTTAATATCTTATGAATAAGTGTTGTATCTTATGATTTACGACAAATGTATTTTTATGATGATTATGATCATGATTTATCACTTGTTGCTTGTATATGTACTGAGAGCTTATTCGACAGAGACAAATTCCTGTTGTGTCCAATCACACTTGGCCAATAAAGAATTCTCTTCTCTTCTCTTCTCTTCTCTTCTCTTCTCTTCTCTTCTCTTCTCTTCTCTTCTCTTCTCTTCTCTTCTCTTCTCTTCCCTTCCCTTCCCTTCCCTTCCCTTCCCTTCCCTTCCCTTCCCTTCCCTTCCCTTCCATTCCATTCCATTCCATTCCATTCCATTCCATTCCATTCTTATTTAGAAGAAGCAAAGATAATGGACAGCTATCTCTTTACTCTTTAGTACACAGATTCTTCTTTAAAAAGAAAAAGGATGTAAGCCTGGAAAAATAGTAATGGGAAGAAGATAGAGAAAAAAGACCCGATCAGAAACTCGGGGATATTTAACAAACTATGAGCCAGTCAATGTTACTTCCTGGAATAATAGCCAGTTGAAATTATTGAGCACCGTTAGTATTATTAATGAAATTGTAAGGGTCTTCTGCTGAAGCTATTTTTGAAGTGTATTAGTCTCTCATTCTCCATTTCCATTCACAGATTTACAAAATTCATGTGTACATATTGGGATCTGGGACCTTATGTAAACTTTTGCAATATGTAGCTGTTTCTTACTGTGATTATCATCTGGAGGAGAATAGTGACAATTTCCTGCACAGACACAGTCATGTGTAGACATCGCTAACACTTGCAACCTGATCCTCTGTACTGAGCTTAAACCTGAGAAGAACAAATAGAATTGTAGGCTTACCTAGTTTATAGCAGCCTTTGAGATTTGTAACTGTTTATAGCTGGATGCAAATGAGACAACACCTATTGGAATAAGAAGCAATCATCGCAAACTCATAATCATATGATTAAATATTTGCTAAATGGAAACTATACTTTTATTGTGGGATTTCAACAATGGAGTCCCTCTCTTTAATACACCACAGATAGTGCTGCTGGCATTACACCATCATATGAAGTTGCCAATTCTACAACACCATCACAAATGCCCTGTTTCATTAAGACAAAAAAAAAAAAAAAAGCATTAACAAAATGCAGCCTGCCTGCTCCCTATTTTTGTAAGGTATAATCACATTTGTATTTGACTTGGGCAACCGGTCATTTCTGAAGGTGGATTTAATATTCTTCTAACGTGACCCTATAGATCAAAATGTTATATGAAGCTTTCAAACTTTGCAAGGAAGCGCTATTGGAGCCAAGCAGCCAATGGGTAGAATGGAACTTGAATGAGTTTGTTACTGGTCTGATAAAAGGGGCTTTGAACATTTTACATCTATAACATTTTGCAGGGCTCTGATATGTTTAGTAGGTATGCGGAATCTGACGCAGATGTGCCGCATCCTTAACGCACTAAGGGCCTTTATCAAGCATCAAAAGTCCTGTTAAAGAAGCAAAGAGTTTAAACCTTCAGACAAATATCTTTGCTCTTTGAATGCAAATACATAGCTGGAGAATGTTAGCAAATAAGAAAGCAGAAAGTCTTACACATTTTTATTTCTAGTCTTACTCAATATTTGTTTAATTTTATTGATGTAAGGTAAAGCCTCTTCTCACTACTGAAATTTCCCTATAATTTTCTGGGCAAAATGTGAAGACTGCTTGCTACTGACCAGGAAGTAGATAACCCAATTCAACATCTATCTGAAGGTGCTATGGCTCCCCGGTAAGAACACTGATTAAAGGAATAGGTCAAATGGATGTTGCTGAAATAATGACACTATCACTGAGATGGTAACTGAAGACAAGCTATTAGGAGTGATGTTGACAGGATCAAGGATGACCTACTCAGAGCATTGTAATTTCAAATCCAGCTCAATATCTGATAACTTCATTGGCAACTTCCTTCAGTGGTTTTCTTGGCAGCAATACAGAGGTTGTTTTTTTTCCCTAGATTTTTTTTTAAAGCTTCAATCTAGTATATTGTTTTGGAATCTCCCATCTGGCCCATTATTGAACTTTTTGTAATAATCCAACTTCAATTAGATCAGGAGTGTCAAATACAAGGCCCACGGGGTGCTTAGATCTGGCCTGCAGGGCTGCCCTAGAAACAGCAATAGACTGGCCCACAATGCCTCTGCCAGCAAACATGGATCTTGGGAGGGCCATGTGTGACCATTTTCACTGGCAGAGGGTTGCAGGGGGCTGTCGCAGCTGAAAATGGAGCTTGGGAGCCCATTTTCATTGGCAGAGCGCTCAGGCCACCACAGGTGCCCCGACACGAATGACATTGAGCTGGCCACGCCCACCCCAGCCACCTCCCAAGGTCATACACACTCCCTGATGTGGCCCTTGATGAAATCGAGTTTGACACCTCTGAATTAGATGATGCCTTCTGTTGATATGACATCCATATTTCATATTCTCTCTCCCTCCCTCCTTCTCTCTCTCCGTCTCTCTCTGTATAGGTATATATATATATACACACACACTCTCTCTAAATATATATACAATAAATCACTTCCCATATCACAGGTATGACACCAATACCATATATATATAGGACTAAGATGTCCATCACCACCAAAAATGTGATCTTCAACAGTAAACACATGAAGGAATATTTCTTGTCACTTATTTATTAGCGCAGTACTTACATTTTTTAAATTCTTGCCCAAACTTTTAAAAAACTCACCACTGCACTCAACAAAACATGTTTCTACTTAACAAGGATTTTTCTTGTTATGCAAAGCTTCTCCTGTCATTCTTAACTTACCCTTTCTATACCTCATAAAATAAATTTATTCAGTTAAAAAATACAATTTTATTTCCTTGTCACATTTAGTATCATTTATTTTTCCTCCTCCTTTTAAAACAAAAACTTGTTCCTTCCACCTCATGCTACTTTCTCTGTAGGTAAGACTAAATTTTTATTTATATCACTATATAAACTAAGTCAGATAATACTGAAATGATTGTGTTCAATATAAATCTTTAAATGGAGAAACTGAAGCCAAAGAAAACTAATTCTAAGTGACAGTAACCTTAAATAAGATAAAGAAAGCCATTTCAATCATTTACAGAGGGATATGATAACATTAATCTCAGTTAGGTTTGAAACAGATTCCCTTTGGTTTTTTCCTATCTAATCCTAAACCTTTGTTAACCAGGAATTATTCACACAAATCTTTATTTGACAGTTGCTAACAGCCAAGACTATATAACGTCAATCTCAACATGGTAAAACAGCATTTTTGTTAGAATTTCTTATGCTATTACCATCACTCTTGTTTTACTTGATTACCACAGGAAAGTTTTGCAAATTGCACCAAGAAGGAAAAAAATTGCCCATCTGAGAAAAAAATATTGAAGGCACAGAAATCTGTGGCTATGGTCAATTTTCTACTTCTTTATGCAGTGTTATATTTCTACCACTGAATTGTCAGAGTTTTGTTTAAAAAGAAAGGAAATATTGTTTGTGGTGGGCAGGGGTGAAATCCAGCAGGTTCTGACAGGTTCTGGAGAACCGGTAGTGGAAATTTTGAGCAGTTCAGAGAACCGGAAAACACTACCTCTGGCTGGCCCCAGAGTGGGGTCGGAATGGGAATTTTGCAGTATCCTTCTCCTGGAATGGGGTGGGAATGGAGATTTTGCAGTATCCTTCCCCTGCCACTCCCATCAAGCCACACCACGCTCACCAAGCCACGCCCACCCAACCGGTAATAAAAAAATTTGGATTTCACCACTGATAGTGGGCATTGGTAAACCCTGGAAAACCCTTTCCCTTTATGAGAAAAATCATAATTTTAGGGGAAAGGAAAGAATTAGAGACTTGTGTATCCATTTCTGTAATTTCAGGACAGAAATATGACTGCATATAGAAATTGCAATAGAATCGCTTTAGTGAGAGTGTCACTATCCCATTCACACTGGTCACTAAACTCCATGGACCCAAAGGTAGGCATCACATACTGTAACAAATAGTTCACCTGGAACTAAAAATGTGAGCATGCAAACAGTATTGAAAAACCAGCAATTATATAAGACGTGATACAGTAGTGGGTTCCACTTACCTTCACTACAAGTTTGGAACTGTGAGGATGTGTGCTTGCTTTGCTTGCATGCAGCACTTTTGCACATGTACAGAACCTTCCGCGCATGTGCAGAGCATCCATGATGATGTCTGGGTGGGTGGGCGGAGCCTCCCGCCGCCACTACAGTCTCGCCCAAACCGGGGCAAACTGATAGAAACCCACCACTGACGTGATAGCCCCAGGGCAGGTGGGCAGGTCCAGCCTCTGGTTGGAACTACTGGTTCTCCTGATCCGATCTGAACTGGCAGCAGCCCAGCCCACCACTGCATGGACCTGAGGGAAAAGGAAGAGACGATAAAAGAAGACCACTTTTTCCTCCTTTTTTGTACACTATTTTTTTTCTTTTTTGTAGTTGTTAGGGTTGAATGTATGTTTCTGTTTTGTTTCATTTTGTTTGCTTGTTTTACTGTCTTGTAATTTATTTTCTATCATAAAACAATACATTTAAAATAAAAAAGCCACAGGTCCAGAGAAACGACAGTTCCGACTTCTGTCCCCAGCGCAAGTCACCTTTTAAGGTGACCAATTATATTCTGATGTCCAAACCATCATTCTTCAAATTTGTTCTCCAAGTGACTATAGAGCAGGGCTATCAAACTCTTGGCCCATGGGCCAGATGAGTCATATATGGCAATGCCCATGTCCAGTTTAGCAAAGGGGAAAAAAGTCCCAATATGTCATGTGATGCCACTGTGATGATGTGAGTTTGACACCCCTGTTTTAGAGCAAGGAAGTCATAGTGTCCCAATCAAAAATATCTAGGACTTAGGGAACGCTAAGTAAGTTATTATCAGTAATCCATATGGAATGCCAATATGAGCCTCAAATGTTGCCCCAAAAGCAGAAAAAGCAGAAAAAGCAGAGTTCCTTGTTGTGTGAATAGCTCAGGAATTGTCAAATTTCAAATACTATCATCTAAAATAATGTGTGATCCTTTGCACATACATCACAGACTTAATGTATCCATGTACTTGTGATAGGAAAGTGGAACAGATAATAAGTCTCCATAGAATTATGTATGTTAAGATATATTTCTTATAGTCTCACATTGTCTACAATCTTACTACTCGGTCTGAACACGGATGAAAAAGGGCAGACATTCAATCATGCACTCCAGCTGCCATCTTGACTTCCTTTAAAAAAATATCCATATGCATGTTGTCAGGTACACAACTGAGAGACAAGATGTGATCGTGGTTCAGCCAGAAACTGGCAACTTACAATGGAAAGTTAGCTCTTTTTTTCTGTATGAAGAGTAGTCTTCCGTTGCTATCATTCAACCATGGAGTGTTCAAAGCTCATCCGTAACAGAGTGTAAAGAAAGTTTTTTCTCATAAAATTCAAATCTCAAAGCATTTCTTTTCACAGACACAAAATGCTGGTAAGGATCTACTCCTGAGCTGTGAATTTGTATTACCATACAATAATTAGCTAATTAGAAAAAATACTTTTGATTTGAAGCATGTGTGAAATACTTATAAAGGTTGTGAGTTTGCAATTTCTCTCTCTCTCTCTCTCTCTCTCTCTCAGAATAGAATAGAATTCTTTAATGGCCAAGTGTGATTGGACACACAGGAATTTGTCTTAGCTGTATATCCTCTCAGTGTACATAAGGAAAATAAAATACATACATCAAGAATAAAAAGATACAACACTTAGTGATAGTCAAGGTTATTAACAAGCTATCAAATCATACTAGGAAATAAATAAAAACAATATAATTGAAAGATACAAGCAACTTGGTTACAGTAACAAGTGGGAAGAGATAGGTATTAGTAAGGAAGAGAAGAATAATAGTAATATGGTTTTAGTAAATTATTTGACAGTGTTGTGGGAATTAGTTCTTAGGCAGAGTGATGGAATTTGGGAAAAAACTGTCCTTGTGTCTAATTGTCTTGGTGGGCAGTGCTCTATAGCACCTTTTTGAGGGTAGGAGTTGCAACTATTTATGTCCAGGATGTGAGGGGTCTGTAGATATTTTCAGAGCCCTCTTTTTGACTCGTGTAGTATACAGGTCCTCAATGGAAGGCAGGTTGGTAGCCATTGTTTTTCTGCAGTTCTAATTATCCTGTTAAGTGTGTCTGTCTTGTTTGGTTGCAGAGCCAAACCAGACAGTTATGGAGGTGCAGATGATAGACTCAATAATTCCTCTGTAGAACTGAATCAGCTGAATTTTTCTCAAATGAATACATTTGAGAAAAAAATACCGCTATATTCTATTTACACTAAAAGGCATCATTCTCATATTATTTTAGTAAAAAGCTAGAACGTACAGTCAGATAGGTTGTTGCTCCCCCCCTTACCCAGTAGAATTAATCATCAGCTTGAAATGAAATATATTTGAAAAGAGCCTTTAAAACTAAATGGCATTTTTGAAAATCGCACTTCTGACAAGTCTTTTCACCCATATACTAGATAGTTAGTTTAGAGGAAACAGTGGAACTTTACAGGAAATGAATGATTTCTCAGCTCATTTTCCAATTGAAGTTCAAGAAATTAAGTATTTAACTAAAACTACTAAAATGCTTTGTTGATACTTTTGGGTTTGTTAAGGAGATTAATCTATATATATAAAAACGAAAACCACTCATGCCATAATCATGAAATCTCCAGAACCGTAAAGCCTACAAACTTGAAATTTGCCACATATGTTCCTCTTGGCTTCTAGGTGCTCATAAGAAAGGATTTTTCGAAATGACCATCAGAGCATTAATATTTCCTATATATAACATGCTCTGATGCTAAGGAGTTCTACTCCCCCTCCCCACCTGAAAAGAAATCTCTTCCAAATGCAAAACACAAGCAGAGGAGAGGAGTTTCACTTTCAGTTTTACTTTCATGGCAGGAAGCAGCTTTAATACAGAACACTTGAGCTAAACCATGGCCAGGCTCCTTCCTGTCTCCTTCTTGCTCACAAACCAAATACTGTTTGAGTTTCCAAACACCCCTCAACTCTCTCACACACTGACAGGGTGCTAGTCAGATGAATACCAATGGATGCTGCTGGCTGGGTCATTCTATTCCCCCTCACCCTCTGTTCCAACTGCCAGTTACTTTACATTAACACACTCTGATACTATGGAGTTACACATTCTATATTAAGTTTCAGGCTGTAAGTGTCAATTTATCAAGCCTGAGCACAATTTTGTAGCGAAGCACGGGCATCCAGCTAGTATCAATATATTAATATCAATACAACAAGGAGAACATTTTCTCTAGTGGTTCTCTGTAATTCTCTTCCCAGAGAGTTCGACTGGCAACTACACTAGCTTTGTTTCAGTGCCAGGTGAAGTTCAGTGCCTTTCAATTTTCTCAGCCTTTTAAATTGTATTTTAATTTATATTGTTTTAATCTTTGAGTGATTGCCTTACACACTGCCTGGTTTATATGGTGTTGTTATTTTGCATTTTATTGTGTGTTTTTATTTAGACTAGTTTTGTTTAGTGTGTTCTATTGCAAACTTCTTGGAGAGTTTTGTTTTCTGGCTGGTTTTAAACAAATAAAGAATATATATCTAGTTTTTGGATTCAGTTGGATAATTTCAACAGAATGCTGGGATCGCAGTCCAAAGGGTAACCATATTTTAATGGCAAGGTGGTGCAGTGGATAGAATGCAGTACTGCAGGCTACTTCAGCTGACTGCTAGCTGCAAATCTCACCGGCTCAAGGTTGACTCAGCCTTCCATCCTTCCGAGGTGGGTAAAATGAGGACCCAGATTGGGGTCCCCAAAATGAGGGCAATATGCTGATTCTGTAAACTGCTTAGAGAGTGCTGTAAAAGCTCTGTGAAGTGTCCAATAATAAGTCCAAGTGCTATTGCTATTGCTATTAATGGGTTGTATCTGATTATTGTTACATTTTGAACTCAGCCTTGAAGTAGAGTTCTATTCTTGTCTCTTAAAGAAGAAAATCTTAAAAACATAGGATAGATGCAGGTTTCAATTACAATCTGTCAATTAAGAAATTAAATATATTAGAATGGGTTATGTGGTACATCATGAGATGCATAAAATGTTCTTAAAGTTCTTCCTCACCCAACACTAAGTTTTTGTCAGAAAGTAGCAGAGTCTTAACAATTTGAAGGTTAATGCTACTTGGAAAGCTGTACTGTCTAATTAAATTATTAGGAATTAATTCTGCCAGGGAAGCAATTTTGTGTTATTGTCAAAGTCATTTATAAAGACCTGAACATGGAATATATTCATAACATTTTTGAGATGGCTGCTTACCATTAAAATTAAAAATTATGCTCAAAACGGTTTTCTTAAAGAACTTACAGAAAGGCTGAATGTCAATTTAGTTTTGCTTGGGAGGTGGGAAGTTTAGATTATTTGCTCACTAGTTGCCATTTTCCAGGTTGCTCTCCATGATACCCATCATTTGGCAGAAATCTTAGAAGGTTGTGCTAGAGGATTCCTGTTGGTACCTGTTTGGTGCCATCCATTAGGACTGGGAGATGATAATAGCAATAGCACTTAGATTTATATACACAGTCCTCTCTATGCAGTTTGCATAGTCAGCATATTGCCCCCAACAATCTGGGTTCTCATTTTATCCATTTTGGAAGGATGGAAGACTGAGTCAACCTTGAACCTGGTGAGATTTGAACTGTCAAATTGCAATCAGCTTTCAGTATGCATTGTGCTACCACTATTAAAACTGGCACGACAGGTTATGTCTTTTACACTATAACACATGCACTGTTATTATTTTGTTCCTGCAGCTCGGTGCTGGGAGCTTATCCTAGCTTATTATCTGAATTGGTTAACACTGACATGAAAGCAATGGAAAAGAATGGGGAGTCTGATGTTGGGTGCCATCAATTTGATATGTCACTAATTCTAGGAGAACAATAATGTAACATGACAATAAATATAAAGAGGCAGAGTTTGTGAAGACTGGACCTGTTGTTGAATTTTGAGGGACACCAGCTGTAGAGCTTCAGTGAAGTTAGTTGCCACAGTCTTCATTATTAAGACACTATATTTCATTTCAAAAACAAATAAAAAAACCATCTGCTCTATACTAACTTTCTGTTTTGCACAGTGATATTATTCTTCATACTGGAGAGAAAAAAAGTTCAATTTTTTTTTAAAAAAAATGATTTATATGCCGCCCTTCTCCGGAGATTCAGGGCGGCTTACAATGCATTAAGCAATAGCCTTCATACTTTTGTATATTTATGCAAAGTCAGCTTATTGCCCCCACAAACTGGGTCCTCATTTCACCTACCTTAGAAAGGATGGAAGGCTGAGTCAACCTTGAGTCTGGTGAGATTCGAACTTACAGTAATTGCAGACAGCTGGTGCTAATCACAATGCTTTTAGTCTGCTAAGCTATCCAGGCTCCTATTAATGCCTGTACAGATCTATATTTAGTTATTGTTGAATACTCAGCAAGGGAGTGAAGGCAAAGAAATAGGCTTTACTCAAGTCCACTGTCAAGGCGGGAGAATAGTTCAAGCCAATTGGCTAAGCCGTCTGACAGCCCCTATAAAAGGGCAAGCTGTCAGACAGAGTGTGGTTGGGTTATACTTGTTTAATAAAGAGTTAAAGTTGAAGATCTGCCTCTGTCTCTTCAATCGCCCACAATCTAACAGTTATCAGTACACCTTGAACCTTTCTTGATTTGATTTGATAATCTTTGTACATGACATTAATTGATGAGTAGATGCATTTTCTGTTGAAAAGGGCAGATTTATGGATGTTCATAAAAGTTTACTTTTAAATGTTGTTAAGCGTCTTGTTTCAAGGATCAAAGTGTTTATAAGACTCAGACACAAGTCGCATTCAGTACAACTGGGAATCGCCAAAAACTGTCCCAAGTTTAAATGATCACCTAAATACTATTCCATGGGTAATTCAGCAGTTCTGACAGGTTCTACAGAACCGGTAGTGGAAACTTTGAGTAGTTCAGAGAACTGGCAAATATCACCTCTGGCAGACCCCAGAGTGGGGTGGGAATGGAGATTTTGCAATATCCTTCCCTCAGGAGTGGGGAGGGAATGGAGAGATTGCAGTATCGTTCCCCTGCCATACCCACCAAGCCACGCCCACAGAACCGGTTGTTAAAAAAAAAATTGAATTTCACCACTGCATGGGTCTCATTCTTATTCTTATTCAGTCTTATTCATACTCTAATCTATTTATTTGGAAAGCGGGTACATAGAAGCTTTACTATTTAAAAGTCATTCTCAATTAACGATTGGGAAACCATGAAATGCTATGAATCATTAGAGTAATATGGCATGCATTAAGTCCAGGTGTATGTTTTTTTCAGAATAGTGAAAACTTCATGAATTTTTGTAGGTGGAGATGTCAAAACTTTCAGTATGGCAGCCACAGAATACAAAAATGCAGAGCGTCTTGATTGTGACCCTGCACCCACCAATTTTGGAATATCAAAATTGGGCCATTTCTAGAGCTGACTTTGGTAAGTTTTAATATCAGATTCAACCTGCATGCATCTGCCTCTGCTTGATGATATCAGCAGATCAATCACAGGTTGTTAAGAAAAGAATGGATATTTTTTTAATTCTGTATTTAAACAGAACCAATCTTGAACCTATGTCTGAAAACCAATTCTAATCAAATTGACCTGATTTGTAGTAATCTATGTATATTTACTCAATGTCATCCTTCTTGATCTAAAGTTAACTTATTTCTGGACAAACGTGCACTGAATGGGTAGCTCCTAGAGCTATGTATTATTTTGGGTAATTTGCAAAAAAATGTGCTTTGAAGCAATGTAAGAGAATATAATTCTGTTTGCAACCTTTTAAAACAGCTGCACTGTTACTTTAAAATCTTTCATCGGTTGCCCTCACTTTCATTGTACACCTCACTTTTACCTATTACCACAGGGCAGTGTCAACTCGCAAAGCATCCCTGGCCTGCTGTCAAATTGCCATAGGCCAGGGAGGATGGCCTATGATGAAACTGAACAGCAGCCAAAAATAGATGCACACGCCACACTTTTTTTTAAAAAAAAATGATTTATATGATGCCCTTCTCCGGAGACGCAGGGCGGTTTACAATGCGTTAAGCAATAGCCTTCATACTTCTGTATATTTATACAAAGTCAGCTTATTGCCCCCACAAACTGGGTCCTCATTTTACCTACCTTAGAAAGGAGGGAAGGCTGAATCCACCTTGAGCCTGGTGAGATTCGAACTTACAGTAATTGCAGACAGCTGGTGTTAATCACGATGCCTTAGTCTGCTGAGCCACCAGGCCCTTTTATCTCCCTCAAGGCTGTATCCCAGGGATACTTACAGCAGTTGAAGGGGAGTGACCTCTACAAACTGCAAAATTGCTCCATTGGCAAAAGTGATTAATGACACACCCTGGGAGGAGGGAACAGGGTCATAATTGGAACGTAAATTACGTAGAGTCACCTGGGAACATGCTGACATGAAGCTCCTAATAAATAGCTGAATTTCCTTTGACGCTTGGCTCAAGACTCATGATTTAATCAGGGCATCCCTCGGAACCCTGACAGGCAGCTTATATTATAGTTTAGTTAAACTTCTGGACTGGATTTACTCTTTCTGGAAAGGTTGCATTACTTTAATTTTGTTCTCAGGCACTGGTGTTCATAACAAACTGCGATGAGATCAAAATGACAAGTGCATCATGATGCCACAGGATAAAGAATCTGAATCAGAATTTGTGCCGTGAGATGGATAGTATGCAGGTATGTATGCACGTAAATGAACTCCTCTGCATGGACCATGAGATGGTTGTATGAATATGAATGATTTTCTTTGTATGGATCATGACATGGATGCAAATATGATTTCTGTTCCCTCAGGTCATCGGTATATATGCATATAAAAGAGGTGGAGCTTGCACTGCAATATAGCAATAGCACTTAGACTTATATATGACTTCACAGTGCTTTACAGCCCTCTCTAAGAAGTTTACAGAGTCAGCATATTGCCCCCAACAATCTGGGTCCTCATTTTACCCACCTCGGAAGGATGGAAGATTGAGTCACCTTTGAGCCTGGTGAGATTTGAACTGTGAAATTGCAGCCAGCTGGCAGGCAGCTGAAGTAGCCTGCAGTACTGCACTCTAACCACTCTGGTTCAATAATTCTGAACCAGAATTATTAGATCCTGTGAATAAATCTGTGTGAGACACTGTTTCCACACAAGGTAGAATATAAGGTGGTGGAACAATTACTTCTTTACCTATTTCAATGCATTGATATTAACAAATTGGAATTTAGCTCAGAAACTTCCTAAGGAGTTACTTAATTCACAAAATCCATTTAGTCTAATTATCCTGTTCAGGAGTAAGCTAAAGCAGATTATTTGGCTATAAATAAATAATATCATGTGGCATTCCGTTGTCTGATGTCTACCCTACTTTTTCTCTGAAGAGCAGACATATTTATGTAATAACTGATGCAGTTTTGCATTCATTTTAATTAATAGTTTATAGTAGCGCCATTTTAACTCTCCAGAAAATGAAGATAAAATTTCCTTGCATTGCAGCTTATTGTGGCAGGAACAAAACTCCTTCAATGACAATTGTCTAAGCTCCATAGCAGATTCATTTAAGGTCCATGGAGCTCAATAGAAAAAGTCTTTGGATGGTGAAATTTAAAAGTGGAAGACTAAATATCCATTCAACTAAGATGGGTTATTATCCACAAAATTTTGACTACGAGGGCTTTAAATCTCACTGTTACATTGAAGACAGTTTCGGATTACTTATAATGAAGCCAGTGATATTCTGAACGTTTATTTTGCAAGGATTGTGAAAATTGACTCTTGAGAATTTGAATGATAAAGCCGAGCAGCTGTTGGACTGAGAGAAGGGCTGTGGGCCAAGAGCTCACCAGCTCTATTCCCATCTCTGCATCCACATGACCTTTTTAATAGATTTGCACTTCACAAATTCCATCAACACTATTCTCGCATGAAGTTTTGGGACCAAAAAAAAAAAAAAGACCTCAAAGAAAAGTTAGTAACTTGAATTGCATAAGAAGCAATATGAAGATAACCACTGAAAAATCCAGTTCATCTCTAGAAATTCCCCATATCTGCCTTCCATTGAGGACTGCGCTGGGATTCAGCCAGTTCGCACCACTTCAGGAGAACCGGTTGTTAACTTTCTGAGCAGTTTGGCAAACTGGTTGTTGGAAGAAATCATTAGGGTAGAGAACCAGTTGTTAAATTACTTGAATCCCACCACTGATTGAGGACCTATAAACTGCACGAGCCAGAAAGAGGGCTGTGAAAATATACACATCCTGATCATAAACTGTTTCATCTTCTACCCTCAAAACGATGCTATAGGGCACTGCATGTCAGACAAACTAGAATAGGATAGGATAGGATCAGTGGTGGATTGCTCCCGGTTCAGCCCGGTTCGGGTGATCCAGTAGTGGTGATGATGTGACGTCAGTGAACTGGTTCTCTATTACTGTGAGCCGGGCCCTCCCACCTGCCCCCGCATTATGCCTGTCTCTTTTTGTTGTTTTTTAGCCCAGCTGTTAGGCATGGCAGAGTGGATTGCTGCCCCTCGGCTGGGTGAAATCTAATGTGTTTGCATGGAGTGCCAGTTTGGTGCATGTGCAAGCAAAGCGAGCATCCGTATGGCGATTGTGCGCAAAGCACGTGCATGAAGAGAACCAGTGGTAACACCAGTTGGAACCCACCACTGGATAGGATAGGATAGGATAGGATAGGATAGGATAGGATAGGATAGGATAGGATAGGAAAGGAAAGGAAAGGAAAGGGAGTTAGAAGGGACCTTGGAGATCTTCTAGTCCAACTCCCTGCTTAGGCAGGAAACCCTACACCACTTCAGACAAATGGTTATCCAACATCTTCTTAAAAACTTGCAGTGTTGGAGCATTCACAACTTCTGGAGGCAAGTTGTTCCACTGATTAATTGTTCTAACTTTCAGGAAATTTCTCCTTAGTTCCAAGTTGCTTCTCTCCTTGATTAGTTTCCACCTGTTGCTTCTTGTCCTGCCCTCAGGTGCTTTGGAGAATAGCTTGACTCCCTCTTCTTCCTGAGATATTGGAACACTGCTATCATATCTCCCCTAGTCCTTCTTTTCATTAAAGTAAACACCCAGATCCTGTAACTGTTTTTCATATGTTTTAGTGCCCATATCATCTTTGTTGCTCTTCTCTGCACTCTTTCTAGAGTCTCCACATCACAAGAAGAGTCCCTCCCATGCCATCACTCTGCTAAATAACTAATTCCCACAACACTGTCAAACTATCTAGAAAGGCAGTATTACCATCATTATTCTGATCTTCCTTATTACCTACTACCTTATCTTCTTATGACTATAACTTGTTGCTTGTATCTTACTATTTAAATTGTTTAATTAGTATCCTAGTATGATTTATGTTGATTGTA
Source organism: Masticophis lateralis (assembly GCA_030761175.1). Classification (NCBI taxonomy): domain Eukaryota; kingdom Metazoa; phylum Chordata; class Lepidosauria; order Squamata; family Colubridae; genus Masticophis; species Masticophis lateralis. Next base: position 78,073,520 of record JAUDYJ010000006.1, on the reverse strand, counting down.
TATCAATCAACATACATCAATCAACATTTATGTTGATTGTATATCAATGTGACGGCACCTCCTCAGGGTGCCGTCAGCCGGACAATGCCGGCTGGCGACCCCCAGGGGGAGAGCCTTCTCTGTGGCAGCTCCTACCCTCTGGAACAACCTTCCTCCAGAGTTAAGAACAATTTCTGACCTCCCAACTTTCCGGCGGGCTTTAAAAACACATCTTTTTCAGCTTGCCGGCTTAGCCTGATTCCTGTCAAATATTTTATTATTTTTAGAGTTTTATTATCTTTTTAAATTAATTTGTTTTAATCTACGGCTATTTATATTTGTTCTTTTTATGAAATTTTAACTTTTGTCTATCTGCTTTTTAATTTGGCTGTTCACCGCCCTGAGTCCGCAAGGAGAAGGGCGGTATATAAATCTAATAAAACTTAAACTTAAAACTTAGTATTCATGACTAAATATTGTATCTAACAATTTATGATGAATGTATTTTTACAATGATTATGATGATGATCTATCACTAATGTTGTATGTACACTGAAAGCTTATGCACTGGAAACAAATTCCTTGTGTGTCTAATCATGCTTGGCCAATAAAGAATTCTATTCTGTTTTGTACTGTTCTGTACTATTCTGTTCTGTGAGTTCTGTTCTGTTCTATATGAATGTTTGAATCATTCAAGTGCTTGGTTGTTTTCTTAGTTGGTAACTCATTTGATTAATACAATTTTGAGTTGCTGCTTGATTCCATTCTTGATTTTCTCTTGTTGATGTAACATTTCAGAATTATGTTAGTGAATAGGAGTTGAGGCCGATACAAAAAGGCCTATTTTAAAAGATATAGCGAATTTAAAAAAAAAACATAAGAAATAGGGAAATGTGAGTTAGCATCTGAAAACAATATAGAAATATGCTCTAGTTTAAAACAACCCAGATCAATTTATTTGAAATAACATCATATTAGATTTTGGATTATTTGAAATGACCACTTGATTTACTGTTTCACTATTATGAAAATGGAATTCTTGGCGTATTTCTTTGTCTTTCTTTCCCTTGGCAATAAATCAAGCTTTTTTCAAAAGGCAAATCTGAATCACTGACTCATCTGTAGTCATTTTCCCTTGTTCCTTTTTTATGACATGTAATCAATAACCCTCCTGGTAATAGGAATTCTGTTGTGTTTAAATAAATACAGTATATTGCTTAGTTCATGTATTGTATACCCGTCTTTTTTTTAAATTTTTTTTTTAAATGTTCTAATTTTCCAGCAGTAATGGTCACCAAATTCACATCTTCATTAAGCCCTTAAGGACTGAAACTTTCTTTTAATTAACATTAAAATCAATATGATCCAGTAACACATGACCCAGTATATCTAGGTGATATAGAGGGAGTTTGGGATTCTTGACTATTTGAGCTGTCAGTCTGAAGAAGAAGCTGGCACATAATGGGTTTTCCTACATTAGAAGACTTCTACTGGATGGTCATCTATCACAGGTGGGTTTGGTAGATCTTGTACTGAGATGACCTCTATGGTTCCTTCCAAGTCCATGATTCCATGTTATATTGATAACAACATGAATAGTTAGTTAGGCTTGAACCTGTGATCATGTTAGAAATTATTTTTCAAGGTTGCAGAAGAACTTGCAAAATCCATTCTTCAAAAGATATACGATCTTGCATTCTGTTATAGATGTATTGGAAATTATAATAGAAGCTGTTGCAAGATGCAAGACTTGTGTAATTTCTGGTGACATTTAGTCAACAAACACAGGCTTTAAAGCAGATTTGTAATGAGATCCTAAAATAAACATTGCAAAGCTACAATATCTCCTTGACACTTTTCTGCTTCTTGCGATGCCTTGAAAATATCAGAATGAGTCCTCAGCAGGAAACTCAATGTATTTGATGTGGCAGTTTGTCATAACCTGAGTAATACTTCAAGTACATTGAAGATGATATGCATGCAAAATGTGGGACCGACATTGTTGACGTGGCAGTCCTGGATAATTTTCTGGAAGAAAAATGTTTGCAGTAGTTGAAGAGAAAATTGCATTCTTAACATTATCTTCCAAGAACTATCAAAGAACTGGATGTGAAAGTTAACCCATTTACTTGACTTTTGTGTTCATGTTTGTCAATAGCAATGGTAACTCACTCGCCCCTTCAATTTTATCCATTAAAAAAACCTGAAGTAAATGTGTTATTTCCCCATATGTCTTAAAGTTAAAAGTTAATTTGTTCATGAGTTCAGGTTGTGGTATAGGAATAAAATAATACCCTTTTCAGATTAGCTCTGGAATCCGAAAATCATATCTATGGTTTTGTACTATCAATAGGATATTCCCTTTTTACTTCCTTTTGTATTCATTACTGAATATGTACCACAGAGATAGTCTGCCAGTTGGGATGGTGTTTACAGTGTTGGCCTAGGACTGGAGTGGAATGGGACAACTTGCTATGGCCAACTCACTGCGGCCAACTCACCATGGCCATGGCCAACTCACTGTGGCCAACTCACCATGGCCATGGCCAACTCACCATGGCCAACTCATCAAAGCCAACTTGCATAGACCCAGACTGGAGGCACCAATGATCTATCCTCAGCCATGGAAGTTCACTGGATAATTAAGGAATTATCCCAGAGGGAAGGTCAAAATGGTTGAGATGGTGGATGCAATCAACTCCCACCCTTTTTTGAATGTTACAGACACCCTAGGTGTGACTTTCAGCCAGTCAGTCACTTTCAACCCAACATACTCAATACAATTTATAAGATCCCCATATAAGTCATCTTAAGATGCTGAAAAAACAGATGGGGTTTCAAACCTAAAATAACCATGATAATGATGATGACATAATCTGCAATTATGTCTCTAGACACTTTTACAAAAAAAGGCTATTTAGCAAATTTTCTATCAAAAATCTCTGCTTGGGAAGCACCCAGGACTTCATGCCTGCAAAATGAAACCTAAACTTTATAACTGTGTTTGTGCATATCTCATTCCAGTACCCTTCCATCTATTTCACTTTATCGCTAATGTGCCTTGTGGGAAAAGAGGTTTAGACCATCACTTTATTCCCAATTCAAATCCCAGCTCTGCTTGTCTAAAAAGAAAATCTTCAAGTAATTCTCCTTCTACATTTTGTCAGGAATCTGCATTGAATTGGAAATAGGTGGATGCTCCCTCGCTGTATGCTTGTGTGTTAAATTTTCTCAGATAATGAAAAGGAGCTGCAGATGGAAGCCCAAAACTTGAGGAAATAAAGTTCCAAACATTGAGCCTGAAACTGAGCAGCTTCAGATCAAGTTGATTAAGTTAGCTTACGTTAGCGAGAGAATATTTTTTCTGTTGACAAGATAATTCAGACAAAGTGTAGATGGAGTTTGCTGCCTCCAGCTTGAATGGTCTTTGTGTTTGGGTGCACCCTAGAGATATGTGCTCCTTTTTTTTTGGTCATTTAATTTCCAAGCAATAATATAGCTATCTCTTTTGAAATTACGGTTCCTTCAGGGTATGTATTAATCTAATTTAACATCACACATACTTGGAAAATGGGTTTAGGCCAGTCATAATGGATATTTTGTGCAGAATAAAGTAATCCATAGATACTCCAGACACAATATTTTTCTTATCAGAGAAGAGGAGCCTACAGTGGATTTTAACCACTTGGGATCCTCCTCCTGCTCCAGAAATATATGCCAAAGAATATAGATAAAGACAGCCAAAAAAAGAGAGAAAGAAATAAAATACAAAAAAGATTTTGAGACCCTGGAATGCAGAGAAGAACAACAAAGATGATAAGGGTGTCAGCGCTCCAGTGCTGACATAAGGAAAGAAAGAAGAAGCTTGACTTTTCACCTACTTAATTCCCCTGAAGATACTGTCTCCTAGGAGATGGGAGGGGAGGGGGGACATTCCTGTGAACTGAAGTAGTAGGGATGGGGAGAGTGACTTGGAAGATGGCCAATGAGATGCAGAGAATTGGGGAACGGAAAGGGAGGTTTTGGCAAAGGTTAGTGCTGACTGCGATGGAGTCGGGGATAGATAGTTATGCTCAATAAAGAGAAAATTTCCTCAAAGATTGGCTGTTTGGAAATTCAATTTATTTTGAGATGACATCATAGCCTGACAAAGGGGTCTGGAGGTTAAATCAGGGGTGAAATTCAGCAGGTTCTGACAGGTTTTGAAGAACCGGTAGTGGAAAATTTGAGTAGTTCGGAGAACCAGCAAATACCACCTCTGGCTGGCCCCAGAGTGGGGTGGGAATGGAGGTTTTGCAATATCCTTCCCCCAGGAGTGGAGTGGGAATGGAGATTTTGCAGTATCCTTCCCCTGCCATGCCCACCAAGCCACACCCACAGAACCAGTAGTAAAAAAAAAAAAATGAATTCCACCACTGAGTTAAATCGTATGATGAACAATTGAGAGAGCTAGGTCTATCTAAGCTTATCAAAGGGAATGATTAGGAGGTACATGATAGGTATCTTCCAATACCTGAGAGGCTGTCACAGACAAGAGAGGGTTGGCTTATTCTCCAAAGCACCTAAGGGCAGGACAGAAGTGATGGCTGGAAGCTTGTTACAGAGAGATATAACCAGAAGTGAGGAGACATTTTCTGAGTGTGAGAACAATTAATCAATGGAATAACTTGCCTCCTGGAGTTGAGGATGTGGCCATCGTTGGAGTTTTGCAAAAATAACCATTTGACCAGGATGGTATAAGGTTTCCTGCCTTGAGCAGGGGGTTGGACTAGAAGACCTCTGAGGCCCCTTCCAACCTTAGGATTCTATTTTCTAAGAATAAAAGAAGGCTTGTGGATCTCATTTAGAATAATGAACCAGCAACTCAGCTGTAAAAAGATCAGAGCCTCTGCACTTTGTTAAATGCAAAACTAGTGCTTTGTCCTTTGTAAAAATACGTAGTAACTAGCAATGGTTTGTTCTCATACTGGTATAAATCACTTGAATTCTTGACTAGCCTCTGAGAGTTGAGATGGTTTCTATAACATTTCTGTGCAATTTAAGAGGTTTAGACAGTGGTGAAATCTGAACCGGTTTACTACCGGTTTGCTGGCCATGCATGCGTGCTGTGCGCGCTCTGCATGCTTGGAGGATTGGGAAGGTAAGTAGAACAGCGAGGTGGAGATCAGCTGTGCAGCACAATTTAGCTTTGCTAGAAAACAGGATTTCCTGCTTTGTAGCAAAGCTAACCATGCGAAACAGCTGATTGTCGGAAATACTGGTTTGCCCGAACCGATAGCTTTTTTTTTAACGGTAGCATTTCATCCCTGGTTTTAGAGTTTGCATGCAGTTGACTTCTAGGGAATGTGCAATATCCCCTTTAAAAAAATTATCATTGAAGTTTGGGGAAGTTATCATTGAAGTTTGGGGAAGGGAAAAGAGGATACTTTTTTGTAAATTATCCAATACTTAATTTCTGGTCCTTGCTTTTCTCATACTAGAAAGTATCTTTTTTTTTTTTACCTGTTTCCTACCCCAGTGGCTGACTGGGGTGATTGATTTTAATTATTTGTGATGGGATTTTCTTTTTTCTATCCATATAAATCTCTCTTCATTCTTGATCATGGACTGATCATACAGAATAATGTATGAAGTGGTAATTCACCTAGGTAGCAGCACCTAGCTGATATATAATGAGCTCAGAGAATGAACAAGGTTGGACTTTGTTATTATTTGGATGGGAGACCATGAAATTTTAAATTTTACTTTCCTAGCCTAAAATGTGAAAAAGAAAAATGGAAAGAGGCAAGGACAATTATTTGTTTATATATATATATATATATATATATATATATATATATGTATGTATGTATGTATGTATGTATGTATGTATGTATGTATGTATGTATATATATATATATATATATATATATATATATATATATATATATATATATATATATATATATATGTTTTCTGAGGTTTTCGCGGGTGTTTTTTATGTAGGTCTTTTGACTACCAAATTTGACTACCAAACCAAATTAACCAACCTACTCCAAGCCTCCACATACAAACCCCTAAACACAGACCCCACCACCTACCTGGAAAAAGACACCAGATCCAAAATAAAAGTCTCCCCCATCAGCGAAGAGATCCAGCAAAGAATCATTCCCAGAGAGAAATCATCCAGATGCCCTAAGCTCTATGGTCTCCCCAAGATACACAAAGAAGGAACCCCACTTAGACCCATAGTCAGCTCCATAGGCTCACCTCTACAAAACTTAGCCAAATTTCTCGCCAAACAACTACAGCCCTATGCAGAATCCATCACCTCACACGTAAAAAACTCATTCCAGTTCATAGACATCATAAAGAAACAAAACTTACAGCCCAGTGACCTACTCGTGAGCTTCGATGTCATATCCCTCTTTACCCAAGTACCAATCAAAGAAGCCTTGACAGTTATTCAAAACAAATATAACCCCCCCAAGCACATCCTCGATCTGACCAACCACTGCCTATCCAACACATACTTCATCTATAACGGACAAAAATACAAACAAATAGAAGGAGCACCCATGGGATCACCTCTCTCACCTGTCATTGCCAACCTCTATATGGAGCACTTTGAAACCCAAGCTCTAGAAAAATCCGATCACAAACCGAAACTCTGGCTCAGATACCTAGACGACACCTTCATAATCTGGCCACATGGGAAAGAAAAACTGGACAACTTCCTCACACACCTCAACAGCCTACACCCCAAAATACAGTTCACCATGGAAACCGAAGCAAACAACCAACTTCCCTTCCTGGATGTCTTAGTCTACAGGAAATCCGATGGCTCCCTAGGACACACTATCTACCAGAAGAAAACACACACAAACCGCTATCTGCATGCACTCTCACACCACCATCCAGCCCAAATCAACTCTGTAGCCAAGACACTCATCTACAGAACTAAATGCTTAGCTGACGAACAACACCTAAAAACCGAACTACACACTCTCACTAACGTACTAACATCCAATGGATTCCAAAGAAATAAGATTACCAACCTAATCCAAAAAGAAACCCCCACTAAAATTCAAGACAGAGAACAAGAAAACGGCAAAGCCCTCCTCCCATACATAAAAGGCACCACAGACAGAATAAGCAAAATCCTCCAGAAACATAACATCAAGACAGCATTCTGCACAAACCAAAAAATATCCACTATCCTGAGGAACCCCCAAAACAAAATTGAGTTAGAAAATCAAGGAGTATATGAAATCCCATGCACCGCCTGCCCCACCACATACATCGGACAAACCAACAGAAGAATAAGTGCACGCATTGAAGAACACAAAAACTCAGTCAAAAAAGAGGAACCAACTTCTTCCCTAGTCCAACACTTTAAAGCCACAGGACATGAAATTGACTTTAAAAAGACCAGAACTATCGCCAAAACTGAACACTTTAATGACAGAATAATCAGAGAAGCCATCGAGATAGAAAAACGCCCACACAGCATGAACAAATGAGACGATACCTCCCGCCTGCCAGCCATTTGGAAACCCGCCTTTATTGACAAACAAGTCCCTAACACGATGAATGATACCAGACCCACACTCACAAGAGCCACACAGGATGTCACCACCACACGTCCATGCAGAAAGCAGACTCAAACCCACATTGATAATGAAACACGACCAAGGACCAGAAGCCAGACCGCAGCTGCATCATTAGCCACTTTTAACCCCTCCAATCCATACATGAATCAGACCAACACCCTCCATGAAAATCTCTCACAACCACAAACACGAAGCCAAACAACAACGCAGCTCACCAGCTCAAATCCCCCTGCAACTCAGACTAAGCCGAGCACAACCAAGCCCCCACCCAAACAGAACACACCCCCAGCCAATCAGAGCACAACCAACCCCCCATCCAATCAGAGCACAGCAAGCCCCTAACCAATCAAAACACACCTCCACCCAATCAGAACACAGCCAAGCTCCCACCCAATCAGCTCACACCCCCACTAGCAGTTAAAAGGAAGGGTCAGCTGCAATCTCACATTGCTCCTGGGATCACGAAGCTGAGAACACTACCCTGAAGATGACGAATGAGACTTTGTCAAAACGTCACCAAGATATTTCCAATTCTACGCGGGAGAAGACCCGAATAACCAAAGACCTATATATATATATATATATATATATATATATATATATATATATATATATATATATATATATATATATATATATATATATATATAAATATATTACACCATATTAAGTTCTTTATATTTGTAACATTTCTACACAGCCCAAAATCCCTCTAGGAGGAGATGGGCGGTTTCAAAATTTGACAAGTAAGAAAATGATAAATAAACAGTAAATAATTCTTTACTCTTGCTGTATCCATGACATTAAAAGTTGTGCTTGATTCAAGGAAGCTAAACATCATTTTATGGTGGTTGTTTTATGTAAAGCACACTCGACTAGATGGTGCATCTGGTGCTGCAGTTAGGAATATGTAGCTTGAAGTGGACATATGTAGTTCAAACCTTACATGAGCAATGAATTCTCTGGATGGCTTTAAGCAAGCTGTAGTTTCCATCCTGTCCTCTATAATGAAACAAAATTACTAGATGTGCTTCACAAGGTTTTCATATGGATTGGTGACCGTGAATCTAAATCAGAGCTGTCCAGATTTTTTCTGTAATGGGAAATTGGCAAGCAAAGCCTACAGTTAACTTGCTTGAAGTGTTAACTGTTCACCAGCTATACGCTGAATGACTAAATGTCAGCATTTAGATGTCTATGTTTTCACCCATATAGAATAGAATAGAATAGGATAGGATAGGATAGGATAGGATAGGATAGGATAGGATAGGGATAGGGATAGGGATAGGGATAGGGATAGGGATAGGGATAGGGATAGGGATAGGGATAGGATAGGATAGGATAGGATAGGATAGGATAGGATAGGATAGGATAGGGATAGGGATAGGATAGGATAGGATAGGATAGGATAGGATAGGATAGGATAGGATAGGATAGGATAGGGATAGGGATAGGGATAGGATAGGGATAGGGATAGGGATAGGGATAGGGATAGGATAGGATAGGATAGGATAGGATAGGATAGGATAGGATAGGATAGGATTCTTTATTGGCCAAGTGTGATTGGACACACAAGGAATTTGTCTTAGGTGCATACGCTGTCAGGGTACATAAGGAGAATAAAATACATTCATCAAGAATAAAGAGATACAACACTTAGTGATAGTAAAGGTTACTAATAAGCTATCAAATCATACTAGGAAACAAGTAAAATAATATAAATCAAAAGATGTAAGCACGACAGCTCCCTAGATAGCTCAGTGGCTAAGATGCTGAGTTTGTCGATCAGAAAGGTCGGCAGTTCGAATCCCTAGTATAGGTCTCCTGTGCGAGTAGGGGATTGGACTAGATGGCCTCCAAGGTCCCTTCCAACTCTATTATTGTTACATGGTTATAGTAATAAGTGGAAAGAGATAATAGTATACTAGTAAGATATTAGTAAAATACTAGTAAGGAAGAGGAGAATAATGGGAGGGAGCATCCTGCTTCCCTTTCGCCTTTCAGCTCCAATCCAGGAGCTCTCAAGCAGTCGCATTCACGACAAACCATTTTATACCAAATTTATATTTCGCTGATAAAGAAATAAAGGGAGACTAGTTTAGATCTATTTCAAGCTATTTAGCTCTCATCAGCTAGCCACACCCTTACTTGGATTCGAACTTGGGTTGCCTGCATATTAAGCAGTTGTATTAACCTCTGAGCCACAAGTTCTCCTTCCTTTATCAGCTTGAACCAGGAAAGAGATTAAGTGTTTTTCTATCAAAGCACCTGGTCTACCCCAATATGGGAGGGAGCATCCTGCTTCCCTTTCGCCTTTAATCTCTCCCCTGGTTCAAGCTGATAAAGGGAGGAGAACTTGTGGCTCAGAGGTAAATACAACTGCCTAATATGCAGGCAACCCAAGTTTGAATCCCAATAAGGGTATGGTTAGCTGATGAGAGCTAAATAGCTTGAAATAGGTCTATACTAGTCTCCCTTTATTTCTTTACCAGCAAATATTGTATATACACACATACACACATATACATATGCACACTAAAAGGATAGTAAATGAAATACTCTTATTACAAGCATTTCCTGATCTTTCTGACATACAGGAAATATGGGTGACCATAACCTTTGCGAAGCCTTTCCTTTCCTCCAATTTCCTCCCATGGCAGAAATGCAAGGGAGTGCAGTCTGGTTTTTCACAGTGTCAGCTTTGTATCCCTCTCAGACACTGAAATGGCAAAAATGACTTTCAGAGAGACAACATGTGGAATAGATTTAATCTTGCATGTATCCATGACTAAAAGATATTTCGTATAATAAGAATATTGAATCACAAGGCTTGAAGGGGCCTCAGTGGTCTTTTAGTTCAACCCCCTTACTCAGAGCAGGAGACCTTGCAACAACAATGGTTGCCCAGTCTATTTTTGAAAACCTCCAGTGATGGGGCACCCAGAACTACTCCACTGATTAATTGTTCTCACCATCAAAAAACATCTCTTCACTTGTAGGTTGGATGCAGGGATGGTATTCGCTTACCTTCGCTACTGGGTCGCAAATGTGAGAGCGCATGCACCTCTCCGTATGCACAGGCCCTTCTGCACATGCGCAGAGCATCAAAAATGTGGAAAAATGGAATGTGATGATGTCTAGATGGGTGAGCAGAGCCTCCTGCAGCCGCCACTACCAGTGTGCAACCAGATATAACCAGCTGAATACAACCACTGGTTGGATGTCTCTTTAACAAGTTTCCATGCTCATCGTTCAAATTTTCTTTATATTTCTTTTTTTTTAAAGATCATTTAGATTGTAGGCCTACCCCATTGCCAAAATGACTTTTCATGCCCTTACAGTCTCAGCTATTAGCATCCTTAACTTCCCTTTTAGAGTCACTGATTTGGTTTTGCATCATGTTTCTCCCAGATGGAGTCTATTAGCTCAATCTCCTGTGGCACTAATCATCTGTTTCACTCTTTGTAACATGAACAGGTCAAATAACTTATTATCGAGGTGGTCTCCAATGAAATTATAACCCTTTATCTGTGGCTCAATACCCTTTCTGCGAACTGTACTCATGGATTGATGGTGATTACCGCTATGTACAGTCAGAACTGCTTTTTTTTTTAATGAAATGTTCTATTTTGTTCAACTTTACATTTGAATCCCTATTGTTATTCACATCATTTCCTAGGTCTTTTGTGTCGATCGTTTGCACTTGTAAGAGAGAACAGACCCATGGGAATCGCTATTCAAACGGTCCTAATCAGGGGTGAAATCCAGCAGGTTCTGACAGGTTCTGCAGAACCGGTAGCGGAAATTTTGAGCAGTTCGGAGAACCGGTAGTGGAAATTTTGAGTAGTTCGGAGTGGGGTGGGAATGGAGATTTTGCAATATCTTTCCCCCAGGAGTGGGGTGGGAATGAGGATTTTGCAGTATCCTTCCCCTGCCATGCCCACCAAGCCACACCACACCCACCAAGCCACGCCCACATAACCGGTAGTAAAAAAATTTGGATTTCACCACTGCCGTGGAACTTTCTGGAATGTCCTTCAGTTTCCTGAAGAGCTCAGTTGGACAACAATTAATAACTGCAATAGCGACACTGTGTCTTCATTTACAGTTCTTACTGTGAAAAGACAGAAGCCAAGATGGAGTCTTAGCAGCATTTCGTCATCTTTGCTCTTCTAATTTAGGCAGAAACTTAAAGGGGGAAAGATTTACCATACAGCTTGGTAAGAACGCAAGGATCTTGAACTTGATCCCAAAGCACTTTCTCTTTCCATGCCTCATTGCTGTGTTCTCTCTCGGTGGGTCATCCCTCTCCCTCCTTCATTCTCTGGCACTCTACAGCCCCATATGAAGAAGGGGGAAAAGAGCTCATTGGCATTAGACTAAATGCTGATAGGAGCTACAAGCTGTGAATCCCCCACTCCAGATCTAAATAAAGCACTGAACGATAAAAACAGAGAAGAAATAGCACAGCAGGTAAATCCATAATCATTTTGGAAAGCAACACCATTCTTTTTTCTTTTTCTTTCTTTCTTTCTTTCTTTCTTTCTTTCTTTCTTTCTTTCTTTCTTTCTTTCTTTCTTTCTTTCTTTCTTTCTTTCTTTCTTTCTTTCTTTCTTTCTTTTACTGTTACACAATTATTCTGCATGGGTGCAACCGGGGGTATGTTGTGGAACATTTTTTTAGGATTCTTCAGAGTATTTAAAAGAGATGCTTTGCAAAGTCATTTAGTGAGGGCAAACGATCTCTCTCTTCAACACACGAAAGCTAGTTATTCGGAAAAAAACACTTTGAAGATCATCTCAGGCTATGTACTTTTTATGAGCGCTTCCTAGCAGAGATGCTGTCTGCATTCGAACTTGTGCACAGGCAGTTGGGCTCATCTTTGAAGCAGCTGTGCAAATCTTTCAGAAGATGTCATTGCTTTGGTACTCTGAGGAACACCTCTTGAATCTTCGGCAAAACCCTACAACCCCAACACCCTTACACCAGTGGTGAAATCCAAATTTCTTAACTACTGGTTCTGTGGACATGGCTTGGTGGGCATGATGTGTCTTGGTGGGCATGTCTTGGTGGGCATGGCAGGGGAAGGATACTGCAAAATCTCCATTCCCACCTCATTCCAGGCAGTGGTGGGATTCAAATAATTTAACAACCGGTTCTCTGCCTTAATGATTTCTTCCAACAACCAGTTCACCAAACTGCTCAGAAAGTTAACAACCGGTTCTCCTGAAGTCGTGCAAACTGACTGAATCCCACTACTGACTCCAGGGGAAGGATACTGCAAAAACTCCATTCCCTCCCCACTCCAGGGGAAGGATACTGCAAAATCTCCATTCCCACCCCACTCCAGGGGAAGGATACCCCAAAATCCCCATTCCCTCCCCACTCCTGGGGCCAGCCAGAAGTGGTATTTGCCGGTTCTCCGAACTACTCAAAATTTCCGCTACTGGTTCTCCAGAACCTGTCAGAACCTGCTGGATTTCACCCCTGCCTTGCACCCAATTATGTGGTCCATGAATGAACCACACCTGCCTTGCACCCAGACAGTGGTCCATGAATGAACCAAGAGCTTTTTAACAGGAAATTATCTGAAATTCAGTATATAGGGGCATCCCTATGCAGAGCAACTTCACTTCCATGTCTCATTTCCATCTACTGCTTTGAAAAAAGAAGTCAGATGTTTACATGAAAGTTTAGCTGAATCCAGGCATGGGAGAGATCACTGTAAGTCTTTGATTTTTCCATCTATGCCCATTCCAAGGATTTTTGGGAGGAGTTGGTTTTTCTGGAGTACATAGTGTTGGTTGGCTAAATTAACTGCTTCCCGATGCCTGGATACACCAGCTGCTTCAATGAAGTGCTGATATGGCTGACCTCTACTGTCATATTAACTCCCTGATTGCTGTGGGTGATTTGTAGGTTCAGGGCTTGTTGGAACCTGTCCACCTTGGCTGCAATTTCATTTAATGATTGCAATATAAAAATCAAAGTTTCTGCAGACAGAAGGCAAGCCTTCTGGAAAGATTTAGTGATATAGTTATTATGGGGGGCACCAGACCAGGAGCTTTCTCCAGGAATTTTGTTCCTTGCTTTGGGGGATGGTTGGGACAGCGTCATTGGAGTGTTGAAGAGTTGACCAATGTTCGGGCCTGGTCCTATGTTATTATAGTCTTTGGAGGTGAAGGCCATGGATCTATTGCTTTTATTTTTAGTTGTCTCTGTGTTGGGGAGGTAGAAGTTGATCCACATATGCTTTTCTGTCTTTATGGGTTCCAGTAACTTTGCTAGGGTTTGTCCAGGTTTTTTTCTAGCCCTTGAGAGGGCAGTTCCAAGAGCATCAGGTTAAGCCAGAAGTGATAAGGCCTATGTCAACCCTGAAGATGACATATGTGTAGCCATTTTATATTGTCTATTCTTTTCTTAGCTTTTAGGTTTGCTAGTAAAGGAATTCAGGCTTACCACTCTCTAACTGAGGCCTCAGGGGGGATGTTTCTGTTTTTTGCTTTTTATTGGGTGTAATTCTGGATCCAAGTCAGAGTTGCAATTGCACCAAGTCCTTTGCCAATTTGATATGTTCCTAATAAATCGACTTTAATGGAAAATGGATGCCTTGGATTTTATTTCATGGGACATGTTACTTGGAAGCTTGACAGTCTATTAGAACCTGAGAGCATAATTTTCAAAGCTGCTAGTGTCATTTTGGCTTCTCTCTCAGCAAGGGAGAAGTTCCATAGGTAAGAGGGAAATACAATTGTGAACCAACGTTTGCAACTATATAAACAGGGATCAGACTTTGCCAAAGAACTAAAGATATAGTTGGATTTTTCCTTGGATTTGATTTAGAAATTTGTTAAATTCCAGTCAAACTTTGGGTACAATCCCATGAGCACCCACCAAAGTTACTTTTGTAATGTCTACAAAAGGAGAGCCAGCATTTCAACAGCTACCTTTATGATCTACCATACACAATTTTATCTATTGTATGTAGGCTGCCTCAATGCAGACAATTGCATCAAGTATGTGATTGATGGTGAATAACCAACCCGGTCTAGGTGAGATCAGTCCAAGGGAAATGTTCTTGATGGCCTAAGCAAGGCTCTGGAGCATTTTACAAGATTGGACTGGTATACTATCTATAACCTTAGCTGGACAATGTGGACTTTGGAGGTGGGAGTGAAGTGGGCAGAGGAATAGGTGAAGTTGCAATGCAATGACCATTCAGTCTAATTTCAAGATCTCAACAAGCTTAATTTCATTCTTCATTCTTGTCATTATTTTTCCTTATGTTTCTACGTGTAGGTTGACATCATTCATTCAGATCCCCCCACCCCAATTTATATGGTTATTATTGGGTCTGTCATCTGCACCTCTATAACAGTCTGGTTTGGCTCTGCAACCCAACAAGACAGAAACAGGCTTCAGAGGATAAGAACTGCAGAAAAAAACAATGGCTACCAACCTGCCTTCCATTGAGGACCTGTATACTGCACGAGTCAAAAAGAGGGCTGTGAAAATATTTACAGACCCCTCGCATCCTGGACATAAACTGTTTCAACTCCTATCCTCAAAACGATGCTATAGAGCACTGCACACCAGAACAACTAGACACAAGAACAGTTTTTCCCCGAATGCCATCACTCTGCTAAACAAACAATTCCCTCAACACTGTCAAACTATTTACTAAGTCTGCACTACTATTAATCTTCCCATCGTTCCCATTACCCATCTCCTTCCACTTATGACTGGTATGATAATTTTGTTGCTTGTATCCTTACAATTTATATTGATATTGTTTCCTGATTGTTTATTTGTACCCTATGACCATCATTAAATGTTGTACCTTATGATTTTTGACAAATGTATCTTTTATTTTTATGTACACCGAGAGCATATGCCCCAAAGACAAATTCCTTGTGTGTCCAATCACACTTGTCCAATAAAAAATTCTATTCTATTCTATTCTATTCTATTCTATTCTATTCTATTCTATTCTATTCTATTCTATTCTATTCTATTCTATTCTATTCTATTCTATTCTATTCTATTCTATATGGTTACTGCTATATTTTAGGAATGTTTTGACTGGTTTTAATATGTCCAAGGACATTTTAATTTTTGTTTATGTAACTTGTAAGCTGCTGAAAATAATTTCACTGCAGAAGAGTAGAAGCATAATAAAAAAAAAAACTTCCAGCAAGGACCATCGTTATGAAAAGTTTAAGGTCAGAACAAGTTCGTTATTGTGTTATGTTTAAACTGAACTTTGAAATATTAGTGAGTATTAACTATCCATTTCCACTAGGAATTTGGCTGGTCCTCTTTTTTTTTCTTTTATCTCTTTGTTTTGAGCATATACTAAGACAGATGCTTTTGCGAGAGCCATCTGTTTAAGAAGTCATAATAACGATGCAGTTGGGGCATGCAGAATGAATTAAATATAGAATGAAGCCATAATATCTAGGACTAGAAATTCGGGACTAGCTTGTTCTTTTTCCATGCTTCATTCTTGCTGTGAAATTCTAGGAGTGGCTGTTAATTTTCTGGGTCTTCCCGAATTCCACAGTACTCAGGTCATAGATTTGAAAGTAATCCCATCTGTTTCATTCTGTAATCCCCATCAGTCCCAACTAGCTAGTTAAGCAGAAGGATTTCTGTGGTAGAAAGATTGGGAAAACTAAATTGGGGGACACTTGGCTGAAGCCATACCGATGAAGATAAAACAATGACCTTACTTGGTTTAAAGACAGTTTCCCCCCCCCCCACCATCACTCTGCTAAACAACTAATTCCCACAACACTGTCTTATGCCCTGGGATCAGGTGTGAAATCCAGCAGGTTCTGACAGGTTCTGGAGAACTGGTAGAAGAAATTTTGAGCAGTTTGGAGAACTGGCAAATACCACCTCTGGCTGGCCCCAGAGTGGGGTGGCAATGGAGATTTTGTAATATTCTTCCCCCAGGAGTGCGGAGGGAATGGGGGTTTTGCAGTATCCTTCCCATGGAGTGGAGTGGGAATGGGGATTTTGCAGTATCCTTTCTCTACCATGCCCACCAAGCCACGCCCTCAGAACTGGTAGTAAAATCTTTTGGATTTCACTGCCTGGGATGGCAAACAACCTAGTGGGACTGTATTATTACTATCCTTCTCATTTTTCCTATCACCTATTTCCTTAGCTTCTTGTGACCATAACTTTATTGTTTGTTTATGGAGATTCTCAGTCATTCAGGTCACGGTTATCCCAAAGTTGCTTTTTCAAGAGGCAAGTGGACTTTCTGTTTTTTCTTTGGAGATTTTTCCCTTCTCATCCAAGAAGCTGCTTCAGCTCTGACTGGATAGTGGGGAATGGAAGGATGTATACTTGCTAAAAGAATGCAAATGACCAGCTGTCTGTAAGGAGTATAAATCCTTCCGTTCCCCACCATTTAGTCAGAGCTGAAGAAGCTTCTTGGATGAGAAGCGAAACGTCTTCAAAGAAAAACCAGAAAGTCTGGTTGCCTCTTGAAAAAGCACCTTTGGGACAACTTTGTTCTTTGTATCTTATGATTGATATTGTTTGTTTTTATTTAGTATCCTATTATGATTTATGTTTGCTTACTTAGTATCCTATGACTATCACTGAGTTTGGACTTTCTGATTTATGATGACTGCATTTTATGAATATGATCATGATTTATCACTTGTTGGTAGACTGAGAGTTTATGCACAAATTCCTTGTGTGTCCATTCATATTTGACCAATAAAGAATTATATTCTATTCTAATAAAATAAAACTTCCTATGTTTTTCAGAAGCCAACAAATCCATGCTGGTACATAAGAAACTATAGAACAGAATAGAATTTTTTATTGGCCAAGTGTGATTGGACACACAAAGAATTTGTCTTGGTGCATATGCTCTCAGTGTACATAAAAGAAAAGATACGTTCATCAAGAATCATAAGGCACAACACTTAAAGATAGATAGATAATTGTTTTCACAGATTAAATTTTTGTCTTCTTGTACAACTAAGGCTCCTTCTTGTACATTTTGCTAGCTTCCTGCGTGCAAAAGGTTGGGGAAAAAAATGCCGTGTTGCTTTACAGAAAGCAATGCCATGCCATGGACGAAAAGAGAATCTCAGCTCTATGCTATCTAAAACATCGAAAGCCCATAGGTCTCTTTTTCCTCCTGGTGTTTCCTTTAGCTAGAAATCAAGAGAAATGCCTCTACATTCTTAAACCTGGGCATTTTTAAGTCTAAGTACTATGTACCAATTGGGATGTGGATTTAGTTCGGAACAATTCATCTGAAACAGATATTTCTCTTGCCTTCCTGAGGGATTTATTTGTGAAACTAGCCATCTATTAACATTATCTTGGGACTCTGCATGGTGAGAATAGATACTATAAATCTTAGTTGTATAAAGAGCTAGAAGCTATAAGGTTTTACTGGGCAGCAAATACAACACTCCACTACGTTCAGACTTGTTTATTTTATCTAGCTGTCACTGAGATAACCTTGAATGAAGCGCCTATGCGTCTTAGGGAGACACCTTTAAAATATACAGACAGGCTCCATGCTTATGTATAGAGTTTCTTGGCTTAAAGCTACTAATGGTATGCACCGATTAAGTGAGAGAATTATTATTTTTGTAGATTGCTGTGAGACTCATGTTAGATCTTCATGGCAATAATAAATGTTCACCTTCAGTGAGGAAATTTGGATTGAAAAATGCAAGATAACTCAAAGCTGTTTACATTAATTCTGATATTTACCTGTTGGATATTTAGAATGTAATTAGCTGTGGAGGGATTGCAATTATCTCCCACACAATTATCCGGGAGTAAGTCCAACTGAACTCCATGGGGATTGTATTTGATTAAAAATGCATAATGTGGTGCTGTTAGCATCTCTGAGTGTCAGTTCCTCAAGTTTATGGAGATGTTATAGTGCTTTTGCTTTACTCCAACTAACTCTCCATTGGTTTTAAATTGGTTTTAAATCTATTAAAATACAGCTGTAATCTCCTAAATGGATTCATATATATGCATGGATTACTGATATTGGTCCACTGCTGAGAAATATAGTAGCGTCGCTAGGGCTTGACTGATGACAAGGTTGGAAGAAATAAAGGTGGTTGTTGAAATCTCAAAGCCTGCCTTGTATCCACTCAAAAGAGGTCCCCAGTAGCCTTGTTCCATTCCAAAGAAGTATCATACAGAGAAGGTGACTGAATACCAGGGGGTATTCACTTACTTTCCTTACCAGTTCGAAAATGGGAGCATGCTCGCACCCGTGCTCATTTTGCTCGTACTTGTGCTCACTTTGCTTTCACACGCGCTTGCGCGCATGTCCACACATGCACCCAGCCTTCTGTACATGTGCTTTGCTGGTGCATGCATTGTCTGTGTATGCACCCGGCCTCAAAAATATGCCTAAATAGGATGGCATAGAGGCGGTGCGGGTGGGCAGACCCACTCATGATTTCCGCTAACTGGTTCAGGAGAACCGGTCCGAACCGGCTGAATGCTACCTCTACTGAATACATCTGAAAATGTTTCTATAGGATTTTTGGACAACATTTTTTTTTATCAAGGTGGTTTATAAAAGAAAATGATTCATAACATAAAAGTAATAGAAATATGCAACCATTTAGCTAAAACTCAACCTGCAGGTCATTGTCCCTTAAATCAGTAAAACATATGTGATTTGTAAAAAAAAACCAAAGAGGTTCCACCAATACGGCCGTGCCATATTTCTCATACAAGGACACAAAGTCTGGGCTTTGGCAGTAGGGAGAAAGAAGAACAGCTTACCGTAATTCCTTCTTTGTATCTGTTTTTTATGCAAAAGGAATAAACAGCCCAGAAGCAGAAGTGAGGGACATAGAGCAAGGTATATGAGTCAAAATAGGCAAGGAATTAGTAAAAGAATACCTATTCACCATGGATGAGGGCAAACCACCTGGGCCAGATGGTTTACATTGCAGGGTTTTGAAGGGGCTGGCAGATGTAATTTCAGAGCCACTGAATGTAATCTTTCAAAGCTCATGTAGCACAGGTGAAATACCAGAGGACTGGAAAAGAGCTGGTGTGGTTCCAATCTACAAAAAGAGGGAAAAATGGATCCAGGAAATTGCAGATCAATCAGGTTTACATCGATACCTGGGAAAATCCTGAAAAAATAATCAAGTGGAGGATTTGTGAGCACCTAGAAACAAACTAGGTAATTATCAGAAGCCAGCATGGATTTGTTAAAAACAGATCCTGCTTTTTATTGCCTTTTTTTTAAAAAAAATAAAGTGACTAAATTAGTGAACTACAAAAATGCTATGGACATAATATACTTGGATTTCAGAAAGACATTTGACAAAATCGACCACAACCTACTTCTTGGTATGGAGTAACAATATGGCTACAAACAAGAAAAAATCAATGTGTGAAACTTCATTTGCTTAACAACTGTGTGATTTAACTACCACCATATATAGCAACTGAGGTTCCGGTCCCAATTTTGGTTGTAAGTCAAGGACTGCTTGTAGCATAATATGGAAAGAGAATAATGAGGAAAGTGTCTGTATTATAAAATGAATTCAGTTCTCAACCACGCACAGTCTCCCTACGCACAGTCACTCAGGCGCTCGTCACGTCTCGCTTGGACTACTGTAATGCTCTCTACATGGGGCTCCCCTTGGGATGCATCCGGAGGCTTCAGCTGGTACAGAATGCGGCTGCGCGGGGGATTATGGGAGCGACAGGGCGCTCCCATGTGACACCTCTCCTGCGTGAGCTGCATTGGTTGCCGGTTGATTTCCGGGTGCGTTTCAAGGTGTTGGTAATCACCTTTAAAGCGCTCCATGGTTTAGGACCAGGGTACTTACGGGACTGCCTTCTGCCACCTATTGCCTCCCACCGGCCGGTTCGCTCCCACAGAGAGGGCCTCCTCAGGGTGCTGTCAGCCAGACAGTGCCGGCTGGCGACCCCCAGGGGGAGAGCATTCTCTGTGGTAGCCCCCACCCTCTGGAACGATCTCCCTCCAGACCTGAGGACTATCGCTGACCTCCGGTCCTTTCATCGGGCTTTGAAGACTCATCTCTTCCAACTTGCCTGATCCCTCCTATTTTTAAATATTTTAAATGCTTTTAAATTTTTAGAGTCTTAGAGTTTTTATTCGGTTTATATTTTCAGCCTAAATTTATATTGATTTTAGTACGTTTTAACTTATTGTATTGTATTGGTTTTAAATTGGCTGTTCACCGCCCTGAGTCCGGAAGGAGAAGGGCGGTATAGAAATTTAATAAATAAATAAATAAATAAATAAACCAAAACCCAGCTGCAGGATCATACATTCCAAATTTCAGACCTACTAAATTTTTTAAAAAAATATTTTATTAATTTTCAATAATTAAAATACAAAAAGAAATAATTTTTGTACATAACTGTAACCATTTACATGACATATTACTATAGTTTACTTATACACAGATATGTCTGCCACATATAAAGGCTACATTTACAATAAACTATTATGCTATATCACCTACCGTATTTTTCGGAGTATAAGATGCACCAGACTATAAGACACACCTACCTTTTTTGGTGAGGAAAACAAGAAAAAGAAATCTGCCTCTGACACTCAGCAATTATGCCTCATTGCAGCAAACAGCAAACAGCCTGCTTTACTTTCATTTTCGTTTTCAGCATAGCTTGAAATGAAAAAAAATATCTGCTCCAGCAATTTACCTCCTTGCAGCAAGCAGCAGAGGCCCACGCAAAACAGCTGAGAGTCGGGAGGCCGATCCAATCAACTTGGGTTAATTAGGCTGTGCTGAAGCTGAAAGGAGCTGTTTCTTCTTGCTGCTTGTTGCAAGGAGGTAACTGCTGGGAGGCAGAGGTGTGTCGTGGGGGCCAGTAGATGGGCGGGGGCTTCATTCGGTGTATAAGACGCACCTAAATTTTCATCCCCTTTTAGGGGGTGAAAAAGGTGTGCCTTATACTCTGAAAAATACTTCATTCTTATTCATCTACCCAAAAAGTTAGGAAAAGTTTATGGAATATGCTTGTTTTTAACTACTTAATAATAACTCCTCTATTACCCAGTTTTGTTTCCTGAAATACATCTACTTGCATTCCATTAAAAATGTGAAGATTTTTTTCCTCATTAAGAATAGCAGTTAAACTGTTGGGCTGACATTTGAGGGATCCAGGATGAAATTCACCCTCAGCCACAGAAACATTGGGCTAGTTACTCTCTTAGCCCAACAAATCAACTGATCAATAATATTTTTTTGTTGGAGAATTAATTATAAGATACTTAGAAACATATGCAATTTGAAAAATAGCTACGTTTATATTTATTTATTTATTTATTTATGAATTAGGGCGGTGTACACTCAGGGCGGTGTACAGCCACAATAAAACAACATATATTACAAAATTTAAAACAATTTAAAAGCATATTAAATAATTTGGCCCCCCGATTAAAACTCAAGACTAAAACTACATTCAAATTCATTTTTCAGCCAGCCCAGCGTGTTGGAATGGTCTTAAGGGCATGGCGAAAGGTACGTAGGTCAGGAATCATACGTATCACCGGGGGCAGTTTATTCCAGAGGGCAGGTGCCCCCACAGAGAAGGCTCTCCCCCTGGGGGTCGCCAGACGGCATTGTTTAACTGACGGCGCCCTGAAGAGTCCCTCTCTGTGGGAGCGTATATGTATGTGGGGAATCTGCAGGGTGTCAAAAAAGTCAAGATGGCAGCCACCACCACTTGATCAAAGACCCACCCTTTCTATGCATGTTGTGATGCACATAGAAAAGAGGAGCAGCTTTGACCGAAACTCTATGATTGCCCCCTTGACTTTTTTGTTCCCCTCCCTGTGGACACACTTGTATGTTGATTTGGGAAGTCTGACTTGGTTAAGTTCATTGAAATCTACATTCGGATCTAGGAAAACTAAATCAGGAAGATTTGCTTAAAAGTGTCAATAGAATGACACTTTTGCATCCATATTGACTCAAATTGCATCCATATTGTAACTACAGTATATGGGTTTATGGGGGAATTAGATAGATCTGGTTTAATGTCAATGTACTGACTGATGAACCCAACCAAAGCAAGCACTTTTGAAATTTTCAGATGTCTGAATGCAAAACTTTACTGAGTACATCATTTCGGCACTGATGAAGGCAAAACCAGCTCTACCTAATTCCCGTGCAAACCCACATTGTTACAATATGGATTTCCCCCTCCCCCTATCAGTGCAGGTCACATTGTACAATTAATTGTCATTATTTTGTTATGAGAAGAAGTCTCCGGTCTTGGCAAGGACCTGGCAATGTGTCCTTGGTTCTCACGGCTCTTCTTCTTGAAATCTGGGGCCTGCATTCCATCTCACCCTTCCCTACCCCCTGGTTCTTTGGCAAGTTGAGAAGCAATAATAGTTGCAACAGCATAAGCATGCTTCAAGCTTGAAACAAATATTCAAGAATTCTGGTTCCACTATTTATTTCACTCCTGGATTAAGACATTTGGATTAGGTATCATTCAAAACTTCCTCTGATGAAGCGCAAACCTTCTTGATATTTTTTAGCCAAACTAATGAAAAGATTTGTTTCTTCTTCATTCATGATTTGGTTCTTCTTCACTTTTTCTCACTTTCTGCACATAATGAGAGAAACAGAGGGTTACCCATTTGGAAACATGCAAAAGAATACAAGATATGGCTGCTGATGTAATGCTTTTAACTTGTCAATATTTGATGGCATGTTTTAATGTTGCACTATCAATTTATTAAACCATTGTGGGTGTTGTTTTCACACTGTTCATGGCAATGTTCTCAGGATTTTCCTCTCTTTAGTTTGATTTTTCTCTTGGAAGCATGATGGACAATGATTTTTTTAGAAGTCCCAGTTCCACCTGTCTATTGTAGGGATGCAGCATTATTTCAGTGGTCTAGAAAATACAGCATGCCAAAGCACAATGATGCAGCTTGGGAAATGTTCCCTTCCCATCCTCCTCTGCTTTGCTTCCATCTGTTTCAGCATAATACAGAGCTGGACAGCCAGCTAAATATGAGCCAGCAATGTGCAGTGGCAGCCAAAAAAGCCAATGCAATCCTAACAGAGAGATAAAACCAAGATCAAGTGAGGTACTAATACCACTCTACAAAGCCCTAGTAAGATCACACCTAGAGTACTGCATCCAGTTTTGGTCACCACTATAAAAAAGATATTGAGACTCTAGAAAACATGCAGAGAAGAGCAACCAAGATGATTAGGGGACTGGAGACTAAAACATATGAAGAATGGTTACAGGAACTGGGCATGGCTAGCCTAGTGAAGAGAAGAACCACGGGAAACAGGATAGCAGTGTTCCAATATTTGAGGAGCTGCCACAGAGAGGAAGGGGTCAAACTATTTTCCAAGCCACCTGAAGGCCAGACAAGGAATTATGGATGGTAACTGACCAAGGAGAGATTCAACCTAGAAATGAGGAGGAACTTTCTGACGGTGAGAACAATCAACCAATGGAACAGAAGTTGGCTTCGGAAGTTGTGGGAGCTTCATCACTTGAGACTTTCAAGAAAAGGTTGGACTGCCATTTGTCAGAAATGGTGTAGGGTCTCCTGCTTGAGTGGGGGGTTGGACTAGATGACCTATAGGGTCCCTTCCAACTCTGTTAATCTGTTAAAGTGGAAGTCTGAAGGTCTGCCCAGCAACCATTCTTCTCATCTTTTGTTTTGTTTGCTTATCCAGGCGTGACAATTCTCTCTCTCTCTCTCTCTCTCTCTCTCTCTCTCTCTCTCTCTCTCTCTCTCTCTCTGTGTGTGTGTGAATATCTTTTCTCTTTTCTAGTACCCCTGTCACAGAACAGCACAACCTAACCTTTCTCACTCATTCAGATTCTGCCAGGCGATTTCTATTATTGTTGATCACAAAAAAATGGTCAGTTTACTATAATCTAATTCCATAATGTCGAAGTATAATTTAGGCTTCTACTCACACCGTCTGAAGGTCTGGAGGCAGATAAGAAAGGTGAAGCCTCAAATAGAAGCACGTTTCATCCAATATCAGTACTGCTATTTTCTCACCTCTCCTTTCCCCCATATAATCCTTAGTAGTGAATAGCATCTGGCAGTTAGGTTCAGCAGGGCAGAGAAAATATTAAGAATGCTTCTTCTTTCATCCAATCTCCCTCCCATAATTCACATCAGAATAGACAATTCATCAGAATCAAGTCCTGAGTTAGGGCTGGGTCTATTCAATCTTATACATTTGAAAGATGCAATTTAATTAACAATTCTGCCCAGTTTTAGAGAGCGGTCGTTTGTAATTAAACCTACTGGCAGTGCTTATGATGCAATTATTAGTTCTTTTTAAATGGGACTCTTTGTAGAATAAAAAGAATATGGTGTATGCTAAACCATGACTCTATTTAGAGATTCAGTCTCTTTGTTTCTCTGAATGCAAACTTTCCTCAAGCGAACCCCATTGAAGGATGCAGTAACATGGAAGTTTTGCAACTGGAAATTTAATTGAAAGGAACATTGAAAAGAATTTGCACTGCAGTTTAGCTGATCTGGTGGCGTAAAGAGTAAAGAGCCTGGTGGCGCAATGGACTCTTAAAGTGCTGTTAAAGTAGCACTTAGTTGCCAGCTGCCTGCAATTACTGCAAGTTCGAATCTCACCAGGCTCAAGGTTGATTCAGCCTTCCATCCGTCCAAGGTAGATAAAATGAGGACCCAGATTTTGGGGGCAATAAGCTGACTTTGTATAAAAAAGAACACCGCTTAGGGGGACCCGAAAGCCCTACTAAGCAGGTATATACAAAAGTACGAAGGCTATTGTGTAACGCATTGTAGGTCGCCCTGAGTCTCCGGAGAAGGATGGCATATAAATCGAACTAATAAATTAATAAATAAATCTGTTCCTTCTGCTTAATCATTCCATTTCTACTCTTTTTCCAGTGATCAAAATACAATGTACCACCCTCCTCTGCCTGCTTCCCAAAAAATATTAAGCATTTATATCCTCAATGTAGTTTTGTAGATATTTTAGAGCTTTTTTATTATATTATTTTATTTATTTATAAATTTTATCGGCCGCCCATCTTACCATAAGATAACTCTGAGTGGCTTACAATTACATCTAAGTGTTGTGGCCCGCCGGCAGCCTGCAGAGCTGACAGCAGAGTCGGACACTGAGGAGGTTGGGGAGGAACTTGGGCCACTGCTGGGGGCTGGGGAAAGCTTGGACAAGAGCTCTGCGTCAGAGGCAAGAGGGAGTTAGACAGCAGAGAGGCAGAGGAACAGCTGGAGCCCGTTCCCAGTGTGCACATGTGCAGAGTTGTCAGAAGACAAGTACAACTCAGAAAGCAGGGTTGACTCGGGAGTAAAACTACACCTTGGAGGTGATTGGCCCCTCCCATAGGAAATAAAAGAGGAGCGAACTGGGAGTGGGCTTTTGCAGGAAATAATTTGTTCGTTCCGTGACTCTGAGAGACTCTGTGCCAAGTTTTGCCTTGTACTGCAGTTGGAAACAAGTTACATGGCAGGTTGTCAAACGAGATAAGGTGTGTTGAGAAATATTCCTTTGAAAAACTGTTTGGACAAACTTTGCTGACTGTGAATGAATGTAATTCACAGTTGTGTAAATCAAAGAGGCTTTGTCGGGACCAATTCCTGTCTCCTGCTTGTTAAGGGAGCCTAGGTCACAACACAAAGCTAAATCATAAAAAGTTAAAATCAAACATTAAAACCAAAGACACCTGGGGAGGACACCTAGGGGGGTGGGGTGGGGGAGATGTGGGTTCTGTTATTACTCAATCAACCTCTTCCATTGTGCTGTTCCCACACTGGGGCCCCAAGCCGACTGACAAAGCCACGTCTTTAGGATCTTACAAAAAGATAGGAAAGTTGGGGCCAACCTCACATTGGGGGGCAAGATGCTTCAGAGGGCAGGAGCAACAGCAGAGAAGGTCTTCCTCCTGGACCCCCCCCCCAGCTGGAATATTCTGGGCCCTCAGCATGCCTCCTCTGCCAGCACAAGTGGTATGGACCAATCTCAGTGGGGTGAGGCGATCCCTCAAGTAACCTGGACCCATACCATGAAGGGCTTTAAAGGTGATCAGAGCTTTTCTGGAGAATCTATCACCTGCAAATGATTGTTTCCAGATTTGCTTTGAAACACCATATAGAATGCAGAGGATGTGTTCCAGTGGTGGGTTGCCCCAGGTTTGCACCGGTTCTATAGAACCGGTAGTAAAACCTGCGGCAGGCTCTTCCCACTGACCCTGACATCATCAAAACACTTCTGTGCATGCACAAACAATGTTGACTGGCAGCCCCCAGGGGGAGAGCCTTCTCTGTGGGGGCATCTACCATCTGGAACGAGCTCTCCCCGGAGATACGGAGGATCCCAGATCTGCGCATTTTTCGATGTGCTCTCAAAACATATTTGTTCCAGCAGGCTGGTCTGGCCTAATTCTCCCTTTTAAACTTTTTAAACTGCTTTTAATTTGTCTTATAAATTGGGTGTTTTTTCATTTGTCTTTGGGCCAAACCATTTAATTATTTTAATTGGTTTTTAACATTTGTACTGTTTGTATTTTATTTTGGCTGTTCACCGCCCTGAGTCCTTCGGGAGTAGGGTGGTATATAAATTTGAATAATAAATAAATAAATAAATAAATTTTCAAATTGTCTAGTAAAACAACCCAGAATGTGCAGAACTGATATCCAAGGTGTCCTACCCAACTATGAAAAAAAATTGCAAAACTTAAACATCATTTTTCTACGTACTAAGGAGCGCTGACTTGTTCTAGTGAACTGATAAGAATGGCAGCCTCTCATCACTGGGTATTTGGAAATGCCAGAAGGATGACCATCCAGTAGATCAGGGGTGTCAAATTCAATTTCATCAGGGTTGTGTTTGACCTCAGGGGTCTGGGGGGGAGTGGGGCCATGGGGGCCATGACCAGCTCAACATCATTCATGGAGGCTCAATTTTCGGCAGCCTCCCCAGGTTCCATTTTGGCTAGCAGAGGGTAACAGGAGAGTGTCGTGACCGAAAATGGAGTCTGGGCGGGCCATGCGTGGTCTCCCCAAGCTCCATTTTCACTGGTAGAGGATTGCAGGAGGCTATCATGGCCAAAAATGGAGTCCGGGAGGGCCACGCATAGCCCTCCCAAGCTCCATTTTTCCTGGCAGAGCCACTGCGGGCTGTTTCCAGGGCAGGCCCATGGGCCAGATCTAAGCACCCCATGGACCGGATCCGGCCTGCGTACCTTCAATTTGACACCCCTACAGTAGATGATTGGCAAGCTTGGCCCCACTTGGAAAGGACTTCTTCAAATCTACTTTGATAGAAGTTTAGGTGGGATGATTTGATTGAAGACTAACTGAACTGAAGATCTCCTTCAAACCTTGTCACAGCCCTATGTATCATCTAATAATAATAATAATAAAGTATGGAATCATATCTGAAAACCATCAGTTTTAGATCTAATCATTATAGTAGTGATGGCTAACCTTTTCTGGATCGAGAACACACCTGACATACAATTTGTTCATGCCCCTCTGCACGCCCCTGCCCCCTGTGCATGCTTGCATGCCCCCCTATGCCCCACCCTCCGTGCATGTGTGTGTACCCTCCACAAACACCTCACCCCCCGCACATGCATGTGCGGTCCCCCCCCACGCCCCCTGCCCCCACGCATGCACAGCAGAAACCTGATGACCAGTTGGCCAGTGGGAGGCATGAGTGCATGAACTGGGGCGACGGCTCATGTGCCCACAGAGAGGGAGCTATGTGCCACCTGTGGCACGCGTGCCTTAGGTTCACCATCACAGCATTATAGTATAAGTCTTGCGAAGCTCAACATATATATTTTATTCATTGTATATAACTATGTCCCAAAGTAAGGTACAATGTTGATTGATTAATCTTCAAGTTGCCAGATTCCAACTTTTATCAATTGGGGTCTCCTGGACCAGACATCCATCGCTTACCCTGCTACAGTGGTGAAATGTAAAATTTGTTACTACTGGTTCTGTCGGCGTGGCTTGGTGGAATGGTGGTGGTGGTAATGTGGCTGGGTGGGCGTGGCCAACTTTTTTTTTTTTTACTTTTAAAAGCATTTTTTTTACAATCTCTTTGGCCGAAGTGGTTGTAGAAAAAATGCTTTTAAAAGCCTCTGATGATCCCAGCTGAGCCGCACGATCATCAGAGGCCTTTTTTTAAACTTTTAAAAGCATTTTTTTGTCCAAAGAGGTTGTAGAAAAAAATCTTTTAAAAATAATAAAAAAAGAGCCTCTGATGATCATGTGGCTCAGCTGGGCATGGGGGGTTGTGGGGGTGGGAAGGGATTTTTGCTATCGGTTCTCCGAACCACCTGCCATCATCGCTACTGGAAGGGGCGATCCAGTCCGAACCGGGAACATTTCACCTTTGTCCTGCTACAATACAAAACCTCATAAAGAAAGGGCGAAACCTTTAATACAGCTAAACAAACGATATGCATATGTCACCCCTTCCTAGCTCTTATCTTTGATTGAATGTGAAAATGGTTGATTTATGCTGGCTGCTGTTTCATTATTGATTGCAGAGGCTATGATCCCAGCCTGTGACCTTGACCAGTGGATTCCTTTTCTATGTTTTTCCTCACAATCATGGATAAAATAATTATTGCTGCCGTCTTTTCAATAACTCACTCGCCATCCTGTAATGGTGAGTATTTAGGTGCTAGCCCGCTGGGCTTCAAAGCTGAAGCTTATTTGCAAATTGATTACATATGAAATTGGTTAATGAAGCTCGCTTTTGCACCTTGAAGAAAAAGCTCTCGTCATTTTCTATGCTTTCAGTTCTCTCCAGTGGGCCTGTAAGTTCTGATTAGCAATTTGCCCCACGGTGCTCGAACTACAAAAACTCGGTTGCTGCTGCTATTAATTAAATCCATGTAGGTAACTATTCACCCACCAAGAATAATAATTTCAGTAAAATATTACTGAATATTACCATGTATATTCTGGACATCAGAAAGCATCTATGTCTCATAAAAGCACTGAGCTTTATTCTCAGTAAACAAGGAAGACTTTTTTTAAAGGACAGATAAACAATTGAGTCAGTATTTATACGATCCATTTCCAACAGGGGATTGCCCAGGAAGTTAACTCCAAATTTAATAGGTATTTGTACCTTGCAATATATGATTTGACCTTTCCCTGGTGCAAAAGTATGCCATCACCGTCCCTAAAAAGAAAATATTTGCAATACCAACATTTGTAGCTCATTTTTTTTAAAGCTCTGGAAAGGAAAACTATACTTCTTTTTGATGCAAATATCATCCCTGCCTATGAATTTTTTCTTAATGTTGTTGTGGCCCACCAGTGGCCAGCAGAGCTGGCAGCAGATTTGGACAGTGAGGAGGTTGGGGAGGAACATGGGCCAGTCCTGGAGGCTGAGGAAGGCTCAGATGAGGGCTCTGAGTCGGAGGCAGAGAGGGGGCCAAGGCCATCTGGTAGTTCTTTGCTGCCTCCAGAGCCTCCGGAGTCTCACATCAGTGAGGCAGAAGAACAGCGGGAGCCTGTTCCCAGTGTGCACATGCACAGAGCTGCCAGAAGACAAGAACAATTAAGAAAACAGGGGCGACTTGGGAGTAAGGCTTGGAGATGATTGGCCCCTGCCATAAGACATAAAAGACATAAAAGCAAATGGGATTTGAGCTTTTGCAGGAAGCAATTATTTTATCTGATTGGTTAAAGCTTTGGAAAGTTATGTTTGACTCTGTGCTAAGTTTGGCCTTACCTTGCATTTGGCAATTAGTTCTCTGGCAGCATTCTGAGGGAGATAAGATGGGTGTTTGTAAACATTCCCCTGAAAGACTGTTTGAGAAGCCTTTCGGACTGTGAATGACAATAATTCACAGCCGTATGAATAACAGAGGTTTGCTGGGACTAAGATTGTGCTGTATACTTTCTAAGGAAACCTAGATCAGAACAAATATGCAGAATTGAGGAAGGAATACTTGGTATGCAATTTCCATCGGTTTTTACTGCTAGGTACAAAAAAGGGTTAAAGCTGGAATAACTAAAGTCCACTCTCTTCAGAACTGTCCATGCTAATTATCCACAGTATTATTTCCAGTAGCTCTGGAAAATTCTGCAAAGTGGTGGGCTGCTGGTTCAGACCGGTTTGGGGGAACCGGTAGTTCTGACAATCAGCTGGCCCTGCCCACCCGCCCCCTCTCTATCCTGTCCTGTATTTCCTTCTTTATGGCTCAGCTGATTTGCATGGCACAGCTCCATGCCTCTGCTGTTCTACTTACTGGGGCTGCCTTAGAAGGTAAGCAGCTGAGCTTCAAATTGTTGTATTTTGAAGGCTCATGCAAGTGTGTTAGGTGCACATGTGCCAAAGTGCGTGCTCACAGAACCAGTTGTTCAACTGGTTGCAGCCCACCACTAATTCTGCCCTTTTGAGATAGATGATAGGTATTGTTTATATCTTTTTGTTCATGTCTATCATTCCTTGCTTTTCTCTGACCTATTTCCCCATTTTGGCAATAAATTGGTTTTAATATTTGCAAACCAAGCTATATTATGCTAGCTGTTCTGAGTGGTATGTCTGCTTGGCTTGATCTGATATAACAATTGATTGGGAGTATGTTAGATGTAAATTCAACTGGAGATGATTGACACACTTCTACTTTCTACTCTACTACACAGTTACTATCATACTTTCCCCAAGGTAATCCTGTGCCTTTCTGCTGAAGAAGTAAGTATACCAAGTTCAGATATCAATCTATTTCATTGATGAAATAATGATAGAATCGGTCGATGTTTCAAAAAGTTACTGCAAAATCAAAAAGCAGCTTGCAAGATTCTTTACAGCTTGTGAAAGCATTCCATAAATAAACATGGCAAAGTTATCCATCCATTGATTTATCTATTATGTCTGATCATTTAAGACCAATTTATTTAAACTTGACACAAATGGATGGGAAGAAACATTCATTTCACTCCCTGCCCATGAGTTATTTCATCCACCGCATTGCAGAGAGTTTCAGAAATTGCTATGAAAAGTTTTCCTCTAATGTCAGCTGCAAAGGCCTACAGCCTTCATAGACCTCACAGCTACTATTTAGGGACATTATCAAATTGCCTAGTACTTTCTCTGAAACTGCCGTACAGTGTTTTCCTTGAGATAAGGGCTAGATAACAAAAGAATAATAATAGATTTGTCAAATTGGACTAGAGGCAGCTTAAGAATCTTACTGATTCTGCTAAATGACAAAAGCAAAGTCATGGTGGTATGTCATCTGATCCTCCCTTTGGAGTGTTCATTGACATTGCAGTTGTGTGCACAAAGGACAATGACTTACTGCAACGTTCCTTTTGTCAATCGCCTCTCCCTTATCCCTCACTACAAATATAAATGGATGGAAACTTCCCAGGGACTTAAACAAGATGGTTAAGAACTACATTTAAAATCAGAAAATTCAGAAGCAGTAGACAGTCACCGAGTAGCGTGAAGCTGATGCAACATTATGTCCTCTTCTAGGTCAAACTTAGCATCCTCGGTTTTTTTGCACTTCTGCCATGTAATGGAATTCTTGCCCTCTGGTTTTGACATGCTAAGCCATTAATAACTGTCGCACGTGTCTTGTTTGCATTCTCTGCATTCTTGGTCTGAGAATCTTTTCCTATGGATGAAATCCAGATAAATACATACTAAGAAAAATCCATCAAGAAGCACAAAAAGAACGGCAGGGATCTACATTACATAAAGACCCATGAATTGTCGAACTTAAAAATTTCATGAATGCATAACAGGTTCACCTAAAATTGAATAATAAAACATTATAGGGCAGATCCAATAAGACAAAGTGTTAATATTCTGATTGTTCTTAAAAATGATGCTTTTGACATACTCGCCCTCTTACCAAAAGATGTGGTGGCTCAGTGGCTAAGATGCTGAGCTTGTCAATCGAAAGGTCGGCAGTTCAAATCCCTAGTGCTGCGTAACGGGGTGAGCTCCCGTTACTTGTCCCAGCTTTCACCAACCTAGCAGTTCGAAAGCATGTAAAAAATGCAAGTAGAAAAATAGGGACCACCTTTGGTGGGAAGGTAACAGCGTTCCGTGAACCTTTGGCATTTAGTCATGCCGGCCACATGACCACAGAGACATCTTCGGACAGCGCTGGCTCTTAAGCTTTGAAACGGAGATGAGCACCGCCCCCTAGAGTCCGAAACGATTAGCACATATGCGCGAGGGGAACCTTTACCTTTGCCTTTACCCTCTTACTTAAGAAGGAATGACATTGTTTGAGCTACTCTCCTCAGCCATGAAGAAGCCAAATCAAAATTAGATGCTTCATATTCATTTTCACAGAAGAAAGCTTCAGTGCTAGAGATCAATAGCTATTAAAACTAATATTGTCTTTTTCCTCTGAGCATACAGTATTGCAGAGGGCCTGCAAGAAGCCATGTTAGTTGGATCTGAATAGTTTTAATCAACATTTAATTCACCTGAGATGAATGAAAATGGAATGGAAACAACTAGGCAGTCTCTCATAGGTGGCTGAAGAAGCCGGTTTGGCTTTTCCTGACATTTTTGACGCTTAAGTCTTGTACTCGTGAACTGAAATGTGGATATAATAACTGAGCTACGTGCAAAGAGAAGAAAAGAGAAGGAATCTCTTGTTTGCCATTGTTACTTCAAATTGATGCACAAAATATCAATGTTTTTGAAGCTATGTCTCCAACTTTTAAGTCCTTCCCACCTTTCCATAATTTTCAAATGAATTAAAAACATGTTATCCTTATTTTCATGGTTCCTATGTA
Organism: Masticophis lateralis; assembly: GCA_030761175.1. Classification (NCBI taxonomy): domain Eukaryota; kingdom Metazoa; phylum Chordata; class Lepidosauria; order Squamata; family Colubridae; genus Masticophis; species Masticophis lateralis. The sequence goes on along the minus strand of JAUDYJ010000006.1, from coordinate 78,040,133 downwards.
ACTTAATAGGAAGTTATAATCACCTTCTTCATTCAGTGACATCAGTGGTTATGGTGGCCATTCATAATTCCTTTAATTTTGTGGCTTTTACTAGAAAAGTTTCAGTACCAGAGTCAGGCATAGTTAAGCTTGCAATTAATTTGTGGAATAGGAATGTGCTTTCACCCAAGTTAAAGCAATATTGCCTATTAAGTAACCCTTAAAGTACAACCTTATGTTAGATTGATTAAGATACTTAAAAGCTGCCATTCTGGGTGAGCTCAATAGTCTATCCAGTTCAGTATACCACCTCTGATAGTGGCCACTATCGGAGACTTCAGAAGACATAGGGTGGTAATAGAGTGATCCATCATTCTCCTCATTCAACACCACCTTCCTGTAATAAGCAGTTTAGGCATGTCTTGGGAATGTAATGGCTGTTAAATCTTTTGAAGTTTTCACTTGGGAGGATGAATATTTCCAGCTTTGGTCTTTGCTTGAAGAAGAATGTTTATGAAAAGTTGTGAATGTCTGGTTGAGAAAGATACTGCAAAAGGGAGCAAATGAAACAGAAAAACTCCCTTGTTTGGCCCTTTTACTCAATGGTCTAGTGCAGTGATGGTCAACCTTTTTGGTGCCAAGTGCCCAAAACATGCATGTGCACACGTGAATGTACGTGTGTGTGAACCTCAAAATGCAATGCGAGTGTCGCACCCCATTTTGGGTTCCAGGTTGGTGTAGGAGGCCTTCCAGGCCCAAAACAGGGTGTGTCGGCGGGTGCACATGCGTGAACCCCCAAAATGCAACCATGCATGCGCGCGCACCTCCCAATGGCTATCTGGTCTTCGGGTCTCCCCCGTGCATGCATCCCACCCCCTGCGCATGCCCCCTGCCCCCCACTTATGTGCAGCAAAGACCTGAAAATCAGCTAGCCATTGGGAGGCACACACTCATGCACAGTGAAGCTGAGCTGGAATGATGGCTCATGTGCCCACAGAGAGGGTTCTGTGTGCCACCTGTGGCACATGTGCCATAGGTTCGCCATCACAGGTTTAGTGTCTTGTGACTCTGCCATAGGAAAAGAAAATAGAGGAAGTAGAATGTCGTCAGTAGCATTTATTCATGACCGATTGCAATTTGGAAAAATTGGGAATTGAAATGGCCATTTTTATGTAGTGTGTATGTTTTGTACGAATTTCAAATTAAGTTGGGTGGAAATACAGTGTAGTTAAACAATGATGCTTGTGTATTTTGTACCAGAATATTAGTGACTTTCCACTGTATTGTGAGATAGAACTTTAGAGACATCACTATAGTTAGGACAAAAGTATAGTAATTATTGTCCCAAAGGTGATTTTTTTTAAATGAGGCAACTGGACTTTTTGGATTTACTTTAAAGATTTTTCGCTTCTCATCCAAAAAGCTTCTTCAGCTTTGACTGGATGGTGGGCAATGGAAGGATTTATACTCCTTGCAGACAGCTGGACGTAGACATTAACAGGTCTTCAAAGCCACTTGGAGGTTTATCTGTGTCATTAAGGTCACCTGAGTGGTGCAAATGGGTGTACAGCCTTCTTGGAACTGTTGAAAGGACTGTGTTGTAGACTGGAGATAGATGATGTTGTATCCCTAACCCTCTGTTAAGAGAGGGCTATTCAATTTTGACATAGATGGCCTCTTTAACCCCTATTTCAGAGATCCTCTCTGTCAAAATTGGTTGTCTTCAAAAGAGTGGCCTGTGTCTTTTAAATGCAGATGGGCTGCTGAATCTTGTCCTGTTGTGTTTATTCTCCTGTGTTGTGCCATGTGTTTATGAAGTGGTTGTTTTATTTCCCCAATGTACAAATCTGCACATGGCTCACTGCATTGTGCTGCATATATCAAATTGCTCAGTTTCTGTCTGAGTGTTTTATCCTTGGGGTGGACAAGCTTCTGCCTTAGTGTATTCTTGGGTTTGAAGCAGGGGTGAAATCCAGCAGGTTCTGACAAGTTCTGGACAACCGGTAGTGGAAACTTTGAGCAGTTTGGAGAACCGACAAATACCACCTCTGGCTGGCCTCAGAGTGGGGTGGGAATGGAGATTTTGCAGTATCCTTCCCTTGCCATGCCCACCAAGCCACACCATGCCCACCAAGCCACGCCCACACAACTGGTAGTAAAAAAATTTGGATTTCACCAAATGTTTGAAGTATATATCATCTATCTCCAATCTATAATACAGTCCTTTCAACAGTTCCAAGAAGGCTCCACACCAATTTGCACAACACAGGTGACCCTGATAACACAGATAAACTTCCAGGTGACTTTAATGATCTGCTAAAAGAATGCAAATGACCAGCTGTCTCCAAGGAGTATAAATCCTTCCATTCTCTCCATCCAGTCAGAGCCCAAGAAGCTTCTTGGATGAGAAGTGAAACATCTTCAAAAAACTCCCAGAAAATCCAGTTGCCTGTAGAAAAAAATCACCTTTGGGACAACCATGACCTGGATGACTGAGAATCTCCGTAGACATATTGTAATTATCCCACATTTTAAGGAGACTTGCATTGAATTTGTGATAAGATTTAAGATTTTCTAAACAATTTTTTTGATTGTTCAGATCATAGAATATTTTATATATATATATATACATTCTTACTTTTCGTAGGTTTTATGTGTGTTTTGAAGAAAAATCGTTGTTACGTAGGAAAAACCTGGCTAAAAGAAAAACACACATAAAACCTATGAAAAGTAAGAAAATAGGGAGGATACATGAGATGTGGATGTGGTTTACTGATGATGGCTAACAAGCCAGAAATAGATCTATATAAGTCTCTCACTAGGCAGCATAGGGCTTGCTGGCTGCCAAGAGGAAAAAAAAAAGCCCAGAATCTAGTGAATGTGACTTCACTGAGCTAGGGCTGAAGAAAAATCTTGGTTACATAGGAAAAACCTGGCTAAAAGAAACACACACACACACACAAACACACACACACACACACACACACAAATTTAACCATCCATTGGTTTTATTCTCTTTTTATAAATAAAGTCATAGTGGCACAGTGGTTAGAATGCAGTATTGCAGGTAACTCTGCCCACAGCCAGAATTTCAATCCTGATTGGCTCAAGGGTGACTCAACCTTCTATCTTTCCAAGGTTGGTAAAATGTGGACCTAGACTGTTGAAGGCAAAGTGCTGATGTTGTAAATTATTCAGGGAGTGCTATAAAGCACTACAAAATGGTATATAATTCTAAGTGTAATTGCTATTCCATATGGAGTTTCCAAGCATAGAAGTGAGCTGAAAAAAACACCTGACATTCTTAATCCCATTTGCACAAAGAGCAGAAAAAGAAGACTTGAAGGAGACCAATAGCAGGATTTTTTAACTTGTTTTAATGTCCATTCCTTAAATGTTTTAAAGAATGAAGAGATGCCAGAGAACTCCTGTGATTTAATGCAGAATTGTTGGGTGCAGCATTAAACTGTAAAATGTGAGAAGAATTAGGACAAAGATATGAGAATTGATTGGTTGATTGATTGATTTAGAACTATCAATTCAGTATTGAATCTTAGTGATTGTTTTCCCATCCATTATGACCTGTCCCAAGCCTGCTCCTTTAAGTCTTCCAGAGATGTATCCATTGCCACTGTAGTTGAGTTGAACCACCTTGATGCCAATTGCCCTCTTTTCCTTCTTTCGACCTTTTCTAGCAGTATAGACTTCTCCAGAGACCTAGGCCTTTGTATAATGTGTCCAGATCTGACGATATAATCATTGGTGCCTCAAATGAGAATTCTGTTTTCTTCAATGATCCATTTGTCAATGATTTTCTCAGGAGTTTTATCCAAAACCAAAGATCAAAAGCACCAATACTCCTTTTATCTTGCTTCTTCAAAGTCCTCAAAGGTGAAATAACTACTTCTTGGATGTATAAGTCCTTAAAGGTTTCAAGGATGAAGGTTTTAAGAATATTTCTACACCCACCCTTGATCTTAACCAAAAGATGAAGGAACAATGTGTCATCCAAATGACTCTCCAGAGGCTAAAATTATGATTTGGTCAATAGTGTTTCTGAAGTTAAACCAATCTATTAGATATTTTCTCTTACTCTCATATCCTCTTTTTAATTTTCTGATTTTTACAAAGTATGATGAGTGGGCAGGATGCTAGGGCTTCCAATTCCTTTTGTTTATTTGTGTAAAAGGTAAAGGTAAAGGTTCCCCTCACACATATGTGCTAATTGTTCCTGACTCTAGGGGGCAGTGCTCATCTCTGTTTCAAAGCCAAAGAGTCAGCGCTGTCTGAAGATGTCTCCATAGTCATGTGGCCAGTATGGCCAAATGCCAAAGCTGCACAGAATGCTGTTACCTTCCCACCAAATAAAGGTGGTCTTTATTTTTCTTTTCTTGTTTAAAAAAATAATTTTTATTAAACAGTTTTTTTTAAAAAGAAATCTTTACAATTTTCTTCTTTTCAAGATTTTCACATCAGTAAACATTTCTTACATATCCATTTTTCTCCCTTACTTCTATTTACCATTTTTACATATGATTCTAATATTAATTTATATACATAAAGATAACAATGTACTCAATTTCAATCATACATTCTGTGTCCGTTCCATTTCCACTTGTTTGTTACTACATTTCCACTGCTATATCTTCCTCATTTACTCTTTCCTTGCCCTTTATACCTCTCCTCTAACCATTCATACCATTTCTCCCATACCATGTAGTATTCTGTGGTCCCTATTTTTCTACTTGCATTTTTTACCTGCTTTTGAACTGCGAGGTTGGCAGAAGCTGGGACAAGTAACAGGAGCTCATCCCATAACGTGGCATTAGGGATTCGAACCGCTGAACTGCCGACAAGCTCGGCATCTTAGTCACTGAGCCACAGCGTCCCTTATTTGTGTAATGTGTGTCAATTACCAGGGCACAAATAAAATATTGCCAACTTTCATAACATAATTTTTATGTATAGTATGTGCATCAGCAAAACACCGCACCTAAAGCTAATCTTTTGTAGTACTTCACAACTGTACAGTGCCTTGGATGCTCTACAATAGCATCTGGATGCTCTACTTCTGAAATTGTTCAGAAATACCTTAAATTATTGTCTCACTTAAAAAAATATGTGAAACAGCTGAACTAGAATGGGGAAAATCTTATCATCACATATTGCTGTTAATATTATATAAATGGACTTTATATAATGATGGTATGGCAATTTGAACTTGAAAGCAAATACTGAGCATGACCTTTCTTAAGAGTTCAGCAGCCATGCATTTGTGGGAAAAGATGCAATGATTAATTTTTTTTCTGGGAATTTTCAGGTGCCTATGAGAGCATAGATAAACTTACAAATGGCTCAATGATTCTCAGAAAGAGGCTAACGACCAGATGGCTGCAAGGAAAATAAATCCTTCCATTCTCCTTCCATTCAGTCAGAACTAAGGAAGCTTCTTGGATCAGAAGAGAAAAATCTTCAGGCAAAAGAAGAAAGTCCAGCTGCCTTTTGAAAGAAAGCACTTATGAAACAGCCATGACCTTGGATGACTGAGAATCTCCATAGACATTTAAACAAAACAATTCACTTTATAGATCAACTATGTCATGAAAAAGGGAAGAGGAATAAATTAAATGGAAGAAAGATGTGTAATCCAGAGATTCAACCAAGTGCAGAAAGTTATCAAACCACTGAGGCTACTGCATAAGTATTTGATAAATTACAGTACTTAACTGTAATTTTGGAATATAAATCTGATATCAACGGTGCCTGATATAAAGATGGTTTAATTACAGGTCTCCTAGTGCAACTGAAAGAAGAATTGAAAGTAAATTTACAATTCTCAAGAGAACAGTTTGGCTCTCTACTTGAAAATTGAAATGGAAATTGACAATATTGATGTATTTGCTTTAAAAATTATTTTGGACAATGTCTTGAGAAAAAGAGAAATTTATACTTATTTAATAGACATTCTGGAGAAGAACAAGATTTTATTTTATAAGGACAAACAGGAAGGAGTGACTTAAATTTACTAAATTAATTTGAGTTAGGATGGATTTTCTAATTTGACATATGTAATTAAAATAAGTGCATTGTTCCAAAGCATTGTTTGGTGCATATAAAGTGGATTTGAAAATGTGTATTTTTTCTTTTTATAATATATAAAGGTTGAGTATTTCCTAAAGTTTGAAAAGTATTATTGAAAATGAATTTGTATTAGAATTAATTGACTTTAGTTATAAAGATTAATTTTTTTAAAAAATGTTTTGAGTCTTAAAACGAATATACAAGGGTTTTAGCAATAGTAATCACACTTAGACTTATTTACCGCTTCACACTGCTTTACAGCCCTCTCTAAGCAGTTTACAGAGTTAACATATTGTACCCAACAATCTGGGTCCTCGTTTTGCTGAGTTCAGAAGGATAAAAAACTGAGTCAACATTGAGTTATTCAGAATCAAACTACTGGCAGTTGGCAGAATTAGCCTGCAATACTGCATTCTAACCATTTCACCATCACATTTACTATCATCACAGTAAAAACATACATACCTCTCTATATATCAGCTTGGGGGAGGGGAGGATGAACCCATTCTTGGCATGTCAGGAGCTGACTTAATTGATTGTTGTGACCTAGGCTTACTGAATCATTACAAGATATTATTAGTCTCAAATAAACCTATTTTATTGTAACTTAAAGTACATTCATTCCCAGATGAGTCCCAATTAGTTGCAGAATAAGTCCTTTGGAAGAAGTCCTGGATAATCACCAACCTTTATCTTCTTTGACACTCTGCCAAAGATCTTACCTGGCAAAGTCCCACAGAGTTAAGAAACAAATAAGAGATGCCGACTGGAAACAGAGTTAGCAACATTGTCTTCCTGCAAAAGGCCCCAGTGCCTTTGTTTCTCTTTTAAGCCTTATGGGAGGGGCCAATCATCTCCTGGCCTTACTCCTGAGTCATCCCGTTTGCTTTAACTGCTCTTGCCTTCTGGCAGCTCTGTGCATGCGTGCACTAGGAACAGGCTCCTCCTGTTCCTCTGCCTCTCTGCTGTCTGACTCTGGGGGCTCTGGAGTCCGTGCATCACTCCCAGATGGCCGTGGCCCCATCTCTGCCTCCAATGCAGAGCCCTTGTCCAGGCCTTCCCCAGACTCCAGGACTGGTCCATGTTCCTCTCCAGCCTCCTCACTATCCAATTCCACTGCCAGCTCCACAGGCTGCTGGCAGACCACAACATTGATGGGTCTGAGCAGTCATCTGGAAGGGACTTGACTGAGGCCCCAGCTGGAAAAAGCATGCAGTTGCAGAGGGTCAGTGAGGAGGAGGAACTGCCTTCTGTATCTGATCCAAGAAATCATAGGGCAGAGAAAAGGCAGGAGCAAAGAAGTTCAGCCAGATTACTCAAGAGGAGAAAGCCTCGCTCTTCTTGATTGGCTGCACTGGAACCTTGCTATTTAGCACAGCAGATGGAGGGAGGTGTTGCTGGGAACAATATGTTTGTTTCTTAGCTGTGTGTTTTCTGGTCATTGTGATTCCTGCCTCACTGTGGATTGACCCCGTGCCTTGACTTGAATTGTGCCTTGGAAACTCTGGACTTTTCTTGATTCGTGAGCTCTCTTGTGTTGCGGATGAAAGTTTGCCTTATTTTGTTTGAGAAACTTTCAAGTGCTTTGTGGACTCTTTGGCCATTGCTCTGTGGACTAACATTGGTATGCTTGTGACTGGACTTAATTGGGACAGTTCTGGGTTCTTTGGTGAAGAGAATTGCTGGGGAATATTAATACACAGTTCCATGTGTATGTGTGTGAGAGAGTGGGGCAGCATATTTACCTTTAAGGCTAAAGAATTTAAAAGACTGTAGCGATTTTTGTTAATATAAGTGATGATAGTTTAGAAAGATAAGTACCCGGTAAGTGTAAATGGAAATGTATATCACTTCTCATAATAGGGGAAAATGGATTTGGTTAAGTTGGTGAGGTAAACTGTTTTAAACAAAGATTTTATTTGGTCTTGTTTCTATTAGGATATTGCTTCTGGTTTTTAGGCTTGAAGCAGAAAAAAAAAATGAAATTTAGAATTTGGTTTGAAGATTTTATAATTGTGTAGTTATAGAACTGGTTTGTAATAACTATAGATAAAATAAAAAAATGAGATCATAACTGCATTAATATTTTACTGTATTGGAAAGAGATGGAAGTCAGCACTCCCCCCCCCCTTTATCTCCTTTTTCCTTATCTGTTTCATCCCACCAGTGGTGGGTTGCTCCTGGTTCGGACCAGTTCGCAACAACTGGTAGTAAAACTGGCGGGAGGCTCCGCCCACTGGCTCGGACGTCATCATAGGTGATCTATGCAGAAGAGCGTGCATGCGAGTGCGATGCGAACCAGTAGTAAAGATAAGTAGATTTACATTTGTATTGCTGTAAAATAAGTTAATAAAACTTTTTTTAAAAAAGGGAATTCTTCCTTATTTCCAAGTTAGATCTCCCTCTGATGACTTTCCACCCATTGCTTCTTGTCTTGCTGTGCAGATCAACTGGTGCTTCATGTGTTTGCCTTGGTCCATTTAAGGAAATAAATGGTTAAACAATTGTTGGCGCCTTGGTGGCGCAGCGGACTAAAGACTAAAGTGCTGTTTAAGTAGCACTTAGCTGCCAGCTGCCTGCAATTACTGCGAGTTCAAATCTCACCAGACTCAAGGTTGACTCAGCCTTCCATCCTTCCAAGGTAGATAAAATGAGGACCCGGATTGTAGGGGCAATAAGCTGACTTTGTATAAAAAAGAACACTGCTTTGGGGGGGGGGGGCAAAAGCCCTACTAAGCAGGTATATACAAAAAGTATGAAGGCTATTGCTTAACGCATTGTAAGCCACCCTGAGTCTCCGGAAAAGGGCGGCATATAAATTGAACCAATAAATAAATAAATAAACTATGCCTGAAACAGGAAAGGCAGAAATAATTCTGTTTCACAGTGAACTGTGCATCAGAAGATCCATCCAACTGCTGAGAATGTCCATCTCATATTAATAATGTGCATATAGCCTCTTCAAGTCTTCCTGAAGTTGGATCTCTGCTTATGTGGTAGCATGCTTATTCATGTCAGATTTCCAGAATATTCTTCTATTAACCAACTAAACTTTAATGAGTATTGCTTTTAGAGCAGAGAAGCTGTTCTGTCCCTCCCCCCCCCCCAACTATGGGAGCAAATCACAGGATATAAACAGATTAATATTATTTCAATATTTTTCTCTTGTCACTTTCCCACAAAATCAAATATATCTGACTATTTTACATATCATATTCTGTTCCTGGCACAGTTCCTCGAGTTGGATACTTACAGAATTTGAGGTTTTTACATGGCACTGCAAGCTAAATGATGATGAATGATGAGGAGTGAAAAATAAATTGATTTAGTTGGATTAGGAAAAGCAAATATGTTTACACAGCACTATTATCCACATTTATCCACATAGTATAAATAGCTGAGCTACATCAATTGCAATCAGCATGGGCTCCTTGTTTATGACAAAGATTATACTTTATCTTATGATGCAAAGAAATCCTGCCTCTAGGATTGTAATAATACACAAAACCTTAGAATGTAGATGATTTCTGTATCTGAATAGATAATCAAAATGAATGGATGTTCAATTATTAACCACTTCAATGAATATAGGTAAGTTAGTTTGAACTAGCAGCATGAGCTATACGACTACATTATTTTGTCATATAAAAAATTTGAATAATTAGCAGGGAGGATTTACCAGTTAACCTCTGGTAACATAGGTGAATCTATAATGACTCTTTTGACTAAAAATTGTCTCTTGGTGACTTCATGAGGGTATTTCTGAACCCTTTTAGCAACTTTACAGAAATGATTGACTATTGTCTTCTTCCAGTTTTTTGTTTCAAATTTTCAATCTAGCCAGTGGGCCTGGAATATCCAGATGATTCCCTATCTAAGCCCGGAGATATTTCATGAGAAGAGTCCTCTACTCCTCTGCTCACAATAGAATACCTTATGCCACTAGGCTTGAAATTTTGGGCTTAGACAACTTAGAACTTCACCGCCTTAGGTCTGACCTAAGCGTAGTACACAAAATTGTCTGCTACAACGTCCTACCTGTCAATGATTACTTCAGCTTCAACCGCAACAATACACGAGCACACAATAGATACAAACGTAAGGTAAACCTCTCCAAACTCGATTGCAGGAAATAGGACTTAAGCAGCAGAGTGGTCAATGTCTGGAATGCACTACCTGACTCTATGGTTTTATCCCCAAACCCCCAAAACTTTAACCTTAGAGTGTCTACTGTTGGCCTCACCCCATTTCTAAGAGGTCTGTAAGGGGTGTGCATAAGTGAACCAACACGCCTTCCACCCCGTCCTACTGTCCCCATTTATTTGTATCCATTTCATGTATTCATAACCATGTTTATACTTATATCTGTTATACCTGCTGGACAATAAAATAAAATAAAATAAAATAAAATAAAATAAAATAAAATAAAATAAAATAAAATAAAATAAAATAAAATAAAATAAAATAAAATAAAATAAAATAAAATAAAATAAAATAAAATAATAAAATAAAATAAAATAAAATAAAAACATAAAATAAAATAAAATAAAATAAAATAATAAAATAATAAAATAAAATAAAATAAAATAATGAATGAAGAAAGAAAGAATGAATGAATCAGGCAGGTCCTGCTTAACCCTGAGGGCTAACTACCCCAACAGGGTGAAGTACTTGAATGTCATAGGAAAGATGAATGTAAATCTGTTAATCCTTCTGTGTTCCCATTAAGGGGCCTAAAAATTTAGAAGAAATTTGAGTAGGACAACCCTCTCCCTCCCTCAGACAATACTCAAGTCTTTTTAAAATTTAATCTCAGTTTATTTACCTTCATTCAGATTTTGGAAAGCATCAAAGATATTGAGCATTTCCTTGTTACTTGAAACCAATAGCAATAGAAAAATTTGACTGCAGGATATTATGGTCTTAAAGGCTTCCTGTATATATAATATTTATTGCAATCAATGATCTAAATGCAGTCTGATAGAGAATCTTATAAAAGCAAATTAATAGATGGTAATCAGTATTTCTTTATGGGTTTCTCTGCTGCCACAGATAATGTGTCCACAATATTGGTGATGTGGTAGGAATCATAAAATAAAAACTTTGCATGCCAAAGACTTACTTGTCTGGGAAGTTGTCGCAAGGCAGGTGAAGTGAATGAGTCCCTTAGATCCCTATACAAATTAAAGTACATCAGTATGTAAGTGATGGTTTTGATTTCTCCTGAGTCACATGAGCAAGTCCATTTAAGTATGTTTTTTTAAAATGTCCACCCAGCAAGAAGAAGGATGGCAAGATGTTATGCGATGCTCCAAAGAATTTCTTCCTAGGTAAAGTAAGATATGTCACATATTTGACCCACCACTTCAGATCTCCTTGGTAACCAGGTTAAAGGCTTCCTGTAAATATTAAAATAAAGCACAAAGTAGCATCAGAGGTTTAGCTTTCCAAATGAATACTAATCTCTCAAGCAGATCTTCTGTTTGGACTACTACAGTATTGGATAGAAGAGTTCCTTAGTTTATTGTGACTGAGACTTGCTGTGAACTCCCAAAAAATTAAATAGAGCCACACTTTCCTACCCAGTTCTAGTAGAAGGCCAACTATCAAGATGATGAAAGTTGACTTAAGCAAAAAACCATTTTGAAGTTGACCAGATAATGCCATTTCTGGAGTCACAATCTTCTTGATAGTTTAGGGAAAGTCTGTTTCTCAAAATGAAAACATCTTATAGGAGCAATAATAAAATATATGGGGTGGCAAATTCATATTTTCAGTTTAAGTTCCCCCTTTCTGTTTAATTAACAGAGCCTGGTGGCTCAGCAGACTAAAGCATTGTGATTAACACCAGCTGTCTGCAATTACTGTAAGTTAGAATCTCACCAGGCTCAAGGTTGACTCAGCCTTCCATCCTTTCTAAGGTAGGTAAAATGAGGACCCAATTTGTGGGGGCAATAAGCTTTGTATAAAATATACAAAAGTATGAAGGCTATTGCTTAACACATTGTAAGCCGCCCTGAGTCTCCAGAGAAGGGCGGCATATAAATCAAATAAAAGAGCCTTGATAGCTCAGCAGACTAAGCATTGTAATTAAAACCCAGCTGTCTGCAATTACTGCTAGTTCGAATCCCCAGGCTCAAGGTTGACTCAGCCTTCCATCCTTTCTAAGGTAGGTAAATTGAGGACCCAGTTGTGGGGGCAATAAGCTGACTTTGTATAAATATACAAAAGTATGAAGGCTATTGCTTAATGCATTGTAAACCGCCCTTCGGAGAAGGGTGGCATATAGATCAAATTAAAAATAATAATAATAATAATAATTACTCTGAACTGCGCATCTTTAAATTATAGCTACATTTTGCTGGTATTTACATACAGTAAATCAGAAAACCGATGGGAGTTATGAACATATATTCATGGAGTGGATTGCATCCTGTTCACATATTCCACAGGAGTTAAAACCTAAGCAGCATGAAAACTGACCAAAATGTTTAACCTTATCTGAATGCCTGTTTTTTCTCCATACAAATGGATACTGCATTTCTATATAGTGTCTATCAACTGTAGAATCTGGGATAAAAACTAGAGATAACATAATTCTAGATTTTAAGTATGGGGTTGAATGGAGATAACAATGGTGTTTTCATGTCTTCAGGCAGACATAAATAGTACACATCTGATTAATGTGGTTCTTTTGTATCAGTGGTGAATGATGCAAATGAGAAACATCTAAAATGGTAGATTGAGTTGCCAATGCAATATTGATGGCAGCTGTGTAGTTGCCACAACTGCTACACTATAAATGAACACTTATTTGTTATTAAAAGCTTCTTAGTGATTTATAGGTCTTTCTTGTTCACTAGTAATCAGAGAAATTGAAAACATGTAAAATGATTTCTTTTACAAAGCAAAGTCGCTTTATCTATCAAAATACTGATCAAAATTGTAATCAACTAAATTTTAAGGTTCAAAATAATATTTTATCAGTTGCCTTGGGAAAACTCTCCTGAATAGATTTTCAAGAAATGTTAGCGTGTAAGGTTTTTTTAAAACGCTTAATGGCTTCCCATTTAGTATATTATATGCACTTAAATCTCATAGAAACTAAAGTATGCCTAATTCAGTATGGAATTTAATGTCAGTACTGAGTCTCAGAGATGGCCTACATACCTACAGAAATAATTTATCTTTAAGTTAGGAGAAAATAATATATGTATTGTTAGAAGAAAAATCTGATTAGGTTCCAAGCCAGGAGAAAGACAATGAAAGTAAAATGGAGCAGGCCACATTTTGGAAAGGAGGCCTCTGTTTATTTAGTGGCCAGAAATTTCAGTGATAGCAGCATGTTTCTGGGGTGACTGACAAAATGGAGTTGAGATAGGTGGGCTTTTATACATTCTTTGGGGCCTCATGATTGAGATGCCTGTTCCTATGCAAGAACATGTCCTTTAATAATCTAATGGCTGTTGCCAGATTCCTATGGGGTCATGGCTGGCTCTACAGGCAAAAGGGGAAATATAAATCCTAGATGCTTGTTTAAGCTAATCTTGTCAACTTTGGCTTGCCTAGTTGTGTTGCTTATCTCGAATCTCTGCTTACTATTTGAATAGATCTTTCTAAATGGAAACAAAATCTACTAAAGACTTCATGCTTCTGCTTGAGGCTGTTTTCCTATAGAAGGAAATCTGGGACTGCTTTCTGCCTTTTTAAAGATTTTTCTCCATTTCTCCTTTGGGGAAATATTTTATCCTGCCTTTTTTATTCTTTGGCATGGCATATGGCATATAAGCATTCTGCGTCCAAAAGTTTCCAGTTTCTGGCTTTGTAACAGAGTCGGGGACAATGGATCAAATTGATCAAGTAATACCTCTTGGATACCATATAATGAAGCAAAAGAGAATGGGAGCACCCTATTCCCAGTTTGCTTGGACCTTGTTCTTTCTCTCTCTTTTCTCTACCAAGTAGCAAAGTACCTTGCAATTAGGCAAAAGTTTAAAGGAAGCTAAACAACCAGGTGACAAATAATAAAAACGTTTTATGCTTGAAAATTGCAGGAGTCACTCCGGTCCATATTTCCCAATGCTGACATCTTTCAGATATGTGGATTTCAACACTCAGAAATCCCAACATTGGAATATTGATTTAAGAATTCTGGAAGGTAAAAAGAATCAGAACACTAAATACAAGCTAAGTGGACATGACCTTGTAGATGACCCTCACTCTGTCAAGGACCTTGGAGTACTCATATCAAATGATCTAAGTGCCAAAGCCCACTGTAACAACATTACCAAAAAGGCATTAAGGGTTGTAAATCTAATCTTGCATAGCTTCTTCTCCGGTAATATTACACTACTAACCAGAGCATACAAAACATTTGCTAGACCAATTCTCAAATACAGCTTATCTGTCTGGAACCCGCACATTAATACAATTGAGCGTGTCCAGAAATATTTTACAAGAAGAGTTCTCCACTCCTCTGCTCGTAACAAAATACCTTATGCCATCAGACTTGAAATTCTTGGTTTAGAAAATTTAGAACTACTCTGCCTTTAGTATGACCTAGGCATAGCTCATAAAATCATCTGCCGTAATGTCCTACCTGTCAATGACTACTTCAGATTCAACTACAACAATACATGAGCACATAATAGATATGAACTTAAAGTGAACAGCACCAAACTCGACTGCAGAAAATATGACTTCAGTAACAGAGTTGTTAATGCCTGGAATGCACTACCAGACACTGTGGTCTCATCCCCAAACCCCCAAAACTTTAACCTAAAGCTGTCTACTGTTGACCTCACTCCATTCCTTAGAGGTCTGTTAGGGGCATGCATAAGAGCACCAGACTGCCTACCGTCCCTGTCCTAATGTTCCCTTTAATTGTATTCATTTTATGTATTCAATTCATGCTTATACTTATATATATTATCTAATATGTACTCGACAAAATAAAATAAATAAAAATTAAAAAAGGTGGTCTATGCTTAAGCAAGTTGCCATGTTCAGAAGACCCTGGTATAAATATTACTGAGATACGTGATACAGATTTGGCCTGGGACATAGTCTTCTACCTCTTCCATTCATAGGAGAAGTATCTGCAAAGGAAAGTCTATTTGTATGGCTCTCCATTCATTGCTACAGGAAAACAAATAAATACAATATGGATTTCAAGTGAATAAGAGGACAAAACCTGTTTTTGCTGGTTCTTGTTCTCATTTCAGCTCCTATACTGATGGGCAGTAATAAAAGGAAGTCAGAAGTATATTGCTCAGATGAGATCACTAGAGTGCAATATAAGCCTGTTAAATACTTCTATTTGTGTCCGGCTGGTCTTAGGCCAAAGAGATAAAATGTGAGATACAGTGTAATATCCTTCATCATTTACATTCAAGGGAGAGTCGCAGATTCAGATCAACATCTTAGACACTCAGAAAAGTGCAGACAAATGTGAATTGACCTTTTTGTAGCTGAGAAAGAAATATCTCACCCCCCACTCCCCCATTCCATGATGTAAAGTGGCCATTAGTCAAAGGTTTTGGGAACTGTCAGCTTAATAGTATTTGGTGTTTATTCCTTTAGCTGGAATAAGTAAAGTACAAACTTAATTTTCAGAATTTAATCTGGTGTCCACTTCAGAGCATAGTTTGCATTCCATTGGTTTAGATGAAGAGTAACTGTGAATAAAATACATCATTTTCTTTTTCTAATCATGTCAAGATGAGTTCACCTTAGGAGACAGGAAATGTGTGGTGGCAAAAAATAATGTTCACACAGATATATCACTCAGACTGGGATTTACCATATTTTTCGGACTCTAAGACGCACCTGATTATAAGACACACCTAAATTTAGAAGAGGAAAACAAAAACAACAACAACAAAGGTTTTGGCCTTCATGTGCCCCATGTTTGGGTCTTTTTTTGGGCCTTTTTTGGGCCTGTTTTAGAGGCTTTTTGGCCCATTTTTGAGGCTTTTTTGGGCCCATTTTTGAGGCTTTTTTCGGCATATTTTTTCTGAAGAAAAGCCCCAAAACAGGGCATTCAGAAGCCAAAAAATGGCTGGTGGGTGGGCAGGGCTTTGGCAATATTCAGTCTATAAGATGCACAGGCATTTTCACCCCTTTTTGAGAGACAAAAAAGTGCATCTTATAGTCTGAAAAATATGGTATTTCATGTGCATATGATAATATTACTTAAGCTGGTTTGGATTTTGAGAGAAGTAAAGTCTTGAAAGAAAAAAAAAACACTTGGAATTGGCAATAAATTTCTATTTCTTTCAGTCATCTTATACAGGAAACTGAGTACTTAGAGACTGTTACCACCCCTGGTATGCTTCAGATCAATGGAGAAAACTTAAAGAAGGTGGATATTTTTTGGTATCTGGGATCTCATCTCCAAGGCAATGGCGACATCAATGGTGAAGTGTGAGCAAGGGTGAATGCCGCCTGGATGCATTAGCGATAACCCACAGTGTTGTGGCCCACCAGCGGCCTGCACGGATTGTTGCTGATCCCGACAACGAGGAGGCTGGTGGGGTGCTGCGCCAGCAGCCTGTGCAGCTGGCACTTGAGTCAGACAATGAGGAGGCTGGAGAAGATGTGGTGCCAGAGGCGGGAATTCAGTCAGGGCCTTCAGAACCTCCAGAGGCTCCTTTAAGTGAAGAGGATGAAGAGGAGGAGCATCTTCTCAATGCATGGGGATGTAGAGCTGCCAAAAGGCAAGAGAGGTTCCTCAGGAGGAGGTCTTCTCGAGAGTAAGGCTTGGGGCTAATTGGCCACACCCTTAGCCTATTTAAGAAAGAATGCAGCTTGTAACAAGCTGCAGGAAACAACTTTAGTTGGCTAATCATTGCATTGGGATTTTTTTGCAACCTTGCTTCCGGGCTTTCTGCCAACTCCAGTAAGACTCTGACTATCTTATCTGTGGAATTCTGACAGGCTGTTAAGAACGCATTTGCTAATGCGCATTAGTTTATATGAGTAAACTAAGTTTTGTTCAGAGTTTATGTGTGCTGTGTTCTTTGGCATCCGTAGCTGGGGCAGAACACACAGGTGTGTTATGTGACAGACGAATGCCAACCCATCTTAAATCTAAGATTTACAAGACATCTGCCCTGTTGAACTGTATGGCACTGAATGCTGAGCAGCAACAACAGGGCCATGGAAATGTGAAAACTGCATTGGATAGAGAGCATCTCCCTTCTTGACCACATCACAAATGACATCATTTGACAACATTTTGATGTGACAACAATTATAGAGAAGATGAGAAAAGGCTAACTCTGCTGGTATGGACATGTCCAGAAAGCAGCACTTTCTACCATGGCCAAAACTGCCTACCAGTCTTGATGACAAGACACCATCAACAAAGATATGCAAGCCGCCGGCCTGCGCCCTGGAAAAGCAGCTGACTGTAGCATTCAATGATCCGAAAAGTAGACCCTGCACCTGCGGAAATACACTAGGAAGAAAAAGAATCTCATACAGGAAAATGAAGGCTTGAAGGGGTAGAAATGTCATGTTGCAAACTAAAACTTATTCTGAAAACTTCTAGAAATTTTAGAACACGCTTTTAAAAAATGAGCTCAGTGTTTCTCCCAATATCGAGGCCATCTGACACTTGTGAAGTGAGTGATAAATTCTTGGCCTTAACAACTGCTGACTGGCTTGAAAGAGGAGAAAGATAAAACTTTATGTTGAATGCTGTCTTCAAGCTCCAAAGCTTGTCAGATGCCTTTATGCACATATAGAGAAGGGCAGCATATCCCCTTTGGCTAGAAGAGAGGCTGTGCAAAACATTCCAAAAGAAAAACAGGCTGGTGCAGGTGAAGTATTAGGATATTTGATACAGAGGCAACCAAGGACAGCTTTTGAAGCAGCCAAGCTTGATTTCTGGAGGATGCAGCTGTTTTAATACTTTAAAGACACAAAGGCTGCTATGCTCAGGTCGATGCCCTCTGGAAAGGTTCCCTGTGTTAATCAGGTTCTGTTTGTGATCATATGAAAAAAAAACACACCTTGCAATAATGGGATGGAATTAAATGGACTATTTTACAGGGCAGATGTCAAGTCTTTCTTAAAAGTCAGAGAAATGTGATTTTTCAAATGCCTGCAAATTTTGAAGTAGCACACGAGAAGAATTGAATTGGGGCCATATTAAAAAGTTGATTAATGATGTGCCATTGAGTTGCTTTTGACTGCTAGGGACCAGGTAAACTTTTCTTCATGACAATCCTGTTCTTTGAGATCTTCCAATGGGGTACTTATTGCCACTGAAACTGAGTCAACCCACTTTTATTTTATTTATTTATTTATTTTGTCAAGCATATATTAGGTAACAGATATAAGTATAAACATGATTATGAATACATGAAATGGATACGAATAAATGGGGACAGTAGGACAGGGGCGGTAGGCATGTAGGTGCCCTTAGAGACCTCTTAGGAATGGGGTGAGTTCAACAGTAGACAGTTTAAGATTAAAGTTATGGGGGTTTGGGGATGAAACCACAGAGTCAGGTAATGCATTCCAGGCATTGCCCACTCTGTTGCTGAAGTCCTATTTTCTGCAGTTGAGTTTGGAGCGGTTTACCTTTAGTTTGTATCTATTGTGTGTTCATGTATTGTTGTGGTTGAAGCTGAAATAGTCATTGACAGGTAGGACATTGTAGCAGAGAATTTTATGTACTATGTTTAGGTCAGACCGAAGGCGGCATAGTTCTAAGTTGTCTAAGCCCAAAATTTCAAGCCTGGTGGCATAAGGTATTCTGTTGTGAGCAGAGGAGTGGAGAACTCTTCTCATGAAATGTCTCTGGACTCGCTCAATTGTATTAATGTCCGATATGCAGTGTGGGTTCCAGACAGATGAGCTGTATTCGAGAATTGGTCTAGCAAATGTTTTGTATGCTCTAGTTAGCAGTACAATATTACCAACCTTACAACCTTGCTGTTTGTCAGTCTCTTCCCTTTCCTTCTGCCTTTCCCAGAATTACAACATTTTCCAGTAAGTTAGGTCTCCATATAATGAGTCTGATAGGATACTTTGATCCTGCTTATTTGTGCCTTGAATAAGAACTCTCTGTTGATATTCTGATGATCTCTCTGCTTGTTTTTGTAACCATCCACAGTATTCTCAAGAGTCTTTTCCAACACCAGAGTTCAAAGGTATAAATAGTCTTCCTCATGTTTTGCTCCCTGGAGTGTCTCTGGGAATTTCATGCTGCGCAGTACAGCAACATCTCAATTAAAAGTTAGCTCTAACTTAAAAAAAAACCACTAAAATAATTGCAACTTATTTTCTTCAGGGCTACCTTTCTGTCTTCCCTTGTAAGTGACTGTTCAGCAATTTTTGATTAGCTGGAGGCAAGAGGGCTGCTTGAACAGTACACAAAGTGATGGCAATGCGACAGACATTTCAAAATTGCAAACTAACATTTTGGTTTTTCAGACATTGTGGATGTCTACTTAGTCAATCCCTTCATTTTTTTAAGAGTCATAATACATTATATAGAAGAAAAGAAATTAGCTAACCAAAAGAGTTTTGAATAGGCAGAAATATCTCTTAAATTGAAATTAGTAAGTACAATCTTTTGAAATATCTTTTATAAGAGTTGTTGTCCCCGAACAACTATGCTGTGTATGGGCATGATTATTATAGTCTCATTATTTAGTGCAGGGGTGTCAAACTCGATTTCATTGAGGGCCGCATTAGGGTTGTCTTTGACCTCTGGGGGCTGGGGTGGGTATGGCCAGGGTGGGTGTGGCCAGCTTGATGTCACTCATGTTGGAGGCACTTGTGGTGGCGCAAGCACTCTGCCAGCAAAAACAGGCTTCTGACCTCCGTTTTGGCTGCGATGGCCTCCTGCAATCCTCTGCCAGCGAAAACAGAGCTCAGGAGAGCTGCACACAGCCCTTGCAAGTTCCATTTTCAGCTCTGACAGCCTCCTGCAACTCTCTGCCACTGAAAATGGAGCTCAGGAGGGCTGCATGTGGTTCTCCTAAGCTCCGTTTTTGCTGGCAGAGGCACCACTCCTTCGTTGTTTCTAGGGTGTCCCCGTGGGCCAGATCTAAGAAACCCATGGGCCAGATCCAGCTCCCAAACCTTGAGTTTGACACCGCTGATCTATTGGATACTTGATTGACACTCCAATATTCAATCAATCAACTTCCACCAATGTAGTCTTCATATTCACACAAATCACGCTAACATGGATAATAGCAGAAAAAGTAGCTCTCACGCTTAAAAAAATAGTTATAGCCTGCTTGGATTGTGGAAAATGGTATTCGTGGTTTTTCATCTTCTGATTCATTAGGCCTAGAAGTTAATAGCCGAGTATGGAGAAAACTTTGTAAACTGTTACACAGAGGCAAATAAGAATAGCCCTAGTGTTGTATACCATTCTGAAATATGAATTGCCAGAACTATTTCACCTAGGCTTGATACATTTCATTTATGCAACTCAACCTGTCCAAGAAATTTTTGGCACAGCCTGAACTGCCTGAAAATTATTCTTAGAAACACAGAGCTATCAGGGCTGTGTAGAGCTGTGGATTTGATTTGATGTTTTGGAATCCCACCTGATCTTGGGAAAAGATACAGCTGCATTAAAAAGATGTCAACACAATCATCTCCTGACATCCTGAATCTGGATGTTCTGCTTCAGATACCACGAAGCCTCCTCCCAGAAGGTAACATGGAAAACAGGTCATGAAGAGGATGTGTAGTACGGACCCTGTTCAGGCATCGCTTATGTGCCATGTCCTGGATAGAAGGAAGTGAACTGCCAATAATCTTTTCTGCCATCCTCACCACTCTCTGCACTGCCTTCCTGTCTGAAGCAGTGATGCTTCCAGACTATAATACAATATGTAATGCAATATATATCCCCCCACTTCCTGCTGCAATTCTATATCTAAATTAAAGCTGATTTATGTAGAAATGATTTTGAAGTGTTCCAGCTTCTTGTGGGCACCTATCCTATCCTCAGTGGCTAAGATGCTGAGCTTGTCGATCAGAAAGGTCAGCAGTTTGAATCTTTAGTGTCGCCTAACAGAGTGAGCTCCCGTTACTTGTCCCAGCTTCTGCCAACCTAGCAGTTCAAAAGCATGTAAAAAATGCAAGTAGAAAAATAGGGATCACCTTTGGTGGGAAGGTAACAGTGTTCCATTCGCCTTTGGCATTTAGTCATGCCAGCCACATGACCACGGAGACGTCTTCAGACAGCACTGGTTCTTTGGCTTAGAAACGGAGATAAGGACCGCCCCCTAGAGTCGGGAATGACTAGCACATATGTGTGAGGGGAACCTTTGCTGCAATGTATT
The DNA here is from genome assembly GCA_030761175.1 of Masticophis lateralis. Taxonomy (NCBI): domain Eukaryota; kingdom Metazoa; phylum Chordata; class Lepidosauria; order Squamata; family Colubridae; genus Masticophis; species Masticophis lateralis. The sequence goes on along the minus strand of JAUDYJ010000006.1, from coordinate 78,018,753 downwards.
GAGTCTGCTCCTGGAGCAGGCCCCCTAGTGGGCATTAACATAATGTTCTGTTCACAGATTGGTTAGCCATTGACAGCCGCTATATAAGAGCTGTCAAACAGAAGTTCGCGGTCTTTTCTGCAGGGTTAGTGTCTTGTCAGTTACTCTATAAGTTTGATTAAATGATTTACCTGACAGAAGATCCGCCGTTAATGTCGTTCCTCAGTTGATTGGCCGGTATTTATTATTTACCTTTACCTTTATCCTGCATTTTATCTCTGAGACTTTTTTGTTTTGTTTTGTTTTGTTTTTAGATTTTGACCTTGATTTGGATTTAGATATTCATTAGGGCATCTTTCTTTCTTTCTTTCTTTTTTTTGATGGTGTCCACTATCCAGAATTCTTGAATTACAGGTCCTGCCAAACAAACAAACAAACAAGCATGCAGAGATGCAAACACGCAGGTCAAGCTGGGCTTGATAAAATGCCTGCAAATCATTTGGTGAGGCATTACACAGTGGCCATTGTGCACCTTGCATTATTCCAATGATCTCTATCACACCTTGAGACAATTCTGCTTCCCTCTTTCAAAGTGAAGAGCTGCAAAGCTGTGCAGTTTTGTCATTTGGCAGGGACAAAGGCAGTTGGCTTGACTTCTTGCAGAGAAACACGAGTGTCAATTTAAGTGGATTGCTGTCCATAGATTTTTATTTATTTATACACACACAGACACACACACACACACACACACATATTTGTTTTCTGAGGTTTTCGCGGGTGTTTATATGTAGGTCTTTGGTTATTCGGGCATTCTCCCGTGTAGAATTGGATGTGTCTTGGCGACGTTTCGACGAAGTCTCATTTGTCATCTTCAGGCTGGTGTTCTCGGCTTCGTGCTTCCAGGAGCAAATTGCAAATTGCAGAAAATAAACAAACGCGCAAACAAAAGTCCAATTTCCTTGCATCTATTTCAAAATGCAGGCAGGCCATTTGTAAAGCATCTGCAGATACAAATCAGAATACCTTTACACAGATTGCACAGACAAATGGCCTTTGCTGGGTTACTTTATTTAGCAATAAGGAGAAGCAAATGAAGAATTCATATCCATTGCAAGGGTAGGAAGTTACATATGCTTGTTATACGGAAAACAAATAATATTTCCCTTCTTTAGAGCTACTTTATCTGTAATAATCTGTAATATTCTGGAATAATCTGTTGTTATTCCATAACAATACAAATAAGAAGATGGTGCTTCCCTTGCTGAGCAAGAAATAACTCCCATTTTTCAATCTTTTTAAACAAATAAAATGAACAGATGGTTCAGACAGATTATATTTGTGTTTCTCGTTTATTATTCATTATGACTGGCATATTCATAATGATCTCTTCCAACACTATTTTTTTTTTTTTGCTTTTCCAATACTTTTTTTCAATGTTGTCCCTAGAAAATTTTTTCCCTCAAACTCATTGCCACCTGGGCCCTTTCCAAAACTCGGGGTCCAGGAGCCAGAACTCTTCTGGAAGTTCTGAAAAATTATAACTCATGACCAATGAGGGAAATGATTGAATACATGAGGAAGTCTAATCTGATTGTGCCTGCAGATTTTCTTTATCTGACAAAATTTATACCCTGCATTCTGCTGAAGGAAAAAATAAGAATGTCTCGAACCTGACTACCCATCAGGAAAATATGTATTTTGGAGGAAATTTGCTGGCAGATTTTACACAGTAAAGTTGAAGCAAGTGAGGGAAGTTCTGTAGATAAGTTGGAAGTAGGTGGGCAAAGCTGAATCTAGACCCTATGACTTATAATGGCCAGCCTTAAAGATGAATTCAAAAACAATTTAAAGAAGCAGTAGATCAGGGGTGTCAAACTTTATTTCATTGAGGGCCATATCAGGGTTGTGTTTGACCTCTGGGGGACGGGGTGGGTGTGGCCAGGGTGGGAGTGGCCAGCTCAACATCACTCATGTTTGGGGGGCACCTGTGGGGGCCCAAGTACTCTGCTAGTGAAAATGGGTTACCGAGCTCCGCTTTTGGCTGTGATGGTTTCCTGCAACCCTCTTCCAGCAAAAACAGAGCTCGATTTTCGCTGGCAGGGGCCAGATCTGCAGGTCGGATGCGAGCCAGGGTTTGACACCCCTACAGTAGATCAACACAGATGTAAAAGAATGACTGGAAGAAGTAATTACTAGGGTTGACATCAGTTTGGAGAATTTACTCCTTCTCTATTCTTTTTTCTTTAAGTGTAGCCTGTATTAGATTTTTACTATTATAATAAAAATTATTTAAAAAATTATGTACTGTATCTATTATCTCCCTTGTGTCACAATTAAAAAATAAAGTTGAGTGCCTTCAGTCTTGGAATCATAGGAAAGTATTGCTAGTTAAGAAGTACAAGACTTTTCTTATTCTATATATACAATATATTACCCTCTTCTCTTTTGGGGACATATTAGATGTTCATGTTTAGTTCAGGGTGGGAGGAAAAAACTCCCATAAATAAAAAAGAGAGTAATGTATCAATCCGCATGGCACTCAGTGGTCCCCCTCAATATAAATGTACCAGGCTGCAGTTTGTGACACATAGCATGATTTTTTAAAATTTATCTATTTAATAAATGGGTATGTAAAAATGTCCAGTCCTTTCTGTAGATAGTCTGTACTTCCCCAGCACTTTTCATAAAATTTACATTTCCCAGTTAATCAGTAATGGATTCCCTTTTCTGTAGCAGAAATGCTTGGGAATCGTTAGTTTGAATCCCTGCATTGATCAGGAAATTGGATCTGGTGATGTGCTAGTCGTTCCCGACTCTAGGGGGTGGTGCTTCTCTCCATTTCAAAGCCGAAGAGCTAGTGCTGTCCGAAGACATCTCCGTAGTCATGTGTCCAGCATGTCTAAATGCCAAAGGTGCATTTGGGAACGCTGTTACCTTCCCACCAAAGGTGGTCCTTATTTTTCTACTTGCATTTTTTATGTGCTTTCGAACTGCTAGGTTGGCAGAAGCTGGGACAAATAACGGGAGCTCATCCCGTTATGCAGCACTACGAATTCGAACAGCTGAACTGCCGACCTTTCTATCGACAAACTCAGCTCCTAGCCACTGAGCCACCGCGTCCCTTTGAGCTGGGTTAAGGATGGCTTTAATTGGGGTTTAATTGTTTTATATGTTTTGTTTCATTGGCTGGCTGCCTTTAGCACCGGAAAAATAGAGTGCATATTGAAACAATACATTTTTAAAAATCTGCCATCTAGCCTAGGAAAAAAAGCTAATCAGTATTACGATCAAATTTTGCTCAAGGCATCCTTACTCAGCAAATTAAGATAGGCTTGTGCTTGGATCAAAGCATCTGAACAACTTGTATACTTAGGATGGGAGCCCCAGGATCTGTCCTTCTGCTTTCCATGTACCTTGATTTAAACAGTATGCCAATGCAGAGTTCAAGTGTTTACTGAGAAACAATTACCTGTTATATATTTGGGGCATTCTAAGTGTCACTGCATGGCGAGGTTACCCATGCTCCTGTAAACATCAACATGCTTTCCAGAAAGAAGGAAATAGGAAAGAAATAACTGAGGCATAATTCACTTGAATGAGTGGACTTGTGCAGTTGAATGAGTGGGATGTGGCAGATGGCTTCTTTTGAGAGTTATTAAGGTTCATGTCATAAGCATTAAATGTGACATCTGTGCAATTGGCAGATCTGTGTGCAGGATACACTTGGTTCTAGTTATCCTTTGATTATGATGATTTATTTGATTGGCCCAGCAAACAGTTGGAAGAAACTGTCAATTAACATGGTGGAAGATGTACAATTAGTGTCTGAATAGGAGACTCTTAGGAGTCTTTGCGGACTGCAAACTTGCAAAAGAAAAAATGATATATTACAGCTATATGTCAGGTGCAAATAACCAAGTAAAATTCATTGAGTTCAAAGCACAGAAGAGTTTATTATTGCTACCTATACTCAAAAACCTAGTCAACTGATGGTCAAAGCTAAGGGTCAATGTAATTCACAGAGGGGCTGGATGAGGGTCTCGTGTGACAATGCGATGACTCCAAACTGGTGATATGTTTAACCTCACTTTCCAAGTCAGCCAGCTCTTTTCCTTCACTATATTTAGTTGGAATTGAAAAAGTCAAGATGGTGTTCTTGCTCTTTGCTCTTTGTTTTTAATATACAAAGTCAAACGAGTGTTTAAGAAAGCTGACTTCAGCAAACTTAGAGCAGATTCCATGGATGGAAATCTTAAAGGTGAAAACAACTCAGCTAGGGAAACTAGGAAAAATTAGAATTATAAAAACCCAATCTAACACAGTACCACTGAGAAAGAAAAATAAGAGACATCAGATGAAACTAGCAAGGTTGCATAAAGAACTCTCTGATAAATGGAAAGACAAAAAGGTCAAGTATAAAAAAATGAAAAAAGGGTCACATTATAATACCAGCGAACCCCAAATTTGGAGGGATGGAGTTAGAAAGGCTAGGATTGAACGAAAACTTGCAACGAATACCAAAAATAACAAAAAGGCTTCTTCCAACATGTAAGTAACGACAAAAAAATTAAGGAAATGATTGGTCTAGACATGTTCTGGATGTCTGGACCAATGAGCAAAATTGGATGTCTGTGAACCACTGAGCAAAATATTTCAAAGCTCTAACTACATAGCTGATGTGGTTCCAATTTTCAAACGGGAAGGCATACTTGGAATATTGCATCCCAGTTTTGGTCATCATGATACAAAAAAGATGTTGGTTCTAGAAAGAGTGCAGAGAAGAGCAACAAAGATTGAGGGTAAACCATATGATGAATGGTTGCAAGAACTAGATATAACTAGTCTCATGAACACTGGTGGGGGGGGAGTATTAGGGGTGATATGATACTTCAGGGGATATTACAAAGAAGAGGGGATTGACCTATTCCCCTCTTCTTTGTAATATCCCCTGAAGTATCTGAGTGTGGGACAAGACGTAATGAATGGAAGATTATTAAAGAGACATCTAACCTAGAATTAAGAAGAAATTTCCTGACAGTGAGAGCAATTAATCAGTGCAATGGCTTGCCTCCAGAAGTTGTGGCTGCTCTGTCACTGGAGGTTTTCAAGAAGAGACTAGACAGCCATTTGTCCAGAAGGTTATAAAGTCTCCTGCTCAAGCAGTGGATTGGATTAGAAGATCTACAAGGTCTCTTCTAACTCTGTTATTATATGATTCTATAGGGAATTCTTGGAGCTGAACTCCACACATCTTAACCCCTTTGTTGAGCTTGGGAAATACTGAGCTAGATTGATACCAGAGAATGTAAACAGCTGTGAAGAAATTGTTTTAGATTCTCCTAGATCAAATCATGTATGTTGTTTCCTATCATATCTTTGCTAATAGAGCAGAAGTCCCTGAAAAAACAAAATTTGCCAAAAAAGCAAAAGAAAAGCAAAAAAGAAACCACAATGGAATTACTAAAGAAATCAAAATTACTAAAATAAATAAATAACCCCCTTGCATCATTGAACACAAAGAAAATTATCATAAAAGACATTCCAAAGGAATTAGAGTTTAATTTGACCAAATATTACACCAGTTCACCTTAAATGTATAGTGAAATTTTAATCCTTTAATGGTAGTGATGGTGGAGAACTGTGGTTCTTCAGATGTTACTGCATTTTCATCAGTTTATACTATTGGCAGTGGTTGATATGGAAGAAGCCCATCATATCTAGAAGATCACAAATCCATAGACATATGTCAGGTCATGATGATGCCCTGAGAGAGACAAGACACCACAACAATTCTGATACTTACTTAATTTCCTAATCTGGATGACCATATAGGGTACAGAAATGTGATCCTATTGTTGTACAAGGAAAATGAGTTCTTAGATGAGTGGAATTGATTAAAGCAAGTTGGTATACATAGATATAAGGCCAAATTCTGTTATCTCATCCTGTAGATTTGCAATGGGTAATATTTTCCTTTTTGTTGCTGGCATTCCTAAACCCTCCTCCTGATTCATGAGAGATGTTTCCCTTCTTATTTCAATATTTTATTGCTTTATTGCCTTTTGAGTGTTTGGTGGAAAACAGGCACATTGAAGTAATCTGAAGCTCGCTTGTTTATAGAATTATCTACAAATGTGTATACGTTAGTGACTTGAGATTTCTTACCGATGACTATGTACGATTAAGATAGTCCTTGAGATACCACCACAACTGAACTCAAAATTTCAAGACAATTATTAAGTGAGTTTTGTCCCATTTTTTGCAAACTTTCTTGCCACAGCTGTTAAGCAAATCACTGCAATTATTAAATGAATCATGTGATCATTAAGTGAATTGACTTTGCTTGTTGTAAACTGACTGGGAAGGTAATGAAAGGTGATCACATGACTGTGTGACAGACCAACTGTCATAAATACATGCCAGTTGCCAGATAGCAATAGCACTTAGACTTATATACCACTTTACAGTGCTTTAAAGCCCTCTCTAAGCAGTTTAGAGAGTCAGCATATTGACCCCAACAATCTGGGTCCTCATTATACCCACCTCAGAAGGATGGAAGGCTGAGTCAACCTTGAGTCTGGTGAGATTTGAACTGCCAAATTGCAGGCAGTACTGCACTGTACTGGACTGCACTGGACTAGACTGCAGTACTGCACTCTAACCACTTCGCCACTGTGGCTCCAAATGCCCAAATTTTGATCATGTGACTGTGAGGATTATTTATTTATTTATTATTTATTTTATTTGACTGCATTTTTATACCGCCCTTCTCCTGAAGGATTCAGGGCGGTGTACAGCCATAATAAAACAGTAACAACACAAAAATTAAAAACCATTTAAAATAATTCAATCATTTGGCCGTAATTAAAAACCTCCAAACTAAAAACCATTTTTAAAAACTAGTTAAAAACCCATTAAAATCATTGTTCCATCAGACCAGCTTGATGAAATAATAGGGTCTTCAGAGCACGATGGAAGGCGCGGAGTCGGGGATCCTTCGTATATCCGGGGGCAGTTCGTTCCATAGGGCAGGAACCCCCACAAAGAAGGCTCTCCCCCTGGGGGTCACCAGTTGACATTGTTTGGCCAATGGCACCCTGAGGAGGCCCTCCCTGTGAGAGCGTATTGGTTGGTGGGAGGCAATCGGTGGCAGAAGGCGGCGCTGCAGATATCAATGTCCTAATTCTTACAGGATGCTGTAAGTTGTAAGTGGAGTGCTACCTGTACAGTCTCTCCCTCTTTTCTAAAATGTATAAATATGAATGCATCCAAGGGTGGGCTGCTGGGGGTTTGCAAAGGTTCTGGAGAACCTCTAGCTAAGATTCTGTGCATCGGAGAACCCCCAAATCCCACTCCTGGCTGGCCCTGCCCACCCCAGGAGTCCCCACGTGGGCTCGTGCTGGATGCAGGTAAGTAAAGGGCATGCACGGAGGCTTGGGCAGGGTAAGAAACAGGCCTACTGGAAGTTCAGGAAGGCCCGTTTCTGGCTTCCAGAGGGCGTCTGGAGCCTGGGGAAGACAAAAATGGCCCCTTCGCTGTGATGCAAGAGGCCAATTAGGCCACGCCCACCATGGCCACGTCCACCCAGCAACTGGGCAGAGAACCCCTTGCTAAAATTTTTGAAGCCCACCCCATTGTTGGGTGAGGGCCATCTCTCAATATTCTAGTCCTACCAGTGGGTGCTATCTAATAACCCATTGCAATAAGTCTTGATGATTAGCTTTGGGCTCTGGGTTTGATTCCACAGCTGTAAGGATATAACAATATCTTAAACCATCAGGAAGAATCCAGAAAATAAATCAAGAGCAATTTAGTGAGCCAATGAATCAATAGAATTTCTAAGCAGCCCTTCTTTCTATTTTCCTTATCTAAGAGATTTGAAATAAGGAAAGTTGTGAGCATCCTCAAATGTACCATGCTTAATAATGGAGCTAGAACAAAGAACAAAGAACAACAACAACAACAACAAAAAACACCACCCCAAAAGATAAGAAAATGATTTGATATAAAGAACACTTTCAACTTAGCACAAATAAAAATAAGAAAAAAAGAAGGGGCTTGTGTAGGAGCGCAATTGACAAGTGCAGATTTTTTTAGAATGGATTCCTGACGGAGGCTCGGAATTGGCAGAAGGAAGGAAGATTTTATCTTAATCACAGAAAGAGCATAAAAAAGGCTTTATGTTCCTTTTAGCTGCTGGGAGGGAACCCAACTGGCCTGCCAGCCAACAGATGCAATTCAAAACTACACAGACCCAGGCTGGTTGTATAACATGCAGATGATGAGGATGCTGTCCTTATGGAAAGGCACTCAGATAAAATGCAGATCTACCCTGTTAATTGCAATACATTTCGAGACAGAAACAAGTCAGCTAAACAGATGCATTATATCGAATTAAGTGTTCCCAAGCTACACAGTGCCAGACATGCTTGGTAGCAAATCCATGATTATCACTGCCATTAGCCCTACAAGCTTTAGTAATAAGCGTTGAGGCCCAGCTTTAACCAAATACTGATTTTCAGGCAGTCTGAAGTTCCCAGACAGGCTTATGTTTTGTAAAAAAGTATATTTCTGGAAGGCTGGGTGGGGCATCTGGCCTGATTAATTTGATCCCTTTGAGCATGGAATGATAGAATAAGCCAGCTGTGCTCTCCTCATCCAACATTGCTAACTAAGAAAGACAATATGTTGATAACAGTTTATTAGGCTAGGCTTTGATTGCTCAGTCTACATTTCTAGAGAGCACTGCAGCCAGTGGTGAAATGCTACCAGTCCACCTTCAATGGCATGCTAAAATATTGAAGCATAGGACTTCTGCCCAATCATAAGTTCTTAAGATGGGCTGAGTTACCCTCTTCATTCGTAAAAACTAAGGAAGTTTTGGGAGAGCTTACTAATTCTCCAAGTCACACATTCTCATTTTCCCCTCTGATTGAAAAGATTTTTCCCCTTCTTCTTCTTCTTCCCATTCAGTCAATCAATCAATGCTTATTAGTTGACTGACTATACAAGCTAAGCAAGTATAATTAAAACCATTAATAAGAAGCTGCCATCAGAGTTCTTGTGCTAATGATAACATTTAGAAACTCAGCCACTTCCAGAATAATATTAGAATCATCCAGATAGAAAATTCAGAGCTGATTATCACAGTAGCTTACTAAGACTGGAGCAAACATTGCAGTAATAGTCTTGTCTTAAGGGACATTTTTCTAATCATCAAAACCACAAATCCTGAATATATTTTCATTACATTTTCTAGTCAGTTGTAAAAGTAGATATTGTTTTCTTTCTAACCAAAGAAGGTAATTTAGACATCTCTTTAAGCCCCATCACCGCTCTGTTGTGGGTATTATCAAACTTTTCCATTTTTGAACACAACTTTGTATAAAAACAAAGTCCCATGACTTTTTTCTAATTGTTTATCCCATTAGTCTCCAAAGAAAGATCTCTGCTTTCAATTGCATTTTAACCTTTAAAAACTTTTGTATTAATGTATGTATTTGTATCCAATTTGTATCCAAATTGTTTTAGCTTTTTTACATGTCCAGCAGAGATGATGAAATGTCCCTTCATATATGCCACTTTTATTTCTTAAAACCCCCAAACCCAACAATCCAAACGGGGTTACGTTGGGCTCCATCTACTCAGGCAGGGCTCTAAGGGTGCAAAAGAGATCTTGCAAGCTTCATCAGCCAATAAATCACAGTTTTTGCATCTTTCATCCATGTGTTCATCAAGGTGAAAGCACAACGTTATATGAAGGCCAACAAAAGTGGTAGTTAGTGGATGGATGGAATATCATGAAATGTAATTTTAGACTGGATTTAAAAGAAAATCCCCAAAGTAAGCCATTCTTTTTTTTTTTTTTATTGTTGCCAGAAAACTATATGGAAAAAAGTTCAGGGGGAAAAAAACCTCCCTTCTAAAGTAGTCTTCATTCCTTGCAACAAAATATTATTTGCTTAATGACATCAAAGCAGGAAACAAAGATTTAGCAACATGTCTGCTGCTATTTGAAAGCCACTGCTTTCAATTTGAAATTAACCACAGTTCAGTGGAGGGTTGCCCCCGGTTCTGACCAGTTCTATAGAACCAGTAGTAAAACCAGAGGGAGGCTCAACCCACCCATCCCGACGTCATCAAAACGCTTCTGCGCATGCGAGAAGAGTGTGTGCATGGCCCCATTGCAAACCGGTAGTAAAGGTAAGTAAAACCCACCCCTGCCACAGTTCCCATGTGCAACTAACTCATATACATGGGCAATTGTTTAAAACTCTAATGAGTTCAAATCAAAAGTGGTATTTTTGCAGCCGATTCTGCAGAAATCGTGGGTGGGCCTGCCCACCTGCCCTGCCTCTATGCCATCCTATTTAAGCACATTTTTGAGGCTGGGTGCATGTGCGGAAGGCAGGCACACACACGAACTGGGCACATAGATGCATGAAGTGAGTGTGCATGCATGGAGTGAAACGGTATTAAAATAATCTGAAATCCACTGCTGGTTCAAATAAACCAGCCATGATAGGGTTCGCAGCTTGGGTATCCTCCTGGATTCATGGTTGTCGCTGGAAGATCATGTGACAACCGTGACCAGAGCGGCATTCACCCAGGTTCGCCTGGTGTGCCAGTTACGGCCTTACTTGGACCAAGATGCCCTACGCATGGTTACTCATGCTCTGGTCACCTCCTGTCTTGACTACTGCAATGCTCTCTACCTAGGGCTGCCCTTGAAAAGCGCTCGAAGACTTCAGCTGGTGAAAAATACACTCTCATGTTAAACCCCTCCTGCACGACCTGCATTGGTTACTGGTTGCCCTTCGGGTGAGGTTCAAGGTGCTGGTTATCACCTACAAAGCCCTTCATGACCTAGGCCTGGGATATTTGTTGGACCCCCTACAGCCAGCGACAATCCACAATCACCCGGTGCATTCCCACAGACAAGGCCTCCTCAGGGTGCCATTGGCCAGACAGTATTGGCTGGAGACCCCCAGGGGGAGAGCTTTCTCTGTCGGTGCACTAACCCTCTGGAACCAACTTCCTTTGGAGCTCCGGATGGCTCCTGACCTTCGCTCATTCCACCGTGATTTGAAGACCTGGTTGTTTTGCAGTTTGGATTGACAGGAATTTCTTAATTAATTTTAATTGTTTTAAATTTGAATTTTAAAATTTCACCGTTTTAATGGGGGATTATGCATTTTTATTGTTGTGAGCCACATTGACTCTTTGGAGATAGGGCGGCATATAAATTGCAAAAATAAATAAATAAATAAATAAATAAATAAATAAATAAATAAATAAATAAATAAATAAATAAAATGATCACATTCTGTTTTTGTTTTATCCTGCTTAAACTAACTGAACCAAGTTCCCGCAGTTTAGATGTAATGAAATTGACTGGCAGACAACTCTGTGCCCAAACCAGTGGTGGATTGCTACCAGTTCTCCCCAGTTTGGGTGAGCCAGTAGTGGAAGTCTTCATAGGAGAGTGAACTGGTTTGCTCTGAATATTAGTTAGGCCCTTCTCCCCACCCCCGGGCTATACCTACCTTCATTTCATTTGTTTTTTGGTCAGCTGTAAGACGTGGCAGAGGGGATTTCCACCCCTCAGATGGTTTTTTTCTTAATGCTTCTTTGGCTCACGTGAGGTGATAGCACGCAAAATGCGTGCACAATGCAAACCAGTGGTAAAATCGGATTAGAACCCACCACTAGCCCAAACCATGCTGGGGCTCAGGCATCTATCAATTAATTTTTCTCCTTTCCAGCATTGGCTGACTTTTCATGCTAAGATATAACATGGTTTCCTTATTTTGGGTTAGAAAAAAAAGGACACTCTCATTGTTATTTCTGTTTTGTTGCATAGCATTATTAAAGTTAGGGTTGAATCAAACCCTGGTTTTATCAGGATCAATGATCTGAAACTGTACGAGACACTGAGAATCACGATCAGGACTCACTGTCGATAGGATGAGCTCAACAAATAATGTTTTAAAATACCGCTTTACCGAGATTTTTTAAAACCGAGATTTATTTAATTCACCAAACATTGAAATTCTTCTGTAGTTTCCACAGAAAGCAATTATTTACAAAATTGGTTGCCAGCTGTACTGACATCCTCTTCAAACAGTATTGCATCTATGCATAACATCTTCATTTTGGATTTCTTTGTTTTGAATCCTGTGTTCGTCAGATATAAGGAGTTTTTACTTGCAGTGTGCAACTAACCTATGAATTCCTAATGAGATTTTGTCTAGTCTCACACAAGGAACTGTTGTACCTGGAATGCTTGTTTTAAAAAGGCTATAAGCATATGACAGATCTGATGGCATATTTTTCTTCACGGCCCTCCCCCCAATTTATTTCTATTTCTTTCTTTTTTTTTTTTTTACTATAAAACAGATGTTTCTTTTCTTAAAGCAGAGATTCGCATGACTTGATAAGATATCACCTTTGGATAACTGCACAGTTAGAAATATATTAGAGAGAAAGTAGAGATTTTTTTTTCAAGCTAAAGAGCAGTTTCAAAGCAAAGCAATTTGTTGGTAATATCCATACAATACAATGGAAGCAAAACATAATAATCTTTCTGAGTGCTTTGCTCTGAAGAAATAGGATTACAGTAATAAACGGGCATCTGCAAGTCCAAATGTGCTTATGATTGCTGAGTTTCACTGAAATCAGCGGCCAGTTAAGATAATAGGCACAGTCCTGCCAGCTTTGGGGAAAAAAATCCCCAAAACCTGGCAGGACTGCTAATTTCTTGTACAACAAGTCACAAATATTTATTTTCAAGGATCACTTTAAATCAGTCCTCATGGTCACTCAGAGTGAGCAATCATGTGAACAAGCTCTGAAATTGTGCTGAAAAATAAAGGCGGCCATCTTTATTTTAAAAAGATGGCCACCTTTAAGTCCCTCAGGCTTATTATTTATTTATTATTTATTAATTAGATTTGTATACCGCCCTTCTCCTTACGGACTCAGGGCGGTGAACAGCCGAAATAAAAATTCAATACATACAAGTTAAAAATTAAAACACATATACGTTAGGCTGAGAATTAAAAACCAAATAGATATTAAAATGCAGCAACGCTACAAACATTAAAAATTTTAAAAATTTTAAAATTTAAAAAATTCTAAAAATGCAGCAGGGATCAGGCTTATTGGCGTTTTATTCTGCCAGTCCTCTTATCCAACTGTGTCAGCAGAGACAATGAGACATACTACTACTTCTCAGTTCTCACTTTGAATCCCACTAATCCATCTATCTATCATCTATCTATCTATCTATCTATCTATCTATCTATCTATCTATCTATCTATCCATCTATCCACCCATCTCTCTCTCTCTCTCTCTCTCTCTCTCTCTCTCTCTCTCTCTCTCTCTCTCTAGCTATCTCTATCTCTAACTCTCTATCTCTCTATCCCTCCATCTCTGTAGCTATCTCTATCTATCTCTATCTATATAAAGGCACTCTGTGGATACTAGAGATCAAACAAGTCGAAGTTATTTATCCACGTTCCTTTAATTACGATAGATGGAACTCTATTGAATAGAAAATATCAAGAAGTTCTGTAAAATTAATATCATCATGCAATCCAGTTGATTGACATATTGTCATAACTAAGACAAAATATAGACATATCCAATATAATTGAGTACTCTCTTAAAGCAGTTGAACAGCCATACTGTAATTAACCTAATTGTAAGTATATACAGTAGTTCTCTAACTCTAGCAAGACACCATCTATTATCCATGAAACTAGTGTGTAAGTTTAGATCTGTGAATCAAATGTCAAAATAGTTTGTGAACAGAAAGGAAAGAGAAAAGACAAACCTGGATTCAAATATTCCTTTTCTCTAGGGAGCCAGCATCAGAGGAATCTGACAAGTTTGATCTCCCTTTATTTTTCCAGCTTGCAAATTTCAAAAGATTTGTATGAAAAATGTTTTTTGTTGGATGCTTTTCTTTGTAGGATATGTGGTTTTATTTTTCTTTTTTCTTTTTGAAGCTAATTAAGACTACATTGATTCTAAAGCTAATTAAGAATTTTAAGAATATAACATTTTAAAGCAGCGGAATATTTTTGAGACAATGGAATCAATGGTACCAAATTTCAAAACAATGTACACATACCAACATCAGCTTTATCATTTTTTTAGTTAGAGTACCCATACCTAGGTCCCTAAAACAAGTTAAAAAAACATGAGGACATCCTGAATGGCCAGCTGGATAACCTTGACTCAGTCACTCTTTCTCAGCCCAACTTACCTCACAGGGTTGTTGTTATGGGGAAAAATAGGAGGAGGAAAGTGTGCTGGATATGTTTGCTGTGTTGTGTTATTTGTAAGAATGATAAACTTGGGATACAAATAAATAAAATCTAAATGATATGCATAGAGAGAAAAATATCTTTGATTTTATAGTCAAGTAAGCTACCACAGGTGGTATTTGAATTAAAATTCTAGATTGGAAGATAATAATCAGTTGCTATCCATCCCCACCCTAGCTTAATTTTTACCCCTGCACCCTGGAGTGGGCAGGGTCTTAATTAGGGCTTATTTTGGGGTAGGGCTTATATTGGGTACACATGTAAAAATCAGCCTAGGACTTACTTTCGGAGTAGGTCGTATTTTCGGGAAAACACAATAAGTACCTGTGATTTATTTGTCATTATTCTGGTGCTAGTTTCAAACTCGACTCAGATTTTTCCCTGACTGATAAAACTGATGAAATTCTGTTAGACGTTCTAGATTAGAGACATCATGTAACATAATGAAAATTGAAGGCTGATTTACACTAATGGAACTGACTGAACTATATACTACTACAACCTGATTCATGCCTGCTCAGATGTAGTTTATTTCAGTTCATTGAGGCTTAAAATCAGATTAATGGTTATAACACTTGTCCTCATATGAAAGTCAATTCAATAACACTAGTGGAACTGATACTAAATCCATGTGTGTGAAGAGCAAGGGGATATTTTGTACACTGAAGTATTCTTTAACATATCCAGAGAGGTGGTTGAATTTATCTGTCTGTTTGAAAAAGAAGAAGAAAACTATCTGGCAAAATCCATCTAGTTATAAAGGGATAGGGAGAAGAAACAGATGATTGATGTAAGGACAGAGGAAGACAGTTGGTTTGTTTGGATGAGCTGGAAGGGAAGTGAGTAGTTTTAGAAAAGAAATGGAAATAAGCACAATTTTGGGAGAAAGGCACTTCCATTTCATCACTGTTTCCACATCCAGTTACTAAAAAACTTGTAAAGTCAGCCTATGATGACCTTGGAAGAACAGAGCAAACCAAAAGAGGCAACATAATATGTGAATTCCCACCAATGAAATAATAAAAGTGGTATCATCAACATCATCTTCATTTAACGACCCCATAATCCTTGTGGGGTGGAGTCTGGGCAACTGTATGAAACTAGCAGAATTTTTACTGGCCGAATGCCCTTCCTGACACCAGTACAGAGATTTGTTCAGCAGATATATTCTCATTATGCTCAGAGAGAGAAATATCTGCCTCTACCTAGGATCGAATTCACAGCCTCTACCTCTAGCCACTGCACCACTCCAGATAATAAAAGTGATATAACGGTAAAGGTTCCCCTCACACATATGTGCTAGTCATTCCCGACTCTAGGGGGCAGCGCTCATCTCAGTTTCAAAGCCGAAGAGCCAGCGCTGTCCGAAGATGTCTCTATGGTCATGTGACCACTAAATGCCAAAGGTGCACGGAATGCTGTTACCTTCCCACCAAAGATGGTCCCTATTGTTCTACTTGCATTTTTTATGTGCATTCGAATTGCTAGGTTGGCAGAAGCTGGGACAAATAACGGGAGCTCACCCCGTTACATGGCACTAGGGATTCTAGTTGAACTAGATCTAGTCTGCTGAACTATAGATCTTTCGATCGACAAACTCAGCATCTTAGCCACTGAGCTACCATGTCCCCTAAAAGTGGTATAGAACAAGACAAATAGCTACCTAAAACTTTTTGCAGAGATCTACAGCACTTCTGAAGCTAGTTTTCCTACAATTCCATATCTACCATAGTGAAGGGAGTTGTAGAGTGACTCAGAACATGAATACAGCTAAAATGGGGAGGATCTAGCCCAGGGGTGTCAAATTTATGGTATCACATTGTTGTCACATGACGTATCATGCCTTCCCCCCCTTTCATTAAAACGGGGTTGGGCGTGGCCAGTGTGTGACCTATCTGTCCTGTGGGCTGCAAGTTTGACACCCCTGATCTAGCCCCTTTCTAATTGGAAGTGCCTGGGAAAAAAAAAAACTGTGGGAAGCAGGTTTATTCTTGGAAGCAAGAATAAAAGCAGATTTTCTTAAATGTGAAGTAAGCCCTCCCTCAATCTCTCCAAATCTAAGATGTGGGAAGAAAAATGTTTTATCGGGGTCATTATTGAATAAATATTGTCCAACTATGATTCAATAACTGTTTCAGCTCTTACCATTTTTATAAATCTGTACTCATTTTTTAATGATAAGTTGCGTTGACCTTATCTTGTTGCTCAGACTTAATGACATGGCTATGGAAGTTGGGATTCTCTATATCTGACATAAGTATCTGAAAGAAGCCAATGATCAAAACAAAGTTGTGAGTATTGATCATTTATAAAATAAACAGTGCTGCCCTATCACAAAAATATATATTTGTAGATGCAGATTTCTCAGCCACTGTTGTTGAGAAAATGAAGACTCATATCAAGGAGTTATCTCTGTATAAAAGTTTTAACATCACTGTGACTCAAGCCACTCATCTGGAACAAATATCATTTCTGGAACGTCCTTTACTTCCTTAGTGTTAAATTGACTACAGCAATTTTATTGGCTTGAAAGCAGCTAAAGAGGAGGGATAGAGAATCTGATATCATTTCCTTTAAAAAGATCAGGTAAATACAGCACACATACAACATATCCTATCAATCCATTTCCATCATTTGTAACCTTTTAAAGAAACTAACTTACTGTCTTCCTTCCTTCCTTCCTTCCTTCCTTCCTTCCTTCCTTCCTTCCTTCCTTCCTTCCTTCCTTCCTTCCTTCCTTCCTTCCATTTTTCTTTTACTCATGAGGAGTAAATTCAGATCCCTCTGTTATTAAAGTATTAGCAGGGAGTCATTAAAAGCTTCGTGTTGATTCAGACATAAACCATTTTTTTTTAAAACAATGTGTTCTGAATTTTGAAAAAGTTCAAAAAGTAAAGAGTATTTGGGCATTAGGATGCAAAAAACCCCTGATCAAATAAAAATAAAAGAGAAAAGCGAGCTCAGCCTATCTACTGTTCTAGTTTTCATCCAAAGGAGAGAGAAAAAAAACATTAAAAAAGGAAGATTAATGGATTAGTTCTATTTGTTTATTTTGAAAATGGCTGCTATGAGTCATCTTTAAAAATGTTCTCAACGTCAGTGTCTTCAGAAAATCTTCAAATGCTGCTTGAATTCGAGTGTGAAAGCCCTTGGCAAGAGAAGAAAATTAAGTCAGCCAAGAATAAGCTACTGACAATCTTCACTGGAAACAGGCCATTGAAAAAGATATCTAAGAGGAAAGGAAAATTTCAGGCATTTCCCCTTGATTTCCACTCACTGCTAAGCATGGAAAGGAGAGATAAAAAAATGCCCAGAACATTGGGGGAAGAGGGACTGGGGCTCTTATGGAAGTCCATGGTACCCTTTCCATTTAAGAGTGAAGCAAAGAGACCTTCTTGCTTCATTTACTTTCATTTTTCATTCTTGTGGCTTCTCCAGCTGCATTAGTCAAGCTTCGGAGAGCCCTGTTGGTGTTCCTGCTGCACTGCCTCCTTTGGCACTACTCATCAAGATTTAGTGAGCAACGCTAGAGAGGATATCAGATACCTCCTCCACTATGTAAGTGGAGGAGGCCACACTTGGACTACTGCATTCAATTTTGGTCGCCACGATGTAAAAAAGATGTGGAGACTCTAGAAAGGGTGCAGAGAAGAGCAACAAAGGTGATTAGGGGACTGGAGACTAAAACATATGAAGAATGGTTGCTAGAACTGGGTATGTCTAGTTTAATGAAAAGAAGGACATGATAGCAATGCTCCAATATTTGAGGGGCTGCCACAAAGAAGAGGGAGTCAAGCTTTTCTCCAAAGCCCCTGAGGGCAGGACAAGAAGCAATAGGTGGAAACTAATCAGAGAGAGAAGCAACTTAGAACTAAGGAGAAATTTCCTGACAGTTAGAACAATTAATCAGTAGAACAACTAGCCTCCAGAAGTTGTCAATGCTCCAACACTGGAAGTGTTTAAGAAGATGTTGGATAACCATTTGTCTGAACTGGTGTAGAGTTTCCTGCCTAAGCAGGGGGTTGGACTAGAAGACCTCCAAGGTCCCTTCCAACTCTTCTCTTCTCTTCTCTTCTCTTCTCTTCTCTTCTCTTCTCTTCTCTTCTCTTCTCTTCTCTTCTCTTCTCTTCTCTTCTCTTCTCTTCTCTTCTCTTCTCCAGAAGCCAGAAGAGGCTTCTGCAACAATTCATTGCCTCTTCAGAAACCCCCCATGGGTTTGACAAGTGAGAGGGAAAAGCTGAAAGGCAACACAAAGGTGTTTATCAAGGCAAAATTATACTGTTTGGTAGCTTTGACAAAGATTATCAGATCATTATGGTGTGCAGATTTCTTCATTTTTTCACCAAGAAGACCAGCAAATGAGTGATGGAGTTATTTCTTTCAATCTACGAGTTGGCAGAAAAGTATGCTGACATAGTTGCACTGTCCTCTGTGCTGAGGACTATTCTTCCAGAATACCAAACCCAGCAATGGTATTATCTTATTTCTTTCAGTGCTAGATGATTTACAAGCAGTGTGTAACCTAAGACCTGGCTGCCTTTCCTGTTCTTGTCAGCATCCATAGCTATGGAACAAAAAAACAAGTACCATGTTTTCCCGAAAATAAGACCCTGTCTTATAATTTTTTGAACCCTGAAATAAGCACTTGGCCTTATTGCCATGCGCTCAAAAGCCCAATTGGGCTTATTATCAGGGATGTCTTATTTTGGGGAAAACAGGGTAACAATCAGTTTCCCTAACATATGGCTGAACAGGCAAGTTTAGGTGGCTATTTAGCAGTAGCACTTAGACTTATATACCACTTCACGGTGTTTTACATCTCTCTCTAAGCAGTTTACCGAGTCAGCTTATTGCCCCCAACAATCTGGGTCCTCATTTTACTGAACTCAGAAGGATGGAAGGCTGAATTAACTTTGAGCTGGTGAGATTCGAACTGCCAAATTGCTGGCAGCCGACAGTCAGCAGAAGTAGCCTGCAGTACTGCATTCTAACCACTGTGCCACTATACCTCATTTAGATTATAACATAGAACATAGAATAACAGAGTAGAAAAGGACCTTAGAGGCCTTCTAGTCTTTACTCAACCAGGAAACCCTTTACTCAACATTTACTCAACCAAGAAACCCTACACTATTCCCAACAAATGGTTGTCCAATCTCTTCTTAAAAACCTCCAGTGATGGATCACCCACAACTTCTGGTGGCAAGCTAGCCCTGATTAGTTATTTTCACTGTCAGGAAATTTCTCCTTAGGTCTAAGTTGGATCTCTCTATATAATGATCTTCTACCCATTAGTTCTTCTCCTGCCCTCAGGTGTTTTAGAGAATATGTCAACTCCCTCTTCTCTGTAACAGCCCTGTAAGTAGTGGAAGATAGCCATCATGTCACCCCTAATCTTTTTCTTCAGTAGGCTAGATATACCTACTTCTCTTAACTGTTCCTCATATTGTTTAACCTCCAAACCTTTTATCATCTTTGTTGCTCTTCTCTGCATTCTTTCTAGGACCTCAGCATCTTTTCTGTGTTATGACGACCAGAATTGGATGCAGTATTCCAAGTGTGGCCTCAGTACTGCAGTATAGAATAGTACTATTATTTCTTGCGATCTTAATACTATCCCTCTTTTGACAATCCTAGGACTGCATTTTTAGCAGCTGCAGCACAATGCTGGATCATACTTAAGTGGTAGTCCACTAGGACCACTTGGAGTTACTATTGTTGAGCCAGGTACTGTCTACAATATTTTACACTTGTGCATTTGATTTTTCCTGCCTAGTTGGAAGACATTATTTCTCACCACTGAACTGCTATTGGGTCCTATAGGACTGAGTGCTCAAGACCTTCTGAATCTTGTGTCTGTCTTCTAAAGTGTTGGCCATTCCCTCCAGCTTGGTATCATCTCCAAATTTGGTGAGTTCCCCTCATCTAAATAATTTATGAAGATCTAGCTATCGTACTATCTGAGTAAGAGATTTTAGGGCTAAAGCTTGGGCTATTCATTAACATGAGTTTCATGCTGTTTTTACAGAGCATTAGAGCTGTGTCCTAAAAGATACAAACAACTAACAGATCACAGCCACATAGAAGAAACAAGATGAGATCAAAGGCATCATTAATAAGTGAGCTCCATTCTCATTGGAGAATATAAAGTATATAATGGAATGGCAGGATTAGTATCAAATGAATTAGCCTAGAAGTAGTCAAAAATGCCATAAGAACATATAAAAGAGTATGGTCACCTACACCAAACAGTAACATATATGGCCACATGGAATTCCTTATCAGCAGAAGTGTTTTGCTATGGTTTTATTAAAATAAACTCTTGAAAATGTGTTTTGGTAAGTATGTTTTTCATACTTTCCACTGTCCTTTCTCCCTGCTATATATTTGGCCAATCTTCAGTCTTCCTCGCCTATATTTGGGGTACTAAACTCTCTAACTTTATCTGTGCAGACCTACTTTATCGATAGTAGAAACATGTGAGCAGTGATTGGTGTTAAATTTAGAGAAGTTGAAACAACACGTATCTGACTTTAGATATTTTCCAACATAGTGCAGTAGCTTGAAGAAATTCCTGTTCAAGGATCCATCCATCTATCCATATCTCTTCGCTCTGAAAGCTAAACAAAGTTTTTAGATAGCAAGCCATGAAATGGAATGGTTGAGTACACATGGGAAATTTTCACATTCTGCTTGTGGTGTGGAAGTGCTAGACTGGTTCAGTACAATAGTGGAATTAGGTTACTTTTTCTGACCTTGGAACTAAAGGAGCTTTTCCAGCTGTTTTGCCCTAAAATACTCAGAATCTACATCTTTATCTGTTCCTCATCATTGACCATGTGGCTGAAGGAACCATAATCGGATACATCAGGAAGGGCTCTGAAGCATGATTTGCTTGGTCCCAGTGCTTTTATATAAGAAATTAAATTTAATTGCTCATTTTATTCAGATAATTCACATTCTGAATTATCATGTGGGATTTTATTTCAAATTACTTTTATTCTTTTTCTTGAGATCTTAAACTGGACCCTGCTCAGCATGACTGGGCTCATAAAACTGAAACTTTTAACCTTGAACACAAGAGTGGGTTGATTGTTGATTAAACTAATAAACTGGAATGTAAAATTATTCAACTGAAACAAAGAATTATTATTTTTTCAGTAAGTTGAAGTAGTGTAATAGAAATGCTACTTTGTACCATTAAACAAACATAAACAGGAATAACAAAAGAAAATCCATTCTGGTTTTATATTTCTATTTTTCTCCATTTATTATACAACAAAGAGATTTCCATCCCTATAAATCTAATTTAGTTGCTTTAGCATTAGGAACACTTCTGATGCAATAGCTAGGAATGGGTTACCTATCACATACAGTATTTTAGTCAATATGTAATGTTATTTTAAATCTCTGGACAACACTGCATAGATCCATCAATCATTTTTAATTTGATCATAGACCAGCAAATGAAACAAGAAAATCACGATTAATTAGGATAAGAAAGAAAAATTCATTGTTGTTGTTAGTTGCAAAGTTGTGTCCAACCCATCACGACCCCATGGACAATGTTCCTCCAGACCTTCCTGTCCTCTACCATCCCTGGAGTCCATTTAAGCTCACACCTAGTGCTTCAGTGACTCCATTCAGCCACCTCATTCTCTGCCATCTCCTTCTTTTGCCCTCAATCTCTCCCAGCATTAGGCTCTTCTCCAGTGAGTCCTTCCTTCTCATTAGGTGGCCAAAGTATTTGAGTTTCATCTGGCCTTCTAAAGAACAGTCAGGTTAATTTCCTCTAGGATTGACTGGTTTGATTGCCTTGCAGTCCAAGGGACTCGCAGGAGTCCCTTGGACTGCAAGGGACTTTGGCGCTCAGCCTTCCTTACGGTCCAACTTTCACAGCCATACATTGCAACTGGGAAAACCATAGCCTTGACTATACACACTTTTGTTGAGCAATTTTTAGAACAATTAATTTATAATATCTAAGAAACACTAGAAGAGATACAACATCATACTGTACAAATCATAAAACTGTACTTACATAGAGCTATTTTGTACATTTGTTCTACTACAGGCATTTTAATGTATTATTTTTGCTTCAAATACACTTGTCTGCAAGGAATATCCCCAAATATAAAGATATTTTGCACATTATTTTCACATGCATCCTTATGTACATAGTCTTAATATAATACATTTATTTTTTCAATGGATATCCTACCTTTTAAACAGTTCAGGTTGAATTCATTCATAGATCTTTCTTTTCCTCCCATTTTGCCCCCAGGTACAACCTTGTAGACTAGTTGGGTTAAGGATGACCAGCCCAATGAGCTTCCATAGCTGAAGGGGAGTAGAACCTGGGTCTCCACCTGCCAGTCCAACAGTTTAACC
Source organism: Masticophis lateralis (assembly GCA_030761175.1). NCBI lineage: Eukaryota > Metazoa > Chordata > Lepidosauria > Squamata > Colubridae > Masticophis > Masticophis lateralis. The sequence goes on along the minus strand of JAUDYJ010000006.1, from coordinate 77,996,049 downwards.
ATTGGATCATCTTACCTCTCATAAGCCATATGCCATGTGTTTTATTTATTTAAAATCAGTGCATAGCATCATAGACTCTACAGGTACATTAGGACCACAAGTTCCAAAACTGGATGAAGGTTGCAGGTCAAACATTATATTAGGACACTGCTGGGCAATATTTCTTAGAAAGATACTTAAGATTCAATATGTGTGTGTGTATTGATTGCCACGAACTTCGGTAACAAAATCATCTCAGCGTTCAATAAACTAAGTAAGTAAGTAATTGTAGAGAATCCAGTTCCTGAATAAGAAGCTAGTATCTGGAAGGATTAAATTGACACCATATCTGGGAATGAGTTGACACTCTTGGCCAGTGTTTCTCAACCTCAGCAATTTTAAAATATGTGTTGAACTCCCAGGCAGATGCTTCACAATGGGGCTGCACATTGTCATCTGTCATAAAGAAAAATATTTTGGGTTATGGGGCAGGAGAAGAGAGAGATAGTAAAAGGAAACATTTGTGTCCTTTCAATGAGGTCTTAGTGTGGAATGGGCAAGTGGTATCTACATACGAGAATTCTTCTGATATCATTGGATCTCTTCTTCAGTCCAATTGTCTTTATTTACAAAAACAAGAAATACACTATATCTTGTAATTAACTAAAACTATTAAACAATAAAGGTAAAGGTTCCCCTCGCACATACATGCTAGTTGTTCCCGATTCTAGAGGGCGGTGCTCATCTCTGTTTCAAAGCCGAAGAGCCAGCGCTGCCTGAAGACGTCTCTGTGATCATGTGGCAAGCATGATTAAACATCAAAGGCACATGGAATCCTATTACCTTCCCACCAAAGGTGATCCCTATTTTTCTACTTGCATTTTTTATGTGCTTTTGAACTGCTAGGTTGGCAGAAGCTGGGACAAGTAATGGGAGCTCACCCCGTTATGAGGCGCTAGGAATTCGAACCACTGAACTGCTGACCTTTCAATCGACAAGCTCAGCATCTTAGCCACAGAGCCACCACATCCAATACACAAACATAAAAAACAAGGAATTTTGTCATTTCAGCTAGTCTAGAAGTGACATATCTTGAAGCACAGGAGTTTGGTTTTATTTAAGAGTCAAACAAGAAGATCTAAAAGCTAAGATTTAAAGATCGTCATTCAACTTTTAAAGGAAGGAAGAGAGAGTGTGTTAAAGCTGTGAAGACTGAGGTACTGAAAGAATCTCAATCTCAAATCTCTGTCTAAAAAAAACAAATGGGAGGAGGATCGATTTTAATGTTTGCGTTTGAATCAAAGATAACCACTGTTCTATTTGCTGCCTTATAATTTGTGAGCCCCTGTACTTGTCAATCCTGTTCAAGTTGGAGAAATTGGAGTTACTCTCTTCTATAATGCATATGAATTAGTGTTTGATATGGGTGACCTCACAGAAAAATGTTCAATTCACATGGATAGGAAAGGATAGATTCAATTAAGCTATGAAAAGCTTATGCCAACTTCTTCTTTGGTCCATGGTATTAAACAATTGCCTACTGCATGTAAATGCATGAAGCGGCTTAGAGTGTCAGTCAGTTGTGATTCAGGTTTAGTGAAAGTGAAATGGATAGCATCTTATGATAACATACGTTCAGGGGTAGTATTCACTTACCTTCGTTACCAGTTTAAAAATGTGAGCACGTGCATACGTGCCCTTGCTTCGCTCCCACGTGCCACCTCCATGCATGCCCAAGACCTTCTTCTCATGTGCAGATCATCAAAAATGGGACATGATAATGTCCGGGCAGGTGGGTGGAGCCTCCCACAGCTGCCGCTATCACTTCGCCCGAGCCGGGTAGAACCGGCTGTATACCACCACTGCATACATTGCATAAAATGGTAATTTCAAAATTCAAGTATATCCTGTCCTGAATTCATGACAGATTCTGCAGTTTATTTATTCATGTTGTCAGCAGATGAACACGAAGAGGACAGCACATGTCCTGTTATTGCTAGATAAATCCGGTAATTTAGCAATCTATCATGTGTTTGTTTTGGAAATTTCCAGTCCTTTCCATCCCATTTATCAAAAAGGTATACAATTTAGCAAATTTATAACAACAGCAACAACAACAAAAATCCCAGCTCACCAAATAACCCTATGGTTATGCCCATCCAGTGGTGGGTTCCTCCCGGTTCCACCCGGTTCCGCCGAGCTGGTAGCGGTGACAATATGACATTACCAAACTGGCCCTGTTCCCCCGTCCCCACCCCTCTGCATTATTCTTACCTTTTATTTGGCCCCACCCCCAGTCTATAGCTGCCTCCTGAGTCCCAGCTGATGTGCTATAAGGAAAAACTGTTTAAACTCTTGCCGCGGGGTTTCAAAGGGCCTCCCTAGAGCTGATCAGTGGTAAAAGGCAGTTTGTAGACTGGTGCCTCTAAAAACAAATGAGTAGACCGTTGCCTGCAAAAATAAATGGGTAGACCAGTGCCTGCAAAAATGCATGAGTAGACCAGTGCCTAAAAAAATAAATGGGTAGACCAGTGCTTGCAAAAATAAATGGGTAGACTAGTGCCTGCAAAAAAACATGAGTAGACCAGTGGCTGCAAAAATAAATGGGTAGACCAGTACACCTCTGCAAGCAGTTAAAAGCCTGGTAGACCAGTACCTCTGCTAAATCCTAAAGAATTGTCACATGACCATCAAGCCACGCCCACAAAATAAGCCATGCCCACAGAACCAGTAGTAAAAAAAATTTAGAACCCACCCCTGTGCCCATCATATATGGTTGTATAGTATTTGTAATCTCTTTTTAGACCACATTGTGAAAAAACAGGGCAAAGCAGAAATTCAGCCCAGGAATGCTTATTTCAAGCAAACTTATTTTTTTTTTAAAAAAATATGGGCATGCAATATTTTCTTTGCTTTGGCATTAGAATTCAGTTTGAATTTATTGGTCAAAGTTTAGTTTGTTTTACATTCCATTATTTGCATCTGTTTGGTTCATTTGCATTTCTTTCATTTCAGTACTCGGGTTTGTTTTTCATGCCTTTGTTATTTTTTAAAAAAAACCCTCTGGTAGCGATTGTGGATATGGCAATACCACATGCATCAGTGCTCATATCTGATGGCCACAAAGTTATTTTTTCCCCAGTTTGCAAAGCTGTATCATTCTAGTGCATCTGCTTACCCCCAGTGGTGATAATCAGTGGGAAATGCCATTTTTCAAAGTTGCTGTCATCTATCCTGGATAGGGCCTTGTTTTTAGCTGCATAAATGATTCCGATTACAAAAAATCTACTTTTGCAGGCTACAGAACTGTAGACACGCTTTTCTTTATTGCAAAGTTTTATGTAGAAGCTGAAAAGGCTTATGCATTATATTGATCCCCCCCCTTCCTTCCTTACCTATTACTCATGCAGCTGGCTTAAGTTTCATTTCCTTCAGAGGAACATGTTTTTGGTTTATCTTAACTAGTATCAGACTAAGAGAAGCACTTTCATTTCTTTGACTGTTGGCATAGGTCAGCTGTAGGAGCTCTTATTATTGACTGAAACATTGACTAAAGTCCATAATTAAGAAATGAGCTGTACCAGGCTGTATATCCAGTACTTTATTTCTAGCTACATGGGGACAATTATAAGGCTCAATGTGAAACTAAGAGTTTTGTTACCCTAGAAATGATTGGATTGATGGTTTTCTTAATAAATATATATCTTGTTTTCTATTTGCCACCTCTTGCGGCCATATTGGTTGTAATAAAGAAAAAACAAGTTATACATTTCTACTAAGAAAGTTAGGAACTTTAGAGAGTTGAGTTACTATGAATTGTTCTAGACAGAAAAAAAGTTTCTATCTTGAGAAATAATACCAAAAATACTGGCTGCAGCAAAAGTAAAAAATTCACAAAATATGATTAACTAAAATATTCAACTTTAGAAGGAACAAGCTTTGTGAATGCATTGAAGCTTGGCAATGGTATTCTGGGTTATAAATGCGGTAACATATTCACTGATTCAAGATTTCATTTGTATTCTTTTAGAGAGAGTCATGGCAATTTCTTTTTTTTAGCAAACACTATCAACCTGGTAACTAAAACATGTGCAAAATATGATCTAAAACTGGATTGAAATTGGTCTAAATAATCCACTTCCTTCAAGAGTATTTGAAGATTGACAATAATTAAAATTACTATGATGGATAGAGAATGCAAACCGTTTCAAATTTCTTCACCTATCTTGTCCACATACTCTGAGATGTTTCGGGAGAATTAAAATATCTAAATTGGAAAGCAAGACTCAGGGATGTGAGGGTGATCTGGCTGCGACATCTGTCACCCCAGTGATCGCCAGGATTTGATTCGGCTAATCTGGCTGGCTAGGCGGGTGTCTCCTTCCTCCCTCACCACTCCATGTGCATCCCTCCTGAAGCTGCACACTCAGTGGAAGAGGACGACCATCCCAGATAGAAGGAGTGTACCGATCTTCAGTCAAAGGTATACAATAACTCTGCTCCCTTGCTAGAACTTCCAAACAAGCTTAAGGAAAGCAAGACTCACCACAACACACCAAGCAAACCACAACATCAGACTGGTCCTATTTTGGGATGGTCAAGCCAGCAGTTCAACTGTCCCAATGTGCCATTTCTTTCCCCTCTTTTCTCCCCATTTTTTAAATATTTTAGAACAACTTCTACATCATGATCTTAGAATAGAATACAATAACAGAGTTGGAAGGGACCTTGGAGATCTTCTCGTCTTCTTGGAAGAATTTACAGGCAGAAAATATACATGGCTGAAACAGCTTCTTGTTCCTGGATATAATAAAGAGTGAGTGTGACGTTTGCAATTTTGTATGAGTTTCTTAAATCAATGAATCTCCCCACCCCCCCACCCCCAGCATTGTAGAAATAAGATGTGGGATGTGTATCACATAGTCCTGATGTGAATAGCATGGTGCTCTCTATAAATAGATGATGGGGTTTTGGCTCATATTTTGGCACTTTGGTAATAGGAACAAAATCGCTAATTATAATAAATTGCTGAATTCAATTCCATAATTCTCATTGTAGGTTTATTATAATAGTTAATGGTAACTTTGCTTAACAACTGGGGGGAAAAAGAGAGAATGTTTGGAGCAATCTTTAACCTTTTAAGAGCTTGTTGGAGCAATTTGCAAGGGTGTTTGACTTTCAAATACAGCTCTTATTAAAAAGTAGTAGAAATGGAACAGATGCTGGTTATTGATTTACTAATTCAAGTCTGAGGCTTAAATGAAATTCTTTGGAGAGGAGAAAAAAGTAAAATAGGACAGAATGATGACAGTCTAGGAATGTGCTAAACTGGAAAGATAATTAGATTCTGCTACTTTAAAGACTAAAAACGCTAAAGTGAATTGGTAATTTAGGCTTTGTGTTGGCAAATCCATTGTAATTTCCACATTTCTTTCAATAGGCTTCTAGATCAATCTCTTCTCCTAGGTATTTATTAGAATTATTGCTCTGTAGGACCCTCGATTTGTATTTCTCAACTCAAGTACATTTAAGATGTATGAACTGCAACTCCCAGAATTCCTCAGGCACTTTGAGTCCATATATATCACCATAGGAAGGGATGTGGTGGCTCAGTGGCTAAAACACTGAGCTTGTCAATAGTGGTTCAGATCCCTAGTGCTGCGTAATGGGGTGAGCTCCCATTACTTGTCCCAGCTTCTGCCAACCTAGCAGTTTGAAAGCATGTAAAAAATGCAAGGAGAAAAATAGGGATCACCTTTGGTGGGAAGGTAACAGCGTTCCGTGCACCTTTGGCGTTTAGTCATGCCAGTCACATGACCACAGAGACATCTTTGGACAGCGCTGGCTCTTATCAATTTTAAGACATGTAGTCTTCAACATCCAGAGTTGCCCAACCAGCAAGTCCACATGTCTTAAAGTTGCCAAGTTTGGGAACCCCTGCCCTAGAGTGCTTCCATATGACCTCAGCTTTCACTCTATTTCCAACTACTGAACCTTCAAACCAGTGATGAAATGTAAAATTTGTTGCAACCAGTTTGGTGGGCGTGGCTTGGAGGGGGGTTTCAGGTGACTGGGTGGGCATGGCCAACTTTTATTTTTTTACTTTTTTAAAGCATTTTTTACTATCTATTCACCCGAAGTGGTAGTTTAAAAATGCTTTTAAAAAGTTAAAAAAAAGTTCTGATGATCACGTGGCACAGCTGTGACCGTCGGAACCTTTTTTTTACTTTTTAAATATTTTTTTTTACTACTGGTTTGCCCGAACTGGAGCAAATCAGTAGCAGAGTCCCTCAGGAGTTGGGTGCAGTGGTGGGATTCAGCCAGTTCGCACCACTTTGGGAGAACCGGTTGTTAACTTTCTGAGCAGTTTGGCAAACTGGTTGTTGGAAGAAATCATTAGGGCAGAGAACCGGTTGTTAAATTACTTGAATCCCACCACTGGTTGGGTAGCATAGAAATGTGATAAATTAAATTAAATTAAATTTCACCCCTGCTTCAAATTTGTTTAAAATAATTATCTTCACTAACAGGTGGGGAATACCATGAGCCAAGTGGTTTTCCTTCCAGCTGATCCATTTCAGAATTTTTAAAAAATGGGATTCAAAGAGTAAACGGTTCCCTTGAGTTTCCCTGAGTCGCCATAGCTCCTAGGGGAAAAAAAGGAGCTTCACCCCCCGTTTAATATTAAAAAGGAAAATAAATTGCTAGCCTTTCTTTGCACGTATATGCTGTGCATGTCTATCTGACCCTTTGCAGAAAGGAAAAAAGAGCAGCTGCTATGTGGGGAAACCACAAACAGGATTCTTTTGATTTGATTAAAATGCCTTTCTGAGTTGTGATCTGGAAGAACAGCATGGCCGTGCTTTTGTGTCCAGCTGCTTTTCACAAAAGCTCTAACCATGATTGAACCCAGAGGCTAGAAGATGGAGTGAGGGACAGGGTTATTCATTCTTCCTTTGGAGCAACTAGTTGTCTTTCAACTAATGTTCACTCTTATGTTTACCAGCTAAAAAGCCTTGTTTAACTGTATGTGTTTTTACATTTCTGCTTCTCCCCCATCCCCTGTGCATTTTGCCCAAGGCAAGAAAGGGTGATAGCCTCCCTATCATTCATCTCTTCTTCCTGCTCTGTGAAATGTCTGGGTTTAAACTTACTCATTTTACAATAAACAACTCTTGGTGAGTTTGGGGGGGGGGGATATACCAGTTATTGTCAGAAATTCAGGAGGAAAAATCTCTCTCCCAGCTGATGCATCAAAGAGGGACCTCACACAAGCACGAAGCCAAAGACACCAGCCTGAAGATGAGTGAGACCTTGTCGAAACGTCGCCAAGATACTCACAATTTTACACGGGAAAAGACCCAAATACACCAAAACTTGCATACCTCTACCCGTGAAAATCTATGAATATGGGTGTGTGTGTGTGAGTGTAGCTACACATGCATGAATATGCCCTTACACATATTCTCTTTCTGTCATATACATGCAAATGCAAACACAGTCTATTTACAAACACCCTCATAAATTAATCTTTGCGTGGATATCTTAAATTATTGCTGTTCAATTAGTGAAAAAATTCAGGAAAAAAGCAGTTAGTTGTATTAACAGGCATACCTCTGGGATAATAGCATACAAAATTAGACCCAAGAATAGCTGCATTTAAATAAATATTACATACTGGGAACGTACAACATGTATTTATTAAGGTGCAGGGTACACAAAATCTGTTTTAGGGAAAGATTTAGAGGAAAATGAATAAGAATACTCTAGCTATTTAAAAATAAAGTTGTGATGGGATAATATGGAAAGAGGTTGAAACTGATGTAGCTCATAGATATTTTTATATTAACATGGATAGGAATGTTGTCTAAAAACATTATATCCTCTATATCCGGATCAGTTTACTTTTACACACATTCAGTTACAATATGTTGCATTAACAATGTTCACTTTTTTTAAGGGTTGCCATTAAATTGTTTTCACACAGAACTTTGTTTAGCCTATATGTTATGCATGCATCTTTCTCTATAATTTGCATTTTTGCCTACATCTTTTCTAACAGTTGTAGTTTTTGCAAGTAACTGCCTTTAGATGTACATTTTGTGCCATTAGTTTTAAAGCTGAGACTTTGAGGAAGATGCATTCTGAACAATAGCAATGTTCTGGTCTAAAAGTAGTATGTATTTTCAGAGTTGGCCAGATCACTTTAGAAATGAATTGTTGTTGTTTTTTAGCCCTATTAGTAATAGGGTTCATCTGATTTTAGTAGAGTTTCTGTTATCCTCGGTTGCATATTCCCTGTAGCTTGAATAAAAGGATTGAGAGAAAGAAAACGTTTAACAAAAGCTGAGAACTAAATATGGATTTCTGAGTTTGCTAAGTACTGAATGCCTCAATATTCTCTCCAAGCTGGACATCTACTGATCTAAGGTCTTTTATTAAGGAATTAATTATATCAGGCTGCTTGCTATGCTTGTCAGCTGTTGAAAGCAAATTTAATGTGTCTGTTCCATCTACACAATCCAGCTCTGCTGCTGCATGAGCTGGTGCTTCTCTTCACCCAACTAGTTATCATCCAAATAAATGAATTTCTTTTTTTTAAGTTTTAAAAGTTTTAATTAAATATAAAAAATTCCATTTCTGAATAAACAGTGTATAGTCAGCACATAATTAATTGTGAGAAATAGTAATCATAATATTAACAATAATATTCATCACATTAATATTCATCTCATAATAATAGTAGTATTTGCTTATCCATTTTAATAAACCTTCCTTATGAAATTAATGCTTCTCTTACGTTTCCATATTTCTAACTTCTGTTTTTGCTGGTTAGCCATTGATAAAATGAGTCCCATGTTTTAAAAGTATTCAGTTTCTTCCTTTTCCTTAAGTTTAAGTGTTCATCTAGCCATTTCTGCACATTCTCATATTTTCTAAATGAATTTCTATGGCACGTGCAGAAGTAGATATTTGAAGCTCTGTTTATTTTGCACAAAAGGAAGAAAAGCTTTAGGAAATATAAATCACAGTAACCATATACAAAGCAAGCACAAAGTTATGGTTGTTTGGGAATACATGGATCACTGCTGGAAGCTAATGTAGTATTAATGTGCTGGATGAAGATTGTGGAAACCCAGTTTCTAGTTTTCCTTTAGACCTTGAAATCTGATGATAACCCCCGGATATCAGTTCTCTTCCAGTGAGGATCAGTGGCAAGTTCTAAAGATAGATGATAAACAAAACCCCTTGTTGCATCCTGGGTTGATAGTTGCCACTCAGTGGTGGGTTGCTACCAGTTCTCCCTGGATTGGGCAAGCTGGAAGTGACAGCAGAGGCTCCACCCACCTGCCTGGATCTCTCTGTACACGCATGAAGTATTGTGCGTGCCCGCAAGCGCGCACCTGTGTGTGAAATGGTATCAAACGAAATTTGAAGAAAAGAAGCTAACAGTACAACTGTTGAGAAAGAAACGATGGAGGACCCAATAACTGCGAAGACACCTTGAGGTTTAGTCAGTGCATCATTTATTTACTGCTGTTTCTCTTTACAGGCATCCGGATCAACAACAGGAGGAGCATCGTGTGTCAAGTTTAAATACCCTGGAGGCGTGGCTACAGGTAAGAGGTATTCATGGGAAGGGGAGGGAAACTGATGTGTATGACTTAACCCCTGTAATGCCAGGCCAGGAGGGAGGTGATGGGCAGGTATGGCATTTATTCCTAACAACAACCACAGTAGATTATTTAGAAGAAAAGATCAGCTGAATTTATAGCTGAATTTATAGGAAGCATCTATAGGCTGTGATCTATCGTGTAGCATTTTCTGGCTCCTAATGTTTCCAATGCTTCTCAAAAAGATAAATTCTCTCTCTCTTATTCCACTACAATCACCAGGAACTTGCGATGGAACATTAAAATAGCATAAACATAAACAACGAAACCAAAACCAGTAATACTATATAATTTTTGATTGGCCTCTAGGAAGGAGTAATTTTTTTTTAAAATCTTGCCTTAAAAATCTGTCCTTTGAAACAAAAAAAGAACCAAAAACAAAAAAAGTGTGATAAAGTCCAATTTTGGAATATATACAGAGAACACTAAAGAAAACCCACAGCAGGAACTTATTTCAGACATATTTCAATAGGTGAAAACTACGGTAGATTATACAAGTGAAAAAAGTTTGGTCACAACTCACTATGCTAATACACACACACACACACACACACACACACACACACACACACAGAAAAATATATATACCTCAAACAGGATGGATCGATGACATCAGCAAGTATTGCGGGGACACACACACACACAGGGGTGGGCTTCAAAAGTTTTAGCAAGGTGTTCCCTCCCGAGCCTCCACACACGCCCTGCACTTACCTGCATCCAAAAGAGGCCGCATGGGGACTCCTGGGTGGGGAGGGGAGGGGTGGCCGGAGCTAGCCAGGAGTGGGATTCGGGGGTTCTCCGAACTGCACAGAATCTTAGCTAGAGGTTCTCCTAAACCCCTGTGAACCCCCAATAGCCCATCTCTGTGCGCGCACGCACACACACACACACACACACACAAAATTTTATATATATTATCTCCTTTAACTAACCATTCTCAGCTGTACACTTGAACTAATATTCTTTTCACTCAGCTTTCCTGCTGCTGTCTTATCTTCATCCATTTTCTTTTTGGTTGCATAGGGAAATGTCAGAAGGAAAGCGCCTGAGAAGGTCACATATACTGTAAATGTATTAATTTCCTGGAAGAAATAGCAAGCGATTTGATCTCTTCTCAACTAAAGGCTGAGATGCAACTGGAAGGGTAACACTTTTCAGTTCCATAAAAGGCACATTTGAAAAACAGTTACCCATTGTAATCGGTTTCGGAAAATGCAAGTTGCAATCCAATGCTTTATTTTGCCTATAACAAATTAGTGCATTTTGTGAGTTTTCCATAAATTAATTTCATTTTTTGTTGATGCCTCAGAGTGAGCTTATATTAAAACTTCTGTGCTTTGTGTTGCATAAAACACCTGCCACTTAAAAAAAAAAAGGTCTATTTGTATTATTCATTAAGACTGAGCTACAGTTGTGGAAGTAAATCAAAACAATGCTTTTTAAAAGATGAAACAATTGCTCCATTCTGTTGGCTGGCAAGAGCCATTCAGTTCTCAAAAGCTGCTATTGTTCTTGAAAACAAATCAGTGCCTCTTCTGCAAATCCTGCATGATTATATGAATATCTTTAATCTGTACCTGTCTGTAACAAGGAAACAAGGCTATCCTTCATATCTCTCTTTAATCTTTTCCGCTGTAGGCTAAACAAACCCAGGATACTCCAGAAGTTGAAGAAACAGTGGATCAAGCTAGTTAGTTGCTGCAAGAAAATTGCACAGACTGACTAACAAACACCACCATGTGAAAGTAGCAAAAATGGGTGCATTGGATGATTTGCAAGAAATAATATTTGCCTGCAAGCAAGAACATAAAGAAGACAAAGTGATAGAAAATGAAGAAGCTAAAGTGTTCTGGAACTTTAGAATCTGCCACATAACACCCTGGACTTAACAAATGTTGATAAGAAAGACAAAAAAAAAAAAAAAAAGATCTGGATATCAATCCAAATCAATTCCATCTGTTGTTGCAATCAAAGTCTGGTCTTCATACAATTTTCTATTCCTCTCTATAATAGATCATCTCTGTTATGAAATCATTCCCTGAAAATATTTGATGGTGGAAGTTGCGGAACCTGGATACAGCAGAGTAGAAGAGAAAGAACTGGAACACCAATTGAACACCACTGACCATTGACAAAACTCCCATCAGTCAACTGCAAAAGGCAGCAGCTTACATCCTGCATCAATACCTTCAAACCACAATGTCTGCCTATCCCTAAGTTCTTGGGAAGGATTCAATAAGTAGATAAAAATGCATAATTCATTTATGTAGATCACTTGACTTTCAACAACTGTGTAAAGCTGACAACAATAAAAGAAATTACAAGAAATGAATTAAACATAAATATAAAATATTTATTTATTTATTTTATTTGTTTCTCAAACATTTGCAAGATAACAAGTATAGGTACGAACACAAACATGAACAAAGGAAGTAAATACAGATAAATGGGGACAGTAAGACAGGGATGGTAGACACACCGGCATGCTTATGCATGCCCCCTTTACAGACCTCTTAATAATGGGGTGAGGGTTTGAGATTGAAGCTGTGCGGGTTTGAGGCTGTAACAGTGGAGTTGGGTAGAGCATTCCAGGCATTGACCACTCTGTTGCTGAAGTCGTATTTTCTGCAATCGAGTTTGAAGTGGTTTACCTTGAGTTTGTATTGATTGTTTGCCCGTATAGTATTGTGGTTGAAGCTGAAGAAGTCACCGACAGCAAAGTGGAGGCCATCCAGAATTTGGGGTCTGTCCATGCTTTGACATCCCACCCCCAATTGTGGGAATACTACTACCATTCAGTGACACACTGGAGTGAGTTCAGAGGTCAATCATCAAGCAACTGAGGAGTCTAGAACTCAAGTTTATGAGGAATAGTTAAAGGATCCAAACCCAAATTTTTTTACTACCGGTTATGTGGGTGTGGCTTGGTGGGCGTGGTGTGGCTTGGTGGGCAGGGCAGGGGAAGGATACTGCAAAATCCCCATTCCCACCCCACTCCAGGGGAAGGCTACTGCAAAATCTCCATTCCCACTCCACTCTGAAACCAGCCAGAGGTGGTATCTGCTGGTTCTCCGAACTACTCAAAATTTCCGCTACCGGTTCTCCAGAAATTCCAGATTTCATCCCTGGATCTTGGTCCATTTAGCTTACAGCAGAAAAAACTAAAGAGATACTAATATGATAATAAGAGTTTTGAAATATAGTATAGCAAGAATGGTCCCATAGAAAAGGGAATGGATTAATTATGTCTTGGACCAGAGTGCAGGGCCAGTTCCAATGTGTCCAATGTTCACACTGTTTAAATGTTCATGCTGTCTTGTGTTAAAACTATAAGACAGTGTGTTTAGACTAGCCTTCAGCAGGAATTTCTGAATGTCAATCAAAGAGATTATCACATGATGTGATGAGTTCTCTTTAGCTGGAATTCTTCAGAGTCTGTCAGAAGTCTCCTAACAGATCCTGCACTGAACAGGAGTTTAACTAGATAAACTTTAAAGTATTTTCCAACTCTATAATATTATGATGCTTCTCTTTAGTTCCAAGTAGCAACAATTTTAAATACATGCAGATACAAAAAAAAAAAAAAAAAAAAAAAATCAATCCCATCTGTTGTTGCAACCAAAGTTTGGTCTCCATACAATTTTCTATTCCTCTCTCTAATAGATATTCTCTGTTATGAAATCATTCCCTGAAAATATTTCATGATCTCAGTTTTAAATAAAACCAATTAATCCAATTGGAACAAAGGAGCTCATTGTCTCTACCGTTGATTCTGTTCATTTAAAATGTTTTAGATTTTAATAGCTCTATGTGTGACTTATGACCTGTTAGTATAGGAAAATTCAACAGTATGCCACTCATCATAAAGCAGCTTGAAAGCTATAAGTATGCAGCAGGAGAACAGCATGGAATCTGCAAATAAAATAGTATGTGCAGTAACCAAAATAGTCAAATAGTTATAATAGTAGTGTGAACATAATGATACTGGTTATATTACTTTTAATCCTGCTTTGTTGGGGTTCAGCACCTTTTCACCACTCAATTCAGTATTTTTTGATCTTGGATTCTGTGTGCCAGCTCAGCACTCTGGGAACCAGGATTCTGGAGAGGCCATCATTTATCTTGTGGGCATATTTTTGAGGGTAACCAGTAAAGCATTTCTCAACCTTGGCAACTTGAAGATGTGTGGACTACAACTCCAAGAACTGAGTTGGTCCACACATCTTCAAGTTGCCAAGATTGAGAAACATTGCCCTAGAAAAGGGGTCTACAATCTTTAACACTCAAACAGCCATTTGGGCCCATTTCCCACAGAAAAGAAAACACTGGGAACCACAAAACCTGGGTGGGCATGGCCAATTAGATGTCACTCACTTCCACCAGTCACATGACCCACCTAGCCACGCCTACCCAGCTGGTCATTAGGGCAGAGAACCAGTTGTTAAAAAACACCAGGAACCACAAAATCCTTATAATATCTCTTTCTCTCCCCTCCCACACTCCCCCCCCCCACACTCTTTCCCTCTCTCTCTGTATCTCTCTGTCTCTACTCTGGCTGCTTCTCCATCCCCTGCTGTCACCCTTACCTTCTCAGGCCAGGCGAGGAGTGACTGGGAGGAAAGGGTGAGGGCAGGGCCAGCCAATGTTTGGATCATCTGACAGGGAGCCACAACGGAGGGCCCAAAGAGCCACATGCAGCTCCAGAGCCGTAGGTTGTTGACCCCTGCCCTAGAGGAACGCTTAGAATGGAAGTTCAATGGATGACCTGAGAATATTTCACACAACTATTGCAAGCATAGTAGGAATATGTTCCATCTAAGTAGCCCATTGCTATTTGTGGAGATGGGAATATCAAAACATACAGAATGTTATTCACAGAATAATCCAAGCCTGGTTTGTACATGCAGTGACATAGTAAAGTAAAGGTTCCCCACGCACATATGTGCTAGTCGTTCCCAACTCTAGGGGGTGGTGCTCATCTCCGTTTCAAAGCCGAAGAGCCAGCGCTGCCCGAAGATGTCTCTGTGGTCATGTGACCGGCATGACTAAATGCCAAAGGTGCATGGAACGCTGTTACCTTCCCACCAAAGGTGGTCTTTATTTTTCTACTTGCATTTTTTACGTGCTTTCGAACTGCTAGGTTGGCAGAAACTGGGGCAAGTAATGGGAGCTCACCCTGTTACGTAGCACTAGGGATTCGAACCTCTGAACTGCAGACCTTTAGATCAACAAGCTCAGCGTCTTAGCCACTGAGCCACCGCATCCCATGCAGTGACATGGTATTTGTATACAAAGGGGAGAGGCTTCAATTGCAACACCATAGCTATCATCTTGTCTGTTTGGACCTTCCCGTGGACACAGCTGTAGGATACTGCCCTACATTTTTTGAAAACAAAATCAAATCAAAGCTGTAACTCCTAAGTCGATCAAAGGATGAAAATGTCTTTGTGAGTTGGAACTTTCCTTTATGCATTTTTTTCTTCTTCTCGAGATCATAGGAAAGAGTGGGTGGCATTCTCAGAGCAATATGGTTGAAAGTTAGCCCTTTCAAATACTTTCTGTAGTCTGATTTATTTTTCAAGTCATTGTTTTTTTTAAAAAAAATGTGAAAAATTGTGTTGTTGAAAATGAGTGATTACCTGCAGTGGGTTTTGAGAGCTACTAAAAGGGGACGATACTTTGACACAGATAAATGATTTTCTCCTGCTTTACCATTCATGTTCTTCTTCTCCCCATCTTTGTTAAGACACTTCTTGAATTCACCTGGCCTTTTTGCTCTTTGCTGGGACATCAGAGTTTAGTAACAATGTTTGGTCTCTTATATTAACAATATACAGGTCTTTCCTGAACCTTCCTTAGCTCTGCTTATCTATACTTTATTAATATCCATATTGTATCAGAGTACTTGGTTCTAGCAGTAGTAAAAGATAAATGCAATGACCCAAACCAATAAAATAAGTTCCATGCAATATACATTAATCATACAGAAAGAATTTGATGAGGGTCCGGGTTGAAAGTTTTTGTATTACTTTTTTTTCAAAATCTTTAGGAAGCAATAAAGTGCATACATTTGAGGCAGATAAATAATGTCCCTATTTTCCAAAAGGTGAGGAGGAACATCTTTAGACAACATTTTGGACAGAGAGAACTGTTGGTTTGAAAGAGAGATCAAAGAGGGATCTACAGCACAGTCCTTTCAAAAGTTCCAAGAAGGCTCCACATCCATTTGCACCACTCAGGTGACCTTGAGGACACAGATAAACCTCTAGGTAGACTCAGTGAATCTCTAAAAGAATGTAAATGACCAGCTGTCTGCAAGGAGTATTAATCCTTCCATTCCTGACCATCCAGTCAGAGCTGAAGAAGCTTCTTGGATGAGAAGTGAAAAGTCTTCAAAGAAAAACCAGAAAGTCCAAGTTGCCTCTTGAAAAAGCACCTTTGGAACAAATATGACCTAGATGACTGAGAATATCCATAGACATCTTTAGACAACTGCAGATCAGTCTCACACTGATACCTTAAAAGATTCTATAACAGCTTACTAGATTGTGGGAATTCTGGAAACTTACAATATCTTTAAACAAAGCATTTTTCAAAATATTTCAGGATATTCTGAAATAGCCTGAAACAATCTAACAAAGTGTTGTCTAGATGGAATGGTAATTAAGTGGATCTGAACTGGTTTGAAAATTATACTTGAATGGTCATATATTGTTTCTCAACAAACTTGACAAGGCTTGAGGTATATTAAATATGCAAGTAGATGAATGCAAAGTTCTCTACTTGCAAACAGATTAAATGGATAACTCGGATAAAGGAAATCTGGTTTGGAAACAACTAGTAAAAACATTTTTGGAATAATAACTGAGCACTGAATATAAATCAGCAATGTGATGTGGTTGTAAAACAAGTGAATTCTATTTTATACCAACATAAACATTGTTTTTGGATGACTAGTTTTATTTTATTTTGCATTGATCATACCACATCTCAAATATACTCTGGTTTTTCTTCATACCATATAAAACTTTCTCCTCTTACCACTTTTCAAATATTGTGTCTAATTCTGCATCTAGATAAACTGGAACAGGTTGAGCATAAGGTAATTAAGTTGTTCCAAGTTTCTTATGGAAAAAAAGATGGAAGAAACAGAATATTTAGCCTTAGAAAATTCTGAATAATAGTTAATCATAATCATAATCATAAGTTTATTTGTCAAGCATATATAAGATACCAGGTAAAAGTATAAACATAATTTAAATACATGAAAAGGGTAAATAAAGTGGAATATTAGGACAGGGACGGCAGGCACGCTGGTGCACTTATGCACGCCCCTTACAGACCTCTTAGGAATGGGGTGAAGTCAACTGTAGACAGTTTAAGGTTAAAGTTTTGGGGGTCTGGGGAAGAAACTAAAGAGTCAGGTAGTGCATTCCAGGCACTGACTACTCTGTTACTGAAGTCATATTTTCTGCAATCGAGTTTGGAACGGTTTATCTTGAGTTTGTATCTATTATTTGCTTGTGTATTGTTGTGGTTGAAGCTGAAGTCATATTTTCAGGAAGTGATAGGAAGGACATTGTGGCAGATAATTTTATGTACTATGCTTAGGTCAGACTGAACTCGGCATAGTTCTAAATTGTCTAAGCCCAAAATTTGGAGTCTAGTGGTATAAGGTATTTTATTGCAGTTAGAGGAATGGAGGACTCTTCTCCTAAAATATCTCTGGACTCTCTCGATTGCATTTATGTCCAATATGCAGTACGGGTTCAAGACAGATGAGCTGTATTCAAGAATTGGTCTAACAAATGTTTTGTATGCTCTAGTTAGTAGTACAACATTACCAGAGAAGTTAGGCAAGATTAGGTTAACAGCTCTTTATGCCTTTTTGGTTCTTTTCATATACTAGAAATGTTTTTTACACAGAAGGCAGTCAGTAACTCTATCATTCAGAGCTCACCATAAGGAATAATGGTTTTAAAGAATCCAGAAGTTATTTCAATACTAGAAGAAAAATTCCTAGTCTTAAAAACTAAAGGAACCAGTTACTAAGGAAAGTAACTCTACGTCACTGGTTGTGTATAAGCAAAAATGAAATAATAATCTAGCAGGGATTCCTTAATCTGTATTCTAGCAGAAAAGAGATGACTGATGTACTAAATGACCCTTCCCAAGTTTTAACAATTCTGTAATTTGAAATACCTGGAGTAACACAGAATTAATAAGTGTAAGGATTTTAAAATCTGAAAATTCAGTAAACAATGTTTTAATAACTATAGTTTTTGTAAGAAAATGGAGGGAATAGCTACAGTGACAATTACATTTTTCTTCTGTCGACCTTGATGTTGTGTTATCTATTTGAGATGACAAAAATTCATCATAACATGCCAACTTTGCATAAAGGGTAAATTTGGAGATTTTCATCTATGTTTCAATCTGCAGGACCTATACATATCAATGTGCCAAAAAAAAAGAAAAAAAAAGAAGAAGAAGTTCTGTCATAATTCTCAAGTTCAAATTGGGACCGCACTATTGCATAAATACTAATCTTAGTAGCAGGAATATTCTCATTTTCTTAATTCTGTTTGCTGCCAATCATTCCTCTAACTACTAAGGTTTGGCAATTCCCTTCTTCACAATGGTCTTATATGATTTAATTAGTCATATGGATGCTAATCATGTACTATTTAATGAATATCACAGAGCTATGTTACAGCTGAAATTTAACATGATGGCATCCAAAATCCAGTTTAGAATGCCAGCATCTTGAGTCAGTCACATGAGTAATCCAGCTACTTTAAAAGTTGTAATGAATACACCGAGGTCATGGTGTTTATTAGTCCATCAGCTTTGGTTAAGAAGTTACTTTAAACTGAAATCAATAGGTCATTCATCTTTGAATCTTTGAAAAACAACTACTTCCTAAGCACTGGTAGATATTTTTTGAGAAAACACTGCCTTTCTGCAACAGAATCATGATTGCTATAATCACAATCCTATCCTTAATCATCTCGCAAAAATTAAACTGCTTAATTCAATTTACATCTCTTTGACCAACTAAGCCATGTGATTTTCTGATCACAGTTCTCCTCCTTTAAATTGTGTTTCTCCTCATCTCAGCCTCAGATCCTCACTGCTTATCATGCTGCCCTTTTCACTTGACACAGTCTCTTTTTTCCTCTATAACTTAAGATGACTTCTCAGTTACGTTTTGAATTCTAATTTTTCTCCATCTCCCTTCCTCCAAAAACATGATGCCTGCCTTTCTGCCTTGTTACTATGCCATCCAAGTGAGGCTGTAGCCAGGGGTGGGCTGCTGGGGGTTCGCAAGGGTTCAGGAGAACCTCTAGCTAAGATTCTGTGCAGTTTGGAGAATCCCCAAATCCCACTCCTGGGTGGCCCCGCCCACCCCTCCCCTCCCAGGAGTCCCCATGCGGCCCATTTTGGATGCAGGTAAGTGCAGGGCTTGTGGGGAGGCTCAGGGAGAGTGAAAAACGGGCCTACCAGAAGTTCGGGAAGGGCAGAAATGGGCCCGTTTCCAGTCTGCAGAGGGCCTCCGGAGCCTGGGGAGGCTGTTTTTGCCCTCTCGAGGCTTGAGAAAATCCTCCGAAGCATTTTTGCCCTCCCCATTGCTGTGGTTCAGGAGGCCAACTAGGCCACGCCCACCAAATCACTAGCCAGAGAATCCCTTGCTAAATTTTTTGAAGCCCATGCCTGGCTGTAGCATTTCTTGGCATGTTTGAATACACTGGAGAACCCCTTTAGACTTACTAGAACAGATCTCAAAAATCTGATAAATCAGGTAAGGTGATAAGCTGTTCAGTCATGATACTGACCTATTCCTTTGCTTCCTGCAAGGATCTACAGGTTAACATCTACAGGTTATCGGAATACACTGCTTGTCCAGTCTTGCTACTTTTGAGGATCAGCATTGACAAGAGAAATCTCTTTTGTTCAACCTGCAGCTGTGTGGCCACACTTGTACCAAATACTGTAGCAAGTGCAAATTAGGCTGCCTAGCTGGAGTATGACATTAGAGGAAGGATAACATGTGGCTGCTGATCAGTAAACAAAGCAGGAGAGATTATGTTAAAGCAGGAGCGGACATTCTGGTGTCCTCCAGATGTATTTACCTTCAAGACCCTCTTGGGACATGGGCATAAAAGGTATTATATTGACATCTCCTCCTGCAGTTTTATTGAAGTAATTTCATCTTTCAGTTGTTGGGCAGAGGAACTCTATACAAAAAAATCCTCGGATCATAAGGCTGTTCTGGAATTTCTGCCATGTTTTCTGCAATAAAGTTCGAAGAACTGAAACTTTAGTAAAGATAACTAGCAGACATTCTGCTATTTTGACATAGCTATTCAATTAACTAATAAATGCCCAGATCTGTAAACATTTGCATAACCTTCATTGGATGCAGAGACCCTGCAGTATTAAAAATAAAATAAAATAAAAGAATGTATTGAGTTTAGACTTTTTCGGTCCTTTCTGGGCTGCAGAACACAGATTGCAAATGGAACTGCACATCCCCTTGATTTTTTTTTTAAAATGCATATCTAGACAATATTAGAGAAAAAGGTTTGTAAGCAAAAGAATGAGTTACAATGAAAAACATAACCATGTGCCTTTAGAAGAAATGTTCATTGCATGGTCATACTGGATATGTATATACTGTACAAGGAACAAATTATTTGCTGAAATTTAGATGTGCAATACAGGTAGTCCTTGACATACATCAGGTCATTTAATAAATGCTCAAACAGATACCCCAAAATTACATATGACTCTGTTTCAAAGTTACAACAGCTGCTGTGACCCTGTAGGCATTCACCCTTACAACCGACCAAGTGACACTGTCCCCCCATTCCACCCCACTGAGCCTTGGGCCTGCTCCCCTCACACCCATCACCCATCATATTTAACTTTTGAAGCCCTCTGGACCTCATGTTGAGGAAGGAGAGCAGGCTAAGTGTCCCCGGTCCACATGGAGGTAATCCAAATATGGCTGCCAATTTGTCCCATCTGCTTGTGGGCTGGGACAAAATGGTAGCCACCAGACAAAATGGCTTCATTTTTCTGCCTTAAGGAGGTCTGCCGAGAAAATCCACAGACTTCCTCAAGGCAGCAAAGTACAGTTTGTTCTTGGGCTATGCAGCGGTGATTTGAATGGCATTTTGTGGGTAGGACAAAATGGCAGCTGTTTCCAGAATTGTGTCATGTAGCCGCACAAAGAAGCAATTCATTCCAGCACTTGGAAGGCCTCAGAGCTCTTCAAAAAAATAAGTGACAAGGAGGGTGTTTGGCTGGTGGGGTGGGAATCAGGCTTAATCCTGTGGGGACCTCAGGGGTGGGACGGGAACACAGGTTGTCTTGGGAAATAGGAAAGACCTTGGGAGGACCAGGGAAGGTGGGCCTGGCTCTGTGCTAGGACTCTTCCACCCTGAGGCATCATGTGTTTCACTTAACTTAACTTTCGTTTAATGATTCATTGGGGAGAACAGGTATGGGAGGGTCATTAGGTGAGATGGTTCACCTAACAACCATCATACCACATGACCCTAATCTGTTGACTCCATTGCAATTCTATTTCAAGGACTACCAGTAAATAAATTACTGTATTTTCCTGCGTATAAGACTACTTTCTAACACACAAAAATCTTCTTAAAAGTCGGGGGTCGTCTTATATGCCGGGTCTCATTCTTCTGTAACCAGGCAGACCAGCCCATAAGGCTCTGACGAGCCTTAAATGGCTCTGAGGAGGGTCGTCTTATACGCCCAGTCGTCTTATACGCCGGAAAATACGGTAGGTTGTAATAACATTAATGTTATTATTTATTTGATGTAATCTTACATCGAATGGCAGTATATGTAAGTGATATTCATCTCAATTTGTGATCCTCAGTGGAAGGCAGGTTGGTAGCAATAGTTTTTTCTGCAGTCTACAGGGCATTGCACACCAGAGCAATTAGACACAAGGACAGTTTTTTCCCCATACCATCATGCTGCTAAATAACTATTTCCCACAACACTGTCAAACTATTTAGTGAGGTTGCATTACCATTATTCTTCTCCTTTTTCCTATTACCTATCTCCTTTTCTACTTATGACTATAACTGCATTTTTACGATTTATATTGTTTTATTTAGTATCCTAGTATGATTTATGCTTATTTGATTTGATTCCTTATTTAGTATCCTATTATTATCACTAAGTGTTGCATCTTATGATTTATGATGAATGTATTTTTAGGATGACTATGATCATGATTCATCACTTATAGCTTTTATGTACACTGAGAGCTTATGAATCGAAGACAAATTCCTTGTATGTCCAATCACACTTGGCCAATAAAGAGTTCTATGCTATGCTATGCTATGCTATGCTATGCTGTGATATGCTATGCTATTTATTTATTTATTTATTTTGATTTGATTTGATTTGATTTGATTTGATTTATATGCCACCCTTCTCTAGAGACTCAGGGCAGCTTAGAATGCATTAAGTAATAGCCTTCATAATTTTGTATATACCTGCTTAGTAGGGCTTTGCCCCCCCTCCCCTCCAAAGCGGTGTACATTTTTAATACAAAGTCAGCTTATTGCCCCCACAATCCGGGTCCTCATTTTATCTATCTTGGAAGGATGGAAGGCTGAGTCAACCTTGAGCCTGGTGAGATTTGAACTCATACTAATTGCAGGCAGCTGGCAGTTAAGTGCTACTGAAGTGCTACTTAAGTGCTAGCATTGTCTCTCTTGGTTGCAGAGTCAACTTGCATTCTACTATGCTCACTTAAGTTCAGCTGCAAAGCATGATGTGACACAGGTTTCTGTTTCTCAGCCATTTTGTTGGAAAACCTGATGCTTAATGAAGGCTGAGGGGAGATGAATGGCTCAAAGTCATCCAACTGACTTTTATGCATTAGAGAGCGCTGGAACCTGGTATGTGTGTATACATGTTTGTATATGCTTACACACACACACATACATGTACACAATCAATTTTACAAATGTTATCTAACTGCAGCAATGTCATAATATAAACTGTTATAGGCACCTTAACTTGAAAAGATGGCTCTTCCAACTTCATAAGGTAAAGGCAAAGATTCCCCTCTCACATGTGTGCTAGTCATTCCCGACACTAGTGGGTAGTACTCATCTCCATTTCAAAGCTGAAGAGCCAGCTCTGTGCGAAGATGTCTCCATGGTGGTGTGGCCAGCATGACTAAACACCAAAGATGCACTTAACACTGTTACCTTCCCACCAAAACTGGTCCCTATTTTTCTACTTACATTTTTTACGTGCTTTTGAACTGCTAGGTTGGCAGAAGCTGGGACAAGTAACGGGAGCTCACCCCATTATGTGGCACTAGGGATTCAAACTGCTGAATTGACCTTTTGATTGAGAAGCTTAGCATCTTAGCCACTGAGCCACCATGTCCAACTTTATACAGGTCCTTTAAAAAAAAGAAAAAGTTTTAAAGGCTGTTTGGGCATTGGATCAGACTCCAATCATGATCTGAGGCCTTGTAGGTTCCAAGAGAATCTACCTGAAAGACAGTTTTGAAATATGAAGTGCCCACTCTGGTACATGGGAAAAGAATTGTTCTGACTGAATACTTAAGTTACATGCACAAGGATAGGAACTACAGGCTAATAACCTTTTCTTGTATCCAAGATCTGGATTTTTAATACCAGCAGTTTGAAGTAGGAACAATCCTGACTGAAAATCTAAGGAAGGGTGGAAGGGAAAAAAAAGTCTGTTTACTGAAGATCTATATTATGATGTGTCACCTCACATCACCTTATCGCACCTGCAAATCTATTTGTGCCCACCTTGATGGTTTACAAAGCCTTTTGTTTCTTGAGGGTCAGCTAGCATTCCAGCAGTTTTATTCCAGATTACTTCCCAGTGGCTCTCTTTTTCCAAGTCACAAGTTAATTTTGATTGGATCTCAACTGGATAGGTGTTCCTGCTGGAGAAAGTGGCAGGAAGTGATGGAACAATTGCGATTTTATCTAAAAAGGAAGGAGAACATTTCTAATAGTCGAGGGCCAAAGAGAAATTAGTGACCACATTCAAATGGAGAGTGTTAGAGCAGAGTTTCTTAACTTTAGCAATTTTGTAGGTGGGGAATTCTGAGAGGTGAAGTTCACACATCTTAAAGTTGCCATAGTTGACAAACACAGCATCAGAAGTAGCATATGGGCCTTTATATTTCCTCTTCCACTTCATAACTCTCTCTCTTTTTGCTCTTCATTTTACCACTCCTCTTTTTTCTGTTGCTTCTGACCATGTTCCATTCCTTTTTCTAAAAAAATTCTCCTTCATGCTAGGAGATACACATAAGAGAGAAGTAGCAAGGATTGTATGTGTGGCATTGTGATGATGCCGACAAAGAAGAGAACACGAATGAATCAAGTGGGCAGAGAAGGTATTCATACATTCATCAGAATTGTGTCCCTGTGTGTGAGCTCACACAATTTACAGAATATGTTTGTGTGTGTGTGTGTGTGTGTGTGTGTGTGAGAGAGAGAGAGAGAGAGAGAGAGAGAGAGAAAGCTTTTTGTGTGTCATTGTGTTTATGATATATCCAGTGGTGGGATTCAGCGGGTTCGGGCAAGTTCAGTTGAACCGGTTGTTAAATTGCTGGCTGGCCCCACCCCTTCCTGCCCTGTCCCTTCCAGGAGTCCCCACGGGCCCCGTTTTGGCTCCCAGGTAAGTGCAGGGAGGCCTACTAGGCCCCAGGGAGATTCAGTAGGCTGACTGCTGCCTGTCACACCCCCTGACTATGCCCACCATGGCCACGCCCACCCGGCTGGTCATAAGGGCAGAGAACTGGTTGTTAAATTATTTGAATCCCACCACTGGATATATCTGTAGTTTGGGATCTGTGTCTTAGACAGAGCTTCTACTCCTGTATCTAACTATGGTTAAAAAAATTTACTGGTTTTCAACCTCACCAGTTTTCTGTGAAACACCTACATTGGAGCAGCATATTTGGCAGCTCTTTCTATCCCCACAGCAGCCATTTAAAATTGATCAAAGAGTTATAATAGAAATTCTATAAAGATTATTGATCTGTATAATATCCTAAAAGACTACTTGCAGTACTGTTTAGAGAGCACTTATTTTATAACCATATTAAGCGCGGGCTTTGAATCTCTCCTCTCCTTTCCCTTTCCTTTGCTTTCGTAGACAGAAATGAAATCCTTTTTTCATCTGAAATGAAATCCTATTTCCACTTGTTAGATGCTTCTCAGGGCATTCTGGGAATTGAAAGTAGCTAGCTTGCCAAGTCTTTACTAAAGATACAATTATTGTATCTGTACAAATTCCACCCATAGCATTTAAATTTTGTTCTTGAATAGATGTGTTGGAAGAAATATCCTTTTGGGTTCAGTTCCAAGTGGGGGAAAAGACACTGAAATCATGGAGACTGTTTGGAAAGATGGTTTAATGGTGGATAGGATCACATGGCTTGAGGTCCTGAGCAGAAAAAAGGGCAGAGATGCTGAGAGTGCCTTGGTTTCATGCCCTCTGTTGGGCTTCAAATATGAGCTTGTATTCTGATTGGTTGTCAGACTCCCATGGGGCCATGCAGGGGCATCTCTGTAGGCTATGTTTTTGAGTCATGAATTTGGTTGAGCCTTGCTGGGTGACGTAATCTTCCCAGGTGCCATGTGGTGAGATGGGTAGAGGGTTAAACCTATCATATCCTGAGGGCCATGCCTTAATCCCATCACCCTGGAGCTGAAGCGGGGGTGGGGGGTGGGTGGGCAGGGAGGTGCAGAAAGCTGCTTTGTCTTTAAAACACATTTCTCCTTTCCTCATCCAGGAAAATATAATATTCTGCCTCTTTAACTTTTCCCAGAATACTTCATTCTTTTAGGAGGAGGTGGGTGCTAGCTTCCTACAGGTGAAAGTACACATATTAATCCAATGGTCTGTCTGTATCATCAGTTTATGAATATTTTTAATAGTAAATATCAAGAGGATAGACATACCGTGCCCGTACTCACACAACTGTTTGCTCACAATGCCTGTGGAGAGATAGCATTAGGTATAATCCCTCACACTAAATTGTGGCACCAGACAATCTTGTATGTTTGTTTCTGCAGTCATTTTCCAGTTTCAGCCTATGTTATTCATATAAGAAGCAGACAAGCAATTGGAACATTTGCATATCTCAGTCTATTATATCGCAATCTTCATAACAAAAACAATTTGGCTAATTTACAGTGGAAAGTTTCTTGCTTTTCAAATTTCTATTATAACATCTCAATAAGTGTTATAGGAATTGAACAAGTCCATTTCTAGCTTAAGGCTTTGACTGAAGCTAGAATGAATTAACCAGAATATATTTATGAAACTGCCATTTATTAAAGTATCTCCTCACCTCCAGCTAAACTGCAGGTTTATGAAGGACAAAATAGTTCTTATTACTACTGTAGAAGTAATATATACTAATAATAAGCCATCTCTCAAGTATAATAACTTTTTCTTACTCTATAAACTAGAGTGGTATTTCTTATGAGGGAGTTTTCCAGGCGTAAACCTTGTAAAATTGTTTTTTTTTTAAATCCTTCTGGCGGTATAATAAAACTGCTCCATTTGAACTGTCTTTGAAAATGATAATTATTATCTGAATCTATGTCTCCATTAATGAATCTCCAGCAGCCATGATTAGCATTGTTTCAATATATATTGTGGCTTCAATGTCTGAACAGAGTCCATGGCAGCTATTAGTAGCTCAGTGCCACTGTCTCAGTATAAAACCAGATTCATTATTATTAAGTTTACTCATATTTCACAGCCAGAATTTCATCTCATCCTTATTCTATTTAAACTTGCAAACTTTTCTAATTCTCCAATCTTCATTTTCCTCTAATATATTCATAGACTCTTAATAGAATAAAATACAATAGAAAGAAGCAGAAAGGTAATGTTACTCTTACTTGTTTGTTTTAAATTGATGGCCTAAACCAGGGGTGAAATGCTCCCTGTTTGGACCGGATCGCCCGATCCGGTAGCGATGGTGGCGGGTGGTTCGGAGAACCGATAGCAAAAATCCCTGCCCCCCCCATGCCCAACTGAGCCACGCGATCATCAGAGGCTTTTTTTTTTAACTTTTAAAAGCATTTTTTTCTACAACCTCTTCGGCCGACGATCCCAACTGAGTTGCCTGATCGTCAGAGGCTTTCAAAAACATTTTTTTTTTGGCCGAAGGGGTTGTAGAAAAAATGCTTTTAAAAGTAAAAAAACAAAAAAGTTGGTCACGCCCACCCAGTCACTTTACCCCCACCACCACCACCACGCTCACAGAACTGGTAGTAACAAATTTTACATTTCACCACTGGCCTAAATGTATACTTCTAAGAATTATTTCAAAGGGTCAGGAATGGGTACGTAAAACACATATGGATGGTTACTCAAGTGAATATTCAGAGCTATCCAAAGTCAAAATAGAAATGCTCAACGTGCTCCAAAATCCAGGTTCGTTGCACAACTGAAGGATGGGGTACAAAATCAAAACCTCAATTACCTGCAATATCAGTTAGCTAGAAACAACAAGGGAACTCCCATGTTGTCACAGCTGTTATTTTATGAATCATAGGAGTGAAGGGAGAATGCCTGCTCTTATTAAGATCAGCTGCTATATTCATAGACTTTATTGATGGTCTAAGGCTGGCTGGGGATTTCTGGGAACTGAAGTCCATTCATCTTCAAGCTGCCGAGGCTGAGAAACACTGGTCTATGAACCCTGTTCCATTGGAAGATATGAATTTGTAGACACCATGTGGTCATAATCCTTGCTGCTTTGTGCTTTGAAGAACCACATAGAGCTGTGTGTGGTGCAGCCACCACCAAAAAAGCCAACACAATCTTAAGTTGCATTAAAAGAAGGATAAATCAAGATCAAGTGAGGTACTAATACCACTCTATAAAGCCTTAGTAAGATCCACACCTAGAATACTACATCCAATTTTGGTCACCACACTATAAAAAAAGATGATGAAACTCTAGAAAAAGTGCAGAGAAGAGCAACCAGGATGATTAGGGGACTGGAGATTAAAACATATGAGGAACAGTTACAGGGACTGGGCATGGCTAATCTGACAGATGAGACATGATAGCAGTGTTTGAGGGGCTGCCACAGAGAGGAAGGGGTCAAGCTATTTTCCAAAGCACCTGAAGGCCAGACAAGGAATAATGGATGGAAACTGATCAAGGAGAGATTCAACCTAAAATAAGGAGAAATTTTCTGACTGTGAGAACAATCAACCAATGGTACAGAAATTGCTTTCAGAAGTTGTGGGAGCTTCATCACTGGAGGCTTTCAAGAAGATGCTGGACTGCCATTTGACAGAAATGGTGTAGAGTATCCTGCTTGGGTTGCGGGTTGGACTAGATGACCTACAAGGTCCCTTCCAACTCTGTTAATCTGTAAGAATCTGTAAAATGATAAATTATTAGGAATTATTAGGAACCTTTAAGCAGTCTTGTCCTGACTGAAAGGAACAACATTCTATTATCTAAATAACAAATATTCCATTTTTGCTTATCTTGAATACTGGCCTAGATTTGGGATATTAATGCCACGTCTGTACCATAATAGCCAGCATATCAAATGACACTTCAGTTGATTTCTTGACTGAATTGATAACCCGATTGTCACTTAAACCATAATTTTGGCTTTGTATAACAACCTGCATTCTCTGAAATAATTCTATGAGAGCTCTTTGGAATTCTGAGGCACTGTGTAAGGCAAGGGTGTCAAACTTGAGACCTGTGGGCCAGATGCGCCTTGCACAGACCACACCCACCCCAGCTCCGCAAATGGGGAAAACATCATAAAACATCACATGATGGCAATGTGACACCATGAATTTGACACCTGTGGTGTAAAGCATGGATAGTGCTTGAAGCCCTGTTGGGTTGAGTTGCCATGGGACGGTGAACATTTCCTTAGATATAAAATAACATTTTTCTGTTCTGTAGTCAGAAGGTTTTTGTTTATAATGTTTTAAAGTTTTAATTTTCAAAAATTATATTTTAAACTTTTAAAAAGTTTAATCATGTTAAAATTTTAATATGATGTATACAGTAGGTCTTTGAATTTTTAATTGGGAGCCACCCAGAGTCAGTTGATAGATGAGCAGCTGTACAGATTTTTTTAAAAAAACTTGCAAAACATTAGGGTGATAGGTTATTTTTTTTAAAAAAAAATAACCTATCACCCTAATGTTTTGCAAGTATTCAGTTTAATGCTGAATCGGACTTATTGTATCCTTTGTCCACCATAACTTTTTAAAAATAACTGTGCTTCTTTTTTCCTCCTCTTCTCATGTTAATTGCACTTTCATTATTGTTCCCTCTTGAAACCTGTGTTGAAAAGAACAGGCTCTAATGAAAAACGAGTAATCAATTTTTGTAATTAAAAGAAAATCTATACCCTTCTCCATTGAAGAAAGGCTGGTCCTTTTAAAATTATTTTCTGGGAAAAGCTTGTTTACTTACTTGGACTTCCAACTGCTTTAAATGATTTAATATAATTATCTAATGATTAGTTGTTTTTTTAAAAAAAGTTTTTGAAGAGGGTATTTTTTGTATCACAAACAATGCTCATTCAGGCTTGGAATCCAAGAAATAGATAACCTCTTTCAATGATTGTTAAAGGTGAACTTGTACAATATGTGGAAAACTGGGCTGAAATAGAGGTACTTTTCACTAAGTCTAAGCCTCCAGTAAAAATGGTTTTCCTGGTTATTGCAATTCCTGACACTTAGATGAGGAAGAAATGGAGGTAGTGACAGATTTTATTTTCCTGGGCTCCAAGATCACCGCAGAGCAGACTGCACCCAAGAAATTAAAAAATGCTTGCTCCTGGGGAGGAAAGCTATGACAAATCTAGACAGCATACTAAAAAGCAGAGACATCACCCTGCAGCAACAGTACATATAGTCAAAGCTATGGTTTTCCCCATTGCAATGTATGGTTGTGAAAGTTGGACCATAAGGAAGCCAAAGAATTGAGGCCTTTGAACTATGGTGCTGGAGAAGACTCCTTCAAGTCCCTTGGACTGCAAGGTGATCAAACCGGTCAGTCCTAGAGGAGATCAACCCTGACTGCTCTTTAGATCCTGAAGATGAAACTCAAATACTTTGGCCATCTAATGAGAAGGAAGGACTCACTGGAGAAGAGCCTAATGCTGGGAAAGACTGAGGGCAAAAGAAGAAAGGAACAACAGAGAATGAGGTGGCTGGATGGAGTCACTGAAGCAGTCGGCGTGAGCTTAAATGGACTCAGAGGATGGTAGAGGACAGGAAGGCTTGGAGAGATGTTGTCCATGGGGACACGATGGGTCGGACATGACTTTGCAACTAACAATAACAAGCACCCTCCCTTAAAAGGGAAATGGTAAAGGAAGAGAGAACACCTCCTTGCTGTTAAGGCCATTCTTCCTTTTGCCGCAGAACTCAACTAAATATTTCAAATATAAAATAAGTCAGTAGAAGTGCGTAATCCATGGGATCTATGTGGCTTGCCCACCTCATGATTCTGCATATCTAATGTCATTAAAAATACAAAAAACAATCACATAAATACACATAGCAGCCAAGAGGAAAAGGTTTAGAAATATTATACAATCAATACAACCAGGAAACAGGCTCCATCACACACTCAAGGACTCAGGTTCAAGCACAGAACTAAGTTCTCAAGAGCTTCTGGAAGGTCAATAACTGTCAGGGCCAATGTGATCTTTGGAGGAATGTGAGATTCCACATATCACCAGTATTTATAGTCATTCTTTTCAGTTGGCTGGAATCTCAAAAAAACCTTAAAAGGTACAATCCAAAGCAGCTTTTGCTAGAGGTCTTCGTTATGCGTAGGATCAAAGTAAAAATCTTTTGTTAGAGTTTGCAGCAATCCAACCAGCACACAAGTAAATAATTCAGCAGCATTCATTTATAGAAGAAACTTTTTTA
The DNA here is from genome assembly GCA_030761175.1 of Masticophis lateralis. Taxonomy (NCBI): domain Eukaryota; kingdom Metazoa; phylum Chordata; class Lepidosauria; order Squamata; family Colubridae; genus Masticophis; species Masticophis lateralis. The sequence continues at coordinate 77,965,403 of JAUDYJ010000006.1, read as the reverse complement.
TATACAATAATATAAAGCATGATGCATGTATACAACACCCATGCAGCAGAAGCCAGAACCAGAACTCAGAATCCAGAAGCACAGAATCTATAATCCAAGGACAAACTCTTATATACAGACCAGTTTAAGCTAAGCCATGCCTAGGCTCCGAGCCATCTCCCATGGCTCAAAACAGATCCTGTTTCTTAGTCACCAAACTGGATCCATCGGCTGACTTGTTGTTATGGCAATTCCAGCTCATAATTTCTTATACACTGACACTTTTCTGTACTGGACTATGAATGATTAAAGTGCTTCCACACTCTTGCAAAATGTCCTCTATTTCAGAGCTACTTGAAACCAAACCCTACATTTTGTAGCTATAAATCCAAATCTGATAATAGCTGCATTCCCACTTGCATTCAACCACAGCACACATGCAACCCCTATTTTACTGAACAGGAACCTCTGTAGGGCAGGTGCTAAAATCTGGTGAGTCCTAATCTCATCCTATTTGTCCATCTGTGAAAAATCAACACATATACAAAAACAGCACGATCAGATTTATGATGCCCTTCTTGCAGATTGACTTTCCCTTCCCAGTGTAAGACATTGTTTCTTAGTATTCCTATACATTTCTCTTATTCTTGTTCCCAGCTTATGATCTCTCCCTCTCTCTCCCTCTCCCACCCTCTCTTTCCCTCCCTTTCTCTCTCTCTCCCTCCCTCTCCCTCCTGGTCCCTCCCTCTCTCCCTCTTGTTCCCAGCTTATGATCTCTCTCCTTCCCGCCCTTCCTCCCTCCCTGTCTCTCCCTCTCCCTCACTCCGTCCCTCTCTCTCCCTCCCTCTTGACAACAATTTCAGAAGTGGTTGCTGTTTCAAGAAGATTAATCAAAATGCAGTTAAATGAGATAAGCCATCACACACAAATACATACATAGGTACATACATATGACAGGAACCAGAACCAGAAAATGCCACACAGGAGCAGCTAAATGCAACTTCTAGAGAGGCAGGAAATGCATCTCTGAATAGAGCTGCCTACACAGCCGACATAACCACTGTAACAGTTGCCTTTGCATTCTTTTCAAAGTTGAAGGAGAATAACTGTCACCCAGTTGACCTCTAAAACTAAAAGAAGCTGAGATCTCAGAGTCTTCTGGCTTCTGATCCAACATCTTAGCCCCCTGCGCCTAATGGGCTGTCCAGAATCTCTTTAATGAGATTGAGAAAATAAAAAGTATGAGGTTACAACAGATCTGGCAACCAAAGTAATTCCCACTTAAAAATCAAAGTATCCTTCATATTCATGAGGATGTCTTTATTTTCTTCCTAAACTGCCTTTACTGTAAACTGGTGAAGTCGTTATTTATAGTTTCTAAAGGGCTTCTGAGGGCTGGGTTTGACCTATAAGGCCCTTTATGATTTGGTTCCTATTGACAGCATGTCCAAAACTGCTTATATCAAATTGAATTGGCCTGACCTAGAACCTGATCTGGGTAAGAAAGAGCTGATATTCCCACTTTCAGGAAGGGGAATAAAGCTAGATATTGTTCTTCACAGGAGTAATGCTGACCTTTAGAAACAACCTTCCATTGGAAATCCGACTAGCCCTCTCCATAATTGGATTTAGGATAATGCTAAAAAATTTCATAGAACATTTATAATGTAGAATTAGCAGTTTATGTATATTGATTTAATATCATAATGTGGATTTTTCATTTTGTTCTTCCATATACCCTCTAAATTGCCAAGAAACAGTTCTCATTGTGTCAAGATATACATAAATAGCTTGTTTTCCTTATACTCTGACTTTTTTTACAAAGAATATAAAGTCTTGATCCTTGGATGATCTTGAAAGTTTGTCAGAAGAGGCAGGCAAAGTACCATATTTTTCGGAGTATAAAACGCTCCAGACTATAAGACACACCTATCTTTTTTGGAGAGGAAAACAAGGGGCAAAAAATCTGCTTCTGCCTCCCAGCAATTTGCCTCCTTGCAGCAAACCGCACAGGCTGCTTTAGTTTCATTTTCATTTTCATTTTCAGCACAGCCTGATTAGTACAAGAAAAAAAAATCTGCCTCCCAGCAATTTGCCTCCTTGCAGCAAACAGCAGAGGCCCCCGCGGCAATAGGCAATGGCAATCCCTGCAGCCTGAAACAGCTGAGGGTCGGGAGGCTGATCTAACTGACAATCAGGGTGGGGTCCATCGGGTGGGTGGGGCTACATTTGGTGTATAAAATGCACCCAAATTTTCACCTTCTTTTCGGGGGGAAAAGGGTGCGTCTTGTACTCCGAAAAATATAGTAAGTATTGGTAATTGGGCAGGAAATTACATAAATTTTGGGCTAAGGTAGGGATGGGTAGATCACCTGACTTAACAAGGCAAAAAGAGTAAAATTCAAATTTGTAGACATTTAAAATCCATGAGAAAGAAGACATAAATTCCCTTTCTTAGAACGGGATTAAACAGATGCTAGAAGCTTTATTTTGAATTCCTGCATTGAATGAGGGTTAGAGTTGATGGTTGAAATAGCTTCTTCCAACTTTTTGCAAAAAGTAAAACAAAAAAGCCAATTAAAATATTGGCATTTTCAAAGAGCTTTTTTTGTAGGTATGAGATAATTCTTTCACAATATTTATCTCCTTTGTGTTCCCAAGTAAATATGGGAACTAAAACACCGGTTAGTACTTTTCTGGTTTACTTTGTTATGACAGTTGGGATATCAGAGTATAGAATATCCAACAAATAAAAGAATATCCAACAGTTTAAGACAACGAGTAATTACTAAAAACAAAGCTACTTCTTCACATGTGATTGATTTATAGGAGAGGTTGGGTACTTTAAATCATGCTAACCAGAAGGTAATATGTACATAAATCTATTAACTTTGATTATCAGATCAAATATTTGGATTACCTGCTTGGGAGTTTCCCAAAAAGGATTAGTTCCTGGAATATTTTTATAAAAGAGATAGCATAAAAGATCACAAGTCTCTGACTTTTCCATATCACTAGTCTCCTCTGAATAGAAATATTGCTCTATTAATGTTTTCTTATATCCATTGATATATGGTACAGATGATTTCCTCTGCATAATATATGCCATGTGGAAATGATGTAATTTTCATGAAGATTTCATGACATGCATGAAACAAATATCACAAATATCTCTTTGCAGAATCTCATGCTCTGCTAATTAGTGCTGAGAGTAAGCACTGAATCGAGCTGATATCAAGATGCTATGATATATCAGCATTGTGATATGGGAAAGATGAAGGTTATTAGCCAACTCTGCATATTGAAGACTGGGAATTGAGTTCTCCTTTGTGAATATGATTCCCAGGACCATTGTTCTAATGTTCTTCTGGCATTTTCAAAAAGCATCACAGCAACAAATGAGGAGAGAAATTATACTACCCAAGAGGTTTTTTTTCCTGGGTTCATTTCCAGATAGAATTTTCTCATAGAAATCCAATAATTTTCTGAAAATTAGTGGAACAATCAAAAATAATATCTGTCTCCATCTCCATGTCTATAAACAACTGTTAAACTCTGATGAAATCGATATTGATCAACTGTTTAGTAAGCTCTGGGGAAATAAGCAGAGTTCTCCCTGAAGCTGGATTGAGAAGAATTGCACAGCAATTCATACATTGAATTGCTTGATTCTTTCAGGGTGAGCTGTGCATGTCAACATATTTTCCAGTAATTCTTTAAAAAAAAAAGTCACTAGACACTATTTCTGTAAAGCACTATGAAGTAGTATATAAGTACTAATGCTATTCTAATTTCCAATGTTACCCCATTCTTTTGAATTTTGTATTCATTTGTATTTTACAAATATGGAAATGATTTCCATTTTTTATGGGATCAATTATTTATTAAATCAGTATAATAGGACTTTAGGAAGGCTTATTATTTGAATCCAATTTGATCTTTGATCTTCAGCTGTGAAACTAAACAATGACGGAATTCTGTTTATAAACTGGATTTCTATTAACTTACTGTTGTCTATAGACAAATATTTGCACAGTGAAGTTGAGCTTCTTCATACGATCCACTGTCCATTGTTATTTTGACATAATGATTGAATGAGACCCTATAAATCACGGGTGACAAATTTGCGACATCACATTGTCATCACGTGATATATCTCGACTCTCCCCCCCTTCACTAAATCGGGGTGGGCATGGCCAGTGCATGATATATCCAGCCCACGGGCCACAGCTTTGACACCCCTGCTGTAAATCAATACCGCAGAAATCACCTTACTATAAATGAACTTTTGACAAGCAATGGTGCAAAATATTCCACGTTCTCAAAGTTTCACACTTAAAATGACCTATTTGGAATTTAAAACAGCTGTTCCAACTTTATAGGCAGCTTTCTGATGCTGTTCCAGCTACTTTGGAAGAATTCCAAACTCAGAGCATTTCTGGAATGGTTTGCACAGCTGTTTCAAGCTTGATTTTTTTTAAAAAAAAGTATTACAAGCAGGTCATCATGTTTGGGCTTGAAAAATCTCTAATCTGAAACATTTTACCCTCCCCTAGTTTTGACATGCATCATGAAATATGGGAAAGTATCATTCTACACTGACAAACCTTACTGTCTGCTTCGATAAAGGACTAAATTAGTGGATCAGGAAATGCTGTGAACATACTTTACTTAGACCACATTTGACAAAGTAGACCATAGCTTACTTCTTGGCAAGATAGAACAATGTGGGATAGACAGTACCACCATCAGATTGATTCAGTTTGCTGACCAACTACACTCAGCATGTAGTCCTTAATGGAACTACATCTACATGGAGGGAAACATGTAGTGGGGTACCTCAAGTTTCCATCTTAAAGCCCAGTACTATTCAACAGCTTCATAAATGACCACAATGAGGAGACAGAAGAGGAACTCATTAATTTTGCAGATCCTACCAAGCTACGGGAATAGCTAACACTTAGATAGAATTCAGAAGAATCTTGAACACTGGGCGCTATTCAGCAGAATGCAATTCAGTGATGAGAAAACTAAGCTCTTACACTTAAGAAATAAGAACTAAATGCACAGGTATAGAATAGTAAAAGGGACATGGTGGCTCAGTGGCTAAGACACTGAGCTTGTAGATTGAAAGGTCGGCAGTTCAGTGGTTTGAATCCCCAGTGCCGCGTAATGGGGTGAGCTCCCGTTAATTGTCCCAGCTTCTGCCAACCTAGCAGTTCGAAAGCATGTAAAAAATGCAAGTAGAAAAATAGGGACCACCTTTGGTGGGAAGGTAACAGTGTTCCGTGCACCTTGAGCATTTAGTCATGATGGCCCCATGACCACGGAGACGTCTTTAGACAGCGCTGGCTCTTCGGCTTTGAAATGGAGATGAGCACCTCTACCTAGAATCGGGAACAACTAGCACATATGTGTGAGGGGAACCTTTACCTTATAGAATAGGTGGTGCCTGGCTCAATGGTAGTAGCTATGAGAGGTATCTAGGTGTCTTAGTGTGCTGAAGCTGCCAAAAATATCAATGCAGTCCTAAGGTACTTTAACAGAGACAGTATCAACATCACAAGAAGTGGTAGTGCTGCTTCATTAGTGAGGACACACTGCATCAAGTTCTAGTCACTGCAGAGTCCTGGTGGTGTAGTGATTAGAATGCAATATTGCAGGCTAATTCTGCCCACAATTTAGAATTTGATCCTGATGGGCTCAAGGTTGAGGGAGCTACATTCGAGGGAAGGAAAACTTGTTGAAGTTATACTGACGTAAAGCAAAAGATGAGTAGTTTCTGGTGACGGATTAGAAGACTTCCAAAGCTCCTTCCAAATCTGTTATTCTGAGTGCTGTTTTGTCATTTTCCTGGCAAGTTTTCTTCTCCTACCACCACTGATATTCCTTTCCTTTTTGCATTTCATAATGTACCCTTTGTGTCCCTGACAAGAATATAACTTTTCAGTATTGCTTTGATTGAATGACAGAGAGTCTTGGTTATTAGGGAAAAAAAATTCAGTGTGGCTTTATATCCAGCTTTAACCAGATTATACTGGGAGCTGTTCGCACACTAAGTCTGTGCTTGATCACTCAGTATGACTTTCTCCCAGAAAAAAAAAAAAGTCCTGAAAAGAATGTAATTTGAAAGGACTTATAAAAGGTAAGTGGAGCTGGGTCCAAATAAGCTGCTGAGCTGTGTTATGCAAGTTGGAGAAGAAGGCTGGAAATACATTAGTTATGCAGACCGTGTGGGCTCAGATTTCCTGTTAAACCATGCCTGGAGCTAGGCAGGGATTCTTCCCTGCCTAGCTGCCCCTGGCTTCTCTGACTTCAGCATGCTCACGGAGAAGAAATTGGAAGTTTTTATCCCATGTGCTTAATCAATAGTATACGATTAACCTTAACTGTGGATTGCTTGAATCAAGCCAACTTCAAGCTCTGAATAACTGATTAATTTTTTTCTTGTTTCAACAAACTGTAGTTTATATTCAATTTAGGACTGGACGTAATCCTAAAGTCCAGCCAAAAAGGAGAACTCTGATTCTCCTTGCAACTTTTTTAGAGGGGGTCTTGATGGGGAATGGGAATATGATGCTGACTGTAGCTCAGCCTTCCATAGTCTTGATATCATAATCATAATCATGAGTTTATTTGTCAAGCATATATAAGATAACAGGTAAAAGTATAAAGATAATTTGAATATATGAAAAGAGTAAGTAAAAAGGAATATTTCGACAGGGGCGGTAGGCACGCTGGTGCACTTATGCACGATTCCATATTCCGTATTCCAGATCAGTGGTGGTATTCAACTGGTTCTATCCAGTTTGGGCGAAGTGGTAGCGGCGACTGTGGGAGGCTCAGCTCACCCATCCAGACATCATCACATCCCTTTTTTAATGCTCTGTGCATGCACTGAAGAAGGCACTGAAGATGGCATGTGTGAGTGCAGTGAGCACATCCTTGTGTTCACATTTGCGAACCAGTAGCAAAGGTAAGTGAATACCACCCTTGCTTCAGATGTGTATGTCAGGGTCCCAAATAATAACTCCATAGTAAGCAGAACTCTGAGGCAGGTAAGTTCCTCAGAGAACAATTTTATGGGAGATATCATATTGGCACAAGCTGGTGAAAACCGACTCTGAAAGTTCCTGCAGTTTTCACCTGATTAAAAGTGAAAGTTTCCCCTTTCCCAATTAGTCACATTGTCCAATCAAGCTGCTGGCTGAAGGTGCTGGCTAATCAGATGTTAACCGGACTCCTCTTCTCCCCAGCCACCTGTTGGAATGTCTTTGGTTCCCCCAGGAAACTATTCTGTTTGACTACAAACTCCCCAACTAACTGTGTCCCTGCTCCCTATCCCTTCTTTGCACTGTGGCAACCCCAAAGTGGCCCCAGCCAGGTACGCTTCAGAGTTGACAGTGTACAATTCAACTGCTATTGCTCACAACAACTCAATGAGCAGGAAAATTTTAGAAGCTGAACTCCACAGATCTGAAGGACACTGAATTTGGAAAATGGCTGTTATTGTTCATTCCTGTTGCGAGGTGCGGTAATGAACTGGCCTATGAGCACTAGCACTAGGTTCTTTAATGATTTATTCATTTTAGTGATGGAATGGAGATGAAGGAAAGGATTTAGCTTGTCTTCTGTGAGATGAACAGCAGCTTTGGACTTCATTCTCCCTTTCTGCTACTTCCATCATTTTGACTGATTTCTTTCAAGAGTCATTTTCTTTGTTCTTTTTATAATATCTTTTTCTTGACCCTTCTTTATTTAATGTCTTTTGAAGGGCTATATCTTTTTCCTGATAGGAAAGTTAGCATAAAAGGACAAGAATAATTAAGCTATCTGACAATCAAAGTACCACATAATAGATTGGAATGCTGTTCCTTTGTTCTCCTTCTCCTATTGTGATTTGAAAATTGCAAGCCACACACATGTTAATTCACAATCATGATGTATTGTAGGTGATAGAAAACTTTACTGGCCCATAAGAGCGTGCCGATTCAATTTAACAGAGGGGGCACACAAAAGAGTAGTCAACTAGATCTGCTACTATGGAAATCAATGGTAGGTTATCTTAATGTATTTGGAAGCTCTTTTCCCCAGTTGTAGTACTTTACATCTCAATAAATGCCTTAACACAGGGATGGAAAACTCAAGGCCCGTGGGACATATCTGGCCCACAGGGTGCTTAGATCTGGCCCGCGGTGCCGGCCTGGAAGCAGCAATGGCCCCACGGTGCCTCTGCTAGCGAAAACGGAACTTGGAGTGGGGGGGCTCCCAGGCTTAACTTTTGCTGGCAGAGGGCTATCAAAACAAACTAAAAACAAAACAAAAGGATAAATATTTCCCCTTTTGCATTTCAGCATGCAAGAAGGGACGGGAAAGGAGAAAGGGAAAGAGGAAAGACAAAGCAAAAGAAAAAGAAGGGAAGATGGGAAGAGAGCAAGTAAGGAAAAATAAGGAAAGAAGGAAAGGAAGAAGAAAAGAGAATGAAGAGGGAGGGAAAAAGAAGAAAAGGAAGGAAGGAAGGAAGGAAGGAAGGAAGGAAGGAAGGAAGGAAGGGGAGAGAGAGAGAGAGAGAGAGAGAGAGAGAGAGAGGGAGGAAGGATCTCAGGGAAGTCCTGCCTTAGCATTTGGCCACCACAGGTGCCCCTGACATGAGTCCTGTGTCATGCCCACCATGGCCCCCCCACCCTCTGAGGTCAAACACAACCCTGATGTGGCCCTCAATGAAATTGAGTTTGACACCTCTGCTTAATATAAATTGATCATTTGGGAAGGCAATTTTATTTTTACTATTTTTTTTCACCATCTGGCTGTACCATAGCAGAAAATTACAAATATTTATACAGCCATTAGTTCATCGTGACTGCATCTTGCACCAATTGCAACCTCTGGGTACTTTTAAAAGGCAACCCTAGGTAGACTGCATCACAGAAGTCAAGACAAGGTATGAGTACCTTTCACCCAATCTTCATTTGGAACATGAGAGTATCTCTGAAGGTTCAGGCTAAGGCCCATTCTAATCCAACATCTTGTTTCTCACAATGTTCCATGTGATAATTCTGAGATGCTCACAGGCAGTTAGAGATTATTCCTCTCCTGTCATTGTGCCTATCCCACTCAAAGATAACACTGAATCTTAAAGAGCCTGGAAAGTCTTGATAAACCCATCTTCTATAAATTTATCAAGACTTGTTAAAATTAGAGTTTACATAAATATCATCTCTCTCTGTTGCCTTTGCAGTTTGCTAATCTCTTGTTCTCAAAGTCTTTTAAAGTGTAAATTGAGAGTAGACCATGTATCTGAGGTTGCCATCCTTGACCTCTTGTATTTTAAAGTCTTGATAAACCCATCTTCTATGAATTTACCAAGATGTGTTAAAAATTAGGTAAAGGTGAAGGTTCCCCTCACACATGTGCTAGTCATTCCCCACTCTAGGGGACAGTGCTCATCTCCGTTTCAAAGCTGAAGAGCCAGCGCTGTCCAAAGATGTCTCCGTGGTCATGTGGTCAGCATGACTAAATGCTAAAGGCGCACGGAACGCTGTTACCTTCCTACCAAAGGTGGTCCCTATTTTTTTACTTGCATTTTTTACATGCTTTCGAACTGCTAGGTTGGCAGAAGCTGGGACAAGTAACAGGAGCTCACTCTGTTACGCGGCACTAGGGATTCGAACCGCTGAACTGCCGACCTTTCGAACGACAAGCTCAGTGTCTTAGCCACTGAGCCACTGCATCCCTGTTAGAGCTTAGATAAATTATGTGGTTATTCTCTCTCTCTCTCTCTCTCTCTCTCTCTCTCTCCCTCCCTCCCTCCCTCCCTCCCTCCCTCCCTCCCTCCCTCTGTATAAAGATGTGGTTGCCCTTTGCAATTTGTTAATCTTTTGTTCTCAAAGTCTTTTAAAGTATAAATTGAGAGTAGACCATGTATATGAGGTTTCCATCCTCGTCCTCTCGTATTTTACAACTATGTTATACTGCTTATTGAAGTGATGATTGTGCTGCTCTTTCTTTATGACTTGGTGGTCTAACCTTTAGATGTCGATGGTGCTTTCAAGATTAAACAATAAATTTGACTGTAACAACCTCATTTAATTTCCCAATAAAATTGATGTTTCCTGATGCTTGCTCATTGACATGTGCTATAAATATGCTATCCATAAATTTTCTAAATTTAATCCCTTGCATTTTCTACCAAACAATGATAAAAGTGAACATTGACAGACTAAATAATAAGACTGAATTCACTGTCTCATTAGTAACTCATCTGGTAACGTCTTATGTCTGAAAGTGCTTTAGAAATAATAATAAAAATTATTATACTATGTCATCTGCCTTCAAGAAGATTTATACATTATCACTGTGCTTTCAAACTTACCTCTTCCATGAAACTTTTGCTAAACCTGTTGGACTTTATCTCAGCTAAATTGATCGGCTTTGCTGAAAGTAAGAAAACTGGTGTAGTGATCAGATGGCACATCCATGTGTGAGAGTAGGAATAGAAACTTTAAAGCTATAAAAACCTGTTCTATCAATGGTCCAGACTGCTTTGAGTTTTTCCTCACTTGCCTTTCCTGAGTTATGTGGTGAGGCTTGAAGATGATTAAGAAGTTAAATGTAGTTGCTCATGGACCAGACATGGCTTTATTATGAGCTTTGGAGTTTTGGGATTTTGCTTGTTCGTCACTATAGCGCTGGCCTAATAATGCAGCAATGCTTTATTTAATTCAGTGATTAAAAGACTGTAATGACTGGAGGGAGCAGGAAAATTAAAACTCAAAGAGAATAACATAGTGGACATTCTGGGAAATCCTTCACCAGACAGGAGATCCCTTAGGTCAGGAGTGTCAAACTCGTGGCCTGTGGACCAGTGGTGGGATTTAAATACTTTAACAACTGGTTCTCTGCCCTAATGACTGGCTGGGTCGGTGTGGCTATGGTAGGCGTAGCCATGGTGTATGACAGGCAGCACTCGGCCTCCTGTACCCTCCTTGGGAGAAAAATGGGCTGTGTGGTGGCGTGCACCCCATGCCCCATTTTGTGCCTAGGAGGCCTCCCTGCACTACCTGGGAGCCAAATTGGGGCACGTGGGGACTCCTGAAAGGGGCAGGGTGAGGAGGGGCAAAGCCAGCCAGCAAATTAACTACCGGTTCGCCCAAACTGTCCCGAGCCGGTTGAATCCTACCACTGTCATGGACCGGATGCATCACAAGCCCACCCCTGGTTTAGTGAAGGGGGAAAAGTTGTGATATGTCATGCGATGGCAACATGATGCCACAAGTTTTACATCCCTGCCTTAGGTCTATGGATTTGAAAGCAAGGTACATCTTTGGAGCTAACCTATTTTACTAAGTTCTGGGAATGTGAAGGAACGGTGCTGGAAATTATTATGGTTGGTTGCGCTGATGTTTAGACATTTTTATCCACCTATTGAGTTCTCCCCAAGGACCTGGGATAGGCGGATGCTGTTTTTTAATAATATTAAAGGTATCATTGCAGGATGTAAGCTGTTCCAACTAAAGCTGCCTTTTGCAATTGACTGATGGGGATTTTGTAAAAGCCGATGATGCCCCACATGTTTTTGAATTGCACCTGAGGAGCCTATTACTGTTATTGCTATCTTTGCTTTCTTTTGTCGCTATTATTACACTTCTCTTTGCAGGTTTTTGTATTTTGTGATGTTCTTCACTTCTTTCTCTTCTCTTCTGCTGCTTCCAGATACTGTCATATCCACTATATCAGGGGTGAATTGCTACCAGTTCGCTCTTGTTTGGGATAACCAGTAGTGGCGGTAGTGCGTGGTTTGATGAACCGGTACCATCGGCAGCGTGAGACTCCGCCCTCCTGCCTGGATGTCATTACTTCCTGGAAGTAACCTGTTTTTGATACTCTGTGCATGCCAGAAGGCTTTGTGCATGCTCAGAAGATCCATAATCAGAAATGATGATGCCATTCTGGACCACTCATACAACATATCCTATCAATTCATTTACATCATTGTTAATCTACTGTCTCTCTCCTTCCTTCCTTCCTTCCTTCCTTCCTTCCTTCCTTCCTTCCTCCCTCCCTCCCTCCCTCCCTCCCTCCCTCCCTCTCATCTGCCTTGCCTTGCTTTACTCTACCTATCCCATCCCATCTCAATCTTTAAAAACTGAGCTTACAACATTAAGTAATACAGTTATAAGAATTAAAAACAAAACACAACAAAAAATGTGACAAGGAGCCCACCAAACACACTAACCTAGGCCTGGGAATTCAGCCAAGTCTTGAGGGTCTTCAGAATCCACCCACCCCCAAATACTATTTACATCTCTGGATGTAAATAGCTAGACCTACACCACATGTTCTCACTGGGAAGTAGGCAGGGAGAGAGCGAGACACTGAGTTGTATTTTCATATTGTCTGCCTAGAAGCAATCTGAATAGAACTTCCCTGCCATCCTAACAGCTGTCCATCAGATGGTGCATATGTACGGGTGAGCAATAATCGGGAAATAAAAATAGCTGAGTGGTTCAGATCAAGCTGCCCTACACTGTCACTTTTTACATTCTGCAAGCAGTGCAGTCTAGTGCTGTTCCCTGGTAGATTGCATAAATTGGCTAAGTATGTCTTAGTTAACATTCGTCTGTATTGAACCATAGTTTCTTTATTATTACTTACCCCAGCATACAGAAAGGAAAAATAGTGTTTAAATTTACTAAATTTTCCTCGACTTACAACCACAATTGAACCCAAAATTTATGTTGCTAGGTGAGAAATTTGTTAAGTCAATTTTGCCCCATTTTACAACTTTTCTTGCCACATTTGTTAAGTGAATCATTGCAGTTGTTAAATTAATAACATCGTTGTTAAGCAAATCTTGCTTTCCCATTGACCTTGCTTGCTAGAAAGTCACAAAAAGTCATCATGTGACCATGTGGGACGCTGGAACCATCATAAATATGAACCAGTTGCCAAGCATCCAAATTTTGATCATGTCAGCATGGGGATGCTGCAATGGTCATAAGTGTGAAAAATGGTCATAAGTCACTTTTTTTCAGTGCTGTTGTAACTTTGAATGATCACTAAACAAATTGTTATAAGTCGAGCCAAAATGTAGTAGCCAAAATGGCATAGAGGTTTCCGTCTTTCTTACTTAGTGAAATTTTTAAGATAAAAGACTATTACTTTTGATTTTTTTAAAAATCTGTTAGCTGTCAATTACTCTTAAAAGTGGGACAGATAACAAACCTGGTTTTTTTAATAAAATACTGAGCAATCTCTGACTTTTCCTGGGTTCAGTTCAATTTTTTATATGCAAGATTAGGAGGCAAAACGAAGCAGAAAATGCTGGCTATAGTCACTCATCTGACTGTTATTGCTCCATATTGGACTAGTCTTGATGACCTGGAAATAGCAATTAGTACATACAATGACAGCAGTGGTGAAATCCAAATATTTTTACTACCGGTTCTGTGGGTGTGGCTTGGTGGGCAAAGTGCGGCTTAGTGGGCGTGGCTTGGTGAGCGTGGTAGGGGAAGGATACTGCAAAATCCCCATTCCCTCCCCATTCCTGGGAGAAAGATATTGCAAAATCTCCATTCCTACCCCACTCTCGGGCCAACCAGAGGTGGTATTTTCCAAACTGCTCAAAATTTCTGCTACTGGTTCTCCAGAACCTGCTGGATTTCACCCCTGGATGACAGCCTATATGTTAACTGGGATAACCTCATATAGCTCCAACGTTGTGGGAACTGAATTGGTTGTTGGTTTGTTACCAATTTTGAAAAGATGTAGTAATGACCTTTACATTCTTACTCAGTTTATTCATCTTACAACCACAATTGGGGAGTGGAGCTTTCGTTGTTATCAATGCGGTCATTCAGTGAGTTGCATCCAATGTTATAATCTCTTAGGCCATAGTCATTACATGAATAATAGAACATAGAATATAGAATAATAGGGTGGGAAGGAACCTTGGAGGTCTTCTAATCGAACTCCTGTTCAAGCAGGAGACCCTATTTCTGGAAAAATGGCTGTCCAGTCTCTCCTTGAAAACCTGCCATGATGGATAGTGACCATTGTAGTCATTAAGTGAACTGCACAATTACCAAGTGAATCCAGATTTCACGATTAATTCTGTTGGTTGGAAGAATCCCCAGAAGGTCAGGAATGGCAATCATGTGACTTCAAATGCTGCAATGTGCCAGATGATAAGCACCCCACTTTTGATCACATGACCACAGGGATGCTGTGATGGTTGTTAGTTTAAGAAGCAGTTGTAAGTCACTTTTTTCAGTGTCACTGTAGTTTCAGATGATTGTTAAATGAATGGTCATAAGTCAAGCATAACCTGTATTGCTTGAGGCCAAGCTAACTCACCTGCTCCAATTAAAAATCTTCCCACTAAAGAAGGGCCTATGGGAGAATCTTTGTCTGAGAATCCTGTACTCAATTATTTATTTGACCCCCCCCCCCACTTCTTGAAATGCATTATATGCAGGGGTGAGATTGAAAAATTTTAGCAACTGATTCTCTGCCCGGTTGCTGGGTGGGTGTGGCCATGGGGGCGGGGCCTACTTGGTCTCCTGCACTACTGGGGCGAGGGTGTTTTCACCCTCCCCAAGCTCCGGAGGCTTTTCTTGAGCCTCTGGGAGGGTGAAAATGGCCTTCCCTGTGTCAAGGAAGACCCTTTGAAGGCCAGAAACGACCCCGTTTTCAGACTTCTGGAACTTCCGGGAGGCCCATTTTTCACCCTCCCAGAGTCTCCATGCAGGCCCTGCACTTACCTCACATCCAAAATGACTCCTGAGAGGGGTGGGGTGGGGTGCAAGGAGCCAGCCAGTCCTTGCAACTACCAGTTCAGCGAACAAGATGTAAAATTCACCTGAACTGGTCTGAACTGGTCCAAACCCCACCCCTGATTATATGTACTCTATGTTGTCTGGTAAGAACCTCACAGTCATATAAATTAAATAACATAGAAGCACTTGTCTAGGGAGATTCTCAATCATCCAAGTCATCCCGGTTGTCTCAAAGGAGCTAGACTGTTTTTATCTTTGAGGAAGAAGAATAAAATGTTCCATTTCTTATCCAAGAAACTTCATCAGTTGGGATTCTCCCTCCCCATCCCACCATCACAACTGATAACCTTTTTTGAATGAGAAATGAAATGTTTTGTTCTTTTTCCTCAAGGGAAAAAAAACAGTCCTTTTGAAAAAGCTCTTTTGAGACATAGAAACACTTATTTTCAGTGGTGAAATTTAATTTTTTTTACTACTAGTTCTGTGGGTGTGGCTCGGTGGGTGTGGCAGGAGAAGGATACTGCAAAATCTCCATTCCCACCCCACTCTGGGGCCAGCCAGAGGTGGTATTTGCTGGTTCTCCCATCTACTCAAAATTTCCGCTACCAGTTCTCCAGAACCTGTCAGAACCTGCTGGATTTCATCCCCGCTTGTTTTAGAACAGAATAATAGAATAGAGAAAAGGAATTTAATATCTAGTTAACATCTTACATCGTAGAATTTTCAACATCTTACATCAAGAATTTTCAAGAATTTTCAAGAGAAGGTATGCAATTTGGGAGTCTTCCTGGACCCACGGCTTAGTTTGGAAGATCATTTGACTTCTGTAGCCAGGGGGACCTTTGTCCAGGTGCATTTGGTTCACCCCTTTCTGGAACGAGATGCCTTACTTACAGTTGCTCATGACCTCATCACCTCTCGTTTGGACTACTGCAATGCACTTTACATGAAGCTGCCCTTGAGGAGAACTTGGAGATTTCAACTGGTGCAGAATGCAGCTGCACAGGTTGTCATGGGGATGCCGCGGTATTCCCATGTTACACCACTCCTTCACGGTCTGCATTGGCTCCCGATTGTCTTCTGAGTGCAATTCAAGATGCTGGTGATCACATTTAAAGCCCTATGTGGCCTAGGACCAGAGTACTTGTGATACCACCTCCTGCCACCAGTGGCCTCCCATCGCCCGGTTCACTCCCACAGAGTTGGCCTCCTCAGGGTACCTTTGGCTAGACAATGTCGATTGGTGACCCCTAGGGGGAAAGCCTTCTCTGTGGGAGACCCTACTCTCTGGAATACGTTACCCCTGGAGCTCCAGATACTCCCCGACCTCCGAACCTTCGGTTGGGCCTTGAAGACCTGGCTTTTCCAACAGGCGGGCCTGGGTTGATTCTATACTGATTTTGTAGCTTTTTATATTCTTAAATCTTACATTTGAATTGGTATTCCCATGTTTAACTTTATTTATTGGATACTCTGTTTTAATTTGTCTTTTAACTTTTGTATTTTTTGTTTCTTATTGTTGTGAGCCACCCTGAGTCCTTTGGGAGAAGGGTGGCATATAAATCCAATAAATAAATAAACAATAATAAATAAATAAATAAATAAGATGGTTCATTTTTAGAATTAAGGTGAAGAGTTCTACATTTGGAGTGGGTAATTAACTACCAGGTTCTTTTTTTTTAATTGAAAAAGTTTTACAATACAAAATTTTTTCATTCCCCCCTCCCCCCTCCCCCCTCCCCATCCCCCCCTTGACTTCCGCTACAGGTTTTACAAAAAAGTTTAAAACAGAAAGAAATTTTTTAAAAAAAATATTCAAATTTTTAAGTTAGAAAAAATTTAAAAAGAAGAAGAAAAAGAAGGAAGAAAAAAACACACACAAAAGAACAAAACAAACCCAATACATATAACAAAGTAATATAACAAATAAACCTATGAATAATAATATTTTTCTAAAGTTAACAATATTGTAATAAAAAGAACTAATAACCATCAATATTCATTTATCAATCAATAAAGTACTTATAATATTCGAACCCAATTAAAGAATATCATACCTTTCTGTAATCCATTAATATTAACATTACTAATAATATATCACCTCAATATCCATATCAAATAATTTTATCCCAACTACACCCCTTAACTGAAAAACAAAAACATAAAATATGAAGTATAATATATATGATTATACATATATAATTATAATTATACAATTATGTCCAAAAAGAATTTTTTCTATCTCAATTATCCATATTTCAATCTTCTCGTCTTGATTGAAGTTAAATGTACTTTCTTCCATCGTAAATCCAATTCCAATAAGCTTCGTCTTCCAGCTGCCCCCATCAGCAAAAAAAACCATCTCTCCACACAAAAAAATTCCCCCCGAGTGACTTTATTTAAATAATATCCAACCACGAAGGTATTCTGTACTCCTCTAGGTAGAACATCCAAACTAGCTCAAACTGTACCACCTAAAAAAAGAGAAAACCAATGCAGCTCCAAACCGCATTCCCAAATGTTCCTTTAAAGCTCTTTCAAATCCTATCACCCTTTGCAATTCCTTCCTTCGGGTTATGAGATGTTTCATCTTTGTTGTCTTCTCCTAGATAATAAATTCCAAAAAAATAATACTAATAATAATAGGGTAACCACTGCTGGTATTGCAGCAATCTGTTTACCTTTCTCAGGATATTAAGTCCAATTCAGGATAAGCTTTGTAGAAAAATTTTTATAATCCATTTTAATATATAAGTCTAATATCAATCCAACTCAGGATGAACTTTTGAAAATTTATAATGCATCTCCAAAGTTTTAACAGCTATCGACAATAGCTTGGATCTTTTCATAAAACTCCTTATCTTGCCACCAAGTGGTTTCCAGTCGAATTTCCTCATTAACTTCTACTTCCTGTTGATTGGCATCACCCCCTTCTCTTGAAGAGCACTGGGCCTCTGCTGCTGGTCATCTCGAGTTATAATTTTATTTTTTGAATCTTGCTCCAACAGTTCAAGGTCCAGTACTCCCCCTCTAGGGTCACTGGAATGCGCAGTTTTCTCATCTGGAAAGTCCATGATAGAATCCTCTGGACAACCACCTGTTGCACCCTTTTCTTCTGACACATCTTGATGTTCTTGCTTCTGCTTAGATTTCGCAGACTCTCTTTCACGCTTTTTATTCTTAACACCTTCCGGGGCTCCCTTGAAAATATTTTTATAAAAATATTCCGCTTTTTCAATAGTATTCAAGCAATGTCTCACACCATGGTATCTGAGAATTACTCCAACTGGTAAATCCGATCTGAATGGGATATTACTTCTCTTCAACTCCTTGACCAAAAAAACAAAAATCTTTTCTGTCCTTTAAAACCTTCAGTGGTAACTCTTTAAAAATGCCAATTTGTATACCTTCTACCTGCACTCTAGCAGAGTAGGATTTTTGTAAAATATCATCTCTCAATCCTCTATCAGTAAAATAGACAACGACATCTCTAGGCAAATTCCTTTGTTTAGCTATACATAAGTTGACTCTGTAAACTGTCTCCATACAACCAAGAATTAACTCATCTTCTAACTTTAAAAATTCCGCAAAAGCCTTTGCACAAACTGTTCTTAAATTTTCTCTCTTATTTTCTCTTATGCCTCTTAATCTAATTGCTGATTCCATAGCTTTATTTTGAAGCATGATGACATCGTTCTCTATATTCTGGTTTTTAGCCTCAGCTTCCGCAAATTTTTCTTGTATTTCTTGCATCTGGGAGTCAAACTTACTGCTAATTTCAGTCACTTTCCTCCCCATTTCCACCACTGCACTTGGAAGATCCGAAACTACTTTGGTGATAGTTTGATTTAATTGGTCATATTTTCCAGAAACCAACTCCTCAAGATTCTTCTGTGAACTTTTTATCTTCTCAACAACACTCACTAGAGACCTTGTTATAAAATCTTTTAAATCCTCATCTGCAGATCCCTGCAGATGAGTCAATTTTGCTTTGTCCTTTGACTGAGTCATAAGGGAGCCCCCCCTTCCTTTTGGTTTAGGAGTCATACTTCTAGCTTTTATTTATTTCTCAAAAAAAAAAAAAAAAAAAAAACCCCGAAGAAATTCTTCCTACTTCAGTAAAAAGACAAAAAAATTCTGTTTAAATCAGTCTTTGTTCTTTATTTCTTTTCCCTACCAAAATATTTCTTTTCTTTAAAATGTCTCAGTGCTAAGCTCTACTTTCACTTTCCAGTCTCAATTTTTCTCACAGAGCCAATCGCCATTTTAAAAACACTTTCACTATTCGTTCTCTTCTTCCTTTTTCTTTCCTTCTTCTTCTAGAAAGTCAATGAAAAAAAACCCCATACTTGCATTTTCTTTCCTGAAGACTCCTTATTCAGCTTATTTAGGTTTTCTGTCAGTCGTGGTGTTGCTCACGATGTCTGGCTCTGCTAATTAAAGCGGAGATTCCTCTCAGCGCGGAGCCTCTCTGGGGGTGGATAGGGAGCCATCACCCTGAGCCTTCCCCAGGACAAAAAAAAAAGTCCTGGGGTGATTCAGGGGGCTCAACCTCACCCCCAGAAGCTCTGCCCGCTCTTCCGATTGAAGAGCGGGATTTACGAGCCACCTGCCAGCTGTGAGGCGGCTCTTTACGCGCTGGGAGGCCGGTGGTCATGAAAAGACCGCTGACAACGACAGAGGCGCCACCCGGAAGTCAACTACCAGGTTCTTAACAGGATTAATGTTAAAATAACCAAAGGACTCTTAGAAAGAGTGGTAGTTGGTGGTGACAGTGATGTGCAAATTCAAATTCAACCTATCTGGCAAAAAAAATATCAAAATGTCACTAGACAAAGCTTAGAATAATACCCTCTTCCTTTCAATTAATAATATCACAGTATTTACATGAGAAGAATAATGGCCACTGTGATGATAAGATTAAAAAAAACTATGGACACTTATGGTGTGCAATTAGGAGAGAACCAACTTTTTAAAGAGATTTTCCTCAGAATATATCTAAATTTTATTCTCCACACTGCAAGGAATAACAAATGTGGCTAATGCTTGAGCTTCACCAATCATAGATTACAGGAGTAGGTTGTGTCAGAGAGATTCTTTGGTTGTAGGGTACATGGATGGGTTTTTCCCAAACTTTACACACAGAATAAACAAATTACAGTACAGTACACTACAAAATTGTGGAAACCTTCTGGGAAAAGTGTATTTTCTAAAACTAGCTAATAACACCACTTTTTTTTAGTAGTACCATAAAATTATATATAAAAGGAAAGATAATTTAATCAAGAATGCAATGCAATAACTTTTATGAAGGATTTACTATTAGAATAGCAGCTACAGTATAAAGAAGAAAAGTGAATCACATAGAAAAAATGAGATATACAAAAATTATCACGTCAGTTAACACTTAATTGGGTAACCTTTAGCATGAATTATGGCTTTACAACATCTTCCCATGGAGTGAACCAAGTCTTTTAGTTCTGCAGCTGCTTACACAGGAAACCCTATACCCATGATGACGAACCTATGGCATGTGTGTCACAGGTGGCACACAGAGCCCTCTCTGTGGGCAAGCCAGCCATCATCCCAGCCCAGATCCACTGTGCATGCACGCGTACCTTCCGCCAGCCAGCTGATCTTCAGGTCTCTGCCACGCATGCGCAGGGGGTGGGGCCATGCGGGGAGCACACACACATGTGCAAAGGGGAGGGGAGCATGTATGGGGGTGCAGGTGGGTGCAGGAGGCTTTCCAGGCCCAAAATGGGGCATGGGGGGGGGTTCCGCGAGGTGTGCAGGGGGGCTGAGGCATATGTGCGGTCCTGTGTGTGCATGCATGGTTCAGGGAGCATGCATAGGGGTGTGTGTGCTCACATTGTATTTGGGGGGGTGCACTTTGGGCACTCGGCACCAAAAAGTTTAACCATCACTGCCCTATACCATCAAGTTAAGTTGAATCTCAGTTGCAGCCCAGTAAGAACTGCTCCAAATTCCGATCTCCACCCTTCCTCTTGAGGTTAATTCCGATCTCCACCCTTCCTCTTCAGGTTAATAAGCCATGGCACTAAACTTTTAAAACCAAATCTCCACTAGCTTCTCCCCAAGAATGAGGACTTTTTTACACTCCTCCTGACTTCCTGGACTGGAGATAACAGTGTGTAACTCATCCAAAGATTGTAGCCTTAGCAAAGGATGCCAGGGAGAACAATGAGCTGGAAAAAAATGTAAACTGGTTCTAAAATGTTAGAAAGCCATGACTGTTAATAATCAAGATAATATCAGAAAAATTAGATAAGAAAATTATGTATTTAACATTACATGTTGTAATAACAGCAAGGATCATATTCGTACAACATTGGAAAAATGAGAAAGACCCCCAAGATGAAGAGATAATTAAGGAGATATTAGACTGTGCAGAAATGGATAGACTGACATTGAAAATTGAGCAGGAAGAAGACCCAAAATGCTATCAAACATGGAATCTATTTTACCAATGGTTGGAATTAAGGGGTGGAGATTGAGTATATAATCAGTATTGTTAAGCAAATTAAACACCCAGACAACACTATGTTTAATAAGCACTAAGAAATGAAATTAATAAAAAATCGATATCTTGGCTATCAGCAAATAGTAATAATGATAACAACATAAAGAATGGGAACATAAAGTGGAAAAAGTTATAGAAAATGAGAAGGTGAAGATCTTGTGGGACTTTCGAATACAGACGGATCATCACTTGGAATGTAACATGCCAGATATTACAGTTGTTGAAAACCGAAATGTACAATTTAGTGACATCACAGTACCAAAAGATGCCAGAATTGAAGAAAAAGAACTGGAAAAAATGATGAAATATCGCGACCTTGCCATTGAAACTACACGGCTATGGATGAAACATGTAACAGTGATACCCATTGTCATCGGGGCACTTGGTACCTGTTGTGGCTCCGTTGCCTGAGCCTGTGTCATCAGCAGGAGAGGACTCTGAGAGTGAGGGAGAGGAGTTGGCAAGGCCTCCTTCTCCAGGACCCTCCTCTCTGGCAATGCCTCCAGAGGACACCGAAGAGCAAGAGATAGGCCCAGAGCCAAGCACGTCCCCACAGCTACAGGTGGACAGTGATGAGGGTAATGAGTCTTGACTGGACCCTCACCAGCGTCGCAGAGACAGGCGCGCACAACAGAAGAAAAGGCGTGCCCGTGATTAGCTGACTCACTGGACCACACCCCACAGGCTATAAAAGGGGGTGAGTTAAGCATTCAGGCTCTGTGACGGACAAAACTAAGTAATTCCTTGGAGTCACTTTGCATCTCGGCTTCAGATTTATTCCTGGACAATTGTTGTGGTGTGTATTTTCTTCTACATTGATAAAGGTCTTGGCAAGCAGCTGCTGGGATTGCTGCCAAGCATCTTATCGGACTAATTGGTTGCCTGCCAGTTTATTTAACCCCCGACTGTCTGAGTGTGTGTGTGTGTGTGGCGGGGACAGAACAGTACCATGTCCAAGAATTGTATAAGATATATTAACAAGTTGTAGCTTCCTGCAATAACACCAGTGGAACTGCAAAAAAATACACTACTTGGAACATCGTACATCTTAAGAAAATACTTGGTTGATACCTAGGATGCTAGCAGAAACCCGTATCAACCATTAGCACCTGTCAATGGTATTTGTGATGCATTTTTGAATGTTCAGTTGACTGAGTTTCAAGTTTAATGAATAAAATAAACCTTAACAACAACAACAACAACAACAACAATAATTGGCAAATATGACAATAATGTAACCTATTTAATATGCATATGCTTACCGCGGCAAGACTAGCATTTGCTCAAAAAATGGAAGTGTAAAGAAATACCCATAGAAGAAAAATAGACAAAATTTACAGCTGTGCAGAGATGGACAGACTCACTTTAGAACTCAAAGACAAAAGTGAATCAACATACTATGAAGTCTGGAATAAATTTTATAATTGGTTAGATAAGAGGAAGAATGCCAAAAACAAGGGATAATGAATGTCTGGGAATGTATATATCAATGGATATCAATATATCAATGTATATTGAATTTGTGAATGTAATATAGGTTTATTAAATACATGCATAGTGGTTTAGGGAGTAAAATACTGCATACTTGATATATAATGAAATGGGAGATATGTAAATTTGTATATAGATCAAGGAATAGATTACTTATTAACATGATTTAGCAAATGTTAGAAACCAGAGATGTTGAGCAATGTCCATTGTTTTACTTTTAAAACTAATATTTAAAAAAAAACAATAATAATAATGAACATACCATACCATTCCATATCATACCCTATATGAGTTGTATATTGTGACATTAATATTCATTCCGTGTTGTGTTTTCTTCTCTGTTCTCGGTCACTTTGTGTGATGCTAACCTGCTTGGCAAAATCTGCTTCTAGTTTACTTCTTTGCTTCCTACACATAAACAAAAGAAATGTATAGCAATCTTACTTGTGAACACTGAATGGAAGGAGAGACACCCCCTCCCCCAAAAGGCCCTACAATTTTCTTACAATCAAAGCTAAATGAATTTAGAATCCCTTAAAAGTCCAGTGTCTCCTTAAGCGGATGAATTTCTTTTTTTCTGTTGGCTTCTTCTTCTTTTTGCAGACTTCACGAAGAATTATGAATTTTGATATCTTTTTATTGCATGCAGGTGTGGGGGAGAGGAAGTTGTTTGCGTGGAATAAATGCACACCCTGAATCCCCTACTGGCTTAGCCAAGCTGTTCAAAGTGAAGACTGATTGTTTTGGAGCTCACCAGACCTGCTGACTTGCTTTAGAAAAACATGCTGTTTCAGATATATGGCTTGCAATAAGCATGAATATCAGGCAGCACATTAAAGAAAAATAATCAATTTGAAGTTGCTGTACTCAACCAGCAGGATAGCTTCACATTTATTCCTTAAAAAAAAAAAAGCCACTGCAACAAAATGTTAAATTCATAGCGGTAGAGACTATCATTTATTGCAAGCTTTGAAAATCCATTGGTAGTGGCTGCTCCATTTTAACTTTAGCAGTGGTCTTAGATTGATAAGCTTCAAACCGAGAGTGCATTGCAGCTTACTTATCATAACTGTAGAATGCAGTGAATGGATAAGTTACAACTGAAAGAGAGGGAGAGAGAGAGGGAGAGGGAGGGAGGGAGGGGGGAGGGGAATAGAAGCTTTATCAATGGCCTGAAAAGACAGATAATAACTGGGAATATCATTGATCAAAGGGCAGTGAGTCATAATAAAATTTGATCCCACTGTTGTGGCCTGTTGGACGCAGGTCCCTCCAGCAGCCGAATCAGAGGAGGAGGAGGAGGAGGAGGTGGTATGGGAGTCAGGGTCAGCATCAGGGCAACCTGAGAGCTCCGAGGGGGAAGAGGGAATGAAGCTGGCAGAGAGAGACACAGAGGTGGAGCTGGGGCCATCCGTCAGCCCTCAGATGGAGAGTCAACAGCCCTCAGGTCTGGAGGTGGCTGATGAGGAAGAGGAGGAACAGCTGGGTCCAGTGCCTGATGCACGGCTGCACAGAAGGCAGAGAAGAGGAGAGCAGTGGAAATCTATGGGCCGGTCCTTGGGATGGAAGAGCCACCGCTGCTAGTGAGGCCCCATCCTAGCTCTGGGGATAAAAGGCAGGGGGCGGAGATGAATAGATGTGACAGACATCTTCATCTTCAGGCCCAGATGGACTTGTTAGCCTGTGAGAGAAACTTTTTAGTGGGCTGCCAGCATTTCTAATAAAGGATTCTTTTGAGTTCACATCATAGGGTTTGTTGTGTTTGGGGAACTGCGTCAGAACACCCACTAATAAGGAAGCAGTGGGATTGGCAAGATACACTCAGAGCAATTCTGAATTTGAGACCACAATTCTTAAGCAAGAATTGTGCTTAAGTAGTCCATCTGGACTACTGTAATGCTCTCTACATGGGGCTCCCCTTGAAGAGCACTCAGAGGCTCCAACTGGTCCAGACCTGGTCCAGAATGCAGCTGCATGGGCAATTATGGGAGCGACTTGACGCACCCATGTAACACTCATCCTGCACGAGCTACACTGGCTCCCGGTGGTCTTCTAGGTGCGATTCAAGGTGGTGGTGACCATCTTTAAAGAGCTCCATGGCTTAGGACCCAGGTACTTACGAGACCGCCGATAGCCTCCCACTGGCCAATACGCTCCCACAGAGAGAGACTCCTCAGGGTGCTGTCGGTCAAACAGTGTTGACTGGCGACCCCCAGGGGGAGAGCCTTCTCTGTGGGGGCACCTGCCCTCTGGAACGAACTGCCCCCAGAGATACTTGCGGGACCGCCTTCTGCCACCAATAGCCTCCCACCGGCCAGTTCGCTCCCACAGAGAGGGACTCCTCGGGGTGCCGTCGGCCAGACAATGTCGGCTGGCGACACCCAGGGGGAGAGCCTTCTCTGTGGCAGCACCAGCCCTCTGGAACGATTTGCCCCCGGAGATCCGTACGATACCCGATCTCCGGGCTTTCCGCCGTGCCCTAAAAACTTTTTTATTTCGTCAAGCTGGGCTGGCGTAACCCCCCCCCTCTCTTTTTTAAGCTTAAAGTTTTATGGGTTTTAAATTTTAATTGCCTATTGGGTTTTTAAATTTATTGGGCCAAAATTATTTAATTCTTTTATTAATATTTTAAATTTTGTATTGGAGTGTTTTTTATTCTTGGCTGTACACCGCCCTGAGTCCACTAGGAGAAGGGCGGTATATAAATTTAAATAAATAAAATAAAAAAAAAATAAAATACGGAGGATCCCTGACCTATGCATTTTTCGCCGTGCCCTCAAGACGCTATTCCAACAAGCGAGGCTGACCTAGACATGATTTTTAATTGGTTTTTTTTTTTAATAATTAGGCCAAGGGTTTAATATGTTCTTAAAATGTTTTTCAATTTTGGATTTGGATCTGTTTTATTGTTGGCTGTGCACCGCCCTGAGTCCTTCGGGAGAAGGGCGGTATAGAAATTGAATAAAATCTAAATCTAAATCTTTAAACCATTCAGTGAAGGAAGGTGTAGATTATCCTCACCTAAGAGATAAATGTATTCTTGCAACTAACAGCCAATGTTGAAAATTATATTGTGTCGGTTTAGTGCTAATTCATCGCACACCTAACAGGAACACTGCCAGATTGATTTCATTAGCAGTTGTATAGATACCACAGGTTTTTTTTTTTCTTCATAGTGTGAAACATCCTTATCATATCTTGCACACTTTGCATTTGTATTTCTTGGGTGATGTGAAATATTGCTTCTGCAAAGCAATTGCTATAGCAGGAATCACGGGCAATCTCAGGTCGTCTTTCCCAAAGCGCCATTTATACTGTCCCATTAAGTTCAAACAAAGCATACTTTTTAGGTTCAAATGGTAGTGTCTCAGAAATAGAAGGCTGTAACATTTACCAGTTACGAAAGGTAAAATTTTGAGATATGTGCATCAATTTAGATGCACAGCAGGGTTCTGCTCAGGCTTTAGTAGTGGTGTTAGAGCTTAGAATGAGCCTATGATGACCTGGGGCAAGGCACAGAGGCAACACAGCCAGGTGATAGTTCGAGTTCCCCTTTATTGCTCCAACTTTCTGCGAAGCACACCCATGTTTATGGCAAGTCCTGGAGCAAAGCACTTACACATGCCTCCAGCAGCCTCTGGCTGACAGTAGTCCAGCAAAATGCTGTTAGCACGACAGCTCCAAGGCAAAAAGTCCAGCGAGGCAAAGGAATAAGGCAGCGATAAGGCAATGAGTACAATGAGGCAAAGGAACAAGCAGCAAGAAGGCAAGAAGTCCAGCAAACTCCAGATGTTGGCAATGGTACACAAAACTTCACAAATTCAGCACTTGTTCCCAACAAGTGCCTCTCCTCACAGCATCTGCTTAAGTCTCAGTCCCCAGGTATGCTTTGTGAAGAGGGGTGGGGCACTCTCCTCCCAAGTCATCAGGTCAGCCTGCGCTGCTCCTGCCTCGTGTCCACTGTCCGTGCTCAGGGATCAGGAAGGAGAGGTCTGTGCTCATCGTCTGAGCTCCATTGCTCCTCATCTCGACTGCCCACCCCTTTCCTGCCCATGTTCTTCCCTATTGGCAAGCTGTCCCAGGCCTGAGGGACCTGGGGCTGCCTTGTCTTGCTTCTCTCCATGTTCATCTGGAGCCAACAAAGCTGCCTCCTCGACCTCGATTGCCTCAGCTCTGGTTCATCCTCTGCAGACTCAGGCTCCGATGGGGCCATGATAGAGCATCATGGCCATGTGCTGTCTCTCAGTTCCCCTTCTGGGCTCTTATTGCATACCAGGTTTGGCATTCCATAGAGAAAGATAGAGGTTTGTATTAGACTAACACCATACCTGTCCCTTACATTGGTCCTCTCTAGCTCTCATCATAATTCTCCAGAACTATGGTGCTGGAGAAGACCCCTGCAAATCCCTTGGATTGCAAGGTGATCAAGCCGGTCAGTCCTAGAGGAGATCAACCCTGACTGCTCTTTAGAAGGCCAGATCCAGAAGATGAAACAAATACTTTGGCCACCTAATGAGAAGGAAGGACTCACTGTAGAAGAGCCTAATGCTGGGAAAGATTGAGGGCAAAAGAGGAAGGGGACTACTGAGAATGAGGTGGCTGGATGGAGTCACTGAAGCAGTTGGTGTCAGCTTAAATGGACTCCAGAGAATGGTAGAGGACAGGAAGGCCTGGAGGAATGTTGTCCATGGGGTTGTGATGGGTTGGACATGACTTTGCAACTAACAACAACAACAAGCTCTCATCAGATAAATACCACACCTTGAAGTTAAATAGACAAGAAGATGTTTTTTTAATGCTTTTGGGTTTTTTTAACCTTTCTGGGATGACATCAGAGTAGATCTAGATGAAGAAAAAAGAAGGAACTACAACCCACTCCAGGAATGTTTCTGAAAGGAAGAAAAAAAAGTAATTGAGCTAGACTTCTAGGTGCATTAAATAAATCAGATTGGGTGCATTAGTGTGTTTTGAATATCATCCTTGCCCAAATCCTTAGAAAATTATTTTCTTTACGGTTCAACTTACATTTTATGTCAGCAATCTACTGTTTCTTTGAATATATTTGAACTCAATCCATTTTCTCAATATCTAAGATCTTTTCTCCCTATAGCCAACATCTACAGTGTTTTGTGCCTTAATAAATTAGATACTATTTTGGACAGAAGTTTTTAGCCAGTTTATAATTATGGAGTTATAATCTGGTAATATGCCTCATAAGATCCATGACTGATTATTTTATTTATTGATTTGTATCCCGCCTTTATTATTTTTGTAAGTAACTTGAGGTGGTGAGCCTATCCAACCCATCTTCCTTTGCCTCAATCCTGTGAGGTGAGTTGGATTTAGAGAGACCAAAGTCACCCAGCTGGCTTTCATGTCTAAGTCATGATTAGAAATCATGGTCTCCTGCTTTCTAGCCTTAACTACTAGATCAAATTGGCTCTAGATTAGAGGGTTTAAGATGCTCTTTAAAATATAGCAGAATGTTTTCCCTTCTTTTTTAATGATTTTGGAAGAGAGGAGAGGTATTCATAGTGAATACAAGTGAAGAAAACAATTACTATATCACCTCAGGTTGAGACTGTAAGAGTTACTTAGATAACTTTGTCTAAGACAAAGAAGCTCAACCAAGAGAAGCTGTGGATCACAATGAGAACAATATTTCTCATCCTTTGGACACAATTGGACTTTGTTACTCCAAAAATCTTCTGGGAGAAATAATCCAGATGTAATATGTAGGTTTTATGTGAGTATCATGCTAATTCTCAAATGCTGCTCTTTGTTTTTACAAATTGTTTTTTCTAAATGTAATTAAATAATTTCCCATTTCTTTTCTCTGAGCTCAGATATTACTGTACCTGCATGTTTGTCTTTGTAGACTGACAACATCTGGAAAGCAATAGATTCTATATTCCTTTCTAAATCATACATTAATTAAGATCAAAATCCTAATATCAGTATGAATTATATTGCTAATACAGAGTGTTATTTAGCAATGCTATTGATATGTTAGGGATGTGGTGGCTCAGTGGCTAAGACACTGAGCTTGTTGATCGAAAGGTCAGCAGTTTGGCGGTTCAAATTCCTAGTGCCGCCTAACGGGGTGAGCTCCCGTTACTTGTTCCAGCTTCTGCCAACCTAGCAGTTCGAAAGCACGTAAAAAATGCAAGTAGAAAAATAGGGACCACCTTTGGTGGGAAGGTAACAGAGTTCCTCTGGCATTTAGTCATGCTGGTCACATGATCATGGAGACATCTTCAGACAGTGCTGGCTCTTTGGCTTTGAAATGGATATGAGCACCACCCCTTAGAGTCAGGAACAACCAGCACATATGTGTGAGGGGAACCTCTACCTTTACCTTTATTGATATATTACAAAATCACATAAAACATCTGTGAATAAAATATCTTGGGTCAGATTCTATAAGAAATATCATGCATTTGTTTAATGCATAGAACAGTCTGATATCAACCTGAAAAAGTTAAAATGTCCTGAAACAATATTAAAAACAATTTAGATATGAGTCACTTGCATATATCTCCCATAGCAGCCCATGTTTACATTTTCTAAGATGGTAAATTCAAAATCCTCTCTTAAATATATTTATTCAAAATGAAATATTCCATATTCCCCTCCCCACTGAACTTGTAGCCTGCTAGATTAGAGCATATAGCAAATGTTTGAATTAAAAAAGGGGAGGGGGAAAGTTGTGGAACAAATGTATATATCTCAGGCCATAAAGGGAGAATATTTTTAGCCTTGTTGTACCATCCCATGAGCTTCAGAAGGATTCCAATTATCTGAGAAAACAGAGATGACCTTGTAACTAATGGGATTATTCTCTACTTTCTCAGGGAATTCTTTCTGTATCTTTCAAAGCTTGAAGCCTGAAGCAATAGGAGTAATTTGGCAGATTCAAGGAAAATTGTCAATTTGCCTAAACTGTAAGTACAGCTTTCCCTGAAGGCTTGGAGATGGGAGAGTAACTAGCGGTGATGAAAAGAAAACAGAATAATCACAATTAAGGAGCCAGTATCCATCACAGTGGTACATCATTTTTCACAACTGTTTAGCTTCCAATCCAGTGACATAATTCTGTTGTCCCTTACCCCACACCCTAAGAAGAGGGAGCAAAGGAAGCAATCTCTAATAGAAACTAGCAGAGTTCTACTATCTTCCTTCATGCCTAACTCTCACCTTATGAAGGAGTTAGAGCCTAACTATGGACTTCAAACAGTCTTACATTTGAATATAAAACAAGAACTTGATCTCCGAGTCTCTAGTATCCCTCTTGGTTGTTCTTTAGCATGCTGACACCATCTCGCCTCCCCCCTCCCTCCCCAAAAAGTGCCAGGCAGGATGACGGCAGAATGTTGCATGTTGAACAGAGGTGGTATTCAGCCGGTTCGCATCGGTTTGGGCGAACCGGTAGTGGCAATCGCAGGTGCCCACTCGCCCTGGCTCCAAGACATGCTATTTAGGCAAGTTTTTAATGTCATGCCCATGCGTGGAAGGTGCGGGAGAGAGCAAAGTGCATGTGTGGAAGGCCAGGTGCATGTGCAGATATCGTGTGCATGCGTGAAGCGGTGGTAAAGATAACCGAAAGCCACCCCTGATGTTGATGTCCATTCATCCTACTCCCACCCAAACATTACAGTTCGTCCACCTGAAAATGTTTTAAATAGTGGCTGCTCAAAGCACTTTGGGAAAGGTAAAGGTAAAGGTAAAGATAAAGATAAAGATAAAGTTTCCCCTTGCACATATGTGCTAGTTGTTCCCGACCCTAGGGATGGTGCTCATCTCTGTTTCAAAGCCGAAGAGCCAGCACTGTCCAAAGACATCTCCGTGGTCATCTGACCAGCATGACTAAATGTCAAACGCGCATGGAACGCTGTTACCTTCCCACCAAAGTGGTCCTTATTTTTCTACTTGCATTTTTTACGTGCTTTCGAATTGCTAGGTTGGCAGAAGCTGGGGCAAGTAATGGGAGCTCACCCCATTACGCGGCACTAGGGATTCGAACCGCTGAAGTGCCGACCTATCGATCGACAAGCTTAGTGTCTTAGCCATTGAGCCAACGCAGACTTTATTTTTACACTTTTCACTTTCCTTTTAAACTTGGTGACCCTGAAGGTGATTTATAACACCATTACTGGATGTTTCCAGCTTGGCACCGAGGAGAAAGTGAGCATCAAACATTCCCTTATCTTTTACCAAGCAAGGAGTTTGCGTCACAGAAGGGAGGCAATGATAGTTCCTTTACTTCCTTAAGAATGAAGCATCTTTTTCCATGTGGAAGAAAAGAAGAGAACAAGCCTTCTTCACCTTTTCCTATTATGTGTGAAATCTGCATGAATTTAATAGCACTCATAGCCAAGGGTGGGCTTCAAAAGTTTTTGCAAGGGGTTCTCTGCCCGGTTGCTGTTTGGGCATGGCCATGGTGAGTGTGGCCTAGCCGGCCTCCTGCATCACAGTGGGGGGAGGGTCCCCAGGCTCCAGAGGCTTTCATTGAGCCTCCAGGAGGGTGAAAATGGCCTCCCCAGGCTCTGGAGGCCTTCATGAGGCCAGAAATGGGCCAATTTCCGGTCTTCCCAAACATCTGGTAGGCCCATTTTTTGTCCGCTCTGAGCCTTCACACACGCCCTGTACTTACTTGCATCCAAAATGGGTTGTGTGGATTCCTGGGAGGGGTGCAGTAGGGTAGGCAGGGCCAGCCATGAGTGGAATTTGGGGGTTCTCTGAACTGCACAGAATCTTAGTTAGAGGTTCTCCCCAACCCCGTGAACCCCCAGCAGCCCACCCCTGCTCATAGCTCAATCCTAATTCCAATTGATAAATATAAAAACAAGAAGATAAAATTCTTGATATGTAATGGAAGAAAAAAAATCCATTGGTTTACTGGGTAACATATTTCTAATGAGAACTACAGGTGGGCCACCCAAATATGTACTGAATTAGTTGAGAAGACATGCACCCTCCTTTCACCTCAATGTAAAAGCAGTTGGCTGACATCCATCTTTGAGTATTCTATGGTTGTTAAAACATATCCTGTCTCTGATTATTTTGTCAGACTTTTGTTTCTATAAAGGGAAGCCTCTATTGTCCTTCTTGAATTTATATTAGATGGTATACTATATATATTTTCAATAACCTCAATAGCTTTCCAATCACTAGCATGCTTATGAAGGTTTTTGGGCTGCTGATTTGCTCCCTCAAGTCAAGTCAGCTTCCCAGATATCCATGTAGTTTTCTTAGCAACAACATGGAAGTGGTTTACCATTGCCATCTTCTCTGACTTCTTGATTGACAGAGGGATACAATCAACATCAAGTGAGGTACTAATACCACTCTATAAAGCCTTAGTAAGACCCACACCTAGAATACTGCATCCATTTTTGGTCACCACACTATAAAAAAAGATGTTGAAACTCTAGAAAGAGTACAGAGAAGAACAACCAGGATGATTAAGGTACTGGAGACTAAAACATATGAAGAACAGCTATGGCTACCCCAGTGAAGAGAAGGACCAGGGGAGACATGATAGCAGTGCTCCAATATTTGAGGGGCTGCCATAGAGAGGAAGGGATTGAGCTATTTTCCAAGGCACCTGAAGGCCAGACAAGGAATAATGGATGGAAACTGATCAAGGAGAGATTCAACCTACAAATAAGGATACATTTTCTGACAGTGAGAGCAAACAACCAATGGAACAGAAGTTGCCTTCAGAGGTTGAGGGAGCTTTATCCCTGGAGGCTTTCAAGAAGAGACTGGACTGCCATTTGTCAGAAATGGTATAGGGTCTCTTGCTGGGTGGGGAGTGGTTGGACTAGATGACCGACAAGGTCCCTTCTAATTCTGTTAATCTAAGGAAAGAGTTTCCTCAATCTTTCCGGCTTTGCAGACTGGTGGGGGAAGAGGGGATGGTTCTGCGTGAGTGGCTGGAATGCACAGGTGTGCACATGTGCCTGCCACTCTGCAAATGGAGCAGGTTATGCAAGCACTTGCCCATGGTTTGTGCAAGTGAGGAAGTGTCTGCTGCCCAGTTGCAAACAGCTCAAGGCCCACTAGTGGGCCGTAGCCCAGAGGTTGGGGATCCCTGTTCTAGGATTTTATCTTCAACTTTCCAATCTAGGCTAAAGCCCTGGAAATTCCTACTAATCTTGCATCTAAATACTACCCAGTGGCAATCCTGCTTAGCTTTACGGATCAACCAAAGTCAGTTAGATGCTGCCGTCTAGCTGGAGCTCCTAAATGATATCCCATTGCTGAAATAGGTAGCTAGAGTAGAAATTATTGATTAAGGCTGACATTTTAATTGTTAGTTCCATGTAGTTAATTAATCTAACTCTTGGGCCTTTAGCAGTAAACATGTAACAACTGCCTGAACTGTTGAAAATAGGAAATATTTAACTCTCCTAATTTATAGAGTTAAAAAGTTGCTCTTGGTGGTGGAGGAGGAAAAGGAGAATATCTATGAGCAGAAGCAACATTGACTATTCTATTGTGGAAGATAAAGGTAAAGGTTCCCCTCACACATATGTGTTAGTCGTTCCCGACTCTAGGGGGTGGTGCTCATCTCTGTTTCAAAGCCGTAGAGCCAGCGCTGTCTGAAGAAGTCTCTGTGGTCATGTGGACGGCATGACTAAAGGCCAAAAGCTCATGGAACGCTGTTACCTTCCCACCAAAGGTGGTCCCTATTTTTCTACTTGCATTTTTACGTGCTTTCGAACTGCTAGGTTGGCAGAAGCTGAGACAAGTAACAGGAACTCACCCCGTTATGTGGTACTAGGGATTCGAACCACTGAACTGCCAACCTTTTGACAGTTTTCAACAAGGTCAGCATCTTAGCCACCGCGTCCCTTTTATCATGGAAGATAGAAAAGAATAAATTATTATACTGTGCATGAAAGAAATACAGTGAATGTTGAATGGTTTGATTGAGCATATTGCAGCCAACCTGTGAATATAACTAAAAATGACTAATCTATAAAAACAGTTTTCACAATGTACATGTATATAAGTGCCTTGTATACCTAGGATGCAAGTACGATAGCAATATTTATTTATTTATTTATTTATTGGTTCGATTTATATGCCACCCTTCTCTGGAGACCCGGGCGGTTTACAATGTGTTAAGCAATAGCCTTCATACTTTTGTATATACCTGCTTAGTGGGGCTTTTGGCCCCTCCTAAGAGGTGTTCTTTTTTATACAAAGTCATCTTATTGCCCCACAATCCGGGTCCTTATTTTACCTACCTTGGAAGGATGGAAGGCTGAGTCAACCTTGAGCCTGGTGAGATTCGAACTTGCAGTAATTGCAGGCCGCTGGTGCTACTTAACAGCACTTTAGTCCACTGCTCCAGCAGGCTCCTAATGAACATTAGGCTGTTCATTAAGCAAAAACTGGGATTTTATCTAGCAATCTGGATTTCAGTTCAACAAAACTCAGTTAACAATGGGCTTTTTTGAATGAATGAATGAATGAATGAATGAATGAATGAATGAATGAATGAATGATAAAAAAACCCAAAACTCTTGTGCCCTTTCTTGCCCACTACCCCCTCTGGGTAGGTAAATAATAGTTATTGTAAATCAACTATTTTTCTTTATTTCTCCTATGGTGGCTCCATTTAACTGACAATATCAATATGTCTGTCCACTGTACCTGCTTCCCAAAGATTCCCCATAGATGGTCCATATTGAAAGCAATTGAAAGGGAATTGAGTAATTGAAAGGGAAAATAAAAGGGTAATAACTATGCTGTAGAGGTAAATAACAGCAGCAGCAACAATACCTGGGAAGTAATACAATAGGCTGTGGAATAACCCCTTCCACACTGTGGCCAAGGTTGGATCATGTGTACAATAAACAAAAAAAATGAACTTGACTTGAGGTTATATTTTATTTTATAATTCAGTATCAAAGATTAATAATTTTAAATCTACTTTTTAACCCTTTCTTCATAATAGAGAGCCATTCTTAAATAAAATACTGAATTCTACACTACAGTAGTGGCCAAAATTGTGGAAACCTTTTGGGAAAAGTGTATTTTTGAGGTTTGAGGGCTAATAACACCACTTTTTTTTGGAGTTTCAAGATAAGCATATTCCACTGCTGGAATGGCCTGGGAATAGCCCAGACCTTAACCCAATTGAAAATCTATGAAGCCGACTAAAGAAACTTGTTAGTCAGAAGCGACCCAGCAATAAAACCCAGTTAATAGAAGCCATCATTCAATCTTGGTTTCACATTATAACAGCTGCAGAATTAAAAGACTTGGTTCACTCCATGGGAAGACATCGTAAGGCCGTAATTCAGGCTAAAGGTTACTCAACTAAGTGTTAACTGACATGATAATTTTTGTATATCTCATTTTTTCTATGGTGATAATTTTTGTATATCTTGTTTTTTATACATGTTTCACTTTTCTTCTTTATACTGTAACTGCTATTCTAATAGCAAATCCTTCATAAAAGTTATTGTATTACATTCTTGATTAAATTATCTTTCCATTGATATATAATTTTATGTTACTACTCCAAAAAAAAATTAAAAAGTGCTGTTATTAGCTAATTTTAGAAAATACACTTTTCCCAAAAGGTTTCCACAACTTTGGCCACTACTGTAATTAATCTACAAAGCTTGTTAGAATTTCTTAGAACTTCCATCAGAAATCCAATTCATACACATGGCAGGGATGTGGAGGCCAGTTATAAAACTTTGAAGAGAGCCTTAGTGTTTACAATTCCTCAATTTTCATTTCCACTGAATCACACAGCTCGACTCCTCCATTAAGCACAGTCCAAGAAAACTGAAGAGTGTCCCCACAGAGTTAGGAATACTATTCATTGAACATTCCTGCTGTCAGAAATCTGACCTCAAACCATTTCATGGGGCATCATGCTGGCACTGATACACTTCTCCTGCTTCATTTCTTTCTTTAGTTAATTTCTCATCTGCTTTTGCATTATTTATTCCACTAGACATGGGACTGTGTAAAAAACATCCCATTGTTAGAATGATTAAAAAATGAAATTAATAAAATGGATTATTACAATGAGCTACTTCTAATTATGAAAGAGAGAAATTAGCATTGTCAGTATCATGTACTTATTAGCAGAAGAAAGAGAGTTCTTTGATAGTTGTGATATTTCATCAAACTAATTATGTAATGCTGCTAGTTCGTACATCTGGAACTACTGTAATTTATGCTATTGAACAGCTGTAAATATTAAAAAATGGTGGCCTTATTCTGTGTTGGATGATTCCTGCAAATACTAGATATGATTGAATGTGGGCCATCTACACGCCCAAATTAAGTAGCAGTTTTCTCAGTTACTACATTTCTTCATATATCTCTAGAAATTAGTGATGATATAGGTAAGGTAAAGGTTTCTCTCGCACATATATGCGAGTTGTTTCCGACTCTAGGGGGCAGTGCTCATCTCTGTTTCAAAGCCGAAGAGTCAGCGCTGTCCGAAGATGTCTCCGTGATCATGTGGCCGTCATAACTAAATGCCAAAGATGCACAGAACGTTGTTACCTTCCCACCAAAGGTGGTCCCTATTTTTCTACTTGCATTTTTTACCTGCTTTCGAACTGCTAGGTTGGCAGAAGCTGGGACAAGTAATGGGAGCTCACCCCATTACGCGGCACTAGGGATGATATAAGAGACCCCAAACCCTTAAAATATGGGTTAGGGACACTGAACGTTACCTGAATTAGACCATTAATCCATTTTTCCATGATACTAAACTGATAGTGGCCCATTAGGCCTTCACAGAGGAGTTCTTCAAAAATGCTGGAGATTGGATTGGGACCTCCTGCTTGCAGGCAGAATTTTACTACCAAATTATGACACTTTTCCTAAATGGATGGATGTGGATTTTTAAAAAAAACTTTTTTAAAGATAATCACCAAAGGTACAAAGTACAATAAAAGCAGCTCTCTCCCTACTCAAGAAATCAGGTCATTCAAACTTGTTATTTTCATCCATTGAAAATCTCTCTATAAACTTCTGGTGAGATTGGTTTCATCTAGATTCAGCTAGGGGAAGGATATTATAATACATGACCTCATTCAGCCAGAGTTCACATTCATTGTAATGATTAATACAATCTTAGAGTGGAGGGTGTTTCTTTCTTTTTTTTTCTTTTAGTTGTTGATAGAGGCAGAGTGGTGAACCTCACTGGGCTTCTTCAAGACTCCGGATAGTCCAGTAGGTAAAAATCTTTTCTCTCTTCATTTTGCATCACAATGGAAGAGTAATAGCAGTTAGAAATCTGAAAAACAAGATTACTGTATTATTTCTAAACTGAACAAAAAAAACCCTCTTTTGGTCATATTAATATATTTCCTAGCTTCCTCCTCCTGAGATTCCTCAATGCGATGCATTCTGAAATAACAATGTAAATCTGACCCTACGACTCCAGCAATGAGCCCGAGCATTATTCAGAAAGACAAAAACAATCTTTCTATCCAGTCTCTTGTTTTATACAGTCTAATGCGAGCTCTTTAATATACCCAGTCTTTAACAGTTCCAAATGACATCCCAATCCTAATTATAAAAGAAGTCAATATAATGACACTTGGAGTCCAGTTCTCTAATCAGTCATATTGCTATTTAAACACCTCAAACAATCAGAGGAAAGATCATCCATTCTTCTGCAAAAGTTCAAGGAGTCGGTAAAGCCAAGCCTTTCTTTAACCGAGAAAGAAACAAACAGACAAGGAGATGAAGTAGGAGGGATTTCATTATATTTGCCAATAATTACTTGGTAATATGGGCAACTTTACATTGACTTAGTTTATGAAAGAAAGAAGAAATACGAGCTACAGGTTTTGGAAGATGAATGTAAGAGCAATGGCACCATTGTATTCCGTTGGCCCTGATCAGTAGATTTACCAACAGAAAGATCATCTATTGTTCTATAAAGTTCATTGCTGCAGGATATGGAGTCCTCCCCTCCTCCTTTGTGATCAGTATCAATGGGGGGAAAGAGCAGAAGGAGAAGAAAAGTTTCATGCCTTGTAGTGAAAATGGTTGCCAGGAGACAACTGAGAAGACAAATTTAGTCAGATTTTATGGTTGTTGTTCTTGTTTGGGATCAAGAGAGTCTTCTGCATGAGCAGAAGGCTCCTTTTCTTTTCTTTTTTTTTGGCCAACTTTGCACAAAGTTCTCAGCTGAACTTGAGCCATAATCAGGGGTGGGCTTCAAAATTTTTAGCAAGGGGTTCTCTGCCTGGTTGCTGGGTGAGCATGGCTATGGTGGGAATGGCCTAGTCAGCTTCCTGCACCATAGTGGTGGTGGTGGTGGGGTGTTTTCACCTTCCCCAGGTTTTCCTTGTGCCTCTGGGAGGGTGAAAACTGCCTCCCCTGGGCTCCAGAGACTGGAAATGGGCCCATTTCCAGCCTTCCAGAACTTCTGGGAGGCCCATTATTCTGCCTCCCCGAGCCTTTGCACAGGCACTTACCTCATATCCAATATCCGTGCACTTACCTCATATCCAATACGGGCCACGTGGCGACTCCTGGGAGGGGAGGGGTGGGAGGAGCCAGCCAGGGTGGGAATTGGAGGTTCTCTGAACCGGCCATAACGTTAGCTTTGAGTTCTCCTGAATCTGGGTGAACCTGTAACACCCACCCTGGCCATAACACATAATATTGAGAATGTCCATTCAGGACAGTGCTAAGATGAAGGTGGAAAACTTTGATAATTTGTACTTACCTGAAACCTGCTACAAATTTACTTCAGGATGAGCTTTATTATTCCAGCAGAGCTTAATCTGAAGTAAATTTGAGACTGTCTCTAGAATATCTAAGCCTTAATGTTGGCACTCATGCAAACCATTGGTTCATGGTTTCTAAATACTACTCAGTTTTATAGATACTTAAAATGAGATTATTCCAATCAATTGCATACTGTCAGACTACTGATAATATATAGATGATCATCCAAGGTGATAAATCACAAGTTTAATTTCAGATCATGTTCTGTACAGTTGCAGTTGATAATGACTAATACCACATTTTAAAAAAATGTTAAAGCAATCAGGTAGTGACTGTTTATTATTTAGAGTTCTGCCCTACCAAATTGCAATGCAAGACATCATTTTGCCAACGCTTTGGCAATTGACAGAAAACGCTACAAATGTTTTGCATATTGCATATGGTCAAATACATATATTTTAAAATGATTGCCTCCAACAGTATTTCATATATACATATATATCTTTTTCTGCTTCTTAGTATCAGCTGATTTCACAGCTGTGACAGGCCTTTATACTGAATTCAATTTAATCAGGATAAAGAAAAATTAGTTTATGTTCATACATTAACATATTCATAGTCGAAGAAAATGGAAGAAAAAGTTAACGACTCTTGAGATTTGCGATGTGATACTAAGGAATCTCATTTGGCTTCTTCACAACAGCTCAAAAACCAAATGAGAGTTAGGTCATAAAAAAAAACACTGCCTCTGCTTTGATTCAGCTTCTGCATAGTGAGATCTGGCTCCTTTATGACACTATTAAATCAAAAGAAAATTCCTTCTGTCCTTATTCTAACTTGGCAAACATTTCCCCAATGACTTGTTCCTCCTTGCAGCTGGAGTGGGATGGGGGAAATTATCCACTCTGGATGTGTATATTTCTCATATAGTCACTCAAATAGGGAAATGCTGTCAATTAATCCACCAGTTAAATGGCCGCTTCCTCCATGATGGGTGAATCCTAATAGACATAAGTTTATAAAGTTGTTAGCTCTGAGCAGTGGTGAAATCCAACACTGGTTCTGTGGGCATGGCTTGGTGGGCATGGTATGGCTTGGTGGATGTGGCAGGGGAAGGATACTGCAAAATCTCCATTCCCACCCAGGCATGGGTTCTACTTACCTTTACTACTGGTTCGCTTCTGCGTATGCGCAGATCACCTATGATTACGTCCGGGTCAGTGGTTGGAGCCTCCAGCCGGTTTTACTACCCACTCCAGGGGAAGGATACTGCAAACCCCACTCCAGGGGAAGGATACTGCAAAATCCCCATTCCCTGCCCACTCCTGGGGGAAGGATATTGTGAAATCTCCATCCCCCTCCCCCACTCTGGGGCCAGCCACAGGTGATGTTTGCCAATTCTCTGAACTGCTCAAAATTTCCACTACCAGTTCTCCAGAACCTGTCAGAACCTGCTGGATTTCACTCCTGGCTCTGAGGCATAAAACAAAGAAAGTTCACTGCTGAAATAGTCCCTTGGATTGGATTGAGGACCAAGGAAAATGTTATGACCTTTTCCCCAAGGTCAATTCTCATATTTGATGTGATTTGATCAGTGGTGGGATTCAGCCAGTTCGCACCACTTCAGGAGAACCAGTTGTTAACTTTCTGAGCAGTTTGGCAAACTGGTTGTTGGAAGAAATCATTAGAGCAGAGAATCGGTTTTTAAATTACTTGAATTCCACCACTGGATTTGATCATTAGGTTTTGTCTCTAAAACTGTTCTGCTCTAGCTATGGAACCCAAGAAATGTAGCACACACAAAACTCCGAACAACTCCATTTATTACTGCATTTTTTCAAATGCAGGCTATTACTAAAAATGTCCTTAACAGCCTGCCAGGAATTCCAAAGATCAGATAAAGGCTTACAAGAGTTGGCAATTAGCCCAGAAACCAGGTTTGCAAGGAAACTTCACTCTCAAATGCTCAATGAGCGACTGGAACAAACATGCGTTGTTTCCTGCAACGTTTGCCAGCTGTGTGCAAACTTAAATAGGCTAATGGAGTGGCCAATTAGCCCCAAGCTTTACACTCAAGGAGACCTCCTCCTGAATAACCACTCCTGCCTTTTGGCAGCCCTGCATGCTCATGCTTCACTCTCTTCACTTGAAGGAGCCTCTGGAAGTTCTGAAGGCCCTGGCTGAATCTCTGCCTCTGGCACCACATCTTCTTCAGCCTCCTTGCTGTCCGACTCAAGCGCCGGCTGCACAGGCTGCTGGCGCGACACCACATCAGCCACCTCGTCGTCAGGATCAGCCACAATCCGCGCAGGCTGCTGGCAGGCCACAACAAAAATATTTAGTAACAAAACAGCATGTGCAAAAAACATCAATAGCATTTGTTGCGAGTTTTAAGGTTGGTTGAGAAGCAATGCTTTGAAGCCTGATAAAAAAAAATCTATTAAGTTATATGAAGCAGACCTTTCCCTGCATGTAATTAATAATTAAACGATTCTTAAATGTTTGCTATTCAAATGCCCTTTTCATTGAATTATGATATTTTTCTTATATTTTTTGTAGTTTTGTTGCTCTTGTATTTTTACTGTAATGCAATTTTTGATTTTATATATTATGTTTCTCGTTATGTTATTGGTGACCCATTTTTTTATTCTGAACAATGCCATATATCAGGTAGCCCTGAACAATAGTACTTTAATCCTCATATTTCCTGAGATGGTCCTAATGGCTTTTATATCATTCGCAGTTTTTCCTCCCCATGAATAAACAAAATCTGGATGCACCACCTAATGGTGTTGAAGCAGATCAGTGGTTGTATATTTATACAATGTCCTTCTCTGGCCTAAGACACTATCTCCTGCTTAATTTTTGCACAGGGACATAAATAAAAAAAGACTAATAGCAATTTACTAACACAGTTAAAATCAGGTGGAAAAACATATACATCATCGTATTGGACATAAAACAGTTAAGCTGAGGTCTGCTAATTCATCGGAAGAAAACTACAAATGTAGACTCGGATGAGGGTGGAACACAAATGCAAATGTTCAGCTTAATTTGTCAGGTTGAATTGACTGATGAATTAAAAGGTTGTACTTTGTCAGATTTAACCTACCGATGGCTTGTATTTCAATTTACACATTTGCCCGAGATTTAAACAAATCATGTTTCATTCTTTGCCGCAGAGTGTTTTTATGTAATTCAGGGAAGCTTACTAATATTCCTTTGGGGGATATAATTAATAAGTTCCAGCAACTATATTTGGTTACACTCTCTGTAGGGATAATTACTATGCAGATTTATAGAACTTTTCTGGTAGTGAAGAAATTCAAACATTCCTCCCAGGAGTCGTAAGTTATTTCACTGCAGACAGTAACAGGTGACAAAGTCAGGTCAAACTTAAATCAGATTTGTTCAAATCACCCTAGAGACCTGAACGGGATTTCCATA
Organism: Masticophis lateralis; assembly: GCA_030761175.1. NCBI lineage: Eukaryota > Metazoa > Chordata > Lepidosauria > Squamata > Colubridae > Masticophis > Masticophis lateralis. The sequence continues at coordinate 77,923,433 of JAUDYJ010000006.1, read as the reverse complement.
GCAACTGAAAGCACCAACAATATTATGTTTATTAATTAACTCAGATGAGCAGAAATGGCACCAAGCAAAATGCATATAATGAGCAAGGTTGCCACTTTGGGGTGAGGATGAGGAGTTATTGCATTTATCCGAAACAGTGTGTATAATCTTCTTTGCTAACAATTAATACTAAACATGTCAGAATGAGGGTATCTAAAATGTCTGCCTCTGAGAAATATCCTTCAATACCTTTGGAAAAAAGTCACCAGGTTTTAGATAAACTTACTTTTAGTGGTGCAGTGGTTAGAATGCAGTACTGCAGGATTACTTCTGCTAACTGCAATTTGGCAGATCGAATCTCACCAGGCTCAAGGTTGACTCAGCCTTCCATCCTTCCAAGGTGGGTAAAATGAGAACCCAGATTGTTGGGGACAATATGCTGACTCTGTAAACCTCTTAGAGAGGGCTGTAAAGCACTGTGAAGTCATATATAAGTTTAAGTGCTATTGCTATACTGCAGTGCAAGCTCCACCCCTTTTATATGCATATATACAGATGACCTGAAGGAACAGAAATGATGAGAGAGGTATTAAAATGCAAAGGAGATTATTTACATATTTGCATCCATGTCATGATCCATGCAAAGAAGATCATTCACATGCATACAGCCATCTCATGGTCCATGCGGAGGAGATGTTTTACTGTACATACCTGCAAACTATCCATCTCATGGCACAAATTCTGATTCAGATCCTTTATCCTATGCGCTTTATCCTATGCACTTGTCATTTTGACCTCATCAGCAGTTTGTTATGAACACCAGTGTCTGAGAACAAAATTAAAATGATGCAACCTTTCCAGAAAGAGTAAATCCAGTCCAGAAGTTTAGCTAAACTAACCTATAATATAAGCTGCCCTGTGGTAATAGGTAAAAGTGAGATGTACAATAAATGCAGAGGGAAACCAATGTGAAGCAGTATATAAGTCTAAGTGTGATTGCTATTGCTAGTTTTGGGTTCCTTACCAGAGCATTAACAGGGACCAGAAAGTGACAGAAAGCTCAAAATCTCCTAACATTTGACATTCCTCTGATGCAGCTTCATTCCAGGATGGTATGAAAATCTACAATGGCTGCTTACAGCCTAAAGCAACTAAGTAAAAAGAAGAAACAAGATTATCATCAATAGGTTTGCATCCAATAGCCATTAACAACACTATGGGCTTTTTTGTTTTTTAGAAGTACTGCTGTCAATGATGGAATTCGTTGCTATAACTAGTACTGGCTATTCCTGTGATTAGGCTGGCATTGCTAGAGATAAGTAACACTGTGTTTTCTTCTTAAAGTAGCAATTTCAGACAGGTATTTCACGGACATTGCATTATCACTGAGAAGCCATTTGTTCTAATTCAAATAAATCTGAGTGTCAGCATTGCCTGCTCCACTGCAATTCTTAGCCCTTCTTACTAACCATCCTGGGTGGAATTACCGGGATTCAGCAACGTTTGGAAGAGGGGAAATATCTCAGACATCCACTGTAAAGTCTGGAGCAGACTGTGATGCTATTGAGTAATGTTGCATAAACACTTGTGCAGATCTTCATATTTAAATTAATCCTTTTGAATCTGTGAAGAAAGTGGAATATAAGTGAAGAAAGCGGAATGGAAGTGGAAGAAAATGGGAAGTAGAAGTGCAGAAAAAACAATTGCTACAAACTAAGGGTGGGTTCTACTTATCTTTACTACTGGTTCATAACTGGATCTGCACATGCACAGATGACCTATTATGACATCCGGGGTGGTGGGCGGAGCCTCCCACCAGTTTTACTACCAGTTCTTACGAACCGGTCCGAACCGGGAGCAACCCACCACTGCTACCAACCTGCATTCCATTGAGAATCTGTATACTGCATGAGTGAAAAAGAAAGCTGTGAAAATATCTACCTCTCACATCCTGGGCATAAATTGTTTCAACTTCTACCCTCAAAACAATTCTATAGGGTACTGCACACCAAAACAGCTAGACACAAGGACGGTTTTTTTCCCGAATGCCATCACTCTACTTAACAACTAATTCCCACAACACTGTCAAATACAGTAATTTACTAAGACTGTATTACTATTATTCTTCTCTTCCTTACTAGTATCTATCTCTTTCCAGTTATTACTATAACCATGTTGTTTGTATCTTTCAATTTATGTTGGTTTTATTTGTTTCCTAGTATGAATTGTTAGCTTATTAGTAACCTTGACTATCACTAAGTGTTGTATCATTTTATTCTTGATGAATGTATTTTATTCTCCTTATGTATGCTGAGGACATATACATCTAAGACAATTCCTTGTGTGTCCAATCACACTTGGTCAATAAAAAATTCTATATACTTCTTAAATTGCTTCTTCATGACAGGAAAAAGATTTCAAGGAAGAGGAAACAAGGCAAATGTTAATTTCCCTACTTCGTGTAACGAATCGAAGATGATTACGCTTCAGAAAAGAAGACATTACTCAGGAAGCATCAGCAGGATGACTTGAGAACAACTGATGGATGATAAGACAAAGTTTCCATCTAACCTTATATGATTCCATGGATCAGTTTGGAATAGCCCCATGTCCTTGTAAGCACAGGAGTCTGTCGACATCTTCAAATCTCGCTGTTTGAGAAAGTTGCATAACATTTTCAGAGACTCTTTCCATCCTGCTTATAATCGTTTTGGACTGTTGCCTTCTGGCAGAAGATACAGAACAATTAAAACTCAGACCCCATGTTTTCTGAGTAGTTTTTATCCCAGAGCTATAATTGCACTCAACAATGAACTAAAGGGCCACCATCAGTGAGCTGTTGGACAGCATTACTTGGTCTGTTATGTGGATGTTTGGGTAGTTCAGGGGTGAGGAATTTGTGGTGGGTGGGGGTGTGTTTGGGGATTGTTATGTGTGTTGGACCTGGTCTTTGGGTGTTAAGTGAATTTCATTGTATGGGTATACTGTGTATATACGAACAATGACAATAAAGTTATTACTGTTATTGTTGTTGTTGTTGTTGTTAAAGAATGGCCAAACTGCTTCTTCCACAGTGACTGAAATACAAGAAATCTCTTGAAAATTCTAGCTTATTTGGAAGTATCTGGACTGGGGGACAGATGTGGGGGACAGGTTAAAGATGTGGTTTGCAAGTACCCCTCATCTGCTGAAATCAATGCTGAAAAGCAACATGGTAAGTTTGAGTTTGCTCTTATTAAGCAATATTGAGCTTTTGCTAACTATAACAGAGTCTTTTAGTTTCAAGCTGGACACTCAGATGTTCCCACTGGGATCCCTTTTGTTAATCAGCTGCTGCTGTAGTCTAATTTTGGAGAATACAGGGAAATCTCAGGAAGGCTGTTAGTTACATATCAAACACAACTGGCCTAAATGAGCAAAAGCCATCCTATGGAAGGAAAATAGATTTATATTCACCACCAAAGACAGTATTAATATGGTGGCTAACATCAGTGGTGAAATGCTCCTGGTTTGGACCGGATCACCCGATCCGGTAGCGATGGCGGCGGGTGTTCGGAGAACCAGTAGCAAAAATCCCTGCGCCCCCCCCCCCATGCCCAGCTGAGCCGCGCGGTCATCAGACTTTTTTTTTTACTTTTAAAAGTATTTTTTCTACAGCCTCTTCAGCTGAAAAATGCTTTTAAAAGTTAAAAAAAAAGCCTCTGATGATAGCGCGGCTCAGCTGGGATCGTCAGAGGCTTTTAAAAGCATTTTTTTCTGCAACCTCTTCGGCTGAAGAAGTTGTAGAAAAAATTCTTTTAAACGTTAAAAAAAAAGTTGGCCACGCCCACCCAGTCACATTACCCACCACCACCACCAAGGCACGCCCACAGAACCAGTAGTAACTAATTTTACATTTCACCACTGGCTAACTTTACATCCAATTAATCTTTTATGGGTGGAAATGCTTCAGGATTGGATTGATGGGCTGTTGGTTGGGCATTTTACAAGGCATGTTTATTCCAGTGGTGAAATTCAAATTTTTTTTACTACCAGTTCTGTGGGCGTGGCTTGGTAGACTTGGTGTGGCTTGGTGGGCATGGTTTGGTGGGCGTGGCAAGGGAAGGATACTGCAAAATCTCCATTCCCATCCCACTGTGGGGCCATTGGGGCCATTTGGCACTGTGGGGCCAAATACCAGAAGTGGTATTTGCCAGTTCTCCAAATTACTCAAAAGTTCCAATACCGGTTCTCCAGAACCTGTTAGAACCTTCTGGATTTCACCCCTAGTTTATTCCTGGTATAGACATTCACATGTATCTATCTACAAGTTCATGGAAACAGATCCTTTCTATTTATCTTGTAGGGGGGGAAACATATCAATAATGAAATGTAACCCATCAGTGGCCATCTTCTGTCTTTTGGTTCCTGACAATCATCTAGTTTCAGATTTTGCCATCTCTTCTGGAACCAAATGTTTTCTTTACTAAGGATTATACTATAATCCTTCCCTTTGAAAATGCAAAACAGAAACTATTGGATTGACCATCTCTCTTCTAGATAACATCTCTTGGATAGTATATGACAGAATATGCTGTATTTTTTGGAGTATAAGATGCACCTTCCCCCCCCCCAAAGAGGGTGAAAATCTGGTTGCATCTTATACTCTGAATGTAGCCCCACTCAGCCTCACAAATGGGGATTTCAGAGGCTGAAAGAAGCCCCTGAAAGAAGCTTTAGAAAAAAAGCCTCAGAAACAAAGCATCAGAAAAAAAAAACTCTGAAAGTCTTTTATCTAAAATAATATGGCAAGCAACAAAAGAAGAATCAGTAAAGGTTCTAACCAAACTATGCTAACAAATCTGGAGAATGACACAGATAGAGGTTGGAAGAGGTTAATCTACATACCAATACCAAAGAAAGGAGATTGAACGGAGTACAGATAGTCCTTCAGAAAAAAAGCTTCTGAAAGAAGCTTCAGAAAAAAAGCCTCTGGAAGAAGTTTAAGAAAAAAAAAACCCTTTTTTCAGGAGCTCTGTTTTGGAGGCTTTCAGAGGCAGAAAAAAAAGCAAGGCACAGAGCTCACAACCAATGAACCTGTTGCTAAAATTCACCTCTGAAAACAGCTGATTGGTGGTATTCCGGGAGACCGATCCACCCACCAATCAGCTTTTTTCTTATTTTCCTCCCGAAAAATTAAGATGCGTCTTATACTCTGAAAAATACGGTAGTAAAATGGAATTTTATTTGCATTTTGCACATCACATTTTACCTTGTGACTATACAGGCATATGTCTTTATGTCTGTCCATAGCAAATAGAATCTAAAGAACCTAGAATACTTATTAGAAGTGAATATCAGACAAATGTTCTATGGAACCTCAACTGTGCATTAGGAATGCATAGGAATAATTTTGTCTATTTTTTTAATGTGGGAAAAATATAGAATATGACTGAACATCAGAGGAAATAAACTTTTAATCGACCTGAAATACCACTCCATAGGAAGATAACAGTGACACAAAAAATATCTTGTGCTGAAGTTACCATTAATGAAAGATTAGCCCAGAGATTTTGTTTGTTTTCAGCATCTGCACAAAAAGCTGAATGCTGGGGAAAATAAAACTATACATTTAAAATTATTTGCATCTTACAATATTTGACCACATGAGATTACCAACTATATTGAACAAGGTTGTACATATAGATGTGCATCTGTAAACATTTGCAGCCTTTTCTCTCAATATGTAGAGACTGGAATGAGGCCACTATTGTATAAAGATGGTCTGGTAAAATGATTCACCTCTAGTGAAAAGAAAGCCAGATATGTTTATGGTTGGTCTACACATTTGGTTTCAGAAAATTGATTCTGGATCTGGGGATCAAACAGAATGATACCAGAAATCAAGTGCTGGCTAGATATTATCAGGGGTGAAATCCAGCAGGTTCTAACAGATTCTGGAGAACTGATAGCGGAAATTTTGAGTAGTTCAGAGAACTGGCAAATACCACCTCTGGCTGGCCCCAGAGTGGGGTGGGAATGGAGATTTTGTGATATCCCTCCCCCAGGAGTGGGGAGCGAATGGGGATTTTGCAGTATCCTTCCCCTGGAGTGGGGTGGAAATGGAGATTTTGCAGTATACTTCCCCTGCCATGCCCACCAAGCCACGCCCACCAAGCCACACCTCATCCACCAAACCACGCCCACAGAACCAGTAGTAAACAAATTTGAATTTCACCACTGGAATTAACATGCTTGTAAAATGCCCAACCAATAGCTCATCAATCCAATCCTGGAAAAAATAAATGAATTTCACCACCGGATATTATGCAACATTATGAGGATTTTTACCCCAATGAAAAAGATAGATCCATCTTCTTGTGTCTTTGTGAGTATCTTGAAGATTCACTATAAGAAGGCTCTTTCCTTTCTTAAATGAGTGAAAAAATGTGATGACAAGTTATTTAGGGCTCAACCAGCAATTTCACAGGTTTCTTTCATAAAATGAGCAGTAAGTTTTTGCATGTTCCTTTAGCATTTACCAGTGATAACAACTGACATCAAGAGCAGAAATCAGACAATATTACAACCAAATTTCCTCCTTGGGCCACTCTTTAAGCATTTATTATCTGGAATGCTCCACAGGCAAGTTCTCCAGATGAACTCTCAGCCCTGGTATCGTTCTTATGATGCTAGTTCTTGATGCCAGCTGATGGAAACAGATTTGTTCGTATAAAGAAACATTGCTCAATATAGAAATTATTGATTTTTATTTTGAATTCCTAGGCCTTCAAAGGATGCTATGTTTAATGTGTCACATAGTTAATTTCTTATGATTTAACATTATTCAAGCCTGTTCATATGTCTGGGTATAACTGTCTCACACACACACACACACACACACACACACACACACACACACACATCTAATATTAAGTTAAGCTGTGGTTTGACAAGAAGTTCCAATTCTTACTTGATCTTCTGATTCTCCTTTCTTTCTTTCCTAGATCATGTAGTCAAAGCAGCAAGATAGACAGATGTATTATAATTGTTTAAATAATATAAACATTATCACACAAGAGAATCATAGAATAATAGGGCTGGAAGGGATTTTAGAGGTCTTCTAGTCCAACCCCTTGTCCAAGACAGAAGATTTTATTGGATCCCGGACAAATGACTATCCAATCTTTTTTTGAAGTACTCCTATGATGGAGAACTCACAACTCCAGGAAGTAGCCTCTTCCATTGATTAATTGTGAATGTAGTTTTTCTTTTACATTGTTATCTCTCTCTTTTATCTGCCCTCATAATGATGCTATAGAGCACTGCACATCGGAACAACTAGACACAAGAACAGTTTTTTTTTCCAAATGCCATCACTCTGCTAAACAAATAATTCCCTCAACCCTGTCAAGCTATTTACTAAGTCTAAGCAACTTTGTTGCTTGGATCCTTATGATTTATATTGATATTGTTTCCTGATTGCTTATTTGTAGCCTATGACTATCATTAAGTGTTGTATCTTATGATTTTTGATGAATGTATCTTTTTTTAAAATGTACACTGAAAGCATATGCAACAAGACAAATTCCTTGTGTGTCCAATCACACTTGGCCAATAAAAAAAATATTCTATTCTATTCTATTCTATTCTATTCTATTCTATTCTATTCTATTCTATTCTATTCTATTCTATTCTATTTTTTTGCCAATTGAGACATTCAGGAACGTTCAGAGTGAAAACAGAGGAAATAAAAATCAATATGCAATAGTCATAAGAATTATCTCATAATGGAACTGTAATATTTCTAAAACCATTGAATGATGAGGTTTATCAATGCATTAAAATAATCTTAACATTTATCAGATATAATAATAATAGGGTAGAACTCGTGTTGTCCTTGTATCTTGGTTAACTTTTTCTCTTAGTGTTCATCCTGACATCAAAAGCAAAGGACATTGTTTACCCACAATTCCCCTTAGGGATCAAGGGCCAAAATTATTTCGGTAGCAACTCAATTGAAGCAGAATCGCTTTAGTAAAGGTTTAGCTCAATGCCTTTCCTTTCTTGCACTGGCATCAAAATAACCTCTAAGGTTTGCCACACAATGTACAGTGGTACTATATTTGTTTGAAACAAAATAACAACAGACAGCAAATAAATGAGTAAAGGCAAGTAAGGCATCCATTTTCTGATGCTGTTTTCTGGAAGTAATGGAATTTGCAGTTTCAAGGGATACCAACACATTAGCGGTAAGCAAAATAAAACAGAAACAGGTCAAGTGGTATTCAAAACTAACTACAATCAAAAGTTCATATATTCACCACGACAATGGAGTGAGATGAGGCGAACTTAAAAGCCCAAAGATCAAAGAAATGGACTTAAGAAATTCTTCCCAAGGTACAGAACAGAGGATGGAATGAGAAACTATTTTTCCTCCTTCCTTAATTGAAATTTGGGTCCTGCTCAGAATTTGGAAGCATCAATGGGTCTTGGTAAAATTAGACATGGCTTAGCTGTTTGGATAGTGATTATCTTCTTGTCCATGTGCGCGGAAGAAATGGTGAAAAGTTATTGTGATAAAGCCTGCTTTTTCTCTGTGCATGTAAGACATTTCTTGCTTCTGTACTCAGAAAATGTTACATATAATAAGACTTATAAATTTATATATTTCTTTTTTTAAAAAGATGATCTTATGATTGCCTATATTATAATCTCAACTCTTTATCTCTGTGTATCTCCTTAAAGCTGGAGAGAAACAGAGGTACTATTCAGCAGGTTCTGACCAGTTCTTGAGAACCGGTAGTGGAAATTTTGAGTAGTTTGGAGAATCGGTAAATACCACCTCTGGTATTTACCAATTCTCCAAACTACTCAAAATTTCCACTACCTCTGACTGGCCCCGCCCTCATCTCTTCTCTGCCTCCTGAGACCCAGCTGATTGGGAGGAAATGGGGATTTTGCAGTAACCTTCCCCTGGAGTGGGGAGGGAATGGAGATTTTACAGTATCCTTCCCCTGCCACGCCCAGCAAACCATGCCCACCAAGCCATGCCATGCCCACTAAGCCACACCCACAGAACCGGTAGTAAATTTTTTTAAATCCCACCACTGGAGAGAACATTTATTCTAATCCATACTTAGAGAGAAGAGAAGAAATAGATGGATGCCAAGGATGACATTAATTGGAATGTCTCTGGTAGCTATTGGAATTACTGAGTTTCCTCCAATCTATTGATAAGATAGCAATAGTAATAGCACGTAGACTTATATACCTCTTCACAGTGCTTTACAGCCCTCTCTAAGCAGTTTACAAAGTCAGCATACTGCACCTCCAACAATCTGGGTCCTCATTTTACCGACTTCGGAAGGATGGTGGGCTGAGTCAGCCTTGAGCCTGGTGAGATTCGATTTGCCAAACTGCTGGCAGCCAATGATCAGCAGAATAAGCCTGCAGTAATGCACTGCGCCACCACGGCTCACGATGCAACCATTTCTAGGTGCAGAATTATTTACACCTCTTGAATTCTGAAAAAAATATAAAAATGGCCAGCCATCCTTATATGTTTTAAGCCATGACGTCAATCTGAAGGCCTGGAAAGTTATTAAGCACTAACAGGCCAGCATCAGGGAGTCCATTTACTGTCATTCCTAGGGTTCCTGGCAAGTCGAAGAGATGTATAGGTAGTCCTCAACTTACAACAGTTTGTTTACTGACTGTTCAAAGTTACAATCACTTTGTGATTGTAACTTTGTACAGTCACTTTGAAAAAAGTGACTTATGGCCATTTTTCACACTGTGAACACTGCAGCATTGCTATGGTCATGTGATCAAAATGGGCAACCAGTTTATATTTATGACAGTTGCAATGTCCAAGGATCATGTGATCACCTTTTGTAATCTTCTGATGTCTGATCCTGGCGATTTGAATTCCTCTAGAGTGGACTTGGTAACTCAGTGGCTAAGATGCTGAGCTTGTCGATCGAAAGGTCAGAAGTTCAGTGGTTCGAATCCCTAATGTCACATAATGGGGTGAGCTTCTGTTACTTGTCCCAGGTTTTGTCCCACCAGAAGCTGGGACAAAAGCATATTATGTTCAAAAGCACATAAAAAATGCAAGTAGAAAAATTGGGACCACCTTTGGTGGGAAGGTAACAGTGCTCCGTGTGCCTTTGGCATTTAGTCATGCCGGCCACATGACCATGGAGATATCTTCGGACGGTGCTGGCTCTTTGGTTTTGAAACGGAGATGAGCACCACCCCTTAGTGTCAGGAACGACTAGCACATATGTGCGGGAAGTAAAATATTTAATATTACATATTTTAACTGCCACTCATATAGTCTATTCCCAGAATTGGAAGAAAGAAAATGTACCATCTGAAGATGAGTTAATAAAAAAAAATCTTGGAATGTGCCGAGATGGACAAACTGACAAAAGAACTTAATGAAAAAGAGGATACAGAATACTACAGGATTTGGCACAAGTGGTATAAGTGGTTGGAAGGAAGGAAAAATGAAGAATAAAATTAGGGGGGAAAGATAGAAATGTTAAAAAAGAGAGAAAGGATATGTCAAAGTATAAAAAATAGGAAACAGATATGAATGAGAGAAATATATTGTATATATAGTAATTAAAATGTCGAGGACAAGTAGTAAATTGGAATAATATAAAGAGAAAGAAGGGGAAATTGTGAATAACAAAGAAGATCACCATGCAATAGCTTTAAGAGAGTGTGTTTATAAATGTTGTATGTCTGGCATTGTTATATTGTGTTATAAAAATAATTGAAAAAATTAAAAAAAAAGAAAAATAGGGACCAGCTTTGTTGGGAAGGTAACAGCGTTCTGTGTGCCTTTGGCGTTTAGTCATGCCGGCTATATGACCACAGAGATGTCTTCGGACAGTGCTGGCTCTTCGATTTTGAAATGGAGATGTGCACTGCCCCCTAGAGTCGGGAACGACTAGCACATATGTGCGAGGGGAACCTCTATCTTTACCTTTAGAGTGGATAGTTTTGTTACCAATTTCTTAGCAATTTTGACCTGCATTCTTCTTCTATCTCCACGGTGCTGTTTTTTTTTTTTATTGAAAAAGTTTTACATTACAGTTTATTTTTAAAACCCCTTCCCCATCCCACCCCCCTACCACCCCCACCCTATCCCCCCTATCCCTCCCCAATCCCCCCCTTGACTTCCGCTATTAAACAAACATTAACATTAACATATTTAACAATTTTTTAAGGTGAGATCCAACTAAGAAAAAACTATAACCTTATTTTAAAACCAATTTTAACCTTAAGTAATAAAAAAGTTTTTCTTTTAAACCAATATATGACAACATAAATCAAATATAAAAAACACTTAACTCTTAACAATCTATTTTAAAAAATCTAGTAAAATAATTTTGAGCATCATAAGATTTAAATTGAATTATCATATAAGTAATATAAATATATAACATTAACTATAATTCCCAATATTCCATATATCAAAATCAAAGTCGGACAATACATAATACATTTCTCTTTAGAATTAAGTCTAAATATTAAAATTATAAATTCAATTACATAAAATATAATAAAAATCAAAAATTATCAAATTCAATACATTTCATAGTACATTTCTCTTTAAAATTAAGTCTAAATATTAAAATTATAAATTCAATTACATAAAATATAATAAAAATCAAAAATTATCAAATTCAATACATTTCTCTTTTAGATTAATTCTGAATATGCAAAATATAAATTCAGTTAAGCACTAATTGAAACTTCTTACTTTGATATTTATTCTTCATGTATTCTACCCATTTCTTCCAATCCTTAGCAAAAGCTTCATGGGTCCTTTCTTTTAGGTATGCATAAATTTTAGCCATCTCTACAAAATTAGACATCTTCAGTATCCATTCCTCTATAGTAGGTACATTATCTTTCTTCCAGTATTGACCAATCAATAATCTAGCTGCAGTAATCATGTGTAAAATTAATCTAGTGTCAGTTGCTGAACAACCCTTAACTATTCCCAACAAAAAAAACTGAGGAGAAAACTCCAGCTTCTTCTTCAAAATATTCTGCATTACCCACCAAAGTTTAATCCAAAATGCTTTCAGTTTTCTGCACGTCCACCAAATATGAAAATATGTTGCATCCAAACAATCACACCTCCAACATTTAGGTTGAACATTTGGATACATACATGATAACTTTTTAGGATCTAAATGCCATCTGTAAAACATCTTATAAAAATTTTCCCTCAAGTTCTGTGCTTGTGTAAATTTAACATTCTGGACCCAAATCTTTTCCCATGTTTCCAACATTACTGGTTCTGCAAAATTCTGTGCCCATTTTATCATACAGTCTTTAACTAATTCACCCTCTGAGTCTCTTTCTAACAGTAAATTATACACTCGTTTAATATGCATCGGCCCTTTACATTTTATCTGAGTCACCAAATCTTCATGTAACATTAATCCAATTTTCTGATCTTCTCTCCATCTTGCTTGAAGTTGAAAATACTGCAACCAGGTTAGGTTCACTCCTTCTTCCAACAGGGTATTCAAAGATTTCAAACGCCATCTGCCCCCATCATTAAGAAGTATCTCTTTATACAACAACCCCCCGAGTGACTTTATATTTGGCATAATATGCCCAAGATCCAACCACAAAGGTATTTTGTAATCCAATTGGTGCTGGTGCTTCTTCCAGACTCTCAGCAAAGCATGTCTTAAAATATGTCTATTAAATACACTGTCTCTCTTATCTTCATAAAGTAAATATGCATGCCATCCAAATTGCAAGTCATGGCCTTCTATATTCAAAATTTCTCTTTTAGTTGTTCCAATCCAATCTTCAACTTGTGTCAACACTGCAGCTTCATAATATAGACGTAGATTTGGAACTTTAAGGCCACCTCTTTCACGAGCATCTTGCTTAATTTTAAGTTTAACTCTTGGTTTTTTCCCATTCCAGATAAATTTATTTAAACCTGCTTGCCATTCCATCAAAAGCTTGTCATTTTTAAGCACCGGAATCATTTGAAACAAAAACAGAAATCTAGGTAGAACGTTCATCTTAACAGCTGCTATTCTACCAAGCAAAGATAGTTGCAGCTTCTTCCATGTTTCAAGATCCTTTTGAATCTTATGCCAAAGTTCCTCATAATTATTTTGAAAGAGTTTTATATTAGATGCTGCAACTTGGACCCCTAGATATTTCACCTTTGTAGCTATTTCAAAGCCTGCCAACCTTTCAAGTTCATTCCTTTGTGGTTCCAACATATTTTTAACTATCATCTTAGTCTTTTTCTGGTTCAGGCTAAAACCTGAAACCAGGCCATATTCCTCTATGATGTTTTTCATCTGGATGATTGATTCCAAAGGTCGTGTTAGGGTAACAACCAGATCATCTGCGAATGCCTTTGTTCTGTAATCTCTTTGCCTTACAACTATTCCCTTCAATTTGTCCGAGTCCCGTAGAGCATTCAACAGCACTTCCAAAGTCAAAATAAACAGTAATGGGGATAATGGACAGCCTTGTCTTGTTCCTTTCTGTATGTTAAAATTGGTAGTTAAACTGCCATTAATAATAATTTGTGCCGTCTGTTCTTGATAAATTGCCGAAATCGCTTGTATAAACTGTACCCCAAAATCCATTTTGTGCAAAGTCTTTTTTAGAAAGTCCCAGTTGACTCGATCAAAGGCCTTCTCCGCATCCAAAAACACCAGCACCACAGAGGTCTGTTTATTTTCCTCAAGATATTCCAACAAATCTATGAGTTGCCTGACATTGTCCTTCATATGTCTACCTTCTATAAAACCTGCTTGGTCTTCATGAATCACATCTTGAATAACTGGCATCAATCTGTTGGCTAATACTTTAGCATAAATTTTATAATCCGTATTCAGGAGAGATATTGGTCTAAAATTTTCAGGTTTTACAGATTCTTCTTCTTTAGGTATCAGTGAAATAAAAGCCGTCTTCCACGAGGGGGGTATTTTACCCCCCTGCTGAATATTACAAAACAAATCCTTAAGATGCTCAACCAATTCCTCTTGTAAAGTCTTATAATATACTGCCGTCAAGCCATCTGTCCCAGGAGCTTTAGATAATTTCAATTGTTTTATTGCGTATAAAATCTCTTCAGATGTTATAGGTCGATTCAGTCTATCACTTTGTGTACTTGAAATTTTTATAACTCTCTTCTTCTGCAGATATTCATTGATAAAGTCCTCTTTAATTTTATCAGCTTGGTACAATTTAGAATAATAAGCTAGAAAGGCTTGATGTATTAAATTTTGCTGATGCACTTGTTTCCCTTTATACTCAATAGTGTTTATTATACGAGAACTTTGTTGTTTCCTCAAAGTATATGCCAACCATCTGCCAGGTTTATTAGCGTTACAAAAAGTATTATGTTTAGCGTATTGCAGATTGGTTGCTGTTTGGTCCGCCATCAATATTTGAAATTGATCTTTCAGGAGTTTTATCGTTAATTGAACCTTTTCATCAGTCGGATTCTTAATAAGCAATTGCTCTTTCTCCTTTATCTCTGTCTCCAATTCTATTCTTGACTTCTGACGTATTAATCTGTATTTAGAATTCATGTAGATCAGTACACCCCTCATATAAGCCTTGCATGCATCCCATACAATCTCAATAGGTGTACCTTTATTCAAATTAATATCAAAAAATTCTTTAACATATTTCTTAAGGTCCATAATATTCTTTTCATATCTAAATAGATTTTCATTCATACGCCAAGATCTCCTTTCTCTTTTACCCAAATTTATCTCCATCCACACCGGACTATGATCCGTTAAAGTTCTGGGAAATATTTTTGTCTTAGTCGCTATAGTAAGTAAATCAGTAGTAGCCAGCATAAAATCAATTCTCGAAAAAGATTTATGTCTATCAGAAAAAAAGGTAAAATCCAATTCCTTGGGATGATGAATTCTCCAAACATCCTTCAACTCCAATTCTTCTTTCAATGAAAAGAAAGTCGGTGGTAACTTATTCCCTTTCTTGGCAGACGTCTTTTTATCAAGCGTTACATCAATCACCCCGTTCCAATCACCCATAATCAGAAAAGACTTATAATTCCACTGCAGTATTTTATTGTTCAGCACTTTATAAAAACTTTCCTGCTGCTGATTCGGGGCATAAATGCCAATTAGAAGTATCAAAGCATTCTGTATATTTATTTCGACTGCAATGTATCTCCCCTCATCATCCGCTTCTATAAGTTTGGCTGGTATTCTTTTAGAAATATAAAAAACAAGTCCATTCCTTTTCACCGAACTAGAAGATATAAAATGTGATCCAAATTTTGAAGTTAAGAATTTTTGGTCCTGGGTTCTAATATAAGTTTCTTGCAAACAAACGACATCATTTTTATATTGCTTCAAATAATGAAATATTTTTCTTCTTTTCTGTGGTGAGTTCAAACCATTCACGTTCCATGATAAAAATCTGAGTGTCATTCTGAAAATGAATGAAGCCCTTTGAGCATTTGACGAAGACTCTCTCCAACAGCCGATGTCTTCGGTCTCGCCCCTCCCACAGCTTCAGAGTATAATTTTTTCCCTTTTGTACCATTCTCTTCCTGTGGTATCCTCCCCTGGTGTGTCTCTAATCTTTGCTTTCCTGCGGCTCGAGTTATACGTTGGTCTTTAGGTTCTTGCATCAGTAAGTCCATATCAGGCTCCACCTCTCTTGTAGCTCTGGATTGCTTTGGTTTAACCTCAAGAAATTCTATTAGCGAGTCCTCTGAAAGACCTCCTACAGCACCTAGAGTTTCCTCCCTTGGTACTTCTTGATTTGCCTGTCCTTCTTTTGGCAAAATTACTCCTTGAATCCCCTCTTCAGGAGCCTTCTCAACTGAGATATCTTCAATAGGTAAAAGTGTAGATGAGCGGGGTGATATTAAAATTTTTTTTAGGACATTGTTATAAAACTGTTCCGCCTTTTCCACGGAATTGATACGATATCTTACGTCCTCATGTCACAAAATGATACCAACAGGAACATCCCATCTAAATGGGATCTGACGCTTTTTCAACTCATTTACAAGAAAGCCAAAATCTTTCCGATCTCTTAACATCTTTGGTGGCAACTCTTTGTAAACACCAATTTGGTTACCATCATGTTGAACAGTGGTATGGAAAGAACTTTGCAGAATATCATTTCTCAATTTTCTCTCAGTAAAATAGATCACCACGTCTCTTGGCAAATTCCTCTGTCTCGCTATACGTGAGTTAGCTCTGTACAGCTTGTCAATTCTATTGGCAATCACATCTGGTTCAGCTTTTAAAATCTTAGCCAAAACCTCCACACAAGTTGCCCTCAAGTCCTCTCTATTATTCTCCCTTAAACCTCTCAGTCTTATGGCATACTCCATATTCCGAAATTGCAACATCGTGATCTCCTCTTCAAGCCTCTGGTTCTGCACCACCACCTTAAACATCTGTTCCTTTGCTTCCTTCTTGTTAGCTTCCACTTCAGAATTTAAGTCCTCCACTTTTTTCTCAACAGCCAATAGGGCATCAGTAAGAACTGTAGCTACTTTAGTTACACTCTGATGTAATCCTTCAGTTTTTTCCTCCACCAGCTCCTTCACTTCCCCCACCATCACCTTCATTTCCTTTTGATTTCTGCCCATCCTTTCATCTATTTTACTCATTTTTCCAGAAAGCTCTCCCAAGGATTTGTGTATATTTAATATAAATGCTTTCAAATCCTCTGTCTCACTGTCCTGTGACTGTTTTAAAGCTGACACTGACTTTTCCTTTGTCTGATGTGTGGGGGAATCCCCCCCCCATTTTCTTTGAAGCCATGCCTGAACAGGATTTAAATCTTTGAAAAAAAGAAAGAAATCTTCCTCCTTTTCCTGTCTTCCCCAGTTTTACAGAAAAGGAGTAAAATCCGGTATCTTTTGCAGTTAAAAAGAACTTGTAAAACTTGTAAATAGACTCAATACAATTACAGGCAGGCACACTTTCACTTTCTTGCTGTGCTTTCTGCTTTCACTAGCTCAGCTTTGATCAGCCGCCATTTTCAAGCACTTTTACACAGAGAGAGCTTGCTTTCCAAAGTTAAAAAAAGTCCATTTAAAAACGTTATAATTCACATAAAAGATTCCAAGTCTCACCAGATTCGTTGTAATACATTTAGAGATATGCTATGGCAGTTGGAGTTACCTCTCCGTCTCGCTCTGTCTTGCAGAGGTCCCGCGCCGCTCGGAGATCCAGCAGCTTGAAGAGGGAGCCCAGACACAGAGCGCTTACCAGGGCACAAAAGACCACCCTGGTAGCGCTTCTGGGGCTCAACCTGGAGCTGCCCACTCTAGCCCCCCCTTATTTCCAAAGGGAGCTTTCCGAGACGCTTTTGGATCGAAAAAGCAGCTCTACAGGCGGCGGGGGCGGCGGCCGAACAAACAAGCCGCGCAGCGACGGAGAGAACGCCAACCGGAAGTCTCCACGGTGCTGTTTTTGATAGATTGGACTATTTTTTCCCTTTTGAGTGAAGACAGATGCAAAGAAGGAATTAAGCAATTCTTCTTTCTCCCTGTTGCCCATTACTTCTTGCCATCCTCTCCCATTAATGGACCCATCATTTCCTTGATTTTTTTCTCCTTGTTTCTTACATATTGAAAGAAACTTTTTTTGGCATTTGTTGCAAATATAATAACCCTAACTATCTTAGGATGTACTTGGCATTTATGATGTCTGCTTTTTTTTAAAAAAAAAATCTTAGAACCATTAGCAACTGGTGCCAATGAGAAGGGAGAAACCAAATACCTATGAAGTTCTGGATGCCAATGAAATGCTCTGTAGAGTCCCAGTTTTACCTGTGAATATTATTCAGAGTTCCATGAAAGAAAATTCTGGCAGTACAGGTTTTCCTATTTTCATATCATTGTGATAGAAAGGAAAATAAGTAATCACAGGTAAAATGTACTGGAGTTTTACATTAAGCCGGCACTGATAATCCTATTTTACCACTTTCATACGTTCACAGCCTGAAGCCATCTTGATAACTATGTTTTTTATGTTTTAAAGATGTTCACTATTTCTACTACTACTATTATTACTACTACTACCACCACCTCCTCCTCCTCCTCCTCCTCTTTCTCCCTTCCTTCTCCTCTTCTCTTCCCCTCCTCCTCCTCCTCCTCCTCCTCCTCCTCCTCCTCCTCCTCCTCCATCAATCAGCCTGACATCAATATCTGGGAAGATCTTGGAAAAGATAATCAAGCAACAAATCTGTCAGCACCTAAAAGTAAACAAATTTATAACCAAAAGCTAACATGCATTCTCCAAAGACAGATCATGCCAAACCAATCTTATTTAATTCTTTGACCAAGTGACTAAATTAGTGGATCAGTGAAATGCTGTGAATATTTATTTATTTATTTGTTTATTTATTTATTTAATTTGGCTTATATGCCGCCCTATCTCCCAATGGACTCAGGGCAGGTCACAATAATAAAATCACAAGCCACAATAAAAGTTAAAATCTAAAAACCTAATAAAATTTAAAATTTAACCCTAAAAACCCATCAGTCCAGGTCGAAGAATTTAAGTAGCCAAGTTTTTAATTCGCGGCGGAAGGTGCGAAGGTCAGACGCCAACCGGAGCGCCAAGGGGAGTTGATGCCAGAGGGTGGGCGCTCCTACAGAGAAGGCTCTACCCCTGGGGGCCACCAGCTGACATAATATACTTTCGTCAAGGAATTTGCCAAAGTAGACAACAACCTACTTTTTGGAAAGCTAGAAAAATGTGGGATAGAGAACTCCACCACAAGATGGATTTGTAACTGGCTGACAAACTGTATCCAACATGTAGTCCTTAATGGAACTAAATCCACATGGAGAGAGGTGGGCAGTGGGGTACCCCGGGATTCTGTTTTAGGCCCACTACTCTTCAATATGTTCATAAATGATTTAGATGAGGGAATAGAAAGAGAACTCATCAAATTTGCAGATGACACAAAGCTGGCAGGAACAGCCAACACCGCAGATGATCAGTTCAAGATCCAGATGGATCACAACAGACTTGAACACTGGGCCCTATCTAACTAAATAAAATTGAGTGTATGCAAGTAGGTAAGAAAAGCCATTTATACAGGTACAGACTGGGTGAAACTTGGCTCAATAAGAGTAAATTCGAGAGGGATCTTCGAGTCCTACTGGACAATCACTTAAATATGAGCCAACACTGGTGCGACAGCAGCCAAAAAATACAATGCAATTCTAGGCTGCATTAATAGAGGGATAGACTCAAAATCACGAAAAGTATTAGTACTACTTTACAAAGCCTTAGTAAGACGACATTTGGAATATTGCATCCAATTTTGGTCACCACAATATGAAAAAAAGCTGTTCAGGCACTAGAAAGAGTACAGAGAAGATCGACAAGGATGATTAGGTAGCTGAAGGCTAAAACTTATGAAGAAGAGTTGCAGAAATCGGGATATGTCTAGTCTATTGAAAAGAAGGACTGGGAAGACAAGATGTTTCAATATTTGAGGGCCACAACAAAGGTAAGTGGGTCAACCCATTTTCCAAAACACCAGAAGGCAAGACAGCAAACAATGGATGGAAACGAATCAAGGAGAGAAGCAACCTAGAACTAAGGAGAAATTAACCAGTGGAATGCCTTGCCTTCAAAAGTTGTTGGGTGCCTCATGGCTGGTGGTTTTTAAGAAGAGCTTGGACAGCTACTTGTCTGAAATGGTATAGGCCAGTGTTGGTGAACCTTTTCAGCACCAAGTGCCCGAAGGGGCAC
The DNA here is from genome assembly GCA_030761175.1 of Masticophis lateralis. Taxonomy (NCBI): domain Eukaryota; kingdom Metazoa; phylum Chordata; class Lepidosauria; order Squamata; family Colubridae; genus Masticophis; species Masticophis lateralis. The sequence goes on along the minus strand of JAUDYJ010000006.1, from coordinate 77,903,691 downwards.
GCAGAGCCATCTCTCCGGGCACACGAGCCGTTGCCCGTTGCTCTTCCGGGTTCCGGCTTGCCGGCTAGCTGGTCTTTACATGGAAACTGCTGGGAAGATGATCTTCTGGGTTCTGGCATGTGAATGAGCTCCAGCCCGCTGGTGTTTGCGCGCATATGCACTCCAGAAACCGGAAGGCCAGGTGGCCAGTGCGCATGTGTGCTTCAGAAACCGGAAGAGCAGCTGCCCAGCACTGCATGTGCACCGGGCAGCTGCTTTTCTGGTTTCCAGTGCTCCCGTGCCTGTAAAGACCAGCTGGCCAGCATGCCAGAAGAGCTCGCATGCACAGAGAGATGGCTCTGTATGCCACTTCCAGCACACATGCCATAGGTTCGCCATCACAGGTATAGGCTCTCCTGCTTAAGCAGGGGGTTGGACTAGAAGACATCCAAGACTTCCCTTCCATTATTCTGTTGTTCTAGATAAAAATGAATGTGATGGTCTTCCATAGAGGTATTCATAGAAAGCCATGTTTACGGCATTTTTTTTTCCTGCTTCAAAACAGGTTACCAATCAATAACCTAGTACAAATGTCTTGTTCTGCTTTGCCTGCTTTGAACTTTTTGGTGTTCCTTTTACTGCATCCACTTGGTTGGATTTATGAGAGAACAAGATGGGCTGTAGGTTCATGCCATTTACAATGGTAAGTGATGAAACCGCATTGTGTCATTTTTCTTGTGTATGAGAACAGCAGGTGAATGTTATAGTTTACGATTTCCAATTATAAATCAAATAGACGGAATTCTTGGTTCTCTTAATAAGGGCTGTAAAAATCACCGAAGTGTGAGGAAACTAATGTTTTTGTGGAAAGAGTTTTGAGACTACAGCTTGTCAATTTTGGGGTGATTCCACCTCTGTTCTATTTAGCTTTCAAGGTAAAAAAAAGTGTGAAAATGTAAATTAGAGAAGTACTCAAATACTGAAGAAACAGATGAAGCAAAGGAATAAAACAACAACAAATATCTACATGAAAAATACAGGCTTGCTGAATTTTTATGTATTAAAGATAAAGGTTCCCCTCGCACATATGTGCTAGTCATTCCCAACTTTAGGGGGCGGTGCTTATCTCCATTTCAAAGAGCCAGCGCTGTCTGAAGACGTCTCTGTGGTCATGTGGCCAGCATGACTAAACACACAAGAAGTGTGACAAGGCTTGAGACTAATCACGTTTTGATAGAAGTTATGTAAATAAATGGGAACTATAGTATTTCACATTCATTATGCAGGTCTAGACACAGTAGGTGATAGGTGTTTTGCCTTGCTTGGCCTTGCTGTCAAGACGTGGTTTGGTACTCAATATATTTGATTTCAATATATGTGTGTGTGTGTCAGGGGTGGTATTCACTTATCTTTGCTACTGGTTCGCAAATGTGAGTTCGCATGTGCCATCTCTGCACATGCACAGGGCCTTCAGCGCGTGTGCAGAGCATCAAAAACGGGATATGATGAGGTCCAGGCGGGTGGGTGGAGACTCCCACAGCTGCCGCTACCTGTTTGCCCGAACCGGATAGAACCGGCTGAATACCACCACTGTTGTGCGTGTGTGTGTGTCTCTCTCTCTCTCTCTCTCTCTGTGTGTGTGTGTGTAAGAGGTGTGTGATGGCTTAGCCATTTAAGAAACTGAGCTTGAGTTTGAAACCTGAACATCACACAACAAGGTGAGCTCCCATTCCTGTCCCAGCTCCTGCCCACCTAGCAGTTAGAAAGCATGCAAATGCAAGTAGATTAATAGGTACCATTTTGGTGGGAAGGTAACAGCATTCGCCAGGCCTTTGACCTATAGCCATGCTGGCCATATAATCATGGAAAATGTCTTCGGACAATGCTGAAAATATCTTTGGACAATTCCTTGGTCAAGAAACAGAAATGACCACCGTGCCCTAGAGTCGGACACAACTGGATGGGGAAACCTTTACCTTTATATAAGTAGGTGTACTGTATGTGTGAGAGAATAAAGTTTTTAGAAAGTGGACAATAAAAAAAGGTAATTCTTCATTTGTTTCTCTGTATATCAGGAAGTTCTAGATAAAGAACACAAGTCACTAATGATAAAGTCTGTCTTTACGAGCCCCTGAATGATAAGGCATCATGGGGTAAGAAATTGTGCATAACTGCTAAATGTTTGGCAGGAGATACATCGGTCAAAAAGAGTGTCAAGACAGGGAGTCTGGTAATGGACAAAGGAAATGTCCATGAGTAGATCTGCAATCATAATGACAAAATAATGATACTTGTGCAATGACAAGTATGACACACAAGTGTCACAGGATGGACTTGCATTGTGACTTCTGACCAGAGGTGAAATTCAGCAGGTTCTGACAGGTTCTGGAGAACCAGTAGCAGAAATTTTGAGTAGTTCATAGAACCGGAAAATACCACCTCTGGCTGGCCCCAGAGTGGGGTGGGAATGGAGATTTCGCAGTATCCTTCCCCTGGAGTGGAGTGGAAGAGTTTTATTTTGATCAAATTTGACCAAATTTTTGATCGAATTTGATCAAATGGCTTTTTGCAGTATCCTTCCCGTATCATGCCCACCAAGCCATGCCCACTAAGCCACACCCACAGAACCAGTAGTAAAAAAAAATTGAATTCCACCACTGCATCTGACCTTAATGTATAAGCAGCATAATAATGTGCTTATATGTTATTACACATCATTTCTCCCTGTAAATTTACACTAAATTTACACTAAATTCTGAACACCAGGGCCAAAGATTCACCTCCATCTCATTTAATCTTAGGTCTTCTGTTATCCTACATTTTATTAATTTACTTCTGTAATGTATGTTCTGCCTTTCCCAACTAGTGTTAAGTACATATCTCAAGTAATGTTTCATCAAATTAAAAAATAAAAATGAAATAGCAAAATGTATGAACTTATAGTCCGATTGAATAAGAAATATTTAGCCACTTCTCCTGTCTTGAACTTCAACCAACTTGTCAAACATAGGATAGTAAATCAAGATTTGTGTAAATCATTGGACCTGAAGAGAATAGAGAAATTCTTTCTAGATCAGTCATACTGGTATTCCCATTCAATTGGTGGCCATACAGAGCATTGGTGAGTTTCAAAATTTTTTACTACTGGTTCTGTGGGCTTATTTATTTATTTATTTATTTATTTATTCAATTTCTATACCGCCCTTCTCCCGAAGGACTCAGGGCGGTGAACAGTTAAAATGACATACATATAGAATGTGAATATAAATAATTAAGCCAGTTTGGCTCAACAGTTAAGAATCTTCAGCATAAAGATTTAAAAAATTAGAAAAGATTTATGCCAGACCGGCTTGGTGAAAAAGAAAGGTCTTAAGTGCACGACAGAAAGTACGAAGATCTGGGATCATTTGTATTCCTAGGGGTAACCTGTTCCAAAGGGTAGGTGCCCCAACCGAAAAGGCTCTTTCTCTTTCTTACTTGGTGGGTGTGGCATGGCTTGGTGGAGGTGGCTTGGTGGGGGTGGCAGGAGAAGGATACTGTAAAATCTCCATTCCCTCCCCACTCCAGGGGAAGGTTACTGCAAAATCCCAATTTCTTCCTGATCAGCTGGGACTTGGGAGGCAGAGAATAGACGGGGGTGGGGCCAGTCAGAATTTTTACTACTGGTTCTCTGAACTACTCAAAATTTCCACCACTGGTTCTCCAGAACTGGTCAGAACCTGCTGAAACCCATCTCTGATACAGAGACTTAAGGGAAATAGGCAGTGAAGAAATGTGATCTCTCTCTCTCTCTCTGTCTGTATCTCCCTCCCTCCCTCTCTCTCCTCCTTTCCTCTCCCTCACTTTCTATCACATTTGGTTCTGCTGACAACAGATGGAGTCAAATCAAAGGAAAATGATCCTAAACCTTTATAGCTGTTGTCAAACTAACTGAAAGTAAGGATATATGCAGCATTTTATATTATAGTCCAGCATCTGTTTTTGGCATTTTGCCAATTTTTATTTTGCCAGAAAGGTAAAGAAGTTAAAGACAAAAAACATTATTTTGTTACTTTTACTTAGTAAAATCTTCAGAAAGGTAGGCATTTCTAAGATGTGTTTTCATGTTAAGAAAGATAGAGAGGGGGAAAAAAATGAAGTTCTATGAAAGATTTACAATGTAGGCATGGAGAAGTAGAATTTATTATTTTGTACACTTACCGTTTATTCAGGCTATAAAATTGACCAGCTAATTTCTAAAAGAAAGAAAACAACTAAGCTCTTGATCGTTTTCTCTTTGGCATACCCTTTTGTTTGTACAATATTGGAAGTGTAAAACAGTTTGAAAGGATTTGCAGCAGACAATGCTGACAAAAAAAAAAAAAAAAACCAGGATTAAACTCTCCTGAAAAGCCGTCAGTCTTGCATTCCTTGAATCTTTTAACTAGCTTGCCTACTAAAAATGCAGTGAAATTACACCATCCCAAACACCACGATTTTTTAACGGAATCTGGTAGCACATTGTAAAGATTCTGTGGAAAATTTACAACTGCATAATTAATAACATCTGCTCTTTCAGAAAAGACTAAGCTGATTTAAGACAGGAAGTGAGGAAATGGAAATGAGAAATCAGTTGCGAGAAAATATCATTCCAAGGTTTTAAAAAGGGCAGATATAAGGAATTGCAGTTCCTGCTTTGTTATGTGGAGAACTAAGCACGTAATTAACTATGGGCTACCTTTACATTTTTTGTTGACTTAAAATGTCAAATGTTGTTCTAAAATATTAGCACAAAAAGATTACAGTCTGAGAAATCCTTCTTCATTTCCCTTTGTTTTCCAATCTTAGCTCATCTTCTTAGACACTTTAATCCGTATGCAACTTTTATGAAGTTGCATATTGCCAATTTTAATTACCGTAATATATTTCTGTAATTTATATGGCATACAATTCCAGAAATGCTTAGAGTGGTTTAGCCAAACCCAGTGACAATAAATTTCCCCATATTTGGCTAAAGTCTAAATAGAATACCAGCATAGTACTTCAACTATGTAGGATAAATGGTTATATCTTTGATTAGTGAACCAAAATTATGAACTTTTGACACCCTTTCATCAATGAATCATATCACAGTACAAGCCTTTATTTCTCTAGGTTATTGCAGTTTTCAAGAAACTTCCTTAATGTTGTTAAATGCTAACAGCACAAACTTATATGTGTTTACTTGGAAATAAATCTCAGTGAGTTTAGTACCATATAAATGGACATGGAACTGTAGCATTAAAACAGCAGTGAGGCATAGACTTAAATCAAAGCCCCACCAGGGCCATTTTTGTGCTAGTGGTTTATAGCATCTTATAGTGTCATCTAGTCATCACTATGGTGATATAAAGCCTGTCTTCATTTCTGATATATCAGCATAGCCATGGCTAAATTATGCTCTAGGATGCTATGAATCATTGTCCAGCACTCAGTGGAGTTTATTTCCCAGTAAACTGGTCCATGAATTCACCATGATGCAATGCTTGAAAAAGGAAAGAAACAAATTACTTATATGATTTTCATTGGGATAAAAGCTGCAGATCACCTATTCAAATGGAGGCTTTAAAGATAGCAATCAGTGCAGACTCACCATTACATCTGAGTGACATTCAGAAATGTAAACATGCAAGATATTTTATGTTCATTATTTCAGAAGGAGTTTTGCAATTTCACTGTCACTTTTACACCACCTCCAGCTTCTTAGTGGGAAATATGTCTTTAAAAAAAAAAAAAAACCACTTATTTTGTGCTTATTTTTTTTCTGCCTTCTTATTATTTCCCCCATAAATGGTTTTACCTACTGTAAACACAACAAATGTTTAAACCAGGGATAGAGATATTGATCTCTTAGAGATCTTTACATCAACTCCTGTTAGTGCCATCCCACAGAGCCAATGGCAAGGAATTTGGAATATGTGGTCCAAATTTCCAAGGTCTCAGGTTTCTTATCCTATTTGGAAACTTGAAAGTAACAACAGAAGACATATTACATAATACCTGGAATTTCACAATTCTTTTTTTTTTTTTAAAAATGATTTATAAGCCGCCCTTCTCCGGAGACTCAACAATGCGTTAAACAATAGCCTTCATACTTTTGTATATTTTATACAAAGTCAGCTTATTGCCCCCACAAACTGGGTCCTCAATTTACCTACCTTAGAAAGGATGGAAGGCTGAGTCAACCTTGAGCCTGATGAGATTCGAACTTACAGTAATTGCAGACAGCTGGAGTTAATCACAATGCACAATGCATTAGTCTGCTGAGCTATCCAGGCAGAGCTAACAAGGTAGATTCAAAGAAAGTGAAGACTTGTTATAGGAAATAGATAATTTGACTGGATTGGAGAAAGGGAGGCAAGAAAAGAAACTTCAGAATTAGAATTAGAATTCTTTATTGGCCAAGTGTGATTGGACACACAAGGAATTTGTCTTCAGTGCATAACCACTCAGTGTACATAAAAAAAATACATTTATCAAGAATTGTAAGATACAAAACTTACTGATAGTCATAGGATACTAAATAAGAAATCAAAATCATATTAGGAAACTAAATAGAATAATATAAATTGTAAAGATACAAGTAACAAGGTTATAATCATAAGTATGAGTAGATAGGTAATAGGAAGGATGAGAAGAATAATAGTAATACAGTCTTAGTAAATAGTTTGACAGTGTCTATTTTAAATCTTGAGATATGATAGAACCTAGAAACTTGAAGGTCTCTATTTGTTGATACTAAAGCATTCTTTAGGCTTATTACGATCTTATTCTTTTGGGGGATAGATATACCATAGAAATAAACAAATAAACAAATGCTAGTTACAATTTTTTATAAAACTTTCCTTAGGTTTATTAAGACCTTACTTTTTTTGTAAAAAAGTAACATTTATCAACGAATCCATGGGATGATTTTTCCTCACTGTTTAAAACGTCCGTTCAGTTATACTCAAAGTTTTGATGGATGCAGTAAAGAATTTTCCACAAAAGATAGACTTATATTGTATCTTTATTTATATTTGGAAATGAGATAACCAAACAAATACAGAGTTTAAAAAATAATGAAATTTTAAAAAAGAGCAAGGAAAAGAAGTAAGGAAAAATATTCAAAGTATACTTATTTATTTATCCAATTTGAACAGGGGCCCATGTCAAACAAGGGACAATGGGTAGCAAACAACCATAAAATCAATTATACAATTAACAACAGAATATGACAAGTGAAATAAAGACAGAAACATATACATACAGGTACATAAACATAAACATACATTCTGTTTATGGGACATTTATATGCCACCCACTTAAGGAAACATAAGATAAAGAAGATAGAAATTCAGTCAAAAGGGCTACCTTCAGACTCTCAAGGTTCTGTTAATGTAGCCTTAAAATAAGGTAGAATCAGCACCTCCACGTTTCCTGTCTGTTTACCTGGGCGGCCACACACAACCACACACACACATACACACACACAGTTCCACCAACTTGCAGACATTGGGTAAGGCCTCCAAGGGAACCAGACAGGAAAGATGATTGAATGTGCTGATTTGACCTTATTGTAAGGCTACATTAACAGAATCTTGAAAGTCTGAAGGTAGCACCTTTGATTAAACTTCTGTCTTCTTGGCCTTGTATTTGCCTTCAATGGTGGCATATAACTGGAGACATATAAGTGTCCCATAGACACAAGAAAAAACTACGTCATTAAAAACTCAAGTCCATCCATCTGTGTTTCGTTGTTCTTCTATCCTGGGGAGAAGTTGATCCAGCCGGGTGATGGTCCAAGCAAGCAGGTCAGTTCCAGGAACCGCGTGGAATTCTGTCCAAGCTGCTACACAGCCTAAGAAGAGACAAATCACAGGGCAGAAAGCAGAATCAAGCATAGGCTTGAGAGAAGAAAAACCCACATTTGCAGAAACTGAACCATCTCTTAGTCCAACCCTCCACACTACCAACCTGCTGCAGCATATTAAAAACAATTATGGTGGCTCCACAACCTATTCAGCCCCAGTGCCATTTTCCAAACCGCAAGGGGAACTTCAGCAGTAGGGAGTTCTGGTCTTCCAGTGATCTAGAAACACAGATACCAACAGTTGTTATACAGTCAGAAGTTATAACAGGTCAAATTCAACTATTCTATATAACTTATCCAATTTATAGAAGGAAGAAAGAAAGGGCCATTTCCTCATCTGGAGTAGCTTATCTTCATTCGTTCTTGAACATAGGTGGAGCCTCATCAACGGCGGAGGGTGGAGGTCACAGCTCCTCTACTTCTAGGTCACCTGCATGGAAATAAAAAGTGAGAAAAATGGAAAGAAAGAGATATTGAAATTTGATCTGTTTCCTACCCAGGTGGAAAACATATACAGGTTTTCCATCTATGGGAGTTGTCCTCAACTTATGACAACAAGGGGGCTCAAACACTGCATGATCGGTCATTACGCTTTTAAATCAAATCGCCACATGACTGAATTCAATTTTACAATCCTTTTTAAAGCAGTTATTACCTGAATCACATGGTGGTAAAACCAAAAGCAGATTATCCAGTGGCTGGTTCCCCTCCCCCCCCTTTTTTTGCCTTGAAACAATGAAAATATCTCAAACTGTAATCATGTAACCATTGGATTCTGCAAAGGATTGTAAATTTGAGCTTGTTGCCAACTACCCCAAATGTGATAACATTAGTGTACGGTTGATGTGACTGTCGTAACTAAGAAGACAGGTCATAAGTAACCCTCCCCCCTCCCCTTAGTGTTCTCTATAAAGTTACCTTCATTGATGTTTTCGTAGGTGGTTCCAGCCTGCCAGATTTCCCTGGGAACATCAGGGAAAGCCTGCTGGACTTGCTCGAGCTGTAAGAAAAAGAAATCCCTCACACTGTGGCTAAGGTTCTTGGAGAGTAATTCTCCTTCCCTTGGCCCATCCCTCACGTATTACTAGCCAGACATCCTTCCCAGAATTTCCTCGTGGAATGAGAGGAAAAAGACCAACCCCCCTGCACTCTCTTTAGCCCCAAGAGGGAGGTTATTTGAGGGTGGGGTCCCAGAGGATTCAAAGGGGATTCAAAGGCTACAAATCATGTTTTGTTACGTACATCGATGTTGAGTTGATGGTTCCCACAGTAGAGGAGCTGGTTCAGCGCCGGCAAGAAAAGTTTCCCACGTGGGTCCAACTGCTGTGGAATTGACAAAGAAAAGACATGCTTTCTCATTTCTGAGAATCCAGAATCTCGCTGCCAAAACACACTTTATGAGGTGATAGTTGATCTGTCCCCCCCCTTCAGAGACCCACAAAAACACAGCCAGCCGAGGGTTAAGACTCACTTGGCACACTCTGCAGTTCTTATCTCAACCTTGGCAGCGATATGCACACCGTCTGCCAAGGACTTTATTGGTTTACACAAACAAGAAAATCACCTACGTAGCTTTGCCGTTCATCCAGCTTCCAAGACTACGAGGTTGCTCCGTTTGTTTAGCTGTGCAGTTAGCTTTGTTCGTCACGAACTTCGTGACCCATTGTACTGTCTTAAATAGATATGCTTCTGGGTGTGGTCCAGTGAGTCATGGATCCTATGACTCCAATCCAATGACTCAGGATTTCCTCATACGCCGCAGCTGCAGTACCCTTTTCTCTCGCCTTCTTTGGCGTGCGTCCAGGAATGACGTCTCTCCCTCACTCTCATCTGAGACACCTGTTTCCCCACTACTTGGCTCTCTTTCAGCTGGCACCTGAGCCGGTGCCAGAGGGGGAGGGCTGGGAGATCTGGCTGGCTCCTCTTCCTCCTGCTCAGAGTTGCCTTCCTCCAAAGGGATAGGCTCAGAGGACGGGGCCACAACACTATCCCCCACCGCAGGGCCCTTCCCCCGGGTCTGACGGTCGGGATGGGGTCGGGACGGGAACTGTTCGTGGAAAGTCCGCACCAGGTCAGGGGCCTGAACGGCAGATGCGTCCACCCAGGTGAAATCCTCGGCCCCGTACCCTTTCCAAGCGATGAGGTATTGGAAGCGCCCCTTCAGCCAACGGGAGTCCCGAATACTGTCCACCTCATACGTCGAGGCGTCGTCCTCGTCGGCTGCGGCTGGGGGGGCAGGCGGCGGCGGGCGGCGGAGACGGCTAGTGGGAGTCTCAGGGACCAGGAGGGACCGATGAAAAACGGGGTGGAGCCGCATGGAGCGGGGTAGAGTCAACCGATAGGCCACCGGGTTGATGACCGCCTCGATGGGGAAGGGACCGATAAAGCGGTGGGCCAGTTTCCTCACCGGCTGGTCCGTGGGGAGGTGTTTCGTGGACAGCCACACCCGATCTCCAACTTCCAGCGGTGGCGTCGCCCGGCGGCCGCGATCGGCGAACCGTTTATAGTCCTCTTTCGCCCGGATCAGCTGCCGCCGCACCAGTTGCTGCACCGCCTGCAGCTCCGAGAGGAAGTCCCGGGTCTCAGGAACAGGGGAGTCCATGATGGTCAACGGAAAAAAACGTGGATGGTACCCGACGTTGGCATGGAACGGTGTCATCTGGGTGGAGGTATGTTGGGAGTTGTTAAAAGCGAACTCCGCCAGGGGAAGGTACTCGGCCCAGTTGTCCTGCTGCTGGTTGACAAAACAGCGGAGGTACTGCTCCAGTATGCCAATGACCTTCTCCGTGCCCCCGTCAGTCTCCGGGTGGTGTGATGACGACAGGCACACCTGCACCTCCAGCGCAGCCATCAGGCTTTTCCAGAAGCGGGCCGTGAACTGGGCCCCGCGATCCGAAACCACCCGGTCCGGCAGGCCGTGGAGGCGGAAGATGTGTTGCAGGAACAGGCGAGCCGTGGTACGAGCTGAGGGCAGGCCGCGGCACGGGATGAAATGTGCCATCTTCGTGAGCGCATCCACCACCACGAGGACGGTCGTGAACGTAGCGGACAGGGGCAGGTCAGTCAGGAAGTCCATGGAGATGGCTCCCCACGGTCTCTCCGGTGTCGGCAGCGGCTGGAGGAGTCCAGGAGGGGGGCCGGACGCGGCTTTGGCCTGTCGGCATGGCACACAGGACGTCACGTAGGCGTGCACGTCGTGCCGTACCCGAGGCCACCAAAAAGTCCGCGTCACTAGGTTCAAGGTCTTAAAGAAGCCGAAGTGCCCCGCCGCGGGGTTGTCATGGCACTGGTTCATGACGAGGGCTCGGAGCGGACTTGTGGGCACGTACAGCCGACCCCGGTGCCTGAGCAAGCCCTCCTCCACGGTCCATGGGGACGCGGGGCCGACGTCCGCTCTCCGCTGCTGCGACCAGTCGTCCCGTCGCTGCGCTTCCAGCACCTGAGTCCGCAGGTCCACCGGTTCCTGGACCGCGGCCAAGGAGTCCGCTGGCAGCACCGTCCGGGGGGAAAGGGAGTCCTTTGGGCAAAAGTATTCCGGCTTACGGGATAGCGCGTCCGCCCTCTGGTTGAGGTGGCTCGGAATGTATGTGACGTGGAAGTTGAACCGGGCGAAAAACAACGACCACCGGATCTGCCGCTGGTTCAAATTCCTGGCCGTGGTGAGGTGCTCCAGGTTCCGATGGTCCGTCCGCACCTCCACCTGGTGTCGGGCCCCCTCGAGGTGATGTCGCCAAGCCTCGAACGCGGCCTTGATAGCCAGCAACTCCTTTTCCCAGATGGTGTAGTTGCGCTCGGAAGGAGTGAGTTTCCGGGAGTAGTAAGCGCAGGGAAAAAGAGTGCCACCATCCACCGGAGCCTGTAGCAGCACCGCTCCAATCGCCACGTTGGACGCGTCTGTCTCAACCACGAACGGACGGTGTGGATCGGGGTGCCTCAGGACCGGCTCCGTGACAAAGGCCTGCTTGAGAACCTCGAAGGCCTGCTGCTGCGGGGGCCCCCACTGGAACGGAACCTTCTTCCGAAGGAGCTGGGTCAACGGCACGGTCAGGGTGGCAAAGCCCGGGATGAAGGTCCGGTAGTAGTTGGCGAATCCCAACAGACGCTGGACGTCCTTCACCCGACGCGGGGGTTCCCAACTGCGCAAGGCCGCCACCTTGTGTGGGTCCATCGCGATGCCCTCGGGGGTGATGATGTGCCCGAGGAACTCTATGGAAGTCTGGAAGAAGTAACATTTCTCCAACTTCGCATAGAGCTGGTGCTCCCGCAGGCGCTGCAGGACCTGGCAGACATGCTGGAGGTGACTCTCCGGGGTCCGGGAATAGATCAAAATATCATCCAGGTAGATCACCACGAACCGATCCAGCATGTCCCGGAACACGTCGTTCATCAAGTGCTGGAAGACCGCGGGGGCGTTGGTCAACCCGAACGGCATGACGGTATATTCAAAGTGTCCGTATCGGGTGCCAAATGCCGTCTTCCACTCGTCCCCCTCTCGCATCCGCACCAGGTTGTAGGCTCCCCGGAGGTCGAGCTTGGTGAAAATCGAGGCCTCCCGCAACCTCTCCATCAGCTCCGGGATCAGCGGCAGGGGATAGCGATTCCGTACCGTGATGGCATTCAAGCGCCGGTAGTCGCAACACAGGCGCAAGTCCCCCGTCTTCTTTTTCACGAAGAGGACTGGGGCCGAGAGCGGGGAGGTCGAAGGCCGGATGAACCCACGGGCCAGGTTCTTGTCCAGAAAGTCCCGTAAGGCGGCCAGCTCGGGCTCCGACATGGAGTACAGGCATCCCGAGGGCAGGGGCGCGTTGGGCATCAAGTCCACCGCGCAGTCGTAGGGTCGGTGCGGGGGCAAGCGATCCGCCTCCTTCTCGCTGAACACGTCGGCGAAGGATGTCAGCTCCGGAGGCAAGGAGACGTTCGGGGCAGAGACGTCCTGGCCGGCACAGGTGTGGCGAAGGTGGTCGACACACTGCAGGCTGGGGAACGAGATGGCATTTCTCGACCACGCTACCTGAGGGTCGTGCGCCCGAAGCCAGGCCATCCCCAGGACCAAGGGGAAGTGCAGGTCCGCCGTCACATAAAACTGGATCGCCTCCTCATGGTTCCCAATGGCAAGGCGCAAGGGCTGAGTAGCGAAGTTGATGGGCCCCGCCACAAGTTCCCGCCCATCAATAGTTTCGACCCTCAACGGAGGGTCCACTGGAACCAAGGGAACCTTGTAATGGGCCACAAAGGCCTGGTCCATAAAGTTCGTGGTGGCCCCCGAGTCCACCAGCGCGTGCGCCTGGAGCCCCTCCGACCGGTTAGCCAACAACACCCGGGTGTTCAAAATCAGGTGCCGAGGGGGCTCACAGTCCACAGCCGCCGCCTCCGGCGGGGCATGGTCCCCTGCCTGACCCAGAGTTTCCCCTAGGCCAGGCCTGACCCGTTTCCCGGCTGGTCACGCCGAGGCTCCGGAACAGGCTTGAGCGATCCACTCCGCTTCCGGGGACACGAGGCGGCGAAATGTCCAGCCTCGCCGCAATAGAGGCACAACCCCCCTTGGCGTCTCCGCATCCGCTCCTGGGCCGTCAGTTGAGGTCTGGCTGCTCCGAGCTCCATGGGCTCCTCAGCCGTCGCCACCAAACGCGGTACGGTCCGGGGCGCTGTTGGTACGAAACGCGGGGGTGCCGGCACTGTCGGTGGTTCCGGAAGAGCCCTACGGGGCCGTCGCCGTTGTAGGCGGGCATCGATGCGCAGGCATTGGGTCACCAGCGTGTCCAGGGTCTGTGGCGCCTCCACCCGAACCAGCTCGTCCTGCATCTCATCGCAGAGGCCGTCCTGGAAGGCATCCATCAGCGCCGCCTCATTCCAGGCCGAATCCTGGCCTAGCAATCGGAACTCCGCAATATAGTCCTGCAGGGGGCGCTTGCCTTGGCGGAGGTCTTTGATGCGCCTCGCTGCCGTCTGCACCCGGAGGGGGTCCTCAAACATGGTGCGCAGGTGTTGCAAAAAGCCCTGATAGTCCAGAAGCAAGGGGCTGTCTTGCAGCAACAGGGGCGTGGCCCATCGGGCGGCAGTGCCAGAGAGGGAGCTGATAATAAAAGCCACCCGAACCCGGTCATCCGGAAAATCCTCCGGCCGCATTGCCATGTACAGCTGGCACTGTCCCAAGAAGGCCGGGAACATTTCCTGCTGTCCAGAAAACTTATCTGGCATGTTCACTGGGCATCTTGGACGGGGAAGGGGAGCAGGTGGAGCTGCTACAGGAGCATTTCCCAAAGCAAGTTGTGCAGTTAGCTGTGCTACTTGCTGTTGCAGAAGTTGATTGGCCTCCAGCATCTGCTGTACCTGCTGCTGCAGCTGTTGGTCCATCGTGGGTTAACGATGGAGTTTTGGGTGACGAACAAGATGATCTGTCCCCCCCCTTCAGAGACCCACAAAAACACAGCCAGCCGAGGGTTAAGACTCACTTGGCACACTCTGCAGTTCTTATCTCAACCTTGGCAGCGATATGCACACCGTCTGCCAAGGACTTTATTGGTTTACACAAACAAGAAAATCACCTACGTAGCTTTGCCGTTCATCCAGCTTCCAAGACTACGAGGTTGCTCCGTTTGTTTAGCTGTGCAGTTAGCTTTGTTCGTCACGAACTTCGTGACCCATTGTACTGTCTTAAATAGATATGCTTCTGGGTGTGGTCCAGTGAGTCATGGATCCTATGACTCCAATCCAATGACTCAGGATTTCCTCATACGCCGCAGCTGCAGTACCCTTTTCTCTCGCCTTCTTTGGCGTGCGTCCAGGAATGACGTCTCTCCCTCACTCTCATCTGAGACACCTGTTTCCCCACTACTTGGCTCTCTTTCAGCTGGCACCTGAGCCGGTGCCAGAGGGGGAGGGCTGGGAGATCTGGCTGGCTCCTCTTCCTCCTGCTCAGAGTTGCCTTCCTCCAAAGGGATAGGCTCAGAGGACGGGGCCACAACAATAGTGTTCCTTTGAGCTGCCATGGGATTTCTGGAACCTTACCTTCAGAATGAAAATAAGCTGTTCTGTGGTGGGAGACTGTCGGAGTAGGCTCCTCATTGTTAGGCCAAAGGCCTCCTCCAACAACTTCTTCTCCACCTGAAAGGAAACATAAGAGATGGGGCTATTTCTTTTGGAGAACATTTCCCATCCATGGAAACACCAGAAAGGAAATCCCAGAAATGTTGGTTAAAGTGGTACCTCAGAAAGCTCTTTGTCCTCTGTCTCCAGGGTAGCCGTCCAGTAGAACATGGAGAGGTCGATCAGCATGGCCTCGATTGGTTCGTCCCCTTCTGGTGTGATCTTGCTGTAGGATTAGATGAAGGAAGAGCCATCAGTGTCCATATTATTGAGCAAGCCTCCCTTTCATTTTTCCCATATGAATAGGATAAGCTGGCTCAACTGAATAGCCTTCCTCTTCTTACTGACCGAGTACCCCAAACAGACTTTCCTCACCCACTATAAAAGAAACAAAAGACTGACCTGAGATTGTACATTTCCAGCAAGGCAGCTAATCCCGTCACGAAGGTGTGGTCCTGCAAGAGAGCCTGCCAGGAAACAAAAGAGAAGAAAATCAGAAAAGTCAAACTCAACCAAGTTGCACTGAGGACCTGGATTAGATGATGCTCCTGGGCAACTGAAAAGAATCCGGCTGTCAGTCAGGGCAGCTGACTCTCCAGAGTCCCCAGTGCTCTTCCTTTTCCAAGGAAAGCTTGAATCCTTCTGAGACTCTGTCCATCCTAAGGAACCTTTTGCCCCACACTGAGATTGGGCAAAAAAGGCTGGGATTAAAATCCAGAGCAAAGCCCAGCGCAAGAAACCTCTACTTCCAAAGGGTACCTACTCTTTGCTGTGTCTCTCTCCTCCTCTCAGAGACCACTTGCTGCAAATATTGATTCATCATTTGGTCTCTTCTTATGCAGGCCAGCTCTGTTTTTGCTGCTTGGGGAAGGTCCAGCCTCTCGAAGAGGATCTTCTCTTTCCCTCGGCTGTCTTTTGGAGGGAAATCTGGGAAAGGAGACACAGAGGGTGGAATCATAGCAAAGTTCTAGATTTCCTCCAGATGAAGAAAAGACACTAAAACCAGCCCTTTGCAGCATCCTTCTCTCGGAGACCCAATTCAAAGGCTTTTGTGGCGATGTCTATTTTAGGGGAAAGACCAGTTGCGTTCTCTATATCCTCCCTCCCCAGTTCCCAGTATATAGATAGGTTCCACTGAGCAACTGGGACGTTTCCCAGAAGAGGCTCATGGAAGCAGAACAACTTGTGGAAAGTTAATGTGGATTCAGAAGCTTCATGAGGAGGGGTGCTTAGAGGGCCAGGAGCAATTGGGTTCTGCCCAGCCCCCACGTGCAACCTGGAATATAGGAAGAGGCAGAACTGGCTTCTCTAGATGCCTACAGAGAAGAGTCCACTCCTCAAGGAGCTCCTTCCCTTTCCCTCTCCATCCCCTTCAACCCAAAGTGTGCACTCACCGTGCTGCTCCACTTTATGGAGCTCAATTTCTATGATGAATTCTTTCTTTCTTGTGCCAGAAAGATTCGTTGTGTCCTCCAAGCTGGAAGTTGAAGGACTTGCTGGCCTGCCATTTCTTCTCAATCTTCCCCAACAGCTTTGCAAGATTTCTCTGCAACACTTTCTAAATCTTTGGCACCTGAGAAAAGGAAGGGAATGGAGTGAAACCCCTTTTCCAGACTCCACCTGCTCCACCTGCTCTGTGTCTGGGACAGAGGGAGCAGCTGGGCAAAGAGAGAAGCTCCTTCTGTGTAAATCTCTGAGGGTCTCCCTTCCCTCCCTTCCCCCTCTCCGTTTCCCCATCCCAGGGCAAAGGCTCCTGGACAAACCTTCCACCTCCCAAACAAGGAAAAGACATGGAGCAGCTCTTTAGATCTACTTACGTCCTTGAAAACATCTTGGCTCTGCTCAATGACAAGTGGCAGTTGGTGACCTTTAACCCTGGATGGATGACGTCCTACAGCCAATAGAATTCCCAGAGAGCGGAAGGCCTCCTTTGAGATCTACCAAAGGATCTGCTCCCCCTTTTATGCATGCACTGTTGGCAGCCAAAGATCTTTAGGAACCTCCTAACAAATCTCTCCAGCTGCCTCTTTCTCGCCTTTTGCTCCAGAAGCCGAAGCTCTTTGTGTGTAGCCTGCCTTTTTCTACAGGAGCTCCATTAAGCTCTCTGACTAAGCAAAGCTCACCAAGGCAGCTTTTGGTCAACTTCCAGTCAAAATCAGTTGTGTTGCAACCTCTGTTTGTGTGTGTGTGTGTGTGTGTATGTGTGTGTGTGTGTATGTGTGTGTGAACTCTGCTGGGTCTAGAGCCAACTCCCTTTGTTCTATCTGCCTAGGTGTAGAAACCTTTTTCTGCATCCCAAACTATTTTTTTTTTCATTTTCTATTGTTTACATTAATAAACATTGTGTTGTCTGAGTTACTTTATTTCCTTAGCCATACAAATTACATTCTTATTCTCAATCCCTTTTTCCAACCACTGGTAGAATGAGTTCCATGTTTGGTAATATTTTGTATTTTCTTTCTGTTTAATCTTCAATATTAGTCTGTCCATTTCTGAACAATCAAGTATCTTCCTAATTATCTCTTCGTCTCCTGATATTTCTTCATTTTTCCAATATTTTTCCAATATAATCCTTGCTGCTGTTAATAATGCAATATTAAATATATATTTTGTTGATCAATTTTTCCTGATGTTATACCTAATAGAAAAAAAGTGCAGGTTTAAAATCTACATGTTTTCCTATCATCTTTTCTAGCCACTGATGTATTTTTGCCCCCAATTTTTTTGCTTTAACACAGGTCCAGCACATATGGTAATATGTGCCTGTTTTTTGGTTACATTTCCAACATTTGCTAGATATTTTTAAACATTTTAGCTAATTTAGCAGGTGGTAAATGCAATCTAGAAAAAAATTTGATATAAGTTTTCCTTATAAGAAGTTGCCATTGTTAATTGATAGTTTCTTTCGCAAAAGTTTTGCCATTTCTCTAATTCTATATTATAACTAAAGGTTTTTGCCCACTGTATCATTGTGCCTTTTACTTGTTCATCCTCCATTTTCCAATTTAGTAAAAAAAATTAGATATTTTCTTAATTAGTTTTTCATCAAAATTCAACAATATCTGATGGAAAGCTGTCTGTCCTTTATAAAAGCCATACATTTTCATGTCTTTATCATATCTAGATTGTATTTGCAATTTAGGCCACCATGATAATTTAATACCCTGGACTTCAAGTTCTTGCTTAGATTTTAATTTCCCTTCAGTGTCAAAAATGTCTTTCTATGTCACAATTTTTTTTTTTCAAATGCTTCCATTGTTGAGAGCCATTCAGGGATTTTCAAATCGATCTTAGCTTTTCTTTTTTCCCATACAAGTAATAGTGAATATCTTATATAGTACTTTTGAAAGTATCTGTGAATTTTATTCTTCTCATCCCATAAGAAAGCATGCCATCCCAGTAGTAGATCATGTCCTTCTAAATATAATAGTCTCTTGTGTCTGGGGGTTATCCATTCTTTTAGCCATGTTATAACACAAGCTTTGTAATATAAAAGCCAATCTGGTAGTCCAAATCCTCCATTTTCTTGTAACATTTCAATTGAATTCTAGCTTTTATCCCTTGCCAAATAAATTTCAAAATCAATGTATTCAAATCATCAAAGAATTTATTTTCAAGTTTTATAAGTACTGTTTTGAACAGGAACAGCAGTTTTCATTTTTGCAGTAGCAATCCTTCCCAACATTGATAGATGTCGATTTTTCTATTTTTCCAAATCTAATTTTATTTGGGGAAATAATTTTATATAATTATCTTCTTTTATCGTTGCACCTCTTACTTTTAAATATATTCCCACATATTTAACTTCCTTAACTATTTGAAAGTCCGTTTTTTCTTCCAGTTGTTCTTTTTGTTTCTGTGTGAGATTTTTGACTATAATTTTAGGTTTTTTTCCTCTGTTTATCTTCAGTCCTGCTACTTCTCCAAACTCCTCTATCTTTCTTCTGTAATGAATACCAAATCATCTGTGAATGCTCGTAGTTTACAACTTCCTTATCTCCATTCCTTTAATTTCTGGATCTTGCCTAGTTTCTCTAGTGTGCAATGCCCTATAATGTCGTTTTGAAGGTAGAAGTTGAAACAATGGATGCCCAGGATGTGAGGGGTCTGTAGATATTTTCACAGTCCTCTTTTTGACTCGTACAGTATACAAGTCCTCAATGGAAGGCAGGTTGATACCGATTGTTTTTTCTAAGTTCTAACTATCCTTTGAAGCCTGTGTCTGTCTTGTTGGGTTGCAGAACCAAACCAGACAGTTATAGAGGTACAGATGTTCTACAGGATACTTCCTCTGTAGAACTATATCAGCAGCTGCTTGGGCAGTCTAAGCTTTCTGAGTTGGCGCAGAAAGAACATCTTTGTTGTGCTTTTTTGATGACGTTTGTGATGTTAGGTGTCCATTTTAAATCTTGAGATATGATAGAACCTAGAAACTTGATACCTACTGTTGATTCTGTGTTTCCTGGTATTGTAAGAAGTGGTAGTATAGGAGGGTTAATAATAAATCTAAAGTATTCTTTAGGTTTATTACGATCTTATTATTTGGGGGGATAGATATATCATAGAAAGTTTTTAAAACAAAGAAACAAATGTTTGTTCTTTTGGTGCTTTGCAACTTCTCATAAAACATTCCTGGCAGGGGTGAAATCCAGCAGGTTCTGACAGGTTCTGGAGAACCGGTAGTGGAAATGTTGAATAGTTTGGAGAACTGGCAAATACCACCTCTGGCTGGCCCCAGAGTGGGATGGGAATGGAGATTTTGTAATATCCTTCCCCCAGGAGTGGGGAGGGAATGGGGATTTTGCAGTATCCTTCCCCTGGAGTGGGGTAGGAATGGAAATTTTGCAGCATGCTTCCCCTGGAGTCGGGTGGAAATAGAGATTTTGCAGTAGCCTTCCCCTGCCACACCCACCAAGCCAAGCCCACCAAGCCACGCCACAGAACCGGTAGTAAAAACAATTGAATTTCACCACTGATCCATGGACGTATTTTTCCTGACTCTTTAAAACTTCAGTTCAGTTTTATGCAAAGTTTTGATGGACAGAAGGTCCCATAGATGGATGAAATAAAGGATTTTCTACAAAAGACAGACTTATATTATAGATTTATTTATATTTTCAAATCAGATAACCAAACAAGTACAGATTTTAAAAAATAATGAAATAAAGAAAATGACAGAATCGTTAGGAAAACAAGTAAGGAAAAATATTCAAAGTATACTTATTTATTTATCCAATTTGAACAGGGGCCCATGTCAAACAAGGGACAATGGGTAGCAAACAACCATAAAATCAATTATACAATTAACAACAGAATATGACAAGTGAAATAAAGACAGAAACATATACATACAGGTACATAAACATAAACATACATTCTGTTTATGGGACATTTATATGCCACCCACTTAAGGAAACATAAGATAAAGAAGATAGAAATTCAGTCAAAAGGGCTACCTTCAGACTCTCAAGGTTCTGTTAATGTAGCCTTAAAATAAGGTAGAATCAGCACCTCCACGTTTCCTGTCTGTTTACCTGGGCGGCCACACACAACCACACACACACATACACACACACAGTTCCACCAACTTGCAGACATTGGGTAAGGCCTCCAAGGGAACCAGACAGGAAAGATGATTGAATGTGCTGATTTGACCTTATTGTAAGGCTACATTAACAGAATCTTGAAAGTCTGAAGGTAGCACCTTTGATTAAACTTCTGTCTTCTTGGCCTTGTATTTGCCTTCAATGGTGGCATATAACTGGAGACATATAAGTGTCCCATAGACACAAGAAAAAACTACGTCATTAAAAACTCAAGTCCATCCATCTGTGTTTCGTTGTTCTTCTATCCTGGGGAGAAGTTGATCCAGCCGGGTGATGGTCCAAGCAAGCAGGTCAGTTCCAGGAACCGCGTGGAATTCTGTCCAAGCTGCTACACAGCCTAAGAAGAGACAAATCACAGGGCAGAAAGCAGAATCAAGCATAGGCTTGAGAGAAGAAAAACCCACATTTGCAGAAACTGAACCATCTCTTAGTCCAACCCTCCACACTACCAACCTGCTGCAGCATATTAAAAACAATTATGGTGGCTCCACAACCTATTCAGCCCCAGTGCCATCTTCCAAACCGCAAGGGGAACTTCAGCAGTAGGGAGTTCTGGTCTTCCAGTGATCTAGAAACACAGATACCAACAGTTGTTATACAGTCAGAAGTTATAACAGGTCAAATTCAACTATTCTATATAACTTATCCAATTTATAGAAGGAAGAAAGAAAGGGCCATTTCCTCATCTGGAGTAGCTTATCTTCATTCGTTCTTGAACATAGGTGGAGCCTCATCAACGGCGGAGGGTGGAGGTCACAGCTCCTCTACTTCTAGGTCACCTGCATGGAAATAAAAAGTGAGAAAAATGGAAAGAAAGAGATATTGAAATTTGATCTGTTTCCTACCCAGGTGGAAAACATATACAGGTTTTCCATCTATGGGAGTTGTCCTCAACTTATGACAACAAGGGGGCTCAAACACTGCATGATCGGTCATTACGCTTTTAAATCAAGTCGCCACCTGACTGAATTCAATTTTACAATCCTTTTTAAAGCAGTTATTACCTGAATCACATGGTGGTAAAACCAAAAGCAGATTATCCAGTGGCTGGTTCCCCTCCCCCCCCTTTTTTTGCCTTGAAACAATGAAAATATCTCAAACTGTAATCATGTAACCATTGGATTCTGCAAAGGATTGTAAATTTGAGCTTGTTGCCAACTACCCCAAATGTGATGACATTAGTGTACGGTTGATGTGACTGTCGTAACTAAGAAGACAGGTCATAAGTAACCCTCCCCCCTCCCCTTAGTGTTCTCTATAAAGTTACCTTCATTGATGTTTTCGTAGGTGGTTCCAGCCTGCCAGATTTCCCTGGGAACATCAGGGAAAGCCTGCTGGACTTGCTCGAGCTGTAAGAAAAAGAAATCCCTCACACTGTGGCTAAGGTTCTTGGAGAGTAATTCTCCTTCCCTTGGCCCATCCCTCACGTATTACTAGCCAGACATCCTTCCCAGAATTTCCTCGTGGAATGAGAGGAAAAAGACCAACCCCCCTGCACTCTCTTTAGCCCCAAGAGGGAGGTTATTTGAGGGTGGGGTCCCAGAGGATTCAAAGGGGATTCAAAGGCTACAAATCATGTTTTGTTACGTACATCGATGTTGAGTTGATGGTTCCCACAGTAGAGGAGCTGGTTCAGCGCCGGCAAGAAAAGTTTCCCACGTGGGTCCAACTGCTGTGGAATTGACAAAGAAAAGACATGCTTTCTCATTTCTGAGAATCCAGAATCTCGCTGCCAAAACACACTTTATGATGTGATAGTGTTCCTTTGAGCTGCCATGGGATTTCTGGAACCTTACCTTCAGAATGAAAATAAGCTGTTCTGTGGTGGGAGACTGTCGGAGTAGGCTCCTCATTGTTAGGCCAAAGGCCTCCTCCAACAACTTCTTCTCCACCTGAAAGGAAACATAAGAGATGGGGCTATTTCTTTTGGAGAACATTTCCCATCCATGGAAACACCAGAAAGGAAATCCCAGAAATGTTGGTTAAAGTGGTACCTCAGAAAGCTCTTTGTCCTCTGTCTCCAGGGTAGCCGTCCAGTAGAACATGGAGAGGTCGATCAGCATGGCCTCGATTGGTTCGTCCCCTTCTGGTGTGATCTTGCTGTAGGATGAGATGAAGGAAGAGCCATCAGTGTCCATATTATTGAGCAAGCCTCCCTTTCATTTTTCCCATATGAATAGGATAAGCTGGCTCAACTGAATAGCCTTCCTCTTCTTACTGACCGAGTACCCCAAACAGACTTTCCTCACCCACTATAAAAGAAACAAAAGACTGACCTGAGATTGTACATTTCCAGCAAGGCAGCTAATCCCGTCACGAAGGTGTGGTCCTGCAAGAGAGCCTGCCAGGAAACAAAAGAGAAGAAAATCAGAAAAGTCAAACTCAACCAAGTTGCACTGAGGACCTGGATTAGATGATGCTCCTGGGCAACTGAAAAGAATCCGGCTGTCAGTCAGGGCAGCTGACTCTCCAGAGTCCCCAGTGCTCTTCCTTTTCCAAGGAAAGCTTGAATCCTTCTGAGACTCTGTCCATCCTAAGGAACCTTTTGCCCCACACTGAGATTGGGCAAAAAAGGCTGGGATTAAAATCCAGAGCAAAGCCCAGCGCAAGAAACCTCTACTTCCAAAGGGTACCTACTCTTTGCTGTGTCTCTCTCCTCCTCTCAGAGACCACTTGCTGCAAATATTGATTCATCATTTGGTCTCTTCTTATGCAGGCCAGCTCTGTTTTTGCTGCTTGGGGAAGGTCCAGCCTCTCGAAGAGGATCTTCTCTTTCCCTCGGCTGTCTTTTGGAGGGAAATCTGGGAAAGGAGACACAGAGGGTGGAATCATAGCAAAGTTCTAGATTTCCTCCAGATGAAGAAAAGACACTAAAACCAGCCCTTTGCAGCATCCTTCTCTCGGAGACCCAATTCAAAGGCTTTTGTGGCGATGTCTATTTTAGGGGAAAGACCAGTTGCATTCTCTATATCCTCCCTCCCCAGTTCCCAGTATATAGATAGGTTCCACTGAGCAACTGGGACGTTTCCCAGAAGAGTCTCATGGAAGCAGAACAACTTGTGGAAAGTTAATGTGGATTCAGAAGCTTCATGAGGAGGGGTGCTTAGAGGGCCAGGAGCAATTGGGTTCTGCCCAGCCCCCACGTGCAACCTGGAATATAGGAAGAGGCAGAACTGGCTTCTCTAGATGCCTACAGAGAGGAGTCCACTCCTAAAGGAGCTCCTTCCCTTTCCCTCTCCATCCCCTTCAACCCAAAGTGTGCACTCACCGTGCTGCTCCACTTTATGGAGCTCAATTTCTATGATGAATTCTTTCTTTCTTGTGCCAGAAAGATTCGTTGTGTCCTCCAAGCTGGAAGTTGAAGGACTTGCTGGCCTGCCATTTCTTCTAAATCTTCCCCAACAGCTTTGCAAGATTTCTCTGCAACATTTTCTAAATCTTTGGCACCTGAGAAAAGGAAGGGAATGGAGTGAAACCCCTTTTCCAGACTCCACCTGCTCCACCTGCTCTGTGTCTGGGACAGAGGGAGCAGCTGGGCAAAGAGAGAAGCTCCTTCTGTGTAAATCTCTGAGGGTCTCCCTTCCCTCCCTTCCCCCTCTCCGTTTCCCCATCCCGGGGCAAAGGCTCCTGGACAAACCTTCCACCTCCCAAACAAGGAAAAGACATGGAGAAGCTCTTCAGAGCTACTTACGTCCTTGAAAACATCTTGGCTCTGCTCAGTGACAAGTGGCAGTTGGTGACCTTTAACCCTGGATGGATGACGTCCTACAGCCAATAGAATTCCCAGAGAGCGGAAGGCCTCCTTTGAGATCTACCAAAGGATCTGCTCCCCCTTTTCTGCATGCACTGTTGGCAGCCAAAGATCTTTAGGAACCTCCTAACAAATCTCTCCAGCTGCCTCTTTCTCGCCTTTTGCTCCAGAAGCCGAAGCTCTTTGTGTGTAGCCTGCCTTTTTCTACAGGAGCTCCATTAAGCTCTCTGACTAAGCAAAGCTCACCAAGGCAGCTTTTGGTCAACTTCCAGTCAAAATCAGTTGTGTTGCAACCTCTGTTTGTGTGTGTGTGTGTGTGTGTATGTGTGTGTGTGTGTATGTGTGTGTGAACTCTGCTGGGTCTAGAGCCAACTCCCTTTGTTCTATCTGCCTAGGTGTAGAAACCTTTTTCTGCATCCCAAACTATTTTTTTTTTCATTTTCTATTGTTTACATTAATAAACATTGTGTTGTCTGAGTTACTTTATTTCCTTAGCCATACAAATTACATTCTTATTCTCAATCCCTTTTTCCAACCACTGGTAGAATGAGTTCCATGTTTGGTAATATTTTGTATTTTCTTTCTGTTTAATCTTCAATATTAGTCTGTCCATTTCTGAACAATCAAGTATCTTCCTAATTATCTCTTCGTCTCCTGATATTTCTTCATTTTTCCAATATTTTTCCAATATAATCCTTGCTGCTGTTAATAATGCAATATTAAATATATATTTTGTTGATCAATTTTTCCTGATGTTATACCTAATAGAAAAAAAGTGCAGGTTTAAAATCTACATGTTTTCCTATCATCTTTTCTAGCCACTGATGTATTTTTGCCCCCAATTTTTTTGCTTTAACACAGGTCCAGCACATATGGTAATATGTGCCTGTTTTTTGGTTACATTTCCAACATTTGCTAGATATTTTTAAACATTTTAGCTAATTTAGCAGGTGGTAAATGCAATCTAGAAAAAAATTTGATATAAGTTTTCCTTATAAGAAGTTGCCATTGTTAATTGATAGTTTCTTTCGCAAAAGTTTTGCCATTTCTCTAATTCTATATTATAACTAAAGGTTTTTGCCCACTGTATCATTGTGCCTTTTACTTGTTCATCCTCCATTTTCCAATTTAGTAAAAAAAATTAGATATTTTCTTAATTAGTTTTTCATCAAAATTCAACAATATCTGATGGAAAGCTGTCTGTCCTTTATAAAAGCCATACATTTTCATGTCTTTATCATATCTAGATTGTATTTGCAATTTAGGCCACCATGATAATTTAATACCCTGGACTTCAAGTTCTTGCTTAGATTTTAATTTCCCTTCAGTGTCAAAATGTCTTTCTATGTCACAATTTTTTTTTTTCAAATGCTTCCATTGTTGAGAGCCATTCAGGGATTTTCAAATCGATCTTAGCTTTTCTTTTTTCCCATACAAGTAATAGTGAATATCTTATATAGTACTTTTGAAAGTATCTGTGAATTTTATTCTTCTCATCCCATAAGAAAGCATGCCATCCCAGTAGTAGATCATGTCCTTCTAAATATAATAGTCTCTTGTGTCTGGGGGTTATCCATTCTTTTAGCCATGTTATAACACAAGCTTTGTAATATAAAAGCCAATCTGGTAGTCCAAATCCTCCATTTTCTTGTAACATTTCAATTGAATTCTAGCTTTTATCCCTTGCCAAATAAATTTCAAAATCAATGTATTCAAATCATCAAAGAATTTATTTTCAAGTTTTATAAGTACTGTTTTGAACAGGAACAGCAGTTTTCATTTTTGCAGTAGCAATCCTTCCCAACATTGATAGATGTCGATTTTTCTATTTTTCCAAATCTAATTTTATTTGGGGAAATAATTTTATATAATTATCTTCTTTTATCGTTGCACCTCTTACTTTTAAATATATTCCCACATATTTAACTTCCTTAACTATTTGAAAGTCCGTTTTTTCTTCCAGTTGTTCTTTTTGTTTCTGTGTGAGATTTTTGACTATAATTTTAGGTTTTTTTCCTCTGTTTATCTTCAGTCCTGCTACTTCTCCAAACTCCTCTATCTTTCTTCTGTAATGAATACCAAATCATCTGTGAATGCTCGTAGTTTACAACTTCCTTATCTCCATTCCTTTAATTTCTGGATCTTGCCTAGTTTCTCTAGTGTGCAATGCCCTATAATGTCGTTTTGAAGGTAGAAGTTGAAACAATGGATGCCCAGGATGTGAGGGGTCTGTAGATATTTTCACAGTCCTCTTTTTGACTCGTACAGTATACAAGTCCTCAATGGAAGGCAGGTTGATACCGATTGTTTTTTCTAAGTTCTAACTATCCTTTGAAGCCTGTGTCTGTCTTGTTGGGTTGCAGAACCAAACCAGACAGTTATAGAGGTACAGATGTTCTACAGGATACTTCCTCTGTAGAACTATATCAGCAGCTGCTTGGGCAGTCTAAGCTTTCTGAGTTGGCGCAGAAAGAACATCTTTGTTGTGCTTTTTTGATGACGTTTGTGATGTTAGGTGTCCATTTTAAATCTTGAGATATGATAGAACCTAGAAACTTGATACCTACTGTTGATTCTGTGTTTCCTGGTATTGTAAGAAGTGGTAGTATAGGAGGGTTAATAATAAATCTAAAGTATTCTTTAGGTTTATTACGATCTTATTATTTGGGGGGATAGATATATCATAGAAAGTTTTTAAAACAAAGAAACAAATGTTTGTTCTTTTGGTGCTTTGCAACTTCTCATAAAACATTCCTGGCAGGGGTGAAATCCAGCAGGTTCTGACAGGTTCTGGAGAACCGGTAGTGGAAATGTTGAATAGTTTGGAGAACTGGCAAATACCACCTCTGGCTGGCCCCAGAGTGGGATGGGAATGGAGATTTTGTAATATCCTTCCCCCAGGAGTGGGGAGGGAATGGGGATTTTGCAGTATCCTTCCCCTGGAGTGGGGTAGGAATGGAAATTTTGCAGCATGCTTCCCCTGGAGTCGGGTGGAAATAGAGATTTTGCAGTAGCCTTCCCCTGCCACACCCACCAAGCCAAGCCCACCAAGCCACGCCACAGAACCGGTAGTAAAAACAATTGAATTTCACCACTGATCCATGGACGTATTTTTCCTGACTCTTTAAAACTTCAGTTCAGTTTTATGCAAAGTTTTGATGGACAGAAGGTCCCATAGATGGATGAAATAAAGGATTTTCTACAAAAGACAGACTTATATTATAGATTTATTTATATTTTCAAATCAGATAACCAAACAAGTACAGATTTTAAAAAATAATGAAATAAAGAAAATGACAGAATCGTTAGGAAAACAAGTAAGGAAAAATATTCAAAGTATACTTATTTATTTATCCAATTTGAACAGGGGCCCATGTCAAACAAGGGACAATGGGTAGCAAACAACCATAAAATCAATTATACAATTAACAACAGAATATGACAAGTGAAATAAAGACAGAAACATATACATACAGGTACATAAACATAAACATACATTCTGTTTATGGGACATTTATATGCCACCCACTTAAGGAAACATAAGATAAAGAAGATAGAAATTCAGTCAAAAGGGCTACCTTCAGACTCTCAAGGTTCTGTTAATGTAGCCTTAAAATAAGGTAGAATCAGCACCTCCACGTTTCCTGTCTGTTTACCTGGGCGGCCACACACAACCACACACACACATACACACACACAGTTCCACCAACTTGCAGACATTGGGTAAGGCCTCCAAGGGAACCAGACAGGAAAGATGATTGAATGTGCTGATTTGACCTTATTGTAAGGCTACATTAACAGAATCTTGAAAGTCTGAAGGTAGCACCTTTGATTAAACTTCTGTCTTCTTGGCCTTGTATTTGCCTTCAATGGTGGCATATAACTGGAGACATATAAGTGTCCCATAGACACAAGAAAAAACTACGTCATTAAAAACTCAAGTCCATCCATCTGTGTTTCGTTGTTCTTCTATCCTGGGGAGAAGTTGATCCAGCCGGGTGATGGTCCAAGCAAGCAGGTCAGTTCCAGGAACCGCGTGGAATTCTGTCCAAGCTGCTACACAGCCTAAGAAGAGACAAATCACAGGGCAGAAAGCAGAATCAAGCATAGGCTTGAGAGAAGAAAAACCCACATTTGCAGAAACTGAACCATCTCTTAGTCCAACCCTCCACACTACCAACCTGCTGCAGCATATTAAAAACAATTATGGTGGCTCCACAACCTATTCAGCCCCAGTGCCATCTTCCAAACCGCAAGGGGAACTTCAGCAGTAGGGAGTTCTGGTCTTCCAGTGATCTAGAAACACAGATACCAACAGTTGTTATACAGTCAGAAGTTATAACAGGTCAAATTCAACTATTCTATATAACTTATCCAATTTATAGAAGGAAGAAAGAAAGGGCCATTTCCTCATCTGGAGTAGCTTATCTTCATTCGTTCTTGAACATAGGTGGAGCCTCATCAACGGCGGAGGGTGGAGGTCACAGCTCCTCTACTTCTAGGTCACCTGCATGGAAATAAAAAGTGAGAAAAATGGAAAGAAAGAGATATTGAAATTTGATCTGTTTCCTACCCAGGTGGAAAACATATACAGGTTTTCCATCTATGGGAGTTGTCCTCAACTTATGACAACAAGGGGGCTCAAACACTGCATGATCGGTCATTACGCTTTTAAATCAAGTCGCCACCTGACTGAATTCAATTTTACAATCCTTTTTAAAGCAGTTATTACCTGAATCACATGGTGGTAAAACCAAAAGCAGATTATCCAGTGGCTGGTTCCCCTCCCCCCCCTTTTTTTGCCTTGAAACAATGAAAATATCTCAAACTGTAATCATGTAACCATTGGATTCTGCAAAGGATTGTAAATTTGAGCTTGTTGCCAACTACCCCAAATGTGATGACATTAGTGTACGGTTGATGTGACTGTCGTAACTAAGAAGACAGGTCATAAGTAACCCTCCCCCCTCCCCTTAGTGTTCTCTATAAAGTTACCTTCATTGATGTTTTCGTAGGTGGTTCCAGCCTGCCAGATTTCCCTGGGAACATCAGGGAAAGCCTGCTGGACTTGCTCGAGCTGTAAGAAAAAGAAATCCCTCACACTGTGGCTAAGGTTCTTGGAGAGTAATTCTCCTTCCCTTGGCCCATCCCTCACGTATTACTAGCCAGACATCCTTCCCAGAATTTCCTCGTGGAATGAGAGGAAAAAGACCAACCCCCCTGCACTCTCTTTAGCCCCAAGAGGGAGGTTATTTGAGGGTGGGGTCCCAGAGGATTCAAAGGGGATTCAAAGGCTACAAATCATGTTTTGTTACGTACATCGATGTTGAGTTGATGGTTCCCACAGTAGAGGAGCTGGTTCAGCGCCGGCAAGAAAAGTTTCCCACGTGGGTCCAACTGCTGTGGAATTGACAAAGAAAAGACATGCTTTCTCATTTCTGAGAATCCAGAATCTCGCTGCCAAAACACACTTTATGATGTGATAGTGTTCCTTTGAGCTGCCATGGGATTTCTGGAACCTTACCTTCAGAATGAAAATAAGCTGTTCTGTGGTGGGAGACTGTCGGAGTAGGCTCCTCATTGTTAGGCCAAAGGCCTCCTCCAACAACTTCTTCTCCACCTGAAAGGAAACATAAGAGATGGGGCTATTTCTTTTGGAGAACATTTCCCATCCATGGAAACACCAGAAAGGAAATCCCAGAAATGTTGGTTAAAGTGGTACCTCAGAAAGCTCTTTGTCCTCTGTCTCCAGGGTAGCCGTCCAGTAGAACATGGAGAGGTCGATCAGCATGGCCTCGATTGGTTCGTCCCCTTCTGGTGTGATCTTGCTGTAGGATGAGATGAAGGAAGAGCCATCAGTGTCCATATTATTGAGCAAGCCTCCCTTTCATTTTTCCCATATGAATAGGATAAGCTGGCTCAACTGAATAGCCTTCCTCTTCTTACTGACCGAGTACCCCAAACAGACTTTCCTCACCCACTATAAAAGAAACAAAAGACTGACCTGAGATTGTACATTTCCAGCAAGGCAGCTAATCCCGTCACGAAGGTGTGGTCCTGCAAGAGAGCCTGCCAGGAAACAAAAGAGAAGAAAATCAGAAAAGTCAAACTCAACCAAGTTGCACTGAGGACCTGGATTAGATGATGCTCCTGGGCAACTGAAAAGAATCCGGCTGTCAGTCAGGGCAGCTGACTCTCCAGAGTCCCCAGTGCTCTTCCTTTTCCAAGGAAAGCTTGAATCCTTCTGAGACTCTGTCCATCCTAAGGAACCTTTTGCCCCACACTGAGATTGGGCAAAAAAGGCTGGGATTAAAATCCAGAGCAAAGCCCAGCGCAAGAAACCTCTACTTCCAAAGGGTACCTACTCTTTGCTGTGTCTCTCTCCTCCTCTCAGAGACCACTTGCTGCAAATATTGATTCATCATTTGGTCTCTTCTTATGCAGGCCAGCTCTGTTTTTGCTGCTTGGGGAAGGTCCAGCCTCTCGAAGAGGATCTTCTCTTTCCCTCGGCTGTCTTTTGGAGGGAAATCTGGGAAAGGAGACACAGAGGGTGGAATCATAGCAAAGTTCTAGATTTCCTCCAGATGAAGAAAAGACACTAAAACCAGCCCTTTGCAGCATCCTTCTCTCGGAGACCCAATTCAAAGGCTTTTGTGGCGATGTCTATTTTAGGGGAAAGACCAGTTGCATTCTCTATATCCTCCCTCCCCAGTTCCCAGTATATAGATAGGTTCCACTGAGCAACTGGGACGTTTCCCAGAAGAGTCTCATGGAAGCAGAACAACTTGTGGAAAGTTAATGTGGATTCAGAAGCTTCATGAGGAGGGGTGCTTAGAGGGCCAGGAGCAATTGGGTTCTGCCCAGCCCCCACGTGCAACCTGGAATATAGGAAGAGGCAGAACTGGCTTCTCTAGATGCCTACAGAGAGGAGTCCACTCCTAAAGGAGCTCCTTCCCTTTCCCTCTCCATCCCCTTCAACCCAAAGTGTGCACTCACCGTGCTGCTCCACTTTATGGAGCTCAATTTCTATGATGAATTCTTTCTTTCTTGTGCCAGAAAGATTTGTTGTGTCCTCCAAGCTGGAAGTTGAAGGACTTGCTGGCCTGCCATTTCTTCTAAATCTTCCCCAACAGCTTTGCAAGATTTCTCTGCAACATTTTCTAAATCTTTGGCACCTGAGAAAAGGAAGGGAATGGAGTGAAACCCCTTTTCCAGACTCCACCTGCTCCACCTGCTCTGTGTCTGGGACAGAGGGAGCAGCTGGGCAAAGAGAGAAGCTCCTTCTGTGTAAATCTCTGAGGGTCTCCCTTCCCTCCCTTCCCCCTCTCCGTTTCCCCATCCCGGGGCAAAGGCTCCTGGACAAACCTTCCACCTCCCAAACAAGGAAAAGACATGGAGAAGCTCTTCAGAGCTACTTACGTCCTTGAAAACATCTTGGCTCTGCTCAGTGACAAGTGGCAGTTGGTGACCTTTAACCCTGGATGGATGACGTCCTACAGCCAATAGAATTCCCAGAGAGCGGAAGGCCTCCTTTGAGATCTACCAAAGGATCTGCTCCCCCTTTTCTGCATGCACTCTTGGCAGCCAAAGATCTTTAGGAACCTCCTAACAAATCTCTCCAGCTGCCTCTTTCTCGCCTTTTGCTCCAGAAGCCGAAGCTCTTTGTGTGTAGCCTGCCTTTTTCTACAGGAGCTCCATTAAGCTCTCTGACTAAGCAAAGCTCACCAAGGCAGCTTTTGGTCAACTTCCAGTCAAAATCAGTTGTGTTGCAACCTCTGTTTGTGTGTGTGTGTGTGTGTGTATGTGTGTGTGTGTGTATGTGTGTGTGAACTCTGCTGGGTCTAGAGCCAACTCCCTTTGTTCTATCTGCCTAGGTGTAGAAACCTTTTTCTGCATCCCAAACTATTTTTTTTTCATTTTCTATTGTTTACATTAATAAACATTGTGTTGTCTGAGTTACTTTATTTCCTTAGCCATACAAATTACATTCTTATTCTCAATCCCTTTTTCCAACCACTGGTAGAATGAGTTCCATGTTTGGTAATATTTTGTATTTTCTTTCTGTTTAATCTTCAATATTAGTCTGTCCATTTCTGAACAATCAAGTATCTTCCTAATTATCTCTTCGTCTCCTGATATTTCTTCATTTTTCCAATATTTTTCCAATATAATCCTTGCTGCTGTTAATAATGCAATATTAAATATATATTTTGTTGATCAATTTTTCCTGATGTTATACCTAATAGAAAAAAAGTGCAGGTTTAAAATCTACATGTTTTCCTATCATCTTTTCTAGCCACTGATGTATTTTTGCCCCCAATTTTTTTGCTTTAACACAGGTCCAGCACATATGGTAATATGTGCCTGTTTTTTGGTTACATTTCCAACATTTGCTAGATATTTTTAAACATTTTAGCTAATTTAGCAGGTGGTAAATGCAATCTAGAAAAAAATTTGATATAAGTTTTCCTTATAAGAAGTTGCCATTGTTAATTGATAGTTTCTTTCGCAAAAGTTTTGCCATTTCTCTAATTCTATATTATAACTAAAGGTTTTTGCCCACTGTATCATTGTGCCTTTTACTTGTTCATCCTCCATTTTCCAATTTAGTAAAAAAAATTAGATATTTTCTTAATTAGTTTTTCATCAAAATTCAACAATATCTGATGGAAAGCTGTCTGTCCTTTATAAAAGCCATACATTTTCATGTCTTTATCATATCTAGATTGTATTTGCAATTTAGGCCACCATGATAATTTAATACCCTGGACTTCAAGTTCTTGCTTAGATTTTAATTTCCCTTCAGTGTCAAAAATGTCTTTCTATGTCACAATTTTTTTTTTTCAAATGCTTCCATTGTTGAGAGCCATTCAGGGATTTTCAAATCGATCTTAGCTTTTCTTTTTTCCCATACAAGTAATAGTGAATATCTTATATAGTACTTTTGAAAGTATCTGTGAATTTTATTCTTCTCATCCCATAAGAAAGCATGCCATCCCAGTAGTAGATCATGTCCTTCTAAATATAATAGTCTCTTGTGTCTGGGGGTTATCCATTCTTTTAGCCATGTTATAACACAAGCTTTGTAATATAAAAGCCAATCTGGTAGTCCAAATCCTCCATTTTCTTGTAACATTTCAATTGAATTCTAGCTTTTATCCCTTGCCAAATAAATTTCAAAATCAATGTATTCAAATCATCAAAGAATTTATTTTCAAGTTTTATAAGTACTGTTTTGAACAGGAACAGCAGTTTTCATTTTTGCAGTAGCAATCCTTCCCAACATTGATAGATGTCGATTTTTCTATTTTTCCAAATCTAATTTTATTTGGGGAAATAATTTTATATAATTATCTTCTTTTATCGTTGCACCTCTTACTTTTAAATATATTCCCACATATTTAACTTCCTTAACTATTTGAAAGTCCGTTTTTTCTTCCAGTTGTTCTTTTTGTTTCTGTGTGAGATTTTTGACTATAATTTTAGGTTTTTTTCCTCTGTTTATCTTCAGTCCTGCTACTTCTCCAAACTCCTCTATCTTTCTTCTGTAATGAATACCAAATCATCTGTGAATGCTCGTAGTTTACAACTTCCTTATCTCCATTCCTTTAATTTCTGGATCTTGCCTAGTTTCTCTAGTGTGCAATGCCCTATAATGTCGTTTTGAAGGTAGAAGTTGAAACAATGGATGCCCAGGATGTGAGGGGTCTGTAGATATTTTCACAGTCCTCTTTTTGACTCGTACAGTATACAAGTCCTCAATGGAAGGCAGGTTGATACCGATTGTTTTTTCTAAGTTCTAACTATCCTTTGAAGCCTGTGTCTGTCTTGTTGGGTTGCAGAACCAAACCAGACAGTTATAGAGGTACAGATGTTCTACAGGATACTTCCTCTGTAGAACTATATCAGCAGCTGCTTGGGCAGTCTAAGCTTTCTGAGTTGGCGCAGAAAGAACATCTTTGTTGTGCTTTTTTGATGACGTTTGTGATGTTAGGTGTCCATTTTAAATCTTGAGATATGATAGAACCTAGAAACTTGATACCTACTGTTGATTCTGTGTTTCCTGGTATTGTAAGAAGTGGTAGTATAGGAGGGTTAATAATAAATCTAAAGTATTCTTTAGGTTTATTACGATCTTATTATTTGGGGGGATAGATATATCATAGAAAGTTTTTAAAACAAAGAAACAAATGTTTGTTCTTTTGGTGCTTTGCAACTTCTCATAAAACATTCCTGGCAGGGGTGAAATCCAGCAGGTTCTGACAGGTTCTGGAGAACCGGTAGTGGAAATGTTGAATAGTTTGGAGAACTGGCAAATACCACCTCTGGCTGGCCCCAGAGTGGGATGGGAATGGAGATTTTGTAATATCCTTCCCCCAGGAGTGGGGAGGGAATGGGGATTTTGCAGTATCCTTCCCCTGGAGTGGGGTAGGAATGGAAATTTTGCAGCATGCTTCCCCTGGAGTCGGGTGGAAATAGAGATTTTGCAGTAGCCTTCCCCTGCCACACCCACCAAGCCAAGCCCACCAAGCCACGCCACAGAACCGGTAGTAAAAACAATTGAATTTCACCACTGATCCATGGACGTATTTTTCCTGACTCTTTAAAACTTCAGTTCAGTTTTATGCAAAGTTTTGATGGACAGAAGGTCCCATAGATGGATGAAATAAAGGATTTTCTACAAAAGACAGACTTATATTATAGATTTATTTATATTTTCAAATCAGATAACCAAACAAGTACAGATTTTAAAAAATAATGAAATAAAGAAAATGACAGAATCGTTAGGAAAACAAGTAAGGAAAAATATTCAAAGTATGCTTATTTATTTATCCAATTTGAACAGGGGCCCATGTCAAACAAGGGACAATGGGTAGCAAACAACCATAAAATCAATTATACAATTAACAACAGAATATGACAAGTGAAATAAAGACAGAAACATATACATACAGGTACATAAACATAAACATACATTCTGTTTATGGGACATTTATATGCCACCCACTTAAAGAAACATAAGATAAAGAAGATAGAAATTCAGTCAAAAGGGCTACCTTCAGACTCTCAAGGTTCTGTTAATGTAGCCTTAAAATAAGGTAGAATTAGCACCTCCACGTTTCCTGTCTGTTTACCTGGGCGGCCACACACAATCACACACACACATACACACACACAGTTCCACCAACTTGCAGACATTGGGTAAGGCCTCCAAGGGAACCAGACAGGAAAGATGATTGAATGTGCTGATTTGACCTTATTGTAAGGCTACATTAACAGAATCTTGAAAGTCTGAAGGTAGCACCTTTGATTAAACTTCTGTCTTCTTGGCCTTGCATTTGCCTTCAATGGTGGCATATAACTGGAGACATATAAGTGTCCCATAGACACAAGAAAAAACTACGTCATTAAAAACTCAAGTCCATCCATCTGTGTTTCGTTGTTCTTCTATCCTGGGGAGAAGTTGATCCAGCCGGGTGATGGTCCAAGCAAGCAGGTCAGTTCCAGGAACCGCGTGGAATTCTGTCCAAGCTGCTACACAGCCTAAGAAGAGACAAATCACAGGGCAGAAAGCAGAATCAAGCATAGGCTTGAGAGAAGAAAAACCCACATTTGCAGAAACTGAACCATCTCTTAGTCCAACCCTCCACACTACCAACCTGCTGCAGCATATTAAAAACAATTATGGTGGCTCCACAACCTATTCAGCCCCAGTGCCATCTTCAAAACCGCAAGGGGAACTTCAGCAGTAGGGAGTTCTGGTCTTCCAGTGATCTAGAAACACAGATACCAACAGTTGTTATACAGTCAGAAGTTATAACAGGTCAAATTCAACTATTCTATATAACTTATCCAATTTATAGAAGGAAGAAAGAAAGGGCCATTTCCTCATCTGGAGTAGCTTATCTTCATTCGTTCTTGAACATAGGTGGAGCCTCATCAACGGCGGAGGGTGGAGGTCACAGCTCCTCTACTTCTAGGTCACCTGCATGGAAATAAAAAGTGAGAAAAATGGAAAGAAAGAGATATTGAAATTTGATCTGTTTCCTACCCAGGTGGAAAACATATACAGGTTTTCCATCTATGGGAGTTGTCCTCAACTTATGACAACAAGGGGGCTCAAACACTGCATGATCGGTCATTACGCTTTTAAATCAAGTCGCCACCTGACTGAATTCAATTTTACAATCCTTTTTAAAGCAGTTATTACCTGAATCACATGGTGGTAAAACCAAAAGCAGATTATCCAGTGGCTGGTTCCCCTCCCCCCCCCTTTTTTTTGCCTTGAAACAATGAAAATATCTCAAACTGTAATCATGTAACCATTGGATTCTGCAAAGGATTGTAAATTTGAGCTTGTTGCCAACTACCCCAAATGTGATGACATTAGTGTACGGTTGATGTGACTGTCGTAACTAAGAAGACAGGTCATAAGTAACCCTCCCCCCTCCCCTTAGTGTTCTCTATAAAGTTACCTTCATTGATGTTTTCGTAGGTGGTTCCAGCCTGCCAGATTTCCCTGGGAACATCAGGGAAAGCCTGCTGGACTTGCTCGAGCTGTAAGAAAAAGAAATCCCTCACACTGTGGCTAAGGTTCTTGGAGAGTAATTCTCCTTCCCTTGGCCCATCCCTCACGTATTACTAGCCAGACATCCTTCCCAGAATTTCCTCGTGGAATGAGAGGAAAAAGACCAACCCCCCTGCACTCTCTTTAGCCCCAAGAGGGAGGTTATTTGAGGGTGGGGTCCCAGAGGATTGAAAGGGGATTCAAAGGCTACAAATCATGTTTTGTTACGTACATCGATGTTGAGTTGATGGTTCCCACAGTAGAGGAGCTGGTTCAGCGCCGGCAAGAAAAGTTTCCCACGTGGGTCCAACTGCTGTGGAATTGACAAAGAAAAGACATGCTTTCTCATTTCTGAGAATCCAGAATCTCGCTGCCAAAACACACTTTATGATGTGATAGTGTTCCTTTGAGCTGCCATGGGATTTCTGGAACCTTACCTTCAGAATGAAAATAAGCTGTTCTGTGGTGGGAGACTGTCGGAGTAGGCTCCTCATTGTTAGGCCAAAGGCCTCCTCCAACAACTTCTTCTCCACCTGAAAGGAAACATAAGAGATGGGGCTATTTCTTTTGGAGAACATTTCCCATCCATGGAAACACCAGAAAGGAAATCCCAGAAATGTTGGTTAAAGTGGTACCTCAGAAAGCTCTTTGTCCTCTGTCTCCAGGGTAGCCGTCCAGTAGAACATGGAGAGGTCGATCAGCATGGCCTCGATTGGTTCGTCCCCTTCTGGTGTGATCTTGCTGTAGGATGAGATGAAGGAAGAGCCATCAGTGTCCATATTATTGAGCAAGCCTCCCTTTCATTTTTCCCATATGAATAGGATAAGCTGGCTCAACTGAATAGCCTTCCTCTTCTTACTGACCGAGTACCCCAAACAGACTTTCCTCACCCACTATAAAAGAAACAAAAGACTGACCTGAGATTGTACATTTCCAGCAAGGCAGCTAATCCCGTCACGAAGGTGTGGTCCTGCAAGAGAGCCTGCCAGGAAACAAAAGAGAAGAAAATCAGAAAAGTCAAACTCAACCAAGTTGCACTGAGGACCTGGATTAGATGATGCTCCTGGGCAACTGAAAAGAATCCGGCTGTCAGTCAGGGCAGCTGACTCTCCAGAGTCCCCAGTGCTCTTCCTTTTCCAAGGAAAGCTTGAATCCTTCTGAGACTCTGTCCATCCTAAGGAACCTTTTGCCCCACACTGAGATTGGGCAAAAAAGGCTGGGATTAAAATCCAGAGCAAAGCCCAGCGCAAGAAACCTCTACTTCCAAAGGGTACCTACTCTTTGCTGTGTCTCTCTCCTCCTCTCAGAGACCACTTGCTGCAAATATTGATTCATCATTTGGTCTCTTCTTATGCAGGCCAGCTCTGTTTTTGCTGCTTGGGGAAGGTCCAGCCTCTCGAAGAGGATCTTCTCTTTCCCTCGGCTGTCTTTTGGAGGGAAATCTGGGAAAGGAGACACAGAGGGTGGAATCATAGCAAAGTTCTAGATTTCCTCCAGATGAAGAAAAGACACTAAAACCAGCCCTTTGCAGCATCCTTCTCTCGGAGACCCAATTCAAAGGCTTTTGTGGCGATGTCTATTTTAGGGGAAAGACCAGTTGCATTCTCTATATCCTCCCTCCCCAGTTCCCAGTATATAGATAGGTTCCACTGAGCAACTGGGACGTTTCCCAGAAGAGTCTCATGGAAGCAGAACAACTTGTGGAAAGTTAATGTGGATTCAGAAGCTTCATGAGGAGGGGTGCTTAGAGGGCCAGGAGCAATTGGGTTCTGCCCAGCCCCCACGTGCAACCTGGAATATAGGAAGAGGCAGAACTGGCTTCTCTAGATGCCTACAGAGAGGAGTCCACTCCTAAAGGAGCTCCTTCCCTTTCCCTCTCCATCCCCTTCAACCCAAAGTGTGCACTCACCGTGCTGCTCCACTTTATGGAGCTCAATTTCTATGATGAATTCTTTCTTTCTTGTGCCAGAAAGATTCGTTGTGTCCTCCAAGCTGGAAGTTGAAGGACTTGCTGGCCTGCCATTTCTTCTAAATCTTCCCCAACAGCTTTGCAAGATTTCTCTGCAACATTTTCTAAATCTTTGGCACCTGAGAAAAGGAAGGGAATGGAGTGAAACCCCTTTTCCAGACTCCACCTGCTCCACCTGCTCTGTGTCTGGGACAGAGGGAGCAGCTGGGCAAAGAGAGAAGCTCCTTCTGTGTAAATCTCTGAGGGTCTCCCTTCCCTCCCTTCCCCCTCTCCGTTTCCCCATCCCGGGGCAAAGGCTCCTGGACAAACCTTCCACCTCCCAAACAAGGAAAAGACATGGAGAAGCTCTTCAGAGCTACTTACGTCCTTGAAAACATCTTGGCTCTGCTCAGTGACAAGTGGCAGTTGGTGACCTTTAACCCTGGATGGATGACGTCCTACAGCCAATAGAATTCCCAGAGAGCGGAAGGCCTCCTTTGAGATCTACCAAAGGATCTGCTCCCCCTTTTCTGCATGCACTGTTGGCAGCCAAAGATCTTTAGGAACCTCCTAACAAATCTCTCCAGCTGCCTCTTTCTCGCCTTTTGCTCCAGAAGCCGAAGCTCTTTGTGTGTAGCCTGCCTTTTTCTACAGGAGCTCCATTAAGCTCTCTGACTAAGCAAAGCTCACCAAGGCAGCTTTTGGTCAACTTCCAGTCAAAATCAGTTGTGTTGCAACCTCTGTTTGTGTGTGTGTGTGTGTGTGTATGTGTGTGTGTGTGTATGTGTGTGTGAACTCTGCTGGGTCTAGAGCCAACTCCCTTTGTTCTATCTGCCTAGGTGTAGAAACCTTTTTCTGCATCCCAAACTATTTTTTTTTCATTTTCTATTGTTTACATTAATAAACATTGTGTTGTCTGAGTTACTTTATTTCCTTAGCCATACAAATTACATTCTTATTCTCAATCCCTTTTTCCAACCACTGGTAGAATGAGTTCCATGTTTGGTAATATTTTGTATTTTCTTTCTGTTTAATCTTCAATATTAGTCTGTCCATTTCTGAACAATCAAGTATCTTCCTAATTATCTCTTCGTCTCCTGATATTTCTTCATTTTTCCAATATTTTTCCAATATAATCCTTGCTGCTGTTAATAATGCAATATTAAATATATATTTTGTTGATCAATTTTTCCTGATGTTATACCTAATAGAAAAAAAGTGCAGGTTTAAAATCTACATGTTTTCCTATCATCTTTTCTAGCCACTGATGTATTTTTGCCCCCAATTTTTTTGCTTTAACACAGGTCCAGCACATATGGTAATATGTGCCTGTTTTTTGGTTACATTTCCAACATTTGCTAGATATTTTTAAACATTTTAGCTAATTTAGCAGGTGGTAAATGCAATCTAGAAAAAAATTTGATATAAGTTTTCCTTATAAGAAGTTGCCATTGTTAATTGATAGTTTCTTTCGCAAAAGTTTTGCCATTTCTCTAATTCTATATTATAACTAAAGGTTTTTGCCCACTGTATCATTGTGCCTTTTACTTGTTCATCCTCCATTTTCCAATTTAGTAAAAAAAATTAGATATTTTCTTAATTAGTTTTTCATCAAAATTCAACAATATCTGATGGAAAGCTGTCTGTCCTTTATAAAAGCCATACATTTTCATGTCTTTATCATATCTAGATTGTATTTGCAATTTAGGCCACCATGATAATTTAATACCCTGGACTTCAAGTTCTTGCTTAGATTTTAATTTCCCTTCAGTGTCAAAAATGTCTTTCTATGTCACAATTTTTTTTTTTCAAATGCTTCCATTGTTGAGAGCCATTCAGGGATTTTCAAATCGATCTTAGCTTTTCTTTTTTCCCATACAAGTAATAGTGAATATCTTATATAGTACTTTTGAAAGTATCTGTGAATTTTATTCTTCTCATCCCATAAGAAAGCATGCCATCCCAGTAGTAGATCATGTCCTTCTAAATATAATAGTCTCTTGTGTCTGGGGGTTATCCATTCTTTTAGCCATGTTATAACACAAGCTTTGTAATATAAAAGCCAATCTGGTAGTCCAAATCCTCCATTTTCTTGTAACATTTCAATTGAATTCTAGCTTTTATCCCTTGCCAAATAAATTTCAAAATCAATGTATTCAAATCATCAAAGAATTTATTTTCAAGTTTTATAAGTACTGTTTTGAACAGGAACAGCAGTTTTCATTTTTGCAGTAGCAATCCTTCCCAACATTGATAGATGTCGATTTTTCTATTTTTCCAAATCTAATTTTATTTGGGGAAATAATTTTATATAATTATCTTCTTTTATCGTTGCACCTCTTACTTTTAAATATATTCCCACATATTTAACTTCCTTAACTATTTGAAAGTCCGTTTTTTCTTCCAGTTGTTCTTTTTGTTTCTGTGTGAGATTTTTGACTATAATTTTAGGTTTTTTTCCTCTGTTTATCTTCAGTCCTGCTACTTCTCCAAACTCCTCTATCTTTCTTCTGTAATGAATACCAAATCATCTGTGAATGCTCGTAGTTTACAACTTCCTTATCTCCATTCCTTTAATTTCTGGATCTTGCCTAGTTTCTCTAGTGTGCAATGCCCTATAATGTCGTTTTGAAGGTAGAAGTTGAAACAATGGATGCCCAGGATGTGAGGGGTCTGTAGATATTTTCACAGTCCTCTTTTTGACTCGTACAGTATACAAGTCCTCAATGGAAGGCAGGTTGATACCGATTGTTTTTTCTAAGTTCTAACTATCCTTTGAAGCCTGTGTCTGTCTTGTTGGGTTGCAGAACCAAACCAGACAGTTATAGAGGTACAGATGTTCTACAGGATACT
Source organism: Masticophis lateralis (assembly GCA_030761175.1). NCBI lineage: Eukaryota > Metazoa > Chordata > Lepidosauria > Squamata > Colubridae > Masticophis > Masticophis lateralis. The sequence continues at coordinate 77,862,030 of JAUDYJ010000006.1, read as the reverse complement.
TCCTCTGTAGAACTATATCAGCAGCTGCTTGGGCAGTCTAAGCTTTCTGAGTTGGCGCAGAAAGAACATCTTTGTTGTGCTTTTTTGATGACGTTTGTGATGTTAGGTGTCCATTTTAAATCTTGAGATATGATAGAACCTAGAAACTTGATACCTACTGTTGATTCTGTGTTTCCTGGTATTGTAAGAAGTGGTAGTATAGGAGGGTTAATAATAAATCTAAAGTATTCTTTAGGTTTATTACGATCTTATTATTTGGGGGGATAGATATATCATAGAAAGTTTTTAAAACAAAGAAACAAATGTTTGTTCTTTTGGTGCTTTGCAACTTCTCATAAAACATTCCTGGCAGGGGTGAAATCCAGCAGGTTCTGACAGGTTCTGGAGAACCGGTAGTGGAAATGTTGAATAGTTTGGAGAACTGGCAAATACCACCTCTGGCTGGCCCCAGAGTGGGATGGGAATGGAGATTTTGTAATATCCTTCCCCCAGGAGTGGGGAGGGAATGGGGATTTTGCAGTATCCTTCCCCTGGAGTGGGGTAGGAATGGAAATTTTGCAGCATGCTTCCCCTGGAGTCGGGTGGAAATAGAGATTTTGCAGTAGCCTTCCCCTGCCACACCCACCAAGCCAAGCCCACCAAGCCACGCCACAGAACCGGTAGTAAAAACAATTGAATTTCACCACTGATCCATGGACGTATTTTTCCTGACTCTTTAAAACTTCAGTTCAGTTTTATGCAAAGTTTTGATGGACAGAAGGTCCCATAGATGGATGAAATAAAGGATTTTCTACAAAAGACAGACTTATATTATAGATTTATTTATATTTTCAAATCAGATAACCAAACAAGTACAGATTTTAAAAAATAATGAAATAAAGAAAATGACAGAATCGTTAGGAAAACAAGTAAGGAAAAATATTCAAAGTATACTTATTTATTTATCCAATTTGAACAGGGGCCCATGTCAAACAAGGGACAATGGGTAGCAAACAACCATAAAATCAATTATACAATTAACAACAGAATATGACAAGTGAAATAAAGACAGAAACATATACATACAGGTACATAAACATAAACATACATTCTGTTTATGGGACATTTATATGCCACCCACTTAAGGAAACATAAGATAAAGAAGATAGAAATTCAGTCAAAAGGGCTACCTTCAGACTCTCAAGGTTCTGTTAATGTAGCCTTAAAATAAGGTAGAATCAGCACCTCCACGTTTCCTGTCTGTTTACCTGGGCGGCCACACACAACCACACACACACATACACACACACAGTTCCACCAACTTGCAGACATTGGGTAAGGCCTCCAAGGGAACCAGACAGGAAAGATGATTGAATGTGCTGATTTGACCTTATTGTAAGGCTACATTAACAGAATCTTGAAAGTCTGAAGGTAGCACCTTTGATTAAACTTCTGTCTTCTTGGCCTTGTATTTGCCTTCAATGGTGGCATATAACTGGAGACATATAAGTGTCCCATAGACACAAGAAAAAACTACGTCATTAAAAACTCAAGTCCATCCATCTGTGTTTCGTTGTTCTTCTATCCTGGGGAGAAGTTGATCCAGCCGGGTGATGGTCCAAGCAAGCAGGTCAGTTCCAGGAACCGCGTGGAATTCTGTCCAAGCTGCTACACAGCCTAAGAAGAGACAAATCACAGGGCAGAAAGCAGAATCAAGCATAGGCTTGAGAGAAGAAAAACCCACATTTGCAGAAACTGAACCATCTCTTAGTCCAACCCTCCACACTACCAACCTGCTGCAGCATATTAAAAACAATTATGGTGGCTCCACAACCTATTCAGCCCCAGTGCCATCTTCCAAACCGCAAGGGGAACTTCAGCAGTAGGGAGTTCTGGTCTTCCAGTGATCTAGAAACACAGATACCAACAGTTGTTATACAGTCAGAAGTTATAACAGGTCAAATTCAACTATTCTATATAACTTATCCAATTTATAGAAGGAAGAAAGAAAGGGCCATTTCCTCATCTGGAGTAGCTTATCTTCATTCGTTCTTGAACATAGGTGGAGCCTCATCAACGGCGGAGGGTGGAGGTCACAGCTCCTCTACTTCTAGGTCACCTGCATGGAAATAAAAAGTGAGAAAAATGGAAAGAAAGAGATATTGAAATTTGATCTGTTTCCTACCCAGGTGGAAAACATATACAGGTTTTCCATCTATGGGAGTTGTCCTCAACTTATGACAACAAGGGGGCTCAAACACTGCATGATCGGTCATTACGCTTTTAAATCAAGTCGCCACATGACTGAATTCAATTTTACAATCCTTTTTAAAGCAGTTATTACCTGAATCACATGGTGGTAAAACCAAAAGCAGATTATCCAGTGGCTGGTTCCCCTCCCCCCCCTTTTTTTGCCTTGAAACAATGAAAATATCTCAAACTGTAATCATGTAACCATTGGATTCTGCAAAGGATTGTAAATTTGAGCTTGTTGCCAACTACCCCAAATGTGATGACATTAGTGTACGGTTGATGTGACTGTCGTAACTAAGAAGACAGGTCATAAGTAACCCTCCCCCCTCCCCTTAGTGTTCTCTATAAAGTTACCTTCATTGATGTTTTCGTAGGTGGTTCCAGCCTGCCAGATTTCCCTGGGAACATCAGGGAAAGCCTGCTGGACTTGCTCGAGCTGTAAGAAAAAGAAATCCCTCACACTGTGGCTAAGGTTCTTGGAGAGTAATTCTCCTTCCCTTGGCCCATCCCTCACGTATTACTAGCCAGACATCCTTCCCAGAATTTCCTCGTGGAATGAGAGGAAAAAGACCAACCCCCCTGCACTCTCTTTAGCCCCAAGAGGGAGGTTATTTGAGGGTGGGGTCCCAGAGGATTCAAAGGGGATTCAAAGGCTACAAATCATGTTTTGTTACGTACATCGATGTTGAGTTGATGGTTCCCACAGTAGAGGAGCTGGTTCAGCGCCGGCAAGAAAAGTTTCCCACGTGGGTCCAACTGCTGTGGAATTGACAAAGAAAAGACATGCTTTCTCATTTCTGAGAATCCAGAATCTCGCTGCCAAAACACACTTTATGATGTGATAGTGTTCCTTTGAGCTGCCATGGGATTTCTGGAACCTTACCTTCAGAATGAAAATAAGCTGTTCTGTGGTGGGAGACTGTCGGAGTAGGCTCCTCATTGTTAGGCCAAAGGCCTCCTCCAACAACTTCTTCTCCACCTGAAAGGAAACATAAGAGATGGGGCTATTTCTTTTGGAGAACATTTCCCATCCATGGAAACACCAGAAAGGAAATCCCAGAAATGTTGGTTAAAGTGGTACCTCAGAAAGCTCTTCGTCCTCTGTCTCCAGGGTAGCCGTCCAGTAGAACATGGAGAGGTCGATCAGCATGGCCTCGATTGGTTCGTCCCCTTCTGGTGTGATCTTGCTGTAGGATGAGATGAAGGAAGAGCCATCAGTGCCCATATTATTGAGCAAGCCTCCCTTTCATTTTTCCCATATGAATAGGATAAGCTGGCTCAACTGAATAGCCTTCCTCTTCTTACTGACCGAGTACCCCAAACAGACTTTCCTCACCCACTATAAAAGAAACAAAAGACTGACCTGAGATTGTACATTTCCAGCAAGGCAGCTAATCCCGTCACGAAGGTGTGGTCCTGCAAGAGAGCCTGCCAGGAAACAAAAGAGAAGAAAATCAGAAAAGTCAAACTCAACCAAGTTGCACTGAGGACCTGGATTAGATGATGCTCCTGGGCAACTGAAAAGAATCCGGCTGTCAGTCAGGGCAGCTGACTCTCCAGAGTCCCCAGTGCTCTTCCTTTTCCAAGGAAAGCTTGAATCCTTCTGAGACTCTGTCCATCCTAAGGAACCTTTTGCCCCACACTGAGATTGGGCAAAAAAGGCTGGGATTAAAATCCAGAGCAAAGCCCAGCGCAAGAAACCTCTACTTCCAAAGGGTACCTACTCTTTGCTGTGTCTCTCTCCTCCTCTCAGAGACCACTTGCTGCAAATATTGATTCATCATTTGGTCTCTTCTTATGCAGGCCAGCTCTGTTTTTGCTGCTTGGGGAAGGTCCAGCCTCTCGAAGAGGATCTTCTCTTTCCCTCGGCTGTCTTTTGGAGGGAAATCTGGGAAAGGAGACACAGAGGGTGGAATCATAGCAAAGTTCTAGATTTCCTCCAGATGAAGAAAAGACACTAAAACCAGCCCTTTGCAGCATCCTTCTCTCGGAGACCCAATTCAAAGGCTTTTGTGGCGATGTCTATTTTAGGGGAAAGACCAGTTGCATTCTCTATATCCTCCCTCCCCAGTTCCCAGTATATAGATAGGTTCCACTGAGCAACTGGGACGTTTCCCAGAAGAGTCTCATGGAAGCAGAACAACTTGTGGAAAGTTAATGTGGATTCAGAAGCTTCATGAGGAGGGGTGCTTAGAGGGCCAGGAGCAATTGGGTTCTGCCCAGCCCCCACGTGCAACCTGGAATATAGGAAGAGGCAGAACTGGCTTCTCTAGATGCCTACAGAGAAGAGTCCACTCCTCAAGGAGCTCCTTCCCTTTCCCTCTCCATCCCCTTCAACCCAAAGTGTGCACTCACCGTGCTGCTCCACTTTATGGAGCTCAATTTCTATGATGAATTCTTTCTTTCTTGTGCCAGAAAGATTCGTTGTGTCCTCCAAGCTGGAAGTTGAAGGACTTGCTGGCCTGCCATTTCTTCTAAATCTTCCCCAACAGCTTTGCAAGATTTCTCTGCAACACTTTCTAAATCTTTGGCACCTGAGAAAAGGAAGGGAATGGAGTGAAACCCCTTTTCCAGACTCCACCTGCTCCACCTGCTCTGTGTCTGGGACAGAGGGAGCAGCTGGGCAAAGAGAGAAGCTCCTTCTGTGTAAATCTCTGAGGGTCTCCCTTCCCTCCCTTCCCCCTCTCCGTTTCCCCATCCCAGGGCAAAGGCTCCTGGACAAACCTTCCACCTCCCAAACAAGGAAAAGACATGGAGAAGCTCTTCAGAGCTACTTACGTCCTTGAAAACATCTTGGCTCTGCTCAGTGACAAGTGGCAGTTGGTGACCTTTAACCCTGGATGGATGACGTCCTACAGCCAATAGAATTCCCAGAGAGCGGAAGGCCTCCTTTGGGATCTACCAAAGGATCTGCTCCCCCTTTTATGCATGCACTGTTGGCAGCCAAAGATCTTTAGGAACCTCCTAACAAATCTCTCCAGCTGCCTCTTTCTCGCCTTTTGCTCCAGAAGCCGAAGCTCTTTGTGTGTAGCCTGCCTTTTTCTACAGGAGCTCCATTAAGCTCTCTGACTAAGCAAAGCTCACCAAGGCAGCTTTTGGTCAACTTCCAGTCAAAATCAGTTGTGTTGCAACCTCTGTTTGTGTGTATGTGTGTGTGTGTGTGTGTGTGTATGTGTGTGTGAACTCTGCTGGGTCTAGAGCCAACTCCCTTTGTTCTATCTGCCTAGGTGTAGAAACCTTTTTCTGCATCCCAAACTATTTTTTTTTTCATTTTCTATTGTTTACATTAATAAACATTGTGTTGTCTGAGTTACTTTATTTCCTTAGCCATACAAATTACATTCTTATTCTCAATCCCTTTTTCCAACCACTGGTAGAATGAGTTCCATGTTTGGTAATATTTTGTATTTTCTTTTTGTTTAATCTTCAATATTAGTCTGTCCATTTCTGAACAATCAAGTATCTTCCTAATTATCTCTTCGTCTCCTGATATTTCTTCATTTTTCCAATATTTTTCCAATATAATCCTTGCTGCTGTTAATAATGCAATATTAAATATATATTTTGTTGATCAATTTTTCCTGATGTTATACCTAATAGAAAAAAAGTGCAGGTTTAAAATCTACATGTTTTCCTATCATCTTTTCTAGCCACTGATGTATTTTTGCCCCCAATTTTTTTGCTTTAACACAGGTCCAGCACATATGGTAATATGTGCCTGTTTTTTGGTTACATTTCCAACATTTGCTAGATATTTTTAAACATTTTAGCTAATTTAGCAGGTGGTAAATGCAATCTAGAAAAAAATTTGATATAAGTTTTCCTTATAAGAAGTTGCCATTGTTAATTGATAGTTTCTTTCGCAAAAGTTTTGCCATTTCTCTAATTCTATATTATAACTAAAGGTTTTTGCCCACTGTATCATTGTGCCTTTTACTTGTTCATCCTCCATTTTCCAATTTAGTAAAAAAAATTAGATATTTTCTTAATTAGTTTTTCATCAAAATTCAACAATATCTGATGGAAAGCTGTCTGTCCTTTATAAAAGCCATACATTTTCATGTCTTTATCATATCTAGATTGTATTTGCAATTTAGGCCACCATGATAATTTAATACCCTGGACTTCAAGTTCTTGCTTAGATTTTAATTTCCCTTCAGTGTCAAAAATGTCTTTCTATGTCACAATTTTTTTTTTCAAATGCTTCCATTGTTGAGAGCCATTCAGGGATTTTCAAATCGATCTTAGCTTTTCTTTTTTCCCATACAAGTAATAGTGAATATCTTATATAGTACTTTTGAAAGTATCTGTGAATTTTATTCTTCTCATCCCATAAGAAAGCATGCCATCCCAGTAGTAGATCATGTCCTTCTAAATATAATAGTCTCTTGTGTCTGGGGGTTATCCATTCTTTTAGCCATGTTATAACACAAGCTTTGTAATATAAAAGCCAATCTGGTAGTCCAAATCCTCCATTTTCTTGTAACATTTCAATTGAATTCTAGCTTTTATCCCTTGCCAAATAAATTTCAAAATCAATGTATTCAAATCATCAAAGAATTTATTTTCAAGTTTTATAAGTACTGTTTTGAACAGGAACAGCAGTTTTCATTTTTGCAGTAGCAATCCTTCCCAACATTGATAGATGTCGATTTTTCTATTTTTCCAAATCTAATTTTATTTGGGGAAATAATTTTATATAATTATCTTCTTTTATCGTTGCACCTCTTACTTTTAAATATATTCCCACATATTTAACTTCCTTAACTATTTGAAAGTCCGTTTTTTCTTCCAGTTGTTCTTTTTGTTTCTGTGTGAGATTTTTGACTATAATTTTAGGTTTTTTTCCTCTGTTTATCTTCAGTCCTGCTACTTCTCCAAACTCCTCTATCTTTCTTCTGTAATGAATACCAAATCATCTGTGAATGCTCGTAGTTTACAACTTCCTTATCTCCATTCCTTTAATTTCTGGATCTTGCCTAGTTTCTCTAGTGTGCAATGCCCTATAATGTCGTTTTGAAGGTAGAAGTTGAAACAATGGATGCCCAGGATGTGAGGGGTCTGTAGATATTTTCACAGTCCTCTTTTTGACTCGTACAGTATACAAGTCCTCAATGGAAGGCAGGTTGATACCGATTGTTTTTTCTAAGTTCTAACTATCCTTTGAAGCCTGTGTCTGTCTTGTTGGGTTGCAGAACCAAACCAGACAGTTATAGAGGTACAGATGTTCTACAGGATACTTCCTCTGTAGAACTATATCAGCAGCTGCTTGGGCAGTCTAAGCTTTCTGAGTTGGCGCAGAAAGAACATCTTTGTTGTGCTTTTTTGATGACGTTTGTGATGTTAGGTGTCCATTTTAAATCTTGAGATATGATAGAACCTAGAAACTTGATACCTACTGTTGATTCTGTGTTTCCTGGTATTGTAAGAAGTGGTAGTATAGGAGGGTTAATAATAAATCTAAAGTATTCTTTAGGTTTATTACGATCTTATTATTTGGGGGGATAGATATATCATAGAAAGTTTTTAAAACAAAGAAACAAATGTTTGTTCTTTTGGTGCTTTGCAACTTCTCATAAAACATTCCTGGCAGGGGTGAAATCAAGCAGGTTCTGACAGGTTCTGGAGAACCGGTAGTGGAAATGTTGAATAGTTTGGAGAACTGGCAAATACCACCTCTGGCTGGCCCCAGAGTGGGATGGGAATGGAGATTTTGTAATATCCTTCCCCCAGGAGTGGGGAGGGAATGGGGATTTTGCAGTATCCTTCCCCTGGAGTGGGGTAGGAATGGAAATTTTGCAGCATGCTTCCCCTGGAGTCGGGTGGAAATAGAGATTTTGCAGTAGCCTTCCCCTGCCACACCCACCAAGCCAAGCCCACCAAGCCACGCCACAGAACCGGTAGTAAAAACAATTGAATTTCACCACTGATCCATGGACGTATTTTTCCTGACTCTTTAAAACTTCAGTTCAGTTTTATGCAAAGTTTTGATGGACAGAAGGTCCCATAGATGGATGAAATAAAGGATTTTCTACAAAAGACAGACTTATATTATAGATTTATTTATATTTTCAAATCAGATAACCAAACAAGTACAGATTTTAAAAAATAATGAAATAAAGAAAATGACAGAATCGTTAGGAAAACAAGTAAGGAAAAATATTCAAAGTATACTTATTTATTTATCCAATTTGAACAGGGGCCCATGTCAAACAAGGGACAATGGGTAGCAAACAACCATAAAATCAATTATACAATTAACAACAGAATATGACAAGTGAAATAAAGACAGAAACATATACATACAGGTACATAAACATAAACATACATTCTGTTCATGGGACTTTTATATGCCACCCACTTAAGGAAACATAAGATAAAGAAGATAGAAATTCAGTCACAAGGGCTACCTTCAGACTCTCAAGGTTCTGTTAATGTAGCCTTAAAATAAGGTAGAATCAGCACCTCCACGTTTCCTGTCTGTTTACCTGGGCGGCCACACACAACCACACACACACATACACACACACAGTTCCACCAACTTGCAGACATTGGGTAAGGCCTCCAAGGGAACCAGACAGGAAAGATGATTGAATGTGCTGATTTGACCTTATTGTAAGGCTACATTAACAGAATCTTGAAAGTCTGAAGGTAGCACCTTTGATTAAACTTCTGTCTTCTTGGCCTTGTATTTGCCTTCAATGGTGGCATATAACTGGAGACATATAAGTGTCCCATAGACACAAGAAAAAACTACGTCATTAAAAACTCAAGTCCATCCATCTGTGTTTCGTTGTTCTTCTATCCTGGGGAGAAGTTGATCCAGCCGGGTGATGGTCCAAGCAAGCAGGTCAGTTCCAGGAACCGCGTGGAATTCTGTCCAAGCTGCTACACAGCCTAAGAAGAGACAAATCACAGGGCAGAAAGCAGAATCAAGCATAGGCTTGAGAGAAGAAAAACCCACATTTGCAGAAACTGAACCATCTCTTAGTCCAACCCTCCACACTACCAACCTGCTGCAGCATATTAAAAACAATTATGGTGGCTCCACAACCTATTCAGCCCCAGTGCCATCTTCCAAACCGCAAGGGGAACTTCAGCAGTAGGGAGTTCTTGTCTTCCAGTGATCTAGAAACACAGATACCAACAGTTGTTATACAGTCAGAAGTTATAACAGGTCAAATTCAACTATTCTATATAACTTATCCAATTTATAGAAGAAAGAAAGAAAGGGCCATTTCCTCATCTGGAGTAGCTTATCTTCATTCGTTCTTGAACATAGGTGGAGCCTCATCAACGGCGGAGGGTGGAGGTCACAGCTCCTCTACTTCTAGGTCACCTGCATGGAAATAAAAAGTGAGAAAAATGGAAAGAAAGAGATATTGAAATTTGATCTGTTTCCTACCCAGGTGGAAAACATATACAGGTTTTCCATCTATGGGAGTTGTCCTCAACTTATGACAACAAGGGGGCTCAAACACTGCATGATCGGTCATTACGCTTTTAAATCAAGTCGCCACCTGACTGAATTCAATTTTACAATCCTTTTTAAAGCAGTTATTACCTGAATCACATGGTGGTAAAACCAAAAGCAGATTATCCAGTGGCTGGTTCCCCTCCCCCCCCTTTTTTTGCCTTGAAACAATGAAAATATCTCAAACTGTAATCATGTAACCATTGGATTCTGCAAAGGATTGTAAATTTGAGCTTGTTGCCAACTACCCCAAATGTGATGACATTAGTGTACGGTTGATGTGACTGTCGTAACTAAGAAGACAGGTCATAAGTAACCCTCCCCCCTCCCCTTAGTGTTCTCTATAAAGTTACCTTCATTGATGTTTTCGTAGGTGGTTCCAGCCTGCCAGATTTCCCTGGGAACATCAGGGAAAGCCTGCTGGACTTGCTCGAGCTGTAAGAAAAAGAAATCCCTCACACTGTGGCTAAGGTTCTTGGAGAGTAATTCTCCTTCCCTTGGCCCATCCCTCACGTATTACTAGCCAGACATCCTTCCCAGAATTTCCTCGTGGAATGAGAGGAAAAAGACCAACCCCCCTGCACTCTCTTTAGCCCCAAGAGGGAGGTTATTTGAGGGTGGGGTCCCAGAGGATTCAAAGGGGATTCAAAGGCTACAAATCATGTTTTGTTACGTACATCGATGTTGAGTTGATGGTTCCCACAGTAGAGGAGCTGGTTCAGCGCCGGCAAGAAAAGTTTCCCACGTGGGTCCAACTGCTGTGGAATTGACAAAGAAAAGACATGCTTTCTCATTTCTGAGAATCCAGAATCTCGCTGCCAAAACACACTTTATGATGTGATAGTGTTCCTTTGAGCTGCCATGGGATTTCTGGAACCTTACCTTCAGAATGAAAATAAGCTGTTCTGTGGTGGGAGACTGTCGGAGTAGGCTCCTCATTGTTAGGCCAAAGGCCTCCTCCAACAACTTCTTCTCCACCTGAAAGGAAACATAAGAGATGGGGCTATTTCTTTTGGAGAACATTTCCCATCCATGGAAACACCAGAAAGGAAATCCCAGAAATGTTGGTTAAAGTGGTACCTCAGAAAGCTCTTCGTCCTCTGTCTCCAGGGTAGCTGTCCAGTAGAACATGGAGAGGTCGATCAGCATGGCCTCGATTGGTTCGTCCCCTTCTGGTGTGATCTTGCTGTAGGATTAGATGAAGGAAGAGCCATCAGTGTCCATATTATTGAGCAAGCCTCCCTTTCATTTTTCCCATATGAATAGGATAAGCTGGCTCAACTGAATAGCCTTCCTCTTCTTACTGACCGAGTACCCCAAACAGACTTTCCTCACCCACTATAAAAGAAACAAAAGACTGACCTGAGATTGTACATTTCCAGCAAGGCAGCTAATCCCGTCACGAAGGTGTGGTCCTGCAAGAGAGCCTGCCAGGAAACAAAAGAGAAGAAAATCAGAAAAGTCAAACTCAACCAAGTTGCACTGAGGACCTGGATTAGATGATGCTCCTGGGCAACTGAAAAGAATCCGGCTGTCAGTCAGGGCAGCTGACTCTCCAGAGTCCCCAGTGCTCTTCCTTTTCCAAGGAAAGCTTGAATCCTTCTGAGACTCTGTCCATCCTAAGGAACCTTTTGCCCCACACTGAGATTGGGCAAAAAAGGCTGGGATTAAAATCCAGAGCAAAGCCCAGCGCAAGAAACCTCTACTTCCAAAGGGTACCTACTCTTTGCTGTGTCTCTCTCCTCCTCTCAGAGACCACTTGCTGCAAATATTGATTCATCATTTGGTCTCTTCTTATGCAGGCCAGCTCTGTTTTTGCTGCTTGGGGAAGGTCCAGCCTCTCGAAGAGGATCTTCTCTTTCCCTCGGCTGTCTTTTGGAGGGAAATCTGGGAAAGGAGACACAGAGGGTGGAATCATAGCAAAGTTCTAGATTTCCTCCAGATGAAGAAAAGACACTAAAACCAGCCCTTTGCAGCATCCTTCTCTCGGAGACCCAATTCAAAGGCTTTTGTGGCGATGTCTATTTTAGGGGAAAGACCAGTTGCGTTCTCTATATCCTCCCTCCCCAGTTCCCAGTATATAGATAGGTTCCACTGAGCAACTGGGACGTTTCCCAGAAGAGTCTCATGGAAGCAGAACAACTTGTGGAAAGTTAATGTGGATTCAGAAGCTTCATGAGGAGGGGTGCTTAGAGGGCCAGGAGCAATTGGGTTCTGCCCAGCCCCCACGTGCAACCTGGAATATAGGAAGAGGCAGAACTGGCTTCTCTAGATGCCTACAGAGAAGAGTCCACTCCTCAAGGAGCTCCTTCCCTTTCCCTCTCCATCCCCTTCAACCCAAACTGGGCACTCACCGTGCTGCTCCACTTTATGGAGCTCAATTTCTATGATGAATTCTTTCTTTCTTGTGCCAGAAAGATTCGTTGTGTCCTCCAAGCTGGAAGTTGAAGGACTTGCTGGCCTGCCATTTCTTCTCAATCTTCCCCAACAGCTTTGCAAGATTTCTCTGCAACACTTTCTAAATCTTTGGCACCTGAGAAAAGGAAGGGAATGGAGTGAAACCCCTTTTCCAGACTCCACCTGCTCCACCTGCTCTGTGTCTGGGACAGAGGGAGCAGCTGGGCAAAGAGAGAAGCTCCTTCTGTGTAAATCTCTGAGGGTCTCCCTTCCCTCCCTTCCCCCTCTCCGTTTCCCCATCCCAGGGCAAAGGCTCCTGGACAAACCTTCCACCTCCCAAACAAGGAAAAGACATGGAGAAGCTCTTTAGATCTACTTACGTCCTCGAAAACATCTTGGCTCTGCTCAGTGACAAGTGGCAGTTGGTGACCTTTAACCCTGGATGGATGACGCCCTACAGCCAATAGAATTCCCAGAGAGCGGAAGGCCTCCTTTGGGATCTACCAAAGGATCTGCTCCCCCTTTTATGCATGCACTGTTGGCAGCCAAAGATCTTTAGGAACCTCCTAACAAATCTCTCCAGCTGCCTCTTTCTCGCCTTTTGCTCCAGAAGCCGAAGCTCTTTGTGTGTAGCCTGCCTTTTTCTACAGGAGCTCCATTAAGCTCTCTGACTAAGCAAAGCTCACCAAGGCAGCTTTTGGTCAACTTCCAGTCAAAATCAGTTGTGTTGCAACCTCTGTTTGTGTGTGTGTGTGTGTATGTGTGTGTGTGTGTATGTGTGTGTGAACTCTGCTGGGTCTAGAGCCAACTCCCTTTGTTCTATCTGCCTAGGTGTAGAAACGTTTTTCTGCATCCCAAACTATTTTTTTTTCATTTTCTATTGTTTACATTAATAAACATTGTGTTGTCTGAGTTACTTTATTTCCTTAGCCATACAAATTACATTCTTATTCTCAATCCCTTTTTCCAACCACTGGTAGAATGAGTTCCATGTTTGGTAATATTTTGTATTTTCTTTCTGTTTAATCTTCAATATTAGTCTGTCCATTTCTGAACAATCAAGTATCTTCCTAATTATCTCTTCGTCTCCTGATATTTCTTCATTTTTCCAATATTTTTCCAATATAATCCTTGCTGCTGTTAATAATGCAATATTAAATATATATTTTGTTGATCAATTTTTCCTGATGTTATACCTAATAGAAAAAAAGTGCAGGTTTAAAATCTACATGTTTTCCTATCATCTTTTCTAGCCACTGATGTATTTTTGCCCCCAATTTTTTTGCTTTAACACAGGTCCAGCACATATGGTAATATGTGCCTGTTTTTTGGTTACATTTCCAACATTTGCTAGATATTTTTAAACATTTTAGCTAATTTAGCAGGTGGTAAATGCAATCTAGAAAAAAATTTGATATAAGTTTTCCTTATAAGAAGTTGCCATTGTTAATTGATAGTTTCTTTCGCAAAAGTTTTGCCATTTCTCTAATTCTATATTATAACTAAAGGTTTTTGCCCACTGTATCATTGTGCCTTTTACTTGTTCATCCTCCATTTTCCAATTTAGTAAAAAAAATTAGATATTTTCTTAATTAGTTTTTCATCAAAATTCAACAATATCTGATGGAAAGCTGTCTGTCCTTTATAAAAGCCATACATTTTCATGTCTTTATCATATCTAGATTGTATTTGCAATTTAGGCCACCATGATAATTTAATACCCTGGACTTCAAGTTCTTGCTTAGATTTTAATTTCCCTTCAGTGTCAAAAATGTCTTTCTATGTCACAATTTTTTTTTTCAAATGCTTCCATTGTTGAGAGCCATTCAGGGATTTTCAAATCGATCTTAGCTTTTCTTTTTTCCCATACAAGTAATAGTGAATATCTTATATAGTACTTTTGAAAGTATCTGTGAATTTTATTCTTCTCATCCCATAAGAAAGCATGCCATCCCAGTAGTAGATCATGTCCTTCTAAATATAATAGTCTCTTGTGTCTGGGGGTTATCCATTCTTTTAGCCATGTTATAACACAAGCTTTGTAATATAAAAGCCAATCTGGTAGTCCAAATCCTCCATTTTCTTGTAACATTTCAATTGAATTCTAGCTTTTATCCCTTGCCAAATAAATTTCAAAATCAATGTATTCAAATCATCAAAGAATTTATTTTCAAGTTTTATAAGTACTGTTTTGAACAGGAACAGCAGTTTTCATTTTTGCAGTAGCAATCCTTCCCAACATTGATAGATGTCGATTTTTCTATTTTTCCAAATCTAATTTTATTTGGGGAAATAATTTTATATAATTATCTTCTTTTATCGTTGCACCTCTTACTTTTAAATATATTCCCACATATTTAACTTCCTTAACTATTTGAAAGTCCGTTTTTTCTTCCAGTTGTTCTTTTTGTTTCTGTGTGAGATTTTTGACTATAATTTTAGGTTTTTTTCCTCTGTTTATCTTCAGTCCTGCTACTTCTCCAAACTCCTCTATCTTTCTTCTGTAATGAATACCAAATCATCTGTGAATGCTCGTAGTTTACAACTTCCTTATCTCCATTCCTTTAATTTCTGGATCTTGCCTAGTTTCTCTAGTGTGCAATGCCCTATAATGTCGTTTTGAAGGTAGAAGTTGAAACAATGGATGCCCAGGATGTGAGGGGTCTGTAGATATTTTCACAGTCCTCTTTTTGACTCGTACAGTATACAAGTCCTCAATGGAAGGCAGGTTGATACCGATTGTTTTTTCTAAGTTCTAACTATCCTTTGAAGCCTGTGTCTGTCTTGTTGGGTTGCAGAACCAAACCAGACAGTTATAGAGGTACAGATGTTCTACAGGATACTTCCTCTGTAGAACTATATCAGCAGCTGCTTGGGCAGTCTAAGCTTTCTGAGTTGGCGCAGAAAGAACATCTTTGTTGTGCTTTTTTGATGACGTTTGTGATGTTAGGTGTCCATTTTAAATCTTGAGATATGATAGAACCTAGAAACTTGATACCTACTGTTGATTCTGTGTTTCCTGGTATTGTAAGAAGTGGTAGTATAGGAGGGTTAATAATAAATCTAAAGTATTCTTTAGGTTTATTACGATCTTATTATTTGGGGGGATAGATATATCATAGAAAGTTTTTAAAACGAAGAAACAAATGTTTGTTCTTTTGGTGCTTTGCAACTTCTCATAAAACATTCCTGGCAGGGGTGAAATCCAGCAGGTTCTGACAGGTTCTGGAGAACCGGTAGTGGAAATGTTGAATAGTTTGGAGAACTGGCAAATACCACCTCTGGCTGGCCCCAGAGTGGGATGGGAATGGAGATTTTGAAATATCCTTCCCCCAGGAGTGGGGAGGGAATGGGGATTTTGCAGTATCCTTCCCCTGGAGTGGGGTAGGAATGGAAATTTTGCAGCATGCTTCCCCTGGAGTCGGGTGGAAATAGAGATTTTGCAGTAGCCTTCCCCTGCCACACCCACCAAGCCAAGCCCACCAAGCCACGCCACAGAACCGGTAGTAAAAACAATTGAATTTCACCACTGATCCATGGACGTATTTTTCCTGACTCTTTAAAACTTCAGTTCAGTTTTATGCAAAGTTTTGATGGACAGAAGGTCCCATAGATGGATGAAATAAAGGATTTTCTACAAAAGACAGACTTATATTATAGATTTATTTATATTTTCAAATCAGATAACCAAACAAGTACAGATTTTAAAAAATAATGAAATAAAGAAAATGACAGAATCGTTAGGAAAACAAGTAAGGAAAAATATTCAAAGTATACTTATTTATTTATCCAATTTGAACAGGGGCCCATGTCAAACAAGGGACAATGGGTAGCAAACAACCATAAAATCAATTATACAATTAACAACAGAATATGACAAGTGAAATAAAGACAGAAACATATACATACAGGTACATAAACATAAACATACATTCTGTTCATGGGACTTTTATATGCCACCCACTTAAGGAAACATAAGATAAAGAAGATAGAAATTCAGTCACAAGGGCTACCTTCAGACTCTCAAGGTTCTGTTAATGTAGCCTTAAAATAAGGTAGAATCAGCACCTCCACGTTTCCTGTCTGTTTACCTGGGCGGCCACACACAACCACACACACACATACACACACACAGTTCCACCAACTTGCAGACATTGGGTAAGGCCTCCAAGGGAACCAGACAGGAAAGATGATTGAATGTGCTGATTTGACCTTATTGTAAGGCTACATTAACAGAATCTTGAAAGTCTGAAGGTAGCACCTTTGATTAAACTTCTGTCTTCTTGGCCTTGTATTTGCCTTCAATGGTGGCATATAACTGGAGACATATAAGTGTCCCATAGACACAAGAAAAAACTACGTCATTAAAAACTCAAGTCCATCCATCTGTGTTTCGTTGTTCTTCTATCCTGGGGAGAAGTTGATCCAGCCGGGTGATGGTCCAAGCAAGCAGGTCAGTTCCAGGAACCGCGTGGAATTCTGTCCAAGCTGCTACACAGCCTAAGAAGAGACAAATCACAGGGCAGAAAGCAGAATCAAGCATAGGCTTGAGAGAAGAAAAACCCACATTTGCAGAAACTGAACCATCTCTTAGTCCAACCCTCCACACTACCAACCTGCTGCAGCATATTAAAAACAATTATGGTGGCTCCACAACCTATTCAGCCCCAGTGCCATCTTCCAAACCGCAAGGGGAACTTCAGCAGTAGGGAGTTCTGGTCTTCCAGTGATCTAGAAACACAGATACCAACAGTTGTTATACAGTCAGAAGTTATAACAGGTCAAATTCAACTATTCTATATAACTTATCCAATTTATAGAAGGAAGAAAGAAAGGGCCATTTCCTCATCTGGAGTAGCTTATCTTCATTCGTTCTTGAACATAGGTGGAGCCTCATCAACGGCGGAGGGTGGAGGTCACAGCTCCTCTACTTCTAGGTCACCTGCATGGAAATAAAAAGTGAGAAAAATGGAAAGAAAGAGATATTGAAATTTGATCTGTTTCCTACCCAGGTGGAAAACATATACAGGTTTTCCATCTATGGGAGTTGT
This sequence comes from Masticophis lateralis, assembly GCA_030761175.1. NCBI lineage: Eukaryota > Metazoa > Chordata > Lepidosauria > Squamata > Colubridae > Masticophis > Masticophis lateralis. Next base: position 77,844,876 of record JAUDYJ010000006.1, on the reverse strand, counting down.
CCTCAACTTATGACAACAAGGGGGCTCAAACACTGCATGATCGGTCATTACGCTTTTAAATCAAGTCGCCACATGACTGAATTCAATTTTACAATCCTTTTTAAAGCAGTTATTACCTGAATCACATGGTGGTAAAACCAAAAGCAGATTATCCAGTGGCTGGTTCCCCTCCCCCCCCTTTTTTTGCCTTGAAACAATGAAAATATCTCAAACTGTAATCATGTAACCATTGGATTCTGCAAAGGATTGTAAATTTGAGCTTGTTGCCAACTACCCCAAATGTGATGACATTAGTGTACGGTTGATGTGACTGTCGTAACTAAGAAGACAGGTCATAAGTAACCCTCCCCCCTCCCCTTAGTGTTCTCTATAAAGTTACCTTCATTGATGTTTTCGTAGGTGGTTCCAGCCTGCCAGATTTCCCTGGGAACATCAGGGAAAGCCTGCTGGACTTGCTCGAGCTGTAAGAAAAAGAAATCCCTCACACTGTGGCTAAGGTTCTTGGAGAGTAATTCTCCTTCCCTTGGCCCATCCCTCACGTATTACTAGCCAGACATCCTTCCCAGAATTTCCTCGTGGAATGAGAGGAAAAAGACCAACCCCCCTGCACTCTCTTTAGCCCCAAGAGGGAGGTTATTTGAGGGTGGGGTCCCAGAGCTGCAGGGGATTCAAAGGCTACAAATCATGTTTTGTTACGTACATCGATGTTGAGTTGATGGTTCCCACAGTAGAGGAGCTGGTTCAGCGCCGGCAAGAAAAGTTTCCCACGTGGGTCCAACTGCTGTGGAATTGACAAAGAAAAGACATGCTTTCTCATTTCTGAGAATCCAGAATCTCGCTGCCAAAACACACTTTATGATGTGATAGTGTTCCTTTGAGCTGCCATGGGATTTCTGGAACCTTACCTTCAGAATGAAAATAAGCTGTTCTGTGGTGGGAGACTGTCGGAGTAGGCTCCTCATTGTTAGGCCAAAGGCCTCCTCCAACAACTTCTTCTCCACCTGAAAGGAAACATAAGAGATGGGGCTATTTCTTTTGGAGAACATTTCCCATCCATGGAAACACCAGAAAGGAAATCCCAGAAATGTTGGTTAAAGTGGTACCTCAGAAAGCTCTTCGTCCTCTGTCTCCAGGGTAGCCGTCCAGTAGAACATGGAGAGGTCGATCAGCATGGCCTCGATTGGTTCGTCCCCTTCTGGTGTGATCTTGCTGTAGGATGAGATGAAGGAAGAGCCATCAGTGTCCATATTATTGAGCAAGCCTCCCTTTCATTTTTCCCATATGAATAGGATAAGCTGGCTCAACTGAATAGCCTTCCTCTTCTTACTGACCGAGTACCCCAAACAGACTTTCCTCACCCACTATAAAAGAAACAAAAGACTGACCTGAGATTGTACATTTCCAGCAAGGCAGCTAATCCCGTCACGAAGGTGTGGTCCTGCAAGAGAGCCTGCCAGGAAACAAAAGAGAAGAAAATCAGAAAAGTCAAACTCAACCAAGTTGCACTGAGGACCTGGATTAGATGATGCTCCTGGGCAACTGAAAAGAATCCGGCTGTCAGTCAGGGCAGCTGACTCTCCAGAGTCCCCAGTGCTCTTCCTTTTCTAAGGAAAGCTTGAATCCTTCTGAGACTCTGTCCATCCTAAGGAACCTTTTGCCCCACACTGAGATTGGGCAAAAAAGGCTGGGATTAAAATCCAGAGCAAAGCCCAGCGCAAGAAACCTCTACTTCCAAAGGGTACCTACTCTTTGCTGTGTCTCTCTCCTCCTCTCAGAGACCACTTGCTGCAAATATTGATTCATCATTTGGTCTCTTCTTATGCAGGCCAGCTCTGTTTTTGCTGCTTGGGGAAGGTCCAGCCTCTCGAAGAGGATCTTCTCTTTCCCTCGGCTGCCTTTTGGAGGGAAATCTGGGAAAGGAGACACAGAGGGTGGAATCATAGCAAAGTTCTAGATTTCCTCCAGATGAAGAAAAGACACTAAAACCAGCCCTTTGCAGCATCCTTCTCTCGGAGACCCAATTCAAAGGCTTTTGTGGCGATGTCTATTTTAGGGGAAAGACCAGTTGCGTTCTCTATATCCTCCCTCCCCAGTTCCCAGTATATAGATAGGTTCCACTGAGCAACTGGGACGTTTCCCAGAAGAGTCTCATGGAAGCAGAACAACTTGTGGAAAGTTAATGTGGATTCAGAAGCTTCATGAGGAGGGGTGCTTAGAGGGCCAGGAGCAATTGGGTTCTGCCCAGCCCCCACGTGCAACCTGGAATATAGGAAGAGGCAGAACTGGCTTCTCTAGATGCCTACAGAGAAGAGTCCACTCCTCAAGGAGCTCCTTCCCTTTCCCTCTCCATCCCCTTCAACCCAAAGTGTGCACTCACCGTGCTGCTCCACTTTATGGAGCTCAATTTCTATGATGAATTCTTTCTTTCTTGTGCCAGAAAGATTCGTTGTGTCCTCCAAGCTGGAAGTTGAAGGACTTGCTGGCCTGCCATTTCTTCTAAATCTTCCCCAACAGCTTTGCAAGATTTCTCTGCAACACTTTCTAAATCTTTGGCACCTGAGAAAAGGAAGGGAATGGAGTGAAACCCCTTTTCCAGACTCCACCTGCTCCACCTGCTCTGTGTCTGGGACAGAGGGAGCAGCTGGGCAAAGAGAGAAGCTCCTTCTGTGTAAATCTCTGAGGGTCTCCCTTCCCTCCCTTCCCCCTCTCCGTTTCCCCATCCCGGGGCAAAGGCTCCTGGACAAACCTTCCACCTCCCAAACAAGGAAAAGACATGGAGAAGCTCTTCAGAGCTACTTACGTCCTTGAAAACATCTTGGCTCTGCTCAGTGACAAGTGGCAGTTGGTGACCTTTAACCCTGGATGGATGACGTCCTACAGCCAATAGAATTCCCAGAGAGCGGAAGGCCTCCTTTGAGATCTACCAAAGGATCTGTTCCCCCTTTTCTGCATGCACTGTTGGCAGCCAAAGATCTTTAGGAACCTCCTAACAAATCTCTCCAGCTGCCTCTTTCTCGCCTTTTGCTCCAGAAGCCGAAGCTCTTTGTGTGTAGCCTGCCTTTTTCTACAGGAGCTCCATTAAGCTCTCTGACTAAGCAAAGCTCACCAAGGCAGCTTTTGGTCAACTTCCAGTCAAAATCAGTTGTGTTGCAACATCTGTTTGTGTGTGTGTGTGTGTGTGTATGTGTGTGTGTGTGTATGTGTGTGTGAACTCTGCTGGGTCTAGAGCCAACTCCCTTTGTTCTATCTGCCTAGGTGTAGAAACCTTTTTCTGCATCCCAAACTATTTTTTTTTCATTTTCTATTGTTTACATTAATAAACATTGTGTTGTCTGAGTTACTTTATTTCCTTAGCCATACAAATTACATTCTTATTCTCAATCCCTTTTTCCAACCACTGGTAGAATGAGTTCCATGTTTGGTAATATTTTGTATTTTCTTTCTGTTTAATCTTCAATATTAGTCTGTCCATTTCTGAACAATCAAGTATCTTCCTAATTATCTCTTCGTCTCCTGATATTTCTTCATTTTTCCAATATTTTTCCAATATAATCCTTGCTGCTGTTAATAATGCAATATTAAATATATATTTTGTTGATCAATTTTTCCTGATGTTATACCTAATAGAAAAAAAGTGCAGGTTTAAAATCTACATGTTTTCCTATCATCTTTTCTAGCCACTGATGTATTTTTGCCCCCAATTTTTTTGCTTTAACACAGGTCCAGCACATATGGTAATATGTGCCTGTTTTTTGGTTACATTTCCAACATTTGCTAGATATTTTTAAACATTTTAGCTAATTTAGCAGGTGGTAAATGCAATCTAGAAAAAAATTTGATATAAGTTTTCCTTATAAGAAGTTGCCATTGTTAATTGATAGTTTCTTTCGCAAAAGTTTTGCCATTTCTCTAATTCTATATTATAACTAAAGGTTTTTGCCCACTGTATCATTGTGCCTTTTACTTGTTCATCCTCCATTTTCCAATTTAGTAAAAAAAATTAGATATTTTCTTAATTAGTTTTTCATCAAAATTCAACAATATCTGATGGAAAGCTGTCTGTCCTTTATAAAAGCCATACATTTTCATGTCTTTATCATATCTAGATTGTATTTGCAATTTAGGCCACCATGATAATTTAATACCCTGGACTTCAAGTTCTTGCTTAGATTTTAATTTCCCTTCAGTGTCAAAAATGTCTTTCTATGTCACAATTTTTTTTTTTCAAATGCTTCCATTGTTGAGAGCCATTCAGGGATTTTCAAATCGATCTTAGCTTTTCTTTTTTCCCATACAAGTAATAGTGAATATCTTATATAGTACTTTTGAAAGTATCTGTGAATTTTATTCTTCTCATCCCATAAGAAAGCATGCCATCCCAGTAGTAGATCATGTCCTTCTAAATATAATAGTCTCTTGTGTCTGGGGGTTATCCATTCTTTTAGCCATGTTATAACACAAGCTTTGTAATATAAAAGCCAATCTGGTAGTCCAAATCCTCCATTTTCTTGTAACATTTCAATTGAATTCTAGCTTTTATCCCTTGCCAAATAAATTTCAAAATCAATGTATTCAAATCATCAAAGAATTTATTTTCAAGTTTTATAAGTACTGTTTTGAACAGGAACAGCAGTTTTCATTTTTGCAGTAGCAATCCTTCCCAACATTGATAGATGTCGATTTTTCTATTTTTCCAAATCTAATTTTATTTGGGGAAATAATTTTATATAATTATCTTCTTTTATCGTTGCACCTCTTACTTTTAAATATATTCCCACATATTTAACTTCCTTAACTATTTGAAAGTCCGTTTTTTCTTCCAGTTGTTCTTTTTGTTTCTGTGTGAGATTTTTGACTATAATTTTAGGTTTTTTTCCTCTGTTTATCTTCAGTCCTGCTACTTCTCCAAACTCCTCTATCTTTCTTCTGTAATGAATACCAAATCATCTGTGAATGCTCGTAGTTTACAACTTCCTTATCTCCATTCCTTTAATTTCTGGATCTTGCCTAGTTTCTCTAGTGTGCAATGCCCTATAATGTCGTTTTGAAGGTAGAAGTTGAAACAATGGATGCCCAGGATGTGAGGGGTCTGTAGATATTTTCACAGTCCTCTTTTTGACTCGTACAGTATACAAGTCCTCAATGGAAGGCAGGTTGATACCGATTGTTTTTTCTAAGTTCTAACTATCCTTTGAAGCCTGTGTCTGTCTTGTTGGGTTGCAGAACCAAACCAGACAGTTATAGAGGTACAGATGTTCTACAGGATACTTCCTCTGTAGAACTATATCAGCAGCTGCTTGGGCAGTCTAAGCTTTCTGAGTTGGCGCAGAAAGAACATCTTTGTTGTGCTTTTTTGATGACGTTTGTGATGTTAGGTGTCCATTTTAAATCTTGAGATATGATAGAACCTAGAAACTTGATACCTACTGTTGATTCTGTGTTTCCTGGTATTGTAAGAAGTGGTAGTATAGGAGGGTTAATAATAAATCTAAAGTATTCTTTAGGTTTATTACGATCTTATTATTTGGGGGGATAGATATATCATAGAAAGTTTTTAAAACAAAGAAACAAATGTTTGTTCTTTTGGTGCTTTGCAACTTCTCATAAAACATTCCTGGCAGGGGTGAAATCCAGCAGGTTCTGACAGGTTCTGGAGAACCGGTAGTGGAAATGTTGAATAGTTTGGAGAACTGGCAAATACCACCTCTGGCTGGCCCCAGAGTGGGATGGGAATGGAGATTTTGTAATATCCTTCCCCCAGGAGTGGGGAGGGAATGGGGATTTTGCAGTATCCTTCCCCTGGAGTGGGGTAGGAATGGAAATTTTGCAGCATGCTTCCCCTGGAGTCGGGTGGAAATAGAGATTTTGCAGTAGCCTTCCCCTGCCACACCCACCAAGCCAAGCCCACCAAGCCACGCCACAGAACCGGTAGTAAAAGCAATTGAATTTCACCACTGATCCATGGACGTATTTTTCCTGACTCTTTAAAACTTCAGTTCAGTTTTATGCAAAGTTTTGATGGACAGAAGGTCCCATAGATGGATGAAATAAAGGATTTTCTACAAAAGACAGACTTATATTATAGATTTATTTATATTTTCAAATCAGATAACCAAACAAGTACAGATTTTAAAAAATAATGAAATAAAGAAAATGACAGAATCGTTAGGAAAACAAGTAAGGAAAAATATTCAAAGTATACTTATTTATTTATCCAATTTGAACAGGGGCCCATGTCAAACAAGGGACAATGGGTAGCAAACAACCATAAAATCAATTATACAATTAACAACAGAATATGACAAGTGAAATAAAGATAGAAACATATACATACAGGTACATAAACATAAACATACATTCTGTTTATGGGACATTTATATGCCACCCACTTAAGGAAACATAAGATAAAGAAGATAGAAATTCAGTCAAAAGGGCTACCTTCAGACTCTCAAGGTTCTGTTAATGTAGCCTTAAAATAAGGTAGAATCAGCACCTCCACGTTTCCTGTCTGTTTACCTGGGCGGCCACACACAACCACACACACACATACACACACACAGTTCCACCAACTTGCAGACATTGGGTAAGGCCTCCAAGGGAACCAGACAGGAAAGATGATTGAATGTGCTGATTTGACCTTATTGTAAGGCTACATTAACAGAATCTTGAAAGTCTGAAGGTAGCACCTTTGATTAAACTTCTGTCTTCTTGGCCTTGTATTTGCCTTCAATGGTGGCATATAACTGGAGACATATAAGTGTCCCATAGACACAAGAAAAAACTACGTCATTAAAAACTCAAGTCCATCCATCTGTGTTTCGTTGTTCTTCTATCCTGGGGAGAAGTTGATCCAGCCGGGTGATGGTCCAAGCAAGCAGGTCAGTTCCAGGAACCGCGTGGAATTCTGTCCAAGCTGCTACACAGCCTAAGAAGAGACAAATCACAGGGCAGAAAGCAGAATCAAGCATAGGCTTGAGAGAAGAAAAACCCACATTTGCAGAAACTGAACCATCTCTTAGTCCAACCCTCCACACTACCAACCTGCTGCAGCATATTAAAAACAATTATGGTGGCTCCACAACCTATTCAGCCCCAGTGCCATCTTCCAAACCGCAAGGGGAACTTCAGCAGTAGGGAGTTCTGGTCTTCCAGTGATCTAGAAACACAGATACCAACAGTTGTTATACAGTCAGAAGTTATAACAGGTCAAATTCAACTATTCTATATAACTTATCCAATTTATAGAAGGAAGAAAGAAAGGGCCATTTCCTCATCTGGAGTAGCTTATCTTCATTCGTTCTTGAACATAGGTGGAGCCTCATCAACGGCGGAGGGTGGAGGTCACAGCTCCTCTACTTCTAGGTCACCTGCATGGAAATAAAAAGTGAGAAAAATGGAAAGAAAGAGATATTGAAATTTGATCTGTTTCCTACCCAGGTGGAAAACATATACAGGTTTTCCATCTATGGGAGTTGTCCTCAACTTATGACAACAAGGGGGCTCAAACACTGCATGATCGGTCATTACGCTTTTAAATCAAGTCGCCACCTGACTGAATTCAATTTTACAATCCTTTTTAAAGCAGTTATTACCTGAATCACATGGTGGTAAAACCAAAAGCAGATTATCCAGTGGCTGGTTCCCCTCCCCCCCCTTTTTTTGCCTTGAAACAATGAAAATATCTCAAACTGTAATCATGTAACCATTGGATTCTGCAAAGGATTGTAAATTTGAGCTTGTTGCCAACTACCCCAAATGTGATGACATTAGTGTACGGTTGATGTGACTGTCGTAACTAAGAAGACAGGTCATAAGTAACCCTCCCCCCTCCCCTTAGTGTTCTCTATAAAGTTACCTTCATTGATGTTTTCGTAGGTGGTTCCAGCCTGCCAGATTTCCCTGGGAACATCAGGGAAAGCCTGCTGGACTTGCTCGAGCTGTAAGAAAAAGAAATCCCTCACACTGTGGCTAAGGTTCTTGGAGAGTAATTCTCCTTCCCTTGGCCCATCCCTCACGTATTACTAGCCAGACATCCTTCCCAGAATTTCCTCGTGGAATGAGAGGAAAAAGACCAACCCCCCTGCACTCTCTTTAGCCCCAAGAGGGAGGTTATTTGAGGGTGGGGTCCCAGAGCTGCAGGGGATTCAAAGGCTACAAATCATGTTTTGTTACGTACATCGATGTTGAGTTGATGGTTCCCACAGTAGAGGAGCTGGTTCAGCGCCGGCAAGAAAAGTTTCCCACGTGGGTCCAACTGCTGTGGAATTGACAAAGAAAAGACATGCTTTCTCATTTCTGAGAATCCAGAATCTCGCTGCCAAAACACACTTTATGATGTGATAGTGTTCCTTTGAGCTGCCATGGGATTTCTGGAACCTTACCTTCAGAATGAAAATAAGCTGTTCTGTGGTGGGAGACTGTCGGAGTAGGCTCCTCATTGTTAGGCCAAAGGCCTCCTCCAACAACTTCTTCTCCACCTGAAAGGAAACATAAGAGATGGGGCTATTTCTTTTGGAGAACATTTCCCATCCATGGAAACACCAGAAAGGAAATCCCAGAAATGTTGGTTAAAGTGGTACCTCAGAAAGCTCTTCGTCCTCTGTCTCCAGGGTAGCCGTCCAGTAGAACATGGAGAGGTCGATCAGCATGGCCTCGATTGGTTCGTCCCCTTCTGGTGTGATCTTGCTGTAGGATGAGATGAAGGAAGAGCCATCAGTGTCCATATTATTGAGCAAGCCTCCCTTTCATTTTTCCCATATGAATAGGATAAGCTGGCTCAACTGAATAGCCTTCCTCTTCTTACTGACCGAGTACCCCAAACAGACTTTCCTCACCCACTATAAAAGAAACAAAAGACTGACCTGAGATTGTACATTTCCAGCAAGGCAGCTAATCCCGTCACGAAGGTGTGGTCCTGCAAGAGAGCCTGCCAGGAAACAAAAGAGAAGAAAATCAGAAAAGTCAAACTCAACCAAGTTGCACTGAGGACCTGGATTAGATGATGCTCCTGGGCAACTGAAAAGAATCCGGCTGTCAGTCAGGGCAGCTGACTCTCCAGAGTCCCCAGTGCTCTTCCTTTTCCAAGGAAAGCTTGAATCCTTCTGAGACTCTGTCCATCCTAAGGAACCTTTTGCCCCACACTGAGATTGGGCAAAAAAGGCTGGGATTAAAATCCAGAGCAAAGCCCAGCGCAAGAAACCTCTACTTCCAAAGGGTACCTACTCTTTGCTGTGTCTCTCTCCTCCTCTCAGAGACCACTTGCTGCAAATATTGATTCATCATTTGGTCTCTTCTTATGCAGGCCAGCTCTGTTTTTGCTGCTTGGGGAAGGTCCAGCCTCTCGAAGAGGATCTTCTCTTTCCCTCGGCTGTCTTTTGGAGGGAAATCTGGGAAAGGAGACACAGAGGGTGGAATCATAGCAAAGTTCTAGATTTCCTCCAGATGAAGAAAAGACACTAAAACCAGCCCTTTGCAGCATCCTTCTCTCGGAGACCCAATTCAAAGGCTTTTGTGGCGATGTCTATTTTAGGGGAAAGACCAGTTGCGTTCTCTATATCCTCCCTCCCCAGTTCCCAGTATATAGATAGGTTCCACTGAGCAACTGGGACGTTTCCCAGAAGAGTCTCATGGAAGCAGAACAACTTGTGGAAAGTTAATGTGGATTCAGAAGCTTCATGAGGAGGGGTGCTTAGAGGGCCAGGAGCAATTGGGTTCTGCCCAGCCCCCACGTGCAACCTGGAATATAGGAAGAGGCAGAACTGGCTTCTCTAGATGCCTACAGAGAAGAGTCCACTCCTAAAGGAGCTCCTTCCCTTTCCCTCTCCATCCCCTTCAATCCAAAGTGTGCACTCACCGTGCTGCTCCACTTTATGGAGCTCAATTTCTATGATGAATTCTTTCTTTCTTGTGCCAGAAAGATTCGTTGTGTCCTCCAAGCTGGAAGTTGAAGGACTTGCTGGCCTGCCATTTCTTCTCAATCTTCCCCAACAGCTTTGCAAGATTTCTCTGCAACACTTTCTAAATCTTTGGCACCTGAGAAAAGGAAGGGAATGGAGTGAAACCCCTTTTCCAGACTCCACCTGCTCCACCTGCTCTGTGTCTGGGACAGAGGGAGCAGCTGGGCAAAGAGAGAAGCTCCTTCTGTGTAAATCTCTGAGGGTCTCCCTTCCCTCCCTTCCCCCTCTCCGTTTCCCCATCCCGGGGCAAAGGCTCCTGGACAAACCTTCCACCTCCCAAACAAGGAAAAGACATGGAGAAGCTCTTTAGATCTACTTACGTCCTCGAAAACATCTTGGCTCTGCTCAGTGACAAGTGGCAGTTGGTGACCTTTAACCCTGGATGGATGACGTCCTACAGCCAATAGAATTCCCAGAGAGCGGAAGGCCTCCTTTGGGATCTACCAAAGGATCTGCTCCCCCTTTTCTGCATGCACTGTTGGCAGCCAAAGATCTTTAGGAACCTCCTAACAAATCTCTCCAGCTGCCTCTTTCTCGCCTTTTGCTCCAGAAGCCGAAGCTCTTTGTGTGTAGCCTGCCTTTTTCTACAGGAGCTCCATTAAGCTCTCTGACTAAGCAAAGCTCACCAAGGCAGCTTTTGGTCAACTTCCAGTCAAAATCAGTTGTGTTGCAACCTCTGTTTGTGTGTGTGTGTGTGTGTGTGTATGTGTGTGTGTGTGTATGTGTGTGTGAACTCTGCTGGGTCTAGAGCCAACTCCCTTTGTTCTATCTGCCTAGGTGTAGAAACCTTTTTCTGCATCCCAAACTATTTTTTTTTCATTTTCTATTGTTTACATTAATAAACATTGTGTTGTCTGAGTTACTTTATTTCCTTAGCCATACAAATTACATTCTTATTCTCAATCCCTTTTTCCAACCACTGGTAGAATGAGTTCCATGTTTGGTAATATTTTGTATTTTCTTTCTGTTTAATCTTCAATATTAGTCTGTCCATTTCTGAACAATCAAGTATCTTCCTAATTATCTCTTCGTCTCCTGATATTTCTTCATTTTTCCAATATTTTTCCAATATAATCCTTGCTGCTGTTAATAATGCAATATTAAATATATATTTTGTTGATCAATTTTTCCTGATGTTATACCTAATAGAAAAAAAGTGCAGGTTTAAAATCTACATGTTTTCCTATCATCTTTTCTAGCCACTGATGTATTTTTGCCCCCAATTTTTTTGCTTTAACACAGGTCCAGCACATATGGTAATATGTGCCTGTTTTTTGGTTACATTTCCAACATTTGCTAGATATTTTTAAACATTTTAGCTAATTTAGCAGGTGGTAAATGCAATCTAGAAAAAAATTTGATATAAGTTTTCCTTATAAGAAGTTGCCATTGTTAATTGATAGTTTCTTTCGCAAAAGTTTTGCCATTTCTCTAATTCTATATTATAACTAAAGGTTTTTGCCCACTGTATCATTGTGCCTTTTACTTGTTCATCCTCCATTTTCCAATTTAGTAAAAGAAATTAGATATTTTCTTAATTAGTTTTTCATCAAAATTCAACAATATCTGATGGAAAGCTGTCTGTCCTTTATAAAAGCCATACATTTTCATGTCTTTATCATATCTAGATTGTATTTGCAATTTAGGCCACCATGATAATTTAATACCCTGGACTTCAAGTTCTTGCTTAGATTTTAATTTCCCTTCAGTGTCAAAAATGTCTTTCTATGTCACAATTTTTTTTTTTCAAATGCTTCCATTGTTGAGAGCCATTCAGGGATTTTCAAATCGATCTTAGCTTTTCTTTTTTCCCATACAAGTAATAGTGAATATCTTATATAGTACTTTTGAAAGTATCTGTGAATTTTATTCTTCTCATCCCATAAGAAAGCATGCCATCCCAGTAGTAGATCATGTCCTTCTAAATATAATAGTCTCTTGTGTCTGGGGGTTATCCATTCTTTTAGCCATGTTATAACACAAGCTTTGTAATATAAAAGCCAATCTGGTAGTCCAAATCCTCCATTTTCTTGTAACATTTCAATTGAATTCTAGCTTTTATCCCTTGCCAAATAAATTTCAAAATCAATGTATTCAAATCATCAAAGAATTTATTTTCAAGTTTTATAAGTACTGTTTTGAACAGGAACAGCAGTTTTCATTTTTGCAGTAGCAATCCTTCCCAACATTGATAGATGTCGATTTTTCTATTTTTCCAAATCTAATTTTATTTGGGGAAATAATTTTATATAATTATCTTCTTTTATCGTTGCACCTCTTACTTTTAAATATATTCCCACATATTTAACTTCCTTAACTATTTGAAAGTCCGTTTTTTCTTCCAGTTGTTCTTTTTGTTTCTGTGTGAGATTTTTGACTATAATTTTAGGTTTTTTTCCTCTGTTTATCTTCAGTCCTGCTACTTCTCCAAACTCCTCTATCTTTCTTCTGTAATGAATACCAAATCATCTGTGAATGCTCGTAGTTTACAACTTCCTTATCTCCATTCCTTTAATTTCTGGATCTTGCCTAGTTTCTCTAGTGTGCAATGCCCTATAATGTCGTTTTGAAGGTAGAAGTTGAAACAATGGATGCCCAGGATGTGAGGGGTCTGTAGATATTTTCACAGTCCTCTTTTTGACTCGTACAGTATACAAGTCCTCAATGGAAGGCAGGTTGATACCGATTGTTTTTTCTAAGTTCTAACTATCCTTTGAAGCCTGTGTCTGTCTTGTTGGGTTGCAGAACCAAACCAGACAGTTATAGAGGTACAGATGTTCTACAGGATACTTCCTCTGTAGAACTATATCAGCAGCTGCTTGGGCAGTCTAAGCTTTCTGAGTTGGCGCAGAAAGAACATCTTTGTTGTGCTTTTTTGATGACGTTTGTGATGTTAGGTGTCCATTTTAAATCTTGAGATATGATAGAACCTAGAAACTTGATACCTACTGTTGATTCTGTGTTTCCTGGTATTGTAAGAAGTGGTAGTATAGGAGGGTTAATAATAAATCTAAAGTATTCTTTAGGTTTATTACGATCTTATTATTTGGGGGGATAGATATATCATAGAAAGTTTTTAAAACAAAGAAACAAATGTTTGTTCTTTTGGTGCTTTGCAACTTCTCATAAAACATTCCTGGCAGGGGTGAAATCCAGCAGGTTCTGACAGGTTCTGGAGAACCGGTAGTGGAAATGTTGAATAGTTTGGAGAACTGGCAAATACCACCTCTGGCTGGCCCCAGAGTGGGATGGGAATGGAGATTTTGTAATATCCTTCCCCCAGGAGTGGGGAGGGAATGGGGATTTTGCAGTATCCTTCCCCTGGAGTGGGGTAGGAATGGAAATTTTGCAGCATGCTTCCCCTGGAGTCGGGTGGAAATAGAGATTTTGCAGTAGCCTTCCCCTGCCACACCCACCAAGCCAAGCCCACCAAGCCACGCCACAGAACCGGTAGTAAAAGCAATTGAATTTCACCACTGATCCATGGACGTATTTTTCCTGACTCTTTAAAACTTCAGTTCAGTTTTATGCAAAGTTTTGATGGACAGAAGGTCCCATAGATGGATGAAATAAAGGATTTTCTACAAAAGACAGACTTATATTATAGATTTATTTATATTTTCAAATCAGATAACCAAACAAGTACAGATTTTAAAAAATAATGAAATAAAGAAAATGACAGAATCGTTAGGAAAACAAGTAAGGAAAAATATTCAAAGTATACTTATTTATTTATCCAATTTGAACAGGGGCCCATGTCAAACAAGGGACAATGGGTAGCAAACAACCATAAAATCAATTATACAATTAACAACAGAATATGACAAGTGAAATAAAGATAGAAACATATACATACAGGTACATAAACATAAACATACATTCTGTTTATGGGACATTTATATGCCACCCACTTAAGGAAACATAAGATAAAGAAGATAGAAATTCAGTCAAAAGGGCTACCTTCAGACTCTCAAGGTTCTGTTAATGTAGCCTTAAAATAAGGTAGAATCAGCACCTCCACGTTTCCTGTCTGTTTACCTGGGCGGCCACACACAACCACACACACACATACACACACACAGTTCCACCAACTTGCAGACATTGGGTAAGGCCTCCAAGGGAACCAGACAGGAAAGATGATTGAATGTGCTGATTTGACCTTATTGTAAGGCTACATTAACAGAATCTTGAAAGTCTGAAGGTAGCACCTTTGATTAAACTTCTGTCTTCTTGGCCTTGTATTTGCCTTCAATGGTGGCATATAACTGGAGACATATAAGTGTCCCATAGACACAAGAAAAAACTACGTCATTAAAAACTCAAGTCCATCCATCTGTGTTTCGTTGTTCTTCTATCCTGGGGAGAAGTTGATCCAGCCGGGTGATGGTCCAAGCAAGCAGGTCAGTTCCAGGAACCGCGTGGAATTCTGTCCAAGCTGCTACACAGCCTAAGAAGAGACAAATCACAGGGCAGAAAGCAGAATCAAGCATAGGCTTGAGAGAAGAAAAACCCACATTTGCAGAAACTGAACCATCTCTTAGTCCAACCCTCCACACTACCAACCTGCTGCAGCATATTAAAAACAATTATGGTGGCTCCACAACCTATTCAGCCCCAGTGCCATCTTCCAAACCGCAAGGGGAACTTCAGCAGTAGGGAGTTCTGGTCTTCCAGTGATCTAGAAACACAGATACCAACAGTTGTTATACAGTCAGAAGTTATAACAGGTCAAATTCAACTATTCTATATAACTTATCCAATTTATAGAAGGAAGAAAGAAAGGGCCATTTCCTCATCTGGAGTAGCTTATCTTCATTCGTTCTTGAACATAGGTGGAGCCTCATCAACGGCGGAGGGTGGAGGTCACAGCTCCTCTACTTCTAGGTCACCTGCATGGAAATAAAAAGTGAGAAAAATGGAAAGAAAGAGATATTGAAATTTGATCTGTTTCCTACCCAGGTGGAAAACATATACAGGTTTTCCATCTATGGGAGTTGTCCTCAACTTATGACAACAAGGGGGCTCAAACACTGCATGATCGGTCATTACGCTTTTAAATCAAGTCGCCACCTGACTGAATTCAATTTTACAATCCTTTTTAAAGCAGTTATTACCTGAATCACATGGTGGTAAAACCAAAAGCAGATTATCCAGTGGCTGGTTCCCCCCCCCCCCCTTTTTTTGCCTTGAAACAATGAAAATATCTCAAACTGTAATCATGTAACCATTGGATTCTGCAAAGGATTGTAAATTTGAGCTTGTTGCCAATTACCCCAAATGTGATGACATTAGTGTACGGTTGATGTGACTGTCGTAACTAAGAAGACAGGTCATAAGTAACCCTCCCCCCTCCCCTTAGTGTTCTCTATAAAGTTACCTTCATTGATGTTTTCGTAGGTGGTTCCAGCCTGCCAGATTTCCCTGGGAACATCAGGGAAAGCCTGCTGGACTTGCTCGAGCTGTAAGAAAAAGAAATCCCTCACACTGTGGCTAAGGTTCTTGGAGAGTAATTCTCCTTCCCTTGGCCCATCCCTCACGTATTACTAGCCAGACATCCTTCCCAGAATTTCCTCGTGGAATGAGAGGAAAAAGACCAACCCCCCTGCACTCTCTTTAGCCCCAAGAGGGAGGTTATTTGAGGGTGGGGTCCCAGAGCTGCAGGGGATTCAAAGGCTACAAATCATGTTTTGTTACGTACATCGATGTTGAGTTGATGGTTCCCACAGTAGAGGAGCTGGTTCAGCGCCGGCAAGAAAAGTTTCCCACGTGGGTCCAACTGCTGTGGAATTGACAAAGAAAAGACATGCTTTCTCATTTCTGAGAATCCAGAATCTCGCTGCCAAAACACACTTTATGATGTGATAGTGTTCCTTTGAGCTGCCATGGGATTTCTGGAACCTTACCTTCAGAATGAAAATAAGCTGTTCTGTGGTGGGAGACTGTCGGAGTAGGCTCCTCATTGTTAGGCCAAAGGCCTCCTCCAACAACTTCTTCTCCACCTGAAAGGAAACATAAGAGATGGGGCTATTTCTTTTGGAGAACATTTCCCATCCATGGAAACACCAGAAAGGAAATCCCAGAAATGTTGGTTAAAGTGGTACCTCAGAAAGCTCTTCGTCCTCTGTCTCCAGGGTAGCTGTCCAGTAGAACATGGAGAGGTCGATCAGCATGGCCTCGATTGGTTCGTCCCCTTCTGGTGTGATCTTGCTGTAGGATGAGATGAAGGAAGAGCCATCAGTGTCCATATTATTGAGCAAGCCTCCCTTTCATTTTTCCCATATGAATAGGATAAGCTGGCTCAACTGAATAGCCTTCCTCTTCTTACTGACCGAGTACCCCAAACAGACTTTCCTCACCCACTATAAAAGAAACAAAAGACTGACCTGAGATTGTACATTTCCAGCAAGGCAGCTAATCCCGTCACGAAGGTGTGGTCCTGCAAGAGAGCCTGCCAGGAAACAAAAGAGAAGAAAATCAGAAAAGTCAAACTCAACCAAGTTGCACTGAGGACCTGGATTAGATGATGCTCCTGGGCAACTGAAAAGAATCCGGCTGTCAGTCAGGGCAGCTGACTCTCCAGAGTCCCCAGTGCTCTTCCTTTTCCAAGGAAAGCTTGAATCCTTCTGAGACTCTGTCCATCCTAAGGAACCTTTTGCCCCACACTGAGATTGGGCAAAAAAGGCTGGGATTAAAATCCAGAGCAAAGCCCAGCGCAAGAAACCTCTACTTCCAAAGGGTACCTACTCTTTGCTGTGTCTCTCTCCTCCTCTCAGAGACCACTTGCTGCAAATATTGATTCATCATTTGGTCTCTTCTTATGCAGGCCAGCTCTGTTTTTGCTGCTTGGGGAAGGTCCAGCCTCTCGAAGAGGATCTTCTCTTTCCCTCGGCTGTCTTTTGGAGGGAAATCTGGGAAAGGAGACACAGAGGGTGGAATCATAGCAAAGTTCTAGATTTCCTCCAGATGAAGAAAAGACACTAAAACCAGCCCTTTGCAGCATCCTTCTCTCGGACACCCAATTCAAAGGCTTTTGTGGCGATGTCTATTTTAGGGGAAAGACCAGTTGCATTCTCTATATCCTCCCTCCCCAGTTCCCAGTATATAGATAGGTTCCACTGAGCAACTGGGACGTTTCCCAGAAGAGTCTCATGGAAGCAGAACAACTTGTGGAAAGTTAATGTGGATTCAGAAGCTTCATGAGGAGGGGTGCTTAGAGGGCCAGGAGCAATTGGGTTCTGCCCAGCCCCCACGTGCAACCTGGAATATAGGAAGAGGCAGAACTGGCTTCTCTAGATGCCTACAGAGAAGAGTCCACTCCTGAAGGAGCTCCTTCCCTTTCCCTCTCCATCCCCTTCAACCCAAAGTGTGCACTCACCGTGCTGCTCCACTTTATGGAGCTCAATTTCTATGATGAATTCTTTCTTTCTTGTGCCAGAAAGATTCGTTGTGTCCTCCAAGCTGGAAGTTGAAGGACTTGCTGGCCTGCCATTTCTTCTAAATCTTCCCCAACAGCTTTGCAAGATTTCTCTGCAACACTTTCTAAATCTTTGGCACCTGAGAAAAGGAAGGGAATGGAGTGAAACCCCTTTTCCAGACTCCACCTGCTCCACCTGCTCTGTGTCTGGGACAGAGGGAGCAGCTGGGCAAAGAGAGAAGCTCCTTCTGTGTAAATCTCTGAGGGTCTCCCTTCCCTCCCTTCCCCCTCTCCGTTTCCCCATCCCAGGGCAAAGGCTCCTGGACAAACCTTCCACCTCCCAAACAAGGAAAAGACATGGAGAAGCTCTTTAGATCTACTTACGTCCTCGAAAACATCTTGGCTCTGCTCAGTGACAAGTGGCAGTTGGTGACCTTTAACCCTGGATGGATGACGTCCTACAGCCAATAGAATTCCCAGAGAGCGGAAGGCCTCCTTTGAGATCTACCAAAGGATCTGCTCCCCCTTTTATGCATGCACTGTTGGCAGCCAAAGATCTTTAGGAACCTCCTAACAAATCTCTCCAGCTGCCTCTTTCTCGCCTTTTGCTCCAGAAGCCGAAGCTCTTTGTGTGTAGCCTGCCTTTTTCTACAGGAGCTCCATTAAGCTCTCTGACTAAGCAAAGCTCACCAAGGCAGCTTTTGGTCAACTTCCAGTCAAAATCAGTTGTGTTGCAACCTCTGTTTGTGTGTGTGTGTGTGTATGTGTGTGTGTGTGTATGTGTGTGTGAACTCTGCTGGGTCTAGAGCCAACTCCCTTTGTTCTATCTGCCTAGGTGTAGAAACGTTTTTCTGCATCCCAAACTATTTTTTTTTCATTTTCTATTGTTTACATTAATAAACATTGTGTTGTCTGAGTTACTTTATTTCCTTAGCCATACAAATTACATTCTTATTCTTAATCCCTTTTTCCAACCACTGGTAGAATGAGTTCCATGTTTGGTAATATTTTGTATTTTCTTTTTGTTTAATCTTCAATATTAGTCTGTCCATTTCTGAACAATCAAGTATCTTCCTAATTATCTCTTCGTCTCCTGATATTTCTTCATTTTTCCAATATTTTTCAAATATAATCCTTGCTGCTGTTAATAATGCAATATTAAATATATATTTTGTTGATCAATTTTTCCTGATGTTATACCTAATAGAAAAAAAGTGCAGGTTTAAAATCTACATGTTTTCCTATCATCTTTTCTAGCCACTGATGTATTTTTGCCCCCAATTTTTTTGCTTTAACACAGGTCCAGCACATATGGTAATATGTGCCTGTTTTTTGGTTACATTTCCAACATTTGCTAGATATTTTTAAACATTTTAGCTAATTTAGCAGGTGGTAAATGCAATCTAGAAAAAAATTTGATATAAGTTTTCCTTATAAGAAGTTGCCATTGTTAATTGATAGTTTCTTTCGCAAAAGTTTTGCCATTTCTCTAATTCTATATTATAACTAAAGGTTTTTGCCCACTGTATCATTGTGCCTTTTACTTGTTCATCCTCCATTTTCCAATTTAGTAAAAAAAATTAGATATTTTCTTAATTAGTTTTTCATCAAAATTCAACAATATCTGATGGAATGCTGTCTGTCCTTTATAAAAGCCATACATTTTCATGTCTTTATCATATCTAGATTGTATTTGCAATTTAGGCCACCATGATAATTTAATACCCTGGACTTCAAGTTCTTGCTTAGATTTTAATTTCCCTTCAGTGTCAAAAATGTCTTTCTATGTCACAATTTTTTTTTTTCAAATGCTTCCATTGTTGAGAGCCATTCAGGGATTTTCAAATCGATCTTAGCTTTTCTTTTTTCCCATACAAGTAATAGTGAATATCTTATATAGTACTTTTGAAAGTATCTGTGAATTTTATTCTTCTCATCCCATAAGAAAGCATGCCATCCCAGTAGTAGATCATGTCCTTCTAAATATAATAGTCTCTTGTGTCTGGGGGTTATCCATTCTTTTAGCCATGTTATAACACAAGCTTTGTAATATAAAAGCCAATCTGGTAGTCCAAATCCTCCATTTTCTTGTAACATTTCAATTGAATTCTAGCTTTTATCCCTTGCCAAATAAATTTCAAAATCAATGTATTCAAATCATCAAAGAATTTATTTTCAAGTTTTATAAGTACTGTTTTGAACAGGAACAGCAGTTTTCATTTTTGCAGTAGCAATCCTTCCCAACATTGATAGATGTCGATTTTTCTATTTTTCCAAATCTAATTTTATTTGGGGAAATAATTTTATATAATTATCTTCTTTTATCGTTGCACCTCTTACTTTTAAATATATTCCCACATATTTAACTTCCTTAACTATTTGAAAGTCCGTTTTTTCTTCCAGTTGTTCTTTTTGTTTCTGTGTGAGATTTTTGACTATAATTTTAGGATTTTTCCTCTGTTTATCTTCAGTCCTGCTACTTCTCCAAACTCCTCTATCTTTCTTCTGTAATGAATACCAAATCATCTGTGAATGCTCGTAGTTTACAACTTCCTTATCTCCATTCCTTTAATTTCTGGATCTTGCCTAGTTTCTCTAGTGTGCAATGCCCTATAATGTCGTTTTGAAGGTAGAAGTTGAAACAATGGATGCCCAGGATGTGAGGGGTCTGTAGATATTTTCACAGTCCTCTTTTTGACTCGTACAGTATACAAGTCCTCAATGGAAGGCAGGTTGATACCGATTGTTTTTTCTAAGTTCTAACTATCCTTTGAAGCCTGTGTCTGTCTTGTTGGGTTGCAGAACCAAACCAGACAGTTATAGAGGTACAGATGTTCTACAGGATACTTCCTCTGTAGAACTATATCAGCAGCTGCTTGGGCAGTCTAAGCTTTCTGAGTTGGCGCAGAAAGAACATCTTTGTTGTGCTTTTTTGATGACGTTTGTGATGTTAGGTGTCCATTTTAAATCTTGAGATATGATAGAACCTAGAAACTTGATACCTACTGTTGATTCTGTGTTTCCTGGTATTGTAAGAAGTGGTAGTATAGGAGGGTTAATAATAAATCTAAAGTATTCTTTAGGTTTATTACGATCTTATTATTTGGGGGGATAGATATATCATAGAAAGTTTTTAAAACAAAGAAACAAATGTTTGTTCTTTTGGTGCTTTGCAACTTCTCATAAAACATTCCTGGCAGGGGTGAAATCCAGCAGGTTCTGACAGGTTCTGGAGAACCGGTAGTGGAAATGTTGAATAGTTTGGAGAACTGGCAAATACCACCTCTGGCTGGCCCCAGAGTGGGATGGGAATGGAGATTTTGTAATATCCTTCCCCCAGGAGTGGGGAGGGAATGGGGATTTTGCAGTATCCTTCCCCTGGAGTGGGGTAGGAATGGAAATTTTGCAGCATGCTTCCCCTGGAGTCGGGTGGAAATAGAGATTTTGCAGTAGCCTTCCCCTGCCACACCCACCAAGCCAAGCCCACCAAGCCACGCCACAGAACCGGTAGTAAAAACAATTGAATTTCACCACTGATCCATGGACGTATTTTTCCTGACTCTTTAAAACTTCAGTTCAGTTTTATGCAAAGTTTTGATGGACAGAAGGTCCCATAGATGGATGAAATAAAGGATTTTCTACAAAAGACAGACTTATATTATAGATTTATTTATATTTTCAAATCAGATAACCAAACAAGTACAGATTTTAAAAAATAATGAAATAAAGAAAATGACAGAATCGTTAGGAAAACAAGTAAGGAAAAATATTCAAAGTATACTTATTTATTTATCCAATTTGAACAGGGGCCCATGTCAAACAAGGGACAATGGGTAGCAAACAACCATAAAATCAATTATACAATTAACAACAGAATATGACAAGTGAAATAAAGATAGAAACATATACATACAGGTACATAAACATAAACATACATTCTGTTTATGGGACATTTATATGCCACCCACTTAAGGAAACATAAGATAAAGAAGATAGAAATTCAGTCAAAAGGGCTACCTTCAGACTCTCAAGGTTCTGTTAATGTAGCCTTAAAATAAGGTAGAATCAGCACCTCCACGTTTCCTGTCTGTTTACCTGGGCGGCCACACACAACCACACACACACATACACACACACAGTTCCACCAACTTGAAGACATTGGGTAAGGCCTCCAAGGGAACCAGACAGGAAAGATGATTGAATGTGCTGATTTGACCTTATTGTAAGGCTACATTAACAGAATCTTGAAAGTCTGAAGGTAGCACCTTTGATTAAACTTCTGTCTTCTTGGCCTTGTATTTGCCTTCAATGGTGGCATATAACTGGAGACATATAAGTGTCCCATAGACACAAGAAAAAACTACGTCATTAAAAACTCAAGTCCATCCATCTGTGTTTCGTTGTTCTTCTATCCTGGGGAGAAGTTGATCCAGCCGGGTGATGGTCCAAGCAAGCAGGTCAGTTCCAGGAACCGCGTGGAATTCTGTCCAAGCTGCTACACAGCCTAAGAAGAGACAAATCACAGGGCAGAAAGCAGAATCAAGCATAGGCTTGAGAGAAGAAAAACCCACATTTGCAGAAACTGAACCATCTCTTAGTCCAACCCTCCACACTACCAACCTGCTGCAGCATATTAAAAACAATTATGGTGGCTCCACAACCTATTCAGCCCCAGTGCCATCTTCCAAACCGCAAGGGGAACTTCAGCAGTAGGGAGTTCTTGTCTTCCAGTGATCTAGAAACACAGATACCAACAGTTGTTATACAGTCAGAAGTTATAACAGGTCAAATTCAACTATTCTATATAACTTATCCAATTTATAGAAGAAAGAAAGAAAGGGCCATTTCCTCATCTGGAGTAGCTTATCTTCATTCGTTCTTGAACATAGGTGGAGCCTCATCAACGGCGGAGGGTGGAGGTCACAGCTCCTCTACTTCTAGGTCACCTGCATGGAAATAAAAAGTGAGAAAAATGGAAAGAAAGAGATATTGAAATTTGATCTGTTTCCTACCCAGGTGGAAAACATATACAGGTTTTCCATCTATGGGAGTTGTCCTCAACTTATGACAACAAGGGGGCTCAAACACTGCATGATCGGTCATTACGCTTTTAAATCAAGTCGCCACCTGACTGAATTCAATTTTACAATCCTTTTTAAAGCAGTTATTACCTGAATCACATGGTGGTAAAACCAAAAGCAGATTATCCAGTGGCTGGTTCCCCTCCCCCCCTTTTTTTGCCTTGAAACAATGAAAATATCTCAAACTGTAATCATGTAACCATTGGATTCTGCAAAGGATTGTAAATTTGAGCTTGTTGCCAACTACCCCAAATGTGATGACATTAGTGTACGGTTGATGTGACTGTCGTAACTAAGAAGACAGGTCATAAGTAACCCTCCCCCCTCCCCTTAGTGTTCTCTATAAAGTTACCTTCATTGATGTTTTCGTAGGTGGTTCCAGCCTGCCAGATTTCCCTGGGAACATCAGGGAAAGCCTGCTGGACTTGCTCGAGCTGTAAGAAAAAGAAATCCCTCACACTGTGGCTAAGGTTCTTGGAGAGTAATTCTCCTTCCCTTGGCCCATCCCTCACGTATTACTAGCCAGACATCCTTCCCAGAATTTCCTCGTGGAATGAGAGGAAAAAGACCAACCCCCCTGCACTCTCTTTAGCCCCAAGAGGGAGGTTATTTGAGGGTGGGGTCCCAGAGGATTCAAAGGGGATTCAAAGGCTACAAATCATGTTTTGTTACGTACATCGATGTTGAGTTGATGGTTCCCACAGTAGAGGAGCTGGTTCAGCGCCGGCAAGAAAAGTTTCCCACGTGGGTCCAACTGCTGTGGAATTGACAAAGAAAAGACATGCTTTCTCATTTCTGAGAATCCAGAATCTCGCTGCCAAAACACACTTTATGATGTGATAGTGTTCCTTTGAGCTGCCATGGGATTTCTGGAACCTTACCTTCAGAATGAAAATAAGCTGTTCTGTGGTGGGAGACTGTCGGAGTAGGCTCCTCATTGTTAGGCCAAAGGCCTCCTCCAACAACTTCTTCTCCACCTGAAAGGAAACATAAGAGATGGGGCTATTTCTTTTGGAGAACATTTCCCATCCATGGAAACACCAGAAAGGAAATCCCAGAAATGTTGGTTAAAGTGGTACCTCAGAAAGCTCTTCGTCCTCTGTCTCCAGGGTAGCTGTCCAGTAGAACATGGAGAGGTCGATCAGCATGGCCTCGATTGGTTCGTCCCCTTCTGGTGTGATCTTGCTGTAGGATGAGATGAAGGAAGAGCCATCAGTGTCCATATTATTGAGCAAGCCGCCCTTTCATTTTTCCCATATGAATAGGATAAGCTGGCTCAACTGAATAGCCTTCCTCTTCTTACTGACCGAGTACCCCAAACAGACTTTCCTCACCCACTATAAAAGAAACAAAAGACTGACCTGAGATTGTACATTTCCAGCAAGGCAGCTAATCCCGTCACGAAGGTGTGGTCCTGCAAGAGAGCCTGCCAGGAAACAAAAGAGAAGAAAATCAGAAAAGTCAAACTCAACCAAGTTGCACTGAGGACCTGGATTAGATGATGCTCCTGGGCAACTGAAAAGAATCCGGCTGTCAGTCAGGGCAGCTGACTCTCCAGAGTCCCCAGTGCTCTTCCTTTTCCAAGGAAAGCTTGAATCCTTCTGAGACTCTGTCCATCCTAAGGAACCTTTTGCCCCACACTGAGATTGGGCAAAAAAGGCTGGGATTAAAATCCAGAGCAAAGCCCAGCGCAAGAAACCTCTACTTCCAAAGGGTACCTACTCTTTGCTGTGTCTCTCTCCTCCTCTCAGAGACCACTTGCTGCAAATATTGATTCATCATTTGGTCTCTTCTTATGCAGGCCAGCTCTGTTTTTGCTGCTTGGGGAAGGTCCAGCCTCTCGAAGAGGATCTTCTCTTTCCCTCGGCTGTCTTTTGGAGGGAAATCTGGGAAAGGAGACACAGAGGGTGGAATCATAGCAAAGTTCTAGATTTCCTCCAGATGAAGAAAAGACACTAAAACCAGCCCTTTGCAGCATCCTTCTCTCGGAGACCCAATTCAAAGGCTTTTGTGGCGATGTCTATTTTAGGGGAAAGACCAGTTGCATTCTCTATATCCTCCCTCCCCAGTTCCCAGTATATAGATAGGTTCCACTGAGCAACTGGGACGTTTCCCAGAAGAGTCTCATGGAAGCAGAACAACTTGTGGAAAGTTAATGTGGATTCAGAAGCTTCATGAGGAGGGGTGCTTAGAGGGCCAGGAGCAATTGGGTTCTGCCCAGCCCCCAAGTGCAACCTGGAATATAGGAAGAGGCCGAACTGGCTTCTCTAGATGCCTACAGAGAAGAGTCCACTCCTCAAGGAGCTCCTTCCCTTTCCCTCTCCATCCCCTTCAACCCAAACTGGGCACTCACCGTGCTGCTCCACTTTATGGAGCTCAATTTCTATGATGAATTCTTTCTTTCTTGTGCCAGAAAGATTCGTTGTGTCCTCCAAGCTGGAAGTTGAAGGACTTGCTGGCCTGCCATTTCTTCTCAATCTTCCCCAACAGCATTGCAAGATTTCTCTGCAACACTTTCTAAATCTTTGGCACCTGAGAAAAGGAAGGGAATGGAGTGAAACCCCTTTTCCAGACTCCACCTGCTCCACCTGCTCTGTTTCTGGGACAGAGGGAGCAGCTGGGCAAAGAGAGAAGCTCCTTCTGTGTAAATGTCTGAGGGTCTCCCTTCCCTCCCTTCCCCCTCTCCGTTTCCCCATCCCGGGGCAAAGGCTCCTGGACAAACCTTCCACCTCCCAAACAAGGAAAAGACATGGAGAAGCTCTTCAGAGCTACTTACGTCCTCGAAAACATCTTGGCTCTGCTCAGTGACAAGTGGCAGTTGGTGACCTTTAACCCTGGATGGATGACGTCCTACAGCCAATAGAATTCCCAGAGAGCGGAAGGCCTCCTTTGAGATCTACCAAAGGATCTGCTCCCCCTTTTCTGCATGCACTGTTGGCAGCCAAAGATCTTTAGGAACCTCCTAACAAATCTCTCCAGCTGCCTCTTTCTCGCCTTTTGCTCCAGAAGCCGAAGCTCTTTGTGTGTAGCCTGCCTTTTTCTACAGGAGCTCCATTAAGCTCTCTGACTAAGCAAAGCTCACCAAGGCAGCTTTTGGTCAACTTCCAGTCAAAATCAGTTGTGTTGCAACCTCTGTTTGTGTGTGTGTGTGTGTGTGTGTGTGTGTGTGTATGTGTGTGTGAACTCTGCTGGGTCTAGAGCCAACTCCCTTTGTTCTATCTGCCTAGGTGTAGAAACCTTTTTCTGCATCCCAAACTATTTTTTTTTTCATTTTCTATTGTTTACATTAATAAACATTGTGTTGTCTGAGTTACTTTATTTCCTTAGCCATACAAATTACATTCTTATTCTCAATCCCTTTTTCCAACCACTGGTAGAATGAGTTCCATGTTTGGTAATATTTTGTATTTTCTTTCTGTTTAATCTTCAATATTAGTCTGTCCATTTCTGAACAATCAAGTATCTTCCTAATTATCTCTTCGTCTCCTGATATTTCTTCATTTTTCCAATATTTTTCCAATATAATCCTTGCTGCTGTTAATAATGCAATATTAAATATATATTTTGTTGATCAATTTTTCCTGATGTTATACCTAATAGAAAAAAAGTGCAGGTTTAAAATCTACATGTTTTCCTATCATCTTTTCTAGCCACTGATGTATTTTTGCCCCCAATTTTTTTGCTTTAACACAGGTCCAGCACATATGGTAATATGTGCCTGTTTTTTGGTTACATTTCCAACATTTGCTAGATATTTTTAAACATTTTAGCTAATTTAGCAAGTGGTAAATGCAATCTAGAAAAAAATTTGATATAAGTTTTCCTTATAAGAAGTTGCCATTGTTAATTGATAGTTTCTTTCGCAAAAGTTTTGCCATTTCTCTAATTCTATATTATAACTAAAGGTTTTTGCCCACTGTACCATTGTGCCTTTTACTTGTTCATCCTCCATTTTCCAATTTAGTAAAAAAAATTAGATATTTTCTTAATTAGTTTTTCATCAAAATTCAACAATATCTGATGGAAAGCTGTCTGTCCTTTATAAAAGCCATACATTTTCATGTCTTTATCATATCTAGATTGTATTTGCAATTTAGGCCACCATGATAATTTAATACCCTGGACTTCAAGTTCTTGCTTAGATTTTAATTTCCCTTCAGTGTCAAAAATGTCTTTCTATGTCACAATTTTTTTTTCAAATGCTTCCATTGTTGAGAGCCATTCAGGGATTTTCAAATCGATCTTAGCTTTTCTTTTTTCCCATACAAGTAATAGTGAATATCTTATATAGTACTTTTGAAAGTATCTGTGAATTTTATTCTTCTCATCCCATAAGAAAGCATGCCATCCCAGTAGTAGATCATGTCCTTCTAAATATAATAGTCTCTTGTGTCTGGGGGTTATCCATTCTTTTAGCCATGTTATAACACAAGCTTTGTAATATAAAAGCCAATCTGGTAGTCCAAATCCTCCATTTTCTTGTAACATTTCAATTGAATTCTAGCTTTTATCCCTTGCCAAATAAATTTCAAAATCAATGTATTCAAATCATCAAAGAATTTATTTTCAAGTTTTATAAGTACTGTTTTGAACAGGAACAGCAGTTTTCATTTTTGCAGTAGCAATCCTTCCCAACATTGATAGATGTCGATTTTTCTATTTTTCCAAATCTAATTTTATTTGGGGAAATAATTTTATATAATTATCTTCTTTTATCGTTGCACCTCTTACTTTTAAATATATTCCCACATATTTAACTTCCTTAACTATTTGAAAGTCCGTTTTTTCTTCCAGTTGTTCTTTTTGTTTCTGTGTGAGATTTTTGACTATAATTTTAGGTTTTTTTCCTCTGTTTATCTTCAGTCCTGCTACTTCTCCAAACTCCTCTATCTTTCTTCTGTAATGAATACCAAATCATCTGTGAATGCTCGTAGTTTACAACTTCCTTATCTCCATTCCTTTAATTTCTGGATCTTGCCTAGTTTCTCTAGTGTGCAATGCCCTATAATGTCGTTTTGAAGGTAGAAGTTGAAACAATGGATGCCCAGGATGTGAGGGGTCTGTAGATATTTTCACAGTCCTCTTTTTGACTCGTACAGTATACAAGTCCTCAATGGAAGGCAGGTTGATACCGATTGTTTTTTCTAAGTTCTAACTATCCTTTGAAGCCTGTGTCTGTCTTGTTGGGTTGCAGAACCAAACCAGACAGTTATAGAGGTACAGATGTTCTACAGGATACTTCCTCTGTAGAACTATATCAGCAGCTGCTTGGGCAGTCTAAGCTTTCTGAGTTGGCGCAGAAAGAACATCTTTGTTGTGCTTTTTTGATGACGTTTGTGATGTTAGGTGTCCATTTTAAATCTTGAGATATGATAGAACCTAGAAACTTGATACCTACTGTTGATTCTGTGTTTCCTGGTATTGTAAGAAGTGGTAGTATAGGAGGGTTAATAATAAATCTAAAGTATTCTTTAGGTTTATTACGATCTTATTATTTGGGGGGATAGATATATCATAGAAAGTTTTTAAAACAAAGAAACAAATGTTTGTTCTTTTGGTGCTTTGCAACTTCTCATAAAACATTCCTGGCAGGGGTGAAATCCAGCAGGTTCTGACAGGTTCTGGAGAACCGATAGTGGAAATTTTGAATAGTTTGGAGAACTGGCAAATACCACCTCTGGCTGGCCCCAGAGTGGGATGGGAATGGAGATTTTGTAATATCCTTCCCCCAGGAGTGGGGAGGGAATGGGGATTTTGCAGTATCCTTCCCCTGGAGTGGGGTAGGAATGGAAATTTTGCAGCATGCTTCCCCTGGAGTCGGGTGGAAATAGAGATTTTGCAGTAGCCTTCCCCTGCCACACCCACCAAGCCAAGCCCACCAAGCCACGCCACAGAACCGGTAGTAAAAACAATTGAATTTCACCACTGATCCATGGACGTATTTTTCCTGACTCTTTAAAACTTCAGTTCAGTTTTATGCAAAGTTTTGATGGACAGAAGGTCCCATAGATGGATGAAATAAAGGATTTTCTACAAAAGACAGACTTATATTATAGATTTATTTATATTTTCAAATCAGATAACCAAACAAGTACAGATTTTAAAAAATAATGAAATAAAGAAAATGACAGAATCGTTAGGAAAACAAGTAAGGAAAAATATTCAAAGTATACTTATTTATTTATCCAGTTTGAACAGGGGCCCATGTCAAACAAGGGACAATGGGTAGCAAACAACCATAAAATCAATTATACAATTAACAACAGAATATGACAAGTGAAATAAAGACAGAAACATATACATACAGGTACATAAACATAAACATACATTCTGTTTATGGGACATTTATATGCCACCCACTTAAGGAAACATAAGATAAAGAAGATAGAAATTCAGTCAAAAGGGCTACCTTCAGACTCTCAAGGTTCTGTTAATGTAGCCTTAAAATAAGGTAGAATTAGCACCTCCACGTTTCCTGTCTGTTTACCTGGGCGGCCACACACAACCACACACACACATACACACACACAGTTCCACCAACTTGCAGACATTGGGTAAGGCCTCCAAGGGAACCAGACAGGAAAGATGATTGAATGTGCTGATTTGACCTTATTGTAAGGCTACATTAACAGAATCTTGAAAGTCTGAAGGTAGCACCTTTGATTAAACTTCTGTCTTCTTGGCCTTGTATTTGCCTTCAATGGTGGCATATAACTGGAGACATATAAGTGTCCCATAGACACAAGAAAAAACTACGTCATTAAAAACTCAAGTCCATCCATCTGTGTTTCGTTGTTCTTCTATCCTGGGGAGAAGTTGATCCAGCCGGGTGATGGTCCAAGCAAGCAGGTCAGTTCCAGGAACCGCGTGGAATTCTGTCCAAGCTGCTACACAGCCTAAGAAGAGACAAATCACAGGGCAGAAAGCAGAATCAAGCATAGGCTTGAGAGAAGAAAAACCCACATTTGCAGAAACTGAACCATCTCTTAGTCCAACCCTCCACACTACCAACCTGCTGCAGCATATTAAAAACAATTATGGTGGCTCCACAACCTATTCAGCCCCAGTGCCATCTTCCAAACCGCAAGGGGAACTTCAGCAGTAGGGAGTTCTGGTCTTCCAGTGATCTAGAAACACAGATACCAACAGTTGTTATACAGTCAGAAGTTATAACAGGTCAAATTCAACTATTCTATATAACTTATCCAATTTATAGAAGGAAGAAAGAAAGGGCCATTTCCTCATCTGGAGTAGCTTATCTTCATTCGTTCTTGAACATAGGTGGAGCCTCATCAACGGCGGAGGGTGGAGGTCACAGCTCCTCTACTTCTAGGTCACCTGCATGGAAATAAAAAGTGAGAAAAATGGAAAGAAAGAGATATTGAAATTTGATCTGTTTCCTACCCAGGTGGAAAACATATACAGGTTTTCCATCTATGGGAGTTGTCCTCAACTTATGACAACAAGGGGGCTCAAACACTGCATGATCGGTCATTACGCTTTTAAATCAAGTCGCCACCTGACTGAATTCAATTTTACAATCCTTTTTAAAGCAGTTATTACCTGAATCACATGGTGGTAAAACCAAAAGCAGATTATCCAGTGGCTGGTTCCCCTCCCCCCCCCTTTTTTTTGCCTTGAAACAATGAAAATATCTCAAACTGTAATCATGTAACCATTGGATTCTGCAAAGGATTGTAAATTTGAGCTTGTTGCCAACTACCCCAAATGTGATGACATTAGTGTACGGTTGATGTGACTGTCGTAACTAAGAAGACAGGTCATAAGTAACCCTCCCCCCTCCCCTTAGTGTTCTCTATAAAGTTACCTTCATTGATGTTTTCGTAGGTGGTTCCAGCCTGCCAGATTTCCCTGGGAACATCAGGGAAAGCCTGCTGGACTTGCTCGAGCTGTAAGAAAAAGAAATCCCTCACACTGTGGCTAAGGTTCTTGGAGAGTAATTCTCCTTCCCTTGGCCCATCCCTCACGTATTACTAGCCAGACATCCTTCCCAGAATTTCCTCGTGGAATGAGAGGAAAAAGACCAACCCCCCTGCACTCTCTTTCGCCCCAAGAGGGAGGTTATTTGAGGGTGGGGTCCCAGAGGATTCAAAGGGGATTCAAAGGCTACAAATCATGTTTTGTTACGTACATCGATGTTGAGTTGATGGTTCCCACAGTAGAGGAGCTGGTTCAGCGCCGGCAAGAAAAGTTTCCCACCTGGGTCCAACTGCTGTGGAATTGACAAAGAAAAGACATGCTTTCTCATTTCTGAGAATCCAGAATCTCGCTGCCAAAACACACTTTATGATGTGATAGTGTTCCTTTGAGCTGCCATGGGATTTCTGGAACCTTACCTTCAGAATGAAAATAAGCTGTTCTGTGGTGGGAGACTGTCGGAGTAGGCTCCTCATTGTTAGGCCAAAGGCCTCCTCCAACAACTTCTTCTCCACCTGAAAGGAAACATAAGAGATGGGGCTATTTCTTTTGGAGAACATTTCCCATCCATGGAAACACCAGAAAGGAAATCCCAGAAATGTTGGTTAAAGTGGTACCTCAGAAAGCTCTTCGTCCTCTGTCTCCAGGGTAGCCGTCCAGTAGAACATGGAGAGGTCGATCAGCATGGCCTCGATTGGTTCGTCCCCTTCTGGTGTGATCTTGCTGTAGGATGAGATGAAGGAAGAGCCATCAGTGCCCATATTATTGAGCAAGCCTCCCTTTCATTTTTCCCATATGAATAGGATAAGCTGGCTCAACTGAATAGCCTTCCTCTTCTTACTGACCGAGTACCCCAAACAGACTTTCCTCACCCACTATAAAAGAAACAAAAGACTGACCTGAGATTGTACATTTCCAGCAAGGCAGCTAATCCCGTCACGAAGGTGTGGTCCTGCAAGAGAGCCTGCCAGGAAACAAAAGAGAAGAAAATCAGAAAAGTCAAACTCAACCAAGTTGCACTCAGGACCTGGATTAGATGATGCTCCTGGGCAACTGAAAAGAATCCGGCTGTCAGTCAGGGCAGCTGACTCTCCAGAGTCCCCAGTGCTCTTCCTTTTCCAAGGAAAGCTTGAATCCTTCTGAGACTCTGTCCATCCTAAGGAATCTTTTGCCCCACACTGAGATTGGGCAAAAAAGGCTGGGATTAAAATCCAGAGCAAAGCCCAGCGCAAGAAACCTCTACTTCCAAAGGGTACCTACTCTTTGCTGTGTCTCTCTCCTCCTCTCAGAGACCACTTGCTGCAAATATTGATTCATCATTTGGTCTCTTCTTATGCAGGCCAGCTCTGTTTTTGCTGCTTGGGGAAGGTCCAGCCTCTCGAAGAGGATCTTCTCTTTCCCTCGGCTGTCTTTTGGAGGGAAATCTGGGAAAGGAGACACAGAGGGTGGAATCATAGCAAAGTTCTAGATTTCCTCCAGATGAAGAAAAGACACTAAAACCAGCCCTTTGCAGCATCCTTCTCTCGGAGACCCAATTCAAAGGCTTTTGTGGCGATGTCTATTTTAGGGGAAAGACCAGTTGCATTCTCTATATCCTCCCTCCCCAGTTCCCAGTATATAGATAGGTTCCACTGAGCAACTGGGACGTTTCCCAGAAGAGTCTCATGGAAGCAGAACAACTTGTGGAAAGTTAATGTGGATTCAGAAGCTTCATGAGGAGGGGTGCTTAGAGGGCCAGGAGCAATTGGGTTCTGCCCAGCCCCCACGTGCAACCTGGAATATAGGAAGAGGCAGAACTGGATTCTCTAGATGCCTACAGAGAAGAGTCCACTCCTCAAGGAGCTCCTTCCGTTTCCCTGTCCATCCCCTTCAACCCAAACTGGGCACTCACCGTGCTGCTCCACTTTATGGAGCTCAATTTCTATGATGAATTCTTTCTTTCTTGTGCCAGAAAGATTCGTTGTGTCCTCCAAGCTGGAAGTTGAAGGACTTGCTGGCCTGCCATTTCTTCTCAATCTTCCCCAACAGCATTGCAAGATTTCTCTGCAACACTTTCTAAATCTTTGGCACCTGAGAAAAGGAAGGGAATGGAGTGAAACCCCTTTTCCAGACTCCACCTGCTCCACCTGCTCTGTGTCTGGGACAGAGGGAGCAGCTGGGCAAAGAGAGAAGCTCCTTCTGTGTAAATCTCTGAGGGTCTCCCTTCCCTCCCTTCCCCCTCTCCGTTTCCCCATCCCGGGGCAAAGGCTCCTGGACAAACCTTCCACCTCCCAAACAAGGAAAAGACATGGAGAAGCTCTTCAGAGCTACTTACGTCCTTGAAAACATCTTGGCTCTGCTCAATGACAAGTGGCAGTTGGTGACCTTTAACCCTGGATGGATGACGTCCTACAGCCAATAGAATTCCCAGAGAGCGGAAGGCCTCCTTTGAGATCTACCAAAGGATCTGCTCCCCCTTTTCTGCATGCACTGTTGGCAGCCAAAGATCTTTAGGAACCTCCTAACAAATCTCTCCAGCTGCCTCTTTCTCGCCTTTTGCTCCAGAAGCCGAAGCTCTTTGTTTGTAGCCTGCCTTTTTCTACAGGAGCTCCATTAAGCTCTCTGACTAAGCAAAGCTCACCAAGGCAGCTTTTGGTCAACTTCCAGTCAAAATCAGTTGTGTTGCAACCTCTGTTTGTGTGTGTGTGTGTGTGTGTGTGTGTGTGTGTGTGTGTGTGTGTGTGAACTCTGCTGGGTCTAGAGCCAACTCCCTTTGTTCTATCTGCCTAGGTGTAGAAACCTTTTTCTGCATCCCAAACTATTTTTTTTTCATTTTCTATTGTTTACATTAATAAACATTGTGTTGTCTGAGTTACTTTATTTCCTTAGCCATACAAATTACATTCTTATTCTCAATCCCTTTTTCCAACCACTGGTAGAATGAGTTCCATGTTTGGTAATATTTTGTATTTTCTTTCTGTTTAATCTTCAATATTAGTCTGTCCATTTCTGAACAATCAAGTATCTTCCTAATTATCTCTTCGTCTCCTGATATTTCTTCATTTTTCCAATATTTTTCCAATATAATCCTTGCTGCTGTTAATAATGCAATATTAAATATATATTTTGTTGATCAATTTTTCCTGATGTTATACCTAATAGAAAAAAAGTGCAGGTTTAAAATCTACATGTTTTCCTATCATCTTTTCTAGCCACTGATGTATTTTTGCCCCCAATTTTTTTGCTTTAACACAGGTCCAGCACATATGGTAATATGTGCCTGTTTTTTGGTTACATTTCCAACATTTGCTAGATATTTTTAAACATTTTAGCTAATTTAGCAGGGGGTAAATGCAATCTAGAAAAAAATTTGATATAAGTTTTCCTTATAAGAAGTTGCCATTGTTAATTGATAGTTTCTTTCGCAAAAGTTTTGCCATTTCTCTAATTCTATATTATAACTAAAGGTTTTTGCCCACTGTATCATTGTGCCTTTTACTTGTTCATCCTCCATTTTCCAATTTAGTAAAAAAAATTAGATATTTTCTTAATTAGTTTTTCATCAAAATTCAACAATATCTGATGGAAAGCTGTCTGTCCTTTATAAAAGCCATACATTTTCATGTCTTTATCATATCTAGATTGTATTTGCAATTTAGGCCACCATGATAATTTAATACCCTGGACTTCAAGTTCTTGCTTAGATTTTAATTTCCCTTCAGTGTCAAAAATGTCTTTCTATGTCACAATTTTTTTTTTCAAATGCTTCCATTGTTGAGAGCCATTCAGGGATTTTCAAATCGATCTTAGCTTTTCTTTTTTCCCATACAAGTAATAGTGAATATCTTATATAGTACTTTTGAAAGTATCTGTGAATTTTATTCTTCTCATCCCATAAGAAAGCATGCCATCCCAGTAGTAGATCATGTCCTTCTAAATATAATAGTCTCTTGTGTCTGGGGGTTATCCATTCTTTTAGCCATGTTATAACACAAGCTTTGTAATATAAAAGCCAATCTGGTAGTCCAAATCCTCCATTTTCTTGTAACATTTCAATTGAATTCTAGCTTTTATCCCTTGCCAAATAAATTTCAAAATCAATGTATTCAAATCATCAAAGAATTTATTTTCAAGTTTTATAAGTACTGTTTTGAACAGGAACAGCAGTTTTCATTTTTGCAGTAGCAATCCTTCCCAACATTGATAGATGTCGATTTTTCTATTTTTCCAAATCTAATTTTATTTGGGGAAATAATTTTATATAATTATCTTCTTTTATCGTTGCACCTCTTACTTTTAAATATATTCCCACATATTTAACTTCCTTAACTATTTGAAAGTCCGTTTTTTCTTCCAGTTGTTCTTTTTGTTTCTGTGTGAGATTTTTGACTATAATTTTAGGTTTTTTTCCTCTGTTTATCTTCAGTCCTGCTACTTCTCCAAACTCCTCTATCTTTCTTCTGTAATGAATACCAAATCATCTGTGAATGCTCGTAGTTTACAACTTCCTTATCTCCATTCCTTTAATTTCTGGATCTTGCCTAGTTTCTCTAGTGTGCAATGCCCTATAATGTCGTTTTGAAGGTAGAAGTTGAAACAATGGATGCCCAGGATGTGAGGGGTCTGTAGATATTTTCACAGTCCTCTTTTTGACTCGTACAGTATACAAGTCCTCAATGGAAGGCAGGTTGATACCGATTGTTTTTTCTAAGTTCTAACTATCCTTTGAAGCCTGTGTCTGTCTTGTTGGGTTGCAGAACCAAACCAGACAGTTATAGAGGTACAGATGTTCTACAGGATACTTCCTCTGTAGAACTATATCAGCAGCTGCTTGGGCAGTCTAAGCTTTCTGAGTTGGCGCAGAAAGAACATCTTTGTTGTGCTTTTTTGATGACGTTTGTGATGTTAGGTGTCCATTTTAAATCTTGAGATATGATAGAACCTAGAAACTTGATACCTACTGTTGATTCTGTGTTTCCTGGTATTGTAAGAAGTGGTAGTATAGGAGGGTTAATAATAAATCTAAAGTATTCTTTAGGTTTATTACGATCTTATTATTTGGGGGGATAGATATATCATAGAAAGTTTTTAAAACAAAGAAACAAATGTTTGTTCTTTTGGTGCTTTGCAACTTCTCATAAAACATTCCTGGCAGGGGTGAAATCCAGCAGGTTCTGACAGGTTCTGGAGAACCGGTAGTGGAAATGTTGAATAGTTTGGAGAACTGGCAAATACCACCTCTGGCTGGCCCCAGAGTGGGATGGGAATGGAGATTTTGTAATATCCTTCCCCCAGGAGTGGGGAGGGAATGGGGATTTTGCAGTATCCTTCCCCTGGAGTGGGGTAGGAATGGAAATTTTGCAGCATGCTTCCCCTGGAGTCGGGTGGAAATAGAGATTTTGCAGTAGCCTTCCCCTGCCACACCCACCAAGCCAAGCCCACCAAGCCACGCCACAGAACCGGTAGTAAAAACAATTGAATTTCACCACTGATCCATGGACGTATTTTTCCTGACTCTTTAAAACTTCAGTTCAGTTTTATGCAAAGTTTTGATGGACAGAAGGTCCCATAGATGGATGAAATAAAGGATTTTCTACAAAAGACAGACTTATATTATAGATTTATTTATATTTTCAAATCAGATAACCAAACAAGTACAGATTTTAAAAAATAATGAAATAAAGAAAATGACAGAATCGTTAGGAAAACAAGTAAGGAAAAATATTCAAAGTATACTTATTTATTTATCCAATTTGAACAGGGGCCCATGTCAAACAAGGGACAATGGGTAGCAAACAACCATAAAATCAATTATACAATTAACAACAGAATATGACAAGTGAAATAAAGACAGAAACATATACATACAGGTACATAAACATAAACATACATTCTGTTTATGGGACATTTATATGCCACCCACTTAAGGAAACATAAGATAAAGAAGATAGAAATTCAGTCAAAAGGGCTACCTTCAGACTCTCAAGGTTCTGTTAATGTAGCCTTAAAATAAGGTAGAATTAGCACCTCCACGTTTCCTGTCTGTTTACCTGGGCGGCCACACACAACCACACACACACATACACACACACAGTTCCACCAACTTGCAGACATTGGGTAAGGCCTCCAAGGGAACCAGACAGGAAAGATGATTGAATGTGCTGATTTGACCTTATTGTAAGGCTACATTAACAGAATCTTGAAAGTCTGAAGGTAGCACCTTTGATTAAACTTCTGTCTTCTTGGCCTTGTATTTGCCTTCAATGGTGGCATATAACTGGAGACATATAAGTGTCCCATAGACACAAGAAAAAACTACGTCATTAAAAACTCAAGTCCATCCATCTGTGTTTCGTTGTTCTTCTATCCTGGGGAGAAGTTGATCCAGCCGGGTGATGGTCCAAGCAAGCAGGTCAGTTCCAGGAACCGCGTGGAATTCTGTCCAAGCTGCTACACAGCCTAAGAAGAGACAAATCACAGGGCAGAAAGCAGAATCAAGCATAGGCTTGAGAGAAGAAAAACCCACATTTGCAGAAACTGAACCATCTCTTAGTCCAACCCTCCACACTACCAACCTGCTGCAGCATATTAAAAACAATTATGGTGGCTCCACAACCTATTCAGCCCCAGTGCCATCTTCCAAACCGCAAGGGGAACTTCAGCAGTAGGGAGTTCTGGTCTTCCAGTGATCTAGAAACACAGATACCAACAGTTGTTATACAGTCAGAAGTTATAACAGGTCAAATTCAACTATTCTATATAACTTATCCAATTTATAGAAGGAAGAAAGAAAGGGCCATTTCCTCATCTGGAGTAGCTTATCTTCATTCGTTCTTGAACATAGGTGGAGCCTCATCAACGGCGGAGGGTGGAGGTCACAGCTCCTCTACTTCTAGGTCACCTGCATGGAAATAAAAAGTGAGAAAAATGGAAAGAAAGAGATATTGAAATTTGATCTGTTTCCTACCCAGGTGGAAAACATATACAGGTTTTCCATCTATGGGAGTTGTCCTCAACTTATGACAACAAGGGGGCTCAAACACTGCATGATCGGTCATTACGCTTTTAAATCAAGTCGCCACCTGACTGAATTCAATTTTACAATCCTTTTTAAAGCAGTTATTACCTGAATCACATGGTGGTAAAACCAAAAGCAGATTATCCAGTGGCTGGTTCCCCTCCCCCCCCTTTTTTTGCCTTGAAACAATGAAAATATCTCAAACTGTAATCATGTAACCATTGGATTCTGCAAAGGATTGTAAATTTGAGCTTGTTGCCAACTACCCCAAATGTGATGACATTAGTGTACGGTTGATGTGACTGTCGTAACTAAGAAGACAGGTCATAAGTAACCCTCCCCCCTCCCCTTAGTGTTCTCTATAAAGTTACCTTCATTGATGTTTTCGTAGGTGGTTCCAGCCTGCCAGATTTCCCTGGGAACATCAGGGAAAGCCTGCTGGACTTGCTCGAGCTGTAAGAAAAAGAAATCCCTCACACTGTGGCTAAGGTTCTTGGAGAGTAATTCTCCTTCCCTTGGCCCATCCCTCACGTATTACTAGCCAGACATCCTTCCCAGAATTTCCTCGTGGAATGAGAGGAAAAAGACCAACCCCCCTGCACTCTCTTTAGCCCCAAGAGGGAGGTTATTTGAGGGTGGGGTCCCAGAGGATTCAAAGGGGATTCAAAGGCTACAAATCATGTTTTGTTACGTACATCGATGTTGAGTTGATGGTTCCCACAGTAGAGGAGCTGGTTCAGCGCCGGCAAGAAAAGTTTCCCACGTGGGTCCAACTGCTGTGGAATTGACAAAGAAAAGACATGCTTTCTCATTTCTGAGAATCCAGAATCTCGCTGCCAAAACACACTTTATGATGTGATAGTGTTCCTTTGAGCTGCCATGGGATTTCTGGAACCTTACCTTCAGAATGAAAATAAGCTGTTCTGTGGTGGGAGACTGTCGGAGTAGGCTCCTCATTGTTAGGCCAAAGGCCTCCTCCAACAACTTCTTCTCCACCTGAAAGGAAACATAAGAGATGGGGCTATTTCTTTTGGAGAACATTTCCCATCCATGGAAACACCAGAAAGGAAATCCCAGAAATGTTGGTTAAAGTGGTACCTCAGAAAGCTCTTCGTCCTCTGTCTCCAGGGTAGCCGTCCAGTAGAACATGGAGAGGTCGATCAGCATGGCCTCGATTGGTTCGTCCCCTTCTGGTGTGATCTTGCTGTAGGATGAGATGAAGGAAGAGCCATCAGTGCCCATATTATTGAGCAAGCCTCCCTTTCATTTTTCCCATATGAATAGGATAAGCTGGCTCAACTGAATAGCCTTCCTCTTCTTACTGACCGAGTACCCCAAACAGACTTTCCTCACCCACTATAAAAAAAACAAAAGACTGACCTGAGATTGTACATTTCCAGCAAGGCAGCTAATCCCGTCACGAAGGTGTGGTCCTGCAAGAGAGCCTGCCAGGAAACAAAAGAGAAGAAAATCAGAAAAGTCAAACTCAACCAAGTTGCACTGAGGACCTGGATTAGATGATGCTCCTGGGCAACTGAAAAGAATCCGGCTGTCAGTCAGGGCAGCTGACTCTCCAGAGTCCCCAGTGCTCTTCCTTTTCCAAGGAAAGCTTGAATCCTTCTGAGACTCTGTCCATCCTAAGGAACCTTTTGCCCCACACTGAGATTGGGCAAAAAAGGCTGGGATTAAAATCCAGAGCAAAGCCCAGCGCAAGAAACCTCTACTTCCAAAGGGTACCTACTCTTTGCTGTGTCTCTCTCCTCCTCTCAGAGACCACTTGCTGCAAATATTGATTCATCATTTGGTCTCTTCTTATGCAGGCCAGCTCTGTTTTTGCTGCTTGGGGAAGGTCCAGCCTCTCGAAGAGGATCTTCTCTTTCCCTCGGCTGTCTTTTGGAGGGAAATCTGGGAAAGGAGACACAGAGGGTGGAATCATAGCAAAGTTCTAGATTTCCTCCAGATGAAGAAAAGACACTAAAACCAGCCCTTTGCAGCATCCTTCTCTCGGAGACCCAATTCAAAGGCTTTTGTGGCGATGTCTATTTTAGGGGAAAGACCAGTTGCATTCTCTATATCCTCCCTCCCCAGTTCCCAGTATATAGATAGGTTCCACTGAGCAACTGGGACGTTTCCCAGAAGAGTCTCATGGAAGCAGAACAACTTGTGGAAAGTTAATGTGGATTCAGAAGCTTCATGAGGAGGGGTGCTTAGAGGGCCAGGAGCAATTGGGTTCTGCCCAGCCCCCACGTGCAACCTGGAATATAGGAAGAGGCAGAACTGGCTTCTCTAGATGCCTACAGAGAAGAGTCCACTCCTCAAGGAGCTCCTTCCCTTTCCCTCTCCATCCCCTTCAACCCAAAGTGTGCACTCACCGTGCTGCTCCACTTTATGGAGCTCAATTTCTATGATGAATTCTTTCTTTCTTGTGCCAGAAAGATTC
Organism: Masticophis lateralis; assembly: GCA_030761175.1. NCBI lineage: Eukaryota > Metazoa > Chordata > Lepidosauria > Squamata > Colubridae > Masticophis > Masticophis lateralis. The sequence continues at coordinate 77,805,050 of JAUDYJ010000006.1, read as the reverse complement.
GTTGTGTCCTCCAAGCTGGAAGTTGAAGGACTTGCTGGCCTGCCATTTCTTCTCAATCTTCCCCAACAGCATTGCAAGATTTCTCTGCAACACTTTCTAAATCTTTGGCACCTGAGAAAAGGAAGGGAATGGAGTGAAACCCCTTTTCCAGACTCCACCTGCTCCACCTGCTCTGTGTCTGGGACAGAGGGAGCAGCTGGGCAAAGAGAGAAGCTCCTTCTGTGTAAATCTCTGAGGGTCTCCCTTCCCTCCCTTCCCCCTCTCCGTTTCCCCATCCCAGGGCAAAGGCTCCTGGACAAACCTTCCACCTCCCAAACAAGGAAAAGACATGGAGAAGCTCTTTAGATCTACTTACGTCCTTGAAAACATCTTGGCTCTGCTCAGTGACAAGTGGCAGTTGGTGACCTTTAACCCTGGATGGATGACGTCCTACAGCCAATAGAATTCCCAGAGAGCGGAAGGCCTCCTTTGAGATCTACCAAAGGATCTGCTCCCCCTTTTCTGCATGCACTGTTGGCAGCCAAAGATCTTTAGGAACCTCCTAACAAATCTCTCCAGCTTCCTCTTTCTCGCCTTTTGCTCCAGAAGCCGAAGCTCTTTGTTTGTAGCCTGCCTTTTTCTACAGGAGCTCCATTAAGCTCTCTGACTAAGCAAAGCTCACCAAGGCAGCTTTTGGTCAACTTCCAGTCAAAATCAGTTGTGTTGCAACCTCTGTTTGTGTGTGTGTGTGTGTGTGTGTGTGTGTGTGAACTCTGCTGGGTCTAGAGCCAACTCCCTTTGTTCTATCTGCCTAGGTGTAGAAACCTTTTTCTGCATCCCAAACTATTTTTTTTTCATTTTCTATTGTTTACATTAATAAACATTGTGTTGTCTGAGTTACTTTATTTCCTTAGCCATACAAATTACATTCTTATTCTCAATCCCTTTTTCCAACCACTGGTAGAATGAGTTCCATGTTTGGTAATATTTTGTATTTTCTTTCTGTTTAATCTTCAATATTAGTCTGTCCATTTCTGAACAATCAAGTATCTTCCTAATTATCTCTTCGTCTCCTGATATTTCTTCATTTTTCCAATATTTTTCAAATATAATCCTTGCTGCTGTTAATAATGCAATATTAAATATATATTTTGTTGATCAATTTTTCCTGATGTTATACCTAATAGAAAAAAAGTGCAGGTTTAAAATCTACATGTTTTCCTATCATCTTTTCTAGCCACTGATGTATTTTTGCCCCCAATTTTTTTGCTTTAACACAGGTCCAGCACATATGGTAATATGTGCCTGTTTTTTGGTTACATTTCCAACATTTGCTAGATATTTTTAAACATTTTAGCTAATTTAGCAGGTGGTAAATGCAATCTAGAAAAAAATTTGATATAAGTTTTCCTTATAAGAAGTTGCCATTGTTAATTGATAGTTTCTTTCGCAAAAGTTTTGCCATTTCTCTAATTCTATATTATAACTAAAGGTTTTTGCCCACTGTATCATTGTGCCTTTTACTTGTTCATCCTCCATTTTCCAATTTAGTAAAAAAAATTAGATATTTTCTTAATTAGTTTTTCATCAAAATTCAACAATATCTGATGGAAAGCTGTCTGTCCTTTATAAAAGCCATACATTTTCATGTCTTTATCATATCTAGATTGTATTTGCAATTTAGGCCACCATGATAATTTAATACCCTGGACTTCAAGTTCTTGCTTAGATTTTAATTTCCCTTCAGTGTCAAAAATGTCTTTCTATGTCACAATTTTTTTTTTCAAATGCTTCCATTGTTGAGAGCCATTCAGGGATTTTCAAATCGATCTTAGCTTTTCTTTTTTCCCATACAAGTAATAGTGAATATCTTATATAGTACTTTTGAAAGTATCTGTGAATTTTATTCTTCTCATCCCATAAGAAAGCATGCCATCCCAGTAGTAGATCATGTCCTTCTAAATATAATAGTCTCTTGTGTCTGGGGGTTATCCATTCTTTTAGCCATGTTATAACACAAGCTTTGTAATATAAAAGCCAATCTGGTAGTCCAAATCCTCCATTTTCTTGTAACATTTCAATTGAATTCTAGCTTTTATCGCTTGCCAAATAAATTTCAAAATCAATGTATTCAAATCATCAAAGAATTTATTTTCAAGTTTTATAAGTACTGTTTTGAACAGGAACAGCAGTTTTCATTTTTGCAGTAGCAATCCTTCCCAACATTGATAGATGTCGATTTTTCTATTTTTCCAAATCTAATTTTATTTGGGGAAATAATTTTATATAATTATCTTCTTTTATCGTTGCACCTCTTACTTTTAAATATATTCCCACATATTTAACTTCCTTAACTATTTGAAAGTCCGTTTTTTCTTCCAGTTGTTCTTTTTGTTTCTGTGTGAGATTTTTGACTATAATTTTAGGTTTTTTTCCTCTGTTTATCTTCAGTCCTGCTACTTCTCCAAACTCCTCTATCTTTCTTCTGTAATGAATACCAAATCATCTGTGAATGCTCGTAGTTTACAACTTCCTTATCTCCATTCCTTTAATTTCTGGATCTTGCCTAGTTTCTCTAGTGTGCAATGCCCTATAATATCGTTTTGAAGGTAGAAGTTGAAACAATGGATGCCCAGGATGTGAGGGGTCTGTAGATATTTTCACAGTCCTCTTTTTGACTCGTACAGTATACAAGTCCTCAATGGAAGGCAGGTTGATACCGATTGTTTTTTCTAAGTTCTAACTATCCTTTGAAGCCTGTGTCTGTCTTGTTGGGTTGCAGAACCAAACCAGACAGTTATAGAGGTACAGATGTTCTACAGGATACTTCCTCTGTAGAACTATATCAGCAGCTGCTTGGGCAGTCTAAGCTTTCTGAGTTGGCGCAGAAAGAACATCTTTGTTGTGCTTTTTTGATGACGTTTGTGATGTTAGGTGTCCATTTTAAATCTTGAGATATGATAGAACCTAGAAACTTGATACCTACTGTTGATTCTGTGTTTCCTGGTATTGTAAGAAGTGGTAGTATAGGAGGGTTAATAATAAATCTAAAGTATTCTTTAGGTTTATTACGATCTTATTATTTGGGGGGATAGATATATCATAGAAAGTTTTTAAAACAAAGAAACAAATGTTTGTTCTTTTGGTGCTTTGCAACTTCTCATAAAACATTCCTGGCAGGGGTGAAATCCAGCAGGTTCTGACAGGTTCTGGAGAACCGGTAGTGGAAATGTTGAATAGTTTGGAGAACTGGCAAATACCACCTCTGGCTGGCCCCAGAGTGGGATGGGAATGGAGATTTTGTAATATCCTTCCCCCAGGAGTGGGGAGGGAATGGGGATTTTGCAGTATCCTTCCCCTGGAGTGGGGTAGGAATGGAAATTTTGCAGCATGCTTCCCCTGGAGTCGGGTGGAAATAGAGATTTTGCAGTAGCCTTCCCCTGCCACACCCACCAAGCCAAGCCCACCAAGCCACGCCACAGAACCGGTAGTAAAAACAATTGAATTTCACCACTGATCCATGGACGTATTTTTCCTGACTCTTTAAAACTTCAGTTCAGTTTTATGCAAAGTTTTGATGGACAGAAGGTCCCATAGATGGATGAAATAAAGGATTTTCTACAAAAGACAGACTTATATTATAGATTTATTTATATTTTCAAATCAGATAACCAAACAAGTACAGATTTTAAAAAATAATGAAATAAAGAAAATGACAGAATCGTTAGGAAAACAAGTAAGGAAAAATATTCAAAGTATACTTATTTATTTATCCAGTTTGAACAGGGGCCCATGTCAAACAAGGGACAATGGGTAGCAAACAACCATAAAATCAATTATACAATTAACAACAGAATATGACAAGTGAAATAAAGACAGAAACATATACATACAGGTACATAAACATAAACATACATTCTGTTTATGGGACATTTATATGCCACCCACTTAAGGAAACATAAGATAAAGAAGATAGAAATTCAGTCAAAAGGGCTACCTTCAGACTCTCAAGGTTCTGTTAATGTAGCCTTAAAATAAGGTAGAATTAGCACCTCCACGTTTCCTGTCTGTTTACCTGGGCGGCCACACACAACCACACACACACATACACACACACAGTTCCACCAACTTGCAGACATTGGGTAAGGCCTCCAAGGGAACCAGACAGGAAAGATGATTGAATGTGCTGATTTGACCTTATTGTAAGGCTACATTAACAGAATCTTGAAAGTCTGAAGGTAGCACCTTTGATTAAACTTCTGTCTTCTTGGCCTTGTATTTGCCTTCAATGGTGGCATATAACTGGAGACATATAAGTGTCCCATAGACACAAGAAAAAACTACGTCATTAAAAACTCAAGTCCATCCATCTGTGTTTCGTTGTTCTTCTATCCTGGGGAGAAGTTGATCCAGCCGGGTGATGGTCCAAGCAAGCAGGTCAGTTCCAGGAACCGCGTGGAATTCTGTCCAAGCTGCTACACAGCCTAAGAAGAGACAAATCACAGGGCAGAAAGCAGAATCAAGCATAGGCTTGAGAGAAGAAAAACCCACATTTGCAGAAACTGAACCATCTCTTAGTCCAACCCTCCACACTACCAACCTGCTGCAGCATATTAAAAACAATTATGGTGGCTCCACAACCTATTCAGCCCCAGTGCCATCTTCCAAACCGCAAGGGGAACTTCAGCAGTAGGGAGTTCTGGTCTTCCAGTGATCTAGAAACACAGATACCAACAGTTGTTATACAGTCAGAAGTTATAACAGGTCAAATTCAACTATTCTATATAACTTATCCAATTTATAGAAGGAAGAAAGAAAGGGCCATTTCCTCATCTGGAGTAGCTTATCTTCATTCGTTCTTGAACATAGGTGGAGCCTCATCAACGGCGGAGGGTGGAGGTCACAGCTCCTCTACTTCTAGGTCACCTGCATGGAAATAAAAAGTGAGAAAAATGGAAAGAAAGAGATATTGAAATTTGATCTGTTTCCTACCCAGGTGGAAAACATATACAGGTTTTCCATCTATGGGAGTTGTCCTCAACTTATGACAACAAGGGGGCTCAAACACTGCATGATCGGTCATTACGCTTTTAAATCAAGTCGCCACCTGACTGAATTCAATTTTACAATCCTTTTTAAAGCAGTTATTACCTGAATCACATGGTGGTAAAACCAAAAGCAGATTATCCAGTGGCTGGTTCCCCTCCCCCCCTTTTTTTTGCCTTGAAACAATGAAAATATCTCAAACTGTAATCATGTAACCATTGGATTCTGCAAAGGATTGTAAATTTGAGCTTGTTGCCAACTACCCCAAATGTGATGACATTAGTGTACAGTTGATGTGACTGTCGTAACTAAGAAGACAGGTCATAAGTAACCCTCCCCCCTCCCCTTAGTGTTCTCTATAAAGTTACCTTCATTGATGTTTTCGTAGGTGGTTCCAGCCTGCCAGATTTCCCTGGGAACATCAGGGAAAGCCTGCTGGACTTGCTCGAGCTGTAAGAAAAAGAAATCCCTCACACTGTGGCTAAGGTTCTTGGAGAGTAATTCTCCTTCCCTTGGCCCATCCCTCACGTATTACTAGCCAGACATCCTTCCCAGAATTTCCTCGTGGAATGAGAGGAAAAAGACCAACCCCCCTGCACTCTCTTTAGCCCCAAGAGGGAGGTTATTTGAGGGTGGGGTCCCAGAGCTGCAGGGGATTCAAAGGCTACAAATCATGTTTTGTTACGTACATCGATGTTGAGTTGATGGTTCCCACAGTAGAGGAGCTGGTTCAGCGCCGGCAAGAAAAGTTTCCCACGTGGGTCCAACTGCTGTGGAATTGACAAAGAAAAGACATGCTTTCTCATTTCTGAGAATCCAGAATCTCGCTGCCAAAACACACTTTATGATGTGATAGTGTTCCTTTGAGCTGCCATGGGATTTCTGGAACCTTACCTTCAGAATGAAAATAAGCTGTTCTGTGGTGGGAGACTGTCGGAGTAGGCTCCTCATTGTTAGGCCAAAGGCCTCCTCCAACAACTTCTTCTCCACCTGAAAGGAAACATAAGAGATGGGGCTATTTCCTTTGGAGAACATTTCCCATCCATGCAAACACTAGAAAGGAAATCCCAGAAATGTTGGTTAAAGTGGTACCTCAGAAAGCTCTTCGTCCTCTGTCTCCAGGGTAGCCGTCCAGTAGAACACGGAGAGGTCGATCAGCATGGCCTCGATTGGTTCGTCCCCTTCTGGTGTGATCTTGCTGTAGGATTAGATGAAGGAAGAGCCATCAGTGCCCATATTATTGAGCAAGCCTCCCTTTCATTTTTCCCATATGAATAGGATAAGCTGGCTCAACTGAATAGCCTTCCTCTTCTTACTGACCGAGTACCCCAAACAGACTTTCCTCACCCACTATAAAAGAAACAAAAGACTGACCTGAGATTGTACATTTCCAGCAAGGCAGCTAATCCCGTCACGAAGGTGTGGTCCTGCAAGAGAGCCTGCCAGGAAACAAAAGAGAAGAAAATCAGAAAAGTCAAACTCAACCAAGTTGCACTCAGGACCTGGATTAGATGATGCTCCTGGGCAACTGAAAAGAATCCGGCTGTCAGTCAGGGCAGCTGACTCTCCAGAGTCCCCAGTGCTCTTCCTTTTCCAAGGAAAGCTTGAATCCTTCTGAGACTCTGTCCATCCTAAGGAACCTTTTGCCCCACACTGAGATTGGGCAAAAAAGGCTGGGATTAAAATCCAGAGCAAAGCCCAGCGCAAGAAACCTCTACTTCCAAAGGGTACCTACTCTTTGCTGTGTCTCTCTCCTCCTCTCAGAGACCACTTGCTGCAAATATTGATTCATCATTTGGTCTCTTCTTATGCAGGCCAGCTCTGTTTTTGCTGCTTGGGGAAGGTCCAGCCTCTCGAAGAGGATCTTCTCTTTCCCTCGGCTGTCTTTTGGAGGGAAATCTGGGAAAGGAGACACAGAGGGTGGAATCATAGCAAAGTTCTAGATTTCCTCCAGATGAAGAAAAGACACTAAAACCAGCCCTTTGCAGCATCCTTCTCTCGGAGACCCAATTCAAAGGCTTTTGTGGCGATGTCTATTTTAGGGGAAAGACCAGTTGCATTCTCTATATCCTCCCTCCCCAGTTCCCAGTATATAGATAGGTTCCACTGAGCAACTGGGACGTTTCCCAGAAGAGTCTCATGGAAGCAGAACAACTTGTGGAAAGTTAATGTGGATTCAGAAGCTTCATGAGGAGGGGTGCTTAGAGGGCCAGGAGCAATTGGGTTCTGCCCAGCCCCCACGTGCAACCTGGAATATAGGAAGAGGCAGAACTGGCTTCTCTAGATGCCTACAGAGAAGAGTCCACTCCTCAAGGAGCTCCTTCCCTTTCCCTCTCCATCCCCTTCAACCCAAAGTGTGCACTCACCGTGCTGCTCCACTTTATGGAGCTCAATTTCTATGATGAATTCTTTCTTTCTTGTGCCAGAAAGATTCGTTGTGACCTCCAAGCTGGAAGTTGAAGGACTTGCTGGCCTGCCATTTCTTCTCAATCTTCCCCAACAGCTTTGCAAGATTTCTCTGCAACACTTTCTAAATCTTTGGCACCTGAGAAAAGGAAGGGAATGGAGTGAAACCCCTTTTCCAGACTCCACCTGCTCCACCTGCTCTGTGTCTGGGACAGAGGGAGCAGCTGGGCAAAGAGAGAAGCTCCTTCTGTGTAAATCTCTGAGGGTCTCCCTTCCCTCCCTTCCCCCTCTCCGTTTCCCCATCCCGGGGCAAAGGCTCCTGGACAAACCTTCCACCTCCCAAACAAGGAAAAGACATGGAGCAGCTCTTTAGATCTACTTACGTCCTCGAAAACATCTTGGCTCTGCTCAGTGACAAGTGGCAGTTGGTGACCTTTAACCCTGGATGGATGACGTCCTACAGCCAATAGAATTCCCAGAGAGCGGAAGGCCTCCTTTGGGATCTACCAAAGGATCTGCTCCCCCTTTTCTGCATGCACTCTTGTCAGCCAAAGATCTCTAGGAACCTCCTAACAAATCTCTCCAGCTGCCTCTTTCTCGCCTTTTGCTCCAGAAGCCGAAGCTCTTTGTGTGTAGCCTGCCTTTTTCTACAGGAGCTCCATTAAGCTCTCTGACTAAGCAAAGCTCACCAATGCAGCTTTTGGTCAACTTCCAGTCAAAATCAGTTGTGTTGCAACCTCTGTTTGTGTGTGTGTGTGTGTGTGTGTGTGTATGTGTGTGTGAACTCTGCTGGGTCTAGAGCCAACTCCCTTTGTTCTATCTGCCTAGGTGTAGAAACCTTTTTTTGCATCCCAAACTATTTTTTTTTACATTGTTTACATTAATAAACATTGTGTTGTCTGAGTTACTTTATTTCCTTAGCCATACAAATTACATTCTTATTCTCAATCCCTTTTTCCAACCACTGGTAGAATGAGTTCCATGTTTGGTAATATTTTGTATTTTCTTTCTGTTTAATCTTCAATATTAGTCTGTCCATTTCTGAACAATCAAGTATCTTCCTAATTATCTCTTCGTCTCCTGATATTTCTTCATTTTTCCAATATTTTTCCAATATAATCCTTGCTGCTGTTAATAATGCAATATTAAATATATATTTTGTTGATCAATTTTTCCTGATGTTATACCTAATAGAAAAAAAGTGCAGGTTTAAAATCTACATGTTTTCCTATCATCTTTTCTAGCCACTGATGTATTTTTGCCCCCAATTTTTTTGCTTTAACACAGGTCCAGCACATATGGTAATATGTGCCTGTTTTTCGGTTACATTTCCAACATTTGCTAGATATTTTTAAACATTTTAGCTAATTTAGCAGGTGGTAAATGCAATCTAGAAAAAAATTTGATATAAGTTTTCCTTATAAGAAGTTGCCATTGTTAATTGATAGTTTCTTTCGCAAAAGTTTTGCCATTTCTCTAATTCTATATTATAACTAAAGGTTTTTGCCCACTGTATCATTGTGCCTTTTACTTGTTCATCCTCCATTTTCCAATTTAGTAAAAAAAATTAGATATTTTCTTAATTAGTTTTTCATCAAAATTCAACAATATCTGATGGAAAGCTGTCTGTCCTTTATAAAAGCCATACATTTTCATGTCTTTATCATATCTAGATTGTATTTGCAATTTAGGCCACCATGATAATTTAATACCCTGGACTTCAAGTTCTTGCTTAGATTTTAATTTCCCTTCAGTGTCAAAAATGTCTTTCTATGTCACAATTTTTTTTTTCAAATGCTTCCATTGTTGAGAGCCATTCAGGGATTTTCAAATCGATCTTAGCTTTTCTTTTTTCCCATACAAGTAATAGTGAATATCTTATATAGTACTTTTGAAAGTATCTGTGAATTTTATTCTTCTCATCCCATAAGAAAGCATGCCATCCCAGTAGTAGATCATGTCCTTCTAAATATAATAGTCTCTTGTGTCTGGGGGTTATCCATTCTTTTAGCCATGTTATAACACAAGCTTTGTAATATAAAAGCCAATCTGGTAGTCCAAATCCTCCATTTTCTTGTAACATTTCAATTGAATTCTAGCTTTTATCCCTTGCCAAATAAATTTCAAAATCAATGTATTCAAATCATCAAAGAATTTATTTTCAAGTTTTATAAGTACTGTTTTGAACAGGAACAGCAGTTTTCATTTTTGCAGTAGCAATCCTTCCCAACATTGATAGATGTCGATTTTTCTATTTTTCCAAATCTAATTTTATTTGGGGAAATAATTTTATATAATTATCTTCTTTTATCGTTGCACCTCTTACTTTTAAATATATTCCCACATATTTAACTTCCTTAACTATTTGAAAGTCCGTTTTTTCTTCCAGTTGTTCTTTTTGTTTCTGTGTGAGATTTTTGACTATAATTTTAGGTTTTTTTCCTCTGTTTATCTTCAGTCCTGCTACTTCTCCAAACTCCTCTATCTTTCTTCTGTAATGAATACCAAATCATCTGTGAATGCTCGTAGTTTACAACTTCCTTATCTCCATTCCTTTAATTTCTGGATCTTGCCTAGTTTCTCTAGTGTGCAATGCCCTATAATGTCGTTTTGAAGGTAGAAGTTGAAACAATGGATGCCCAGGATGTGAGGGGTCTGTAGATATTTTCACAGTCCTCTTTTTGACTCGTACAGTATACAAGTCCTCAATGGAAGGCAGGTTGATACCGATTGTTTTTTCTAAGTTCTAACTATCCTTTGAAGCCTGTGTCTGTCTTGTTGGGTTGCAGAACCAAACCAGACAGTTATAGAGGTACAGATGTTCTACAGGATACTTCCTCTGTAGAACTATATCAGCAGCTGCTTGGGCAGTCTAAGCTTTCTGAGTTGGCGCAGAAAGAACATCTTTGTTGTGCTTTTTTGATGACGTTTGTGATGTTAGGTGTCCATTTTAAATCTTGAGATATGATAGAACCTAGAAACTTGATACCTACTGTTGATTCTGTGTTTCCTGGTATTGTAAGAAGTGGTAGTATAGGAGGGTTAATAATAAATCTAAAGTATTCTTTAGGTTTATTACGATCTTATTATTTGGGGGGATAGATATATCATAGAAAGTTTTTAAAACAAAGAAACAAATGTTTGTTCTTTTGGTGCTTTGCAACTTCTCATAAAACATTCCTGGCAGGGGTGAAATCCAGCAGGTTCTGACAGGTTCTGGAGAACCGGTAGTGGAAATGTTGAATAGTTTGGAGAACTGGCAAATACCACCTCTGGCTGGCCCCAGAGTGGGATGGGAATGGAGATTTTGTAATATCCTTCCCCCAGGAGTGGGGAGGGAATGGGGATTTTGCAGTATCCTTCCCCTGGAGTGGGGTAGGAATGGAAATTTTGCAGCATGCTTCCCCTGGAGTCGGGTGGAAATAGAGATTTTGCAGTAGCCTTCCCCTGCCACACCCACCAAGCCAAGCCCACCAAGCCACGCCACAGAACCGGTAGTAAAAACAATTGAATTTCACCACTGATCCATGGACGTATTTTTCCTGACTCTTTAAAACTTCAGTTCAGTTTTATGCAAAGTTTTGATGGACAGAAGGTCCCATAGATGGATGAAATAAAGGATTTTCTACAAAAGACAGACTTATATTATAGATTTATTTATATTTTCAAATCAGATAACCAAACAAGTACAGATTTTAAAAAATAATGAAATAAAGAAAATGACAGAATCGTTAGGAAAACAAGTAAGGAAAAATATTCAAAGTATACTTATTTATTTATCCAATTTGAACAGGGGCCCATGTCAAACAAGGGACAATGGGTAGCAAACAACCATAAAATCAATTATACAATTAACAACAGAATATGACAAGTGAAATAAAGACAGAAACATATACATACAGGTACATAAACATAAACATACATTCTGTTTATGGGACATTTATATGCCACCCACTTAAGGAAACATAAGATAAAGAAGATAGAAATTCAGTCAAAAGGGCTACCTTCAGACTCTCAAGGTTCTGTTAATGTAGCCTTAAAATAAGGTAGAATCAGCACCTCCACGTTTCCTGTCTGTTTACCTGGGCGGCCACACACAACCACACACACACATACACACACACAGTTCCACCAACTTGCAGACATTGGGTAAGGCCTCCAAGGGAACCAGACAGGAAAGATGATTGAATGTGCTGATTTGACCTTATTGTAAGGCTACATTAACAGAATCTTGAAAGTCTGAAGGTAGCACCTTTGATTAAACTTCTGTCTTCTTGGCCTTGTATTTGCCTTCAATGGTGGCATATAACTGGAGACATATAAGTGTCCCATAGACACAAGAAAAAACTACGTCATTAAAAACTCAAGTCCATCCATCTGTGTTTCGTTGTTCTTCTATCCTGGGGAGAAGTTGATCCAGCCGGGTGATGGTCCAAGCAAGCAGGTCAGTTCCAGGAACCGCGTGGAATTCTGTCCAAGCTGCTACACAGCCTAAGAAGAGACAAATCACAGGGCAGAAAGCAGAATCAAGCATAGGCTTGAGAGAAGAAAAACCCACATTTGCAGAAACTGAACCATCTCTTAGTCCAACCCTCCACACTACCAACCTGCTGCAGCATATTAAAAACAATTATGGTGGCTCCACAACCTATTCAGCCCCAGTGCCATCTTCCAAACCGCAAGGGGAACTTCAGCAGTAGGGAGTTCTGGTCTTCCAGTGATCTAGAAACACAGATACCAACAGTTGTTATACAGTCAGAAGTTATAACAGGTCAAATTCAACTATTCTATATAACTTATCCAATTTATAGAAGGAAGAAAGAAAGGGCCATTTCCTCATCTGGAGTAGCTTATCTTCATTCGTTCTTGAACATAGGTGGAGCCTCATCAACGGCGGAGGGTGGAGGTCACAGCTCCTCTACTTCTAGGTCACCTGCATGGAAATAAAAAGTGAGAAAAATGGAAAGAAAGAGATATTGAAATTTGATCTGTTTCCTACCCAGGTGGAAAACATATACAGGTTTTCCATCTATGGGAGTTGTCCTCAACTTATGACAACAAGGGGGCTCAAACACTGCATGATCGGTCATTACGCTTTTAAATCAAGTCGCCACCTGACTGAATTCAATTTTACAATCCTTTTTAAAGCAGTTATTACCTGAATCACATGGTGGTAAAACCAAAAGCAGATTATCCAGTGGCTGGTTCCCCTCCCCCCCCCTTTTTTTGCCTTGAAACAATGAAAATATCTCAAACTGTAATCATGTAACCATTGGATTCTGCAAAGGATTGTAAATTTGAGCTTGTTGCCAACTACCCCAAATGTGATGACATTAGTGTACGGTTGATGTGACTGTCGTAACTAAGAAGACAGGTCATAAGTAACCCTCCCCCCTCCCCTTAGTGTTCTCTATAAAGTTACCTTCATTGATGTTTTCGTAGGTGGTTCCAGCCTGCCAGATTTCCCTGGGAACATCAGGGAAAGCCTGCTGGACTTGCTCGAGCTGTAAGAAAAAGAAATCCCTCACACTGTGGCTAAGGTTCTTGGAGAGTAATTCTCCTTCCCTTGGCCCATCCCTCACGTATTACTAGCCAGACATCCTTCCCAGAATTTCCTCGTGGAATGAGAGGAAAAAGACCAACCCCCCTGCACTCTCTTTAGCCCCAAGAGGGAGGTTATTTGAGGGTGGGGTCCCAGAGGATTCAAAGGGGATTCAAAGGCTACAAATCATGTTTTGTTACGTACATCGATGTTGAGTTGATGGTTCCCACAGTAGAGGAGCTGGTTCAGCGCCGGCAAGAAAAGTTTCCCACGTGGGTCCAACTGCTGTGGAATTGACAAAGAAAAGACATGCTTTCTCATTTCTGAGAATCCAGAATCTCGCTGCCAAAACACACTTTATGATGTGATAGTGTTCCTTTGAGCTGCCATGGGATTTCTGGAACCTTACCTTCAGAATGAAAATAAGCTGTTCTGTGGTGGGAGACTGTCGGAGTAGGCTCCTCATTGTTAGGCCAAAGGCCTCCTCCAACAACTTCTTCTCCACCTGAAAGGAAACATAAGAGATGGGGCTATTTCTTTTGGAGAACATTTCCCATCCATGGAAACACCAGAAAGGAAATCCCAGAAATGTTGGTTAAAGTGGTACCTCAGAAAGCTCTTCGTCCTCTGTCTCCAGGGTAGCCGTCCAGTAGAACATGGAGAGGTCGATCAGCATGGCCTCGATTGGTTCGTCCCCTTCTGGTGTGATCTTGCTGTAGGATGAGATGAAGGAAGAGCCATCAGTGCCCATATTATTGAGCAAGCCTCCCTTTCATTTTTCCCATATGAATAGGATAAGCTGGCTCAACTGAATAGCCTTCCTCTTCTTACTGACCGAGTACCCCAAACAGACTTTCCTCACCCACTATAAAAGAAACAAAAGACTGACCTGAGATTGTACATTTCCAGCAAGGCAGCTAATCCCGTCACGAAGGTGTGGTCCTGCAAGAGAGCCTGCCAGGAAACAAAAGAGAAGAAAATCAGAAAAGTCAAACTCAACCAAGTTGCACTCAGGACCTGGATTAGATGATGCTCCTGGGCAACTGAAAAGAATCCGGCTGTCAGTCAGGGCAGCTGACTCTCCAGAGTCCCCAGTGCTCTTCCTTTTCCAAGGAAAGCTTGAATCCTTCTGAGACTCTGTCCATCCTAAGGAACCTTTTGCCCCACACTGAGATTGGGCAAAAAAGGCTGGGATTAAAATCCAGAGCAAAGCCCAGCGCAAGAAACCTCTACTTCCAAAGGGTACCTACTCTTTGCTGTGTCTCTCTCCTCCTCTCAGAGACCACTTGCTGCAAATATTGATTCATCATTTGGTCTCTTCTTATGCAGGCCAGCTCTGTTTTTGCTGCTTGGGGAAGGTCCAGCCTCTCGAAGAGGATCTTCTCTTTCCCTCGGCTGTCTTTTGGAGGGAAATCTGGGAAAGGAGACACAGAGGGTGGAATCATAGCAAAGTTCTAGATTTCCTCCAGATGAAGAAAAGACACTAAAACCAGCCCTTTGCAGCATCCTTCTCTCGGAGACCCAATTCAAAGGCTTTTGTGGCGATGTCTATTTTAGGGGAAAGACCAGTTGCATTCTCTATATCCTCCCTCCCCAGTTCCCAGTATATAGATAGGTTCCACTGAGCAACTGGGACGTTTCCCAGAAGAGTCTCATGGAAGCAGAACAACTTGTGGAAAGTTAATGTGGATTCAGAAGCTTCATGAGGAGGGGTGCTTAGAGGGCCAGGAGCAATTGGGTTCTGCCCAGCCCCCACGTGCAACCTGGAATATAGGAAGAGGCAGAACTGGCTTCTCTAGATGCCTACAGAGAAGAGTCCACTCCTCAAGGAGCTCCTTCCCTTTCCCTCTCCATCCCCTTCAACCCAAAGTGTGCACTCACCGTGCTGCTCCACTTTATGGAGCTCAATTTCTATGATGAATTCTTTCTTTCTTGTGCCAGAAAGATTCGTTGTGTCCTCCAAGCTGGAAGTTGAAGGACTTGCTGGCCTGCCATTTCTTCTCAATCTTCCCCAACAGCTTTGCAAGATTTCTCTGCAACACTTTCTAAATCTTTGGCACCTGAGAAAAGGAAGGGAATGGAGTGAAACCCCTTTTCCAGACTCCACCTGCTCCACCTGCTCTGTGTCTGGGACAGAGGGAGCAGCTGGGCAAAGAGAGAAGCTCCTTCTGTGTAAATCTCTGAGGGTCTCCCTTCCCTCCCTTCCCCCTCTCCGTTTCCCCATCCCGGGGCAAAGGCTCCTGGACAAACCTTCCACCTCCCAAACAAGGAAAAGACATGGAGAAGCTCTTCAGAGCTACTTACGTCCTCGAAAACATCTTGGCTCTGCTCAGTGACAAGTGGCAGTTGGTGACCTTTAACCCTGGATGGATGACGTCCTACAGCCAATAGAATTCCCAGAGAGCGGAAGGCCTCCTTTGAGATCTACCAAAGGATCTGCTCCCCCTTTTCTGCATGCACTGTTGGCAGCCAAAGATCTTTAGGAACCTCCTAACAAATCTCTCCAGCTGCCTCTTTCTCGCCTTTTGCTCCAGAAGCCGAAGCTCTTTGTGTGTAGCCTGCCTTTTTCTACAGGAGCTCCATTAAGCTCTCTGACTAAGCAAAGCTCACCAAGGCAGCTTTTGGTCAACTTCCAGTCAAAATCAGTTGTGTTGCAACCTCTGTTTGTGTGTGTGTGTGTGTGTGTGTGTGTGTGTGTGTGTATGTGTGTGTGAACTCTGCTGGGTCTAGAGCCAACTCCCTTTGTTCTATCTGCCTAGGTGTAGAAACCTTTTTCTGCATCCCAAACTATTTTTTTTTCATTTTCTATTGTTTACATTAATAAACATTGTGTTGTCTGAGTTACTTTATTTCCTTAGCCATACAAATTACATTCTTATTCTCAATCCCTTTTTCCAACCACTGGTAGAATGAGTTCCATGTTTGGTAATATTTTGTATTTTCTTTCTGTTTAATCTTCAATATTAGTCTGTCCATTTCTGAACAATCAAGTATCTTCCTAATTATCTCTTCGTCTCATGATATTTCTTCATTTTTCCAATATTTTTGCTCCAGAAGCAAAAGCTCTTTGTGTGTAGCCTGCCTTTTTCTACAGGAGCTCCATTAAGTTCTCTGACTAAGCAAAGCTCACCAGTGCAGCTTTTGGTCAACTTCCAGTCAAAATCAGTTGTGTTGCAACCTCTCTCTCTCTCTCTCTCTCTCTCTCTCTCTCTCTCTCTCTCTCTCTCTCTCTCTCTCTCTCTCTCTCTCTCTGTGTGTGTGTGTGTGTGTATCAACTCTGCTGGGTCTAGAGTCAGGTCCCTCGGTTCTATCTGCTTAGGTGGAGATATCTTTTTCTGCATGCCAAACTATTTTTTTTTTCATTTTCTATTGTTTACATTAATAAACATCATGTTGTCTGGGTTACTTTATTTCCTTAGCGGTACAAATTACATTCTTATTCTCCATCTTGTTTTTCCAACCACTGGTAGAATGAGTTCCCTGTTTGGTAATATTCTGTATCTTCTTTCTATTTAATCTATTTAATTTCTATTTAATCTTCAATTTAAGTCTGTTTTCCTGTCATCTCTTCTAGCAGTTTATGTAATTTTGCCCCCCCCCCTTTTTTTTTTTTTGCTTTAACACAGGTCCATCACATGTGGAAATCTAACACATCTAATAGGTTTATGTGCCTGTTTTTTGGTTACATTTCCAATATTTGCTATACATATTTTTAAACTTTTTAACTAAATTAGCAGGTGGTAAGTGCCATCTAGAAAACATTTTATATAAATTTTCTTTATAAGGAGTTGCGTTGTTAATTGGCAGTTTATTTTCCATAAATTTTGCCATTTCTCTAATTATTTAATGTTTTTTGCCTACTGTATCACTGAGCTTTTTACTTGTTCATCCTCCATTTTCCAATTTATTAAAAAATATTAGATATTTTCTTAATTAGTTTTCATCAGAATTCAACAATATCTGATTGAAGGCTTTCTGCCCTTTATAAAAGCCGTACATTTTCATGTCTTTATCATATCTAGAATGTATTTACAATTGAGGCCACCATGATAATTTACTTCAAGTTCTTGCTTAGATTTTAATTTCCATTCAGTGTCAAAAATGTCTTTATATGTCACAATTTTTTCAAACTTCACTGGATTTGGATATGTAAATGCTTTCATCACTGAGAGCCATTCTGGGATTCTCAAATAGATTTTAGCTTTTATTTTTTTCCCATATAGATAATAGTGAGTATCTTCTGTAGTGATTTTGAAAGTATCTGTGGATTTTATTCTTCTCATACCATAAGAAAGCATGCCATCCCAGTTGTAAATCATGTCCTGCTAAATATAACAGTCTCTTGTGTCTGGGGCAGTGGTGGTTTATTCCCGGTTCTGCCCAGTTCTCCTGAGCCGGTAGCGGTCATGATATGATGTCACCAAACTGGTTCTGGCCCCCCGCCCCCCACAAGATCAATGTATTCAGATCATCGAAGAATTTATTTTCAAGTTTTATAGGTACTGTTTTGAACAGGAACAGCAGTTTTCATTTTTGCAGTAGCAATCCTTCCCAACATTGATAGATGTCGATTTTTCTATTTTTCCAAATCTAATTTTATTTGGGGAAATAATTTTATATAATTATCTTCTTTTATCGTTGCACCTCTTACTTTTAAATATATTCCCACATATTTAACTTCCTTAACTATTTGAAAGTCCATTCTTTTATTCCAGTTGTTCTTTTTTGTTTCTGTATGAGGTTTTAGACTATAAATTTATAACTTTAGTTTTTTTCTCTCTCTGTTTATCTTCAGTCCTGCCACTTCTCCAAACTCCTCTATCTTTTTTAATAGTTTAGGAATTGTCTCCAATGGTTCTTCGGTAATGAATACCAAATTGTCTGCGAACGTTTATAGTTTATATCTTTCCTCTCTTATCTCCATTCCTTTAATTTCTGGATTTTGTTCAATGAAGTCTGTGTCTGTCTTGTTGGGTTGCAGAGCCAAACCAGACAATTATAGAGGTGCAGATGACAGGCTCAATACTTCCTTTGTAGAACTGGATCAGCAGCTCCTTGGGCAGCCTAAGCTTTCTGAATTGGCACAGAAATAACATTCTTCGTTGTGGTTTTTTTAATGATGTTTTTGATGTTAGCAAGAAGGAAACAGTCTAAAGCTGTCACTTTGTCCAACTGACCCAATGTGTTTTAGGAATCCCACTCATCTGGATCATGAAGCTTTATGGAAGAATGAAGAAGTTAAGTATCTGATAGGGGAGGTCACTGTTTTTAGATGTTCAAAACTGAATATGCTTTCCCAGTAAACAATCTTGTCCCATTTCCAGGGCAGTGCTAGGAAGCTGAGGTGATCCGTCAAACTCTGAAAGTCACTTAAAGGATGGAAAGATTTATAAAACCGTTAGAGCGATTGCTATTAATTACAAAGGAAAATGGTATGAGTCTTGCTGAAAACAAGATCAATTAGTGTGAAGCAACCCATTAAATACTGAATTAATAGAACAGTAAATCAAATTAATTGTCCAAGTGGAACCTCCTATGTGTGCACCTTTCCCCACCTGTGCGCCTTAATGAAGGAGTTAAAATGCATAACTGCCTTCTGTCTTCAAAAGTGGGTGGGCCTGCTTAGATCCCCTGGTGAAAAGCAGCAACTATTAAGAGAACAGGGTAGATAAAAATCTTACCTAGGTAAGAAAGAGCAAACTCATTATTATAAATCCCCACAGCATTGCCTTAGGGCAACATTTTATAAGTACAGTAAGTTCACAGACAAACTATTTTGAACAAAGAAGATAAGGGGCCTCTATCAATCTTTGCTCACTCTTTCAACTGGGAGAGTTCATTCAGGTTGTGACGTTCTCTCTCCATTCCATTTCTCCCCAGGTAACAACAATGGTCTTTTCGATAAGTAGAATGTCAGATTCCAGGTAATACTTGGCTACAGCATCAGCTGTGCTTTGCCTGGAATTAAAATAGGAGGATTGCTTTGTTCTATTTTGCATTGAAAAGAAATCTCCTAAAGGCTGCATAGAATCCACCAAGATTTTTTCCATAGCTTCCCTTTCCACAGGTGGGTAGAGTTAAAAAATATTGATCCCACTGCACATTTTTTTTTTGAAGTTTGGATGGGACGAAATGCATATTGTTGAAAATTTCGATTATAGTCAAAGATCAGTACAAGCCCAGGATACCAATTTTGCAATTAAAATTCCTGATCTGCCCCAGGGCTGGGCTTCAAAAATTTTAGCAAGGGGTTCTCTGCCTGGCTGCTGGGGGGGGGGGGCATTTTTGCCCTCCCCAAACTCTGGAGGCTTTTCTCGAGCCTCCAGGAGGGCAAAAATGGCCTCCCAAAGCTCCTGAACTTCCAGTAGGCCCATTTTTCACCCTCCCCAATGGCTTGAACTTACCTGCATCCAAAACAGGCTGTGTAGGGACTCCTGGGAGGGGCAGGGAGGGGCGGGAGGGGGCCAGCCAGGAGTGGGATTTGGCGGTTCTCCAAACTGCACAGAATCTTAGCTAGAGGTTCTCCGGAAACCCTGCAAACCTCCAGCAGCCCACCTCAGAACTGCACCCAAAATCTATTTTAGCTTTACTCTATTTTAGAATGGCTCTTTCAATATGCAAAGACACCATGGTCCTCAATGCAATAGAATCTGCATGCATGCTCTGATTTTACAGGAACAGGAACAAGTCATGGAGTAGGAGGAGGGAGAGGAAAGGAAGTAAGCTATATATTTACATTATCCCATACATTCCTAAGGTGGAGGAAGATATTATTTATACTTATCAACTGATAAATTAGCTGAATATTTGTGCTGTTTTCTGGGCTATAAGAACGGTTCTAGAATTTCTCCCAACCGTTATTTTGTCACAACGCCAGCTGTGGCTTTCTCCCATTAATGCTGTGAACAGGAAAAAAAATCCATTTTATTCCCCCCTTACTACCATTTTTTCCTCTGCTCCAGAATGCCCATTTCAATTGAGTTAATTACCCCATTCCTGCAAATATCAGGGCAAAAAGTTTTAGTCTTTCTACAGGTTTCAGTGAAATGCTTCTTACAAAGAATAGGCTTTTTTTTTCCATATGTTTTTTTCTAGTGAAGCTATCTACAATTCTGCAAATCCCCACTATATCTTTCAAAATCCCCTCTGTATCATTTTCAGCCATAAACAATTCAGCTCACCAGGCAGTATTTCAATGTCTAATTAGTAATTCTATTTTGCAAAGAATAGTATGAGCCCAATTGAGGTGGAACGGGGCTATAATTGTAACATATTGGCCAACATATAAGAGCCTGAGATAGCTCAACAGGCTAGATAGCCTGTTATTAACATTCAGCTGTCTGCAATTATTGCAAGTTCGAGGCTCAAGGTTGACTCAAGCTTCCATCCTTTCTAAGGTAGGTAAATTGAGGATCCAGTTTGTGGGGGCAATAAGCTGACTTTGTATAAAAATATACAAAAGTATGAAGGCTATTGCTTAACGCATTGTAAGCCGCCCTGAGTCTCCGGAGAAGGGCGGCATATAAATCAAATTTTTTTTAAAAAAAAAACATATCCAAAACTGACTAGTGCTATTCTTATACCTTTTCCAGGAATTAATCAATGATGCGTCTAGGAATTGTGGGTGTTCCATCACTGGAGATTTTCAAGAAGAGATTCGACAGCCATTTGTTTGGGATGATATAGGGTCCCCTGCTGGGATGATATAGGGCAGTGATGGCTAACCTTTTCTGGACCAAGTGCCCAAAGCACATGTGTGAATGCACGAATGCATGTGTGCATGCCTGAACCCCCAAAATGCACACCGGCATGCATGTTCCCCCCGCATGCCCCCTGCGCATATGCATATGCCCCCTGCATGTGCACCCTGCCCCCCATGTGTGCCCCTCGCACCCTGCCCCCCATGTGTGCCCCAAAGACCAGCTGGCCAGTGGGAGGCACGCGCACATGCGCAGAGGAGCTAAGCTGGGGCGATGGCTCGCATGCCCATAGAGAGGGCACTGCATGCCACCTTTGGCACACGTACCATAGGTTTGCCATCACAGATGGTCTTCTGCTGGAGTAGAAGATCTCCAAGGTCCCTTCCAACTCTGTTATTCTATGATGCTTTGATTCTATCACACCCAAGCCAGCAAAGAAAGGTAATTTCTGCACTAGCAATTTTTAGTATTGTATCTTCTAAAATCATTTAATTATTGCCATGGTAAAAAAAAAAAAAAATCGTAATGCAGAGAGGCTTTATATCAATTCAACAATGCCAGGTTGATGCCATGAAGATGATGTGTCACCAGTATGAAAATTACCAAGAACAGATAACTCTTTCCCTGCTTTCCCTTTATTTTTTCTTTAATATCTTTAGTAACCTCCTGCTTTTTGTATTCTTTTCCCAAATACAACCCCAGCAATATTTCTCTTCTATTTCTCATAATCTTGTTTTACCCACCTGCCTTCCTATTGTCCTAGAATTAAACTCGGTCGTTGGGTGTTGAATTCTTCAAATGTATTTAACCTAAGATGTCTCTGCCAATTAAGAACTACAACAAATACATATGATTATTTAATTGTCTTATATGCCATTAGTCTCTATATTATTTTGCAAAAATGGTATTCAATGACCATTTAAGTATAGTTTTATTTTTTGACATTGGAAATGCCTATTCTTATTTAGTAATGTTTTCCATCTGTTTCTGACAAAAATGATGGTGTGATAGATCTCATTTTGTTTCATCAGCCTCAGAATTTGCAAACTGATCAGTCAGCAGAAAACTGAACAGGCACCTGGAGTGGATTTGATCTTCCCAGACTTGATTAAAAGGAATAGAGTGGTAAATTTGACTGCATTATTTACATACTTAGATAATACTGTCAAATCCCCTAAAGGGGTTCAGCAATAATTGTTCTGATCTTGAACAAAGGAAGGAAAGACCCTCCGGAATCATTGACCAATTAGTCTATTAACAAGCTTAGTTCAATAGTTGCTAGGTACTTATATTAGAAAATGTTTAGCTTGGATGGAGTTAGAAAATATTCATGTATTTAGACAGGTTGAGTTTTACAGCTGGCAGAAGTATGACACCGAAGGATTTTGCTGAGTCTCTGATGGAGAAATACCATATATAGCAAAATCAAGGCCTGCCATGTATGCTGCATTTATTGATTAGAAGCAGGCACTTGATTGTGTCTCTATAATGAGATTATGGTAATAGTTTAGAGGCACAAAAATAATTGTTTTATGATTAATCTGTAAGATCAGTGATGGGATTCAAATTTTTTTACTATCAGTTCTGTGGGCATGGCTTGGTGGGTGTGGCAGGGGAAGGTTACTGCAAAATCCCCATTTCCTCCTGATCAGATGGGACTCGAGAGGCAGAAAATCGATGGGGGTAGGGCCAGTCAGAAGTGATATTTGCCAGTTCTCCGAAATACTCAAAATTTCCACTACTGGTTCTCCAGAACTGGTCAGAATCTCCTGAATACCACCTCTGTGTAAAATGTATGAGAACTTCTATCTTAAGTGGTAGTCAGGGGTGAAATCCAGCAGGTTGTGACAGGTTCTGGAGAACTGGTAGCATAAATTTTGAGTAGTTCAGAGAACCGGCAAATGGCACCTCTGGCTGGTCCCACAGTGGGGTGGGAATCGGGATTTTGCAGTATTCTTCCCCTGGAGTGGGGAGGGAATGGAGATTTTGTAGTATCCTTCCCCTGCCATGTCCACCAAGTCATATCATGCCCACCAAACCACACCCACAGAACCAGTAGTAAAAAAAAAAATTGATTTCACCACTGGTGGTAGTATAATGTGATAAGCCTCTGTGATGGAATGTATTTGCTGGATTCCCAGGAGAGAGAGGGTACATTCCAGAGAATAAGAGGCAGCTGAGACCATATGTTTTGTATGAGAGAAGGAGGGTGAAGACTAACAGTTAATATTGATAGTTCTCAGAAGCTACCGTAGATGCAGATAGAAGAATGCTTCAGTTTGATAAGATTTTGCCTGTAAGCATAGTTTATTAAAGAATTCACCTGGGGAAAATCACCATGCCTTTCTTGAATTTGGGGCCAAGCTTCTTAAGTGGCTCATTATTAAATAAGAGCTTAAATGAGACTGCATTAATGGTCAACCATTATTTTAGAATGCCATTAATTCAATGGTCAACCATTTTACTAAAATAGTATTTCTTCTACTAAATACAGCAGATAGGCACATTGATGCAGTAATCCTGTCACTAGCACCATTAGGATAAAGGGTGTCTTCAGGTAAAAGCAGCTGAAATAAGCATTACAACTATTTTCTTATTCTTCTATACAATGACCATTTTTGTAGTTCAACTGCTAGGACCACTTCCTCAATGAATGAATGATGTTTAGAATTATATGTTGTGTTCTGATTGTAGTACACCGCACTAAAAGTTGAATTTAGGGCCTGGTTGAAGTTATTAAAGGTGAATTTAACCATCAAGGTCTGCTCCTTTGATTTAATAAACCCTTTGTAAAATCCATGGCAACTGAAAGGAGAATGAAAAATAATATAGTGTATGTTTCTACCCAGGAGATACTGATGAGAACCAGCTATGATCAAGAAAGAGGCCATATTGACACATAAAACCTATCAATATGAATATGCAGGAAGATCAAGGTGGAATCAGGAGCAGGAGCAGGAGCTGGAAATTGGTTATGTAATCCTTAGGTTACATGATATGTCAGGCAACTTCCCAAAGTATTTCAAAAAATCCACTCTTGTGAGTTTTAGTGTTTTCCATTCAGTAATTCTCAAGGGTATGAACACTCTACTCTGTGAAAGACTTTGCAAGTGTTATGGAAACAGTGACCCACATTTTTCTGTACTCCCTCTCCTTCAGGGACACTAATAGTCCCTCTTATTTAAATGTTTTCAGGTGTTCTGGCTGAGCATGAAGATTCAAAAATTGTAGCCAATAGCAAGGGCGGGCTTCAAAACCCATCACTAACAGTTCACTGGGGGGCACTCTTGCTCTTGTGCATGCACGCAATGCTTCTGTGCATGTGTGGAAGCGTCCGGGCAGGTGGGCGGAGCCTTCTGCCGCTGGCGCTACCAGTTCGCCCAATGCAGGGCGAACCAGTAGCAACCCATCCCTGGCAAGTAATAGAGACAACCTTGCTGGTTATGAAGCTGTTGCCTGTAAGGGAGGAATTGTAAGGAAGATAAAAATCAACTGTCTTCTCTTTTGTTATTGCCCATTATCATATTTTAATTAATTTTATGTAATTTACATAATTTGATCTCTCTGAATAAACTGGAGCAATGTAATGAGTCTTTGATACTGATTTTGAGTCAGTAATAAAGTTTTATGACTTTATCGATTGAATGAAACTAAAAGCAAAAATGATGACATGATTTGGATAGTTACGGAAGTAAAATGAATTCTGGAAGGAGGATTTTTACAGAGCTATGTGGAATGATAATGATGCATTAAGGAGCGGAACTGAGATGAATGTTGGTGTCCAGGAAGAAATATTTAATATATGTCACATATTCTGACAAGAAAAATGAGGATAAATGATAACGCTGCAAGTACAGAAGGGTAGAATGGAAAATGGCAACCACATTCTGCTGTAGAGCAGTCTGGATTTTGACAAGTAGGTTCACCTTGTAACTTGTCTAATGGCTAATTTTAACAATGCATATAAGTGACTGTCAGTTGTGAAATCTGCTACAAGCACTCAGTGCAGAAATGTTCTTCTGGCTTGTTATGGTTTCCATTTCACTTTCTTTATATATGAGGTTGTAACACCGGTTCTTATCTGACATTCTTTCTTAAGTTCTTTCCGGAGATCTTTTTTCTTTCTGCCTTTGACTTCTCTTCAATTTTCACTATTTGTACTGACATCCAATTTTGTTTCTTCTTCTTTGGCCATCTTTTTTTTTCACATTTATGCTTAATAACTTCTTAAATCCTGTTTCCCAGTTCCTCTGGTTCTCTGTGATGGATGTATTATGGAAAATGGTTATCTTTGTCCAATGCTTTAGGTTGACTTCTTGTACCAATAGTAAAGTTGTTTGAAGACAATGAAGAAATCATTGAAATGGCATAGAACATAGACCATAGAATCATAGGACTGGGTTAGAGACATCAGAGGTCCCACCCTCTAGTTCAACATCCTGCTTAAGGCAGGAGATCTTATACTATCCTGGACTAATGGACATCCAGTTTATTCTTGAAAATGTCCAATGATTGGGCACCCACAACTCTTTAAGACAAGCTATTCCACTGATGATTTGTTTTCACTGTCAGGAGATTTCTCTTTGTTCTAGGTTTGGTCTCTCTTTAACAAGTTTCCACCTATTACTACTTCTTCTGCCCTCTGGTGCTTTAGAGAAGTCAACTCCCTCTTCTCTGTGACAGCCCCTCAAGTACTAAAGGTAAAGGTTCCCCTCGCACATATGTGCTAGTCGTTCCTGACTCTAGGGGGCGATGCTCATCTCTGTTTCAAAGCCAAAGAGCCAGCGCTGTCTGAAGATGTCTCCATGGTCATGTGGCCGGCATGACTAAATGCCAAAGATGCATGGAACGCTGTTACCTTCCCACCAAAGGTGGTCCCTATTTTTCTACTTGCATTTTTTATGTGCTTTCGAACTGCTAGGTTGGCAGAAGCTGAGACAAGTAAAGGGAGCTCACCCCATTATGCGGCACTAGGGATTCGAATCACTGAACTGCCAACCTTTCGATCGGCAAACTCAGCATCTTAGCCACTGAGCCACCGTGTCCCTCAAGTACTAGAATAGTGCTATTATGTTTCCTCATCTTTTCTTCAATAGGCTAGATGTACCTAGCTCCCTCAACTGTCCATCATATGATTTTGCCTCCAAACCCCTTATCATCTTTGTTGTTCTTCTCTCTACTCTTTCTAGGACCTCAGCATCTGTTTTATATCATAGTGACCAGAACTGCATGCAGTATTATTATTCGCTTGATCTTGATGTTATTTCTCTGTTGATTCAACCCAGAACTGCATTGGGTTTTTTTGATAGCTGCTGCATGCTGCTGGCTCATAGATACCGTATTTTTCAGAGTATAAGATGCACCTTTTTCTTCAAAAAAAAAAAAGAGGGTGAAAATCTGGGTGCGTCTTATACTCCAAATGTATGCCCAGCCTCTTAAACGGAGGTTTCAGAGGCTGAAAAAAGCCCCCAAACAGAGCTTCAGAAGCTTTTTTTCTAAAGCTCTGTTTCAGAGACTTTCAGAGGCAGGAAAAGTTTTTTTCTGAAACGGAGTTTCAGAAGTTTCAGAGGCAGAAAAAAAAAAAGCAAGGCACAGAGCTCACAACTAAAGAACCTGTTGCTAAAATTCATCTCTGGGAACAGCTGATTGGGGGTCTTCCGGGAGGCCAATCCACCTGCCAATCAGTTTTTTTTATTTTCCTCCCCAAAAACTAAGGTGCGTCTTATACTCTGAAAAATACGGTACATAAATTAATAAGTCATTCTCCTGCTTCATTTTGTTTTTCTAGGTTGTCTAGCTCAGCTACATTTTCTTTTCTTTTTTTTAATTGAAAAAGTTTTACATTACATTTATAAAGCCCCCCCTCCCTCTCCCAACCCCCCACATAACCCACCCTAACCCCCCTATCCCTCCCTCCCCCCCTTGACTTCTGCTGTTTAACAAACATCAACCTTAACATGTTTAACAATCTTTAAAGGTGAGATCCCTCTAGTAGAATATTTTAAACATCATCACATACTAACATTTTTTAGCATAAAAAATCTATTAACCTACTTTATATCATTTATATCATTTTATACATTTCTCTTTAACATTTAATCTAAACATCCAACTTATAAATTCAATTACATAAAATATAATAATACATTTCTCTTTAGTAATAATAAACCAGATATTTCATATTCAATTCTCTAAACATATTTAAAAAATCTAGAAAAATATTTTAAACATCATCATCACATACCAAAAATATATAACCTTTGCTATAATTCCAAACATTTAACTTATACCATTCTTCATTCATATCATTTTATACATTTCTCTTTGACAGTTAATAATACTTTTATTTAATACTTTTAATACTATTATTAATAATAATAAACCAGATATTTCATATTCAATACCTTACATTTAAGTTACTTAAATAACTAAAATTCTAATTCAACTGAGCACTAATTGAAACTTCTTACTTTGGTATTTATTCTTCATATACTCTACCCATTTCCTCCACTCCTTAACAAAAGCTTCATGGGTCCTTTCCTTTAGGTATGCAGAAATTTTTGCCATCTCTACCAAATTAGACATCTTCAATATCCATTCCTCTATAGTAGGCACCTTATCTTTCTTCCAGTATTGACCTATCAATAATCTGGCTGCCGTAATCATATGCAATATTAATCTAGTATCGGTTACTGAACAGCCCTTAACTATTCCCAACAAAAAAAGCTGAGGAGAAAACTCCAACTTCTTCTTCAGAATATTCTGCATTACCCACCAAAGTTTAATCCAAAATGGTTTCAATTTTCTACATGTCCACCAAATATGAAAATATGTTGCATCCAAACAATCGCACCTCCAACATCTAGGTTGAACATTTGGATACATACATGATAATTTTTTTGGGTCTAAATGCCATCTATAAAACATCTTATAAAAATTTTCCCTCAAGTTCTGTGCTTGTGTAAATTTAACATTCTGGACCCAAATCCTTTCCCATGTTTCCAACATTACTGGTTCTGCAAAATTCTGTGCCCATTTTATCATGCAGTCCTTAACTAATTCACCCTCTGAGTCTCTTTCTAACAACAAATTATACACTCGTTTAATATGCATCGGCCCTTTACGTTTTATCTGAGTCACCAAATCTTCTTCATGTAGCATTAATCCAATTTTCTGATCTTCTCTCCATCTTGCTTGAAGTTGAAAATACTCCAACCAAGTTAAGTTCACTCCATCTTCCAACAGGGTATTTAAGGATTTCAAACACCATCTACCCCCATCATTAAAGAGTATCTCTTTGTACAACAACCCCCCGAGTGACTTTATTTTTGGCATAATATGCCCAAGATCCAACCACAAAGGTATTTTGTAATCCAATTGGTGCTGGTGCTTCTTCCAGACTCTCAGCAAAGCATGTCTTAAGATATGCCTATTAAATACACTGTCTCTCTTATCTTCATGAAGTAAATATGCGTGCCATCCGAATTGCAAATCATGGCCTTCTATATTCAAAATTTCTCTTTTAGTTGTTCCAATCCAATCTCCAACTTGTGTCAATACTGCAGCTTCATAATATAAACGTAGATTTGGAACTTTAAGGCCACCCCTTTCACGAGCATCTTGCATAATCTTAAGTTTAACTCTTGGTTTTTTCCCATTCCAAATAAATTTATTTAAACCTGCTTGCCATTCCATCAAAAACTTATCATTTTTGAGCACCGGAATCATTTGAAACAAAAACAAAAATCTAGGTAGAACATTCATCTTAACAGCTGCTATTCTACCAAGCAAAGAGAGTTGCAGCTTCTTCCATATATCAAGATCCTTTTGAATCTTATGCCAAAGTTCTTCATAATTATTTTGAAAGAGTTTTCTATTAGATGCTGCAACTTGGACCCCTAGATATTTCACCTTTGTAGCTATTTCAAAGCCTGCCACCCTTTCAAGCTCCTTCCTTTGTGGTTCCAACATATTTTTGACTATCATCTTAGTCTTTTTCTGGTTCAGGCTAAAACCTGAAACCAGACCGTATTCCTCTATAATGTTTTTCATCTGTATGATTGATTCCAAAGGTCGTGTTAGGGTAACAATCAGATCGTCTGCGAATGCCTTTGTTCTGTAATCTATTTGCCTTACAACTATTCCCTTCAATTTGTCCGAGTCCCGTAGAGCGTTCAACAGCACTTCCAAAGTCAGAATAAAAAGTAATGGAGATAATGGACAGCCTTGTCTTGTCCCTTTCTGTATATTAAAATTGGTAGTCAAACTGCCATTAATAATAATCTGTGCTGTCTGTTCTTGATAAATTGCAGAAATCGCTTGTATAAACTTTGCCCCAAAGTCCATTTTATGCAAAATCTTTTTTAGAAAATCCCAGTTGACTCGATCGAAGGCTTTCTCCGCATCCAAAAAAACCAGCACCGCAGGGATCTGTTTCTTTTCCTCAAGATATTCCAACAAATCTATGAGTTGCCTGACATTGTCCTTCATGTATCTGCCTTCTATAAAACCTGCTTGGTCTTCATGAATCACATCTTGAATAACTGGCATCAATCTGTTGGCTAACACTTTAGCATAAATTTTATAATCCGTATTCAGGAGAGATATTGGTCTAAAATTTTCAGGTTTAGCAGATTCTTCTTCTTTAGGTATCAGTGAAATAAAAGCCGTCTTCCACGAGGGGGGTATTTTACCCCCCTGCTGAATATGACAAAACAATTCCTTAAGATGCTCAACCAGTTCCTCTTGCAAAGTCTTATAGTATACTGCCGTCAAACCATCTGTCCCAGGAGCTTTAGATAATTTCAGTTGTTTTATTGCATATAAGATCTCTTCTGATGTTATAGGTCGGTCCAGTCTATCACTTTGTGTACTAGAAATTTTTGTAACTCTCTTCGCCTGCAAATATTCATCAATAAGATCTACTTTAACTTTATCAGCTTGATACAATTTGGAATAATAAGTTAAAAAAGCTTGATGTATTAAATTTTGCTGATGCACTCGTTTCCCTTTGTACTCAATAGTATTTATCATACGAGAATTTTGTTTTTTCCTCAAAGTATAAGCCAACCATCTGCCAGGTTTATTAGCATTGCAAAAGGTATTATGTTTAGCAAATTGCAGATTAGTTGCTGTTTGATCAGCCATCAACATTTGAAATTGATCTTTCAAAAGTTTTATCGTTAATAGTACCTTTTCATCAGTCGGGTTCTTGATAAGCAATTGCTCTTTTCCCTTTATCTCTATCTCCAAATCTATTCTTGACTTTTGACGTATTGATCTGTATCTAGAATTCATATGTATCAATACACCCCTCATATAAGCCTTAGATGCATCCCATACTATTTCAATGGGGGTACCTTTATTCAAATTGATATCAAAAAATTCTTTAGCATGTTTCTTAAGGTCCATAATATACTTTTCGTGTCTAAATATATTTTCATTCATACGCCAAGATCTCCTTTCTCTCTTGCCCAAATCTATCTCCATCCACACTGGACTATGATCTGTTAAAGTTCTAGGGAATATTTTTGTCTTGGTCACCATAGTAAGTAAGTCCATAGTAGCCAGCATGAAATCAATTCTCGAAAAGGATTTATGTCTATCTGAAAAAAAAGTAAAGTCCAATTCTTTAGGATGATGAATTCTCCAAACATCCTTCAACTCTAATTCTTCTTTCAATGAAAAAAAAGTCTGTGGTAGCTTATTTCCTTTTTTGGCGAATGTCTTTTTATCAAGCGTTGCATCAATCACCCCGTTCCAGTCCCCCATGATCAAAAAGGACTTATAATTCCACTGCAATATTTTATCATTCAACATTTTGTAAAAACTTTCCTGCTGCTGGTTCGGGGCGTAAATACCAATTAAAAGCATCGTACCATTCTGTACAGTTATTGCGACTGCAATATATCTCCCCTCATCATCCGCTTCTATAAGTTTAGCTGATATTCTTTTAGAAATATAAAAAACAAGTCCATTCCTTTTAGCCACACTGGAAGATATAAAATGTGATCCAATTTTTGAAATTAGAAATTTCTGATCCTGGGTTCTAATATGAGTTTCCTGCAAGCAAACAACATCATTATTATATTGTTTCAAATAGTGGAATATTTTTCTTCTTTTCTGCGGTGAATTCAAGCCATTCACGTTCCATGATAAAATTCTAAGCGTCATTCTGAAGGTGATCGAAGCCCTTTAAGCATTTCGCGAAGACTCTCGCCAACCGCCGACGTCTTCGGTCTTGCCCCTCCCACAGCTTCAGAGTATAATTTTTTCCCCTTTGTTCCATTCTCCTCCTGTGGCATCTTCCCCTGGTGTGTCTCCAATCTTTGCTTCCCTGCAGCTCGAGTTATACGTTGGTCCTTAGGTTCTTGCATCAATAAGTCCAGATCAGGCTCCACCTCTCTTGTGGCTCTAGATTGCTTTGGTTTCACCTCAGGAAATTCTATTAAAGAATCTTCTAAAACACCTCCAACCGCACCTAGAATTTCCTCCCTTGGTACTTCTTGACCTTCTTTTAACATCCCCTCTTGAGGAGCCTTCTCAACTGAGATATCTTCAATAGGTAAAAGTGTAGAAGAGCGGGGTGATATAGAAAGTTTTTTCAAGACATTATTGTAGAACTGTTCCGCCTTCTCCACAGAATTAATACGATATCTCACATCCTCATAGCGTAAAACGATACCAACAGGAACATCCCACCTAAATGGGATCTGCCGCCTTTTCAACTCATTCACCAGGAAGCCAAAGTCTTTCCGATCCCTTAACATCTTTGGTGGTAACTCTTTATAAACCCCAATTTGATTGCCTTCATGTAAAACCGTGGTCTGGAAAGAACACTGCAAGATATCATTTCTCAATTTCCTCTCAGTAAAGTAAACCACCACATCTCTTGGCAAGTTCCTCTGTTTCGCCAAACGTGAATTAGCTCTGTACAGCTTATCAATTCTTTTATCAATCACCTCTGGTTCAACTTTTAAAATCTTCGCCAGCACCTCCACACAGGTTGCCCTCAGGTTTTCACGATTATTCTCCCTTAAGCCTCTTAATCTTATAGCAAACTCCATATTCCGAAATTGAAGCATAGTAACCTCCTCTTCGAGTCTCTGATTCTGCACCCCCACCTTAAACATCTGTTCCTTTACATCTTTTTTGTTGGCTTCCACTTCAAGATTTAAATCCTCCACCTTTTTCTCAATCACCAGTAAAGCATCAGTGAGAACTGTAGCTACTTTAGCCACACTCTGATGTAATTCTTCAGTTTTTTCCTCCACCAACTCCTTCACTTCCCCCACCACCACCTTCATTTCTTTTTGATTTTTAGTCATCCTTTCATCCAGTTTACTCATTTGACCAGAAAGCTCTCCCAAGTATTTGTGTAAAAATGCTTTCAGGTCTTCTGTTTCACTGTCCTGTGACTGTTTTGGCTGTTTTGAAGCTGGGACTGACTTTTCCTTTGTTTGATGTGTGGGGGAATCCCCCCCCCCCGTTCTCTTTGAAGCCATGCCTGAACAAATCTTAAATCTTGAAAGAAAAGAAAAAAATCTTCCTCCTTTTCCTGATCTCCCCAGTTTTACAGAAAAGGAATAAAATCCATTAACTTTTGCAATAGAGAACTTGTAAAACTTATGAATAAACACAGTCCAATTACAGGCAGGCACACTTTCTCTTTCCTATTACACTTTCTTCTTTCCGCTTTCACTGACTCTGTTTTAATCAGCCGCCATTTTCAGGCACTTTTACATCCAGACCGCTTGCTTTTCAAAGTTAAAAAAGTCATTTGGAAACCTTATATTTATCAAAAAAAGAGTTTTCAGATCTCACCAAACTGGCTGTCAATCATTTGAAAGTTAGCTTCGTTCGTTAACGATTCCTCCCCGTCTTGTTCTGGCTTGCAGAAGTCCCGCGCCGCTCGGAGATCCAGCAGCTTGAAGAGGGAGCCCCAACAAGAAGCGCTAACCAGGGCTCAGAGACTTCCCTGGCTGCATTTTTTGGGCTCAACCTGTTGCTGCCCACTCTCGCTCCCCCTTATAACAAAAGGGGAGCGTTCCGAGCCGCTTTTTTGCGAAAAAAGCGGCTCTACAGGCGGCGGGGGCGGCGGCCGAACGAACGAGCCGCCCTGCGACGAGGCGATCGAAAACCGGAAGTCAGCTCAGCTACATTTTCCACCTTAATATTCATCATTTTCATTCCTGTCTTCATCCAGAAGCAGGACATTTTGCTTGTATATTCTCTCAAATGCAGATTGAACTTGATAATAAAACTCATCAACTTTCTCGTCTTCTGCATCAGTGGTTGGAGCAATCCCATTCCTTTTTTCTTTTTCTTGTTCCAAGTAGTAAATAATATAATATTTTAACTAATGGCTTCCATTCCAGTTTACTGAGCTGCGGTGGCTCAGTGGTTAGAATGCAGTACTGCAGGTTACTTCTGCTGACTGCTGGCTGCCTGTAATTTGGCAGTTCGAATCTCATCAGGCTCAAGGTTGACTCAGCCTTCCATCCTTCTGAGGTGGGTAAAATGAGAACCCAGATTGTTGGGGGCAATAAGCTGACTTATTAAATTGGTTAGAGAGGGCTGCAAAGCATTGTGAAGCAGTATCTAAGTCTAAGTGCTATTGCTATTACTGATGCCTATCTTGCTTTAGTTGAGCAGCTAGGATGACCATCACTCCTTGGGGTAATTGTGCTAGGATTATATACTTTTGGAATATTCTCCAGCTAGTATTTCACTTATCCCACTCAGAAAGATACACTCATGTGCACGCACACAAAGACATACAAAATCCAATGTGCCACAATAAGGCAGCACAGCAGGACTTGTGAGGGGGAATGTATATTAAATTAGGTATACTTTTCTTTTTTTCCTATCTTTTTTATTTTATTTAGTTATCTTTACAATTCCCATACTTACTTATTTTTATTGTTGTGGCCTGTCAGTCACCGGCCCCTCCAGCAACCAAATCAAAGGAGGAGAAGTGGGAGTCAGCATTAAGGCAACCCGAGAGCTCCAAAGGGGAAGAGGGAATGGAGCTGGCAGAGAGAGAGACAGAGGTGGAGCCTGGGCCATCTGTCGCCCTCAGATGGAGAGTCAACAGCCCCCAGGTCTGGAGGTGGCTGATGAGGAAGAGAAGGAACAGCTGGGTCCAGTGCCTGATGCACAGCTGCACAGAAGGCAGAGGAGAGGAGAGCAGTGGAAATCTATAGGCTGGTCCTTGGGTAGGAAGAGCCACTGCTGCTAGCAAAGCCCCACCCTAGCTCTGGGGATAAAAGGCAGGGGGCAGAGATGAATAGATGTGGCAAACAACTGATTCATCTTCTGGCTGGACAGACTTGTTAGCCTGCGGTGAGAGAGAAACTATTTGCCGGGGCTATCAGTGCTTCTAATAAAGGAGCCTTTGAGTTATCTTCAGAGGGTTTGTCATGTTTGGGCATCTGGGTCAGAACATTTATTTAGTTATCTTCACTATTTCTGATTCCTTTTGTATGCTTTTTATAACACAGCTTGCCCTAAAAATGAACAGCTTGATGGGTCTGTCTATTTTTATATACTGTATGCAAGTAAACCTGTTGCAGAAATCTTTGTTTCCTGTTTTAAACAAGTCTCAAAGGCTATGAGTATGAGCTTGAGATCTATATGTTCTCCATCCTGATATTAATAAGGGATGCAACCCACAGCTGTCCTTGTTCTAGAAATGCAATTACCCAAGAAAGTCAAAGCTGTCTCTCTCTCGGCAGCAGATGTACAGATATACTGGTTGAGTTCTCTTTTCTGATTGATTGATCAATTGTGTGCCATCCAGTTGGTATTGACTCTTCAGGTTTTTCCCCCAGGATGATCTGCCCTCAGCCTGGTCCTTCCTCTCAATCTTCCAAATGTATACCCATCACTAATGTAATTGAGTCCATCCACTTTGCTTACTTCTCTTTAAGAAGCTTGAGTCTTACGACTCTCCCTCTTTGCAGCTTCTGGATATAATTGTAGGACATGATCTATCTTGGTAAAGACAATTCGTCAGCTACAGTCCAACCAACACATCTGGAAACCTTTTCTGTACTTTATGCAACGTCGTTAGAACTTTACTGCTTTGACATTTCTGATTTGATTAGATCCAATGTAGTAAGGACATAGATTTAATGGGGAACAAATCAAATTTGCATGATATTTTAATGCAATAAACAAATAGAATGCTAAACAAGGAAGGGACGCTGATTACAAGTCAATAAGCTCTGGAACATCATTCTTCTAAGGAAGATGCGTATTTAATATGCTTTGGATAATTTGTATAATTAAAAAAAATCTGAAAGCTGTATTTTAATGTAATTAAGAATATAATATTGAATTTGATCAATGATATCTCATTAATATATTGAAAAGGAAAGCAGTTATAAAAAGCTAGAAATTCCAGGGGGACATTAAGAGGCAATCTTCTCTCTTCAGCCTCTGAGTACTTTGTTAAGCTATTTTACTAATTTGCAGTAAAGCGTTTTTAATGAACACACAGGTGCTAAAGAAAGCTACTGCTTCAGTGGGAGCAAGAGGCCTTATACCAGAGGTCTTCAAACTTGGCAGCTTTAAGACTTGTGGACTTCAACTTCCAGAATTCTCCAGCTGGCTGGAGAATTCTGGGAGTTGAAGTCCACAAGACTTAAAGCTGCCAAGTTTGAAGACCTCTGCCCTATGCCATTCTGCACAAATGGCTGTCCAATCTCTTCTTCAATGGAGCACCCACAACTTCTGGAGGCAAATTATTCCACTGATCAATTGTTCTCACTGATGTCATTTAATGATAGGTATTAGGCAGAGCAAAAGGCTGCATAATGCTGGCTATTCTTAGAAGCACATTTTGTTCAGATACAACTTGTATCATCTCGGTATGAATCTAGCATATAGAAAATTTCAGGGCAAATATTAGAGCTATATGCCATATATTTTTATGCAACGATTTTGTGCAATAGTCTTGTGAATCTTTAATCATTCAATATAATCAACGCAATCAAATTCACAGATCTACACAGTAGGATAAGGAAATACCTAACCCTAACCTATTCCTGTAATGAGAGTGGCTTGGTGTAGTGGTTAAGACATCAGGCTCGAAAATGGTAGACCATGAGTTCTAGCCCTATCATAGTAAGGTTCCCTTCGCACATATGTGCTAGTCATTCCTGACTCTGAGGGGCAGTGCTCATCTCCATTTCAAAGCCGAAGAGCTAGTGCTGTCCGAAGATGTCTCCGTGGTCATGTGTCCGGGATGAGTAAACTCCAGAGGTGCACAGAACGCTGTTACCTTCCCATGAAAGGTGGTCCCTAGTTTTCTACTTGCACTTTTTATGTGCTTTTGAACTGCTAGGTTGGCAGAAGCTGGGACAAGTAACAGGAGCTCACCCCATTACACAGCACTAGGGATTCGAACCGCTGAACTGGCAACCTTTCGATCGACAAGCTCAGCATCTTAGCCACTGAGCCCTTTCATAGGCACAAAGCCAATTGGGTGACTTTGGGCCAGACATTTTCTTTCAGTCCTGGAAGGAGATAATGGAAAGCCACTTTGGAAGACATCTTATCAAGAACAAGTCTTATAATGGTTTGTGTAAGAAAAATCTTGGAACTGTCTCTAGAATAGCAAAATGGTATGGTTGCACAAAAGCAAATCAATTTCAGGTTACATCAACAGATATGCAATTTCTAATCATGGGAATTAATTAATCTGTTCTGTTTTGGTCAACCGACCTTAAGTACTCAGGACCTTAAAAAGAATTGGAACAATTGGAACAATTTCAGTGAAGAGTGATTAGGACAGGAGGTGAGAACTGAGCCCTGTGAAGAGCAATTCAAAAAGCTGGACATATTTTGCTTTGGAAAGAAAACACTTAGGAGAAATGTGATATTTCTTTTTCAAGGAGGCCACATAGAAATCAAGGGTCTATTCTTTATTACTCAAAATGAACCTCAAACACTGACTGAGTAGATTGAAGTTACAGGAAGAAGTTTCCAATTAAATATTAGGGGGGGAAACCTGTTAACAGCCAGAACAGTTTGATACTAAAACTACAAGAGTTCCCAAAAGAGACTTTACTAGATGGGTTCAGCAGAGGATGTGCAACCATCTGTGAGTTATGTTTTATTTTGGATTCTAAACTAAACAGAAGGTTAAATCATGGCCTTCCCCAACTCTGTGATGCTATGAAAAATAGCTATTAGGACTCAACAGATTTGTTTGAGGTGTTTAGAAGGCTAATCTCCATGGTTTCATTCAGAAGGTCCAGATAGGACTGAAAATGTGTTGAAAATGTGTTGGAAATAGAGAGCTGCATAGATGTCTGGTTAGACCATATATGATAATGATTTCATGCGAAGTGTCAGTATATAGTGTAAATGAACTAACTTATTGTTCTCTACAATAATCAGTAGCTATATAAGCTACTGATATAAGTATTAAAGTATCCATCTCAAATCCTGAAATGCTGCATTATGTAAGAATATTTCAGATGTGGTTAAATTGGAGTCTCCCTCTCTCACACACACATACACACATAAACTCACAGAGTGAGAGTATAGTGTCATAAGATTTATTATGGACCTTGAAACTAAATTATAGGAAAGAAGATTCAATATCATTCAATTCCAGTTGGGTTTCTGATATATTGATATTCTCTTAGACTATCCACAGCCTTTGAATGTCAGTGTAGTATCCCAATCAAGTAATCAGGTCTGACATAGTGTAACTACACAAAATCTAGCCAAAGTTGGTCAGGTGCTTCTCTCTAGCTGGTTTTCCTCCATACACATCTGAAAGAATAGAATAGAATAGAATAGAATAGAATAGAATAGAGTAGAGTAGAGTAGAGTAGAGTAGAGTAGAGTAGAGTAGAGTAGAGTAGAGTAGAGTAGAGTAGAATAGAATAGAATAGAATAGAATAGAATAGAATAGAATAGAATAGAATAGAATAGAATAGAATAGAATTTTTTATTGGCCAAGTGTGATTGGACACACAAGGAATTTGTCTTGATGCATATGCTCTCAGTGTACATTAAAAAAAAATAGATTCATCAAGAATCATAAGGTACAACTCTTAATGATAGTCATAGGCAACAAATAAGCAATCAGGAAACAATATCAATATAAATCATAAGGATGCAAGCAACAAAGTTACAATCATGCAGTCATAAGTGGAAGGAGATGGGTGATGAGAACGATGAGAAGATTAATAGTAGTGAAGATTTAGTAAATAGTTTGACAGTGTTGAGGGAATTATTTGTTTAGTAGAGTGATGACGTTTGGGAAAAAAACTGTTCTTGTGTCTAGTTGTTCTGGTGTGCAGTGCCCTATAGTGTTGTTTTGAGGGTAGGAGTTGAAACAATTTATGTCCAAGATGCGAGGGGTCTGTAAATATTTTCACAGCCCTCTTTTTGACTCATGCACTATACAGGTCCTCAATGGAAGGCAGGTTGGTAGCAATGTTTTTTTCTGCAGTTCTAACTATCCGTTGAAGTCTGTGTCTGTCTTGTTGGGTTGCAGAACCAAACCAAACAGTTATGGAGATGCAGATGACAAACTCAATAATTCCTCTGTAGAACTGTATCAGCAGCTCCTTGGACAGTTTGAGCTTTCTGAGCTCAAAAAAAAAAAAAAAAAAAAAAAAAAAAAAGAAAAGAAAAGAAAAGCTTCCTTAAAGGTTAATAAAACTGAAGTAACACAGAAGCAGTCTCTCCTCCAATTTTTCTTTATAACAACAACCACCCTCTGATATAGGGTGGGTTAAAAGGGAATAATTTGTCCAAAGTCATCTAATGGGCTTCTGTGTTGAAGTGTGTACATAAACCTGTGTCTCCCTGGTACCGGCTTTTAATTATTACACTACATTTGTCTAGTATTGAATTACCCTCTGACTTGAAAATCCCATCATCTGGCATTATACTGTCAATCACTTTATTTTGTCTATCAAGAAATGGGTGGCTATCACCTTCTCCTGCATAGTGTGAAATGAAGTCTTTGCCATTGTCACTACATTGATCATCTGCTTCTATCATCTTCTTAAACAGGGCTGACTAATCTAGGTTCCTCCTCAACTTTAGCTGGGCAAGCGGGATGCACTCTAGGCTATGAATCTCAAGTTCAGGGTTATCTTTTTGATTTGGAGATAGACATTGAATCTCTCAAAGAAATAAAATCCATAGAAAAATTCATTTGGTAGACCAACTGAAGTTATATTTTAAAAATTACATATTTTTTAATTTTTTCACTACTCTTAATCAGGCAAGATGATTACAACAGAAAAAGTGTTGGAAATAGAAAATAAGGCTAATCTGACAAAATCTGATCCATAATTGATCCAAAGTCAGCCAACGACTTTGGGTAAGGATCTACTTGAATCTGAGTCTCCCTAATGGCAGTTCTTAATTACTAGACTATATTCATTCTAATATTAGACTACAGTAGAGTTATGTAATCATAGGTCTTTGGTTCATGTATATACTGCAATTTCTTTAGATGCAGCTCCCAGAATCCTGCTAAAGATTGTCACAGGTTATACTTTTTAATATGGTTAAGGACAGTGGTGGGATTCAGCCAGTTCGCACCACTTCTGAGCAGTTTGGCAAACTGGTTGTTGGAAGAAATCATTAGGGCAGAGAACCGGTTGTTAAATTACTTGAATCCCACCGCTGATTAAGGGGACAATAAATGGAACACATGGAATGAAATCAACTGTATTTAAGGGAATTCCAATTAAATCTAATTGGAAATCTAAATCTAATCACTTAAAGGTGCTGATCCCTCCCCAAACTGGCCACGCTGCACAGAGTCTTCCAAAGCTTTGATGGAATATAAGTATCTGTCAAGTCTCCCACTTTTTAAAATAGAAAGTAATTTAAACATAAAACCCAGTTCTTAAGGTAAAATCTGCTTCAGTATTTTAGTAGAATTTGTAGTGCAAACCTGGTGTGACAGATCACTAGTGATGTACACCACTCAGTACCAAGTGGGAAATAATACTACCGTGTTTCCCCAAAACACAGGGAAATTATATTTTTTGAACCCTGAAATAAGCACTTGGCCTTATTGCCATGAGCTCAAAAGCCCAATTGAGCTTATTATCAGGGAATGTCGTATTTTGGGGAAAACAGGGTAATGACTAAATTGATCCTAATTTTCCACACACTTCATTCAATCAGAGCTCTATCACTTTTGTTTTATCTCAACTTAATTATAAAATTTGGAAATGATGCAAAGATGTATACCAACTGAACCTATTTTGACATTTTGAATGCCCCACATTGCAAACATGATCTTCTTTATTCTGTTCTCCATAAACAATGAAGTATCATTAGGAGCCTTGGTGGCACAGCAGATTAAGGTGCTGTTAAAGTAGCACTTAGCTGCCAGCTGCCTGCAATTACTGCGAGTTCAAATCTCACCAGGCTCAAGGTTGACTCAGCCTTCCATCCTTCCGAGGTAGGTAAAATGAGGACCCGGATTGTGGGGGCAATAAGCTGACTTTGTATAAAAAAGAACACCACTTGGGGGTGCCCAAAAGCAGGTATATACAAAAGTATGAAGGCTATTGCTTAACACATTGTAAGCCGCCCTGAGTCTCCGGAGAAGGGCGGCATATAAATCAATCCAATAAATAAATAAATAAATATTTAATTATTGCCCAGTGGTTATCATAGTAGAATCTGGACTTAGATAGGTTGTTACTTTTATTTTTTTACCAATTCTTCATGGTAAATGCCCATGAGAGAGAATGGCTTTGACTTTAAAGACTCAAAGGAAATATATCATAGCTCAAGAATAAAGATTTGCAGGATGAAAAGAGTTCACCAATTTCTGTTCCTGCTTTTGTTTCAGTTAATGCAATTAAACGGAGGGGAAGAGTGACAACATTTGTCAAGTGCATAGCAGTTTGCTTTCAGGTCATGGCAGCAGACATCCATGTTTAAATTAGGTCCTTTAAATAGAAAACAACGGGAAAAGTTGACATTGAAGGTTAATGGGAACAACTGTTTTGTGCCAGTCACAGCATCACTTGTGATTTCCTGAAAACTTGGGACTTTGGATATTTTTTCACAATTTTAACAGTTGGGTTCTTTATTGTTACACAGGCATGTGTTTTGGGTTGGTTTTGTGGTTTGCTATAAAGTCAGATGACAAAATATTATTATTATGAAATCTACATCTCTCTCTCTCATCATCTTCCTCTTTTTTATTTCAATGAAACTATCTATGTTTATTAGATAGTTCTATAACATCAGAGGTTTTTTGCTCCCTAAAAATTCACAAGAACATTATAGTCCTTTTGGATGTAACCGGCAGAAGGAATAACCTTGAGGTGCATAGGAAGAGCCAAAACCAAGACAATGGTCGGATAAAAGAAATCTGAGTCCTGTAGTTTGAAAAATATCTCAAACATCACCTTCCCTAGTCCTCATGAAGATAAAAGCCGTACGAGTGATTATGGGGGCGACACATTACTCCCATGTAACACCTCTCTTGCGCAAGCAGCACTGGCTCCTGGTGGTCTTCCGGGTGCATTTCAAAGTGTTGGTCACCACCTTTAAAGCGCTCCCTAGCCAAGGACCTGGATACTTACAAGATAGCCTTCTGCCACCGATTGCCTCCCACCGGCCGGTACACTCCCACAGAGAGGGCCTCTTTAGGGTGCCATTGGTCAAATTATGTCGACTGGCGACCCCCAGGGGGAGACCCTCCTCTGTGGGGGTCCCTGCCCTATGGAATGAACTGCTCCCGGAAATACGAAGGATCCCCGACCTCCGTGCCTTCCGTCGTGCCCTTAAGACCCTACGATTTCATCAAGCCAGTCTGACAGAATAATGGTTAACAGGTTTTTTTAATGGATTTTAGCTTTGGGAATTTAATTCATGGCCTATTATTGAATTGTTTTAATGGTTTTTTAATTTTTGTCGTTACTATTTTATTACCACCCTGAGTCCTTCGGGAGAAGGGCGGTATAAAAGTGTAATTATAAATAAATAAAAATAAATAAAGAGAAGAGGGGGGAAAACACAGGCTAGCAAGGTTTTGTTACTATAACCTTATAAAGTACTGACATTTTGGCCACCATTTTTATTGGTAAATTAATGTTTTTGGTGCAGTGAAGACGCCAGATCTAGAGATTATACTTTGATAGCTTCTGTCCTGAGTGCATAATCTTTTCCCAGTGATCTGATCTTGGGCCCTCTTGGGATACAGTTTGTAAGTATATACTAATGTCTTTAATAGCTGTGGAGAGATCTGATCTCAAAACCCTAAAGTAGTGTAGATCATAAAACTTCTTTCCTTTGCTAGAGGACACCAAACTAGAGGACTTGACAACCAAGGTTGAGGAGGTTCACGATCTGCCTTCCATAGACAAATATGATCTACAGTTCCAATTGTGAATCTTCTTGCAATAAGGGAATTTGTACAAAAGTTGTTTGCATTGACACAACCAGAAGAAAGAGGGGAAAACTCATGGTAGTATGGTTTAAATGATATATGGCAGATTTCTTGGACTAACAGCTTTGCTTCCTCTTTAGGTGTTCCCAGAAGTTGTTTGATTGATTTGATTTATTAGATTTATATACTGCCCTTCTCCCGAGGGACTCAGGGCGGTGTACAGCCATAATAAAAGACAATACCATACAAAATTTAAAACCCATTTAAAACAAAATTAAACACATCTTGGCTTTCTTAATTTAAAACCCCATAATTTTAAAATACCCCATCCAAATTTTATTTAGTCAGCCAGGCCCGCCTGGTGAAATAACAAGGTCTTGAGGGCCCGGCGGAAAGCACGGAGATTGGGAATCGTGCTCAGGGGGTAGTTCATTCCAGAGGGCGGGAGCCCCCACAGAGAAAGCTCTCCCCTTGGGGGTCGCCAGCCTACATTGCTTTGCTGATGGCACCCTGAGGAGCCCCTCTCTGTGGGACCGTGTTGGTCGGAGGAAGCTATTGGTGGCAGAAGGCGGACCCGTAGGTATCCGGGCCCTAAACCATGAAGCGCTTTAAAGGTGGTAACCAATATCTTGAATCGCACCTGGAAGACCACCGGGAGCCAGTGCAGCTCGCACAGGAGCGGCATCACATGGGTGCGTTGGGTCATACCCATAATCACCTGCGTGGCCGCATTCTGGACCAGCTGGAGCCTCCGGGTGCTCTTCAAGGGAACCCCATGTAGAGAGTATTACAGTAGTCCAGTCGGGATGTGACGAGGGCATGAGTGACCATTCGCAGGGTATCTCGGTCCAGAAAGGGACGCAACTGGTGCATCAGGTGAACCTGATAAAAAGCCCCACTGGCCACAGCCATCATGTGTTTGTCTAACGATAGCTCTGCATCCAGGAGAACACCCAGATTGCGCGCCCTCTCCGAGGGGGCCAGTACTTCACCCCCAATAGCTAGCGATGGAACCATCTGACTATACCGAGATGCCGGGAGCCATAGCCACTCAGTCTTGGAGGGGTTGAGTCTGAGCCTGTTTCTCCCCATCCATATCTGCACGGCCTCCAGACAGCGAGACATCACGTTAAGGG
Organism: Masticophis lateralis; assembly: GCA_030761175.1. Classification (NCBI taxonomy): domain Eukaryota; kingdom Metazoa; phylum Chordata; class Lepidosauria; order Squamata; family Colubridae; genus Masticophis; species Masticophis lateralis. Next base: position 77,761,844 of record JAUDYJ010000006.1, on the reverse strand, counting down.
CATCATTGGGGTGGTCCAGGGTGGAGATTTACAGCTCAGTATCGTCAGTGTACAGATGGCACTCCACCCCAAAACCACGGATGATCTCCCCCAGTGGCTTCCCATAAATGTTGAACAACAGGGGTGAGAGAATGGACACTTGTGGCACCCCATAAACAAGGCGCCTCAGGGTCGATCTCTGTCCCCCTGCCAACACAGACTGTGTCCGATTGGAAAGGAAGGAGGAGAACCACTGCAACACGGTGCCTCCCACTCCTAACCCCTCCAGCCAGCGCAGCATGATACCATGGTCAATGGTATCAAAAGCCACTGAGAGGTCCAATAGGATTAGGAAAGAGGAGCATCCCCTGTCCTGAGTCCTCCAGAGATCATCAACCAATACAACCAATGCCATTTCCGTGCTTTATCCTGGCCTGAAGCCCAACTGGAATGGATCCAGTTAGACTGCTTCATCCAGGTACCGGGGAAGCTGCTGCGCTACCACACTCTCAACAACCTTCGCCACAAAGCAAAGGTTGAAGACTGGATGATAATTCGCTAGTATAGCTGGGTCCAGAGGGGGCTTCTTGAGGAGGGGTCTCACCACCACCTCTTTTAGGGTGGACACCCTCATTCAAAGAAGCATTTATAATCTTCTGGAGCCAGCCTTGTGTAACCTCCCAGGAGGCCAGCACCAACCAGGAGGCATACGGGTCCAATAATTTGCTTTGAAATCCTTAGCCATGATGGCTTTTTCATATCTGGGAAATATTTCCCCAGCATATTTTCAGAATGAAACACTGGAGAAACCAGAATTAAAATACCATTATCTATATAGACTCTCATAATCTGGTCACGTTTATTGCACTAGTTATTATTGGAACTCTAATGCAATAATCTAAAAAGCATGGGAAAGGTTTCTATATAGAGTAACTGAAACAATGAAAATGGGAAAACAAAAGAAAAGAATAGCAAATACTTGGGAATTCTATCCTGAAGTGGAAAAAAAAAGAGAAATTTGTGGATAAAAAAAGAAATTAATTTACTGTCGGTTGGTAGTAAAAGAAGAATATGAGACTGCATTAGGAATACAAATAATCATGAATGACATCCATGAAAAGTTCTCATGGCTTTCATTTGAACACAAATGAAAAATTAAATCTAAAATTGTCCTGTTTCTCTGAACCTATTGTATTGCTTTCCCCCTAAATTTATTTTTTTAAAAAAAACTCTACAGGGATTTTCAGTCTCAATTCATGCTTCCTAACATTTTCCAAATGAATGTTGGAAAGTAAAGCAAAAAGGGACAAAGGAGTGATATGTTGGTTTCAGGAATGTATGTGAGTGGAGAAATCCATAAAGTCAGTCATAGCTGTACACTTCTTTATGTGCATTGCAGCCACGAACCTGCAATAAAGGGGGGGAGGGGATTGACAAGACTGTGGCTGCCAGCTTGACTTTGTTTTTTTATTTTCTTGTGGACACCCATAGTTGTTTTAGACCTTCAGATTATGGAATGCAGGCAGGCCCAGAGCAGTGGTGAAATCCTGCTGGATCTGTCCAGCTTGCGCAAACCTGTAGTGGTGGTTCTGTAAACTGGTAGCGGCGGTAGCATGAGGCTCCACCCACCCACCTAGTTTGGACATGTGGGCAGAGCCTCGTTCTGCTGCCACTACCGGTTCACCGAGCCTTGCGCTGCTTCTGCTACCAGTTCACAGAACCACACGCCGTTGCCGCTACTGGTTTGTGCAAACCAGAGAGAACCGGCAGGATTTCACCATTGCTCTGGTTAAAACCAGGAAGTAACCCATGTTTGAAGCCTTTGTGCATGCGCAAAGGGTCAAAAATCAGACCTGATAATGGGGCACGTGCTAGTGGAGTGAGTGCGCACAGAGCATGTGCACTTCCGAACAGGTAGGGAAGGTAAGTAGATTTCACCCTTGGCCCAGAGGCATTTGTGTGGCTTCCATATTCCCCTCTATAACTATTATCCAGCCATATGCTTTTAAATGCTCTTACACATTGTGGCAAATGTGGAGTGTTTAAATAAAGCTCCTCACAAAATTAACAAAAAAAAAAAAAAAAAAATCACCGAGAAAAAAGGTGAATGGACATGTCCTAAAATAGAAAGAAGAAATAGAAAGAATTCCATGTCAAAATTGTTTCCCCTTGCGTCTTTTCAACAAAGCACATAGTTGGAGGTGTAAAAAGTGCAAATGATTCCAAAGTGAGGGTTTTAAAAAAAGAGAGAGAGAATAGTGATATCAATTGAGCTGATAATTATGAAAATCAACTGTCAATCATGATTACTATAAGAATTATGATAAGCTTGGTAATAGAAATAATCATTATAATATGAATGCCAATGCTAAGAAGTTGAAGAAAATGATGATAAAGAAGACTAACAATAGTGATTGTGGCAATTATTGAAGTTGTACCTATTGCAGGCAATATGCCTTAACTAAGCACTCAGTTTAATGGAGAATATTACTTTGCCTTGAGATTCTTTAACTTGTAGAGGTATATGAGTTTACCCCAATAAGAAATAGATAAGAGATTAGTTGGCTGTGATCACCTATTCCACTTCAATATAAACTATTTTTGTATGTTCAGAAGTTACTATTACCAGGCCAAGGGTGTTATTTGACAAAATGAAGATCTATCTACCCCTTGTAAATCTCCTACCACATTATTTTTGATTCCCCTTATTTTGGTCCCATTCATTTTTCACTTGAGCCCATCTGATTCTGGTAATGTGTGACTCATGGCTTGATTTGGGATTCATTCATTTGAGCTTGACTTGACAAAGCTCATTCACTCTTGCTATACTGTAGACCAGGGGTCTCCAACCTTGGCAACTTTAAGCCTAGTGGACCTCAACTCCCAGAATTCTGGGAGTTGAAGTCCTCCAGGCTTAAAGTTGCCAAGGTTGGAGACCCCTGCTGTAGACAGTGTTTCCCAACCTCAGGGACTTTAAAATGTGTGGACTTCAACTCCATACTGGGAGAGGATTCTGGGAATTGAAGTCCACACATCTTGCTGAAGTTGAGAAACACTGCTATAGACAATGGGTTTTCCATACCTTTCCATAAAATCCATTATTCCTATTATAGGGTTTTCTCAGCTGTGGTACAGATAACATAATGGTTAAGAATGGTAGATGTTTATGAAGCTCTATAATAAGTATGACTCATGGCTATGATGAAAAGAGCTTTCTTTAAACCTTTAAACACAATGTAAAGCAACTTTAGGAGGCCACTACAAGTGTATTGAAAGAGAGAACAATGTATCACACAGCCTGTTCTATGAAAGTCATCTGTCTTTTAAGCAGTGACTAGTACTTTTTCATCATCATGTCTGGTGAAAAATTTGCAATTGATCTACTCGGGGGATGGACACAAATCATCATTACTTCAGAAAGGAAAATGTCTTGGTGGAGTGCCATGTTCAATGCAACTACTTGATATGACTCTACGTGCCAATACAAATAGATCTGCTTTAAAGACTCTTAACTTTATATATCACTGACAAGGAACAATATTAACTGAATCACCTCTGTACTTGCATTCACAGTTTCATAATACTCCTTATTCAGAGTGTACTAGTGTACCAGTGTACTTTGTACATTGAGTTTATTAGCAAGAACTAAGAAATCAGAGAAGGTTGCTTCAAGATTAAAGGCTAATAATCCATAATATCTAACTCAGCATTGCCATTGCTCATTAAAAGTCCACATCGCACCTTTCTGAAGAGTTTCTCAAGGCTTGTTGATGGACAAAAAACCCCCAAACTGAAAGTTACGTCAAGCAACATGCAGTAGTATATAACAAATGAGACTTCTGGAAGCCTTTATCTCTCAGTTAAATTCTCCTGAAGCCAAAGGGCTATCTGAAAATCAATGAGAATGCTGAAGATGAAAGATAAAACAACTTGCTGGACTACATGTACAGAGTAGCAGTAAAAGGGCAAAATGATCATACTACATTGATTGAAGGAAGTCCTGGTGTTTTGTCTTTGTTAAGGGTAATGTGTAACTGGTAATTTTCTTCCGCTAGGCTTTCACACTTATGAAAGTTGGTCAGCAAGCACAACATACCATTTCCACTCCATTTTCATTCCAGTCTTTACAGGACAAACATTTGAATGCACAGTACTATCTAATATTTTCCTGATATAGGTCACTCTGCTAGCAGTCAAGGAAAATTTATGATAATATCCCTAAAGGGCAACAGACAGAGGAAAAGCTCCAGCTGTGTGGCTGAAGTCAGCTGGTTTTATGATCCTTAACTGAATGATTAGAAGCCGACAAATAGAATCTGTCTTCTATCCAAATTAGTCCCTAATATTCTTGTTTAATAGTGCCATCATAATAAACTGTTCCTGGTTATTTATCCCCAGGGAACTCCTTCCCATTGCTCTGCTGTTTGGGCTTTAATAGAGAGGAGTCTTGATTATAGAAGCAGTCGAGAAGATGACAGATTTTTTTTTCCCCACCAAAGCCATTGTTCAGAAAAGGTCTCTTTGGTAATGAATGGCATCCAGCAGAAATGTCTGCAGCTATCTATAGCTTGTTAGTTTGTGACTCATGCTGGAAACCCTGTTTGGAAGGTCAGATAGAGCAGGTCATTGTCTCCACTCAACGGGGGTCTTTCTACATTTTTGTGAAGGTGATGCCACCTTATGGCATTCTCTTCCCTCCTCTTACTGCAAAAGTACCCAGACAAGTTTGCTGCTATTCCTGACTCTGTTTAAAGGCGGTAGATTCTGCTGTCTGAATATGGATGCTTCAACAGGACAGAGCATCTCTTAAGATTTTTTTCCCCACAGATATGGATTTTTGCACGCTTGTTATTCTTGCTGCCTCTAGCTTAAATAGTTTTTATTCAAGTATTTTACATATATAATATATACATATAATATGTACAAGAGCTGAGGTGGCGCAGTGGTTAGGGTGCAGTACTGCAGGCTACTTCAGCTGACTGCTAGCTGCAATTCAGCAGATCAAATCCCACCAGGCTCAAGGTTGACTCAGCCTTCCATCCTTCTGAGGTGGGTAAAATGAGGACCCAGATTGTTGGGGGCAATAGGCTGACTCTGTAAACCTGCTTAGAGAGGGCTGTAAAAAGCACTGTGAAGCAGTATATCAGTCTAAGTGCTATTGCTATTGCTATATTCAAAGACAAAACAAACAAACAAATCAATGAATTTGAAAAAGGTAAGGAAAAGATGAGGCAAAGAAAAATGGAGAAAAGTAAAATAAAAGAACAGAACACATGAAATATAGAAATGACTTCTAATCTTCCTCTCTTTGGCTATATGTACAATTTTAATTAAACATCTCTCTTTAGGATTACATTGTATTTTCCTTCTTTCTATAACCTATTCTTTTTAATCATCAAAACCGTAACACACAAATTCAAATTCTTGTTTGTACAAAAAAATTGTAAGGGGTTCCAGTCAATGATCCATAATGACTTTTCTCTAAATTAAAAAAGTCAGTTTGGCTATCTCGGCAAGTTCTGTCAATGTCACCAACCATTCCTCCAGGTAGTTAACGTAGAATCTTCCCAACTTTATAAATATAATAATAATAAGTAATAATATAGAGAAATAACCTTCCACGATCATTTTCTATCTATCCATCAGTCCTAAAAGGAAAAATGTTGGCTTTTCTTAAAGTCATCTGTATCAATGTATATATTTGAATCCAAAATGTTTTAGCTTTTTTTGCATGTCCAGCAAGCATGATGGAATGTCCCTTTAAATATTTCCAACATATATTTCAAACTCTTTATGTATTGTTGCCTCTGATTTAAGCTATGCCAAGCTTTTCATTGCCTTCCTGAAAAGTTTATGTTCCCTTTAACAAGAGAGACTGTTTTTCTATTGATTTCTTGTTGAGAGGGGATGGGACGGACAGACGGACGGACATGTAGACTCACAGAAAATCAGAGTGCTTACGATGAAAGAGCTGGCAAAACATAAGGTGGAAAATATTCTTGTTGTCCTAACCATTGGTTTGACAGAATCAGAATCTTACTTTCATCATGAGTTATCTTCTGTAAGGATACTGTGTAATTAGTATATCAGGACCAAACATTTTGATGATGGGTTGTACATTTGAGAATTTACTGTACTAAAAACCAAAATACTGTTTTGGGTTTCATTACAAATAAAATTGTTTTCTGAGCTGCTGAACTTTAATCTACTTTATTCATCCATGTTAGATATCTGCAAGTGCTGTTTTAAAATAGACTTCTTCTGAAATGTGATAAGTATAGAAAAGAGCATATTTTAATTCAATACATAATCGGTTTTCATGATTATTTTTTTTTAAAAAAACTTTTATTAATAGTATCATTTTGTATTTGATGTAGATGTTATGCTCCCAGTTCACAGTTTGTTGGAATTTTCTTTCTTTTTCATGCAACGCTGCCTTTTAAGGGCTATATGCGTTCGCTTGATAAAAGGAAGCTCATTATTAGAGCTCTCAGCTGGATCAAACCTGTACTCTGTCATTCTTCTGTTTTCTGTTTTCAGTAGCTATGTTTTTCCCCAACGATTTTCTTTCATGTCACATCTTCTTTCTTAGCTTCTTTTATCCCCTCCTTCTCAACAGCTCATCCTCGTCATTGCCATCTCACCTATCGCTCGCAGTGCAGCAGAAAATGATCCTTCTATGAACATAAGAAGAGTTGTGCCAGATCACATCAAAAACACTTCCAGTCCAGCTTACTCTTCCCATCATGATAAATCAAACCTTTAGGACAGGATGGAAGTTGTTCAACGTGGGGTCAGAGCCCATGTCTGGTAGATTTCCGAGTGCCCTCCGGTGGAGTTGGGCGCAGAACAACCAGTCTAACAAAGCCGGTGCAGGGGTGCCACCAGCCACCAGCAGGGGGTAGGGGCAAGCCGGTCGATGCCCAAGCCGGCCATAACAGCAACGCCAATGGCATAGCCACCACTACCTTCCTCCCAGCTTCACCGCTCTGATCCCTCCCCTACTCCGCGGCTCTGCGGCTCCCCTGCCGACCATCATGCCAACCAGCCTAAGGCTCCCTGGGCTCTCCAGGCAACCCTCTCCCACACCACAGGAGAGGGCCAGCTTCGCCGGTAGCAGTGGGCAGGCTCTAAGTACTTCTGTGACTGATAGTAATATACAACTATCAAACATATTAGCCATTAAAGATTTATCTACCTTGAATTTTTCCAATCCCCTTTTACAGATATTTACATTGATGCTAACATCATATTTTGTGCTAATAAATTCATAGGCATAAGTACATTTCTTGTAAGAAATTTTTATCTGCCCCTCATCTCTTTTGCAGTCAACTTCACTGGCTAAGCGCAAATTCTATTAGTAAGAGGGAGGGAGACAATTCTACTTTTTCCATTCATAACATTATGTACCCATTATGACCCACTTATCTTCCTTTTTTTTTTTTTTTTTTTGGGTAAGCTAAAGAATCTTAAATGGGAACATGTAGATAGAGAACTGGTTTAGCTTCTGCATCCTATATGTTGGTCTTCTTGGGCATCTTTTTCAGATGTGTGTAACTTTTTGAAATATTACCTGAATTACACATAATTACAAATATACAGTAATTACATCATGTGGATAAAGGGAATATTATTACATTGATAATACTAACTAATCTCACCAGGCTCAAGGTTGACTCAGCCTTCCATCCTTTCAAGGTAGGTAAAATGAGGACCCAGATTGTGGGGGCAATAAACTGACTTTGTATAAAAAAGAACACTGCTTAGGAGGGGCTGAAAGCCCTACTAAGCAGGTATATGCAAAAGTATGAAAGCTATTGCTTAATGCATTGTAAGCCGCCCTGAGTTTCCAGAGAAGGGTGGCATATAAATTAATTTTTTTAAAAAACTGTGATTTTTGGAATGTCCTGCAAATGTTACATTTGTTAAGAAATAGCTGTATTGAGACAGGGAGGAGGAAAGGAAAGAAAATGACTTTGGAAGTTCATAGATATTTCTTCTGAGCCTAGAAAATACAAGACTACTCTTGTTAATGTGTTTAATGGCTTATTAGTTTGTTTGTTTTCCTTTATTATTTTTATTAAAAAGTCAAGATGACAAACATACCTTGCACCTCCTGTCTTCCTGACAATAACAACAACACTGTGAGGGGGGTTGGGATGAGAGGAAGTACCTGGCTCAAAATCACCCACCTGGCTTTCATGCCTAAGGTGAGTCTACATCAGTGGTGGGTTGCCCCCAGTTCAGACCTGTTCACAGGAACCGGTAGTAAAACTGGCGGGATGCTCCGCCCACTGACCCGGATGTCAACATAGGAGATTTGCGCATGGGCACGATGCAAACCGATAGTAAAGGTAAGTAGAACCCACCTCTGGTCTAAATCTCATGGTCTCCCAGTGTCTAGCCTGGTGCCTGAACAAATTGGCTTTCTTATTTCCAGGTAAGTATGCTTAAGACTTCTAATCCCTTTTAATCAGAATGTAATCCTGCAGCAGTTTATTACCATCTAGGAAGAGAAGGAAGTTAAATAAGAACAAGGCACTCTATTCTTTGTTGGGATCTTCAGACATACAGTAGAGGGGCACGTGTACAAGAAATAAGAAGCTACTTTATTTTGGGGAATGGGACTTTAGACTAATGTCTAGATAGAGTTTCTCCATCCATCAGTTTACACATTTTTCTGTTGCCTTAATATTCAATGAAACTCTTGTGCTTTTAAAATAGTTCTCCCATTAAAAACTATAACTTTATTTAGAATGGAATGGAATAGAATAGAATAGAATAGAATAGAATAGAATAGAATAGAATAGAATAGAATAGAATAGAATAGAATAGAATAATAACCGAGTTGGAAGGGACCTTGGAGGTCTTCTAGTCCAACCTCCTGCTTTGGCAGGAAACCCTACATCACTTCAGACAAATAGTTATCCAACATCTTCTTAAAAATGTCCAGTGTTGGAGCATTCGCAACTTCTGGAGGCAAGTTGTTCCACTAATTAATTGTTGTAACTTTCAGGAAATTTCTCCTTAGTTCTAAGTTGCTTCTCTCTTTGATTAGTTTCCACCCATTGCTTCTTGTCCTATCTTCAGGTGCTTTGGATAATAGGTTGACTCCCTCTTCTTTGTGGCAGCCCCTGACAGTGATGGGTTGCCCCCGGTTCGCACCAGTTCCATAGAACCGGTAGTAAAACTGACGGGAGGCTCCGCCCACTGACTCTGATGTCATCAAAATGCTTCTGCGTTTGCATGGCCCTGCTGCGAACTGGTAGTAAAGGTCAGTAGAACCCACCCCTGGCCCCTGAGATATTGGAATACTGCTATCATGTCTCCCCTAGTCCTTCTTTTCTTTAAACTAGACATGTAGTTCCTGCAACCGTTCTTCATATGTTTTAGCCTCCAGTCCCCTAATCATCTTCATTGCTGTTCTCTGCACTCTTTCTAGAGTCTCAACATCTTTTTTTTTTACATCGTGGTGACCAAAACTGAATGCAGTAGTCCAAGTGTGGCCTTACCAAGGCATTATAAAGTGGTATTAACATTTGACGTGATCTTTATTTGGGGTGTGTTTGTTCCATCCCAGGTAGAGAACAAATAACACAGTGCTTCAAATATAAACCTGAGTTTTACTTTCAATAAATGAATTTGAAGCGTGCAGCTATTTTAAATGCAATTAACTGCTAAGTTATTCTTACTGATATTAAGTGGTATGTAATTGTGTTGCTTTCCTTCCTTGTTTTCCCAAATAAGCAGACCTTTGACTTCATGATCAATGAAGGAAAAAACGGGTATTTTATTAATACAATTACATTGTTCTTATTTTCTAAGACTCTGGGGATACTCCTTTCCATTTATTTTTGGTGGGATATTTCACAGTATTTTTGAGATCCATATCTTCTGAGCTTTAAGAAAATAAATCCAGCTTTTTATTGTTTAATATTTCTAGAGCTGTTTTAAGGGGAATTGTTCTTGGCATTAAACCTCAAAATCTCCCAAGCCAGGTAAGAGGGCTCAGACCACAGCATCAACTATTTCGTGTGGCTTCATTCTTTTTCTGCAATACAAATTCTTATCAAGGCAAACTATGGCTCTGAAACCTCTACTGAATCCTAGTTTAGAAAGCAAGTTTAGTCATATAAAATATTCCTGGCAGGAGGAAATTTGACAGATTATCCTTCTGATTTCCAAAAGCATCAAGATATTTTTCTGATAATATGCTGATCTTGAAAAATGGCATCCAGCAGGCATCAAATGTATAGGTAGTACTGAGCTTATGATTGATTGCTTAACAACCATTTGAAATTAAAACAGGCCCAGAATGATGGTTTATGGCCCATAAAGCACTTCTGACTGTTGTAAATTGCGCACTTAGCAACTGGCTGGTCTTTACAATGGTTGCAATATCCCAGATTCATGTGACCATGATCTACAAAATTTTTTTTTGTCACTTTCTGGCAAAAAACCATTCAGAAGAATTGGTTCACACTTATGATGGCCACGTTTGCTTCAGTGGTGGGTTTCATAATTTTTTACTACCGGTTCTGTGGGTGTGGCTTGGTGGGCGTGGCTTGTGGGCATGGCAGGGGAAGGTTACTGCAAAAATCCCCATTTCCTCCCGATCAGCTGGGACTTGAGAGGCAGAGAATAGATGGGGGCGGGGCCAGTCAGTATTTTTACTACCGGTTCTCCAAACTACTCAAAATTTCGCTACCGATTCTCCAGAACTGGTCAGAACCTGCTGAAACCCACCTCTGGTTTGCTTCTAGACCACTGTAAAAAAAGTTGTAAAAACGGGACCAGTCATATGGGTGCCTTGATTAACAACTGTAACAACTTACAACTGGGGTACAATTTACCCCATTGTGTGGTTGTTCTGTTGAAAACTACTGTATCTTGAAACTGTTCTGGAAATCTCTGTTAGTGTAAAACATGGCTGCTAAAAAGTTAATTGGGGTTGGCTGTGAGAGTTCGTTATGCCAATCATTTCCAATTCCCAGTCAGCCTGCAGATTTTGATATTTATAGATTGAGAACACCTTAGAACCATAATTTCTGAAGAACACTGAAATATTTAATCCCCTGAACCGTGATGTTATTCTCCACTAAATAATCCCAGCTGTAAAATTCCCTCTCCAGGGGTTTTGCTTGATAATCTCCTGTAACATATTTCTGCTTATAGCAAAGATTTTATTAATATGATTTTGGTGTGGTTTTTCAGTTCTGTGAATTTTATTCCTCTGCATTCAATGTTAAAGTGATTTATTGTTGTGTTTACTTTTCCTTCATTCTCAGCTTTCCAGTGATTTGAGTTTTTTCTTTTAGGGTAATTTTGCTATTAGCCTTGGTAAGTCTAGTATAGTATCTAGATGTTAACCAAATAGTAGAACACTTTAGTAAAATCTCTGATACATTGTATCTATAAATAACTAAAACCAAACCAATCCAGATGTTGTTTTTCTTACTTGTAAGTTCTCACATAAGTAAGGATTTATAGTAGTTACACCAGGGGTGAAATCCAGCAGGTTCTGAAAGGTTCTGGAGAACCAGTAGCAGAAATTTTGAGCAGTTCGGAGAACTAGTAGTGGAAATTTTGATTAGTTCGGAGAACCGGCAAATACTACCTCTGACTGGCCTCAGAGTGGGGAGGGAATGGGGATTTTGCAGTATCCTTCCCCTGGAATGGGGTGGGAATAGAGATTTTGCAATATCCTTCCCCTGCCATGCCCACCAACCCATACCACGCCCACAAAGCCATGCCCATAGAACCGGTAGTAAAAAAAATTGGATTTCATCACTGAGTTTCACGATAAAATCTACATGAATCAATGCAACTGTAGATGAAGCTTTGGAAAGATAAAGTGATGCTCTGGCTCACAATATATTAATTTCAGTTACCATCACTATTGTTACATTAAAGACATACACAGGAGCCCCATGGTTACCATGTAAGTTCATCATGACCTTAATTTGATCATGATTTTGATTTTAGTTTTGGAATGAAAAAATGCAACTGTTATGGAGGCAATATTGCATAGGTGTATTTGCATATTGTAGTATTTGTGTTACAACGTGACAATTTAAATTCTGGTTACTAGCAATGCTCTTATGTAGCCATTTAATCTAAGTGCAAACGTCGTGGACAAAACTCAGTAGTTAGTAATCTAAAGCAACTAAAGCAACTAAATTCAAAAAGATTTACCTTTTCAGCAAGGGGTATCAAACTGGCAGCCCATGGGCCGGATACGTCACATGCAGGACATGCCCACCCCAGCTCCATGAATGGGAAAAATGCCACAAAACGTGATACCACGAGTTTGACACCTGTGTTTTAGGCCATAAATGATCTGTGAAATGCAATTCTTAAGGATCACCCCTTCCCTCAACCATCCAGTTGAATGTTGCTTGATGCATGGAGTTGACAGATTATACTACTTATCTACCCATCCCCCTCCACAAAACTAATGCTCCCGTTACTTGTCCCAGCTTCTGCCAACCTAGCAGTTTGAAAGCACATAAAAAATGCAAGTAGGAATATAGGGACCACCTTTGGTGGGAAAGTAACAGCGTTCCATGCGCCTTTGGCATTTAGTCATGCCAGGCACATGACCACGGAGATGTCTTCAGACAGCGCTGGCTCTTCGGCTTTGAAACAGATGAGCATCGCCCCCTAGAGTCAGGAACGACTAGCACATATGTGCGAGGGGAACTTTTACCTTTTCATTCCTTTAAGACTACCTGATTGTTTTAACGTCTGGGAGGGGAAAAAAAGAGCCTACTATTGGCTTACTTAACAACAATAACAAAACTTCCTTCCCGCAGAATTGAGTTAATTGATGCTTGTTTAGCAAATGTTCAAGACTAAATGACTATTCCTGAATGAAATGAAATGAAATGAAATGAAATGAAGCAGAGAAGGTTCTTTTTTATTTTCCAGTGCATTATACTTTTGTGCCTGTTTGAGCATAATACTGTTTTGATCTAATTCTGTGGCAGCCTGCATTATCCATCTCTGATTAACCTTGATTTCCAAAAACTGTCAGAATATCAAGGTTATAGCTAAGTTAATTATATTTTTACAGGTCCACCTAGACAAACCCCTGGATAATATGAAACATTAGATGAGCAGTAATAATTTCAGGATCGTGGAATGGCATTCTAAGTTAATGACTGACTGAAATAATGTAAGTTAAGCCCAGTTTAAATATATTATTGTCCTATGTACAATCAAGTGAACACAAATCAATTTCAGCTCCATTTTGCCATTTGAAAATGGAATATTTAAAGATGTATTTCTATTCAATTTTCTCTGACGTGCATATTGTTGTATATAACTTTGTAATGAGAATTTCACAACTAGGAGAACTTTCACTACACTCAGTTTTACCTCAGTTCATTTTTGTTGATATAAATAATACATATATATGCTGATTTTCAATTTTGTGGAGCTTTACAGCATTGAAATATGTAAACCATCAAGCAAGAGTAATCACCTTCGAATCTAATGTGACTTTAAGTAATTTGCTTGGGTGTACATAAACAATTTTCTTGTCATGATGCAAATCTGATTGTTCTTTTCTGGATTTTATTTTACTTTCTAATTTAAATTGCAATTTTGGGGGTTTCTGGATGATCTCATATCCATAAAGCAGCCAAAGCAGACCCTGCTGTGCTTTACAAACCAGCCACTTGGCTAATTTCTGCCACATTTTGACAGAAACTTACCTAACTTTGTTTCTATTTGGAGACCACTTTTGGGCTTCTTGCTTCAGAAAGATAAAAATAAAATTTTCATTTTAGTTTTTGATGCTTAGATCTGTTGTGATTCTAGAAGTATAGTATTTTGTTGTTATTATTAGACATGCATATATTTGTTTATGTTTAAATTTAGACTGAAGGGTTATTTTATTATATAGTTGTAGTGTTATTTTGATTTTTTAAAAAGTTGTACACATTTTTTGTGTGTTGTGTGTTTGTTTTAACTTACAGTAGGAGGCTATTTTAGTACACTTTTGAATTTGTACTGAAGAAAGTGGAAAGACGGAATGGGTCAAAAAGTCAGAATTCTGATCCTGAGGGCATGAGCCAAACTCCAGCGCTTTGTACTTCTGTGCGAGATCACTTCACATTCAAAAAGGGTGAATGGATTCCATTGCAATGCCAATTTTTTTAACCTTTTTGGGTGCTGCTGTGCCATAATAAAATTGCATTGGTGGGCAGAGACTATCAGTAGCGTAAATATGGCAGATAAAATCAGTCTTCCCTTATCGTACGAACACAAAAATATTTGTTGTGGTCTACCAGCAGCCTGCAGAGCTGGCAGCGGAGTTGGACAGTGAGGAGGCTGGAGAGGAACATGGGCCAGTCCTGGAGTCTGGGGAAGGCCCGGTTGAGGGCTCTGCCTCGGCAGAGATAGGGCCAGGACCATCTGGGAGTGATGAGTGGACTCTGGAGCCCGCCGGAGTTGGACAGCAGAGAGGCAGAGGAACAGGAGGAGCCTGTTCCTAGTGCACATATGCGCAGAGCTGCCAGAAGGCAAGAGCAGCTAAAGCAAAAGGGACTACTCAGGAGTAAGGCCAGGAGATGATTGGCCCCTCCCATAAGGCTTAAAAGAGAAACAAAGGACTTGGAGCCTTTTGCAGGAAAGCAACGTTACTAACTCTGTTTCCAGTCGGCATCTCTTGTTTGTTTCTGAACTTCATGGGGCTTTGCCAAGTAAGGCCTTTGGCAGGGTGTCAAAGAAGATAAAGGTTGGTGATTATCTCAAAGGACTTCTTCCGAAGGACTTGTTTTGCAACTAATCGGGACTCAGCTGGGAATGAATGTAATTCTCAGCTGTTACAATAAAATAGGTTTGTTTGGGACTAATTGTGTCTTGTAATGACTCAGTAAGCCTAGGTCACAACAATATTACAGAAAGAGATATAAATGAGTTACCGTTTACTTTTCACTTTTAAAAGAAATAGCTAAGGGATTTTGATTGTTTTTTCTTCCCATGTTTAACGTTTGTTATAAAAAGAGAAATGCATCACTCATGGCAACATGTTCTTTTGCCATTTCCTCCTCCAGCTGACTGCCCTGGAATGCCTTGAAGTCAAAGGTATTTCCCCTTGTCCCTGGCAGTAAAATACAATATTAACTAAACTGCATTCCTCTCAACATATCGAAAATGTGCTGTCTCTTTTCTGATAGTAGGGCTGGGCCCGAGGCCAGGCCTTACCATTTAAGGTTTAAAATGTCAAAATGATTATTTTGAAGTGGGCACCGAAGAGGAAAGGCAGCCACTGAACTTCATTTCACAGGAGTGATCTATGAACAGAATAGACAGCGCAGTCAAAATCCTGGCAATTTGAGTCTGTACCCAAAAAAAGATTTCAGGCAATCCTCAAAGTCAATCTAATATGACACATTTTAGGAAGGGCTATAGGAAAAGCTTAGCAGGGAAAGAATGTAATATTCCTCAGGAGAGTGACCATACAGGACAATCATAAAGTGTTATCAACATCACAAAAAAGAGGTGTATGGATATTTTATTTATTTATTTTATTTTATTTGCTTGTCAAACATGTACAAGATAACAAGTATAGGTATGGACATGGACATGAATGAAGAAAGTAAACTATGTAACTACCTATGCATGTAAAGGCTTCCACATGACTGGGAACATTTAATCCTATGCCCCTGAGTGGTGCAGTGTAGGGGTGGGTTCTACTTACCTTTACTACCAGTTCGCAACGGGGCCGCATGCTCTTTTGCACATGTGCAGAAGCATTCTGATGACGTCAGGATTGGTGGGTGGAGCCTCCCACCGGTTTTACTACTGGTTCCATAGAACTGGTCCAAACGAGGGCAACACACCACTGGTGTGGTGGCCTAGAGGTGGAGTTCTCACCTCACAATCAGGAGACTGTGAGTTCAATCCTAGATAGAGGCAGATATTTCTTTCTCTGGGCACGCTGAGAATATATCTGCTGAGCAAAACTCCACATTGGCATCAGGAAGGCCATTAAAACACTCTGTTAGCTCCATTCAGTTGCCCAGTCTCCACCCCGCAAGGGATTAAGTAGTTGTTAAAAGAAGATAACATCTCTGTCCCTATAGCTTCTTGTTTTCTATGCATAGATATCAAAGATAGGGTAGTATTACAGTTGTTATTTTAAGATATGAAGCTACTCAGGATGGTTACCAAATGCATCTAATGCCTGAAAAAAACTAATTTCCCTCTTCTCTGACCTTGTGCAAACAGCATGTGCCTTTAGCACACTAGCTATTTCCATTTACATAAAGTCTGTAATAAGAAGTAAATGCAAATTGTACCTCATGAAGGGAAAATGGGAAGGCAATTTTTTTTAAAAAAAAAATGCATGTCATAAAGAAGGAAAGATTCTGCACTGAATTATTGTCCAAAATCAGTCTGTTTGCAAAATTACAATGGGGAAAGAAAAGAAATTGCATAGTGGAGAGCCAAGTGATTCCAAAAGATTATCAGGAGAGTTTACTCAAAGGAAAAATGGTATTTCTGAATCATAAATCCAAATGGTTTCAGAACAAAATCCTACAAATCCTAAGGCCACAAGTATATTATTACTTCTTTGCTAAGGATGAAAGGATGAAATACCTAAAGAGTCTGAAGTTAATGCTTTAAAAATAACTAAATTATAAAGTATGAATTATAGTTAAGTATGAATTATATTACCAATAGAGGCCCCTTTGAATAAAATACGTTTTATCTGCAGCACCAAAAATTATAGACAATGTGGCACCATCCTATCAATCTTCAATATCCCAATAACACTTGAGATGTGATTGGATTTCAATTTCCAGTACATCTTGGATTTTGTTATTTATTTCAAGCAATTTATATGGCTGCCTATCTCGCAATAGTGATTTTGGGTGGCCAGCGTAACTTTAAAACCCAATTTAAAAAGCAAAAATAATACAATAATTAAAGACAATCAGGAACAACAATCACTACAGTATCATCCATGGGCCATTAATTTCCCAACTCTAAATATGGCAAATTAGCTATGTTTTTAGCCTTTCTAAAATGAGTGTAGTTGGAGTCAATTGAATCAGATCTTGGAAGTGAGGAATGGTGTTCCAGACAATAGGCATTGCAACGGAAAAGGCTCATCCTAGTCCCACCACATGATACCCTGTTTCCCTCAAAATAAGACATCCCCTGATAATAAGCCCCATCAGGCTTTTTAGCACATGGCAATAAGGCCAAGAACTTATTTCAGGGTTCAAAAAAATATAAGACAGAGTCTTATTTTCAGGAAAACACGGTAGTCACTGAAAAATAGAACCCAGAACATGTCAAAATTTTTCATTAGTTCTGGTCATCACAATACAAAAAAGATGGTGAGATCTTAGAAAGAGTATAGAGAAGAGCAACAAAGATGATATGCAGTCTGGAGGCTAATTCGTATGATTTATGGTTATGGGAACTAGATATGTCTAGTCTAATGAAGAGAAGAATTAGGGGTGACATGATAGAAGTCTTCCGATATTTGAGGGTCTGTCACAAAGATTTTTTTTTTATCGCTTAATTTTTTATTTGAAGCAAAACTCAATTTTGCATAGCATATATCTTTATGTAGATTAATTCCCCCCCCCCCAAATCTTACTAGTAGAAAATGAAATGTATAGTCAAGGCTATGGTTTTCCCAGTTGCAATGTATGGCTGTGAAAGTTGTACCATAAAAAAGGCTGAGCACCAAAGGATTGAGGCCTTCGAACTATGGTTCTGGAAAAGACTCCTGCGAGTCCCTTTGACTGCAAGGCGATCAAACCGGTCAGTCCTAGAGGAGATCAACCCTGACTGCACATTAGAAGGCCAGATCCTGAAGATGAAACTCAAATACTTTGGCCACCTAATGAGAAGGAAGGACTCACTGGAGAAGAGCCTAATGCTAGGAAAGATTGAGGGCAAAAGAAGGGGACAGCAGAGAATGAGGTGGCTGGATGGAGTCACTGAAGCAGTAGGTGTGAGTTAAATGGACTCCAGAGGATGGTAGAAGACAGGAAGGCCTGGAGGAACATTGTCCATGAGGTTGCAATGGGTCAGACACAACTTCACAACTAACAAGAACAAGAAGAAAATAAAAAATAATATGAAAGAGCCCCAAGAGGAAACATTTAATGGAAACATCAGTTTTTATAACCTTGGGAAATATTTGTCTTCAAGGTCTAGAAACTGTCCTCTCAAGACAAATGCCAACTTTTTCCATGTGGGTATGTTCCATCCATTGCTGAATCATTTGAAGGTGTATTTCTGGTACTCTGAGCTCCACACACAGTAATAATGTTATTATAAAACTACTAGAGGTAGTAGTAGTGTTACGTTGTTGCTGTTTAGAGCAGGAATTTCAAACTAGGGGTTGTTTCTGATTGGTTACTGGCCAGCAGCCCAACTGTATATAAAGAGGGCTGCTGCCAGCATTGAGTTGCTGAAGTCTCACCATACAATAAAAAGCTGTTGTCACTAGCCTGTCTGTGCTGCTTCGTTATTGCCCAGCCACTTCATTTGGCGACGAAGGTGGGATAAGCACACAGAAGGCTCAAAAAGAGCTAACAATCAGAAACGGTGCCCACCGGGACCATAGACTTCAGCCATGGCAGCGTACGTGCCACCTACGCCGTTCGATCCAACTCGAGAAAAATGGGGGTCCTACATGACCCGATTCGTGTGCTCGCTCGAGGCGAGCGACATGCATGGGCTCTCAGCAAACCGTAAACGAGCCCTGTTCCTGAGCCATTGTGGACCGGATGTCTTTGAAATGGATGAGTTGCTGTGCGAACCGACTCCGGTACAAATGGTACTGTGGGACACACTT
Source organism: Masticophis lateralis (assembly GCA_030761175.1). Classification (NCBI taxonomy): domain Eukaryota; kingdom Metazoa; phylum Chordata; class Lepidosauria; order Squamata; family Colubridae; genus Masticophis; species Masticophis lateralis. The sequence continues at coordinate 77,743,033 of JAUDYJ010000006.1, read as the reverse complement.
CAAGCGACTCTCAGGGCGCACTACGCCCTTGCACCCTCTAAGTTCGTCCAGTGTTACCAACTACGGCAAAGAATCCAGAAAGAGGGGGAACCGGTGACTGCCTGTGTAGCAGCGCTCCGCAGGGCCACGACCCACTGCGACTACTGCGACCTGGACAACGTGCTGCTAGAGCAGTTGATCTGCGGCATACGAGACACCCAGCTTCAGAGAAGGTTGCTCGCAAAGCCGGGCCTGACTCTTGCCAGTGCCCTAGACAAGACCAGGGCACACGAAGCATCGACAAAGGTGTCGGCGGCTCTACAGCGTCCTCAGCCTGAGAAAAGTGGGTCTAAAGCAGTCCCAGTTCACCGCGAGGAGACAAGAACAAGTTCGGAAGAAGAGTCGGATGAAGACGTCTTCCGAACAGAAAAAAGGAAAGGCGAGACAAGCCACTGTAAAGAGAGCTACCTGAGTTGCGGTGGCCAGCATGAAAGACAAGCCTGCAAATATTGCGAGGCCATTTGCAGATGCTGCGAGAAGAGAGGTCACTTGGCGCGAGTATGCCGGGCGCAACTTCCACGTTCTTCTAAACCACGTGAGCCAATCAGCCAATCAGAGCCGCCGCCACCTTCAAAACGACCTATCCAGAACAAGGGCGCCGAAAAGCGCCGCGAAATTCAAACCTACAGCACGAGAGTTGGCCAAGCCAGCACAGCAACCGAAGAGAAAGTCTTCACCACCGTCAAAATCAACGGTCAACCCTGCAGCATGGAGATCGACACCGGATCTGCACTCTCCATCATGTCGTGGGCTACACTACAGTCCCTGCTTCCAGGCTACCAAAAGAGCCAGCTATCAAAACAACGCGCCCGTCTACTAGACTACCAGGGAACCGTGTTCCAGTCGAAGGCGTCGACACCTTCACCATTTCCTACGGCGAATTTGAGGAAAAGCTACCGCTAACCATTGTAAGAGATCCACTACCCAGCCTCCTAGGTCTACGCTGGTTCTGAGCCCTCGGCATGGGCTTCATGGGGGTCCACAGCCTCAGCGGATCATCGTTAAAGGAACAATTCCTGCATGAATTCTGGGACGTTTTTGAAGACAGCTTGGGCAAGTATGTGGGGATCCTGATTTCGTTTCATTTGGACCCAGGGGTAGCCTCAATTAGACTTAAGGCAAGGACAGTCCCTTTCACGCTGAAACCAAAGATCGACGCAGAGCTAGATAAACTGATTAGCCAGGGCATTTTAGTGCCAGTTGACCACGCGAAATGGGAAACCCCGATAGTGACCCCACTTAAGGCAGATGGGTCTATAAGAATTTGCGCTGATTACAAATGTTCCATCAACAAAGCATTGCAGCAAAGCGCTTATCCTGTTCCCGAAGTTCATCACTTACTGCGCTCCCTAGGTTCAGGGAAAATCATTGCAAAACTAGATCTTGTGCAAGCTTATCAGCAGCTGCCGGTAGACAACGCTACGGCAGAAGCGCAAACGATTGTGACTCACAGAGGGGCTTTTAAATGCACTCAGTTGCAATTCAGAGTCAGTATAGCCCCGGGCCTATTTCAAAGTACAATGGAGTGCCTTCTACAAGGCCTCCCTGGAGTTGTCCCATATTTCGACGACATCCTAATTAGTGTCCATAACGAAAAGCAACTGGCAGAACGAATCAGGTCAACTCTAACAAGATTCCGGGAAAAAGATTGAAATGCAAAATTGGGGTTCCCTCAGTAGAGTTCTTAGGCTATAAGATTGACGGGTCGGGAATCCACACCACTGAAAGCAAAGTGAGAGCCATTAAGAGCGCCCCCACGCCCAAAACCAAGATCAAACTGCAAGCCTTCTTAGGCCTTCTGAACTTTTACACCATGTTCTTAAGAGACAAGGCTACAGTAGTCGAACCCCTACATAGACTATTAGGGAAGAACGTTCCATGGGTTTGGGGCAAAAGAGAAGCGGCAGCTTTTAACACAGTGAAGAAGCTCCTCTCCAAGGACAGCTTTCTAATACAATATACCTCTGAGCTGCCGTTGGTCTTAGTTTGCGATGCCTCTCCGTTTGGCGTCGGCGCCGTGCTCAGCCATAGACTACCGAATGGCCTAGAGGCGCCAATAGCTTACTACTCCCAGACTCTGTCATGCGCAGAGCGCAATTACAGTCAACTTGACAGGGAAGCCCTAGCTGCCATCGCAGGGGTGAAAAAATTTCACGAGTACTTGTTTGGGCATTCTTTTGACTTAATAACCGACCATCAACCATTGCTGGCCTCCTTGCCGGGGACAGGCCCACCCCTGCCGCTCTGTCGCCCAGAATGACTAGGTGGTCAATTTTTTTGGCCGCATACTCCTATAGACTTATTCACCGTCCTGGAAAAGCAAAGGGCCATGCAGACGCCCTTAGCAGGTTTCCCCCTGCCTGACATATTAGACAACCCGACTCCCGAAGCCCCAATCCTTTTACTGAACTCTGTGCTGCCAGGTCCCTTGTCTTTGGCTGAGGTGGCCAAAGCTTCCAAGAGAGACTCGACCGTTTGGACTGTGATGGGCTGGGTCCTGCGAAGCTGGCCTACTCAAACTGACTCTACTGTATTTAAACCATTTTGTACAAAGCGGAACGAATTTTCAATGCTGGGGGGGTGTTTACTGTGGGGAGATCGTGTTGTTGTTCCTGAAAGTTTACGGTATAGAGTTTTAGAAATGCTGCATGTGGGTCACCCGGGCATGGTTAGAATGAAGGGTCTTGCCCGTAGTTACATGTGGTGGCCACATTTAGACCAAGACATTGCTGAGTGGGTGGGGAAGTGTAGGCCCTGCCAGGAGTCACGTCCAGATCCCCCGGTCGCCCCAGCAAGGGAATGGGAGAAACCCAGGGGCCCATGGGGGCGACTCCACATAGATTTTGCTGGGCCATTCCACGGCCAGTCATTCCTGATAGTGGTGAATGCATTTTCAAAATGGCTAGAAGTTTTTCTAATGCCGTCAACTACCTCGGAGGCTGTGATTAGGGTCCTCCGCCGCCTTTTCGCCACGCCACATTGGTCTTGGACAACGGGCCACAATTCACTTCAGTCCAATTTGAAAGTTACCTTGCCGAGCTGGGCATTCGGCATGCCCTATCGGCCCCTTTCCACCCAGCTTCTAATGGTCAGGCAGAACGCTTCATAAGGACCACTAAGGAAGCCTTGTCCAGATTAGAGTCCGGTGATTGGCAGGCCAAGATTGACCAATTCTTGGCAGTACCAACATGCCATTCCCTGCACAGCTACTTGCCACAGTCCGGCCGAACTCCTAATGGGCCATAAACTAAGGTGTGTTCTGGATCGCTTGCATCTAAATTATTCGGCCGATAAATTTAAGGGAGAAGAGGGAGGCCTCAGACATTTCCAAATTGGTACAACAGTCTATGCAAGAAACTATGCCACTGGTCCCTTGTGGGTAGAAGGTATAGTAACAGGGGTATCTGGACCGAAATTTTACACAGTAGATATCGGTCAAGGGAGAATTTGGAGGCATCACATCGACCAGCTAAGAAGGAAGCTAGTTAGCGAAAACTCAGACACCGAATACAAACCAGTCCCTAACTACCAAGGTCCTTCCAATACAGCTACCTCAAACCCAAGTGAGCCGGAATACTTATCTGGCAAGCCGGAGTTCCAGCGCTGCCCCAGCGAGCCACTCCTCCCAGCTGGGGAAAGTCACACCTCCGAAAGAATCCCGGAGGTTCCATTGGCGGAGCCAGGAGAGATGGGAGGTCCCTCTGACCAGCTCAATGCCCCGCCTGCAACTGAACTGCGCAGGTCGACTCGGACTAAGTCACGCCCAGATCACCTGCGCGACTACATTTGTAAATATGTTAATAATTTTGGTAATGTGCATTCTGGGAGGGGAGGGGTGTTATGTTGTTGCTGTTTAGAGCGGGAATTTCAAACTAGGGGTTGTTTCTGATTGGTTACTGGCCAGCAGCCCAACTGTATAAAAAGAGGGCTGCTGCCAGCATTGAGTTGCTGAAGTCTCACCATACAATAAAGAGCTGTTGTCACTAGCCTGTCTGTGCTGCTTCATTATTGCCCAGCCACTTCAAGTAGCAAACAAATGTAATTAACATTTTAAAAAAAATTATATATTTTGTGAAGGAAAAGTTCCTTTTAGGGCTTGATGTGCACTTTTGCAAATTTCCTGTCAGACTGACGCAGTCCAAGCTGTCTGGAAGAGCAGATAAAGGAAGAATAACCACCATCTAGTGGTGAGGCTGGATAGAGCATCACAAATAAATAAATAACTTTAAAACAGGGAAAAGCAAAACAACTGTAATTGGCATGATCCTTGTAAGAAAACCGTGTGTGAAATGTTGATGCAATGAGAGCTGGGAGGGAAAAACAATGGGCTTTTGCACAAAACCACATTTTATTTAATGATGATTTTGTTGAGCAACCCTAATTGATCCTGTTGCTTCAGGATACACAAGGTGGATTGTGACTTGAATGGGCATTGGTAGGACAAAACCCCCAGTAAATAGTTTCACTACCCTATTCAGTCCAAGATTTCTTTGAGGTAGTTGCCTCTGGTTAGTCACGACTGTGGCCTGGGAACCATGGAGACAGTGAAGTAAAAAATTCCCCTGCCATTACTTGCTGAGTTTTTATTGTATATTCTTGGAGCTGGAAATGGCTCTGCGTTGGTGGGTGTCGATTTCAATGCTTCCCCAAGTGGGCATCCCAGCTAATTTGAAACAAAGAAAAAACCTGGCCTCCAATTGGCCCAGGATGGTTTAAAAAAGAAAGAAAATGTTGGGAATCAAATCATATTTGTAATGTTGAATATGCATTTTACTGTCAATTTATTTGTTAAATGAATAGTAAAGGTACTTTTGGGAACTGAAATAAAAGAGACAAGCTCAGGAAGTGCTTATATGCTGCATATTTGGATGGGACGTAGATTTCTCTGAACTCCTGTTGCTAAGAGTCTTGCCAAAAATAATATCCTGTTTGGTGCACACTTGCCTTTGTACACTATCTAGTTCAGCATCCCCAAAACAACAGATTTTTAATTTCTCTGCACATGTATTTCTCATTATCTTTTCCTATAGATCAGGGGTCCCCATCTCCTGGGGCAAGGGGTGAAATACAGCAAGTGCTGACAGGTTCTGGAGAACTGGTAGCGGAAATTTTGGAGCAGTTTGGAGAACTGGCAAATACCACCTCTGGCTGGCCCCAGAGTGGGGTGGGAATGGAGATTCTGCAATATCCTTCCCCCAGGAGAGGGAGGGAATAGGGATTTTGCAGTATCCTTCCCCTGCCACACCCACCAAGCCATGCCCACCAAGCCACACCAAGCCCACCAAGCCACGCCCACTGAACGGGTAGTAAAATAATTTGGATTTCACCACTGTCCTGGGATGTGGCCCACTATTGGGCCTTTAGCCTTTCAGAATTATGTGTGTAACTACCAGACAGCTAAGCCGAAAAGATTGGGGAGCTCTGCTATAGATCCCTTAGATACCAAGAACTTTAGGGTCAAGATTATAAACATCTTGGCAACTGCAGGGTTGATAAGAGGAGGTGATAGACCATTTGCTTCGGGCTGCATCTGAAAGAGATCTGAAATTTAAACACCTGCTATTTTACTTTTTAAAAATATTGTAATTAGATTTCACCCTTTGAGGATTCTATCAGGTTATCAATTGTACATTTCACTGTCAGGAGCTTCAACAACCAGAAATAGTCCAGCTTCTTGGGATTTCTAAGAGAGCCCTAAGCAAGGGACCTACAAACAATGGTGAGCTTAAAACTGACTGACAAATATATAGACAATTTTGTAATGTAACCATTCCTTCATCCAGTGTACCTTCTTCTAGAACAGTATTTCTCACTTTCAGCAACTTTAAGATGTGTCAATTTCAAGGCCCAGAATTTCTCAGGCCACTGGAGAAATTTTGGGGCATTGAAGTCTACACAAATTGCTGAGATTGAGATGCACTCAGTGGTGGGATTCAAATAATTTAACAACCGGTTCTCTGCCCTAATGATTTCTTCCAACAACCAGTTCACCAAACTGCTCAGAAAGTTAACAACCAGTTCCCCCAAAGTGGTGCAAAGAGGCTGAATCCCACCACTGAATGCACTGTTCTAGAATAACAAATGCAGCCATTATTTCAGTTTTCCTAAAAGTTGGCAACCAATTTATGAAAGGTTATGGTATTTTAAAATACCAAGAACTTCAAAGTCAAAGTATTGTTTCTAATCAGGGATGTCTGCAATCTGCAGGTTCAAATCATATTCTTTCATGATTATGATGGGTCAGGGGGACAAGATGAAAACAGCATTAAAGGTAAAGGTAAAGGTTCCCCTTGCACATATGTGCTAGTCGTTCCCAACTCTAGGGGGCAGTGCTCATCTCCGTTTCAAAGCCATAGAGCCTGCACTGTCCAAAGACGTCTCCGTGGTCACATAGCCGGCATGACTAAATGCCAAAGGCGCACAGAAGTGGTCCCTATTTTTGTACTTCATTTTTTTACATGCTTTCAAACTGCTAGGTTGGCAGAAGGTGGAACAAGTAACAGGAGCTCATTCCATTACGCAGCGCTAGGGATTCAAACCGCCGAACTGCCAACCTTTCTGATTGACCAGTTCAGTGTCTTAGCCACTGAGCCACCGTGTCCCTTAGAGAAAACAGCCTTATGTATGTCTAAAATTCTGAAACTGCCAATCTTTGACCCTAGGCCTACTACACTTGGTAGTTTTGCTTACCATTGCTACTATCTCTCTCATGACATCTCCCAAGAATTGACCTGTGGGAATGGCACAGTTTGAAATGGGGGGGGAAAAAAAGCTTTGTAATTCAAAGTCCCAAAGAATCTTAAACTCTCATTAAATCCCATGTGAAGAAAGTTTGTTGAATAGCCTTGCAATTAAAAGCAAAGTTTTTAATTTTCTCCCTCCCGCCAAAGGAAATGCCTTCTTTGCAAAAGAGTGATAATACACAGAATGGTTTACTAAGCCTTCTAAGATGATCTCACTAAAAAGAGGTTTCTTTATGTCTGCAAATAGGGTACACTTTTGAAGCCATCTTTTTACTTTCAAAAAAAGGGATCATTAGACTTGCTTTTAAAACCCTGCAGAATTATTCTTTTTGTCCTCGCCACAGGTTCCTGAATAGATGTTTTCTTCTAAACTCTAAGCTTCCCTATTTTGTGGAATTGAAGGAACTCTTTGATAAACACATTATAAAAGGGACACATTTTTTTAAAGGTTTGGCCCACATGTGAAAACATGTGGAAGTATGTCAAGTATCATAGCTCTTTTAACCACTTGCAGAAAGCTGCTATATTTGCCTGGGTGTGTGTGCTTAGAGGGTTCTTTTTCCAATCAATTCTGAATATTGGATACGCAAGTATAGTCCCAAGCTTATTATGTAATCAAATTGACTGATGAAATTCATTTCTGAGTTGCATTGTTTCATATGGCCCTCGATGGATTTTATTTGAATATCATTTTCCATTATTTTAGACTCCTTTGAAGAGCTTCTTTGACTTTATTTTGTGAGGATATTAATGCATGAGGCCTTTAAAACTGTTTCATGTCTACAGAACCAACTGGTACACACTTTTAATAAGAATGTAGTTTAAGGTCATGATAGCTACCGTGGAATTGCCCATATGAGAGAGAGGATTTGTGACATTTGTCTGGAACATCTGGAAATTCTTATTTTATTATGCATTGATGGCACAGATAGTGGTAATCTAATAAAGTGATGTCCCAGTGCCTTGAAGCCGTGCGGGCCTGGATGGGGAGAAACAGGCTTCGACTCAACCCCTCCAAGACCGAGTGGCTGTGGCTGCCGGCATCCCGATATAGCCAGCTGACACCATCGCTGGTTATTGGGGGCGAATCATTGGCCCCCACAGAAAGGGTGCGCAACTTGGGCGTCCTCCTGGACCCACGGCTGTCTTTAGAGGATCACACGACAGCTGTGGCCAGGGAGCTTTCTATCAGGTTCGCCTGATACGCCAGTTGCGGCCCTTTCTAGATCGGGACTCCCTACGCACAGTCACTCAGGCGCTTGTCACCTCTCGCCTGGACTACTGCAATGCTCTGTACGTGGGGCTCCCCTTGGGGTGCACCCGGAGGCTCCAACTGGTGCAGAATGCAGCCGCGCAGGGGATTATGGGAGCGACGGGACGCTCCCACGTGACACCTCTCCTGCGCGAGCTGCATTGGTTGCCGGTGGACTTCCGGGTGCGTTTCAAGGTGTTGGTGATCACCTTTAAAGCGCTCCATGGCTTAGGACCAGGGTACTTACGGGACCGCCTTCTGCCGCCAATAGCCTCCCACTGGCCGGTGCGCTCCCACAGAGAGGGCCTCCTCAGGGTGCCGTCAGCCAGACGATGCCGGCTGGTGACCCCCAGGGGGAGGGCTTTCTCTGTGGCAGCCCCCACCCTCTGGAACGATCTTCCTCCAGAACTGAGAACAATTGCCGACCTCCGGACTTTTCGTCGGGCCCTAAAAACTTATATCTTTCAGCTCGCCGGTCTAGCCTGACCCCTGTTGAACTTTTAAGATCTTTTTTATTGTAGGGTTGTGGTATTTTAAATATTTAATTGTTTTAAATCTCAGCCAAAGTTTATATGGATTTTTAATTTTTTTTAATTTTTATGTACTGTTTCTTATCTGGCTGTTCACCGCCCTGAGTCCGCAAGGAGAAGGGCGGTATATAAATCGAATAAATCAATCAATTAAATCAAATCAAATATACTTTTTCCACGTAACTGAATTAAAAACTTATCACTAATTCTTGATATGGCAGAAAACTACACCAGTATCACTTCTGTTGTTCCTATTGGGGATTCTTATCTTTCATAAGCATGATATAAGTCAGGAGTGTCAAACTGATAGCTCACTGGCCATATGCATCACATACAGGCATGGGTGAAATCCAGCAGATTCTGACAGGTTCTGGAGAACCGGTAGTGGACATTTTGAGTAGTTTGGCGAACTGGCAAATACCACCTCTAGCTGGCCCCAGAGTGGGGTGGGAATGGGGATTTTGCAGTATCCTTCCCTTGCCATGCCCACCAAGTCACACTCACCAAGTCACACCATGCCTACCAAGCCACATCCACAGAACCGGTAGTAAAAAAAAATTGGATTTCACCATGTACTGGTCATGCCCACCCCAGCTCCGCAAACAGGAAAAACATTTGAATCGTCACATGATGGCAACGTGATGCGGTGAGTTTGACACCCATGATATAAGTAAATGGTGCTACTCTTAGTTGCAATATTCAGGACATATTAAGGGCAGAGACTGGTGGGTTCCTTTAACTTGTCTTCTCTTTCCAGCCAGTGAGAAGATTTCCATCCATCAATCTTCTTAGTATGGGCTAGAATTAGGGCCGGGGGGGGGGGGGGGGGGGAGGAATTAAATTTTGAGAAATGTCTAGATTGGTAGACTTGGCTGATATCAAAACTTATTCTGTGCATTCAACATGTGTTTGAATGTTGATGCATTCGAAGCAAGCCTATCATCTGATATTAGACAATCCTTATGTTCCTTTCAGATGGGCTTTAATCCCATGTTGATCAGAACCCTGATTATCAGCTGTTGTCACATATAAATTACCCATGTCAAAACATTGCTGATTGTCAAGTCTCTTTTGGTTATGGGGTTTGTGCTAGTCTTGAAAAAAACATTAAAATATGTTAAAAATCTGCCCAAATAGCAGCTACAGGTATAGGGAGAATTCAAGCATTAAGTAGACAGAGAATTTGCCCTTCTATCACTTTACCTCTAATTACCTTCACAGGTTGTTCAGATTGATTGAAGTCTCTGAATGAGGGGATAGCTCAGGGACCTGGAAAATACAAGGAGATAAACTAGTTTTTGAGAATTGGATCTTCCAGATGCCAAAAGCAGAATGATTTTGGAAGGCAGTGACTGGAGATCAGAGAACAGAGGTAATACCAGCATAAGACTACCCTCTCAAAGGGGCCAATGGGTGCCATCCCTCATTGATGAAGCACTCAGATCAACCTATTAAGGGAGTAATTACTTTAACATGGGATTAAAGTTACAAATGAATTTAAGGTATCTCAGGAAAGAAGATGAAAACTATGTCATGTTGACATAGCACAGGGTGTCAAACTGGTTGTTGTGGTCCGCCAGCAGCCTACAGAGCTGGCAGAGGAGTTGGACAGTGAGGAGGCTGGGGAGGACAATGGGCCAATCCTGGAGTCAGGGGAAGGCCCGGATGAGGACTCTGCATTGGAGGCAGAGATGGGCCCAGGGCCATCTGGGAGTGATGTGTAGATTCCAGAGCCTCCAGAAGCAGATAGCAGAGAGGCAGAGGAACAGGAGGAGCCTGTTCCTAGTTCATGCATGCAAAGAGTGGCTAAAGCAAAAAGGACGACTTGGGAGTAAGGCCAGGAGATGATTGGCTTATCCCAGAAGGCTTAAAAGAGCAGCAACGGCTCTTGGGATCTTTGTAGGGAAGCAACGTTGCTACATTTGTTTCTTGTCGGCATCTTTTGCTTCTGAACTTTGTGGGGTTTTGCCAAGAAAAGCCCTTGTCAGGGTGCCAAAGAAGACAAAGGTTGGTGATAAGGCCGAAGGAAGAATTAATTTGGACTAAGCTGAGAATGAAGTAATTCTCAGTTGTTCTAATAAAATATGTTTGTTTAGGACTGATTGTGTCTGGTAATAACTACTTGGGGCTAGGTCACAAGACTGGCGACCGGTTGGCTGGATGCGTCACATGCAGGCCACACCCACCCTGGCTCCGCAAAGGCAAAAACCCATCGTGATATGTCACGTGACACGGTCCAGTTTGACACCCGTGATCTAGCAGAAGATTGCCAGATCATGCCTGTGCTGGGGTTGATGCAGGTGGAGAAAGGCCCAACATCTTGTTCAAAAGGTAAGTGTGTGTGAATTTATGTGCATGGTCATATTGTTCTGCTTGTGGAAATTAATACTTTGAATTTGGGTGTGATCTATGAAACGTTTGCAGCTAGTGTTCCTGAAATGACTGAAGATAGCACAGAGTAAGGGGTTTCCTGAGATATTTCAATTCAACCTGTCTAAGGAGATTCTCTATTTAACATGTCATAAAAGGATCTTGCAATGTGCCTTCTTCTTCTCTAAGAGGTGCTGTTCTTGACCCGGGGGATCAGTGAGCTATATTTTTTTAGAAAAAAATATGCAGCAAGATTAAGGAAAATATACTTTTTCTTTTCCTGTTCCATGGCTTTACTCCTTTTCTTGTCTAATTGATTTAGTCAGTAGGCTTTCCTCAGCTGACTATAATTTTCTTCCAGGATACAGCCTTAAGTGGAAATTTCCTGCTGAGGTTCATGGGTTTGCAATTTTCTATGCATCCTGAATTTAACTGGAAAGCAGAGCATACTTGAATGCTATTCTCCTTAACAGGATGGGATAACATTTCCAACCAAGCAGCAGTTACAAAGTCTTGAAGATTTCCAGGGCATCCTTCTTTTGTCCAGCATTCACCCCATTTGCCTTTGCAAAAAAGAATATTGAATTCCTTCTCAGTTAGAAAAGAGAGAGCAGCATGAGGCATCTGCAGTTTACCATTTTAACTTATCTGGAGTTGAAATCCATACATTTGGAGGGAGGGCAGATTGAAGAAAGTTGCATTTAGGCCTTTCAGGGATAATCCAAACATTAGCTGCCTGCCTGTCTGTCTGTCTGTCTGTCTGTCCTCCTTGAATGCATTTGGGTTCATTTAGATTAATGTAAAAGGAAGCAAGAATGGCATTGCCATACGTGTATACTACAGGACAACCACCAACCAGAGGAAATAAATGAACTTTTTGCTAATCAACTAGCTAAGGCAGTGTTGGTGAACCTTTTCAACACTGAGAGGCTGGTGCACATGGAAGTGCAGGGAACATGATCTTATGGTTTCTGGCACATGCATGCACACTGGGCATCTGGTGTTTCAGTTCCTGGCACGCATGCACGTGTGAAAACCAGCTAACTGGTGTGCATTTGTGTGCCAGAAATCAGAAGACCAGCTGCCCAGTGCGCATGCGCATGCCAGGAAGATGATCTTCCGCTTTTTGGTGCACACATGGGCACCAGCCACTTGGTCTTCCGGTTTCTGGTGTGCTTGCGCACGTGAAGACCAGCTGACTGGCATGCCGGAACCCGGAAGAGCAACAGGCAATGACTTGCGTGCCCGGAGAGATGGCACTATATGCCATAAGTTCGCCATCACAAAGCTAAGGTGTGCAGGAAGCATATCTCAAAAGTAATGGGGGGAACTTTAACTACCAGATATCCAGGGGTGGATTCTACTTACTTTTACTACCAGTTCGCAATGGGATCGCTCCAACAAGGGCATAAAACATCACATAAAAATAGTTCTCTACACTACCCCCTTGCAAAGGTGGTTCATTGCCCATTCATTGGTTCTCCCTGTTAGTTCTCTTTGCTAGGAAGATGAGAGCCTACATCGTTTTCCAGAACTGTAGCCTGGAACCATCGGTGCTTCCCCCTCCCCCCCACTCCTTATTATGAACAACAAAAGACCTCCATTATATAACCAGCTCTTTGGAAAGAATCAAAGCAGAACTTAATCAGGCCAAGTTTGCCAATTGGCCATGCCAATCCTCTACACAAAACTCTTTAACCGAAGGCAGCAAAGTTATACTATCCCCAAAGAGCAAGTCAATAGTCAATAGTCATAAAAGGAAGTTGTAATGCTAGAGCTTACTTTTAAAATCTGATATTAATTTTAAACTTTGGATACAACCTTGTTGAATTGGCTCAGCACAACTTAGGGTTTTTGCAGAATAAGTTGAGGGTGATTCTGCTGTCCTTTCCTTGTTCCTGGAACTGTTGTCGAACAAAAGTTGCAGGAGGACTATTTCAACAACATTTCCTGTGAATCCCTTAGAGACACTCAGATGAATGTTCCTTAACATCTACTATCTCTTCTATTTTTATTCTATTTTGCTGAAAAATTAAATAGCTGCGGGTGAATTGATGCTTCCCATTATGGCGTAAGGATAAAGGCTTTTTTTAAAAAAAATCAAAGTTACTCTTATTTTTGTTTACCCTTGATTCTCAAATCACATACTGAAGTTGAACCAGGTTCTCCTCAAATCAGATTTGATCATGAATGCTCAGCATGGACATATTCACAACAGAGGCATCGTTTTCCCCTGTGTTTTAAGAATTATAGGAGGATGAGCTATGGGAAGAGGGAAAGGACTATTCACCTGCATTTGCACATTCATTCATGTGAATGCAGATTGGCCCAAGGGAAGGTAGATGATGAAGATGAATAGTTATCTCGAGACACAAACACAGCTCCTTTTTACTTGTACTTGACATCAAAACCCAAAGATGGTGGAATTTATATCACGATGTCAACAATGTATGTTGTGCCATTTATTTAAAAGATTTCTATGGTAACCCATCTTGTGGCTGACAATTCTGGGCAGCTAACAATAATAAAAACATAAGCAATAATATTTATCTGTGTGATGCAAAATGAAAAAAAGCAAAGCAACCCCCCCCCCATATGCCTAATCTATAACTATACACATTCATCTTTATAATCTCTAATTTTTCTGTCCCAGTGCCTGAGAGAAATATTTTGCGTGCATGAATTCGAACAAACTTTAATGCCTACCCACATGTATGCACCACATATATGCACACATATATATCAGCGGTGGATTTCAGTAGGTTCTGACCAGTTCTGGAGAACTGGTAGCGGAAATTTTGAGTAGTTCAGAAAACCGGTAGTAAAAATTCTGATTGGCTGTGCCCCCATCTATTCTCTGTCTTCCAAGTCCCAGCTGATCGGGAAGAAGTGGGGATTTTGCAGTAAACTTCCTCTGGATTGGGGGCGGAATGGAGATTTTACAGTATCCTTCCCCTGGCACACCCACCAAGCCACACCCACCAAGCCACACCCACAGAACTGGTAGTAAAGAATTTTGAAACTCACCACTGGTATGCACACAAGAACGCTGAGAGAGACAACCATTCAATACAGGTGTCTTAGTAACTCCTTGTTATTGCAGCAATTTGTAACTGCTGTATGAAGTCATCTGTAAAGTATGGAAGAATTATCATTATACTACAATATGGTTGTATGTATTATTAGACTTATTTATCTGATTTGTGACCCGCTTTTTCTCTAGAAGATAGCAATAGCAATATTGCAATAGCAATAGCTAAGTGCTATTGCAATAGCAATAGCACTTAGACTTATATACAGCTTCACAGTGCTTTTACAGCCCTCTCTAAGCAGTTTACAGAGTTAGCATATTGCCCCTAACAATATGGATCCTCATTTTACCCACCTTGGAAGGATGGAATGTTGAGTCAACCTTGAATCTGATGAGATTTGAACTGTCAAATTGCAGGCAGCTGGCGGGCCACAGAAGTAACCTTCAGTACTGCACTCTAACAATTGCGCCACCATGGCTCATGATCAGTGGTGGATTCTAAACTGCTTTATAACTGGTTCTCTTCATGCACGCTCAATTCGCTCGTCTACATGCCAAACTTTCACTCCGCGCAAGCGCATTGGGAATCTGCCCAGCTGAGGTGCATCAATCCACTCTGCCGTACCTATCAGCTGGCTAAAAAAGAAGAAATAAAAGGTAAGAATAACACAGGGATGGGCGGGAGGGCCCAGCTCCCAGACAAAGCGAACCGGTTCAGTGACGTCATATTGTCACCGCTACTGGCTCAGCCGAACTGGGAGGAACCCACCACTGCTTATGATTTCCTCTAACCATTGTGTCACCATGACTTCCATGAGGTTCTCCTTTGTTTTATTCCCAAAATAGCTACCAGGTGAAGAAAAGTAACTGGTACAACTGGGCTTCTGTGGTAGACGATGGATTTGAACCGGAATCTCCCAAGAAAATAGAACTTTAACATAGGTTAAATGTGAATGATCTCTTAGCAGTCATTTTTGCCATGCTCGGGTATCATATTTAGATCAACTTTAAACCATGAAACCCGCTGGGCAAGCATACATGGATGAGGTTTCAAGGTGGTGTAGGTAGTCCTCAACTTACAACAGTTCACTTACTGACCATTCAAAGTTACAACAGCACTGAAAAAAGTGACTTACAACCATTTTTCACACTTATGACCATTGCAGCATCTCTGTGGTCAGTTGATTTACATTCAGATGCTTGACAACTGGTTCATATTTATGATGGTTGCAGTGTCCCGGGGTCATGGGATCCCCTTTTGCGACCTTCTGACAATGGGGAAGCCAGATGCACTTAACAACCAGGTTACTAATTTAATCAATTGTTAAGTGAATTGATTCACTTAACAATTGTGGCAGGAAAGGTCATAAAATGGGACACAACCAGTGCTGGGTTTGCCCCCGGTTTGGACCGGTTCTATGGAACCGGTAGTAAAACTGGAGGGAGGCTCTGCCCACTGACCCCGACGTCATCAAAATGCTTCTGCACATGTGCAGAAGAGCACGCGGCCCCTGTTGCAAACTGGTAGTAAAGGTAAGTGGAATCCACCCCTGAACACAACTCAATACATTTCTCACTTAGCAACATCAATTCTGGGCTCAATTGTGGTCATAAGTCAAGGACTACCTGTAGTTGAAACTATGCAAGTCACCCCCAACCGCCACTCCCATGTGCAGTGTTGATACATGTACAAAACAGAGAGGTCACAGTCAGCATTTTGACTTTTTTAAACCCCTCCTCTTCACTTGTCCATGCTCATCTTACAGCATTTATTTTTCTTAATGCACTTCTTTATTGTTAATCCGTTATCGTGATGAAAAACATGACAAAATATCTCTTGGGTGAGTTGAACTACAGGAAAATAATTGACACACTTCACCTTTCCTCAAACTTCAGCATGAGTCCAAAGTCATGGGAGGATAAGTGACTGCAGGTTATAGAATAATAATTTATGCTCTGTGCATTGTTATGTGTGCGACTGTATACAGTGTTGTAAAATGCACAAAGGGTGGATTATTGCCCTATTATTGAACACCCAGCTGTGCTTAATGTAGTTATAAAGTGGTTTTAAATGGAAAAATATAACTGAAGGAAGGCAGTGAAAGGACTTTAGGGGAAAATATTTCTCTCTCTCTCTCTCTCTCTCTCTCTCTCTCTCTCTCTCTCTCTCTCTCTCTCTCTCTCTCTCTCTCTCTCTCTCTCTCTCTCTCTCTCTCTCTCTCTCTCTCTGCAGATAAATATATTTACTGTAGAGGTCAGTTCAAAACTAATCCCAGAAATAAAATAAAAGATTTTGTATAGCTTCCACTGAATTCAAGTATGGTTATCTGTATTCTTTTGGTGCTAAGGGAAATTCTCTTGTGATCTTTCCTTCCTTCCTTCCTTCCTTCCTTCCTTCCTTCCTTCCTTCCTTCCTTCCTTCCTTCCTTTTTTTCTTTCTTTCTTTCTTTTTCTTGCTTGGTTGCTTGCCTTCCTTCCTTCCTTCCTTCCTTCCTTCCTTCCTTCCTTCCTTCCTTCCTTCCTTCCTTCCTTCCTTTTTCTTTCTTTCCTTCCTTCTCTCTCTCTCTCTCTCTCTCTCTCTCTCTCTCTCTCTCTCTCTCTCTCTCTCTCTCTCTCCCCCTTCCTTCCTTCCTTCCTTCCTTCCTTCCTTCCTTCCTTCCTTCCTTTTCTTCTTTCCTCTGATTTTCATTTCTACTGAGGACCTATGCTTACAATTTCAAAAGTGGCAGGGATTTCAATCCATGTAGCTAAAACAATGTTTCTGATTATACTGAATGTTTCTAGTTCCTCACTTCTAAAAACTGATTGGACTCCTTTACAATTGCCTTCTCGTGAATGGCGCTGACTGAATAATAAGAACGGAAAGACTGGCTATTAAGAATTGAATGAGGTATCGGTGTGTGGGTGGAAGATTTCATGTAATCAGTTGTGAGTTCCCTATGGGAAAAGAAAGAGTATTTTTGGAGGGTTTTTTTGGAAAGGAAGTGTTGCCAATTTTGTAATTGCCTGCAGCTCTCAAGCAAGTATTGCTTCCGCTTTTAACAGTAGACTGTGCAAATACTCCATTCAGAGGTTTGATTAGGAGATGATTCGCCTGAACGTGTGAATTGGCTTTACTTTCTGAAACCAATCAGAAAATCCATTTGAGTGGATATCCCTGAATCAACAGTCATACATAAAGGCTTTTTCAAAAAGAATTCAGAAATTTAAGTAAAACCAATCCTATGCAGCCATTCCAATAAAAAAACCCAAAACAAATCAAGTCAAAGGGATCTGAATGATGAGTGTAACTCATTCTATGTCTTTAAATTATAGGTCAATATTCTTGTCAATATACAAAGCTGTTGGTTTGAGGATACTGCAGAAATGAAACCCAAGTGATCTGAGAACAGACAGCTATTCAATCTTCAATGGCTCATCCTTTACAAGTAATATGATATCACAGGAATATTGGCCAAGAAGGAGGAGGATTGGTTCTAACAGGACAAAAAGTCTGGTGTACAGGGGTCAGAGGTCGTGGCTTTACCTAATTAGAAGAGTTAATGTCCCTTCATCTTAAGGAGTCAACTTCATCTCTGCTGCTCAGTTCACTCTAGTTTGACTCATGTATTAGGGATCGTTACTCTTCCAGGATAAGAATCTGACTCTCTATTATCCAAGTCAGCAGCCACCTACACCAAGTCTCACCCATCACTCACAAGTAGCAGATAATGGATTGCCCCGTGAACTATGGGTTGAGAATTTATCAGGTTGTTCTCGTCACTCTCAGAATTTACAAGAGTTAGAAAAAAAACCTGATAAAGGAACATATAGATTTAAAACTAAAAAAATATTTCTGTTGGATATCATACCAGAAAAATATAATAAAGGGACTA
Organism: Masticophis lateralis; assembly: GCA_030761175.1. Classification (NCBI taxonomy): domain Eukaryota; kingdom Metazoa; phylum Chordata; class Lepidosauria; order Squamata; family Colubridae; genus Masticophis; species Masticophis lateralis. Next base: position 77,725,193 of record JAUDYJ010000006.1, on the reverse strand, counting down.
ATGTATCTAATACTACATGAGTTAACAATGGCCAGAATTGTATTTGCATAAAAATACTAAAATGTGCAGAAATGGATAGCTTAACACTTGAAATTAAAGAAAAGGAAGAGAGGGAATATTTTGAAACATGGATTCATTTTATCAATGGTTAACTAACAGAAACAGAAGTTAGAACATTTAAAATTATACGAAAAGGATTAATTTTACTATGAGGGTATAGTATGATATGTTTATTATTAATACAGTTTAGTACTAACAATTAAGTATTAATATTATGTTGAGAAAATACTGTTATTATATGATCACTACTAATGAACATTAGTACTATTATGATGATGACTATTTCTCAAATTAATTGTAACCAGACAACACACACTGTCATATAGACATTGAAACTGTTGCTCTTTCTTTATATAGTAAAAATAATACATACAATTACACGGGAAGAAACCCGAGATATTACCTGTACACACATATATACCCGTGAAAACTTACACAGACAAATATATATATATATACATACACACACACACACACAGAATTTACAAGAGTGTGGAAAAGTTTAATAGGATTCTCTATCAGTTTGATGAGGTAAAAAAGGGTGCTCCCAGACTGATACACAATATTCTGGAATAAGTAGAGCTATCATCTCTGAGTAGCAAAAATCCAGATCAATTCTAGAGGGTTGCACTAGGATAGCTTAGCTTAAATATGTGCTGTTCCCTGCTAGTCCTCTGGATTTTTGCCAAAGAGATATGGCTGCTCTATGGCAGGGATGTCAAACTTTCGGACCACAGAGCAGATGCATGACATGCTGGCTACGCCCACCCCGCTTTAGTGAAAGGGAAAAAAGTCATAATATGTCATGTGACAACAATGTCACGTTGCAGGTTTGACACCCATGTCAAACTTGGGTGATGGCAGGAGTCACCAACCTGTGGCTCTGGAGCCGCATGTGGCTCTTCCAATCATCTGCTGCGGCTCTCTGTCGCTGGTTGGCTCCACAATTGATAGGGCTTTCAGTAAGGAAAGACAAAGGAAAAAGGACGCCATACTCGGAGAAGACTCTATGGTGGGGGCACTGGACTTCTGGTCGGCTCCAGAATTGAACAGGGGGCTTCCGGTTAGGACCTTTGTGGCTTTTTGAGTGTTTAAGGTTGTTGACCCCTGCTTTCTGGCAAGTAGGGGTAAGGCATTTTAATTTCAATAAATAAGAATCAGGGCAATTAAGGTTTAAAATGAAACTTAAAATACACTTATTTCCAAGTGTAAATGAAAAGGAGCCTCTATACGAATTGAAGAGAACCTCCCTCCTCAGAAAATTCTTCCTTAATTCAGATGATGATGTCACACAATTGTGCAGCATGAACATAAAAGCAAACATGGCATTGTAAAGCAGAAGTGATTGTTGTTTTTTTACTCAGCAGGCTGTGAATTGTATTCTTAATTCCCAATGCTGAAATGAACGTGTTGCTCAGCAAGCAATATATTTCTGCCTATGTGGGAAAACAGAAACCACAGGCTTCTTCTTCCCCAGTGAAGCAAATTCTGGATTTTCTAAAGCCTCATATATTTTTTTTGTAGTCAATGTACTAAGTAGATAAAGCATCCATTTGAAGCAGACAATCAATAGGTTTTGGTGGTCCCTGATTCTTACGTTCCAATTTTATTGACTCAAAAGTGTACTATGAAAATGTGGAAACCAAAGCCTGCAAATTGGCCCACGATATATTTGCAACAGTCTGTCTTAACATAATGCCACTGCAAATACAAAGTGCTTGATTTTAATAAAAAAGGAGGAGGGGGACATGATATAAGCACAGTATTTAAATCCCAGCTGCAGCATTACAATTGAACTGTAATATCCTAGATCAACTATGTTGCATTCCTAAACAGAAGAATATAATAGGAGTGAGATGTAATTGTTGGATTTATAATTTAGTTTAAAATTCCATTTTACTTAGTCGGAAGAAATTACACATCATTAATTTCCTCTGGGCAGAATAATACAACCATTACAATGCCTAGCTTATTAAACCTTTAGAAATATTTTTTCCTTTTTAATTTTTTTTTTTACTAAAGTCAAAAAGGTCAGTTTCACCCCACTCCCACTTTGTTCTTTAAATCTCTCCCCCTCCCCGCCCTTAATGTTGAACACTTTAACAGTGATACTCTTCCATCCTACCCATGGATGGAGTTTAAATCCTGGATGTGACTTGCAACATTTAACGACCTCGATTTTCTTCTTCAGGGTACTGTTATTAGATTATTATTTCTTTTTAACTAGAAATTGGACAGAAAAACAGGCTATTTTCTAACAGTAGTTTTACTTTAGTTATCCTCAACAAAATGATCTAAATACAAGTCAATTTATTTTGCAAAGCACCAGAAGCAGGGGTGAAATTCAGCAGGTTCTGGAGAACCGGTAGCGGACATTTTGAGTAGTTCAGTGAACCGGCAAATAATACCACTGGCTGGCCCCAGAGTGGGATGGGAATGGAGATTTTGCAGTATCCTTCCCCTGCCATGCCCACCAAGCCATGCCCACAGAACCGGTAGTAAAAAAAAAAATAGAATTTCACCACTGACCAGAAGGCAAGACAAGAAACAATGGATGAAAACTAATCAAGGAGAGAAGCAAACCTGGAATTAAGGAGAAACTTCCTAACAGTGGGGACAATTAACCAGTGGAACAGCTTGCCTCCAGAAGTTGTGGGTGTTCCATCACTGGAGGATTTTAAGAAAAGACTGGACAACCATGTATCTGAAAGATGGTAAAGGTCCCTCCCAGTTCTCAAAGGTCCCTTCAATCCTATTCTGATTGAAGAAGTTGAAGTGAAGTATGCATACCGCACTGACAGAGCCGTGTAGCTGGCTAAATAATATATACAAGTAGGTGTAAAGCAGTGGTGGAATTCAATTTTTTTTTTACTATCAGTTCTGTGGGTGTGGCTTGGTGGGCATGGCAGAGGAAGGATACTGCAAAATCTCCATTCACACCCCACCAGCCAGAGGTGGTATGCCAGTTCTCCAAACTACCCAAAATTTCTGCTATCAGTTCTCCAGAACCTGTCAGAACCTGCTGAATAGCACCCTTGGTGTAAAGGGCAGAAGTAATAACCTTGAGAACAGGAGGAAGAGCTGCAATGAAGACAACGGTTAAATAAAAGAAATCCGGGGCAGAAAAGTAATTTAACAAAAGGATTTCGGAGATGAGCTTCCCTAGTTCTCAAAAAAAGAAAGAAAGAAAGAAAGAAACTACTTATTATGAAAGTAGTTTTAGTTACATTCTGAGGGGCCTGAAGAACATTCTGTTAATGTAACCTTACTATATCTTTCAATTATAATATACTGGAATTTCCTCATCTGGGCAATTTCCTCATTTTCTTGTTTAGATTATCTTTGGACTACAACATTGACAGGTAAATTTTATATATTTTAATGCCTTTGTTGGACACTGCTCCAACAAGGGCATAAAATATCACATTAAAAACAGCTCCCTACTTTAAAATGATCATTTCTTTACCTTTGTAAATCAAGGTTTCTTCTTGTGATTTCTTATGTACTTCATCTCTGGTTGTTCGCTTTGTAAATCTAATATGTACTTCCCTCACCAAAGATGAGGAAGATGAGAGCCTACATCGTTTTCCAGAACTGTAGCCTGGAACTATTGGTGCTTTTCCCCTCCTCATTATGAAGAACAATGCTTCAAGAGCTCCAGGAAAGGAGAATTGACTACTTTATTCCACTGGCTGATAGCTTTCATTTTGCTTGAAACCACTGGCTCTGGATTTGGAATAACAGAAAGTAAGCCTGCTCCCATTGTTATGGGCAAGCCTTCTTATATTTGACAATTGCTATCTTATTTCCCTTCAGTTGCCTCTTCCAGAAACTAAACTTACCTCTCCCTTACCTATTGACCATAGGGATACAGTAGGTGCAGATAGAGATATAGCAATAGCAATAGCACTTAATGTCAGGCCTGGAAGCCATCTTTCTTGTTGGATCTTCAGGCCTGCCACATTTACTACTGTAGGAAACTGGGAGGGGGGATTATTTGGAGCTAGGGTGATATATAGTCATAATAACATTCCTTTCTCAGTAAGTCAAGGACATCTTGACCTGCACCTGGATGGCTGAAACTTGGAGGCATCTCTAGTTGGGACAATGCTTGAATTGGACCATGTTTTGGACATGTGGGTGTTGGGCAGGGACTTGGACTTTCCTTTGGGTGGGGAAAACCTGGAAGCTTTCAGATTCGGGTTTTCCCAGTTGTTCCAATATGACATCTCTAATAAAATGGAACTCCGAAGAAACTCAAGCCTTGGAGTTTTCTTTCGCTGGGGGTGTTACTTGGAAACCTGACACTTAGACTTATATACCGCTTTACAGCCCTCTCTAAGTGGTTTACAGAGTCAGCATATTACCCTCCAACAATCTGGGTCCTCATTTTACCGACTTTGGAAGGATGGAAGGATGAGTCAACTTTAAGCCAGGTGAGATTTGAACTGCCAAATTGCAGTCAGCAGTAGTAGTCTTTAGTACTGCACTCTAAGCACTGTGCCACCATGGCTCAATAAGTATATCTATACATAAGTATAGATTAGTGGTGAAATCCAAATTTTTTTACAACCAGTTCTGTGGTAGTGGCTTGGTGTGGTTTGATCTAGCTTGGTGGGCGTGACTTGGTGGGTGTGGTAGGGGAAGGATACTGCAAAATCCCCATTCCCATCCCACTCTGGGACCAGCCAGAGGTGGTATTTGCCAGTTCTCAGAACTACTCAAAATTTCCGCTACAGGTTCCCCAAACTGCTCAAAATTTCCACTATTGGTACTCCAGAACCTGTCAGAACCTGCTGGATTTCACCCCTGGTATAGATATGTATATAAATACGGGCAGATGTGCACATAGGAAAATAGCAGTGGAGTAATATGACCTCACTTGTCAGGATGGTACCTCACTACAATATATAGCAATTAGCTTTCTTTGCACCTCGATCTGGGCCAGTAATTTTATTCAAGATGTGGCTGTATCACTACCAGAGCTTCAAAGAAAGCATGTGATTATTGTTTGCTGGGAAATAAAGAAAGATATTGTTTTCTCATATCCATATTTAGTTTTTGGTACAGTGGAAAGTATAAGAACTTATACAAAACAAAACAAAAAAACCCATTGAAAATTCTGCACAGGTGGGAGAGCATAAACAACTAATCCTCACACGTTTTTCCCCCCCTCATTTGATTTTGTAGGCTTATATTGTACTGTGATCTGTACGTTTGCTGCAACAATAACATCTAAGTATAAGCACACTTCTAAAGAAGCCCTGTTCCTATCATCTGCATATAGCTTATCCTCCTGGAAAAGTTTACAAAAGTGCAATGAAAACAATTTTATGTAAATCCATCAGTAATAAAAACCTCAACACTTAAAAATAGTGACAGCAAATATTAAAAAGAGCTTCATTTTAAAAAGAAGAGTACTCTAAAGGCAATAAAAAGATAGTCCTACAAAGATCTGTGATAATAAGCCAGCCTTCAGTGTGAGATAGTGTGAAACCAATGATTCTTCCCCTGGGCAAGACTTCTATAATTGGACTGTCAATGAAAATGTCCTATTTCTGGTCACTAGTTTGTGAGCAAAGCAACCAATAAGGCCATAAATAGAATTCCCCACAGTCCCTCTTAATATATGGGCTGGTTTGTTATTTGGGAAACAAGCTTTTAAATCCAAATGTATGAAAAATGCTTTTAAGATATCTAAAGATCTTGATTTTATCATTAAATTCTGGAGGAAAGGTTTGTAAGTGCGTTCAGCAGAATTTAATACACCTTAGTACTAATGGTAAAGAAGTCTATAGAGAAGCTTGATATGGCTTCATCAATCTTCCATCTCTTCATCAATCCTTGTGTGAGTAGCAGTAGTGGGTTTCTACCAGTTTGCCCCGGTTCGGAGACTCCACCCACCCGCCTGGATATCATCATGGACACTCTGCTCCCAATGCAAAAAAAGAGGATTTCCAGTGATATGAATTTTGCCAGCCATGAGCCAAGTGAATGCCAGAGAGTCAAGGATCAAATATGCCAGCCATTCTTGTCTGGGAAAAAAACCCTGTTATTGCATCAATTTAATAAATTACAGGATTGAATAGATTTTCTCCTCCATGTGGGTCCTTCAGATCAGAGATGGGTTTCAGCACGTTCTGACCAGTTCTGGAGAACTGGTAGTGGAAATTTTGAGTAGTTCAGAGAACCAGTAGTAAAAATTCTGACTGGCCCCGCCCCCATCTATTCTCTGCCTCCCAAGTCCCAGCTGATTAGGAGGAAATGAGGATTTTGCAGTATCCTTCCTCTGGAGTGGGATGGGAATGGAGATTTTACAGCATCCTTCCCCTGCCATGCCCATTAAGCCATGCCCACCAAGCCACACCCACAGAACCGGTAGTAAGAAATTTTGAAATCCAACACTGCTTCAGATGAATAAAGAGAATATTTATTCAATGACACTTCTTTCACTAGAATTTCCCTGGAATCTATTCTGTTAACTTTTAGGTATCCGCCATGATTAAAAAAAAAATGCCTAGAAACTGAATTTGTCAGTCATTCACTCATTGTAATGTATAGTGCTGTTTTAAGAAATAATTGCTTTTATAGTTTGTGAACCACCTTAGAATCTATTTTAAAATATTTTAACCTAAAATATTTCTATTTTAGGTTACCATATGAATGCGCTAAATAATTCCAGAGTATATGATAAAGAAGAATGGACTCTTTTACACAAAGGCAAACTCTGAGTAAATATAAGAGAGAGGAAATCCTAACATTAAGTGGAATCAGTTACCTGCAGAGGTGGTGGGTGATTTTTTTTTAAAAATTCTGGTGGTCTGAAGAGCTATCTAATGGGACTACTATATTCCCTATACCTGTGAAGGTGAACCTATGGCATGCATGCCACAGGTGGCACGCAGGGCCATCTCTGCTGCCACGCGAGTCGACGCCCAGGTTAGTTCCACCGTGCATGCCCGCGTGGCTCCTGCAGGCCAACATGCATGGGGATGGGGTCATGTATGTATGCATGGGGAGGTGCGGCACCCCCCACACCCTGTTTTTGGTTCCAGGAGGCTTCAGGGAGGCCTGCTAGCATCAAAACAGGGTATGGGAAGGGGGGCAGTGACCTCCCCACGGCCCATTTTTGGTCCCAGGAGGCTTTAGGGAGGCCTGCTAGCACAAAAATGGGGGGTCGCACATGCATGCGGGGGGGCTGGGCCTGCAGGGGGCCATAATGCGGCCTGCGGGAGGCCATAATGCAGGGGGGGCATTATGGTGGGGTGGGGGAAGCATGGGCGCACATATGCACAGGGGGCTGGGCCTGTGGGGGGGCATTGGATTATGAGTGGCACGTACGTGCGCACTTTAAGCACCCGAGGAAAAAAAAGTTCACCATCACTGCTCTATACTGAGCAAGGGGTTGTGTTTAATGGGCCCTTCAACTTTTTTTCCCCTCTTGTGGTAAATTCTAAGAATCTAGCCATATTGGCCATGAGATCCAGGTTTAAATACTGTATCTCTTTTTTCCCCAAACTTATACAACAATATATTGTTGCCTATTTTTCAACTATGGAAGATTAGAGCCTTTCCATAAATGATCTTGCCTGGTCTTCACTTTCACACTACAAAATAAACAAAACAGCTATAATTTTCAAAAATGGCACTGAAATCATACATTGCAAGTATTCCGAGGGCTTTATGCACACATTATGCCAGGAAGCATTACATTGAACTACCGTTGAGTTAAGTAAATCAAAGTGGGAAAGCATTGAGCATGTAGATCAAGAAGTACCAGTTACCACTCGTAATCCAGTTTCCAGTTCCCATTCAAACACCAATCTCAGTGGATGAACGTGGGCAAATCAGCATCTCCCATGTTTCACAAGGTTGTTATGAAGATAAGATGGAGGATACCGTAGAACGTATGTCATTTTGACAGAAATGGAGAAAAGTAATATAGGCTAAAAGTCAGAATTATTCATTTCCATTCTGCAGGTGTTGCAAGTTAGTATGCATTTTGACCTGCTAAATCTTCTACTTAGGCTGTCTGCTGATCCAGCTCTCCATATACCCATATACCACTGTGAAAATGAATAGGAAGAAGGCAGTGCTTGATTTTCAATTTATGTACTTTAGCAGGATTAGCACACTTTAGCTCTTAGAAAGAACTAAAACATTATAATAACGGGAAAATTCATGTTTATATTGCTAAAACGAACAAGAGCTATAAATGATACATTTAGCTGAGGTACTTTGTTCATTCCACATGCCATCATAAAGTCAGCTGAATTTTACATTATTTCTAGACATCTAAAAAGCTCTCGTTGATCTGTTTAAAATATTCATTCATCCTATCTATATGGAGTTCACTGGAAATATGAAGAAAGATGGTAGACCACTGAGCATGCTACTTATCCCATCATGGCATTCCTCGCTGAAAAAAAGAAAAGGAAAAGAAAATTGGATATTTGGTGCTAGTGAATATAAAATATCTCTGGCCATTTTAGCCTTCCCATCAAGCAGAGCCAAACCAATAATTGTCTACAAAGCATACAGAAATATTTCCAGTTCATCATAGGTCTATTGGTATGCTTGATAGACATCTGCAAGATCAGATACTACAATAAGACCATCTGAATGTGGGAAGGTTGGACAATAAGTTAATATGGAACTCATTTTCAATCAATTGAAATCTAAATCCTGCCTCTCCTGCCTTTTTGACAATTTGGAATCAAATTATTTCTGATACAAAGATCTGTGTCACTTTCAGAAGAAATTCTTGGCTGAAATCTATTTGTCAGAGAAAAGAAACTTCACTTCATACAGAAATTAGTGGATTAAAAAGAGTAGTGATATGATGTCAGATTCAGGGGTGGGCTTCAAAAAATTTAGCAATGGGTTCTCTGCCCAATTGCTGGGTGATTGTGGCCATGGTGGGCATGGCTAGTTGGCCTCCTGCACCACGGCATGGGGGGCGTGGGGTGTTTTTGCCCTCCCTGGGCTCCAGAGGCTTTACTCGAGCCTCCGGGAGGGCAAAAACAGCCTCCCAGTCTCTGGAGGCCCTCTGGAGGCTGGAAACAGGCCCAATTCTGGCCTTCCTGAACTTCCATTTTTCACCCTCCCTAAACCTTTGTGCACACTCTGCGCTTATCTGCATCCAAAACGGGATGTGTGGGGACTCCTGGGAGGGGTGAGGTGGGGCAGGGCCAGCCAGGAATGAGATTTAGGGGTTCTCTGAGCTGCACAGAATCTTAGCTAGAGTTTTTCCTGAACCCCTGCAAACACCCAGCAGCCCACCCGTGTCAGATGCAGTTACAATTGGAGTAGGGAAAAGCATATATATATAATCCTGAACTTTTATGTTTTTAATTCTGGGATGCAAAGATATGATTTTCATTGTATTTAGCTACCTGTTGTATATATTTGGAAGTTTGGAACTATATAAAAAGTTAGGGTCTTTCCTGTCATAAAAGTCAACAACTGATAGTCAAAATCTCCTTTCACATCATATTTCAATTAGTTTGTATTTTACACATCATAGCTCACTGACAAGATGGGGTTTTCCCTGCATGAATAAGAACCCACAACTCACTTTTACATGGAGATTCTTAGCCTCAATGATCCATTAGAGAGAAGAAAGCTGATATATCTTGACATCTGTTGTGGCAAGCTTTGATAGCACCATCCATCCATCCATCCATCCATCCATCCATCCATATGATAACATTCAGCACAATGTGCCAAAAGATTAGAGGCAGCAGATATAGAGGTCCTGTTTCTCATTTGTGTAAAACCCTTGTCCTGATTATTAAAACAAACCTTGCTGTATTGAATGGGCAACATTGTCAAGCCAAGCAACAGGCTCGACAACATTACCTGCACGGGGGGGGGGTGTGCACTGGTGATGGGAGCACTCAGGAATAGGCGGACGTGTGCGGGGTGGGGAAGGCGGGGCGACGGTATTAGGGCTTCAACACACCAACTGCTGTATTCGCTGACACCCTCACTGCAGAGACGCCGGCATGAGGAGAGGCTGGGAAAACGCTGAGATGCCGAGACCAGCATCCGGAAAGAGGAGGGAGGGTGTGGCTTTAAATACAGGGCGGGGCGGCACAGTAACAAGCTCTTTGCTATAAAACAGCTGCATGCCTACAGAATGTAGCGCTAATTTCAAATCGTTTAACGAGTGCAGTACATTCCTGGAGCCAGCCGGATAATAAACCAGCATAGCACCGACCTGTGCGCGTGTTTCTTGGTGTTGCCGTGCTTAGCCTAGGACGGCTGAGAGGAAATTAGCGCTACCCTCATCAAACCCTGTCCTGCAGCTCTGGGATGGCGGAGGGGGGCGAGGACACACTTGAGATCACTGTGTTGGCAGAAGAGAATGCAGCTCAGGATGAGCCACGGGAAGAAAACCCTGAGGTAGCGAGCCAGCTAGCAGTCCGCCCGAAAGAACGGAGCCCACGCCGGAGCTGCGCCCAGATGAGTGACCCGAACGGGGCGCAGGGTGTGGCTTCCCAGGCAGCGTCTGGAGAGTGGTGGCAAAGCCCTGCGTTGGCTGTCCCGGGAGGCCCTCCCACCGCCCCCCCTTTCAGCGAGCAGTTCCTGAAGTGGAGAGAACGGCGATGGGTGGAAGAGGATGACGGAGAATGGAGTTACTCCACTGGAATAGGCCAATCCACGATGGAATTACTTCGAGAACGGTTTGGGGAAGCCAGCTTCAGGGATGCGCAATCCTGGCAGCCGTGGCTAGCAGGGGTGGAGACTGGGGGGGGTTCGCACAAACAGCCTGCAGGGACAGGAACTAGATTCCGCTTGGCTAGCCCCAAGTTACGGGTGAGCACTCATGCAGGTGCTACCCAGCCACCTGAGCCCCAGTCTCTGCGTGCAGCTGAGGGGCAGCCTCAGTTTGGGTCTAGAGCAGGCCATCAGACGTTGGGGGGGGCCCTCCCCCAGGTGGTCCTAGCCAGGGGTGGCCAGGTGGTAGCCAGGTGGGTGCAGGGGTGTGGGGACCACAGCCAGTGTGGGGCCCGCCTCCCCTACAAGCTTCCTTCGATGGCAACCCAGACCGGGTGGCCCTGTTCTTAAGTCAGGTCATAAGTTATTTTGACCTTTATGGTCGCCTCTACCCATCCCAATGGTCTATGGTGGTGGCTATCACTACCACGTTGACGGGGGAGGCTGCTGACTGGGTAGCAGATCTCCATACCGACCACGCCCATGAACTCACTGACGTTGGGTTATTTCTGGAGGGGCTCCGGGGGAGGTTTGAGGATGAGACCCGGACCCAAGTAGCGGAGGGGGACCTTGTGGCTATTAAACAACGGGGCCGCCCCGCGAGAGAGTATGTAAAGGAATTTAAGCGGTTAGCAGGGAGAGTGCGGGGGTGGCCCGAACGCATGCTGGTCCACCATTTTCACCTGGGCCTAGATAGAGACCTTAGACAGGCATGTGTGTATAGGGGATTGCCGCCTCGGCTGTCAGACTGGTGTCGAGCGGCCATCGATTTGGACGTCGGTCTGAGGGAATTCCGAACGAAAGGGACTGTGGGACCACCTACCAGTCGGAGACAGACTGAGAGGCCGCTGCCCAGCACAGGGGGACGGGAACGGGACGCACGGTCAACAGACCCCACCCGCCGACCGCCGTTGCGGTGTTTTCGGTGTAATCAAGTGGGTCATAGAGCCTTGGAGTGCCCACTACCTCCAGTCCAGCCCATCAAACCAATGACTCCAGCGGCGGGAGGGAAGAACAGAGGACGGGCGCCACCAGAGAAGACCAAAGGGATCTCGCAGCCTAGACACACCACAGATGGGACATTCCCACAGGAACACACCACCCATCCCGGGGTCGTTCCAGTGGTGGTGCCGGAGAGTGAGGATGACGAGGACCTTGATGATCCTATGGTAAGTGGCCCCATACACCCGTTCCTTATCCCAATCACCTTGACATCCCTACGGGGATCGGGGCCCTTACAGCATGAAGCGCTAGTGGATTCGGGGTGCACCCGCTGTTTGATGCGGCGTTCCTTGGCTGCCCAATTACAGGTGCGAGTGCGGCCCTTACGAACCCCCATAACCTTCGAACAGATGGATGGATCCATCCTAGGTGGGGCACCGGCGACATACGTAACCGAGCCCATACGAATGACCATTGGGCCACACCATGAAACACTGCGCTTTATAGTGATAGAGACCATGATCGAACCTGTCATCCTGGGTTTAGCGTGGTTGGATAGATGGAAGCCTACCATTTGGTGGGAAGGGGGTTTCCGGAAGCTACGTCTCGACCCTGGCCCCAATCCGAAACACATGCCTGACAGCTCGTTGAGGGCAGATGGAGCGGGGGCCGTCGATTTAGATGCCGCTGGCATACCACAGGTATATGCTGACCTGTCGGCGGTGTTCGATGAGACGGAGTGTGATATTCTACCGCCGCATCGACCCACTGACTGCGCTATCAAACTAATTCCAAACGTCAAACTCCCAAAGCTACGCATGTACGCTATGACGCCGCGGGAGGTGGAGGAGTTGCGGGCGTACATTGATAAAAATCTGGCAAGAGGATTCATTCAGCCAAGCCGTTCGCACCTGGCCGCCCCCGTCCTCTTCAGGGAGAAGAAGGATGGCGGACTTCGTCTGTGTGTGGACTATCGTGGTTTGAATGCCGTCAGTGTGGAACCTCTTTATCCTCTTCCTTTGATGAAAGATCTCCTGGCAGCCTTGGCGACCAGAACGTATTTTACTAAGTTGGATTTGAGGGAAGCGTATTACCGAGTTCGGGTCAAGAAAGGGGACGAATGGAAAACCACTTTTAACTGCCCCCTAGGGAGCTACAAATTCTGTGTGATGCCCTTCGGCTTACAGGGCACACCTGCTGTCTTCATGCAGCTAATTAACGAGGTGCTGGATGAGTTTCTTTACCGTGGCGTTCTGGTTTATCTGGATGATATCCTGATTTACACGAAAACCATGAAAGAACATGTTACACTAGTCCGGCGGGTGTTGCAGAAGCTACTAGATGCTCAACTTTATGTGAAAGCGTCTAAATGCGAGTTCCACCGTACACAGTTGGATTACCTCGGGTATCGCATTTCAAAGGACGGTGTGGAGATGGACCCCAAAAAAGTGGCTACCGTTCTGGAATGGCAAGCACCCACAACCCGACGCCAGTTGCAAAGCTTCCTCGGCTTCACTAATTTTTATCGCAGTTTTATACCCACGTTTGCACACATCGCTCTACCACTAACAAACTTGCTGCGCACCAAAGGGGAGGCACCACCACGTCCCGGGCGGCGCCTGCACTGGACGCTCGAGTGCCAGGAGGCATTCGAAACTTAAAACGGCAATTTGCTAAGGCGCCCGTGCTACAGCATCCGGACCAAACAAAGCCATTTGTCGTACAGGTGGATGCAAGCGATGTGGCCGTGGGAGCTGTTTTGTTGCAAACGGATGCCCAGGGCCACCTCAGGCCATGTGCTTACACGTCAAAAAAGTTCAACCCCACAGAGAGGGGTTGGGCCATTTGGGAGAAGGAGGCCTTTGCTGTTCGCTGGGCCCTGCTCACGTGGCGACATTTACTAGAGGGGGCACAGATCCCATTTGAGGTATGGACCGACCATCGGAATCTAATAGCGTTGCAGACACCCCGCCGCCTGTCCCCCAAACAGGTGCGGTGGGCTCAGTATTTTCAACGGTTCCGCTTTACTCTGAAGCACGTACCAGGGGGAAGGAACTTCCTAGCGGATGCTTTGTCACGCATGCCACAATTCCAAAGTCAGAGAGACGAGGTGGTTCAAGCTATGGTGCCAGGAGGACAGCCCGACCCACAGACAACAGCTCTCATGGCGCACAACACAAACGAGTGGAGGACTCGACTACAAAGGGAGGAGACAACAGATGACTGGTTACAAAACAACCAACACGTCCTTACCAAAAGAGATGGTCTCTTCTGGAAGGGGGACCGAATATACGTCCCTTTGGGGGCTCGGACGAGCGTATTACACCGATGCCATGACTGCAGGGCTGCGGGACACTTTGGTTTCCTGAAGACATACCATCTGGTCCGACGGCAGTTCTGGTGGCCGCATATGCGACAGGACGTGGAAGAATATACCCGAGGCTGTTCCGTCTGCGCGAAAACGAAAGCGCGACCTGGCAAACCGCTCGGCCTCTTACACCCAGTCGCTACACCTACCCAGCCATGGGAAGACATAGGAATGGACTTTATCGTAGACTTACCAGAAAGCAATGGGAATACCGTGATCTGGACTATCGTTGATTTGTTCTCGAAGCAAGCCCATTTCATTCCCTGTCATGGCCTACCATCAGCTCGACGCCTGACGAAACTATTCATCCAACACATCTATAGGTTACATGGTGTACCCCGTCATATTATTTCTGATAGGGGGGTACAATTCACGGCCCGATTCTGGCGCAACTTTATACGGGCTATAGGGTCATCTCAAGGACTTAGCTCTGCTTACCATCCCAGCACGAACGGAGCAGCAGAGCGGGCAAATGCGATGATAGAGCGTTATCTCCGCTGTTACGTGTCCTATCAACAACACGATTGGGCAACGTTATTACCCTTCGCTGAAGTGGCCTATAATAACACGGTTCACAGTAGCACTGGGTTCACCCCCTTTCAGATAACAACAGGGCGGGATTTTGTAGCCATCCCAGAGCTAGACCAGGCACCAGGGACGGCGGTGATGCCAGCGGAATGGGCAGAAAAGCTCACAGCCGTATGGCCACAAGTGAGAGACGCACTAGAGAGGACGGCAAAGGACTATAAAACACAAGCCGACAAAAAGAGGATGGCCCCTTGCCGCCCATTACAGATAGGGGATATGGTATATCTATCAACCAAGTACCTTAAATTGAAAGTACCATGTCGTAAATTAGGGCCTAAATACCTAGGGCCCTTCCCGATTACTAAGCTCATAAATCCCGTAACAGTAGCGCTCAAGCTGCCACCATTACTGGGAAAAATCCACCCCGTATTTCATATAAGTCTCCTGAAGCTCGTTCCCCCTGGCCCAGACCCGCATACCCGTCCTGGCCCAACCACAGGGGACCATTATGAAGTGGAGGAAATCTTAGACTCCA
Source organism: Masticophis lateralis (assembly GCA_030761175.1). Lineage (NCBI taxonomy): Eukaryota > Metazoa > Chordata > Lepidosauria > Squamata > Colubridae > Masticophis > Masticophis lateralis. Next base: position 77,710,038 of record JAUDYJ010000006.1, on the reverse strand, counting down.
AAATGAAAGGGGGTAAAGTGTGGTACTTGATTCGGTGGAAGGGATATCCCCATGAGGAGGCATCCTGGGTGTCCGCCCCAAACGTAAACGCTAAACGATTAGTCAAACAATTTCATAAGACGCATCCCCAAAAGCCACGATAGGCTACTAATCTTGTGATTTTCCCTTACAGAAGGACTCGTGGTGAAGGAGGAGCCGCCTGTCAAGCCAAGCAACAGGCTCGACAACATTACCTGCACGGGGGGGGGGGGTGTGCACTGGTGATGGGAGCACTCAGGAATAGGCGGACGTGTGCGGGGTGGGGAAGGCGGGGCGACGGTATTAGGGCTTCAACACACCAACTGCTGTATTCGCTGACACCCTCACTGCAGAGACGCCGGCATGAGGAGAGGCTGGGAAAACGCTGAGACGCTGAGACCAGCATCCGGAAAGAGGAGGGAGGGTGTGGCTTTAAATACAGGGCGGGGCGGCACAGTAACAAGCTCTTTGCTATAAAACAGCTGCATGCCTACAGAATGTAGCGCTAATTTCAAATCGTTTAACGAGTGCAGTACGTTCCTGGAGCCAGCCGGATAATAAACCAGCATAGCACCGACCTGTGCGCGTGTGTTTCTTGGTGTTGCCGTGCTTAGCCTAGGACGGCTGAGACATAGGTTCTCTTGCTTGGACTGGAAGATCTCCAAGATCCCTTCCAACTCTGTTATTCTGTTCTGTTCTGGTCAACTCACTTCTGCCACTTAATCCCAAATGTTTTAATCTGATTCCAAGGAAAATATATACACAACTGGACAAGTGTGCCTGAAGCTCACATGACCAGATAATGAGCATGCTCAGTAAAGTGATTGGGGTGAACCAGGGGTGAAATCCAGCAGGTTCTGACAGGTTCTGGAGAACCAGTAACAGAAATTTTGAGCAATTCAGAGAACCAGCAAATACCATCCCTGACTGTCTCCAGGGAATGAAGATTTTTCAATATCCTTCCCTGGAATGGGGTGGGAATGGAGATTTTACAGTATCCTTCCCTTGCCATGCCCACCAAGTCATGCCCACCAAGCCACACCACGCCATCCAAGCCATGCCCACAGAACTGGTAGTAAAAAAACTTGGATTTCACCACTGGGGTGAACTGCATACTTAATAAGATGGCACAGAACAAAGAGTAAAGAGTAATGCAAAATAATTATCATTTGATAAGATCTTTGTCTTTCAAGCCTTCATTTGTAAGAGTTAACTTTGATTCTTATCAAATAGATGCCTCTGCTGATTGATTCTCTTGGGTTCTGTATTATTCTTGGGAAGAAAATTTGTACAACACCTCTTTTGTGTAGGTATGGGGGGGGGATAAATTTTTCTAGGGAAGAGCTACTTTAAATGTTAGCATCTCAGAGTTCTGTGGCTTTGCTTTTAATTATATACTTTTAATTACTTGTTTTACTTTGGCTGTAATTAATTGTTGATTAGGTAATATTTATGCATTATTCTAAATAGCATTTGGAACTGTTTATAGCTTTGCTGATTAAATGGTCTGTACATTTTTTTAAAGAGTGCTTGGCACTAAAATTGAGGCAAAGATAAGTACTTTCATATTTCACAGATTTTATTGACAATTTAAGCATATGCATAAATATTTCCTATGACACTATCAGTGCTCTTAAAATGTCTAGCATAATAGCATTAGCCTGTGTATTATTTAATGATGAAATACACTCTTTTTTTAATACTTGTAATCACTTATGCAAAGCAGAATTTCTTCTGCACAAAAGGCAATCATTGAAAAACTCAGAAAATAAAAGCAACTCAACCGATCTTTTAATATCTTGTTAGTGAGTATGACAGAGTAGTTAAAAGGTTTGACGATACAATTGATCAATTAAGAGTTTGAGTATTTCCTTTATATCAGCATACAATTTTATCTACTTGTATGCCACTTTGAGGTATATGCTTGGCAGGAGGTACCACTATAAAGCATAAAGAAAGAAATTATCCAGCAGTTCATTCATATGTAGAAAACATCTCTTAGCCTTTCTTTCTTAACAAAAATTTTGTAAGATTTGCTCTTGGGTTCAACTACTACTTATACCAACAAGTGTAACAGCTTTGAGAACATAAGTGCTATTCATCAATATTGCAATGTTGGTAGGTTTTCACATCTAATCTGTTTATGTGCAGCTTTTCATGTGCCGTGTGACAAGCCTGTCATTATTCATTACATACCAGCATTGACAACATGGTTCCTTTTGAATTTGTTCAGGGAATCTGCTATAAAATATGCCCCTGCCGGTTTTATGCTTCTATCCTACAGAAAGCATGTCCAAAATATTTTTTTGTGTTTCCAAATGGACATTGATATAGATTTGTTCCCCAAATTTCAGTGATTAATACACAAACTCTTGTGTTTTAAGGGAATACTTGAATGCCTTTGGGTGAAAGAAAATTACATCTGCACTTTTTAAAGTGTACTTTAGTATTCAAGTAAATTATGTGCTATTCCTTATATTGTCTAATAGTAGAAGCCAAGTATCGCACACAAATATCAAAGAATAAGTGGACATCCTTGTCTAATTCCTGTAAATAATGGGTAGGTAGCAGAAAATATCCTATCAACCTTTACTATAGATGTAGGTAACTCATAGTACCTTGCTCTAGTTTGTGAATTTCACAGAAAATCTAAACATATTTAATATAAGCATGTATTCTCTATATATTTTGTCAAAGTTTTTTTGGTATCTAATGGTAAGATTACAAATCTTCAATTTCATTCAAGTCTGTTAAATCTATAACTAACCTAATATTGTCTGCTGCTTGCCTAGTTTTTATAAATGGCGATCATTTTTTAATAATATAACACTTGCTGTGATCTATTTGTTACCAATGCTATTAAGATATTTGTATCAAACAAACAAGAAATTAAAGGGCGGAATCCAGCACTACATTTTTATAATATATATGTAAATATTAAATCTTTATTTAAAAATCTACAGTTCAATGTTTCAAAATTTAAACCTGGATTGCATTTAATAATATTGTCCAATCCATTTTTTTTCTATGACAAAAAGCCAATACGAAGGCTGATAGATGATAAATTCTGATGAGCAAACCTGTATATCTGTATGCAGGTGGACTTTCAGGAATACATTATAATTTTTTTTTTTCAGATATTCAACCAATATACAAACTTTTCTCAATCTAACAGCATATTAATGTCCTTAAATTTTATATTTTTTCCAGGAACTTGGTTTAGTATAGTAAAAAATCATTCCATCAGGATCTAAACTACTTAATTTTATGATATAGAAAACTCCAATTCTCCATTACAAATGTCTTACACATTATTCAAATTTATTTTTGTAACTTTTTGAATTGTTGGCAATGTTGACTTACTTGTTAGAAATACAACAAAAACAATAATAAGGATTTGGCTAAATTTCTCACGCTAACATGCATTTGGGTCTTAGACAATGGATAGTTTAGGCATCTGTTTCCCGAGCAGAATATGTACATGGCTAGAAATCCAGTTTGCTTTTCTCTCCATTTTGGAGGATTTTCCTATTTATATTCATATTAACATGCAAATTCATTCTTTTCTTTTTAATGCATCACCTTGTAATATATGGATTCTTTCTCCTAATTTGTATTGCTGTTAATGCTGCTTGCCACACACACCCTTTTTTTAAAAAATAAAATTATCCTAATTTTCTTAAATATATTTTCCAACACAAATACCTCTCCTCACAAAATTATGCTTAATTTAGCATACAAAATTAGCATGTCTTCATTTAAGGGAAGAAGAAAGGAAAATGAAATCCGCTCTCATATAGTCGTTGGAAATTTTCTCCAGACCCTTGGAAAATGTAGCAAAATGGTCTCCACAATTTTTCTTCTTACAATAGAAAAGGGAAATTGGAGGCAATCTAAGACTTTTCAGACAAGGAATGTGCAATCATATTTTGAAACAATGCCCACAGCTAACTTTTGAGTGGCACAAGTGGACAGTATTTCTCAAAGTAGTTTTGGATTGGATTCAATTTGGATTCAATTCAATTCAGTGCAGTTCATTAAGTTGTTATGATTAATTCCCATGCAATTAATTAATCCTCCTCCCTTTTCTCACACCCAGATGCATATCTGATGGTCATTTTGCCATGAGTTCAGCAAGTTGTTATGATTAATTCCCATGCAATTAATTAATTCTCCTCCCTTTTCACACTAAGATGCATCTGATGGTCATTTTGCATTGCCAAGGCTTTGAAAAGCCACATGGAACCCTTGGGGCATTGGTTATACACATCTGTTTTAGTTAATAAAATAAAATAAAATCAGGATTGGAGGGGAGGAAGACTCAGTGGTGGGTTGCCCCCGGTTTGGACCGGTTCGCGAGAACCGGTAGTAAAACCGGCAGGAGGTTCTGCCAACTAACCCCAACATCATCAGGACGATTCTGCGCATGCAGCCCCATTGCGAACCAGTAGTAAAGGTAAGTAGAACCCATCGCTGGGAAGAATATTCATCTTCCTGCAATTTATCACTCAGGTTATTTTACATGACACATTGTACAAGAGAAAAGGACAATTTAGAATATATAGTAAGTTTTAGAAGCTCCTGAACAACACATCCAACCACTTCCCTTAGGTTTTTACAATTTTATCCATGCCCATATAAGAAGCAATGAGTGGCATTTTAAAAATCTTGTTGGATTCTCATAGAAAGTGTGGCATAGGGATGGGAAATGGAGAAGGATTTGCCAGTGTGTTTCATATCAGAGATATTTAAATATGGGCTTTAGTGACTTGGGTCAGGCTTATAGCTAGCAGCAACGCTAATGAGTTTTGCACTTACATTATGCACTGATTTAAACATGAACACACTAAAATCTTGACAAGTGAGAAATGTCCTCCGGGAACTCTAATCCAACATATCTGGAAGGTGCCATAGAAGAGAAGGATATCACAGATTTCATGTTCGATAACTTTTGCATCAGATGTATACGATAAAGATGAGAGGCTTGCTGCTTTCCTGATAATTGAATATTCAGCAGAGCAAATTGGATAAAATTATAGAGCTTTTTTTTAATTAATTGAGATGGAATACTGTCTAGAGCGCCAATTAACTCTTTCTGAGTTGACTTAGAAGATTGACAGCTGTAAGGATGATAATAAAGCACTTTCATAAAGATGGTGATTGACCTAAAAATTGTTCAGGCTCGAGATGTAAATATGTCAACAGTTTCTTCACACTCTAATTTGTATTCGAGTGATATGAATAAACAACAAAGTTGTTTGAGTTCCGGCTTTTGTTCCCTAAGGATGGTAGCTATCTTGATCAACCATGTAAGATCTTATAAAGGGAAATTTAATATTCCTATATCACTGAGTGTCTATCTGCCTGCCTGCCTGCCTGCCTGTCTAGCTTACTCTTTTTAAAATATGCATTGCATACTTGTAAAAAGGGGCTGGATTTCATTTGACTGAGCATGTCCCTTTGAAACCAGAGACTGTTGCTCCAGACACCCCTTGTTTTTATTTTTTATTTTTATTTATTTATTTGCCAAGCACATATAAGATAACAGATAAAAGTATAAACATGATTATGAATACATGAAATGGATACTGATAAAAAGGGACATTAGGACAGGAATGGTAGGCACATTGGTGAGCTTATGCACGTCCCTTAAAGACCTCTTAGGAATGGGGTGACAGTCTAAAGTTAAAGTTATGGGGGTTTGGGAAAGAAACCACAGTCAGGTAGTGCATTCCAGGCATTGACCACTCTGTTGCTGAAGTCGTATTTTCTGCAATCGAGTTTGGAATGGTTTACCTTAAGTTTGTCTCTATTGTGTGCTCATGTGTTGTTGTGGTTGAAGCTGAAGTAGTCATTGACAGGTAGGACATCGTAGCAAATAATTTTATGTACTACGCTTAGGTCAGACCAAAGGCGGCATAGTTCTAAGTTTTCTAAGCCTAAAATTTCAAGTCTGGTGGTATAGGGCATTCTATTGTGAGCAGAGGAGTGGAGGACTCTTCTCGTGAAATATCTCTGGACTCTCTCAATTGTATTAATGTCCGAAATTCAGTGCAGGATCCAACAGATGAGCTGTATTCGAGAATTGATCTAGCAAATGTTTTGTATGCTCTGGTTAGTAGTACAATAATACCAGAGAAGAAGCTATGCAAGGTTAGGTTAACAACTCTTAATGCCTTTTTGGCAATGTTGTTACAGAGGGCTCTGACACTTAGATCTTTAGAAATGAGTACTCCAAGATTATTTTTTTTTTAATTTGATTTATATGCCGCCCTTCTCCGGAGACTCAGAGCGGCTTACAATGCGTTAAGCAATAGCCTTCATACTTTTGTATATTTATACAAAGTCAACTTATTGCCCCCACAAATTGGGTCCTCAATTTACCTACCTTAGAAAGGATGGAAGGCTGAGTCAACCTTGAGCCTGGTGAGATTCGAACTTACAGTAATTGCAGACAGCTGGTGTTAATCACAATGCTTTTAGTCTGCTGAGCTACCAGGGTCTTGAACGAGTGAGGGTCATCTACAAGGTCATGTCCATCTAGCTTGTATTTAATGTTCTGATTTTTTTTTTTTTTTTTGCCAATGTGTAAGACAGAGCATTTGTTGGTTGAGATTTGAAGTTGCCACTAGTTTGACCAATCTGACACATAGTCAAGGTCTTTTTGAAGGGTAGCAGCATGGTATTGAAGGGTAGCAGCATGGTATTGAATAGCTTTACATCATCAGCAAAGAGCTTTACATCATCAGCAAAGAGAACTAAAATCTTATGGCATTGTGGTTTTTCAGACTTGTGCATTCAGGATAGCAAATACAAGAGGAATGGTTGATATTACTAGGTCTGTAAGATTTATATTGTGGTGAAAATTCTGGATTTCCTAGTTATTTTTTTTTATTGCTACAAATAGAGCTGGAGTGATTGGGGACCTAAAGTCTACTGTCAAAATCTGAACATATGCTGCCAAAATTCTGTCCTACAAAATACAGGGATTTTTTTATTTTTATTTTTATTTTTTTTGGAGTGGTCAACAATATCTGAGTCTCCAAGAAAACATGCCATGGATATTGGGGTAAAAGGAGATCACATAATATCAGAAATATTATCCTTGACGGTATTATAGTATACCTAATTGAGTTTGGGAAGAACATACAGTATCAGACAGTGGTGCTGCCATCAGTATTTATATGACCGCATATGAACCAACATTTTCATGACTGAATTGGAATAATGCTTTCTCAAATCCTACTTTCTCCTCTTTGATGTTTTTATTATGCAGTTTTATGGATAGGATGCCCTAGCCAAGTTTCAATTGAACTTCAGTAATCATCTCATTATGGATGAATTCCTTACTAGGAGAAAGACCAGCGAAGTAAAATAAACTACAAGAATAAAATACACACACACACACACACACACATATAATAAAAGTTTAATAGTGCATTAGAGCGTACAATTGGAAAGAGACATGGTTTTTCAGGTTAATTGACATCTCTTTGGGTACAGCACTATACTTACTCCTGCACTCAAGCCTGCTGTATTATAGATAGCAGAAGTCTACCAATCTTCAACTGAACTGGTGAGAAATAGTTTATCTCCTCTCCCATTCAACTTCTGGTCATCTATTAATCTGGATTGGGTACTCAGTTGCATCTCTTGATCCCTAGCTGACCAATTGAGTATCTTAAAGTCTTTACCCTGTACTTCTAGGCTGTAAAAGTCTAGCTGGGAAAAATATAGTCTTAAGCTCAACCTTATCAAGACTGAATAACAGTGAGCGTTTGGTTGTTTTCAACCTTTCATCTTTGATATGATTAGTGTTGTATTCCCCTGCTTGGGACTATTGTGTAATTGAGTGGGGGGGCTGTCTTAGACTCTCAACTTCTGTTCAATGAGTAGGTGGTAACTATGATCAATAACAGCTTCACAAATAATTGACCTTCCTCACATTTACTCATGTTGTGGACTGTTTCATAACAATAGTCGTCTGTTCTTGAAGACCACAAAGATGTTACAGCTGGTCTAGAATAAACCATGCTGTCTGGGGAATTCTGGAGATAGTCTATGCATCTTAAAGTTGCCAAGTTTGAAAAACATTTCTCTGTTCATCCAGACAGGACATACTGACTAGCCTATACATCAAAGGAAATGAGGAAGAAGAAACTGGTATTAGAAAGAGCACTGATCTTAATACATTGAGTTTCCCCGAACCGCTGACCTTGAGGGAAAGTTATTTTGTTCAAAGAAACTTGAACAAACATACTTGAAAGAGGCATTGAAGATAAAGATATGAGTTATAGTTCATCAAAAGATTCATTACTATGACTCAAACAATGTTGTTGTTACTGTTATTATTTAGATTTGTTGTGGTCCCCACTCCAAAAAACTGTATAGCCAAGAATGTCTGTATCATAGCCAGTAGAGCCAGTAGAGTTTGCATACTAGTTCATATTTCAGGGTAACACATGTACCAAAGGAAGGGGATATAATTCAGAGAAGCCGGTGCCAATATAAAACAGTTTTTAAGCTGCTACTGGATTCTTAGTCTATCTTCTTCAATATAATAGCAATAGCACTTAGACCTATATACCGCTTCACAATTCTTTACAGCCTTCTCTAAGCGGTTTACAGAGTCAGCATATCACCCTCAACAATCATTAACAGAGATATACACTTCAGAAAACCAAAGATATATCTTCCTACTTTAGTCTCATAAATAAGAATTACTTTGATTTGGAGGCTTAAGAAACTAAGCAATTATAATTATATGTGATTATGTGGCTAGAGTGGGGATATACCCTGGTAGTGATCCCACCATAGTCTTCCTAATAAATTTACCATAGCTTGATATTATGTGGATGAAACTATTGCCAAGTATTAGATTTTTGTCATGGTTAAGTCATATTTAGTCATTTATTGTCAGAACATTTGTGTTTCTCCATCTTGATTAGATCCACTGCTGTTCACCCTCAGGGCCATAAAGACCTAGTTTAATGATCTTCCATCTTTGCCTTTGTCAAATGCATTAATGTACACCATATCCTAAATGACCTAATCATTCATTGTAGCTGCAGCTCATTAATTTGTTTAAGTACTTGGATTACAAGCAGCTTCTGATGTTTGAAGTGCTAGTTAATGTGTCTTATGCATTAAAGAAGTTTGAGAAGAATTTGCAGTTAAACTCAAAGGGGATCTCGGCAAATGAAACGATACATAGAAATTACATATCTGTTGTAAAAAGAAAAGAAATAAATTGTTCTGCATCCAGTTTTGTGTCCCAATCAAAAACTGTATGTTTTAGATTTCTTTCTTACTGCATTTATTATTCAAACAAAAATCTCATAAGAATAAAGATACAAGAAGCAAAGTAGAAGATAAACGATTGCTAGTTAAAAAAAGAAAATCATAATAAATATAAATGTAAACATAGATCTAGAGAAAAAACACTTTTGATAATACATTCTTCTCTTCCCTTGTATTTATTTTCCCAACCACTAATCATTAGTTACATATTTGTACTGTACTTTAAGTTACACATTGGAGGTTACTGCTAATATATGTTTAAGTCATTTCATTTTTGTTTGCTTTTGATCGATTGATTAACTTTGTGCCTTAAAAACCATATCCCAAATGTTTAAATGTGCCTTGATGTGTAACACACTGTAAATAAGGAAGTCATTCCTGCTTGTATAATGATTACATGATTCAGTTAACAACTGCAGTGGTTAGTTTAACAACTGTAATTGTGACTGTTTCTTCTTCATTGACATTAAGGCAGTGGACAGCTCACAAACAACAGTGAAAACAGTAACACAAGTAAAAAACAACAACAACAACATTAAAACCATCAAAGAACCTCTCAGTTCCCCAAAATGCAAGGCATCCCCTCACATTCAAATTGTACTTGGTTTCGCTAAGATCCAGCCTTTTACTACCTCAAGGTTAATTCATGTAATCACATGAATTCATTCCTCATTTTAAAGACTAACATCATCATATGGGTTTTTATTGGGCAAAATATACCATATTTTTTGGAGTGTAAGACTCACCTTCCCCCCCCCCAAAAGGAGATGAAAATTTAGATGCGTCTTATACACTGAATGTAGCCCCGCCCACCCACTGGCCCCTCCCCTTTGGCCTCTACCTCACAGCAGTTACCTCCTTGCAAGCAAACAGCAAGGAAAAAACAGCTCCTTTCAGCTTCAGCACAGGCTAATTAGCACAAGTTGATTAGATCGGCCTCCCGACTCTCAGCTGATTTGCTCTCAGCTGTTTTGTGCAGGGCTCTGCTGCTTGCTGCAAAGAGGTAAATTGCTGGAGCAGGTTTTTTTTTCCTTGTGCTAATCAAGCTAAACTGAAAACGAAAATGAAAGTAAAGCAGGCTGTTTGCTGCAACAAGGCAAAATTGCTCAGAGGGAGAGGGAAATTTCTTTTTCTTCTTTTCTTCACCAAAAAAGCTAGGTGCGTCTTATACTCCGGTGCGTCTTATACTCCGAATTTCTCCCCCCCATTTGAATTTAGATTTTGGCATGTTGGAGAGTGCACCTTGAGGTTGCAAATCATTTGGAGCTTCTATATAAAGACAAGAGTCTCCATCTGAAGAGCTAAGTCTTCTGTGTAAAAAGATGAGAAAGAGGCAGCTTTAGTGATTTGCTAGTGGGTTCCTAGAGGCATTTGGCTGGTAGAAAAGGTGGAGCAGATGATCTTTGATAGGATTCCAAGAGAGGTCTGTCAACTCCTTGGGAATTCTAATGGCTTTGTGACTTCATCCATCCTGGCTGAACTGTCACCAACTGTCAGTTGTCAGTTATCAGAGTGAAGATGTGCTCCAAGATGTAAGTAGGTCTTCAAAAGGGGAGCTAGAATCTGGGGAACTGTCCCTCTTTTAGTAAACAATGTAACAGAGGGGTTGATTTCACCTCTTCTTAGGAAAAAAGAAGCAGGGGGAAGATGTGCTCCAGAGAACACTCTGATCCTTCTCTTCTTCCTGGGATCACACACTCCCTTTAACCTCCTGCTTGAATTAGCCATATTTTCTTGAGCTTTGAAGAAAAGTTGAAGAATAAATAAGAGTGGCTTGTTTATTCTTCAGAGTGGAAGACAGTGAATCATCCAAAAGGAAAAGAAGATTAAAGTATGCAGGTCAACCCAATGTGGAACCACGCCTTTTTCTCTTTGGTATCTTGGTTAGGGAATCTCAGTGTCAGTTATTTGGAATCATTCAATGACTTAGTCCTTGCTTTACTCTTGTCCCTTTCTATTCTAAGGATTTTCTCAATGGCTTTTTTTTTCTATTGGAGGGGGAAGGGAGGTGTGTGTGTGTGGGGGGGGGGGGGAGAAGACTGGCTGTACAAGATCTCTATGAGTTGGTGCTCACCAAGTTCTTCAGAGGGAGCAACACAATTAGTGTAGGAAACCAGTCACTATTTGCAACAAAGGAGAAAAATATAATTGATATTGGGCTCCAAAAGCATTGTGGTGAGAAAACTCTTTACCCTGGGATGGGGGAAATGAGAGAAGAAACGTTGGGAAGGAATGTCTCCAGGACTGGGTTCTTTCACCTAGATTTATACAGAGGGAACTTCTCTCTTTGCCCAGGTATTCTCTTTGGTCCAAAGACAGAGCAGAGGCCAAATCTTTTCTGAATACCTTCCTCATTTGACCACACTGCCTTCCCTGGAAGCCTTTTAGGGAATCTCTCAATTCTTTGCCAGATATCTTAAATTCACATTGGTAAATTTAGACTGCAGTTTGCCTATAAGGTTCTGAAAAACATAAGTAGGCCAAAGAGTGCTGTGGAGAAAATGATTTGTGATGTTAAGCAATTATCTTAACGCTGTGATAGAAGAACAAGGATTCTTCACCCAAGCAGAAACAATGGCACAAGCTCATCCAAGAGACATGGAGGTAGGGACACCTACAGACATTGTGCTTCCAAAAGACATGTTAATAGTGGGAAGAGGACTGTATCACTGCATGAAGCTTGTTAAAGCAGCAAGCTTAGTGGAACTTCCACATTTCTACATCCAAAGAATTCATCCTTCTTTCTAACAAGATGTAAAATAAACTATTTTTGTGTTTTTAAGGGGCCAAAGGCATTGGCCTGGCACTGGTGGCATGCAGAAATGCTGGACTGGGTGATCATTGTTAGCACATCAAAATACTTATAGATAAGAGGCCTGGAGTCTCCTTGGAAACACTAGGGCCTTTGTGTCCTCATCTATCCATCTCTGGACTTAACTCTCAGTTACTCTCTGTACTCAGTAAGTGAAAAATTCCACTTCAAGATGTAAGTTGGGTTTGTCAAAGGCTGCTGGACTCTGGGGAACCCTCCCCATTTTGTAAGACAACTTCTCAGTGATTCTAATATTCTAGGGGTGAAAATTTGAAAAATCTGAGTCAATTTTCAATGAAGCATTGGAAAACATTGATGTTGGCCTCAAAGTAAACGGTGTTCAGATCAACAATTTGAGATATGCTGATGATACAGTTCTGCTTGCCAGTAAGCATGAAGACCTTCAGCTTTTCATCAACAGTCTAGAAATATCTGAAAAATATGGTTTAAAGCTTAACACCTCAAAAACCAAGATCATGGTCATCAGCAAACAACCCATTAATTTACTACTGATAAATTCGGAAGGAATTCCACTAGAAAAGGTTGGAAGGATCACGTACCTCAGTTTTAATTTACATGAAAGTTGGGACATGATCAGTGAAGTAAAGACAAGGATAGAGAAAGCTCGAACAGCATTCTTCAAAATGAAAAAGGTCTTCTGTAGTCACGACATAAGCCTAAAATTGAAAATCAGGCTTGTCAGATGTTACATGTTTTCTATCCTGCTCTACGGAATAAGGAGTTGGTCTCTGACAGAAAACCACTTGAGGAAAGTAGAAGCATTTGAAATGTGATTTACAGATGACTGTTACATATAAACTGTGTTAACAAATTCGCAAATGAGGAGGTGATAAGCCGCCTGGGAAAGCAAAGGGAAATAATCAAATCCATTAAAAAGCAAAAGTTAGAATATTTTGGACATGTGATGCAACACCCAGAAAAATTTGGCATCCTTTACTGAATCCTCCAGGGAAAGATTGAAGGCAAACAAGGTCCAGGCAGAAGAAGAACATCATGGCTTCAAAACCTAAGGGACTGGTTTGGACAAAACTCTGCAGCACTTTTTCATGCAGCTGTTGACAAAAATAGGATCGCCAACATGATTGCCAACATCCGATGACGGATATGGCACAAGAAGAAGAAGAAGGGGTGAAAATACCCATTTACTCTCTCTTAAGAATGGGAAATGGGACAAATGTACTCCATAGCACTTCTCTCTTTCATTCCTTATTGGTGTTAAAAGACAACGTTGATTTCCTTCTTTTCTGTTCTAGGAAATTTTGTAAGAGTTTTCCCTGCTTTTGGAAGAAAGGAAGAAAGCCTGGGACAAACAACAATCCAGGAGGTGGTCTCCAAAGTCCTTCAGAAGGAAGACCATGCAAACTGAAGGACGCTACCAAGATTCCTAGGTGAGCCTGAGAGGCGGAACTTCACAGGTGGAACTCCATGCTCACCTAGCAGTTCAAAAACATGCAAATGCAAGTAGATAAATAGGCACCACTTTGATGGGAAGCAAAGCATTCTGTACTTTTTGGCATATAGTCATGATGGCCACATGACCTTGCAAATTGTGTTCAGACAACACTGGCTCTCTCGGCCAAGAAATGGAGATGAGTGCCATGCCCTAGAGTTGGACATAACTGACAGGGGCACCTTTACCTTTAAGAGTGGGAAACAAGAGACAAATGTGCTCCAGAGCTCTTCCCTCTTTCATTTTTTATTGGTGTTAAAAGACAGGGTTGATTATTTTTTCCAATTGATCAGGAACACATAGGAACCTATGAGGAAAAGCTTCAATCTGATAAAATCATGTGGTTGTGAACACATCAGACCACGCAAAATCAACCAACTAATCAGTTCAATCCAGAAGTATTATTTTTCTACTTTGAGTGATGTCCACACATATATCTTGTTATAGGATTTAATTTGCTAGATTGAAACAAAGTGATTCTGGACAATAGACATTAGCTTATTCCTTTCTTCAGATTCCTTCTTCTCTGTTCTAAGTTATTTTTTACCTGTTTTCCCTGTTTTCAGAGAAAAACAAGAAGGCCTGGGACAAACAGCGATCCAGAAGGTGGTCTTCAAAGTTCTCCAGAAGGAAGACTATGCAAACTGAAGAACACCACCAAAACTCCTAAGACAGACAGATTTGCCTTAGATATTCAACTCGAAAAAGTGAAGCAGTATGATGAATAGACACTTTGGGTTGGAATGGGTCATTGAGATGGAAAGGGAAGGAGCTCCTTCAGAAGTTGGCTTCTCCATGTAGGCATTTAGGGGAGCCACTTTTGCATCCTTCTAGATCCAAAGTAGCACAAAGGGACAGGGCAGAAACCAAATTGTTCCTGACACTCTAAGCTCCCCTTCTCCTGAAGTTCCCGAGTCCACCACTCCACATTGACTGTCCACAAGTTCTACTTCCATGGGAATCTTCTGGAAAAGTTCAAGATTATTCAATGGCATCTATCAATATATTTGTAAATGGGGAGGGAAAATATAGAAAATGGTATTTGTCCAAGGCCTCTGTGAGAATTCTTTCATGGCCAGGGGATTGATCCAGTGCTATGGACCACAAATACTTTTTAAAGATGGAATCAAGTCTCAAAGGCAAGGATACTGCAAAGGCAGGCCTGGTTTTGGTGGGTTTTCTTCAGTGGGAAGAGACCTAAATACTTGCAAAGGCTCACAGCCATGTCTCTCCTTTTCCAGATTATCCCAGAAAAGACAGCTCAGATACTTCTTCATAAAAACAGAGCCCCAGCAAGCATGTAAGGCACAGTGTGAGGCTGCCTGCATCAGATCCAAACTGTGGACCAGCTAAAAGCTTTGGTAAGAAGTCCACGAGAGGAATACTGAAGCAGTCCAAAAAGTAGACCTTCCTTGGGCATAGAGGTTGCCATAGCTGAGTTTGGGTCCCATGTCTGAATCCCAGTCCCTTTTGCCCAAACTCAATGTGTTGCAAAACATTCCACAGAATGGAGAGTCTCAGAAGCTGATGTTCCACAGCCTCCCTGACTTAAAACCCTATTCTTTTCCATTGCAGCAAGACCACTACATCATTCAGGCCTGCCTTCCATTGCTGCTGTGTTTCAGCTGAAGCAGAGTGGAGAAATGAATGTCCCAGTGCCCTGGAATAGCAATAGCAATAGCACTTAGACTTATATACCGCTTCAGTGCTCTACAGCCCTCTCTAAGCGGTTTACAGAGTCGGCATATTGCCGACCTCATTTTACCCACCTTGCAAGGATGGAAGGCTGAGTCAACCTTGAGCCTAGTGAGATTCAATCTACCAAACTGCTGGCAGCCAGTGATCAGCAGAAGTAGCCTGCAGTACTGCATTCTAACCACTGCGCCACCGTGGCTCATAAGAATAAGAACCTCATGCTGAGGAAGTGAGAGACAAGCGATAATTGGAGTCAACCAGGGGTGAAATGCTCCCGGTTCAGACCGGATCGTCCAATCCGGTAGCAATGGAGGCGGGTGGTTCAGAGAACTGGTAGCAAAAACCAGCCCTGCCCCCCCCCCATTCCCAGCTGAGCCGCGCGATCATCAGAGGCTTTTTTTCTTTTAAATGCCTCTGACGATCCAAGCTCTGACGATCCCAGCTGAGTTGCCTGATTGGCAGAAGGTTTTTAAAAAACCCTCTGACGATTAGGCATCTCAGCTGGGATCGTCAGAGCCTTTTGAAAGCAATTTTTTACAACCTCTTCACCAAAGAGGTTGTAGAAAAAAATGGTTTTAAAAGTAAAAAAAAAAAAATTGGCCATGCCCACCCAGTCACATTAAACTCCCCACCACCACCAAGCCACACCCATAAAACCAATAGTAACAAATTTTAGCTCTCACCACTGGGGTCAACCAAAGGAGGATGGAAAGAAAGTAGCAGTAGAGAGAGAGAGAAGAAAATCTATCCTTGGATATTCAGAAGAATTAGCAGAAGTTCTACTAGTCTGTTAGGGAAACAGAATGATGCTTTCAAAAACAAGCCAATGCAAAGAGTTCTTAATTTTCCTTTGGATGGAAGGATAAGATGTAGCATAATACTGTAGCAGGTCAAAAGGGGTTGTGACAAAGAGGAAGGGCTGGAAAAACCTGCTTGACCTTGAATTCTCTGCTTCTCTCTACTCTTGTTTCCTGCCAGGCTCCGTTGGAGGACAACCAGTTTAGCTGCTTCACTGTGAAACTAGCTGCACTGCTTACATTATATGAGATCAAGTCAATCTTGTTTCTTTTGTAGTGAGTAGGGAAAATCTGTTTGCAATATTTAAGAGGGTAAGAAGGGAGAAAATAGAAAACAAAAGAAAAAAAAGTTAAAGGCACAGCTTCATCTGGTATATCAGTTGGGCCCCCTCCTAGGTCAAGAGGCCTTTCAGATATCACTCATGCCATTGTCAATTTGCAGCTTGACTACTGCAACAAACTCCACATAGGGTTGCTCTTGAACCTAAGCCAGAAGCTTCAGTTAGGCTCATTGCCATTTTGGACACTTTCTTCTGAGGTAGCCAAATCAAACAAAAGGATAGAACAGAGGACAGAAGAGAGGGTAGCTGTCGTGCCTTGTAGTGCTTGACCCAGCTGGCCACTGATATCTTTTCCTTGTGCTCCTACAACAAGGTCCCATCAGCCATGGACCCACCTGTGGAAGTCAAGTCTGTGGCTTCCTGTGGATTGTGTTCATGGAAGAAAAAAGGTGAGGATGTTTCCTAGGTACCATCCTCGGCAAGATTTCCAGCATTTCCTTTGGTGTTGGCATGGGTAGAAAGGCATTTCAGAAAACTGAACATCATCATCTCTGTGTTTCTTTTCAGTTGCTGGAGCAAGCCTTTGGCCTCGTGCTCAGAGGCCTTCTTCGGCAGTCTCCCACCTCAAAGCAACTAATTTTTATTTTGAAGGTAAGGGCATAGAAGTCCTGGGAGGAGCCTGAAGGAAGACTTGGCTATTGTAAACATTCAGAGAATCAAGAGTCAAAGCTCCTGTTAAATGACCCACTCTGAACAATACGTGTAGGATTATTATTGAGGAGAGGGATCAAGTATTGTCACAATGCTGGCTTGTCACAAGAGCAGTTTTCCCTAACACAGGGATCTCTTCACGAAGATGCTTACTTAACTGTAATGTTCCAAGGCCAGAATTGCAGATGAGAAAAAAGTGCTTACAGTGACCTTAAATTCTTTGATAGAAATGCCATCCCAAGCTTTCCTCTTTCCAAAGGAATTGGGATTTAGGAAGTGTGGGGCAATGTTAAAGGGAGGAGATGGCTCCAGAGGTCTAGAGGAGAATTTACTATAAATGACATATACACGTCCTTTGGCAATGAGATTTTTGATTCAAGGAAACGAGCAAATTTTGTCAATTCCACAGAGCTTTGAGCCACATGGCTGGAGATATTTCTCCTCAGTCTTGAACCAGATCCTCTACTGTGGAAATCATCAGCCTAAAATCAATGTACACAGCAAACCTAAAATAGCATGGATTGTAAGCTTTAGGTGCCCCCTGCTCTTGGGACCACATCCTGATATAACCTCTCTCTTGGGACAAAAGGGCAGGGAGATTTTTTCCTTTCATTCCACTTGATGGTGGACTAAAGAATCCCTGGATTGGACATCTTGCTGGTAATATCTATGTTGATAGTCCAAGGGGAAAAGGGGAATTACTCTCCCAGAAACCTTGGCAACAGTGCAACGGACTTCTTTCTATCACCTTCGGTTTATTGAAGTCCATCAGGCATTTCCAAGATGCCTGAGAAGATCTGAGATGCTGGAAAAATATATGGTTTCATTAATGAAGGTAATTTCATTTAGAGCATCAAGGGAGAGATGAGGGTAAAAGGAAAGAAGGCAAATCTCACTCTTTGTATCTCAAATGTTTACCCAATAGATTAAAACTTCAACATGTCTATGTCATTCAGTTGTACTTACTGGTTTAATTGGAGGGTTCTCTCTCATTTGCCAACTTCTCCCTTTTCTTTTTCTCATTTTTTTCCTATGCTTGATGTTCTAGAAGTAGAGGAGCTGACCTCCGCCACTACCCCCCCCCCCGCCACCCCCATGTCTCTCATATTGAACAAGCTAAGCTGGGGAAATCTAAAGCAACATAGAGAGTAGGGAGCTGGATTATCAGTTTGCCCATTCATTCAAGGTGATTGTTGGTTTTTTTTACTGGCTGTGACCAATATGAGGCCTTTGAGGGAATGACAAGCTCCTCCCCGTAGCATCCATCTTGTGAAGGACTCAGGATGTGCATTTACGATTTTAAATTCCTGTCAGATATAAGAAAACACAGATACCCCCACACTGTTTGTTGTGTGCCTCTGGAAAAACAGGTCAACTGCATGTGGTTGAAAGCCCCTGTGAGCCAACATTCTATACCTTCAGTGGTCCATCAGATGGATGTTCTTTGAAAGTGCAAACCCAGAATATAGGGGAAACAGATTCCTTGGTTCCTAGTTTTCTTTCTTCAGAAAAAGGATTGTGAATTGTGTTTTTGTTCTTCTTAACTAAGGTCCATTCATAAACATAGAAGGAAACCATTCAAAGTTATTTCCCATTTTGGGGAAACAAATTACTGCCTGATATTCTTTGTTTCACAAGTTCTTTTGACTTGGCTGGATGCCACCTACGTTCCCTCTAAGGAGTGTGTTTGCGTGCATATGTGTGTATGTACATGCACGCTAATCATGAAACTCATCCATATGGTAAGAAGTTGACCACGAAAAACTAAGGTTAAATAATAATAATTCCTCTCTCTGTCACAGGGAAAGGCCCTTAGTTTCTTCCATCTACAACTTTCAACTATTACAAATAATGGCTGCATCAGTTCTGTTGTACACTTCTGACCTTATAATAAACCCTGCTGTTGTGGCCCATCAGTGGCCTGTGCAGCTAGTAGCTGATTCAGACAACGAGGAGGCTGGTGTGGTACTGCGCCAGCAGCTGTGCAGCTGGCACTCGAGTCAGACAATGAGGAGGCTGGAGAAGATGTGGTGCCAGAGGCGGGGATTCAGCCAGGGCCTTCAGAACCTTCAGAAGCTCCTTTAAGTGAAGAGGATGAAAAGGAGGAGCCTCTTCTCGATGCACGGGCGCGCAGAGCTGCCAAAAGGCAGGAGTGACTCCTCAGGAGGAGGTCTCCTCGAGAGTAAGGCTTAGGGGTAATTGGCCACTCCCTTAGCCTATTTAAGGAAGGACGACAACTGAGGCAATTTGCAGTGAACAACTTCGTTCACTCTCCTTCGCGTCTTGATCTTAGTTCTCTGCAAATTGCTTCTGGGCTTTCTGCCAACCTTAGTAAGATTACGATTATTTATTCTTTGGATTCTTGTAGGCTGTTAAGAAAGTTAATTAACAGCCTTTGTTGGAAAAAGACTGATTTAATTTAGTAAACTAAGGTTTGTACAGACTTTGTGTGTGCTGTGTTCTTTGGGGTCCGTAGCTGGGGCAGAACACCTGCCATTTGTGCTTTTTGATCATTGTGCTGTCCTCAGTCACTTGAAGAATGGACCTCTCTGCTACTGAACTATTTATTTTTCAAAGATGGCACTGAGACCAGATGTGTTGTGGAACAGGTTCCAACGGTGGTCACTTTTAGTACGTTTAGTACATTGCAGCAGGTAGGTGGTCTAGAGAAATGGACTAAGAATTGGTAGTTTCTGCAAATGTGGAGTGTTGTTCTATTGAGCCTGGTTGATAATGCTTTTTGCCATACAATTTGTCTCTCTTGTTAGGCTGTGTAGCAGCTTCAGATAGAATTGCTCATGGTACCTGAAACTCACCTCCTTGCTAGGACTGTTGCTGGCTGGACTGTTGCTGGCGGGACCGTTGTCTCTCTAAGATTGGCATTTGTATGATTGGATTGCTGAGAGCATGGTGCAGCTATGCTGCATAGATCAGCTGTTGCATGCTGAACAGCGTTCAGCGATGGAGGAATGGAAAATCAAGTTGCAGCTTCGTGGGCACCTAAAAAATGAACAAAAGTGTGATCACTAGAAGCCAGAATGGGCTTGTTAAAAGCAGATCATACCAGATCAACCTTATTTATGTCTTTGATAAAGTTTCTAAATTAGTGGATGATGAAAATCCTGTGGATATAGTTTATGTAGACTTCAATAAGACATTTGACAAAGTAGACCAGAGCCTACTTCTTGGTAAGATAGAACAATGTAGAATAGACAATTTCAACATGATATCAATTTACAATTGGTTGACCAACTACACTCAGAGCATAGTCCTTAAAGGAACGACATCTATATTGGGGGAAGCATTCAGTGAGTTACCTGAAGGTTCTGTTTTGGGCCCAGTGCTCTTCAACATGACCTGAATGAGGGGATAGAAGGAGAATTTACCAAATTTGCAGACACCACCAAACTGGGCAGAATTATCAACACCTTGGAAGATATTCAGAAGAATATTTTGACAGACGTGAGCATTGGGCCTTAGCCAACAAGATGCAGTTCAGTGGAGAGAAAAGCAAGGTGCTTCACTTAGGTAGGAAAAAGCAAATAGAGAGTTATAATATAGGTGGTACCTGTCTCAACTGGAATAATTGGTCCAATTCTGATCACCATGATACAAAAAAGATGCTAAGGCCCTTGAGAGAGTGCAGAAAAGAGCAACAAAAATTGTGCAGAGGTCTTCAGGCTAAACTGTATGAAGAATGGTTGGGGGAACTAGATACATATAACCTAATGTAAAGAAAGATTAGGGGTGATATGATACTTGAGGTGCAGTCACATGGAGGAGCGGGTTAACTTATTCTCAAAGCACCTGACAGCAGAGCAAGAAGCAATGGGTAGAACTTGTTAAAGAGAGATCCAATCTGGAATTAAGGAAATATTTCTCGATATTAAGAACAATTAATCAATTTAATAGCTTATCTTCCAGAGTTGTGGGTGCTCCATCAATGGAGACTTTCAAGAAAAGGTTGGATCAACCATATGTCCAGGATGCAGTAAGGTCCCCTGTCTTGGGTAGGATATTGGATTAGAAGACCTCCAAGGTTGCTTCAAGCCCTATGTCTCTATGATTCTATCTAACCCAAGGTTGAACTGGGAAGTTCTTGATGCTCTCTGAGCTTGGTGGGTTTCTTGCAGATACGTCATTACCCAACTAGGTGGCCTCACTGGTGTGAGAAAATTCTGACAGAAATACCATAGTAAAGATTGGTAATGTAGGGTAATGAAATGTCTCCAAAAGAACAACCAAGCACCAATGACTCCACAAAATCCTTATAGTTGAATAAAATATGTTGTACAAATACCCTTCGAATTGTATCTTGGAGTAAATTTGATTTTTTTTTTTTGTTTATTTTATTTATCTCATCTTTATTATTCCATTGTGTTTTTCATTCACTTTATCACTTAATGTTTAATTTGTTCTGTCTCTATTTGTTCTGTCTCTATTGGTGAAATCCAAAATTTTTCCCTACCAGATCTGTGGCCGTGGCTTGGTGGGAGTGGCAGGGGAAGGATACTGCAAAATCTCCATTGCCATCCCACTCTGGGGCCAGCCAGAGGTGATATTTGCCAGTTCTCCGAACTACTCAACGTTTTCGCTACCAATTCTTCAAAACCTGTTAGAACCTGCTGGATTTCATCCCTGCTATGTACTTACTAGTTGTCTGAAAAATATAAGTAGTCTCAAGGAAGAAGAACCTTGAGAAAGGTGATAGAATTTAAAATACTAATGTCTATGGAGTAATAGAAAACCAGGACCTTATATTAGATATATGTAAATGGTTACAGAAATGTTTACATTTCAGACATTAAAAATATACAGTATGAGTTTTTTATCCATCACGAAAGACAAATAAGGATTCAAATTTGTATGTAAGTTAAGGTTTCTTTTAATGGAATAATTGGAGTTTGGGATAGTGGTGTTCATTACTCCTGACTGTCCATTAAATCAGAGGATATATCATAAATTACATTATTTGTGTCAATTTTGATTATTTGCATTTTAAAATCATGTTACATACATATGCAAATGTCATATATATATATATATATATACACATACATACACACACATACATACATACATACATACATACATACACACATACATACACTGTTACATTGAGGTCCACTAAATCAAAATTTTACCACAGAAGCATCTGCAGGGGACTAAAGGAATAATAATTCTTGCACTGCATGAACAAAATCTTGCCTCTTTTATATATGCATTGATACCACATGTAAAAACTTCCCCCTTTAGAATCCTTGAAACATAGGATGCTATTTTAAGAGGTGAAACCAGTGATGGGTTCTACTTACCTTTACTGGTTTGCAACGGGGTCATGCGCACGCTCTTCTGTGCATGCACTGAAGCATTTTCATGACATCAGGGTCAATAGGCAGCGCCTCCCGCCAGTTTTACTACTGGTTCTATAGAACCAGGGGCAAACCGGGGGCAATCCATGAAACATGTGACACTCTCAAAAGGTTCTTATGTTTATACATTTTCACTCAATGTCTGTTTAATATGGCAAATAGAAAAGTATTCTGAACATGTTGGAAAACAATTGATCTTCCTTACCACAATGCTTAGAATACAGTAGGAACACTTGCTAAATTTTAAAAGTATATTCCCTTAAGTTACATTTTGTACAATAGAAATGGGCTGGAACAGTGGTGGGTTGTCCCCGGTTCGGACTGGTTTGCAAGAACCGGTAGTAAAACCAGTGGGAGGCTCCGCCCATCACCCCGGATGTTGTCATCGGCGATCTGCGCAAGCAGAAGCACGTGCGATCATGTTGCAAACCGGTAATAAGGGTAAGTAGAACACATCCCTGGTCTGGAATGGATATCAATGCTTGACTCCCTCTCTTAAAAATAAGAAAAACGGATAATCTACTGCACATCAATATGTCTACAATATATTTCCTCTAAGTAAGATACTCCTACTGGAATCAACAGTAACAAACTAGATGCTTTGCTAATAAGCATCTTACAATTTTGTTAACAGATGCAACTATGACAACTGAAACTTTAATAGTGGGACTGGAGAAGATTATTAGTAATAATGAAAGAAGAGACAGTAGTTAAATAAATATATAACATTAGAGTCAGACAACAAGAGATTACTTCATCACTTCACAACTTAACTGTAAACATTTTGAATTAAAAAGAAATCTTCTGTTGGCAGACCCATCAAATCTTTTTGAAATTATTGTCTATTTTAATGGAGTGAGCAGGGAAAAAACATATGGAAAGATTCCATCTATCACTGAATCTTGGCTTTTTTAGATTTTTTAAAACCAAATTGGCAAATGGCTTTTATAATTTTACGTTGGGCATCAGTTATACTTTTTAAATGTATACATAGAAATCTGAGTTTATGCCCTGTTTTTATATTGTGATGTCACTTTCCAAATTTTGCCCTGAGTAAAGAATTGTATTAGCCTTTTTGCAAAATGTCATCTTTGTTCATTTCGCTGTAGCTGAGTTAGATTTTTGTTTATTATTTTCCTTGACTTCTTGGAACTAATTTATCACATTTGGAACATAGGCTTAATGCAATTATCTCACCCTTTATTTTTAAACAAATCTCCTCCAAAAGATACATGATTTTTTTTTTTAAAAAAAAGAGGATGGTCTTTTGTTTTTAGAAACAGAATCATTTGAAAGGTAAGAGATGTTATTTAACTGTTAAATATATTAGAAACAAGAATCCTATTGAGAATTAAATTATTGCCTTTCGGTAAAAAAAAAAAAAAAACATGGCTTTAAGCAAAATTATATTTTTTTTAAAAATAGGACCAGTTAGCTGCAATCAAATTTAATGTCTATTTTAGAGCACCTAATGAAGGATTACAAAAATTACAGAATAACAGCATTGGAAAAGATCTTGGAAGTCTTCTAGTTTATCTTCTTGCTTAAGCAAGAGATTGTATACTATTCTGGATAAATAGATAATCTTTTCTTTAAAACCTCCAATAATGGAACAGCTACAATTTCTGGAGGCAAGTCACTTCACTGATTAATTGAATGTCACTAACTGAACATTTTTCCTTAATTGTAGGTTGTTAAGCTTCCATCCATCCATCCATTCACGATCTATGTCTCATTTTATTTTAAAAATAAACAATTGCTTCTTCTTTTATCAAGGAATTGTACTGAATTGGAACCTGAAGTTGAAATATCCTTATTGCAAGCCTGGAGAGCAAAATGGTGGGTAATTGGATTTTAAATGGGAATAAAGAAAAACTTTGGGAAAAGCGGCATATCCTTCTGTTAGAAGCTGGCCATGCCTCCCCCTAATACTACTCTTAATTGGTTCCAACACATCACATTGAAACCATCATGGGTTACATTGGTGTGAGAGTGATTAGTACTGTATAAAGTAACCCAGAGAGCTTCCAAGACTGAAGGTGGATTTGAACCAAGACTAAAGGTGGATTCGAATCCATGCAAGAGTTCCATAGGTTTTCAAATTTCTCTGACCATGGAACCTGCTAAGACTCTTGGTCAAGAGTCATACAAAACTGCGTGCACTTGAGTTTTCTTAAACCTAATACTGAATTTTATAAATAAATAGATAGATAGATAGATAGATAGATAGATAGATAGATAGATAGATAGATAGATAGATAGACTCAGTGGCTCAGTAGCTAAGATGCTGAGCTTGTCAATCGAAAGGGCAGCAGTTCAGCGGTTCGAATCCCTAGTGCCGCGTAATGGGGTGAGCTCCCGTTACTTGTCCCAGCTTCTGCCAACCTAGCAGTTTGAAAGCACGTTAAAAAAAAAGCAAGTAGAAAAAATAGGGATTACTTTTGGTGGGAAGGTAACAGTGTTCCGTGTGCCTTTGGCATTTAGTCATGCCGGTCACATGACCATGGAGATGTCTTTGGACAGCGCTGGCTCTTCGGCTTTGAAACAGAGATGAGCACTGCCTCCTAGAGCCGGGAATGACTAGCACATATGTGCAAGGGGAACCTTTACCTTTATCTTTAATGCTAAATATTTTTCTTTTGTCCTTAGTTTCTCATAGAACCTCTTTAAATTATTTTGGAGTCACACAGAATATATTTTGAAAAAACCTCTATAAGTGCATTGCATTTTCCACTGCATCAAAAATGAGTTGTGGCAATGTAATACATTCTGAAATATACAATGAGGAGAGTCCACTTGCCTGTCTTACCTCATAATTTTGGAAATGTAGGATTTCCTTCATGGTGTGTCTTTAATAGTTCAATAAATGCCTTTAGTAAAGTAACTAAAAGGATGCTTCCTTCCTTAATTGGAAGATTTGAGGGAATTTCAAAATATGTGTCTCTCTGTATGTGGGTAAATATGTATATATGTAAATGTGTATATATCCTGATTATTTAGAAAACTTAGCACAGCCCAGTGAAGATTCCTAATACTACATATAATGTATTCAAAAGGAGTGCAACTACTTCTTTCATCTCTAATTCAGTTATGCTGTTGAACATAAACATACCGTATTTTTGGAGTATAAGATGCACCGGAGTATAAGACTCACCTACCTTTTAGGGTTGGTTTTTTTTTTATTTTTTAGACAAGCACACATACAAACATACAATGTATTTTCTTTGAACAGAGTATTTGGCTGGTTCACAAATTTAAACAGTGTTTAGTCATTTCAATTAAATTTACAATTTCTATATTTCCTTTTTGCCATATTTATTCCTCATCTATTTTTTTAAAAAAACCAATATTACCCTTCATTCTAATCTCTAATCTTAATCAAATTCAATTTTTCCCTGTTCTATATTATACCCCTTCCCATTGTCATCTATTTTTATATCCATCCTCACATTGGTTAATTATTTAATTTTACAATTGTTTAATACAAATTCAACATTTTTATATAAATAAATTAGTTATAACTATCTTTTTTGTATATTAATCAATATGAACATGAATATTCCAATTATTTCCATGCAATCCAATTTCTTACAAATCAATTAATTATATTTACCCATAATAATAAACCAAATAATTTTCCCCATATATTCTCCAAACCATAACTTAACCATTTCTGCTTTCAAAACAATATACAATTAATAGCATCTCAATTATTACAATTCCCTAGTTAAACAGACCTTTTTTCCTTTTGTGTTTTAAAATCTTGAACTCTCCTATTTGCCCTAAATTTCCCATTGTTTTCACCTACCTTTTTTGTTGAGCAAAAAGAAAAAAAAATCTCTCTCCCTGCCTCATTTTGTCAGAGCCTGCTTTACTTTCAGTTTCGTTTCAGCTAGGGAAAAAAAAACTTCTCCAGCACTCTTTGCAGCAAGCAAAGAGCTTGCAAAACAAGAGCTTGCAAAAGAGCCTGCACAAAGCAGCTGAGAGCAAATCAGCTGAGAGTCGGGAGGCCGATCTAATCAACTTGTGCTAACTAGCCTATACTGAAGCTGAATGGGGATGTTTTTTCTTGCTGTTTGCTTGCAAGGAGGTAACTGCTGGGAGGCAGAGGCCAAAGGGCGGGGGCCAGTGGGTGGGCAGGGCTACATTCGGTGTATAAGACGCCCCTAAATTTTCACTCCCTTTTGGGGGGTAAAAAGGTGCGTCTTATACTCCGAAAAATACAGTATATGAGAGAATAGTTTGCCTGGTTTTTTTTACTAACTTTGGAGCAGTGGTGGGTTGCCCCCGGTTTGTATCGGTTCTATAGAACAGGTAGTAAAACCGGCAGGAGGCTCCGCCCACTGACCCCAATGTCATCAAAATGCTTCTGCGCATGCATGCAGCCCCGCTGCAAACCGGTAGTAAAGGTAAGTAGAACCCACTCCTGCTTTGGAGCATACTATTTCTGTAAATGCCAAGAAAGATGTACATTTAAAAGTTAAAACACATAAGCTGTTTGTATTTGACTAACTATTGAGAAGGAAAACAAAAATGTTTGTCTTATATTACCAGTTATATAGAAAAGCTGAAAGTGAATCATGGCATCGACTTGAACAATAATCCTATTTTATCTACAACAAACACTCAATTTAGCATGATTTTACTCTTCATTCTCAAATTTAGCAAACCGCTCAAAGCGGAATGCTAAGAAAATACTAACTGCATAGTTGAAAATCATATAAAAGGCAGATATTTACACAGATAGGTAAACCTGATGAATTATTGCCTTAAACTTTATGGATTGTTTTTTTTTTTTTTAAAGATTTAACAGAAGTTGTGTAATTTGTCCTTACTTGTAATTCTTTTAATCTTACTTGGTCCCAGTAATATTCCTATGCGTTGTTTCAGTTTGCTTGGTTCTTACTGATGTTAGCACTGAATTTTTGAAAAAGGAATTGCACACGTAGCATCATAGCCTGATTAATGTGTAGAGTTGGCTGGAAGAAAACAAAAATCTAAGCCATGAGAGATTTTGATAACTTCACATTATTGGTCGACCCAGTGATGCTGAACAATAATAATGAAGCGATGACAAATGCTTGAATATATTTTGAGCAATATCCAAATAAATATGTTTAATATTAATAATTAATATTAATTATTACTAATTTAGTTTTACATTCTAGATTTCCAGATTCTGCAATCTGCTTTTTAAATGACCCTTTTTCTTGCACACAAAACATTCACGTTTTTTTTTTTGCTTCGTGTAATTCTTTTTATTCCTATTTTTCATTTTTAAAACAGATTCTGTGATAGAAGCGCTGTCACTATGAATGCTTTCTGTTTTATGCTTATATTCATCTAAAAGCTTTCCCTTAACATATTCCTATGTGAGCTCGTCATCTGGACATGCATCAAGCACTCTGACAAGCATTTCATAATTTTCTGGTAAATAGCAATGCTGCAACTTGAAAATCTTTTATTTCTTCTCCTGTGCCTCTCAGGTGTTCAACCATTTCCAAGGCGTGCCTTATGTAATCCTGCATATCCTGGCCTATCCTGGCTAATCAAATACAGTTAATTGATTAAATTATCTCTTTCATGCAACTTTTGTAATCCTTCCCACATTTCTTTAGCAATTTCACATTTACATAGATGTATGATTCAGGGGTGGGTTCCAAATCCCATCGCTACTGGTTCACTTGCTCACGTGTGGCACTTCTGCGCATGCACAGAAGTGTCCAGGTGGGTGGGCGTAGCCTCCCGCCATCACCACCGGTTTGCCTGATCCAGTGCGAACCGGTATCAACCCACCACTGGTATGATTTGATCATCTTCTGCGCTAAGAGAGATTGTGCTCTGAGCTTTCTGATTTCTATCTATCTACTTATCTGAAGGGTGTTTCTGGCCTAGCTTCATTTATACATTTCCACTACCTTCTCTTATTAGCAGTACTTTTCATCTTGAATTCCCAAGTCTGGTAGTTCCGGTAGTTTGTCAGATTTGCAAATAGAATCTTTCTTTCAGCTTTGTTACTGGCCATTTTCTTTTATTCTGTTGCTGTGCCTTGCACTTACTTGCTGTAGCTGGCTAGGACTGGTTTGATCTGTTCTGTGCTGAACTTTGCATTTCTCCTTTAATTTGGGTTTATATTGGGTTTATCTTTGGTTGATCCTGAGCCCATAACCTGTTAGAAATTATGTTTTATTATATAGAAATTGGTAACAGAGGAGTATTATATAGCCATACAGATGGGTAGGTTGCTGCTTAATGATGTTTTTTTTTTACTGTTCACAAGAAACTCTGCCCAGAACATAAAAGAACCATAGATTATAACCATAGATGCATACTAAACACTGCCATCTAATGGCTGAATAATTCTGTAGTTGTTACAATACAACATACATTCCAACACAAAGAAGCCCTGCATATTGTGTGGGTCAAAAGGAGGGTTGAGAAGAATAGAATAGAATAGAATAGAATAGAATAGAATAGAATAGAATAGAATAGAATAGAATAGAATAGAATTCTTCATTGGCCAAGTGTGATTGTGTGAAGTGTGAAGATACCGTGTTTCCCTGAAAATAAGACCCTGTCTTATATTTTTTTGAACTCTGAAATAAGCACTTGGCCTTATTGCCATGCGCTCAATAGCCCGATTGAGCGTATTATCAGGGGATGTCTTATTTTTGGGGAAAACAGGGTACCTGTAGACCAGTGGTGGGTTGCTCCCGGTTCTGTCCGGTTCTATAAACTGGTAATAAAATTGGTGGGAGGCCCCGCCCACCTGCCACGACATCATCATGGGAGATCTGCGCGTGTGCAGAAGTATGCATGCACATTAGCGAAGCGAGCATGTACATACACTCCCATTGCAAACCAGTAGTAAAGGAAAGTAGAATCCACCCCTGCTGTAGACCCTTCATATAGTGGACATAAACTGTTTCAACTCCACCCGCAGGATGCAGCTATAGGGCATTGCATGCCAAAACCACTAGACACAAGGACAGTTTTTTTCCCCTTGTGCCATCACCCTGCTGAACATCTAATTTTCACAGTGCTGTCTGTGTATTTATTCATGTAGTATGGCTGTAGTATTATTATTAATCCTTAATCTTACTGGTATTATGATGATGAAGATTATCATTATTCTGTTGTGTTGCATGTAGATTGAGAGCTTCTGCACTGGAGACAAATTCCTTGGGTGTCTAATTTCACTTGGCCAAATAAAGTGTTCAATTCAAATATAAATGCATCAATACAAACTGACCAGAATGCCTGTGGGTTTGTTTTCTTAATTCTCAATTTTAGTGCCATCTATGCAGTGATGGGATTCAAGTAATTTAACAACCGGTTCTCTGCCCTAATGATTTCTTTCAACAACCAGTTTGCCAAATTGCTCAGAAAGATAACAAATGGTTCTCCTGAAGTGGTGAGAACTGGCTGAATCCCACCACTGCATCTATGGCTATATTTAAGAATGCACATTATTCAGGAAAGATTTTCTTAATATGTTTAATTCAGTTGATCAGAAAGTTTGGAAAAGTGTGATTTAATGTGTCCTCGAAAGACAAGTTTACAGTTATTTAAACAAAAGCTACTCTAGATTGGAATACTAATTCTATTGTACTGAAAACACTTTACCTTCATCAGAATTTGGTCTATCAAAAATGTTTCTGCTTTCAATGAGAAGATAAATTGCACAATATCAGGCAATTTTTGTCATTTGTAACTGGCATGTTGAGGAGGTAAAATTAGTCATTTCATTGATTGCAATCTATTTAAACAATAGAATTTAAAGTATTTTTTTTCTCTTTTCCTTGAAACTATTTTCATTTCATTCAACCTATTCTATTCTATTCTATTCTATTCTATTCTATTCTATTCTATTCTATTCTATTCTATTCTATTCTATTCTATTCTATTCTATTCTATTGGCTCAATTAGTTCTCCAGTTAAAATATTCAATTTCACAACTGATTTGGCTTTGATGCTTCTGTTATTATTACAATATTACATAGTTTTTATACATTTCAGTTTATTACTTTATATAGTTTATTGTAGTTAATTGAACAATGAGAGGTGTAGTGGTTATGGCATCAGGCTAGAAACCAGGAGATTATGAGTTCTAGTTCCATCATAGGCACATAGCCAACTGAGTGACTTTGGACCAGTCACTTTCTCTCAGCCATAGGAAGAAGGCATTAGCAAACCACTTCTGAAAAATCTTGCCAAGAAAACCATAGGGACTAGTTCAGGTAATCACCAGGAGACAACACAAAAACACAGAATTGCACACACGGAAGCACTCACTCACACACACGCACACACACACACAGACTAAGATAGTGGCTTCAGGGAAGCAGATCATCTGCTGAACAACTTTAGAATAGAATAGAATAGAATAGAATAGAATAGAATAGAATAGAATAGAATGGAATGGAATGGAATGGAATGGAATGGAATGGAATGGAATGGAATGGAATGGAATGGAAGGGAAGGGAAGGGAAGGGAAGGGAAGGGAAGGGAAGGGAGTGGAGCGGAGCGGAGCAGAGCAGAGCAGAGCAGAGCAGAATAGAATTTTAGCTGGCTGATTGAGGACCTTCAACGAGACCACCTGCTGCAACCGATAACCTCCCACCAACCAATACGCTCTCACAGAGTAGGCCTACTATAGTACCATCATTAAAACAATGTTGTCTAGTAGTTCCAAGGGAGAGAGCCTTCTCTGTGGGGGCACCTAAGGTTTGGAACAAAATAACACCTGGAATACGAATAATCCCAGATCTTCGCACTTTCCGACATGCCCTGAAGACCTTTCTATTTCAACAAGCAGGGCTAGCATAAACATCTAAATTCTATGCCAAGGTCTTAGTAGATACACCAAGTTGACTCAATTTATTATTTACTGTTTATAATATATATATATATATATATATATATATATATATATATATATATATATATGTATGTATGTATGTATGTATGTATGTATGTATGTATGTATGTATGTATTATATGTATATGAAATCTTAATCTGTTCACCGCCCTGAGTCCTTTGGGAGAAGGGCGGTATAGAAATTCAATAAATAAATAAATAAAGATTAATTCTAAGTTTATTTTAGTTTTTTTAGCTAATGTAACTTTTAAATCATTTTTTAAACATTAATGTAAAATTAAATAGAAAACTGAAACTGCATTGCATCCCAGTGCTGTGATATCTTAAATTATGATGCTCTTTCTATTTTCAGCCAGCAAATGGTTATTTGGATGTGCATTGTCGCTATTGTCCTGTTCACTAAGGGAAGATTTTGACCTAACAGATGATGTAAGCAGCAAGCAGAAATTTAATGCATGAGTATATTTGCCAAATGTCTTTGTATTAGGAGAGCTATGGCTAAATTCCTTGATTAAAGCAACTGTAGACCAATCATGATTCAGAAAAGAGTAGCTAAAACAATTAATGGAAGTTTTATCTCAAAATTAATCTCATTTTGTCCCATTTTTAAATATGAAATTGACTCTGTATCCCAGTGTTTCCCAAACTTGGCTATTTTAAGGTGCATGGACTTCAACTCCCAGAATTCCCCAGACAGTATGGCTGGTTGAGGAATGCTGGGAGTTGAAGTTCATACATCTTCAAAGGGTCAAGTTTGGGAAACACTGCTGTATCCTAATGTGATCATATTCTGCATATCCTTGCATTGACAGTACAATTAGTACTGGTTTGGGACCAGCAATTCAGTCACAAAACATAGCAGTCACAAAGTTACATACCCATTTAATAACCCATGGTGGGTTTTTTTTTTTTTTAGTTTTTCCATAGTACATTTGTTTATAGTTGTCTACTCTTTTAATTAATACAGTTCTTTTTTTAATTTTCAAAAAACCTTTATTAAAATTTAAAATATTAAAATACTAATACAAATACATCTGTAACAAAAATATGTCCATGATAGTTGTACAATTCAACATCTTTCCAACAGTACACAAATCTTAACTCTATTCATATATTCTCAGATATTCCTTCTTGATCAAATATATGTAAACACAATTTATGTCTTATGTTGATCTATATATTTCCTATTTTTATTTTCTATCCATTGATACCAGTTTTCCCAGGTTGAGTAATATTCCGAGTCTTCCTTGTTATTTAATTCTACAGTAAATTTGTCCATTTTCTGCACACTCAAAAATTTTCCGGATTATTACACAATCTGTCGGTGTAATGGACATTTTCCAGGCTTGTGCGAGTACTTAATTAATACATTCTAACCTTAGGAATTAATGATTTTATTAAAGTGTTTTATGGGGTATTTGTTTGTTTATTCTGGTACTAGACTCTTGCTTATATAAATTTAATTCTGCTTCACTCTTTGTGAAAATCATCTTCCATAATGAATTTTAGTGCAACTGTTCTTGTAATTTTTCACAAGTGCCTAATAGTTTAACCCTCAAGCTACCTTTGACTTAATGGTAGTATCTAGTGCAGCTAAAACTATTTAGATATTAAACAATTAATGACTGCTCACCTAATAATCATCATGTGAAGATTTTTTTAAAAACGTTTTTATTAATTTTTTTTAAAAAAGCAGAAAGCTTTAACACTTTTTCCTTTTCAACAGTTTCACATCAGTAAAGAATTTCTTACTTAAACATTTTTTCTCCCTTATTCTAATGTATCTTTTCTACATATACTTCTAATATTAATATTAATATTCTATTGCTTATGCAGACGGATCTTGTTAATGTGTTCTATTGTTTTCGCAGACTGATCTTATTAATGTGTTTAATTTCTGAAGTAAGCATGAGAGGTTTTTTTTTTTTATTTGATTTATATGCCGCCCTTCTCCGGAGACTCAGGGCGGCTTACAATACGTTAAGCAATAGCCTTCATACTTTTGTATATTTATACAAAGTCAGCTTATTGCCCCCACAAACTGGGTCCTCAATTTACCCACCTTAGAAAGGATGGAAGGCTGAGTTGACCTTGAGCCTGGCTAGGATTGAACTCACAGTAATTGCAGGCAGCTGGATGTTAACTACTGCCTTAATAGGAGGCATTAGCCTCCTACGCCACTCAGGCTCCTTGCCTGAGTGGCCATATAAATGATACTGCAAGATTACTATCAACCGTATCATCTTCAATGTTGTTTTAAAGAAACAAAAGAAACAAAAGTAGGGCTAGAGAAATGCCTTCTCAATAAACTTTTTAAACTACCTTCTGCGGAACAAAATGTGCCAGCACAGATGGACAAATGTTTAAGGAAACAATGATGGAGGAACATGTCAGCAGAGTCATTCATCATTCGAAATAAATCTGCTCTTCTTTTCTTAAGTGTATCTCCTATTCAATCTGTATTTTAGAGGACTTCCAAGGAATAAGCAAGTGCTGGTTTTGACCTGCAAAGTTCTATTTATGTGAAATGCTAGCTAATGTATGAGTACGATTCCCACTGTTTTAAAAACACTCCTTGGCAGCCAACATTTATCTGCTAGACGCTAGATATTTACAATCAAGAAAGCAGCAGCCACACTTTATGTTTGATTACACCAAAAAGGACTTGGCAGAAAAATATATAAAAAAAGTATAAATTAATATTTATGACACTGTTTCCTTTATAGAAAACCCAATTTCTAGCAATTCTCTATGCATTAAAGCACAGCATTAACATTCGGACTCTTATGCTGTATATTAATACAGCCATTATGGATGGACAATTTTAGGTGGACAATTTACTTTTTTAAAAAAAATGTAGGCACAAGTTTTGAGTGTCCTAAAAAGCAGGATGAGTCCTGGAGGCCAGTATAAGACCTGGAAAGCAAAGGCAATTTTTAAAATGAAAAGTAACAAATGGTCTTCTGACTGTAAGGCTAAAACATTCAATGCAGCATAAGCTTTGATAGAGAGCCATTTTTGGTATAGGGGTTAAGGCACCAGGGCAGACACTAGGACACAATGAGTTCTCTTTCCACCTTACGCAGGAAGCCAGTTGGACCTTGGGCCAGTCTCTCTCAGCTTTAGAAAAGAGGCAGTGGCAAACCACTTCTGAAATCTTGCCAAGAAGACTGCAGGGATTAAGTCAGGCAGTCGCCAGACCAGGGGTAAAATGCTCCCAGTTTGGACCAGATTGCCCAATCCGGTAGCAATGGCAGTGGGTGATTCAGAAAACTGGTAGCAAAAATCCCTGCCACCCCCCACCCCCATGCCCAGCTGAGCTGTGCGATCATCAGAGGCTTTTTTTTAAATTTTATTTTTAAAAGCATTTTTTCTACAACCTCTTCGGCCCCCCAAAAAAAATGTTTTTAAAAGAAAAAAAAAACAGCCTCTGATGATTGCGCGGCTCAGCTGGGATCGTCAGAGCCTTTTAAAAGCATTTTAAAGGGAAACTCTAGGGAGGCATTCAGGGTGAGGTACCATCAGTGATTCCTGGACACTTATCCAGATCCATGAAAGGAAAACCAGTAGGTATTCAAACAAACTTCCAAAGTGAGGATTGTCAAACAATAGGTAATAAAAGTCAATAATATAAGAATTATGCAAAAAAAAAAGAGGGTGGGGAAGCAACAGTGGGAGAAGAAAAGGTTGCCAAACACCTAGCAAATCAACCAATGGTGGGTTTCAACTGGTGTTACCACTGGTTCTCTTTGCGCACACGTGTTGTGTGCAATCGCTTTGCGCAAGCATGTTAGGTTTCTGTCTAGCTGAGGTGCAGCAATCCACTATGCTACACCTATCAGCTGGGCTAAAAAACAAGAAATAAAGCAGGGGTGGGCGGGAGGGCCCAGCTCCCAGTCAAAGAGAATCGGTTTGGTGACGCCACATCATCACCATTACCGGTTCGGCTGAACCAGGCCAAACTGGAGCAACCTACCACTGACATCAAACCCATGTCTGTTGGAATGATGGGAAATAATCTCACATATACATTGTTGAACTATTAAGGAATGTCGCTTAAAACTCTATGGGTTCTTAAAGAATGTTATCCTTAAGGAGACACAGACCACAGGTATGAACAAAAAACTTTGCCAAAATAAGCAGAAATAATGCTTAGCGGTTATGAAATCTTCTACCCAAAGAAGCTTTAACGAAGAAGAAAACATGGGCATATAGGCAGTGGTGGGATTCAGCTGGTTCAGCCCGGTTCAGGCAAACCGGTTGTTAAATTGCTGGCTGGCCCCACCTTGCCTCTTCCAGGAGTCTCCACGCGCCCTATTTTGTCTCCTAGGTAAGTGCAGGGAGGCCTACTAGGCTCAAAATGGGGCACGGTGGGTCAGTGCATCCCCCTGTGGTCTGATTTTTTTCTCCCTGGGGGGTGCAGGAGGCCAAGTGCTGCCTGTCACACCCCTTGACCATGCCCAACATGCCCACACCCACCCACCCAGCTGGCCATTAGGGCAGAGAACACTTGGTTAAATTATTTGAATCCCACCACTGCATATAGGTACAATAGGATGTGAAACAATAGATGGATAACCCTTGTTTAATATAAATAGGTGTCAACTTTCATCCTGTGTTTTTCCATAAATATCATGTTAATGAAATTCTATGAATCTGTTCCATTTTGTGCCTTCCAGCTGCAAAGGCTTGGGAAACATTCTGAAATACACCATGCAGAACCGCACTGTAATCCTTACTTCTAAAAAGTCACCCATCCTGTTTTTAAAGGGAAGGTATTAGATAGCTAACCTATAAAATGTCTGTCATTGTGACTATCTACAGGGATTCTGGGCAAACGTCAACTATGATGTAAATTATATACCTTTAATATTCACTTAGAGCATTTTGTTTATAGGGAAAATAAAAAGTAGAAATGCCTGGATTGGTGGCAATGATAATCTTGCTGTGAGGCTCCATCTCATTACACAACAAAAACATTTCTTTTAAAAGGTACTTCTCAAACATGAATAAATTACCCCAAATAAGGTAAAAGTGGGTTTGTTTTTTTTTTGGTAAAGACATACAAACCTATTACACAATCAGAACAGGGAAATTTAAATAATGACTTTTTGAGAAACAGTTTTGTGTAATAAAGAAAAAGTTTGGGAACACCGCTTTAAAGACTTTGGAAACAATATAATAGGCCTCCATCACATTATCCCTCTGTATATGGAAGCTCAGTTGGAGCTTAATGTGTTCACGCTGCATGGCTGAGATTTTCAATGTGTTGAGAAAGAATCTGTATTTGGCTTCTTGGATCACGCATTTGTGATCGGCTGCCATTTTATTAAAAGCAAACATCTTCCTGAAAAAGTTTTAAAAACTGCCAGTCTGTGGTTTTTGCACCACATTCCTTTAAAAAGCTCTTTGCATCTTGGTACAGTCCCTTATGTTTTTTGATTACTGTCCAAGAGGTGACAATAGAGTTTAGTGTAATTTGAGGGGGAATATGAATGTCTTGCAAAATCTTTCTGTTGTCTCAGCAGTCGTTGCAGATAATGCTTTTAGCAATGATTGCTCAAAAAGTGTGTTCTGTCTTACAAATTTGCTGCGTGGAGGGGAGGAAGAGGAGATTTCATAATTCACTATTTTTAAAAAAGGTGGAATTGTTATTGGTTGGTTTCACAGTCATCAATACGTTTAGACCAGGGGTGGGTTCTACTTACCTTTACTACCGGTTTGCAAAGGGGCCTGTTTCCAGCCTCCAGAGGGCCTCCAGAGCCAAGGAAGGCCGAAAAACACCCATCCACCATGGTGCAGGCTGGCGACTAGGCCACACCCACCCAGCAACGGGGCAGCGAACCCGTTGCTAAAGGATCTGAAGCCCACCCCTGCCCCAAGATACCCCATACTCTGCTTCCCACCTTACTTCCCACAGCTGCTTGGGCCTCCTCTCTTCTCCACCCACCCTGATCACTGATCGCTCACTTCCCTTTCCAAGCTCTCCAGAGCTCAAGAGATTGGAAGGAGAAGGCTGCTCCGTTGCAGAGCCATGTGGCAGTTTTCAGAAGCAACCATCTTTTCCTGAGATTCCAGCAAGGCATTAGCATTGGAGGGGGTAGGAGATGGGGGAACCGACAGCTTTTTTTTTTTTCTTTGGTAAGCTGAAACCCTTGAGTTATGAATGAATTGGCAGGCTCTATTACCTTCATAACCCAATGATTACCTGTATTAAAGATATCATTGCAGGATATAATCTGTAATAGGTAACAGGTTTGCAATTGACTGATGGGAATTTTGTCAATGCCAATGGTGTTCAAGTGGTGTTTTGGAATTACACCCAAGGCTCCTATTATAATTCTTACTGTTCTTGCTTTCTTTTTGCCACAGTAGTTTTACTTCTATTTGCAGGTTTTTATATTTTATAACTTACTCCAGTTCTATTCTGCTGTCTCTAAGTATTGCAGTGTCCATTATCCAGACTTTTGCCTCCCTTACTGACAATTGTTAAGTTTGAAATGTTGTGTGGCAGGTGCTTGTCTGTTGAATTCTAAAATCCCAGAGTATTTTAGTTTATTCATTTTCTATTACTTAGTCTATTTTGTAGTCTCACCAGTTCTTGCTTGCAGAAAAGTGGTATTTCTTGCAGATATCCCAATGCATAATTGTTGCTACTTTGTTATGTTGTTATTGTTAAATGCACAAAAATGTGAAATCACAGCTGCCGGTTCTTTAACTAGTATTGGCCTTCAGATACATCATATCCTTCACAAGAACCTAGGATGTTGTAATATATGGGCATAGTATATGTGTGGATCAGTGGTGGGTTTCAAATACTTTTACTACCGGTTCTGTGGGTGTGGCTTGGTGGGCGTGGTGTGGCTTGGTAGGCGTGGCTTGGTGGGCATGGCAGGGGAAGGATACTGTAAAATCTCCATTCCCACCCTACTTCAGGGAAAGGTTACTGCAAAATCCCCATTTCCTCCCGATCAGCTGGGACTTGGGAGGCAGAGAATTGATAGGGGCGGGGCCAGTCAGAATTTTTACTACCGGTTCTCCGAACTATTCAAAATTTCCACTACTGGTTCTCCAGAACTAGTCAGAAGCTGTTGAAACCCACCTCTGGTGTGGATTGAAGCAGCGTGTTCTGTTGTAGTTGGCAGATTGAAATTTTGTCAATTTACAGATTTTCTGAGTGATGTTCAAGATTCATCGGTATGGCACCACTGGAACTATCATGGCCACTTTATCAAATTCCATTTTCAGAACTGATTGCCTTTAATATTTTGGTAAAATCACCTCTAGTCTGATTGAAATAGCTGAATTTGCTTAAGTTGGACAATTTGTGCTCCATAGCATTCAATTTTCCATGCTTTTGTGGTTATTTGCTGCTTTATGATTCCCAAAACATATTCAGTTTTTCTGGTGCTAAGCCAATATTTTTTATTAGGTTTGTCTTGATCCTTACATTCTTCTAGTTTTGCTATTTCGTGTTTTTTTTTTTTTAAATGAAAGTGTCTGGTCTTAATTTCTTTTATCTTGGTCTCCAGTCTAATCTTCTACTTTGGGATTGAATAAGATTTTATTTTTGGTTTTCCAATTTCATTATTGTTCTTTAACCACTCCCGGCAAGCTGATTGGTCTATTCAATAGATTTTATTCTAATCTTTGCAAACAACTTATTCACACCCTTCATTATCAGTGCCATGTCTTTTTCAGGCACTACTTTCTGCAGGTAAATCTGCATATGCCATAATGTTCTCTTTTAATTCCTCGTCAGGATTCATAGATTGCTTCAGTGCTGGCCTGTATTGATTCTGTTGTTATTCCTTGCTTTAAGATGTCATTTCTGTAGTTCATACGAGTTTTTTTTTTTCTTTTATATGGCAATTGTTTCTTCTACTGCTCTATTATTGTTCCTGGGTGTTCCATTTTCACAATTTTTCTGAACCTCTTCTGATTCCGCATCCCTGAATATTTTATTTCTGGTAAGGAATCTCTTTTATCCGGGCTCAAATATCATTGATTCATATTTGAATCTGGATAAATTCCTTACTAATGTTCAAATACTTGCTTTAAATACTTTTTTTGTTTGTTTGTTTCAATTTATAATAGCAGGCCATAATGGTGTAGTTTATCACACTATAGTTTTGTCTTGTCTGTGACTGCGTGGAGACAATAACTTGGTCCTTAACACCAATAAGACCAAGGAGCTTATAGTGGACTATAGAAGGAATAGATCAGAAATCCAGCCCTTGCTTAGCAATGAAGACTGAGTGGAGCAAGTGGGCAGTTTTAAGTTTCTGGGTGTTATCATAAAAGAGGATCTGACCTGGGGCGCTCACATTGCAGCACTGGTCAAAAGGTCCCAGCAGAGATTATACTACCTGAGACTTCTCAGGAAACAATAACTGAATGAAAAACTGCTGGTGATCTTCTACCACTGCACCATAGAGAGTATTTTAACTTACTGCACCTGTGTATGGTTTGTCAATTGCACAGTGGCAGATAGGACAGCACTCCAGAGGATCAACATCATTGCCCAGAAGATCATTGGTTGTCCTCTCCCCTCTTTGGACAAGCTTTATAGCTTCCACTGCCTTAAGAAAATTCAAAACATTCTTAAAAATCCAGCTCAACCCGGGCACCCTTTTTTTGAATTATTATCATCTGGCTGATGGTACAGGATAATAAAAACAAGGACAAATAGGACTTCCAGCAGTGACACCAGCATGTTTGGAACTAGAGAATGGGGCTCCGTGCTTGAAGTTCTAAGATTCCCTTCTAGGAAGCGCTATTGATCTTGGAGAGATCAATAGAACAAGGAGGAACCTCCAAGGACCTCGGGAGGAAAGGCAACCATCCCGAAGGTTCAGGAGAAACTTCCTAATTCCAGAGGGGAAAAAAACAGCCACCCCGGCTGGCCCGAAGCGCTGAAGCGCACAGCAGGGAGATGGAGTTTAAACCAAAGAATCGCAACTGTATCCAGTTTAAATTGAAAGCCAATTAAGAAGAAAGTGAGTGAGTAAAGCACAGCGATAAAATGTACCAGAGAGCGGATTGCAGAGAATTTGAGACCCCAAGAAGGTGGAGAGCGGTGACGAAAGACGACAAGGGTGGAAGAAGACTGGCAGGCAGTGACTGCGCGAAAAAGAGAGAGACTACTTGGAATGAGATACTTTAAAAGAACTTGCAAGCTGCAGAGTAAGACCGGACTTTAGTTTTGAACTGAATAGAGAAGAAAGGAGTCTGGAATTGAACAAAGAACTATAGTGTGACAGGTGAAAGTATCCAGAAAGAAAACAACAGTGAGAGTGAAAGCGAGAGTGGCGGCGCCATTGAAGCAACAAGAGTAAACGAAAGTGATTCAATAAAACAGCAAGCAGAAAAGCAGTGATTTAGGACAATAACAAAGAAACTAAGATGTTTAACTAGCAGAATATTATAGGCTTTTGGTGATTTGGGAAGCCTGAAAGACTGAGAGACATTAAAGACTATACAATATAAGAATCTTGCCACAAGAACTTTTACACGTAAGAGTGGAAAAGAATTGTATATCAACTGCAAAATAACTTTATATTTATATCTGATTAATTTTTCTAATAAGTGTAAATTCTGATCAACTATTTTGTAATAGTGGGATTCTGAATAATTGATATCTAATAGGCTGAAAAACAGCTTCTATCCCAGGGCAGTAACTATATTGAATTCTACTGAATAGTGCAATATTAATGCAATATTGGTTTTCAATTCAATTGTATAGAATATGAAGATGTGTTTGTGTTTTATTTTTGTAATTATAATGTACACTGAAGATGGCATTTAATTTCATTGTACGAGATGCAATGACAATAAGCTAAACTAAACTAAACTAAACTAAACTGTTCTTCTTCCAGTAATCCTACAGGGCTAGGACATAGATCCTGAGTTTCATTGATAACCTCTTAGAGATGTCCACGAACTGTAACATCTGATGAGGTCCTGGGTGATGACTAACCCAGTATAGGATTCATTTTCTGTTTTATACTATATTAAATGGATTAACGGATATGCTGATATATGCTAAGAGTTGCTTGGCATAGGTGATCTTTCTGGCGAAATATATTACCATCAGCATAGCTTCCAGCCTCATCAGAGCATTACAAGCCTTTCCTCCACAACAGTATTAGTATTAT
This sequence comes from Masticophis lateralis, assembly GCA_030761175.1. Classification (NCBI taxonomy): domain Eukaryota; kingdom Metazoa; phylum Chordata; class Lepidosauria; order Squamata; family Colubridae; genus Masticophis; species Masticophis lateralis. Next base: position 77,668,543 of record JAUDYJ010000006.1, on the reverse strand, counting down.
GTCATGAATATATAATACAGATACATTATATATCTTTAACTTTAGTTTTTAAGATCTATCACTTGTTGCCAAAACATTCTCTTGTTGAAGACTGGTTAACAACAGCTGCTTCTGATAATAATCCTTTCTTGCCAATTATTGCTATTAGGTCTTAGTGAGCTTTAGTACATTTTTAAAGATAGAAGTGTCAAAAATATAATTTGACGGACAGCAGCATAACAGCTGACACATGATAGATTTCAAACTAAATTAGATCTGACCATTGGTACAGAGCTGAAGGGTGCATCTTTGTATAGCCCAATTTTTGTTGCTATTGTTCATTTGGTCATTGTTATTAATGTTTTGTTCTTTATAATTGCATTTGATGACCTAGTTTTTACCAAAGCATAATATGCATGTGAATATAGAGTGTGTATATATATATATACACACAGAGAGAAATATACATATACACATACTAATAAATGTCCAAGCTATGAAGCTTTTCTATCTAGTGTCCACACTATCCCATTATGAGTTTGAAGACGTTTCTGAAATTCAATGGAATTTGAGCAATGTTTGCTAAATTAAAGGTAGGTTTTCTAAATTTAAATTAATTTTAAATTAATTCAGCATCCAGGTTTAACAGATTAATCAGTTAATTCATTAATAAAGTAAAGAATTATAGAAACCAGAATAGTCAATGTGTAACTTAATGGTACCAAGGAAAAATCAAACCAAATTTTGAAAATGTCTTTGAACTGTCAGGTCAATCTAGTTCAGATCTACCCAAACTTTTGCTTCACAAAACAAAATTGTTTAAAACAGGTTATCAAAATACAGTGATTTAAATGGATTTACTGCATAATTATACAAGTGGATGAAAGCAAAACAACAACAACAACAACAAAAAACCCCAACAACAAACATAACCTTAATATGATTAAATATGTTCATGGGCAAAGCAGAAATAATAATTTCCTATAAAGATGTTGAAATTTGCTCCAGTGTGCTGAAAACCAGGGCTCTCTAGTTGTAACCCTCTGCATCAGAAAACCATTTTTCAACAGAGAGACAGACAAACATTACCCAGGCTGATTCAATTCATATTATTCATCGACATGGCATTTTCATTTTGCTAGGAGCATTTTCATTGTACTGGTTCCTCTTCTGAAGCAGTTATGACCACTAGATGGTACCATCTAGCCATGACATTTGTCCAGTTTTTGCTGTTGTCAGGGTAATGAAGCATATTCTTTCTCCTTATGCGTAGTTTTCTACCAGATGCATCACAATGATTGTAGGGTATCCTGAGATATCACATCTTAACTTAAAAGTGAAGGTAGCAAATGGTATTCATCCATCTTTAGCATCTTAATTATTCTTTGCACAACCTAAGACCATTGCTTCTTCCATCTTGGCAATACTTAAGTACTTGTATGGGCAGCATAGATGATTGAAGTTTGACCATATTTTTATAGGTGAACTTAAGAACTTCTTGGACTTGTTTCTTTCTCTGGATAACTTGTTCTATCATGGACAGGAAAAATAGGAGTACCACACCATCACCACCCCATGAAAAATCCTGCTAGATTCAAACTAAATAAATACACATAGTCTGCATGTCATATGATCACTTATCATCTTTCCAGTTGATAAAAGAACAAAAGCTTCATTTGTCAATCCTTTGGTTTTTCTAAACTGGGGTTATAGCCATTCCTTTTGTTATTCTTTTATGTCAATTACACAGAGAACATTTGACATTAAACACATTAAAATTATAATAAATTACCAAATAAATCTTCATCACTGGATGTTTTAAAGAAAACAAAAGGAGGAACAAAGAAAAGAAGGAGCCTGAGTAGCGTAGGGGGCTAATGCCTCCTACTAAAGGCAGCAATTAACATCCAGCTGCCTGTAATTCTGTGAGTTCAATCCTAGCCAGGCTCAAGGTCGACTCAGCCTCCCATCCTTTCTAAGGTGGGTAAATTGAGGACCCAGTTTGTGGGGTCAATAAGCTGACTTTGTATAAATATATACAAAAGTATGAAGGCTATTGCTTAATGCATTGTAAGCCACCCTGAGTCTCCGGAGAAGGGCGGCATATAAATCAAATTAAAAAAAAAAAAAAAAGGACTGGCCAGCCACCTATCTGAAATGGTACAGGATCTCCTGCTTAAACAGGTTGGACTAGAAGACCTCTTAGATCCTTTCCAGCTCTATTCTGATGGATTCATAAAAATGCATAATTTCATGGAAACCTTATTTTAATTTCCTTCATATAGTTTTGGCACTGTGATGAAATAAAGAAAATCGTATTTCCATGACTTGGTTCCTTCAGACTATTCACTTTCTCCTATGGGAAACCACTATGAAAAATCTTTTCAGGCAGGCTTCTGTTTTAGAAATAAGAAGAGGGCTTCTATTGGGTAGCTTTCCTTCTCTTTTATATTTATTTATCACTTTATTATTTTTTAAAAGTTAAAAATAAAAAAACTAACACTGAACAGAGAGAATAGAATAAAAAACGCAGAGAAGAAATAAAAGAAAAGAAAAAAATATAAAGAAAAACAAAAATATAGACAAAAAGAATGACTTCCAACTTCTTTTTACAGCAGATGCAGATAAACAGGTATAGCTTTTGCTCTACAATTACAACATAACATCCATTTCGTTTACTAATATAAATATAAGTACAATATAAATATAATATAAATATAAGTACAATATAAATAGTCATCAAATCCATATGTTATGATTACAATTTTTTTGTTCCTACAAGAAGTCCAAAATGGGCTTCCATTTGGTATTAAATTTGGCCAATGTTTTTTCTCTAATTAGAGCCATCAGTTTTGCTATCCCATTTAACAATCACTGTTACATTGTAGGTATAGCTAAATCCTTCCAACATTGGCATACAGAAATCTTACTGCTGTTATCATATAAAGCATGCAATTTTTCCACAATTTTGTCTATTTATTGTCGAAAGTGTCTCTGGTCTAAATTGTATATTACAAGTTTTTTGTAGCTTTTTATCTCAACTATATTAGTTTCAGACATGCTCCAGGAAAAAATATTTATGCATTTCCTTATATTTAAGATGTTTATGCATTTCCTTGTATTTAAGGGTTAATCCACATAATACTTAAAAGCTTAAAACATTGAAACATTCTTTTATTGTTGGTGTTGTTGTAACTCATCATGAAATGCCCTCCTATTAGTAGACTATTGGCCTCATTACTAGGAAGACTTTATTATTGTTGTTGTTATTATTATTATCGTTATTATCATTATCATTATTATTATTTAATCTGTAGTGAGATTCCCAGCCTTTGAGGCTGGTTAATAGCTCAGCAGCTTGAGTCCTATCCAAGGACCTAGGAACTGTTAAGGTATCGTCGGAGGATGTAAGCTGTTCCGAGTAAGGTGGTTTTTTTGTAGAATCAAAATGTTCAAGTCCGGTAAATTTAGAATTTCTAAATAGCGGGTGTTAGGATATGATTTGGGCCTAACAGTTGTCCAGGCAATATATGTATTCTGTGACTTTAAGTTTTAATGCTGCATCATGCTGTAATGCTGAGTCATGCTATAATTACTTGTAATTTAACAATGTATTTAAGCACGGTACTGTAAGGGGTTCAGTAGAATGATAAGCTGCCATTGCGTGCATGTGTGGGTGGATCTGCTACCATCCGGGGTTTGTGAACCAACTACTGTTTGTTTGGTAAGAGTTTGTTTGGAGTTAACCGGTAAAGACTTGGACTGTTTAGAAGACTACGAGATTGTTTATTTCCCATTATAAAGAAAACTTTTGATAACACCAGTTTGTATGTATCTCTATCTCAGTGCTCTCAGCAACGTTTCTCTGTGCACTTCACTCTGCTAGTTGTTACACAACAACAATATCCTTAACAGCGGGGTAGCCCTTTGGGTATTTCTCCAAGGGCTCCAATTACAATTGGAACAACACATGATTTCTTTTTCCATAGTCGCTCAACTTCAGTTTGCAAGTCCCGGTACTTTGTGATTTTTTCTTGCTGCTTATCTTCAATCCGTGCATCACCAGGTATTGCAATGTCAATGAACCATATTATTATTATTATTATTATTATTATTATTATTATTATTATTATTTTACCATAATATAGTATTACTTATTATAATATTATAATAACATAATATAATACACTTTTCTTGGTTCCTTCAGACCAAGGAAACAATTCTTGCCATGTTCAAGATAGAAATTTCGCCTCTAATATTTATTCCCTCTATCTTCCTTGTTAATAGCTAAAATTTGGTATTTGGCAGGGGTTTTATTTCTGGTCTGATGACTGCAATAAATATTCATTTATTTTGCTATCTTGGCCAATAACCATTGATACAGAAGATTTTTTTAGCAACGCAGATGCAGTACCATGATTTATCTTCATTTTACACATTGAAACAAACTTTTGACAATCTCATCCTCTTCACAAGCCAATTAATTAAAGGCACAATTATATTATTAAGGTTGGTTTGGTCAGAAATAATCCTCTTTATGTTCTAGCTATCCTATTGCACACTTGAAGAAACATCCCGTGAATTGCAGAAAATTATCAAAAATGCCTCCAAGTCCAGGATACTAATGACTTTATATTGCATATGTGATATAGACGGTATTGAAGACTGAATATGTTCTTTTTTTCTTATAACCCTGCAACAAGTAAGCTAATTCTAGGTCCTGTTTAAAAGGAGCTTCATAGCTATAGCTAATATTTTGTAATAAAGCAGTTTTCAAAATAGGCACTTTCTATGCTAGACTTGCAATGAGTAAGAAACCAACGCTTGGATTTATTCTTGTGCCACACAATCCTTTTTGTAGGATCCAGGTTTCAGAGCCTGGAATTATTACAGAAATGAAAGAAAATTAGAATACCAAGATGCATATAATACAGAATGTAAAGAGTTATCACTGACAAACCTCAATGAGGACAGAATAAAGATGTATATTACATTGTATTACAGCAGAGTGTCTGATGCAAATATGTAAGTCACATAAGGCATTAGTATGATTATATTATTATGCATATTATTATTATATTATTTGTGCACACCATAACAAAATGCTACCTTGTTCTTGGTGCAACAAAGATATCTCTCTGAGGATGAAAAGAAATGAGGTTTCTAGAAATGATAGATGACCCTTAGTCTTTATCAGAATGCCATATTGGATGCTTTTCTGGTTGTAGGTTGACTATACCAGGGGTCAGCAACCTGTGGCTCTGGAGCCGCATGTGGCTCTTTCATCCCTCTGCTGCAGTTCCCTGTTGCCGGTCGGCTCCACAATTGATAGGGCTTTCAGTTAGGACAGGTAGAGGAAAAAGGACACTGCGCTAGGAAGAGACTCTTTGGTGTGGGAAGTGGACTTCCGGTCAGCAGGGGAAAAAGGACGCCACACTAGGAGGAGTCTCTATGGTGGGGGAACTGGACTTCCGTCCGGCTCCAGAATTGAATGGGGGCTGCCGGTTAGGACCTTTGTGGCTCTTTGAGTGTTTAAGGTTGCTGACCCCTGGACTATACCAATAGAAAATCCTATGAACCCATAACTCCATAGGAGCCCATAGGACTGTTGATCGTAAATAATCTCTTTTATTTTACTATCAAACCTGTGAAATAGATTTTAAACTATTTGAAATATTATTTAAAAAATCTGCATGATAAAAGGGTATACCCTGTTATATAAACCGTTATATATGTATGCATTTGTTATATACACTGTTATATATACTGTATGTACTTCCATTCAGACTGGAGGTCTATCTATATGGAGCAAAGTGTGTATCTTTACAAAGATCTAATTTTTGGCTCTAGACAGTCCACATTTCCCAAAACAAGAGAATGAATCCCTCACTCAACTTCTGATGCCGTAACAAAAACAGCCTTGGTCTGTATCTCTGGGTCACGAAAATTCTTCTGGGACCTTTTTGATTCATTTTACTCTGGATGACAGATCTGAATCCGTCTTGCAAAGCAAATTGACAGAGCTATGATGTATTGTGGCCTGTGTGAATGCTTTCTTACTTTAGAGTTCAATAAAACCTTAGCAGAATACAAGCGGTAAATATGTTAATGTGGGATTTCAATATTCTACTTTATAGAGACCCAAATAGCCATCTTTATAAAAAAAACAATTGCGCCAATCCCCTGCAGTTGTTTTGTCTATAATTCAGGTTGGTAAATGTCTTTTCTCTGGGTTGATAATACCATTGGATCTTTAGCTCTCTAGGTCTGACTTAGGTGCCAGCCATTTATACTCCACTTCAGTTCCTCTGGAAATGTCCCTAATACCATTTCAGCATCTATGCTCCCATCTTATATATCGCATGAGAACACTTCCTATAAGAAACTAAACAATGCTGTTTCCTCAGCTTCTTATCAGCAGAATTAGGGACACGGTGGCTCAGTGACTAAGACGCTGAGCTTGTCGATTGAAAGGACGGCAGTTCAGCGGTTCGAATCCCTAGTGCTGCATAACGGGGTGAGCTCCCGCTACTTATCCCAGCTTCTGCCAACCTAGCAGTTTGAAAGCACATTAAAAAAAAGCAAGTAGAAAAAATAGGGACTACCTTTGGTGGGAAGGAAACAGTGTTCCATGCACCTTTGGCATTTAGTCATGCCGGTCACATGACCATGGAGATTTCTTTGGACAGCACTGGCTCTTCAGCTTTGAAATGGAGATGAGCACCACCCCCTAGAGTTGAGAACGACTAGCACATATGTGGGAGGGGAACCTTTACCTTTACCTTTTTATCAGCAGAATTAGTTCAAAGTGTTGGATCCCTGCATGGATATATGAACAGTCACAACAAAACCAAGACTGAACATAGATTGTCACACTGCCACTAATTTTTCATGTACAATTACTGTTCCTCAAACTTTTCTTTTAACTGAAATTATCAGCAGATCTCTATGCTCCCCCCACTGTTGTCTCAGAAACTGCCACTTACTCTTTTTGAAAACCATACCCCACAAATGTTTCAATCGTTTACTCTCCTTTTCTGACTGTTCTCTCTCCTTCAAGTAATTGCTTTAGTTTCTCTCTCTTATCAGTACTGCCTCTCTCTTTTCCATTCCAGCTGCTCTTTACTGATCAACGGTCTTCCTTTTCTGTTACCAAGGTAACTTCTTTCCTTCTGATACCCTATGCTGCATATGTCTAAGCATTATATGACCAGCCAGATAGTAACATCATCCACCTCTTAAAAATGTTTAGTCAGGTCCAGGATGCCTTAAGTTACATGCTAAATTCTCCAGGATTGCTAGAAGTTGCTAATTGTGATCCTATCTGATTAACTTTTCCAGCAATTTGCTATTAGAAATTGTTCTTCTGTTCTTTGAGTAATGTCAGAGTAAACTGCAGTTTCTTATGCACTTGTTACCATGGAGTGTAAAAGGGAGACTGATACGAGAGCACAGTATTGGGCTCCTCTTTAAAAGAATTCTCTAGAGTGGATATAGCAAGATTGCAAAGCTTTGAAGAGGAGGTGGTGCTTTTATTGTTCAGATATAGTCAAAAATCAAAAAAGGTGTGAGAAGGTATACACCACACACTTTGCTTACAACAACCCTTTTCCTGCTGCCACTGCCAGTCCCTTGTGTTCATTCTTCTCACACCTTTGCTGCTCCTCCCTTCAAACTCTTATTATGTTGCCCTTCTCTGCATGTCTGAATACATAAAAACAGACAGGCAATAGAAGAGGACCAGAGCAGCAGCTGGTGCAAAATGAGGAAAGCAAGATAAAACATTTTTTATTCTAGAAACTATAACAGAGGAGACATGGAATCCTCCCTGCTTGTGAGGCCATCTCTAGTGAAGCCAGCCTGTGTGGCCCCCCTGAAACCCAGGATCTTGTCTCTCCTACCAGGCCAACCAACATTTAACAAGCATCCAGTCATGCTTTTGCTGGTATACCACTTCATTCCCTAGGCCAGAACTTTACCTCCCACCTGCTAGGACAGTGAGGGCTAACCTTTTTGGCACCGAGTGCCTAAAGCATGCATGAGAAACAGGGATGAAATCCAGCAGGTTCTGACAGGTTCTAGAGAACTGGTAGCGGAAATTTTGAGTAGTTTGGGGAACCAGAAGTGGAAATTTTGAGTAGTTCAGAGAACCAGCAAATGCCACTTCTGGCTGACCCCAGAGTGGGGTGGGAATGGAGATTTTGCAATATCCTTCCCCCAGGAGTGGGGAGGGAATGGGGATTTTGCAGTATCCTTCCCCTGTCATGCCCACAAAGCCATGCCCACAGGTAGTAAAAAAAATTGGATTTCACCACTGGCCTGAACTCTCAAAATGCAATGCCAGTACCCCCCATGCACGTGCCCACCCCACCCCAACGCATGCACATAAACTCCACATATGTGCCCCACCCCCCCATGCATGTGCTGCAGAAACCTAAAGACCAGCTGGCCAGTGGAGCTGGGCTGGGGTGACGGCTGGGGTGTCCACAGAGAGGGTTCTGCATGCCATCTGTGGCATGCGTGCCATAGGTTCACCACCACAGTGCTAGGACAATAAAACACATGCAAAAAGTCCTGAGAAACATGCTACCCTACCATCCAGGGCCTCCTATTACTGACTGGGTGGTAGGCCAGCTAGCCCTCTCTTCCCATTCCTTGTGTTACCTTCTATGCCTGAAGATGTGAAGAACCAGTGTTGTGAAGAGGCATGGAGATGGACCTGATCCAGCTGATACTGTACACTGTGCTTTTGAAGGTCCTTTGGTAAAGCCCTTCTCCAAAGACTCTTAATTGAGCTTAGGGTGAGTTATAAGGTCAGATCTTCTCCTGAAGAGGCAACTTGCTAAAGGACAGGAAAGAGATGGTAGGGATAGTTGGCTAGTAATATATTACTTCTAAAAGTAGGAGGGTTCTCGTGATGTTGGATTTGGGATGGGAGGTGAGAATGTGTGTGTATCAGGGGTGGCTTCTACTTACCTTTACCACCAGTTCACAACACATGTACAGATAGCTGATGATGACATCCGGGGCGGTGGGCGGGACCTCCCACCAGTTTTACTCCCACCAGTTTCTTGCGAACCGGTCCGAACCGGGAGCAACCCACCACTGGTGCATATGTGTGTGTGTGTGTGTTTAATAGCTACAGCAATTGCTACAGCAGATTTGTAGGATTGTCCAGAAAGCAAAGAAAGGGTAGTATTTAAAAAATAGAAGAGTTTCTTTCTCAGTGCCAAAGGAAGTGTACTTCTGAGCATCACTTAAGAATTTGTTGGCGTTTTGTTAAATAAAAATAGGAGTTGGATTTTCTTTCCATTATTATTATTATTATTTTGCTAGGTATATATTTAAAATTAGGGCACTTTCTATGAGTGTTTTACAGCATTCTTGACTAGCCATGTCAACATTTAGAACTTTTTCTGACATAACTTGAACTCTTTAGAGCAGTCTTCCCACCAGAATTTGGAGCACTTAAATTTTTTAAATAGCCATAAAGAGTCTTCTTTTTCATAGCCCCCCATGAAATTGCTTTTTTAAAAAATAAATCCTTGCTTGTCATTTTGAAAAGACAGAAAGTATTAATATACATCATAAAACTTTTTAGTTTAGAGACTTCTTACTTTATATTCTGATGTTATATGTACTTGTGATATATTTTTCAATTGTGTTTGTGCAGTGGTGAAATTCCAATTTTTTTACTACTGGTTCTGTGGGCGTGGCTTGGTGGGCGTGGTGTGGCTTAGTGGGCATGACTTGGTGGGCATGGCAGGGGAAGGATACTGCAAATTCCCCATCCCCCCCCACTCCTGGGGGAAGGATATTATAAAATCTTCATTCCCATCCCACTCTGGGGCCAGCCAGAGATGGTCTTTGCTGGTTCTCTGAACTATTCAAAATTTCCACTATCAGTTCTCCAGAACCTGACAGAACCTACTGAATTTTACCCCTGTGTTTGTGCTACACTTGTTGTAAAGGCATAATAAATGAACTAGTGCTCCTGTTACTAGAACTTCTACTTCTCCATTGCAGTTACACAGTTTTAAGATTCTATTTTGCAGAAATCCATTCTACAGTATTAATCTCGGGTTGTGAACATTGGCAAATAGGGCTGGGTGGAGTGGGGGTGAGGAGGAAGGTCTCCAAATTTGATATGACATTAGTCTTTGACTCTCAGAGTCCATACAACAGCCATGCCAGGTGAGTTATACTGAAAAGTATAGCATTGCATTCCAAGTTGCTGCAGAGCATTCTTCCATCAGAGGCACCACTTCATGTAATTTCTTGACTGCATGAGTTACAAAAGAATAATTGCTTTGTTAGACTGACAGGCCGCTCTTAAGTAGAACTAGGCTGGAAGTGAAGAGACAGATCATCCATCAATTCTCTGCTGATTTTCCCAGGCAATTATGGGAAATCAGCAACATCCAGACTGGTGTAACTGAGCTCTTTGTTTAGAAAAGGGCCCCAACAGATCTATGGCAATGAATATGGATGACTTGTGGGGAAAGGATTTGGCCCAGTGTGGGTTTCAATTTTTTTTTACTACTGGTTCTGTGGATGTGGCTTGATAGGGGTGGCATGGTTTGGTGGCCATGGCTTGGTGGGTGTGACAGGGGAAGGATACTGCAAAATTCCCATTTCCTCCCGATCAGCTGGGACTTGGGAGGCAGAGAATACATGAGGGTGGGACCAGTCAGAATTTTTACTACTGGTTCTTTGAACTACTCAAAATTTCTGATTCTCCAGAACTGGTCAGAACCTGCTGAAACCCACCTCTGATTTGATCCTTTTCTAAGTCATTTCTAGACACACCTGAGAGATCTAAGCTGCAAAAATCCAAATCACCATTAGATGGCAGCAGCAGTATACAGGAAAAATGAAACCTTCTGCCATTTATTGTACATGAATAAAGCCTTCCAGATTCTAAAATACACCTGAAACATTCCTTTTAAATTGTATTTTATCCAAATCCATTTTAATTTTTTTTTTTATCAGATTTTAGTAATAATTTGTGTCTGGAACTCTGCACTTTGGAATGCCTCTGGAGCCTAGGGAGGGTGAAAAACAGGTCTACCGGAAATCCGGAAATGGGCTGTTTCCAGCCTCCAGAGGCTTCACGGATGCCTGCTAGGTCCAAAACGGGGGCATAGGGGGGTTGTGTGCACATGAATGTGGGGGGGGGGGGTGAGGCAGCACAGGGGGGTTCGTGGGGGGCAGAAGGCATTGCATTATGGGTGCGGGCATGCACACATGTGACCCCCCCGTACTCCCCCTACTTTTGGCACAGGAGGGCAAAAAGGTTTGCCATCACTGCTATAGGCTAGTTTTGCTTGATGTGTTTTGTGAATCTAGAACAGGGAAGTCAAACTCTAGGGCCTGCAGTGCCTCTGCCAGCGAAAACGTTCACTGGCAGAGCGCTCAGGCCACCACAGGTGAATCCGATTCGAGTGATGTTGAGCTGGCCATGTCCACCGTGGCCAGCCCCCCCCGGCCCCCCGAAGTCAAACACAACCCTGATGCAGCCCTCAATGAAATCATGCTTGACACCCCTGATCTAGTCTATTGTATGGTTTTTCACAAAAAAACTCCCATGTGATGTGCAGGTCATTTATATGGCTTAATGTAAAGTCCTCCAATCCTTTTTAGCACGTTCGGGTACATTATTTAAAATGTAACAGGTAGAGATAGAATAAACAAATGCACTACTTTCTGGAATACAGGTAGACCTCGACTTACAACAGTTCATTTAGTGACCGTTCAAAGTTACAACATCAGTGAGAAAAGTGAGTTAGGACCATTTTTCACACGTACAACTGTTGTAGCATCTTCATGCCCATGTGATCAAGATTCCGATGCTTGGCAACTGACTCATATTTATGATGGTTGCAGTGTCCTGGGGTGATCCCCTTTTGTGGCCTTCTGGATAAGCAAAGTCAACAGGAAAGCCAGATTCACTTAACAACCGTGGTACTAACCTGACAATAGCAGTGATTCACTTAACAACTGTGGCAAGAAAGGTCGTAAAATGGAGTAAAACTCACTTAACAAATGTCTCACTTAGCAACATAAATTTTGGGCTCAATTGTGGTCATAAGGTGAGGACTACCTCTACTTTCCATGTTTAAAATCTGAATTGGGACAATATATCATGGTAAAGCTTCACCACTGGGTGACACTCACTCAATTTCATAACCTATTTTATCTGAAATGTCATCAAAAGTTTGTGATAGAATTCCTAACCAGATGTTCCTATGATTTTGATTGATACTCTGTGGCGACACCCACCCTCTGGAACGACTTACCCCCAGAGATACGCATGATACCGGATCTCCGGACTTTTCGTCGGGCCCTTAAAACTCACCTATTTCATCTAGCTGGGCTGGCTTGACCCTATCCTTTTGGTTTTAAATTGAAATTGATTTTAATTGGGTTATTTTAAATTGGGAGCCGAAATTATTTAATATCTTTTAAACTGTTTTAAATTTTGTATACTATGTTTTATCTTGGCTGTTCACCACCCTGAGTCCTGTTGGAGAAGGGCAATATAAAAATCTAAATAAATAAATAAGAACTGTGGTCTACTGAATTCCCACTAAGATAATTTTTTTGTAACATTCTTTTTATGACATGTCTATCTGCTTCTTTTTGGTCAGCCCTGTTATTTTCCCACCAGGTTTTAATTCCTTGTTGTTTTTGTTCTCATCAGCACACAAACCTTTACCCTACGTTGCATGCATCAAAGTCAATAAAATCCTTGCTAGACATGTTTTGCCGTAGAGGTATTGTCCCTAATTGCATGAAAGAGATCGTATCATTTCCTGTTAGTTGACACAGTAACTATTTCAAATAAAAATCCTTTCCTTGAGTTTATGTAGAAATATAAACAAACCATCTTTGAAGCATATATTTGTTTTAATGTTTCCTTTTATCAAATGCGGGTTTTCCCTAATAATATGTTTTCTTCAGCTACAGCTTAATTTCAAATGAATTTCATTTAGTAATATTTCATTTACTGTTAATTGTAGGCAAATATATATATATTTAGTTTGCAAAGTTAAAGGTTTATTTATAATAGTCAACAAATGCATTATATATTTGTTAATGTATAATATTTTGCTTCTTCCACTAACTTTACAAATTATAAGCATTTATTGCTGCATAAAAAACAAGAACAAAGAAGCTGGGCTTGCTCTGTAAAATATCACAGATCCATAACTGGTCAATTGTTTATTAGGATTATCAAATCAAATATTAGGATTATTCAAAACACCCCTCCCAAAAATGTACTCCAGAAGTGTGCAGGAAATATTCATCAGGTAAATTGAATAAGCAATACAGCGCAGTCACCAGACATACCTATTTTTTTCTTTGGAAAAGAAAGAAGTAGCAGAAATCACCCTTCCTTTCTGGGCACCATTTTGGACACCTGAGCATGGCTGAGGCAGCTGAAGATGCAATTAGTTCAAGATCCACTATGGACCCAAATTATCTGGACAAATCAAATTTGTCTTTCTGGTTATCTGTGAGGGAGTGACCTATGAGGCCCAACTAGATATCTGCAGGTAATGCCATTAATTATTGTGTGATCTAAAGGTAGCCACAATCATCCATGGGATGGGAATGGGAGGCGGGGAACAAGGGTGGATAAATGAAAAAAATATGCACCGTGATGCAATTCTTGCCTTTTTGGTACTTGTGTTCATAACATGGTCATGGTTACCTATGCAAAAAAAGTTATCTACTAGCTCAGGGGTGTCAAACTCGTGTCGTCACGGCATTGTCATGTGATGTAACTTTTCCCTCTTTGCTAAACTGGGCATGGGCGTGGCCTGCTCGTGACACATCCAGCCTGCGGGCCGCGAGTTTGACAGCATCTGTACTAGCTAGATTGGATATAGTTTAGATTGGTGGGTCCCTTATTAAGAAGAATGGCATACAAATAAATGAATCAATAGTAGGTTAGAACTGAGGAATAGAATCTCTTCAGAAAATATCTGTGTTGATGTTCTTTAAAACATTGAAAAGTGGAGGGGGGAGGATCCCTTACCTCTGCCTTCTTGCAAGTTTGCCTTCTTCAAATGTGTATCTTTCACAATTTCCAGAATCCCCAGTCAGCATTTTCTAATTTCAACCCATCACTAGAGTTAAATTTAGCATGATTGAGTTAAGATAATTTTTTCCTCAAGTCAAACTCCATGGACATATCCAATAGTTTTCTTGGTTAACAGTATAAAAATGCTTGTAGTTACCTTTTTCAAGATTATCATTTTTATTTTACTTCTCAGCGTTGTCTACAATTTTGTAATTTTCAGGTAGTCACCCTCCAGTTAGTAACCAGGTCCAATTAAGTTAACTTTTCCAACACTGGCCAAGGTTAATTTTGTGCTCCCAACTGCTGGAACAATTTATTCATTCATTCAATCAATTTATACTGCTACCTATTTGCCCATGGTGACTCAAGGCAGCTTACAGGATATAAAACCACATTTAAAACAATAAAACTAATTAAAAAAATCAAATAAATTAATATAGTATAATATAATAAAACAAGGTTACTTTACAATGAGCATTTACTTTTAACTTGTTGCTTTGGCTTTACTTACTTTTTTTCTTTTTCCTCTTTCTCACATACATTTTGCTAAAGTTACTTTCTTTCTAATGAACCAAATTTGTCTTGGTTTGATTGGTCAACTCTGATGGTAGCAACAGATCAATACGATATAAGATTTTGTTCTGATGCTATGGTACAATGACTCGGGAGCTGATGAACAAGTCCCTTCATTCACCTGTTAAATAAGTATAGTAAAAACCAAAGTGAGCATTGATCCTTTAATTTGATTGCATGCTGTGGAAGAAGATGCAAGAAAGAGGAAATAGATGACATTTTTCAGGGAATTTGCAGTAAAGTTTATTTCTATGTCTATTAAGAAAGTGAAGGAAAGGTAATATTAATTGACCTAGGGCAATATTGGATTCATGGAAATAAAGATACCAAACAATTGGAGATAAAAAATGTTGATTTACCTCCAAAGTAAGAAGAAATTAATTTTACCTTTCGTTAGCTATAAATTAGCTTCAATTCATGCTTGGTATAGAATTGCCAATTGTAGCAATAGCACTAGCACTTAGACTTATATACCGCTTCACAGTGCTTTTACAGCCCTCTCTAAGTGGTTTACATAGTCAGCATATTGTCCCTAACAATCTGGGTTGTCATTTTACCCACCTTGGAAGGATGGAAGGCTGAATCAACCTTGAGCCTGATGAGATTCGATCTGCCGAATTACAGGCAGACAGCAGTCAACAGAAGTAGCCTGCAGTTCTGCATTCTAACCACTGCACCACTGCAACTCTTTATAACTAGAGTTTTATGTGTATCTATAAGGTTTGGTGCTTTTTTTCCTGAAGAATCAAATATTGGAATAAAGAGTAGAGAAAAGAACATCATCATATGCTTATAATACAGCTGTCCTTTCAAAAATCAAAATAGAAGACATCTGATCAAAAGGATTAAAGAAAAAAATAAGTAATTTGGCCCCATCTTGAACTTCAGAAATACAAGTTTATGTCTTTCTTCACAAGACCACTGTGAAGAATGGAAATGTCAGAATAACAATTGACAGTAAAGAGATCTATTGTTTGCAAGAATTCATTTTCCTAAGATCGCAAATTGATCAAAGCAGTGTACATGGTCCAGAATAAAGTGTTGAATTGAAGTAGGCTATATGGCAATGGTGGCATAGGACCTGGGTATTTGCAGGACCGCCTTCTGCCGCCGATAGCCACCCACCGCCAAGTACGCTCCCACAGAGAGGGACTCCTCAGGGTGCTGTCAGCCAGGCAATGTCAGCTGGCAACCCCCAGGGGGAGGGCCTTCTCTGTGGCAGCACCTGCCCTCTGGAACAATCTGCCCCCAGAGATATGAAGAATATCAGATCTCCAGGCCTTTCACTGTGCCCTAAAAACTTTTCTTTTCCATCAAGCGGGGCTGGCGTAACCTCCCCCCCTTTTAAAACCTTTTTAAAACTTTTTTTTAGCTTTTAAAGTGTCAATTGGTTTTAGGTTGGGATGTTTTAAATTTTTGGGCCAAAGTTGTGTAATTCTTTTAATAATTTTTAGATTTTGTATTGGTATATTTTTATTCTTGGCTGTTCACCGCCCTGAGTCCAGCAGGAGAAGGGTGGTATACAAATCGAATAAAATAAATAAATAAATAAATAAATAAATGAGTATGAATCAAATATGGAAAAGCAAGCTCATCAGGATGGGAACTAAACTATCATGTTTCCCATTGCTACCTTGGAGAAACCAAACAGCCTTTATACAAAAGGATCACCCAGCACAGGAGAAACAGCACCACAGGACAGCACCACAGAATCAATAGTAGGCTCTCAAATCAGACACAATTGAATATATAGTATAATCTGTTAGATCGGCGCAGGAAAGAAGAAGTGACCAGCAGGGTTCAATTAACAGGTTTAATAACAAGAACTGAACAGCTTGTGCGCTGCCGGAGCTCTCCTTATATACACTCCGGCAGACGCACCGCCCACTGACAGGGATTCAAAACTCCCGCCGAAGGATCCTCAGCCAATCCCAGGCGGATGTCCTTATAAGGACATAACACTCCTCCCCCCTAGTTCTTAGTCAGTCGATCAGGGAAATAGTCACTCAGATAAACAGGACGTCTACGTGCCCGCGTAGACCTGCGCAGTTCACAGTCAAGATGGACACTCTCCTGGACGGAGGGTGTCTGATCTGCTCGGGGCTTCTTCCCCGGTGCCGGGCTGGATCTGGCCGTCGAGGACGCGGGCACTGTGTCCGAACCTCCGGCCGGGTCACGGACCTCCGCCTGCGGGCGATGCTGGTCTGCCTCGTTCCTGCACGGATCGTGGAGCCGCCGGTGTGGATCCCTGCTCTTGACCGGTCCGGAACTCCTGAGCCACGGTAGGTCCCTGGGTCTCCCTCGGGTCCCCTCTGGGCTGGGGTCGCGCCGGTCTGGGTCAGGGTGCGGGTCCGGCGGTGGTGGTTGGGTTGAGCCCCCGGGTTCTCCGGTCGAGTCCGGTTTACTCCCGGGGCGGCAGGCGGACGGAAAAGGTGACTGGTCGGCTCGGTCGGGGTGGCGTAGGCCTACCTTGCAGGGGTGGTGTAGGCCCTCTCTGCGCGGTTGGTCTGGTGGTGGTGCCGAATGTTCCCTCTGGCCGCTGGGCTGCTCGACCTGGTCGGGTTGGCGTTGGCCTACCCTGCCGGGGTGTTGGAGGCCTTCCTTGCAGGGTTGGTTTTCTGCGCGGTTGGCGGGTTGTTGTAGGGCCTCCTGGAATGTTGGCTGGAGGTCCCCATTCCTGGGCTGCCGGTTGCCCACTTCGCAGGGTTGACGTTGGCTTCCCCTGCTGGGTTGTCCCCGGTCTACTTGCCTTGCCGGATCTGGTATTAGGCTAGGTGCCGGGGTGTTTGTTCTTCCCTTGGGTCGCCGGTCTCCCTCGTCTGGGAGGTTTAGGCCTACTTCGTCGGGGTGGTTTAGGCCTACTGTGCCGGGGTGGTTTAGGCCTACTGCGCCGGGGTGGTTTAGGCCTACCTCGTCGGGGTGGTTTAGGCCTACTGCACCGGGGTGGTTTAGGCCTACCTCGTCGGGGTGGTTTTCGCTCACTTCCCTCCACCTTTTGCGGAGCTGGTCGAGATGACGTCTCACGATCTGTCCATCGTCCAGCTCAACGCGGTAGGATTTGGGACCGGTTGTGCTGTGTACTGTAGCTTTAAGCCATTTAGGCGAGCCGTGGAAATTAAGAGCGAAGACGGCATCACCGACGGAAAACTGGCGAAGTTGGCGACTGGCGGATGCGGGCACCTCAGAGGAGTATTGTGGGTGCAGTCTGTCCAGGGGTGAGCGGAGTCTCCTGCCCATTAAAAGTTCGGCGGGGCATTTTCGGGTGGCAGAGTGAGGCGTGATATGCTGGGTAAGCAAAAAAGTGTCAATGCGCTCCTGCCAGTCACCCGGGCCCATCTTGGCGAGTGCCTCCTTCGTGAGCCGCACCATCCGTTCAGCCTGCCCATTTCCGGCCGGTCTGTAAGGGGCAGAGAGGGCATGGCGGACGCCCAAGCCAGCCAGGAAAGCTTCCATGGGCACGGACGTAAGTTGGGGCCCGTTGTCTGAGACCAACACGTCTGGGAGTCCATGGGTCGCGAAGAGGCGCCGGAGGGCACGGATGGTAGCTTCTGTTGTGGTGGATGCCATGGGGACGACTTCCAACCACTTGGAGTAGGCATCAACCACGATGAGGAGGTGGTGCCCATGAATGGGGCCAGCAAAGTCTATGTGAATGCGTGACCAGGGGGAGCTCGGAGTCTCCCAGGGCATCGGGTCAGATTGAGGCGGGGCGGCTCTGACTTCTTGGCACGGGCTACACCTGGCGACCCAATGTTCAATGTCTTTGTCCAGTGACGGCCACCAGACGTAGCTCCGTGCCAGGGCTTTCATCCGGACTATGCCCGGGTGTCCTTTGTGCAGCGCAGCGAGAGTCCTTCGTTGCAGAGTGCTGGGAATCAGCACCCTATCTCCCCATAGTAAACAGCCGCGCATGGTGGACAGCTCCCCTTGCTTGCGGCTGAACGGGCTGAAGTCGTCGCTGTCAATTCGAGTCGGCCAGCCTCTCAGGACCCAGGAGTGGACTTGCCGGAGGATGGGGTCAGCTCGCGTGTGCGTCGCTACGTCGGCAGATGTCACGGGACAGTTGCTGTCGTTGTCAATATGCAGCAGCTCGAGCGTGGGGGCCGGGTCTTCCACGGATTCGGCGGATGGGCACCTGCTCAATGCGTCGGCGTTTGCGATGGCTTTACCAGGCTGGTGGACGAGGCTGTAGGAGTAGCCGGCGAGGAATATGGACCAGCGCGTCATCCGGGGGGACATGAATGCCGGGGTCTGCTTGTCCCCTGCTAGTAGGCCGAGGAGAGGCTTGTGATCGGTGACAATGGTGAATTGCCATCCATACAGGTATTCGTGGAAGCGCTTCACCCCTGCAACAATAGCCAACGCCTCTTTGTCCAGTTGGCTGTAGTTGCGCTCAGCACTAGACATAGTCTTTGAGAAAAATGCGATGGGGGCTTCACGACCGGTAGGCAGTTCGTGGCTGAGCACAGCGCCAACTCCGTACGGGGAAGCGTCACAGGTCAGTCTGAGGGGCAGTGTCTCATTGTATTGAATGAGCACACTGTCAGAGGTCAGAAGTTGCTTAACGGCTCTGAATGCAGACTCTTCCTCACGTCCCCACCTCCAGGAAACCGCCTTCGCCAGCAAGCGATGGAGCGGCTCAGCAACAGTGGCTTTCTGCTGGAGGAAAATGGCGTAGAAGTTAAGCAATCCAAGGAAAGCCTGAAGCTCCGCTTTGTTTTTGGGGCTGGGAGCTTCATGGATAGCTTTAACTTTTGATTTGGTGGGGTGGATGCCAGAACTATCTATCAGATAGCCCAGGAACTCGACTTCCTGTACCCCAATGATGCACTTGTCCCTCCGGACTCTCAAGCCCTTCTCCCTGAAACGCTGGAGAACTAGCCTCAGCCGGTCCAGGAGTTGAGCCTTTGAGTCCCCAGAGATCAGTACATCATCGAAATAAGGTACCACCCCTGGAACGCCTTGGAGAAGGCGTTCCATCATGGATTGGAAAATGCCTGGGGCTGCACTGACTCCAAACTGGAGACGGTTGCACTTAAACGCGCCTCTATGGGTGACAATAGTCTGTGCCTCCGCCGTTTCCTGATCTACTGGCAGTTGCTGGTAAGCCTGGGCCAGGTCCAGTTTTGCAAAAATTTTGCCCTTGCCGAGTGAGTGCAGCAAATGTTGCACTACTGGCACGGGGTATGCGCTCTGCGGCAACGCCTTATTGATGGTCACTTTGTAGTCGGCGCAGATGCGCACAGATCCATCCTGCTTCATGGGAGTCACAATGGGAGTTTCCCATGAAGCATGATCGATGGGTTCCAGGATACCTTGGGCAATCAGCTTATCTAGCTGAGCGTCTACTTTAGCCCGCAAGGCAAATGGAACCCGGCGGGGCTTGAGCCGAATTGGGGTTACCCCCTTGTCCAGATTAAAGGAGATGGGTTTCCCTGAAAAGGTCCCTAACTTACCATCGAAGACTTCTTGGAACTCTCCGATGAGTGAGTCGAGTTCTCCTGAGCTAATCTGGTGGATGCCTCCAATAGAAAGCCCCAGCGGCTGGAACCACTCCACGCCCAGCAGGGTCGGGCGGCTATGCTCCACGACGGTTATGGGAAGCTGGCCCTGGAACTGCTTGAAGGCGATCCGGAGGTTGGTTCTCCCGATGACGCCGATGGGGTTGCCGCCGAAGTCCACCAGCTTGGAGTGCAGAGGTTCAAGTTGGCGCTTGGAGAGATTCGGTTTCAGTCTCTTGACCTGGTGCCAGTCGATGATCGAATAGACGGAGCCTGAGTCGACTTCCATCGTGCACGGCAAGCCTTCTGCCAACAGTGTCACGTGGAATTTTGTGGCACTGTTGGTGCTGGTGAGGGCGATCGTAGTCTGGTTCACAGCGCCGCCATGATAACTGTTGCGGTCGTCGCGATTTTGCTGGATTGAGGACCGTTTGGATGACCTCTGGGAGTCGCGACGACTTTCTGGATTCTGGGGCTTGATCGATTCAGGAACCGGATCAGAGGCTCTGCATGCCTCCGCGATGTGCCCCCTCTTAAGACAGCGTCTGCAGGTGGCATCCCGCCAGCGACAGGATTGGCGGGGATGGTGTCCCTTGCAACTGCCGCACTGAGCGGCGCGGCGGCCATCTTTTTGAATTTCCCGCCTAGGTGGGCGGGAAACTTTCAAAACGGTCGACTCTCCCTCTGAATCGGTTGGTGTGGCAGAGTCCTCGGACGATTCAGATGACGGTTTGCGGATCTTATGGATCCCTCGGGACTGGAGCATGGCAGCAGCGGCGGTCTCGGATGTTTCAGCAGCCGTAGCCTCCTCAAGAACGTCCTTCAGGGACAGTCTTTTTCTGCTCAGGAACTTCTTTTGGAGGTTGGCATCTCTCATCCCGAAGACGATCCCGTCGCGTAAGGCATTGTCAACGTTCTCAAATTCGCAGTTCGCAGCGATTTGACGCAATGCCGCCACAAAGTCTTTAAGCGATTCGCCTTCCTTCTGATTACGTCGGCGGAAGGTAAAGCGGTTCGATATGGGGGTGCCCGTTGGTGCATAGTGGTCTTGCAGGGCAGTCTGCAGATCCACCCAGGACATGACTTCAATGTCCCTGGGTGCGACGAGGTTGACGGCGAGTTCCAGAACGTCGGAGCCGCAGTGAGCGAGGAAGAGAGCCCTCTTCCTCTCGTCGTCTAGGTTGTTGTAGCCGTTTCCCCGGAGGAATTGGCGGAAACGAATCATATACGAACTCCACTTCTCCCGGCTGGGGTTGAAGGGAGCCAGCGAGGCGAACGGCGCTTGCGGCGTTGCCATTTCTCAGACCGCGTCGAGTGACTTCAGCTCGTTATGGCGATCGTGCCACGCGGAGGTTCTTCTCTAGACCTTCGTCGCCAGTGTTAGATCGGCGCAGGAAAGAAGAAGTGACCAGCAGGGTTCAATTAACAGGTTTAATAACAAGAACTGAACAGCTTGTGCGCTGCCGGAGCTCTCCTTATATACACTCCGGCAGACGCACCGCCCACTGACAGGGATTCAAAACTCCCGCCGAAGGATCCTCAGCCAATCCCAGGCGGATGTCCTTATAAGGACATAACATAATCATAACAATGTACTTATGTATTTGAGGTATTCTATAGTACCTCAGTCTACAGAACTTTGAGCGGAATATGCACGACATATCTACTACCCCTGTTTCCCCTAAAATAAGACATCCCCTGATAATAAGCCCAATCAGGCTTTTGAGCGCATGCACTAAAATAAGGCCCTCCCCCTTAAAATAAGCCCCCCCTGAAAATATTTAAATGCATGCACAGCCGGTCCCCACCATTTCCTCTGGTTAGGTTTAGGGAGACAGAACTGGAAATCAGGTAAGATGGCAAGAGGAGCCCCGTCTTGTTCCACGCACCCCAAAATAGTAAGACATCCCCGAAAATAAGGCCAAGCACTTATTTCGGGGTTCAAAAAAATATAAGACAGGGTTTTATTTTCGGGGAAGCATAGTATATTAAGTATTTCAAAAACCAATATTCAAAATATCCATTAAAGCTTTTTGCTCCATTCTTTATTAATGTGATGAATTTATTATTTTCTAATAATATTATTTTCTAGCTTCCTCTTGTGTCAAACCTTCCAAGACTGATTATCATGTTTCTTCTTAAAAGTAACATAAACAATCATCATTTCCCGTGGGAATAATTCTTCTAATTAATTTAAAACCTTAATTCCAAGTTCATCTGCACCTTTAATCCATTGTAAAGTTTCCAAAATCCATATTCTAACCACTTTTTCCTGCTTAATCCAAAAAATAATATTTTTCTAAAACTTTTAAAATCGTATTTAAGACCTCTTTCTCCAAAAAGAAAGAAACTTACCCAGTGAAAGCAATGAAGTCTTTATGTTTCTGAAGCATCTTAATGTTTCTAGAACAATAAGAAAAATCCTGCTTGAATAGACATGTACAATGAGAGAGTTTTGACTAAGCTGCCATGACTCAGTCATCTTGATTTTTTTTTTAACCCTATCTCATGAACACCACAAAGGAGAACTATGCAACTAAGCATATTTAATGTTTAATAATATAGTTTCAATATATTTAAGTGCCTCTACTATTTTATGCTGTTTTATTCCTTGTACTGTTTAACATCGTGTTTTGGTTTTATGATCCTGTTTAGAGGAGATCAATTGAAAATTGTTTTCTGTATGATCAACCTTAGATTCAGGCCATTATTTATTTTATACCTGACCTTTTAATTCAAGTGAGGGATATGAATGATTTGGTCATTCTAAAAATGGTATATAAATTTCCTCACTTTTGTTGCCCTGACTAGAAATCTTTTATTGAAATTATTTCTTTATCTAACTGAGAATACTATAAAGAAAAATTATTGAATAGAAAATGATATCAGCCACTTCACTAAAGCATATTCTGAAAAGCTCTTATAGATAGCCATTTGTATATTGATTGTCTTGTTGCCTTTGGCTGCACAGGGAAAAAGTGGTCAATTTATATTAGCTTAGGACATATTTCTGCATGACATTAAAATATATCTATATTAAGGAAAGCAGATATAAAAATGTCACATTAGTATTTTAATAGGAAGTAAAAAGAATAATCTGTCAGACCATTTAAAGAAATCTAACATTTTAAACATGTAACATAGGATAACAACTTTTTATATGGTGATTTTTCATAAGATGAGTTTTATTAAAGCATCTAAAGGATCATTTTGCATTCAAAACACCCAAAATTTTCCTAAGCTCAATATGAAACTCTATGAAATTCTTGCTCAGATAATTCAAGGTATTTTTTTTAATGCTATTGCACTGGTGAAACTAAAAGTTACCAATGAATTCACAACCATAATATAAATAATACACAATATTATTGTAAAATACCACAAAATATCTGTCATTTCTCCCTGGCGAGACTGGTATTGGTACTCTTAGAAATATGAGCTGTTTCTCCATTATTAATATTTAGAAATCAGTTAAAAGTATCTAATTGTGAAAGAAGCCATTGAGATAAATGGAATGTGTCAGTTACATACCTTGGAAGTGTATAATATTATTATTTATCATGTTTTTATGAATTAACAGCAAAAAACATGATGATTTTATAGATTAGATTGCTATTCATTCTGGTATATCCTATGTTTTATTATACTTGTAAGGTGCTTAGATTCATTGCATTGAAGTAGTAATAGCAATAGCACTTAGACTTATATACCACTTCATAGAGCTTTACACCCCTTTCTAAGCAGTTTTACAGAGTCAGCATATTGCCTCCAACAATCTGGGTCCTCATTTTACCCACCTCGGAAGGATGGAAGGCTGAGTCAACCTTGAGCCTGGTGAGATTTGAACTGCCAAATTGCAGGCAGGCAGCAGGCAGCAGGCAGCAGAAGTAGCCTGCAGTATTGTACTCTAGCCACTGCACCACCATGGCTCATTAAAGTAACATTAAAATTGAGAATTATTTTAAAATAATGCCAATAGAAATAAGTGAAGTAATTATATTTTTCCCCCCAAAGGTCAAAACGTTACCCAGTAAATAATATGGCTTGCTACAGTAAATAAGATAATTTGCTGCTCTGGCAGATTAGTTTCTTTCTGTTTAACTAGCTTATAGGTAAAGTTTAGCAATCATGACCTTACTGGCCAAAACAGGTGCAGCAAGTTCCCTTCAGGTGTTAAGGGATTATTACTTATTTATTTATTTTCATTTATTTATTTTATTCGATTTTTATACTGCCCTTCTCCTACTGGACTTACTTCCCCTTTTCCTATTACAAGTATTGATGGGAATGAGAAGGGAAGTGAGGCCACTCCAGCCTCCATCTTCCATTCAGAGAAGCCACACACAGTTTTTCAGGTGCAATCTCGACCCATCTGGGGGTATTTCACAGGCAATCAGCTTATCCCTACACACCTTTAGGTAGTTTAGGCCCTGGGGGGAGGAGGGTATGGAGGCAGTTATATATTTGGCCTAGTCAGGAAGTAGACCACGTTATAGCTAGGAGCACATGGTCTCTATCATGGAGCATGGCTGCTAGTTGTTATTCATCTTGTAATCATACCCTATTGCTTACTTGTTTGCAGTTTTACCAGTTCTTGCAGCATTGAATACAGTTTATTTTTATTTTATTTTTTAAAGCTTTTTATTAGTCATTCAAGTTAAAAAAAACCAACGGACATGGTTTAACGTCTCTGGTTTTCACCGTTATCGTCAAATTTAAGCTAATACATAACATACCTCTTTATCTTTGTACAAATTTGCATTACTTCTTGCATGTCAAGTGTATAAACTAATTCCTCCTGAACAGCTACATCTATACTCAATATAATTGTATCTGGCATACAGATTTAACATACATTGACATGCCCATTTCTAGACATTCACTACACCTTCATCTTGGCATTCCTCCTCCGGTTCAACCATTCATAAAATTTAGTCCAGATTTCGAGCATGGAATACAGTTTAGATGGTGACATACTGTCTCCTTTATTGAATGGCGAAAAAGGTTAATTGCCTGGACAGTTTTCCATACAGCCACAGGGTTGTGGATTAGTGAGTGCAGGACAATGATGAAGGAGAAATGGAAGGGGGCGGGGGAATGGATCAAAATAGTAAAAAATAAACAAATGATGTTGATTTATTTATTAAATTTATATGCTGCCCATCTCACCGTCTGAGAAGAGCCAGACAGCTTACGTTGCAGTAAAAAATAGAGATATACAAATGATTATAAATATAAAAGTGGATTAAAGTTGCAAAAGATTAAATACAGACTAACAGACCAAATGCTTATAACAGAGCAATAGTCTGGTCTTCTCTGTCACTACACCAATCACCTCCAGTCTACAGATTCCTCATTGGAGCCCCACATCAATCAGCAGGTTTTAGAGACTTTTCTGAAAGCCTCTTTTAGGAAAGGGTGGAAGGGTGGAAGGGAAGATCTTACCACCAGCAGCAAGATTTTTTTGAAGGGCAGGGGCCATGGCAGAAAAGGCTGTTTCCCTGGACATCTCCCCAGATCAGAGATGTCCAATCTTGTCAATTTAAGACTTGTGGACTTCAACTCCCTTAATGCTGGCTGGAGAACTCTGAAAGTTGCAGTCTGCAAGTCTTAAAGTTGCTAAGGTTGGATACCCCTATCCTTGATCCTTGGCTGGTCGTTCTTTGTTAAATCTCATTCTAGTGTTAGTGGGCTTTCTGAAATTATTCTACACTTCATTAATTATTGAAATCAGCCTGGGCATATTTTAGTAAGCAGATGAGAAAATACTGAATAGATTGCATTAAGAATTGAATCTACAAGCTGCCAATTGCCAAAACCTTTTGACATGCTTAAAAGGAGAGCAAGCTTTGGCACAGCAAATAAGCATTTGGAAGAAATTCACTGAGTTTGCAACATACCGGTTCCATTTTCTATTAGCCTGAATGTAATTATACCCATGTTTAAGGTTTTTGTGGTACAAATTGCCATTCAAAAGATGATTAAGGAGATAAATAATTTCTTTATAAATGCATTGTAACTGGGAAAAGTGCTTCACCAAAGTGAATATAAAAGAAATGTGGACTCAAAAAGTCTACATGACAAGAAAGATGCACAGAAAGTCTGAAAAAAAACACGTTCATATAGATTTTTTTTAAAAAAATATACAGACAGAGCTAGAAATAAATTAGAAAACACTTAAGACTGGGAAAATGGGTAAATTGAGCAAAACTGAACTTGGCAGGTTCATTGATCCATAGCAGCAAAGATAAAATTATACCATAAACCGTGAAGTTGTTGACTCTTCTGGAGACTTCACTAACAATGAACATTTGCATAAGGTTTAAATGTTGAGCTTGCAAAAGAAATTATTTTTTAATAAAGGTAGATAGAGTTGTCCAAATGTTCCTGGCAGAGATACATAGCTTGACAGGTATTCCAATATGCATTCAGACACCAAGAATAACAGTCTATTATACAAAACACATGCATGACCCAATAAATTTGTCAGTCACCACAAAATAATTTCCATTCAAATAGAATACACAACTAGGACCAGGCTGTGGGAAATAGCCGGAATAGCCTTCCTGTGCTCACTTCAAAGATGGTTCTAAATCTGCATTTTAAAGCAATAAATGACTTAATCAGGTCTATCGGGTCTTCAGATATACCTACTCAAATCTTATGGTATCCTTCAAAATTCATGTTTGTAAGTCTGCCCTCCTCCCCCCAAGCAATATGAGTTTGGAAAAAAAGTCTTTACAGTAATGATACCCTAGTTTTGGAAAACTTTCCTCAGAAAGACTTTTTCATTAGAGTTATTGCTGGATATGTCGTCATACATTCAATTTTAAACTCATTTTAGATGATAGGATGCAAACTGGGAACAGGGCATTAGTGGGTTTCAAAAATGTTTACTACTGGTTCTGTGGGTGTTGCTTGGTGGGCATGGCATGGCTTGGTGGGCGTGGCTTGGTGGGCGTGGCAGGGGAAGGATACTGTAAAATCTCCATTCCCTCCCCAATCCAGGGTAGGTTACTGCAAAATCCCCATTTCCTACTGATCAGCTGAGAATCGGGAGGCAGAGAATAGATGCAGGCGGGGCCAGTCAGAGGTGGTATTTGCTGGTTCTCCAAACTACTCAGAATTTCCGCTACTGGTTCTCCAGAACTGGTCAGAACCTGCTGAAACCCACCTCTGGAACAGGGGAATTTTAGTCATGTTCTATTTGAAATTTACCAGCAGATTGCAGACAATATTGGAAAGATAACTTTTTAAAGAGAACTACATTCACAACTGTTAGAAAGTCTGTTTCTAACTCTGTTAGTGCCCAATTGTCTGTCTCTGATTATTATAGTTCCATGGGCATCAGGGAAAAGCATTCTCTTTATTTTAATTTGCATTTTATTTAATTTGCCGTTGACATAGTGCACACAGTCAATGGAGAATTATTCATGCACAATTCTGTAATGTAAGGGTGGTGTGTATGTGTGTGAGTGAGTGAGACAGATGGAGGGAGGGAGGAAGAGAGAGAGAGAAAGAGAGAGAGAGAGAAATAAAAACCCATCTAATGTATCCTTCTGAAAAAGTTTTCTTCTGAGAAATTTGAATCTGGCTGTACTAAACTATTAATTGTGTTCAAAAGCAATAGTTCTCACTAATCACCACCTGAGTTTATTTTGTTTATTTGTCAAGTACATATATAATATATATATATAAGTATAAGCATGAATTGAATACATAAAATGAATACAATTAAAGGGAACATTAGGACAGGGACAGTAGGCACGCTAGTGCTCTTATGCACGCCCCTTACAGACCTCTTAGGAATGGAGTGAGGTCAACAGTATCCAGTCTAAGGTTAAAATTTGGGGGTTTTTGGGATGAAACCACAGAGTCAGGTAGTGCATTCCAGGCATTGACCACTCTGTTGCTGAAGTCATATTTCCTGCAATCGAGTTTGGAGTGGTTCACTTTAAGTTTCTATCTATTGTGTGCTCGTGTATTGTTGTGGTTGAAGCTGAAGTAGTCATTGACAGGTAGGACATTGTAGCAGATGATTTTATGAGCTATGCTTAGGTCATACCGAAGGCGGCGTAGCTCTAAATTTTCTAAGCCCAAAATTTCAAGTCTGGTGGCATAAGGTATTTTGTTGCAAGCAGAGGAGTGGAGGACTCTTCTTGTGAAATATTTCTGGATACATTCAATTGTATAAATGTCCCATATGCAGTGCGGGTTCCAGGCAGATGAGCTGTATTCGAGAATTGGTCTAGGTTAGTACCCTGTTTCCCCCAAAATAAGACATCCTCTGATAATAAGCCCAATCAGGCTTTTGAGCACATGGCAATAAAGCCAAGCGCTTATTTCAGGGTTCAAAAAAATATAAGACAGGGTCTTATTTTCGGGTAGTGTAATATTACCAGAGAAGAAGAAGAGTTCAAGGAAAGCTGTATTTATTTCCATTGGGACATTTTTAAAAGGAATGTTTTTGCAGTTTTCTGCCCAAACTGAAAATCTGAGACCCTGAAAAAAAGATATCTCCTTCCAATCCAAAATGAGCCCTGTATTAAAGGTAAAAGTTTTCCTTGTCTAGTTGTGTCTGACTCGGGGTATGTGTGTGTGTGTTTATCTAGTAGTCACATTTGTATGCTTTTGAACTACTAGGTAAGCAGGAACTGGGGAAAATATTAGGAGTTCCCCCTGTTGCACGGCTCCCGGGTTCCTGGGTTATGGAAGTTCAATTTTAATTGTGCAGTGTGCCTCTCTTGGCATCAATAGACAAGAAAATAAAGAACTTCTATCAAACACTTATAATTATTTTTCGCTTAAAATATCTTAATGCTATATGCTCCCATTCTTATTGTTCCATTCAGATAGCAATTTTATGGTGACAGACTCATCTACAAAGAAAATAATGAATCCTGAAACAGTTATAATGAAGAATTTCTAAGAGGTGTTCCTAACTACCATTCCTTTTGTTCTGCATAATAATGGATATGGGGTAAGAGCAGCAATTTATTATTTTAGCACAGAAGGATAATGCCAATTTTGTATTCCTGAAGAAAGAAAACATTCTTCTGATACTACTGTTGTTGCTAGTTGCGAAGTCGTATCCGACCCATTGCGACCCCATGGAGAACGTTCCTCCAGGCCTTCCTGTCCACTAACATCCCCTGGAGACCATTTAAGCTCATGCCGACTGCTTCAGTGACTCCATCCAGCCACCTCATTCTCTGCCATCCCCTTCTTCTTTTGCCCTCAATCGTCCCCAGCATTAGACTCTTCTCCAGTGAGTCCTTCCTTCTCATTAGGTGGCCAAAGTATTTGAATTTCATCTTCAGGATCTGGCCTTCTAAAGAGCAGTCAGGGTTGATCTCCTCTAGGACTGACCAGTTTGATCACCTTGCAGTCCAAGGGACTCACAGGAGTGTCCTCTAGCACCACAGTTCAAAGGCCTCAATTCTTTGACGCTCAGCCATCCTTATGTACAACCATACATTGCAACTGGGAAAACCATAGCCTTGACTATATGCACTTTTGTTGACAGGATGATGTCTCTGCTTTTTAGTGTGCTGTCTAACTTTGCCCAGGAGCAAGCGTCTTTTAATTTCTTGGCTGTAGTCCCCATCTGCGGTGATCTTGGAACTCGGGAAAATGAAATCTGTTGCTACCTCCATTTCTTCCCCATCTATTTGCCATGATCTGATACTATTAATAGCAACTAATAAAGTTATGGTAAGAGACTATGGAAAATAAGATACAAAAGTGGTGGTATGGCTGGCGATTGGCTGTCATTTCCTTGTGGAAATTGATGATCCTTTCTGACCGCCAGCCATCAACACACCAATCAGCCAATAGGAAGGCACCACATAAACACGAATAGCCCGAAGGGCGTATTCCAGTAGAAATAAATTCCCTGAAGATTGTCTCCAAGATGAGTCTGAAAGCTTGGAAGAGTAAATCTCTGGTCTCGTGACCAACCCAACTTCGATATTGCATCATTATCCTGGGACACAGATATTTGCTTTCATTCGTGAGATGTAATTGTATTTATGTAGTGTTCCTTCACTTGGATAAAGGAATTCTGTTATGTACTGACGGATTGGCATATGTGTAATCGCCACTACCAGTGACGGCACTATCCTGGTGGGAAATAGGAGACCACTCATTGGTTTAGATACTGTCAGCTCACGGTTATAGGAGCTATCAGATTTTGAGGGAATCGCTTCTTCCGCTTATACAGTTGGCTGTTGTGATCGTTCCTGTTACCGTTGAGTTATAAGATTAAATGCCTTGTTACCAATAACTGAAGCAGCCTCGTTTTCTGCCAACCCAAGTCAGTATATAGCAAATTCAGTTATACGTTTCTGTAAATCAACCTTACACATCCCTTGAATACATGAAATAATTTTGTAAATAGGCCTGGTGATCAAATGATTCAAGACTTAGTGACAAGACAAGTAGTTATTTCAGGGCTACCCAATATTTAGCAAATGTTTCCATATTTCATTTTGCCTTCAGTTTCTAGACCACCACACTCTAGCAGCCGCTATGAATTCACGGCAGGATAAAAACGTAAGGTCAAAAGAGCTGGTAAAATATAACAATCGCATTGAATGGCTCTAATAAATTACTTGATATGAGATATCAAAATGAACGCAATTGTATTTTTCATCCTTTTTTCTGTACAGCTTGTTATGTGTGTTTATCTGGAATTATAAAGGTGAAAATAAAGAGTTGGCCTCCCTCAGTCTTAAATCTATTCCCTAGGGACAGATTGGTTTATTCAAAACAATAAACCTCACATAGACCACAATTATACTGTTTAAAACTTCTGGATTTTGCCATGCATAGCCTTAAAGGTTCCACAATACAAGTTGAAAACACTTATCTACATGATCATGTTTTCTAAACTTGTAAGTTTCAGTTGATTTTAAGAGAGTCTTTAGGTAAAATCATTCATGTGATGTATAGATCTCATACTGTTGAAAGGATTCAAAAGCCAACAAAACCCCAACATTACAATGTGATGGCAAGGATTCCATAGCCCACCAGTGGTGAAATCCAATTTTTTTTTACTACTGGTTCTGTGGGCATGGCTTGGTGGGCGTGGCAGGAGAAGGATACTGCAAAATCCTCATTCCCTCCCCACTCCTGGGGGAAGGATATTGCAAAATCCAAATTCCCACCCCACTCTGGGGCCAGCCAGAGATTGTATTTGCCAGTTCTCCGAACTACTCAGAATTTGCGCTACCGGTTCTCCAGAACCTGTCACAACCTGCTGGATTTCACCTCTGGAGCCTATACAGTTTACAAATATGTAATCAGTTTGTTCTAATTTAAATATTCATTCATATTTACCCAGTATCTGCAGTACTGCAAATACAGTTCCTCTTGTGCTGAGCTCTGCATTTCAGTTAAGGAAAAATAAAACAGAAAAGTTCCTTAAATACAGATGGTTCTAGTATTAGCCAGCTGGCATGTTTTTTTTTGTTTTTTTTTATTTGAAAGACATTTTCTTCCTTTTTTGTTCAGCTTCACTGTAAAGTCTACTATAGGTTTAGCTGAAGATCCTTCTCTTCACTCAATTCCTAGCTGTCACTGATGCCTATCTTTGTCAGTCTTTGTCGCATTCTTTTCAGAGAATGGCATTCACAGGATAATTTATATGTCTAGCACAATAATTATAGGCTTCTTACATCCACCTCTATGAAATTTACTTTTAAGAAAGAAACCTGGGGGCTAATTAAAATCATTAACTTTGAAGAAAGATTTAGCTAAAAGGGAAAAAGAAAGGAATTATTTCATATAGCGTATATATAGTTATCTTGCAGAATGTATTGTTATATGATGTGATGATGGCTAGGAGTTCAGATGATGCTTAAAAATGCTTAGATAACTTCACAGGGGGAGCCAAACAATGATCAATGTAGCAGAACTTTCACTGAC
This sequence comes from Masticophis lateralis, assembly GCA_030761175.1. Lineage (NCBI taxonomy): Eukaryota > Metazoa > Chordata > Lepidosauria > Squamata > Colubridae > Masticophis > Masticophis lateralis. The sequence continues at coordinate 77,636,473 of JAUDYJ010000006.1, read as the reverse complement.
ATGAAACTCCATGGTGACCAAATAGTTGGTTGAACATCGAAACAATTGTATGAACCTATCAAAATCTTCTAAATTTTAGTAGCCGCATGAGGAGTCCCATCAGTCGGTTATTTTGTCAAACTCTTAGAGTTTAGTTTTTTAATTATTTATTTATTTTTGGAGGTCACCATGTCCGTTCCTTAATGAAGCCCAGAGCAAATAAGATTGCAAGACTGCAAAAGGAAATTATAAATTTACGGCTATGCACTACATAGGGAAATACAAAAGTTTGGATTGAACTATTTAGTACACACACACACACACACACACACACACACACACACATTATAGCATATCATCAATGAAAGTTGCTTGACTCTGTGCATTGTAATCTGTACCTCCACATACTCACCAACTTCATTTTGTAAATATATATTCTTGGATGAATAGTATAAATCATTTATCTGGTTAAAGCTGGTTGCCCTACTGATAAGTTGAATAGCAATATCTCACCCCCAGCTTCACAAAATTGGCAGGCTTCAGCCTCCTCATTTATGCAGTTCTAGGCTGTATAAACAGGGATAGAATCAAGATCACATGAAGTGTTAATACCACTTTATAATACCTTGGTAAGGCCACACTTGGAATACTGCATTCAGTTTTGGTTGCCACGATATAAAAAAGATGTTGAGACTCTAGAAAGAATGCAGAGAAGAACAACAAAGATGATTAGGGGACTGGAGGCTAAAACATATGAAAAACGGTTGCAGGAACTGGATATGTCTAGTTTAATGAAGAGAAAGACCAGGAGTGACAGGATAGCAGTGTTCCAATATCTCAGGGGCTGCCACAAAGAAGAGGGAGTCAAGCTATTCTCTAAAGCACCTGAGGGCAGGACAAGAAGCAATGGCTGGGAACTAATCAAGGAGAGAAGCAATTTAGAATTAAGGAGAAATTTCCTGACAGTTAGAACAATTAATCAGTGGAACAACTTGCCTCCAGAAGTTGTCAATGCTCCAACACTGGAAGTGTTTAAGAAGATGTTGGATAACCATTTGTCTGAAGTGGCGTAGGGTTTCCTGCCTAAGCAGGGGGTTGGACTAAAAGACCTCCAAGGTCCCTTTCAATTTTTTTCTTTTCTTTTCTTTTCTTTTCTTTTCTTTTCTTTTCTTCTCTTCTCTTCTCTTCTTTTCCTTCACTAAAAGAGTACAAAGAAAATTTTGCTGCCATATATTGCTTACATATTGATGCCTCACTTGAAAGTGAGGTATTTGCTGGTATTCATGTGTTATAACCTTAATTTTCCTTCTAATAAACTCTCTTTTTATGACTCCTTAGTCCCTATTAATGTTAGAGTTGGGCAATTGGATGGAGCTGAGCATTTACTGGCTGGATGCCCTTCCTGACACCTATGTGGAGTCTGCAGCAGATATTTTTTCTTTGCTTCCTAGGGGAGAAACATCTGCCACTACCTAGGATTACCTAGGATTAGTACATAAAACTCTCAACTTTCCGAGTGAGAATCTTTATCACTAGGCCACTGCACCACTCTTAACCTTCCTTCTAATAAATATTAGTAATTTATTTATTTATTATGTTAACTATTTCCTATTCAGGCAGCTACAAGGCTAGTCTGACAGTGATTGATTGATTAATCTTAGAAGTCTAAAATAGAGATTATAAAACTTTATGTAAGAATATGTTGTATTTGTCTCTGTTTCCTGCAATTAGATGAATATTTGAAAAAACATAATATATGATTTCACTAATTTTTATCTGCACATATGATTCAGCATATGGACATTTTTATGAGGATCTTTGTTACCTTTCTCTTTGATGATTTCTAAACAGCTATCCTGCCCAGAGGAAAAATCCTACAGAATTATAGAATTGGAAGGGACCTTAAAGATCTAGTTCAACTCCCAGCTTTGCAACATTTTACAGATTTGGGTTTCTGGAGAAAGTAATGACAGACCTTATGAGTATTAAAAGATCTGAAATAAATAGCAAAAAGCTAAATAATGTCTCTAATAGTTAGAAGTTGTTAATAAGCAATTTCCAAAAGTGATTAGAATGTGATATTTCCAAACTAAGAGTCCTTTAGCTTTCTTGCAAGCAAGAAACCCTTCAAACCCTTCATCTCCTGGCACTCAAACCTGTGAAAAACCTTTGTCCTATAGTCACTAAATCAGGGGTGGGATTCAGCCTGTTCAGCCCAGTTCAGGAGAACCGGTAGTTCTGACGATCAGATGGCCCCGCCCTCCTTCCCTCACCCTATCCTCTCCTTTATTTCCTTGTTTCTAGCTTATCTGAACTGCGTGTTACAGCTGATTTCCACGCCTCAGCTGTTCTACTTGCCAGGGCTGACTTAGAAGGTAAGCAGCTGAGCTTTAAAAACCTCCAATTTTAGCGCTGCGTGCAAGTGCCTTAGGCGGTTGCAGCCCACCTCCTGCACTGAATAAGGAACAGCCATTGGGAAAATTCATTATCTAGAGATCTTCCAATGAACCAGTCTACTCACTGCTTCCTTTGCCTTTGCTCTGATTATCTTTAGTTTGCTAGATCATGACTTCCCATGATCTTTGAAGGTGGTTTTGGTTACCATCTTCAAAGCGCTCCATGGCTTAGGACCTGGGTACTTGCAGGACCGCCTACCACCACCAATAGCCCCCCACCGGCCCATATGCTCTCATAGAGAGGGGCTCCTCCAGGTGCCGTCAGCCAAACAGTGTCGGCTGGCGGCCCCCAGGGGGAGAGCTTTCTCTGTGGGGGCACCTACTATCTGGAACGAGCTCCCCCCGGAGATACGGATGATCCCGGATCTGCGCACCTTCTGCCGCGCTCTTAAGACCTTTTTATTTCACCAGGCGGGCCTGGCCTAACCTCTCTTCCTCTTTTAGCATCTAAATTTTAATCTGTTTTAAATTGTGTGGGGTGTTTTAATTCTGTCTGGGCCAAATTTATTTAACTTGATTTTATTTGGGCTTTTAAATTTTGTATACATGTATTTTTATTGTTGGCTGTTCACCGCCCTGAGTCCTTTGGGAGTACGGTGGTATATAAATCTAATAAATCTAATCTAATCTAATCCATAGTCTTGACACCATACTTCTGTTGATAGAGCCCAGAATGGCATTGGCTATTTTGGCACACATCGCTGGTTTATACTTAATCTGTGATCTATCAAGACCACAGATTTCTCATAAGTACGGCTGCTAAGTCAGGTACTGTCTATCTTGTATCTGTACATCTGTTTTTATTTTACCTAAATGCGTTTCTCCCCACTGAACAATGTTGTGTTAGATAGGGCCCAATATTCATGTCTACTAAGATTATTTTGCAATTTGAGCTTGTCTTATGGGTATCAGCAATCTCATCCACCAGTCCCAGCTTTGTGGCATCTGCAAATTTTATGAACATCCCTTCTATTCTCCCATGTAAGTCATTTTTGAGGATATTGAACAGTACCAAACCCTGAGGTACATCACTATATACTACTGCCATTGGACATAGATCCCTTAAGAACCCATCCATTGGCTTTAGATATGTTCTCATCTATTGATAAGCGGCATTTCCACAACTGGAAACTGCCTGATAGCTCAGCAGACTAAAGCATTGTGATTAACACCAGCTGTCTGCAATTACTGTAAGTTCAAATCTCACCAGGCTCAAGGTTGACTCAGCCTTCCATCCTTTCTAAGGTAGGTAAAATGAGGACCCAGTTTGTGTGGGCAATAAGCTGACTTTGTATAAATATACAAAAGTATGAAGGCTATTGCTTAACACATTGTAAGCTGCCCTGAGTCTCCGGAGAAGGGTGGCATATAAATCAAATAAAAAAAAAAAACAGACAAAAAAGGAATTAAGTTATTGAAAGAGAAGAAAGTTTTGCAGTGGGACACATGTGGTTGGGTTCCTCACAGCTTCGTGGCTAAATGGCAGCTATTCACATCTTTTTCATCACTCCCCGCAGGCTACTTCCCTTTTATCCCAACTTTAAAGTTGTTATATAAATGTATCAATTCATTTCTCACTTTCAGAAACTCTTTAAAAAGAACTGCAGCCAGTGAACCCTGCCTAGAAGTGTACAAAACCACTTTTACCCAGGCAAAATATGGTAGCTGTAACTATGCACGTAAAGCTTATGTGCAAAACAAATAAAAAGGGATATAGCTTTAAACGTTTGGATAGGGACTCCATTTTGACATTTTTGCCATCCCTCTGACTAAATTCTCCCTATTCAGAGTCTGGTCCTAGTAGAGTTCAATTGGATTCATCCAAATGACAGGGCTTCAAAATCAACCTGATACTATAAGAATGCTATTTCCATCGTGCTATCAGGACTTGGTCTGAATCAAAAGTACTGAATTTTTAAAAAGAATAATTTTCAGCAAGAAAAAAAGGCCATGTAGGTAATCTTTCAAGTTTTCTATTAGTCTAAAATCCTGGGAAAGAACTCAGGCATAAAGCATAAAATTTCAAAAAAGTGGGATCCAAACTCTCTAAGCATCTTCAGCAAATTATTCTCTAGATGCTGAACTACAATTCACAACAGGCCTAGATCAGGGGTGAAATCCAGCAGGTTCTGACAGGTTCTGGAGAACCAGTAGCGGAAATTTTGAGTATTTCAGAGAACCAGCAAATACGACCTAGCTTGCCCCAGAGTAGGGTGGGAATATAGATTTTGCAGTATCCTTCCCCCAGGAGTGGGGTGGGAATGAGGATTTTGCAGTATCCTTCCCCTGGAGTGGGGTGTGAATGGAGTTTTGCAGCATCCTTCCCCTGCCACACTCACCAAGCTACACCATGCCCACTAAGCCACGCCCAGAGAACCAGTACTTAAAAAAATGTGAATTTCACCACTGGCCTAGATACTATGGTCAATAAAGTTAAGTTAAGATCTGGTTAGGATTATCAGATATTTGAAGAGACAAAGGAAAACAGACAATTGAAAAGAGGACAAATGGGGAAAAAGGAGGATATGCTACTTGTTTAGCTTTCTTGGCATCCATGAAAAGTGGATTTAAAATGAAAAATGGCAAAAACTGTAGTTAGGCCTTTTTTCCCCCTGGCATCCAAAGGACTGCAGTATTTTCAACTGCAGTATTTTCCCAACACAACTCTTTGCTATCAAGAAGTTGTGATGGTGATGATGATATGGAATCAATGACACATTCCTTTCAAATTTCACTGTGATATGATGAGTCATGTAATCTACAGACTGCAGTGAATATAGACTTGAAGATAATGGATTGAAACTGATGACTGGAATCAAGAAATAAATTAAATAACGTATGTTTGGGCTGTCGACAGAGAAGGAAAAGAAAGAAACAGATGATGTACAAGGTCACAATACATGAATATATCACTACTATTGTGAAAGCAGTCCCCTTTTAAAAACAAACAAACAAGAGATTTAAAAAATTGGATGATATCTGATTTTAAGACTATGTCTGCTGGACAGAGGATATAAGGACAAAAAAGAGTATTTGTCCTTTTGTTGAGCATCTGATAACTATCCTGCAGACGTTTCTGAACTAAAACTCCCAGATTCCCAATAGAATAGAATAGAATAGAATAGAATAGAATAGAATAGAATAGAATAGAATAGAATAGAATAGAATAGAATAGAATACTTTATTGCCCAAGTGTGATTGGACACACAAGGAATTTGTCTTTGCTGTATATGCTCAGGGTACATAAGGAGAATAAAATACATTCTTCAAAAATAAAAAATACACAGCACTTAGTGATAGTCAAGGTTACTAATAAGCTATCAAATCCTACTAGGAAACAAGTAAAAACAATATAAATTGAAAGATACAAGCCACATGATTATAGTAATAAGTGGGAAGAGATAGATACTAGTAAGGAAGAGAAGTCTAATAGTAATACAGTCTTAGTAAATTATTTGACAGTGTTGTGGGAATTAGTTGTTAAGCAGAGTGATGACATTCAGGAGAAAACTGTCCTAGTGTCTAGTTGTTCTGGTGTGCAGTGCTCTATAGTGTCATTTGGAGGGTAGAAGTTGAAACAATTTATGTCCAGGATGTGAGGGGTCTGTAGATATTTTCACAGCCCTCTTTTTATTATTATTGTTGTTGTTGTTGTTTTTATTGTTATTGTTATTAGTAGTCGAGGCTGTTGTGAACTGATACTGTGTTTCACCGAAAATAAGATTCTGTGTTATATTTTTTTGAACACTGAAATAAGTGCTTGGCTTTATTGCCATGCGCTCTAAAGCCCGATTGGGCTTATTATCAAGGGATGTCTTATTTTGGGGGAAACAGGGTACTAACATCTGGAAAATCATAAGCTTATATAGAGCACTGATTGAAATATTACATACCATTGTATAGACACCACTGAAGCACAGAGCACTGACAATCTTCCAATTTGTCATAGATTAATAGCTTTGAAAATTATCACTGCTGTATTTTTATTAAGATGTATGAATATTATCCATGATTTTACCTTGGTAAGAAAGGTGCAATTTCCATCTGTTTACTACCCTCACTGATTCACACTGTTCGTTTTTTTTCTCCCTTTTTGATTTCCTATTAGATATTCATCTTGCTCCAAAGCCTTCCGATATTTGTTTTATTTCTTTCCTGAAAGAACAGTGAAAATAAATTGTCTTTCAAAACGCATTGTGTGTGCCAACAAAAATTAATAAAACATGTAGAGGTTGCTTGTTTATTTTAAAAATAAGTATTATCTCTTTGCTTCTGTCAGGAAATTCTGAATGATTGACAGCACAATTCATTGCAATAAAACTTCTTCATCCTTTCTCTTTATGAACCAAAGGCGGGCATTTGTTTGCAAACCGAGCAGGAAAAATCTCCGCTAAAAAGATTGTGGGAAGGAAGTATATACCATGGGAGTTTGGTGCAGAAATCCTTTGTCGCTGAAGTCTTAATTTTCTGCCACTCACATTTCAGATTTCCATAGCTGCCTTTTCTTTCCACCCGGTTTTCCATTTTCTCAAGGGAAAGAAGAATTTGTAAAAATATAAACTTCTCTTTCTTGTATGTTTTAAGTATCCTTTGAAATTCTTCTACACCAGTGTTGGTAGAATTTTGCCTGCATCTTTATAAAGTGCCCTCGTAAAATATGCATACCTCCTTTTTTTTCTTTTTTTAGATATTAGAAGGAAAACTATTTGGCTCTTTACCCCCTTCAAGAAAAAAAAACTCATTTTTTTTAACACAAATTCAATATGAGGCAGCAGTGTAATGCAACTGCAAAAAAGTTGTAGTTGAATACAATCTAGAAGTACATTAACAAGAACAGAGTCCAGATTGCAAGAAGTAATTGTTCTGTTCTACACTGCTCTGGTCAGAACCCATCTTCAATACTGAAATCCAGTTCTGGACTGAATCCAAATGAAATCCAGCTCTGGATACCACAATGCCAGTGGTGAAATCTGAACCGCTTTACTCCTGGTTCGCTGGCCGCGCTTGTGTGCCATGTGCCAAATGCACGCTGTGCGCATACATGAGCAATGTGCACCAAAAACAGGCTTGAGAAGGTAAGTAAAACAGTGATCAGCTTGGCGCGCATGGGAACCTTTAAAAAAACTTTTTAAAGCATTTTTTACTACCGGCTCGGGTGAATAGGTACTAAAAAATGCTTTAAAAAAGTAAAAAAAACAGTTCTGATGATCACAGCCGCGTGATTGTCAAAATCTTTTTTTTTTACTTTTTTAAACAATTTTTAACTACCTATTAGCCTGAACTGGTAGTAAAAAAATGCCTAAAAGGTTAAAAAAAAAAGTTATATCAGCTGAATGACGTGCAATTGTCAAAACATTTTTTTTTTACTTTTTAAAGCATTTTTAACTACTGGTTCCGGAGAACCAGTAGTAAAAATATGCTAAAAAAGTAAGAAAAAAAGTTCCAATGATCACACATCGCTCAGCTGATCATTGGAACTTTTTTTTTTTTTTTACATTTTTTACTACTGGTTCGGGTGAATCAGCCCGAAATGGTAGCATTTCACCCCTGCACAGTACAAAAATATTACTGACAAATTGGAATGGGTTCAAAGGAAGGTAAGAAAGATAGGGAGGAGCCTAGAAGCCAAGGTATACAAAGATCAATTATTAAGCATTTGGGCATACAAAAAAGACAACTAAGAGGTGATAGAATAGTATTCTTCTATTGATTCATCCTCTATTGTCCACAGAGTTCAGGACATGACTTACAGGAAGAACTCAAGGAAGAAGGCATGAAATCAGGATGAACTTCCAGAGTGCACATGTTTTCAGGCATGGAATAGGCTGCCACATTAATAGGTAAATTCTCCTTCACTGGAAGTCTTCTAACAGAGGGTGGATGATCATTCATCAGACAAGATCCACTGCACTCAACAGGGATTTTGAGCAAATTTTTTTTTTTTTTTTTTTTTTTTTTTTGTAAACGATTCAGAGACCACCTGCCTTCAAATGACTCTGGGTGGTTTATCCTTTAAAAAAGTAACCTCTAAGGTTCTTTCCAATTTTATGATTCTTTTCTTTGTCAAAACACTTATTTCTTCTAAATCCAAAAATTTTATCTGTCTGTCTGTCTGTCTGTCTGTCCATCCATCCATCCATCCATCCATCCATCCATCCATCAAATTTAGGTACCACCTAAATACCATCCATCAAATTTAGGTATCACCCATCTCACTTTCAGAGTATCTGAACTAATTATGATTGTCTAAAGTTTAGAATGTCTAAACTAAACTAACTAAATTGATGTCTTCCTTACATTTATATTGTGGAACCCCTCTCTTTGCAAGTTTTATTTCTAAAAGACAATGGGAAAATTAAGCATTTCTTTTCTTAATTTGAAACAATATGATAAAACAAAGGAGGTGTCAGTAGACCTATTATATTTGTATATCAATTAATCACAGTCGATACAAGACAAGTACCTCATTATGTATGCTTACAACTAATAAGAGAAGTTAAAGAAATCATCCAGATGGCCTGGTAATTTTTATAAAACAAGCCATATAAACTTATGCACATGTCTTTGTAAAACATACAGTGTTGTATGATATGGCTAGTTCATTCATCTGTACCCAAGAATACATCTCTGTTTTTATATGAAATCTTATTAAAGATCAGCAAGATAGGTGGCAATGCATGGAACTGGGTTCAAAAAAATGTTCTGCATTATTGAATGTCAGATAATTATCCAGTTTCATGTTAAGACCCGAGTCCAATATTTAAGTTCATTAGAAGCTGTCATATACTATATATCATTAAATGTTTCCTTATCCAGAAGTCATTGTGGTCATACCACATTTGAATCTCTGCCCTAGGCACCTCAACTCTGAACACTACCATATTTTTCCATCTATAAAACGCCCACATGTATAAGGCATCCCCATGTTTCATGTAGAGTAAGTAAGCACACTACAAGCTATCACTGTGCAGAAGCCATCTTATTAGAGAGCGAGTAATGCAAGAACAGGAAATGCATCACAGGAGCAATAGAGATGAAACCTAGAGTGGCAGTGTGACACAGGAAACAACTGCAATAGAAAGGAATGATAGAGCTGCAATGGTAGAAGCTCATCTGGCAGAGCTGGAGGAAGGGGATGGGCTATACCTTCTCCCAAGGGTGAAATCCAGCAGGTTCTGACAGGTTCTGGAGAACCGGTAGCGGAAATTTTGAGCAGTTCGGGGAACCAGAACATACCATCTATGGCTGGCCCCAGAGTGGGGTGGGAATGAAGATTTTGCAATATCCTTCCTCCAGGAATGGAGTGGAAATGGGGATTTTGCAGTATCCTTCCCCTGCCATGCCCACCAATCCATGCCCACAGAACCGGTAGTAAAAAAAAATGGATTTCACTACTGCCTTCTCTTCTTGGCCTCCTGTGTATAAGACATCCCTCCATTTTCAAGTAAATATTTTAAAGAAAAAGTAGCGTCTTATGCACAGAAAAATATGGTACTTTTCAAATGTTGGATTGTACAAATTCCAGTTCCAGGAAATTGTAGTTAGAAAGTGAAGATAAATGTGCCCCACAGAGGAGTTGATGCAAATAATTTGAAGGCAGCGGAAATTCTCTTCCTTTTGAGCTCAAGTTGCTACATCACTTCTCTGCTGAGCCTTCCTTTAGCCTGAAGCATGGAAAAATATGTCAAGGTATTTAAAACACTTTACCTGTTCATGCTATCCTCAACATACCCAGTTTCGTCATCCTGGTCTTTGACAAATACCACAATCTTTGAGTTCTGCTAGTTAATTTGCAGGTGATTGTCAGCTCAGAAATAAGCAAAGAGACCCCAGTGCTCTCCTAAAACCTATCTGAGATTAAGATATAGTCACTCCATCATTATCATTTAACATTTAACATTTCCTAGTATGATTTGATTGCTTATTATACCGTATGACTGTCACTGGGTGTTGTGCCTTATGATTCTTGACGAGTGTATTTTGTCTTTTTATATCCACAGAGTGTCGATAAATCCTTGAGTATCTGTCCCCATGGCCCCCTCTGCGATCTCTTCTTTCTCCTCCATTTTCACTGAGTCTTCGCACTACCTGAGGTTTAGGTAGGTGCTGGGGCTCAAAACCCCTGGCAGCCCCCTTTCGGGGTGCCATTATGCTTTAAGGGAGATTCTGGTTAATGTCAACATTCCAGAAAACCCCCAACTCCAAGTAAAAACTCTGAAGCAAGCATTTTTCAAAGTTCTATTTACTAGAATAGGTAAACTGGCACATCTGGGAAAACCTGAATCTGAGAGGTCCGGGTTTTCCCCCAGTAAATCAAAACCCCCAAAACCACCCCCTCATTCCTCAGTCGATCACATGCTCCAATCACCATCCGTCTCATCTCGAGACATCACTCCGACCACTTCTTCTCCAGATGCAGGATCGGCCTGACCTTGACCGACAGGAAGAATGCTATTATGTCTAAAGACAACCCCTCTACTAAATCCTCCCTCCTACTTTCTCACACATGAGAAGGTGGCAGCATGGAAGCTTCTGGCCTAATATGGCTTCCAAAGCTAACACTTGGCGAATAAAGAATTTTATTCTAAAATGGAAACAGCTTATAAGCGAGTTTAGGGGGATAGAGAGCTGGATGATGTATTTGCTTGAGCAGGGACTACTTAACAGAAAATTGAATAGCAGTGACCAATGCACATCCCTAGTTACTAACATTATGTACTGTATAAGATTAGAGTTTGAATACTGTCCCTGTCACATTTTACAGGCTTGGGAGACAGAAAACAATATAGGTATCTGAAATTATGATTTTAGAATAATTTGTAATTTAAATAAGAATGTTTCAAACAATATCTGGATATATTCACAGGGCCTGGGGAGCATGTTGTATTCCCTGCTGATGCAATGCAGTGAGCCACCGGAGGAAGTGTTTTGTCTTAGTTTCAGTCACCTTACGCACGGGAGCATTCACACTCAGACAAGGAACCAGGCTAATAGGCAAACACAATGAGTTCACCAGGGATTTGCCTGGTGAAGTTCAAGCCCCCAGTGAATCGACTGAAGCAATTCCAACATATCACATCTCAACAAATTAGCAGCATAAAGGCAAAAGACAAATGGGAAGCGGAATACAATAACACTAGGAGACCATTATAATTGCACTGACCAAGAATAAATGACGATGGTATGGGCATATGTGTACATGCTCCATTATGTCTGTGCATGTGAGAGACAAAGTGACAAGCAAAGTAAAGAAGCAATTTTAAGGGAAAAAAGCTGTGATTGATTAGAACTTGATCTGAAAGAAAAATCCAAGAATGCATTTGGCTTTATTGCCTCTTACTATTGCTAACAATCTGCTGTTAAAAGTTTCTTCAATTTAAAAGGACAGTGAATATTAATACTGGAATTGTTGCCAGCGTTCAACAGGTCCATTTCATCGTGTTCAACACGTCCTTCTGTAATGATGTTACCATACTTACATACATCCGTCATCTCATTTTTATATATTATGTCTGATATGGGCTTCATTTATTCAAAAGGATCCTTTCATGGCATAGGGATTCTAGGAACAGTACAGGTAGTCCTCAACTTATGACCACAGTTGACCCCAAAATTTATGTTGTGAAGTGAGACATTTTTTAAAGCGAGTCTTGACCCATTTTACGACTTTTCCTACCACATTTGTTAACTGAATCACTGCAGTTGTTAAATTAGTAACTGTTCTGACCTAGGCTTCCCCACCAGCACTAAGCTGAGTCCTCGTCCCGATAAACCCCTTTTATTTAATTTACAGTAAATTCCTCTCCAGCAAAGTCTCTCCTCTCCCACAGTCTTTCAAGATAGTTCACAATTACCGACCTTTATCAGGCTTGGAGAGTGGCCAGGCCGATATCTTTCAGACGCCACAATACTTGGCAAGAATGCAGGAATGAACTAATTGTCTCCTGCAAACACTCCTTCCCTTTTGCTCCTCTTTTATTCCCTATGGAAGGGGCCCTTCATTGTCCACCTGTGGCCTTACTCCCAAGTTAACCCTTGTTCCTTATCTGTTCCCTTCATCTGGCAACTCTGCACATGCACACACTGGGAACAGGCACCAACTGTTTGTCTGCCTCACTGATGTCTGCTTCTGAAGGCAGCTGATACCTGTCATACGGCCCTGACTCCATCTCTGCCTCCGATGTAGAGCTCTTGTCAGAGCCTTCCTGTTGTGACACAGGCCCAAGTATTAATATTAAATGCAAACAGTTCGAAAACAAACAGACTTTATTAGAACAGCTGAGAATTAGTGTAGTCCAAACTAAATTAAAGCAAATTCTTCAAAACCCCATTCCTCAATTTATCACCGACCTTGGTATAATTAGGCAAACTGCCAAAGGCTTTTCTTGGCAAAAGTTCAGAAGCAGAAGACGCTGACGAGAAATGAATACAGTGAAACAAGAAGCAAATTTCTCAACAATTGTTTTCCAGCAAAGAGGCCAAGAGCCGTTGCTGGTCTTTTAAGCCTTATGGGAGGAGCCAGCCTCCAGGACTGGCCCATGTTCTTCCTCAGCCTCAGAACTGTCTGACTCCACTGCCAGTTTCGCAGGCTGCTGGTGGACCACAACACTTCCCCAGACTGCAGGACTGGCCAATGTTCCTCCCCAACCTCCTCACTGTCCGAATCTGCTGCTAGCTCTGCTGGCCACTGGCGGGTCACAACAGTAACACAGATGTTAAGTGAATCTGGTTTCCCCATTGACTTTGCTTGTCAGACACTTACAGAAGGTGATCTCATGACCTCAGGACACTGCAACAATAATGAATGTGAACTGGTTGTCAAGCATCCAAAATGTAAGTCACACAACCATGGGGATGCTGCAGCATTCATAAGGTGAGAAATGGTCATTCACTTTTTTCAGCCGTTGTAATTTTGAACTGTCACTAAGTGAACTGTTGTACGTCAAGGACTACCTGTAATGTCAAGGAGGACCGGCTTCCTTCCTAGCTAGATCAATATGAAGGTATGACATCATGAGATTGGGTCTTATATAGCTACGCAGGCAGCTTTACCTGCCTCTCTGGGAAAGATACAACTTCCAGAATTTGCAAAACCAAGGATCAGGCTGAAGCACAGAGCCAAGGCAATTAAATTCAATCAACTTGCAATACTTTATGTGTTTTCCACTTAATAGACAGAATTTTGCCAAACTAAAGTTGTAACTTTCTAAGCTACTAGATATATTCTGAGAGATTCTAGGGTGGTGCTACCTTGAATCTCTTCCCCCCACTCCCTTTCAGCTCAGGAGGTCTTAATCTGTGACTCCTTCTATGAAAGTTCTGAGTTGCCAAATCCACCCCCACTGCTGCTCTAGGTGCACATTCCATCACAATAAGATTTTAAATATATTAAGACTCCACCTTCCTACCTCTAACTGATTGTTTTCTTAACTGCCACAGTAGGCAAGTCTTCTTTAAGTTTGGCAAGCATAAGTATGACCCACATGTACTGTTTATATAAGCAATGATTCCCTATGATCTGAAGGAATAAAATAAATTGTGGGTCCAGCCTAATGCTAACTATGACCTATAGCCATGATGGCGAACCTATAGTACATATGCCAGAGGTGGCACACAGTGCCCTCTCTGATGAAACGTGAGCTATCTCCCTAGTTCAGCTGCCTTGCGCATGTGCGTGCACCTCCCGCTGGCCAGCTGGTCTTCGGGCCTCTGTGGCACATGTGTGAGGGCAGGGCATAGGGGAGTGCTCACACTCGGGGGTGGGTGTGTGCAGGTGGCCATGCAAGGGATGGGACACATGCGTGGGGCGGGGCGCATGTGCAGGGGCTGTGCATGCATTACATTTTGGGGGCTTGGGCACACACACTTTGGGCACTCAGTCTGGAAAAGATTAGCCATCACTGACCTATAGTCCCAGGAGTCAAGCAAACTTGTAAACACTGGTGACCCCTATCTTCAGAAGCAAAAATTTGTGAGTGTAAAGCAAATTTGTGGGCCCTGGCCTAATGTTAGCTATTTTCAGGAGTGAAAGATACTTATTAGAATGATGACTTACACTCCCTATTCCCAGAAGTGTAAAAAAATGTTTCACACTATATTCAAACTTCCTATTTGAAGTTTCAGGGATCTGGTTGGATAAGCTGCCATGAAGATTTTGCTAGTAAAAGTAGCATTGGAAAGCTGCACGGTCTTAGCTTTAGCATCTCCAAGTTAGGCTGCCCCCATTAAAAATTTTGTTCTGCAAATGTTCCATCTATTCCCTCTAATAAGCATGATAGCCTGGCACAGAAATAGACACACATGAGAGATAAGATTCTATCTTTTCTTAAAGTCCTAGCTTGATACTTTCCTAGCCAAGTTTTCAGGCAACAGTGACCCCAATCCCCTCCAAGCCACTTTTACAGGCCATTTGCTTAAATCAAAGGAACCTTTTCCCAAAGCTTCATCCTGATGCTTTTCCAATTGGTCATTTCCATAAGGCGAATTCCATAAAAGAATTTAACCATTTTCTTCCAAAACGCTTCAATCATTCTTGAATTGATTTGAATGAAGATTTCAGGCTCCCATGTTTGGATCTGAGAATACAAATTGAGATCTGATAGCAAAATTATTTGAACTGAAACTGCTGTGGTGTTGCTGACTCTGATCACTGAGTTTTGGTGTGGGAAAAGAGGGTTGGCGCTGCTTCTTGGAAAGCTTGGCCTGTCATGGGAAGGATCATCAGTGGCTGGAACCAGTTGTTTCAGAATTGTGGTTTGTTGGCAGTATTCTATGTTAATTAGCAGAGGCAGGTGGCACAGAGAGATACAATGCCAGGAAGACTAGCAGGCTAGAAAGAAAGAGGCTGGCAATAATAACTAGAACTCATAGCACCGTTTCTTCTATTCTTAAAGGCAGTAGCAGTAATACCAGGACCTATCAAGGCCAGTTTGATACCTTTACCTGTATTGTTGAGAAATTTAAAACTGCTCCAATCATGAAGAGTTTAAAATAAACATTTGATCCCAAGAGTTGGTCCTGGATTGGAACATCCTTGATCCCATATTTAGGATGGTGAGAACTGATTCAATCTCTTTCTTCAAAACAAGTCTGTGGATAGAGTTGCAATTGTACTCAATCAGATCAAAGCATCCCTTTGAAACTTTGAATAGCTCTCATCTGTAAGTTGTGTTTGTGTGTGTGTGTGTGTGTGTGTGTGTGTGTGTGTAATAAATAAATAGAAAATGCAATTCCATGTTTTGCTCTCTGCTCTGTATTACTGACATAACCTAAGATTAAAAGCAGGGGTGGGATTCTACTGGTTCGGACCGGATTGGGCGAACCGGTAGCTCCAATGATCAGCTGGGAGCAAATCTGCCTCGACAATCAGATGGGCCCACCCGCCCACCCCTGCTTTTTCCCTTTTTTATCTTCTCAGCTGATTTGCGCGGCAGAGCAGATTGCTGCACCTCAGTTGTGTTTCTCCCCTGAAGAAACTCGGAAGTGAAGATTTCTTCAAACTGCACACGTGCGTGATCGCTGAACTGGTTGTTAAAGCAGGAGGATCCCACCACTGATTAAAAGTAGTTCATATCTAAAACAACACATTGAAGGGGAGTTGGAAGGATGTGGGGTTTTCTGCTGCTGAGATGTTGCTAAGCAGAAATATTGTTAATATAAAATGTCAAAGTTGTATGTCTTTTTTTTAATGGTATCCATCAGGATATTATTGTAGATCTATATATCTACAGTTAAGCATGTTTCATCATACTGTACTGTATATAAATACATCATGTCTCTGGTAAGATGTAAAGGCATTTTGTGGAAACAATCAATTTCAACAATAACAATAGTACAATCTATTTGGGGGTTGGGGTTTTTTTTGGGGGGGGGGAAAGCAGCTGTCAGAGGAAATAAAAATCAATTCAACCCTAAGTTAGAACAAGTCACAAGTAAGCAAGCTCTGTTATGACTCAGCAATACTCACCAGTGCTTCAGGAAATAACATTGGAGGTTACCTAACTATTCTGGTATTGATTGCAAATATATGTCACCCAAATTTTCAAACATGGATGCTGAAGCAGGGGTGAAATCCAGCAGGTTCTGGAGAACCGCTGGCGGAAATTTTGAG
This sequence comes from Masticophis lateralis, assembly GCA_030761175.1. Taxonomy (NCBI): domain Eukaryota; kingdom Metazoa; phylum Chordata; class Lepidosauria; order Squamata; family Colubridae; genus Masticophis; species Masticophis lateralis. The sequence continues at coordinate 77,619,928 of JAUDYJ010000006.1, read as the reverse complement.
TAGTTTGGAGAACCGGCAAATACCGGCTCTGGCTGGCCCCAGAGTGGAGTGGGAATGGAGATTTTGCAATATCCTTCCCCCAGGAGTGGGGAAGGAATGGAAATTTTGTAGTATCCTTCCCCCAGAAGGGGAGAGGGAATGGAGATTTTATAGTATCCTTCCCCTGGAGTGGCATGGGAATGGAGATTTTACAGTATCCTTCACCTGGAGTGGGGTGGGAATGGAGATTTTGCAGTATCCTTCCCCTGGAGTGTGGTGGGAATTGAGAGTTTGCAGTATCCTGCCAGTATCCTGCCACGCCCACCATGCCACGCCCACTAAGCCACACCACGCCCACCAAGCCACGCCCACAGAACTGATAGTAAAAAAATAGAATTTCACCACTGTTGCTGAAGCCCTATTTCTCAAGGTCAAGTTTTTGTCTTTCCATTTCTCAGCACAAGGAGAACAAAAATAAATAGCTGTTGCTTCTTTTATGGGAACGAGATAAAATTGGCAGTGAATTCATAGGGAATCCCTATTAGGTGACAAAAGAAGTCTGGCTAATTTTATGGAAATTGCTTTGAAGCTATCCCCCTTTTAAAACAAGTTTTTTTTTTTAATGTGTCAATAATAATTTTGTTTTTCACAGGAATTAAAGAGTCAATGATGTTTTTATAGAAAAGACAGATTGCTATTAAAAGATAAGCATATTAAATTTAATCGAAATTGGTTGTCAGAGATGATGCCTCTTGATGTTTTTTTAAAAATGCTCAGAACTTTTTCATGCAGGCCAGCATATAATGAATTTTGCAATAGTTGCAGTGAAAAATGGATATTTTTAGCAAGGAATATCTATTGCATATTTTGCAGGCAGATAGTTAAAGGGGATTTTTTTTAAAAAATCTGAAAATAAGAGGTGGTGTCAAGGAATAATTATGCTTCTTCATTAATAAATTGATATTTCTGTTGAACGTAAAAACTGAAGAGCAATGCAAGGGATTAATATTTCCATAAAAGACAATAGAGTCTTTAGGTCATAAAGGAAGGCAAAACATCCACAAACTTTCTGATTATCACTTCTAAAATAACTGATAGAAAAGAATAAATGAGCAGATGGTTAAACTAAAAAAATTATTTCTTCTTCTCCAATTTGCATACTTCTGCAGTGACTGAAGGCATTGATTTTAACCTCATTTCAAGGGACATTCTGATTTAAGGAAAGACTTGTCAATCACTGAGTCCAGTACTTCTCTTCTTCTCCAGATCACTTCAATAAATTTGCAAGCATCAGAAACTGTTATTTTACAGATCCTGTTCACTTTTTTTTTGGACATGTGATACCAACTTTTTTATCCGGCATGCTGAATTCTCATATTACATATCAAAGACATAACACCATGAAAGGTTTTGAATTATAGACACCAGAAAAGAGTTAGACACCACTGCTTTCTGGCTTAAGTGCTCTAAAAACAATCTCAAATTATCCCATTCCGCTTTGGCCTTGAGGTTCATGTTAAGTCAGAGTAAGGTCTAAAGATCTTTTTCAACTGGATAACATCTCATCAAGATGAACAAAATAAGAATATTTATGGCAGCTATAAAGGTAAGCCAGAATACGATCAATGAGCAATGTCTGCGGTTACTTGAATTTCTGCACTCCAAAATACAAAGTAGATAATTTGACAACATGAAGGCCTTTTGGTCAAGTAATGAAAAATGATCCACAATGTCAACCCAAGAGATTTTGCTGTCTGAAGTAGAAATAATGTCTGCCAGTTGTGGACTGTCGGCCGCTGGCCCCTCCAGCAGCCGAATCAGAGGAGGAGGAGACCTGAGAGTCAGGGCCAACCTGAGAGCTCTGAGGGGGAAGAGGGAATGGAGCTGTCAGAGATAGAGACAGAGCCGGAACCTGGTTTGTCCATCAGATGGAGAGTCAACAGCCCCCAGGTCTGGAGGTGTTTGATGAGGAAGAAGAGGAACAATTGGGTCCAGTGCCTGATGCACGGCTGGTCAAAAGGCACAGAAGAGGAGAGAAGTGGAAAACCATGGGCCAATCCTGGGGAAGGAAGAGCCACCGCTGCTAATGAGGCCCCACCCTAGCTCTGGGGATAAAAGGCAGGGGGAAGAGATGAATAGATATGACAGACAACTATTCATCTTCTGGCTGGACAGACTTGTTAGCCTGTGAGAGAAACTTTTAGCCGAGGCTGCTGGCATTCCTAATAAAGGAATTTTTTGAGCTGGGTCAGAAAACTGCCTTTAGGATAATGTGACATAGGCTCACTTAGTCATTACAAGACACAATTAGTCTTAAACAAATCTATTTTATTATAACAGCTGAGAATTACTTCATTCCCAGCTTAGTCCAAATTAATTCCAAAACAAGTCCTTCAGAAAAAGTCCTTTGTGTTTATCACAAATCTTTATCTTCTTTGGCACTCTGCCAAAGGCCTTTCTTGGCAAAGCCCCACGAAGTTCAGAAACAAGACACACCGACTGGAAACTGATTTAGTAACGTTGCTTTCCTACAAAGAGTCCAAGAGCCTTTTTTAAGCCTTATGTGAGGGGCCAATCATCTCCTGGCCTTACTCCCGAGTCATCCTTTTTGCTTTAACTGCTCTTGCCTTCTGGCAGCTCTGTGCATGCGTGCACTAGGAACAGGCTCCTCCTCTCTGCTGTCTGACACTGGAGGCTCCAGAGTCCACGTATCACTCCCAGATGGCCCTGGCTCTATCTCTGCCTCCGACGCATAGCCCTCGTCCAAGCCTTCCCCAGCCTCCAGGACTGGTCCATGTTCCTCCCCAGCCTCCTCACTGTCCTACTCTGCTGGCAGCTCTGCGAGCTGCTGGTGGACCACAATAGATAAGGCCAACAGATTGAATGGGCCCATTCCATAATCCAAAGATCAATGCCTGCCGTGATCCGCAGTCTTAACCTGAAACTGCCTTCCTGCATTTAACAACTGTCTCTCATAGATGCCTATTATAATTTTTAAATATCAGGAAATATTGCTGAAGGTAACTATCCACAGCTCAAGGCACTATCTTCTGGCAAATGTACATGACTTCTTAAAAATTCTCAGAGGAGAGACGTATTCGTATGAATTTTGGAGTTTGGGGGAGGGAAAAAAGCCACAACTATTTTCAAATTGAAAAGCCACTATTCATTTCAGCTCTAATAATCTGCAGCATCTGGTAGCAATGGCACATGCGATTTGCTAGAACGTTATTGTGATAGCACAGTTATAATTAGATTTGTGAAAGTTTTCCTTTTTTTTTTGCAACATTTACTGTCGGTATTGCAAAAATGGATTTGTCATCTAAACTTTGTATAATATAGGGAATTTAGCTATAGGGATGGTGATGATTTTTCCACTTACTTAGAAATCTTCGAAACAATTAGCCTGTTTTGTAATTTAGACTGACCCTGTTGCTGAAGATCTTCTCTCGCCACATGCCTGCAAACCTTTATATTATGCATCTATTGCTAGAAGCATTATTTACAGACCCCTCACATCTTGGACATAAACTGTTTCAACTCCTACCCTCAAAATGATGCTATAGAGCACTGCACACCAGAACAACTAGACACAAGAACAGTTTTTTCCCGAACCATCACTCTGCTAAACAAATAATTTCCTCAACATTGTCAAACTAGTTACTAAGTCTTCACTACTATTAATCTTCTCATCGTTCTGAACACCCATTTCCTCCCACTTATGACTGTATGACTGTAACCTTGTTGCTGGTATCGTTAAGATTTATATTGACTGTTTCCTAATATGATTTGATTGCTTATTTGTTCCCTATGACTATCATTAAGTGTTGTACCTTATGATTCTTGATGAATGTATCTTTTCTTTTATGTACACTGAGAGCGTATGCACCAAAGACAAATTCCTTGTGTGTCCAATCACACTTGGCCAATAAAGAATTCTATTCTATTCTATTCTAAAAAAGCTGGTCCATAGGAACTTTTAATTAAAGTCTGACATCAACACTGTAGATTTATGCATTGTTGGCTTTGCTAAGTGGGAAATAACTATCACTGGCTCATTAATATGGAGAAAATTAGTTCATATTTAAAGCTGTGAAAGTATGAAAAATCATTACTTGAAAAACATTCATATTCCTAACCAATGGGAAGAAATAAAATCATATAAGTATAAAAATAAATATACAAAAGGTCTGTTTTCTACCCAAAAAAAAGCATAAAGAATGTAATAATTCATTTTACAGAGAAAACAATGGCTTTGTTGGCATGCTGGTCTCCTAATGACTGATTTTGCATGCTAATTCTAAATATCCTAGCCTAAAATACAAAGACAATGAAGCAGGAAAAAGCACTTAAATACCAGTAATATAAGGCGGGAAATGGTATCAAAAATTTACCTGGGTTTTGATAGAAACCCATTTTGGCTGGTGAAAAACCTGATAGAGGGGGAGAAAAGAAAAGTATTATCAAGGCAGGAGCCTGTGTAGCGTAGGGGGCTAATGCCTCCTACTAAAAGGCAGCAATTAACACCAGCTGCCTGTAATTTCTCTGAGTTCAATCCTAGCCAGGCTCAAGGTCGACTCAGCCTTCCATCCTTTCTAAGGTGGGTAAATTGAGGACCCAGTTTGTGGGGGCAATAAGCTGACTTTGTATAAAAAATATAAATATACAAAAGTATGAAGGCTATTGCTTAACGCATTGTAAGCCGCCCTGAGTCTCCGGAGAAGGGCGGCATATAAATCAAATTAAAAAAAAAAAAGGCTTTTATTTAGTACTTTTTTTTTACAAATCTATATTTGAGGGAAGGAAGGATCAGTCCTTTGCAACAGATAAAGTCAAGAGATGCCTTAAAGACTTTTTCCCCCTTATTGTAGGGTAGAATAACAGAACCCTGAAAGCTTGACAAAAATTTCTCTCTACTCCATCTTATACCGAACAAAATCATGGTAGGATTATTTTGAGTTTTATTCTCAGGCTTCCTTCTTCATCTCTTTGTAAATTCTTTTCTGAAAGTCGCCCTTCATGGGTTACTCATTCTTTTCTCACCCCTAAGGCCAGCCCTATTTTCTTTAAGTCATGTTCCAAAGTCAGTAGACAAGTCTGACAGAGAAAAAGAAGCCAGATGTAGAAATCTCCTTTCTCCTCTTGCAACCATCATTGGAAGGTCCAAAACGGCAGGAAGCAACATTTGCCGGGGGGGGGGGGCATTGTTGATCAATGATGATGGTGGTTAGTGGGAATGAGGCTTATGCATTTCTGATGGAACATGGGCATCCTTTGATGTCCCACAGTTCTTCAATTTAGTGTAGAACTTCCAGTAAATAAGATACTCTAAACCCCATCACAAGGAAGAATTGGTGTAAAATTCAAAAATGGCTGGAAGAAATTACAAAGCAAAAAATAGATTTGAAACCTGAACTGCTTTTATTAGGAATACTGGACCCGAAAATGAACAAAAACCTTCAATACATTACACTATACATACTCACCGCAGCAAGAATCACATTAGTAAAAAATTGGAAACAAAAGAGTGTACCCTCAAATGAAACAGTAATTAGGAAAATTCTAGAAAGCTCAGAGATAGATAAAATGACTATGGAGTTGAGAGAGAAAGAGGATTTAGACTATTATGAAATATGGAATAAAATGTACATTTGGCTCGAAAATAGAAACCAGAATAAGAAATGTTTAACTTAATACTGATGAAACTCAAGTTGGAGTAACTGAATAACATTAAATAAAGAAATGTAAACATAAATGAATATAAATGTGTAGATAAGGAAAATGAATATTATAATGTATGTATATATGTTGGAGTAATGTGATTATTCTACTATTGAGAAGTAAATAGAAATGATAGAATAGAGAACTACAAAAGCAAAATATCTATGTCGATATGGAATGCTATAAAATTACCATTGATGGTATGCAATGTTCAATACGTTATGTCTTGACGTGTTTTCTTTTTATATATGTGTAATTGCTCTTTGTGTTGTTTTTAAAGACAAGCTGTTTAATAAAAATTATTTTTTTAAAAAAAGATACTCCAAACATTCCCCCTTGATTCTAGAATCCAGAATATATTCAGATTACTCTTCCCCATCCAGTAGAACCTGGGGGAAATGTGGGAAGAAATATATATCAAAACACAGAACAATAAACAATAAGGGACCTTGGTGGAAATATGGAAAAACTAAGTCTAGAGCAGGGGTCTGCAACCTGAAGCTCTGGAGCCGCATGTGGCTCTTTCATCCCTCTGCTGCGGCTCCCTGTCTCTCAGAAATATGTGTCACAACTGCCAATGTGTGACACTTGCCAGCACGTGATTTATTGAGGTTTTCAACTCATCTTTTTTTTTCAGAGTTCAAAATGTTTTTGTTGCATGCAGAAATAAAAATTTGTTTTCTCTGTAGCAGTTCTTTGATTTCATAAATGCAACACACTATAGTTTTTTTATATATATATACATAGCATAAAGTTAAAAAACAATATATGCCATGTTATCTTCATTTTAGTTGTCAAACAGTTTTTGTGGCTCCCGATGTTTTCTTTTCTGTGGGAAACGGGTCCGAAAGGCTCTGAGTGTTTAAGGTTACCGACCCTGGTCTAGAGCAATAAGATAACATTTGGAAGTTTCCCAGATAGTTGCCTCTCTAATCCACTGGAATATAAGAAATCAGAGGAGATGCATTATAATTAGGCCTGAAAGATTCTCTTATCAAAGCTAATTTTGATGAAAGAGCTACTTTTAGTTTGTGGAATTATTTCAAAACAAAAACAAAAAAATAATACAAATAATCTCCCAAATAATTATACTTAAATCAAATACCACGTTCTTATTCTCCACTAAGATTGTACCTCAATAAAGTTTTTAAAAATCCTATTAACATACAAGTAGTCCTTACTTACTGACTTCATTTGGAATCGGCAACTCCATCACTAAGTGACATCAGATGACCTCCCCCAATTTATGATGTCAGTTCATCAGTTCATCAGTTCATCCCCCAGTTTATGATGTCAGTTCATCAGTTCATCAGTTCATCAGTTGCAGTTGTTATGTGAATCACCTGAGATTAAGCATAACATCATGTGTCTGTGACTTGCAAATTCCTACTGGTTTCTCCCTTGATCTTGCTTGTCAGAAGCTGGCTGTGAAGGTCACAAATGGAGCTCATGTGCCCATAGGATGTTGTGAACATTGTAAATACTTGCCAAACTCCTAAATCATGATCACAGGACATTGTGATGGCTGGACCTTCAAAGCTGCTACTTCAAAGATCTGCCATGAATCTCCTTTTTCAGTGGTGTTGTAATAGTTGGCTGAACAAGGCTTCAGAAAGCTAGGGTTCTCTGTAACTATATCTTATCTTCTATCTCTATATTTATAAACTCACAATAGGTGGCAATACCTATTCAGGGAGATAGAGATTGTAATAAGCAGTGCTGTGGTGACACAAGTCCTGCTTCCCCCCCCCCCCCCATAGTGTCATTATATTCTGTGTATGTCCCCAAAGAGGTGGGGTCTGTAGGATGCTGCAGCCATGCTTTTGTCATCCTGATGAAAGCAGCGAGAGCTTGCAGACACTGCTGAAAATAATGTGGCTAATGCTTACATCCCACCTTTATTTTGTACAACTCAAAGCAGTGTACTTAATGCTACGACCACCTGTTTTCCCTAACAACTTAAAGTCACCAAGAGAGTGGATAAGGGCCAGTACCTTAACCACTGCACCAAACTGTGCTGCTCCTCTCCTCCTCCCAAGACACACACATAAGGCAAGAGTTCTACAAGTGTTTATTCAAATCCCCCAAACTGGTCCTTGGATCCCCTTCAGATCCTTTAGCAGTGGATTTGCTGCCCTGTTGCTGGGTGGGTGTGGCCATGGCTGGCATGGCCTAGTTGACCACCTGCATCATGGTTGGGCGGAGGGGGGGGACATTTTTCATCCTCCCCAGGCTCTGGAGGCTTTTCTCGAGTTTCCAGGAGGAAAATAGCTTCCCCTGGGCTCTGGAGGCCTGTTTCCGGACTTCCAGAACCTCCAGTACGGCTATTTTTTGCCCTCCCAGACCCTCTGAGGTATGCTTGCACTTACTGGAATGATGAACGCCCCACCAGGAGACTCCTGGGGGTGGAGTGGAGGGGTGGAAGGGGCAGGGTGGGCTTGGCCAGCCAGGAGTGGCATTTGGTGAACCCCAGCGATCCTTGGCTAGAGGATCACCGGAATCCTGCCGAAACCCCTGTTACAGAGGTACAGATTCCAAGCTCAGTCACTGGGCAACTGAGTCACTGGAATACTGAGTCCAATAGGCACACAAGAAGTCCAGGAAAGCAGTCCAGGAGTCAAATAGACCAGGATACAAGGCACAAGCACACAAGGCACAGAACTGGGCATGTTGCTCCTGCAACACTCAAGTCCTTAGGGCGAGAGTAAGTAAGCAATGCCAGTGCAACCCTTCAAGAGTTGTGATGTTGCCTCCTCATAAGTAGTCTAGCTGACTGATGTTGTGCCTGTCCTGTCTCTGCTCTACCTTTCCTTGGATCAGGAGGAGGTGTGGACTCTACCTCCTCCTCATTGCTAATGGTCAGCAGCTGCTCCCAGTTCTGCCTGGAGCCTCCTGGCCAATTTGCTGCATCTGCAGTTTAACTTCCTCAGACTCAGCCAATCACTCATCAGATGACCCAGCTGAGGTTGCTCCATCAGGCTAGCATTCTCTGTGCCCCAATCCTGATCAATATTTGGCCCTTTCCTCTGCAGACTCAAATTCATCCTCCTCTTCTGAACTCGCATCTGGAGAGAGGTCCAAGGGTGGATCTGTGTCACAAACTGATCTTGCCCAGATTTGGAAGTGACCTTGATGGGACATTACCAGTCCCACAATATCACAGCTGTAGGCTAAAATGGGTAATCAAAAAAACATTTCAGAAGTAAGCAGTAGCAAAATATTTCCATGCCGTTGTTATTGTATATAATGTGAGGCTGTGGTGTGACCCAGACCCAAGTAGTTAGTATTAAATACAAACAGTTTGAAAACAAACAGACTTTATTAAAACAGCTGAGAATTAACTCATTCTCGGCATAGTCCAAACTAAAATAAGCAAATTCTTCAAAACACCATTCCACAGTTTATCACCTGACCTTGGGATAATTAGGCAAACTGCCAAAGGCTTTTCTTGGCGAAAGTTCAGAAGCAGAAGACGCTGACAAGAAATGAATACAGTGAAACAAGAATAAATTTTCTCAATGTTGTTTTCCAGCAAAGAGGCTTCTTTTAAGTCTTATGGGAGGGGCCAATCATCTCTTGGCCCTACTCCTGAGTCATCCTCTCTGTTTTATCTGCTCCTGCCTTCTGGCAATTCTTCTCATATGTGCACTAGGAACAGGCTCCTCCTGTTCCTCTGCCTCTCTACTGTCAGCCTCTGGAGACTCCAATGTTTGCACATCACTCCCTGATGGCCCTGGCCCTATCTCTGCCTCTGTTGCAGAGCCCTCATCTGGGCCTTCCCCAGCCTCCAGGACTGGCCCATGTTCTTCCTCAGCCTCATTGCTGTCCGACTCCGCTGCCAGCTCCACAGGCTGCTGGCGGACCACAACAGGCTGAGCCATTCCATTTAATAACCTTAGACCACTAGCTGTCTAAAATTCTACTGCAATGTTAACTGAGTGATTGACTGCTGGAGTGCTCAAATGATACCAAATGGAAATAAAATTTGACTGATCTTCTTCCAGAGGAAATTGAATACGGATAAACATTATGGAGAAGGGAGTGAGAAGTAGTGATCAGAACATTTTTTTGGTAAAGATTTCTATAATGCTTCTCTCCTTTGAAAATCTATCACTGGTTGAGTCCTCACTTTCTTTCAAACTGCACTTCCACATTCTACAAAAAGAGTTCCATCTGTGCAGTTAAAGAGAAGCAGATTCCTTTATTACCATCTCTTTTGGGCTGATAATAGCTGGAAACAGATGCAGAAACTGAAGGGATTGGATCATAGAATGCTTTCTTTACTATATATTTCTATACAGAGGCAAAATGGGTGTTCCATTTGAGCACAAAGAGAGAGAGAAAACTGCTTAGGTTAGGTATGAGATGGCTGTTTCCAAGGATTTTCTTCTCAAATTGCATGCTGTTTTGGTTGTCATAAAATAAAGTTTTCGAAGTACAAATGGCCATTTTGAGAGAGATAACTATAGGAGAAATGTAGAAGGTGATTTAAGAGAAAACATGTATTTTTGGTGGGGCATTATAAACTTTCATTGTTGCTTTTAGATATTGTGATATAAAAGGCATAACAGAACAGTAAAGCTATATTTTGCTGAAAAAGTTTTCTTCTTTTATATACACTACATACTGTACGTTTCGCTTCAATATTTTGGGCATCCAAACCAGACATTTTTGTTTTCTGACCATCTTTCCTTGTTTATAAGAAATAAGGGAAAGAAACAGAGAAATCTTAATGTTAAAACCTTTTAAATTTAAGGCAACTATCAACTCAAAAATTCTCCAACAGATTAAAGATGACCATATTTTTCAGACTATACAATGCACTCCACCCCCCCCCCCCAAAATGGGTGGAAATATCTGTGCATCTTATCGAGCAAATATTGAGGTGGGAGGGAAGGGAGGGTTGGTGCAGCACCAATCAGCTGTTCAAGGCAGTGGAGATTGCCACCGCCTATCACCTCGGCCCGTTCATGGCGATCGGCAGTGAATGGATGATGGCCAATGGGCCGTGATAGCAGCAAATGGACCGCGGCAATGGTGAATGGGCTGCAGCAAATGAGTCACTGGGTTAGAGACTGGGGCACAGCGGCAGTGAATGGGCGGTGGTGAGTGGGCAGCGGAGGCAGAGGCAGATTTTTTTTCTTGTTTTCCTCCTTTTAAGCTAATGTGTGCTTAAACTATAAAAATGTTGGACTTTATATTTTTGCTTAACAGCCAGCTTATTGTTGGGGGAAGGTATCTAAATGTCAAAATGATATCATGATCTTGCAATTAAAGCCACAGACTCCTTTTACCTGCTGAGCACTAATAATATAAATACTTTCAAAAGTATATATTTTCTCCCCCACAATACATACACGCACACACACACACACACACACTCTCACACATATATATACCCAGAACAAGAACCCTAGAATGACCCAAGATACAGGATGCTACAGTGACACAGTGGTTAGAGTTTAGTATTGCAGGCTAATTCTGCTTTCTGCCAGCCAGTGGTGGGTTGCCCCCGGTTCGCACCGGTTCTATAGAATCAGTAGTAAAGCTGGCAGGAGGCTCCGCCCACTGACCCTGACATCATCAAAATGCTTCTGCACATGTGCAGAAGAGCACACAAGCGAGAGAGAAGAGAGTGCGTGCGCGCGTCCCTATTGCGAACCAGTAGTAAAGGTAAGTAGAACTGACCCCTGCTGCCAGCGGTTCGATTCTGACCAGCTGAAGTTTGACTCAGCCTTCCATCCTTCTGAGGTCAGTAAAATGAGGGCCCTGATTGTTGGGGGCGATATGATGACTCTGTAAGCCATTTAGAAAGGGTTGTAAAGCACTGTGAAGCGATATCTAACTCTAAGTGCTATTGCTATGGAACAAACATGGAAAAATAAGCACAGACTACACAGAAGCTCTGCCATTTTACAGAAGAACATATATACACATACATACACATGGGCATTTTTGCTTGTCTTTTTATTGAGAGATTATTTGTTTAAGTATAAAGGACAATACAAATGGCATTCAAGGGCAGTAGAGATTAGCTGAAAGAAGAGCATCAGCTGTTGAGCCTGGAGAACAAGAAGCTACCATAAGATTTCATTCAAGTGCACAAAATCGCAAACAATATGAAAGATATTAACTCACTGTTAACAAAAGAAAAAAAAAACGGAGATGCTACCATTCTCTTTCTATAAAGAAGAAAGGAGCGTAAATGGAAATAAAGGAAACCACTGTACTGAAAACCCTGAAATAATAGATTCACTTGCTTAAAAAATAAAATAGGATGGTATCCCCGAGAAGTAGCTGCCATTATTAAAGCAGAAATAGATGGGAATAAGCTGGGAGGCCTAAAATGCTGGTTCTCTAATTTCATATATCTGTATGTCCTCAAGACATAAACCTTATTTTCTGCTTGGAAATAGGTATCAAGCCTATTCAGGGAAGCTAAATGCAATTGCGGGCCCTGCCTGTTTGCATAAACTGCAGAATCAAAAAGTCAGTGAGGCAAAATACAACTCGGAGGATGGAACTGAGCAATCATGTTAGCAATTTTCTTAACAATAGCTAACAATTGCTGTGATGAATTTCACTTCTTATATTAGGGAATTGCTCTGAACAAAATGTAATCTCTTCTCATTTGCTTCCTGTTTGAAATGATTATGAAGATAATTCATTTGGATAATTTTCAACTTGTAGGCTGCACAAGAGCTATTTGCTTTGGTCATCACTGGCCAGCTCTGGAAAAATTTATTTCAGTATTTGTCCTCGTCCTCCTCCTCCTCCTCGTCCTTCTTCTTCCTCTTCCTCTTCCTCTTCCTCTCCCCCTCCTCCTCCTTCTCCTCCTCCTCTTCTTCTTTTTCTTCTTCCTCTTCCTCCTCTTCTCCTCCTCCTCCTCCTCCTCTTCTTCTTCTCTTCCTCTTCCTCTTCTTCTCCCTCTCCCCTTCCTCCCCCTCCTCTTCCTCCTCTTCCACTTCCTCTTCCTCTTCCTCTCCTTCTCCCTCTCCTCCTCCTCCTTCTCCTCCTCCTCTTCCTCTTCTTCTTCCTCTTCCTCTTCTTCCTCTTCCTCTTCTTCTTCCTCTTCTCCTCCTCCTCCTCTTTTTCTTCTTCTTCCTCTTCCTCTTCTTCTCCTCCTCCTCTTCTTCCTCCTCTTCTTCCTCTTTCTCTTCCTCTTCCTCTTCTTCTCCTCCTCCTCCTCCTGCTCCATCTCTTCCTCCTCCTCTTCTTCTTCTTCCCCTTCCTCTTCCTCTTCTCCTCCTCTTCTTCCTCTTCCTCTTCTCCTCCTCCTCCTCCTGCTCCATCTCCTCCTCCTCCTCTTCTTCTTCTTCCCCTTCCTCTTCCTCTTCTCCTCTTCTCCTCCTCTTCTTCCTCTTCCTCTTACTCCTCCTCTTCTTCTTCCCCTTCCTCTTCCTCTTCTCCTCCTCTTCTTCCTTTTCCTCCTCCTGCTCCACCTCCTCCTCCTCCTGCTGCTCCACCTCCTCCTCCTCTTCCTCTTCTTCTTCCTCTTCCTCTTCTCCTCCTCCTCCTCCTTCTCCTCCTCCTCCTGTTCCACCTCCTCCTGTTCCACCTCCTCCTCCTCAAAAATGCAACCAATGAGGTATATTTATGAGTTACCCAACTGAATATAGGCATAGATATGTAATTTTCTAATACTATCATAATAGTCCTCAACCTATGACATATCTGAGCCTGGAATTATGTCTGTAAATTAAGCAGGTGATTGTGCCTGTTTTTATTACATTTTTTTACAGTGGTGGTTAAGTGAAACACCACAGTCATTAAGCAAATCCATGGTCTGTTGGCCATGGATGGCCCTATCCATGGCCCTATTTTTTGGTGGAAAACAAAAGAAAATGCTGGTTTCTAGCAAACATCCTCCTCCCCATCATAAATTGTGGTCATGTGACCATGGGATGCTGCAAATGGCCATATATATGGGCTGACTGTCAAGCACCAAACATACAATCACATGAACATGGTAGGGGCCAGGGGCAGCCATCAAAAGTTTGAATCCGGGTCATAAGTAGTCCTGAGGAAATCCATTAGGACAGGACAGGACAGGACAGGACAGGATTGGACTGGACTAGACTAGACTGTCCACCTGGACTCAAAGATCCCTCTCACAGTTACTACTACTATTGGTCATAAATTGAGAACTCCCAGTACTTAAAAACCCTAATTTGAGTCAATTCCCAAACAGAGCACAAGCAACATATGTATGAGAGATGGAATCATTCATGCTAGTTGTATTTTCCAAATATCTGGTCAGATTTTCTTGAATTAAATGGTCTGCAGTGGGCTTGAATATGAGTAGAAGGTTCATAGAAGCCCCATTGATCCTGGAACTCTACCATAACAGCTTTTCTGATTGTTATAAACCATTCTATTTGCATTCAAGCACTGATTACAAAAAATGTTGCAAAAATTCAAATTCGTTCTGCACTCATAAGTAATGGAAATTTGAGAAGGTAGACATTGAGTGACACAAAAGAAAACATGACTGACAACACAGACTGTATTTTTAGTGTTCCCATTTAGTAATCCCATTCAAGGTTTAAAAACTGTCTGTCTGTCTGTCTGTCTGTCTGTCTGTCTGTCTGTCTGTCTGTCTATCTATCTATCTATCTATCTATCTATCTATCTATCTATCTATCTATCTATCTCTATCCATCCATCCATCCATCCATCCATCCATCCATCCATCATCCATCCATCCATCATCTAGAATTCAATATGGCACAATTTCACATTCTCCCTATTACCAAATATCTCAATTTTTCACCAAGTTTGATGTTTTTTCTCTAGTAAACCAAGGAAAAGCAAAACCCTTTCTTTCCTTCCTTCCTTCCTTCCTTCCTTCCTTCCTTCCTTCCTTCCTTCCTTCCTTCCTTCCTTCCTTCCTTCCTATTATATATAACCTTTTTCTAAATTCACTAATGGGTATTTTAAAAAATGGCAGTCATGATCTCTGCATTTTATATATATACATACATGCCTCCAGAAAGTGTTATGCCTATCATGTCTTAGCTTGTGAGTTATTGCTGTGACCCTCATGCATACCCTCTTGAAATGAAAAATGCTTTTCACAAAAGGACTGGAGTCAAAAAAAAAAAAAAAAAAGAAAGAAAGAAAGAAAGAATGCAGCTCATCCTTTTATGTTAATTTTAAACATATTCTTATGTAACCTTAGAATGGCTGCTATAAAATGCTATCATTTATTCCACAGCCGTAATAAAGAAAGAGGGCAGTGAAGCCTGATGGTATGCAATCAATCATAGTTTTGTGGGTAGCCTTGATGAGCTGTTTTCTCATGGCTTCAATCATACTGTGAAAAGAAATCTGGTTTTCTGCTGCCTTCCAGATAATGCAGCCATTAGCTGCAATAAGAAGGGACCATGATATCAGACCAAGGTGGGGTTTTTTTTTTTTAAAGAAGGAAATATCCTTGCAGCTGCTGATATTCCTCAAAAAGAGTCAACAATTGACTACAAAGCATAATCATCATTTTGAACATCACGGTTATTTCAGGGCATATTAATCACATGTTAAATAAGGACCCTATTGGCTCTGCCTTGAAAAAGCAAGCAGTTTCACCTAAGGCAAGATAAAGACGGGGAAAAAAACAATCCTAAAAGTGCTATTCTGTTATACAGAAGGCTCTCTGCTGCAGATGTTTGTGCTGAAAGCCTGACAGTCGGTAGGAAAATGTGTCACTGAGTGTGGGGGTAGGGATTCTGCAAACCTTCCCTCAGCATTTGAAATGAACGAAAGGCACTTTAGTCTTAGAATATACGAGAATCATAAGGCTGGGAGGGACTTTAAAGATCTTCTAGTCAAAGCAGAAAATTTTATACCATCCATCCTGGACAAATTGTTGTCCAATGTCTTCTTGAAAACCTCTAGCAATGGAGCATCCAGAACTTCAGGTAACAGAATAACTGAGTCGGAAAGGACTTGGAGGTGCTCTAGTCCAAGCCTCTGCTCATGCAGGAGACCCCATACCATTTCAGACAAATGGATGACCAGTCTCTTTTTAAAAGTCTCCAGGGATGAAACACCCACAACTTCTGAAGGCAAGCCATGCCATTCCGTTGGTTAATTGTTCTCACTGTCAGGAAATTTCTTCTTAGTTCTAGATTGCTTCTCTCTTTGATTAGCTTCCATCCATTACTTTTTGTCCTGCCTTCAGGTGTTTCTGAAAATAGGTTGACTTCCTCTTCTGTGTGGCAGCCCCTCAAATATTGGAACACTGCTATCATGTCACCTCTAGTCCTTCTTTTCACTAGACTAGACATACCCAATTCTTCATGTGTCTGCTTTTCTACAACTGTTCTTCATATGTTTTAGCCTCCAGCCCCCTAATAATCCTTGTTGTTCTTCTTTGCACTCTTTCTAGAGTCTCAACATCTTTTTTATATTGTGGTGATCAAAATTGGATGTAGTATTCCAAGTGCAGTCTTACCAAGGCATTATAAAGCAGTACTAACACTTCATGGGATCTTGATTCTATCCCTCTATTAATGCAGCCTAGGATTGCATTATTATTATTATTATTATTTGGCTGCTGCCACACACACCGTTGGCTCATATTTAAATGATTGTCCACTTGAACTCTATGATCCCTCTCATATTTACTGGCTTTAAGCTAGGTTTCACCTGATCTGTGCCTGTACATTTGCTTTTTCTTGCCTAAGTATAAAACCTTAGTTTTCTTTACACTGAATTTCATTTTGTTAGATAGGGCCCAGGGTTTAATCTGTCGAGATTCTTTTCAACCTTGAGCCCATTGTTATGTCCTTATAAGGACATCCATCGGGGATTGGCTAATCCACCGGTGGGAAAAATGAATTGCTGTCACTGGGCAGCCAAGCTTGCCGGAGCGGTTAAAAGGAGAGCTCCGGCAGCGCAGCCGCTAGTCTATTTTCCTATGCTGAATAAAGTGCTGAATGGACCATCGCTGGTCACATCTTTTTTCCCTGCACCTGATCTAACACCCATCTTCTGGAGTGTTGGCTACTCATGCGAGCTTAATGTCATCTGCAAATTTGATGAGTTCCCCTTCTATTCCCCATCTAGATCATTTATGAAGATATTGAAGATCACTGCTTACTTCCCTCCATGTGGATATAGTTCCTTTGAGGACTACATGTTGAGTATGGTTTATCAGCCAGCTACATATTCATCTAGTGGTGGTGCTATCTATCCATCTGAGATCATGTCTGCCAAGTCCTTCAGAACTCTGGGATGTAATCTGTCAGATCTTGGTGATTTTAATTCATCTATAGTGGACAGATCTTCTCTTACCATTTTCTTGCTTATTTTAATTTGTATTCCTAGCCTATCTTTTACAGTTATGTTTTTGGTACGTTGGTCTGTATTATCTTTTTGTATGAAGACAGTTGCAAAGAATGAATTAAGCAATTCTGCTTTCTCTCTACTGCCCATTATTTCCTTGCCATCATCTCTCATTAATAGACCAATTGTTTCTTTGACTTTTCCTTGCTTTATATGTGTTGAAAGAAACCTTTTTAAAAAATTGTTTTTGACATTTGTTAAAAGTCTTACTTAGTTCTGAGCCTTATTTTTCTAACTTCATCTTTGCAGGTTTGGGCTATTTGTTGGTATTCTGCCTTAATTATGTATCCCTCTTTCCATTTTTTTTTTACTTATCCTTTTTTTTTTCACTTGGTAAGAGAGATCTTGGTTTTTTCTTGCTTTTCTTTTTCAGTGGTATTGAGCTGGACTGGTTTTGTGGAGAATCTATTGCAGAGTTCTGAGCATTGTGTCTTTTCTCTCAATCAGGGAAAAAATCAGAGTCAAGTGTAGATTTTTCTACTGCTTGTTTTATAAAAACTTCTTTGAGAACTGTTTTTGGTGAGACTGCAAGATTATACCATATACAGGTATAATCAGGCCAAAGAAATAATAATTCAAGATCACAGTATAGTAGTAATAATAGTAATAGTAGTACAGTAGTACTAGTACTACTAGTAGTAGTGAGTCAATTTAGTACACCAAGCTAGAAACCAGGAGACTGAGTTTTAAAGTACAGAATCAGCTGGGTGATTTTGGGCCAGTCATCCTCTCTCAGCTCTAGGAAGGAGGCAATGGTAAACCATTTCTAAAACTTGGCCAAGAAAACTGCAGGGACTTGTCCAGGCAGGTACCAGGAGACAATACTGATGTGAAGGCAAACACACACAAATGTTTTGAGTATATGTTCCTTGAAACGAAAACAAGTCATTATATTAACTGTTGTAGACACTCACTTTTACATACACCTGACACCCCATTTTGAACCTATGCATGCAATTTTAATAATATTCAGGTTTTCTAGTTGCCTGGAATTGCTACCACAAATTGGGATAGAAGAACATCCAATTTAGCAGCCATTTCCTAACTTACATCCAAGAGTGAAAAATTTATAATTAAGGATATCCTTAGATATCCTTCTTAGTTCTAAGCAGGCAACTTAGAACTAAGGAGAAATTTCCTGACAGTTAGAACAATTAATAAATGGACAACTTGCCTGCAGAAGTTCTGAATGCTCCAACACTGGAAATTTTTAAGAGGAAGTTGGATAACCATTTGTCTGGAGTGGTGTAGGATTTCCTGCCTGGGCAGAGGGTTGGATTAGAAGACCTCCAAGGTCCCTTCAAATCTGTTATTCTATTTCTATTTCTATTTCTACCTCTATCCTATCTACACTTTAGAGGGACACAGTGGCTCAATGGCTAAGACGTTGAGCTTGTCGATCAAAAGGTCAGCAGTTCAGTGGTTCGAATCCCTAGTGCTGCATAACGGGGTGAGCTCCCATTACTTGTCCCAGTTTCTGCCAAACTAGCAGTTCGAAAGCATGTAAAAAATGCAAGCATCTTCAAATAAAAGAGAGAGAAAGGAAGCTATAAAACATATACTGATTGAGAGAGCTGATGAAAGTCAGTGTCTTTTCTCTTCCAAATACCTACTGTCCATTATTTCTTATTAATAACCCGCTTTGCACAATTCAGTGCCTTGTTGATTTGCAAAATTGTTCTGCAATTCCAGTGAGAATGACAGCCATGTCCTGTCTCAAATTGACTTTCATTGCTTTAATCTCCTTTTCTCTCTCTCTCTCTTTTAAAACACCATTCAGTTAAAAAAAATATTTGGACTAAGATGCAGATCTTTGAAGGGATGACTAGCATGTAAGATTGGAGAAAAGGTCCATTTCTAAGTGATGGCAAAAGGGAAAGCAACCTGATTTTGAATAGTAGAGTGGAGCAGACATGCCCTCTTGCTGGCCTCATAACAAGAGTTTCCTACATGAGAGATACAGGTACAAAACTCCTGATTGTGATGCAAAGTGGCCCCCATAAGGCACAGAAGTTCTACCTCAACTTTTCATCAAAGAGGAATAACTTACGTACATTTGGTCATCAGGCCAGACAGTGGCCAATCTGCCCAGACCTACTTTAGACCAAAAACCCATTGAGAATGACAAAGAATTAAAAAGAATCGCTTCAATGACCCTCTAAGAGGATGCAAATGACCAACTGTCTGCAAGGAATCCATCACCCACTGTGAGAGCTGAAGAAGCTTCTTGGATGAGAAGCGAAATGTCTTCAAAGTAAAAACAAGGAAGTCACTCCAGTTGCCTTCAGAAAAAGCACCTTTGGGACAACCATGACCCGGATGGCTGAGAATCTCTACAATCTGCAGGACAGTGGTGGCTGGTCAACTTTCAGGCTTATGAGAGCTTAAAACATTAGAAAGAGAAGTAGGGCAACTCTTATTTATTCATTTGTCTTGTTTATTAACAAAATGACCAGAGGTGGTATTCAGCTGGTTCGGACCAGTTTACCCAAACCGGTAGCAGAAATCGCAGGTAGGGTGGGCCTGCCCCTGCCCCCGCCCCCACCCCCACCCCTGCCCACCTGCCCCCTGCCCACCTGCCCCCTGCCCCCCGCCCACCTGCCCCCACCCCCACCTCCCCCCTCACCCTGTTTCTATGCCATCCTATTTAGGCAGATTTTTGAGGATGGGTATATGTGAGAATGATGCGTGTGCCAGCAAAGTGCATGTGCAGAAGGCCAGGCACATTTGCAAACCGGTAGGGAAGGTACCGTATTTTTCAGAGTATAAGAGGCACTGGAGTATAAGATGCACTTTAGTTTTTGGGGAGGAAAATAAGAAAAAAACTGATTGGCAGGTGGATCGGCCTCCCGGAATATCCCCAATCAGCTGTTCCCAGAGGTGAATTTTAGCAACAGGTTCCTTGGTTGTGAGCTCTGTGCCTTGCTTTTTTTTGCTTTTTTTTTTCTGCCTCTGAAACTTCTGAAACTCTGTTTCAGAAAAAACTTTTTTCCTGCCCTGAAAGCCTCCGAAACAGCTTCAGAAAAAAACCCTCTGAAGCTCTGTTTGGGGGCTTCTTTTCTGAAGCTTTGTTTCTGATGCTTTTTTCAGCCTCTGAAACCTCTGTTTGAGAAGCTGGGCGGGGCTACATTCAGAGTATAAAACGCACCCAGATTTTCACCCTCTTTTTCGGGGAAAAAGGTGACTCTTATACTCTGAAAACTACAGTAAATGAATATCACTCCTGTATATGGCTGCCCAACTGACCCACAGGTGTCTATGGGCAGTTTACAACATTAAAAATGCACAACATAAAAACCTATAAAACAAAATTCCTCATCCCCTATGGCAGGAACAACACAATCAAATCAAACAGCCTGATTGGCTCAATCTCCAGTCATCATTCCCAGGCCTATGGACAAAGCTACATCTTCAGGGCTTTTCAGAGAAGCAATGAAGTGGAGGCCATTCATACTTTGTGGGAAAGATTTTCCATAGAGAAGGGTCCAAGAAGGTGTCCAATTTCAAAAGTTTTGGTAACAGAACAAAAGAGATATTCCTCTAGATATTAAATATTAAGGTCTCTCTCTCTTTTTTACATGGGGTTAAGATGGGGTGAAATCCAGCAGCTTCTGACAGGTTCTGGAGAACTAGTAGCAGAAATTTTGAGTAGTTCAGAGAACCGGCAAATACCACACCTATGGCTGGCCCCAGAGTGGGGTGCAAATGGAGATTTGCAATATCCTTCCCCCAGGAGTGGAGAGGGAATGAGGATTTTGCAGTATCCTACCCCTGCCACGCCTACCAAGCCACGCTCACCAACCCACACCACGCCCACCAAGCCACGCCCACACAACCGGTAGTAAAAAAATTTGGATTTCACGACTGGGTTAAGACCAGGCAATAGTGATTATTTTAGACCAGTGATGCACGAACCTGTAGAGTTTTGTATGTGATGTTACCTTAGAGAAGGTTTCCTGCCCAAGTATATTTTACACTTACGTGAGAAAGTCAATAAGTCTGTCTATGAAAGGAGTAGTGTTAAATCAGGTATAAATTTGGATTTCAAGCTCTAGATAGACTGTTGAATGGCTGCAAAAGTGAAAGTTAATGATAGAATAAAATCTATATAAGTTTCTAATTGAGTCCTCATGATTAGTTCAAGCTATTCTAAAGAACATAGCTGCTTCACAACTTTATATGTCAATGGTCTAAATGTGATTTTAAAAAATCTAACTTAAATTTTGGAGATTATCTTCACAAGTTGTGAAGTTTATATTTATCGTATAGAACCACTAAGGAAGGTTTGAAAATAGTTGTTCTGGAGACATTGTTGAATTTAATCAGAGGTTTTTTTTCTAAAGGAGCTTCCAGATCATATTTCAAGGTACCATTTTTTCTATTCATAGAAGAAAAAAAAAAGGAAGTGGACACTATATTATCTTTTCAATTGCTCAAATCAAAGAAAGCAGATGGAAGAGGTAAAATTCTTGACCTGTAAACAAGTTATTCTCTAGCTATATAACACCCTTCACTGGTTCCATTCAGTTCTAGTTTAAGTTACATGGTCTGATGTTGGTCAAGAGATATACTTCATCAGTTATAACCAACATTTAAATAGACTTAAATAGCCTTAAGATTTTAGAGCAGGAATGAACAATTGTTCAGATATAATATATATGCCCTCTTCTTGCTGTTGATTTCTTCATTCATCATGAGGGAAACATTCTCAGCTGATATCAGCCTATATGGATGTTATCTAGCATAAACAGCGAAACACACCCTGTAATATCATACCATTTCAAAGCAGTTATTTTTATTCTTGAGATGTCTTAGAAAGTATCCATGGGAGGGGCGAGTGTTTGCAGAAGAGAGCCAAGAAGTAGAGGTTGAAAATGAAACACTTTTCTTCTTCAATCAGCTGACATTTCACTCTTTTTCATTCTTTCATGTGGTTTTTAACTTTAGAAAGAAGTTAAAATGTGTGCACCAATTTCATATCAAACACTTACCTATCTGACCCGAGTCATGTTATTTCTCAGGGTTAAAGGTAACACAGTGATAGATGTTGCAAGTAGTAACAAAAGCGAAGTTCCTTATATAAGGAGAACTGTAAGTAGATTGAAGTATATGTCTAAGTGTCTGTGGGCGTATATGCACACACACACGCCCCAATAAAAACCAATACAAACTAAAAAAAAATAGAATAAAAATAGAAAGTGCAGAAAAGAAAAAAAAAATCTAGTAAAGAAAAAGAAAACTTCCTCATCCTAACAACATATATAAACAATTTTAGTAATTTACCAACTTCTCTTAAAAAAAAACAAATGATTTTTGCTTCCCATAGTCCATATCTTACCTACAAACAAATCTTTAAAATCTCATCATTCTGTCCTGATCAATAAAAATCCACTAAGGGTTAATAGAGGTAACAACACATTTATTTATCACTGCATTCAAGTCCCACTCTTGAGCCTATTTTCTGGGGTGTTGGCTACTCCTGCCAGTTTAGTGTCATCTGCAAATTTTATTGGTCCCCCTTTGTTGTGGTCCGCCAGCAGCCTGTGGAGCTGGCAGTGGAGTTGGACAGTGACGAGGCTGAGGAAGAACATGGGCCAGTCCTGGAGGCTGGGGAAGGCCCGGATGAGGGCTCTGTGTCGGAGGCAGAGATGGGGCCAGGGCCATCAGGGAGTGATGTGCGGACTTCGGAGCCTCCAGAGGCTGACAGTAGAGAGGCAGAGGAACAGGAGGAGCTTGTTCCTAGTGCACGTATGAGAAGAGCTGCCAGAAGGCAGGAGCAGCTAAAGCAGAGAGGACGACTCTCTGATGATTGGCCCCTCCCATAAGGCTTAAAAGACCAGCAACAGCTCTTGACCTCTTTGCCAGAAAATAACTGTTGAGAGAATTGCTTCTTGTTTGGCTATAGTTATTTCTTCTGTTCCTGAACTGTTGTCAAGAAAAGCCTTTGGCAGTTTGCCTAATTATCTCAAGGTCAGAGGCAAACTAAAGACTGGTGTTTTGAGGACTTTGCTTTCATTTAATTTATAATACGCTGAAAATGAGTTAATTCTCAGCTGTTTTAATGAAGTCTGTTTTTTGGAACTGTTTTGCATTTAATATCAACTACGTGGGCCTGGGTCATAACACCCTTCTATTCTATCATCTAAATCCTTTATGAAGATATTGAAAGTACCGGGCCTAAAACAGAATCTTTGGGGATCTCACCTTATTTCCCTCCATATAGATGTAGAAATAGGCAGTGGTCTATTTTGTTAAATGCCTTAGTGAAGACTAAGAAAATGACTGTATATCCACAGCATTTTCCTGATCCACTAATTTAGTCAAAGAAGGCAATAAGTTTTGTCCAGCATGATTTATTTTTAACAAACCCATGCTGGCTTCTTTGACAAAAGTCACTAAATTAGTTGATCACCTTGCTTGGTCCCAAATCTGCTGCTTTATTACCTTTCCCAGGAGTTTTTTTCAGTATTATTGTCAGGTTGATTAATCTGTAATGTCCTGGATCCACTCCCCGCCCCCCACTTTTTGAGGATTGAACCACACCAGTCCTTTTGCAGTCCTCTGGCAGTTTCCACATGCTCTTTAAGAGACCTGTCTTTGATGAATTCAGAGAGAGTTTAGAAATAATTCCATGAATGGAAATCCTAAAGGACAAAACAACTAAAAATGCTTGCAAAACTCTGAAAAATAAGATTATAAAATCCCAGTC
The DNA here is from genome assembly GCA_030761175.1 of Masticophis lateralis. Taxonomy (NCBI): domain Eukaryota; kingdom Metazoa; phylum Chordata; class Lepidosauria; order Squamata; family Colubridae; genus Masticophis; species Masticophis lateralis. The sequence goes on along the minus strand of JAUDYJ010000006.1, from coordinate 77,596,173 downwards.
TAACCCAATACAATAATCTATTGTAGTCCCAGTGAATAGTATATAGTCCCAGCAACTAGGGAACTTTATGGCAATTATTCAGCTAGACCAAACAGGAAACTATATCAGACAGCAGCAATATAGGAAAATGCTTGTGGTTTGTTGATCACTGTAGTAACAATTGAAAAGGCATCTCTTCATACAGAGATAGGAGAAGGCACTGCTAAACCACTCCTTTATTTCAGTGAGAAAACCACAAGTTAATGCTGGATTGTAGATTCTTCAAATTGGATGGACTCAGCCTGCCACTAAAGAAGAACTGAGGATCTTACTAATGGTGTTTATGATGTGACTAGATGAAAGGTTTCAGGGAAAGGAAAACTGAAGCTGCAAAGACAGGATGATAGGGAGCATGGGAAAACTCAACACAATGAAATATGACATGACTCTATTACACATAACATCTTAGGCAACAGCTAATTGAGATTGACCATACTTTAGGCATATGCAAATTGAAACCGACTGGAAATGGACACTTTCTGTTCAAAGAACATAGTGTTTACTATCCAGGATATAAAAACTAAAGAAGGGATGTATGGCTTTGAGATAGCACTTGGTTGCAATGTAGATAATCTTTAATACACTGATGATTCATATTTGTGCTTCAACCACAGAAGAAGAAGAAGAAGAAGAAGAAGAAGAAGAAGAAGAAGAAGAAGAAGAAGAAGAAGAAGAAGAAGAAGAAGAAGAAGAAGAAGAAGAAGACGACTCTAATGAGTTTTATGATCTTGCCCAATCAACAGAAATTATGAAATCAACAGAACACGCATGCAAGGTATACTGTTTGTGGTTGGAGATTGGAATGGCAATAGTACGCAAAACAATGTTGGATGGTATGGCCTAGGAAACAGAAATGAAGCAGAAGAATGGATCATCAGTTTCTGCCATTCCAATTATTTCTTCATCACTAACAGTGTGCAAACAAACAAAACAACATCTATATACACAGAGTGGAAGACTTCCAAAAACAAACTTCCTTGTTTGTACATTTAGTTATTTTTTTTAAAAGAAGCAAATATGTAGGGACTAAAGGTAAATATAAAGAAGGCCAAACTAGTGACAAGTGCAGCAATCACTCTTAGAATTAACAGTGAATATTTAGAATAACTTCTGCCTTTTAGGATCAGCTATTAGCAGTCACCACTTCAGCAAAAACAGCTACACTGACTCCACAACATGAAATTCTTTATGGGCTAAATCCCAGCTAGCTTGGATAGAGTAGCAAGATACAAAAAGCCACCAGTTTCCCAATCTTGCTCTATGTATATCTTAAAAAGTAAATCCATATCGAGTTTACTGACTTTAAAAGATAATATATTCTGATTTCAGCTGCTTTTTTTTTTACAGCATCACTGATATGCTATGCCATTATCCTCTTCCAGGATATCTCCCCGCCCCTTTACTTAAACCTAACCAACAGGTGGTTCTCCATCCCAAGTGATCTCCATTCCAAATATCAATGAGGGCCATCATTATTTAATCTCTAAAATAACTCAAGGTCAGCTCTGTACTGTAGCCTGCTGAGATTAATGGGATTTACTGCCAAATAAATATAGGTATTATAAGGCAGCCATACTCATATTCTTTCAAGAAGATACTGTACTTGTAGTTTTGTCTGGTGCAGAATTAGGCATGACTGCAATCAATGTTTTTAGATGCAACAAACTGCATAGTGTACAGCTATGTATCATGGTCCTTAGGCACACATGTTGGTGAATTTATCTTATTGGAAAAAATGGATTTATTTCTGAGCAAGGTTGCACATGAGAAGACAATAAGATAACATCTGTGTTTAGTCATGAGTGAAATTTCTCAGTGGACGTTTCCATCTTAATTTTATGCTGTGCTCACCTTGCTATGAATTAAATCGCTACAGATCTAGTTGAAAGTGCCAAAATATATGTGTGAAGCTCAATGGTAGGATTCAATTTTTTTTACTACTGTGGCCATGGCTTGGTGGGCATGGCATGGCTTGGTGGGCATGGCAAGGGAAGGATACTGTAAAATCTCCATTCGCTCCCCACTCTAGGGGTAGGATAGTGCAAAATCCCCATTTCTTCCCAATCAGCTGGGACTCGGGAGGCAGAGAATAGATGGAGGTGGGGCCAGTCAGAGGTGGTATTTACCGGTTCTCCGAACTACACAAAACTTCCACTACCGGCTCTCCAGAACTGGTCAGAACCTGCTGAATACCCCTCTGGTGAAGCTTTTTTTCTCTTTGCCCATAAGTGCATATGAGCATACTGTACTTCCTACATAAACCATTCACACAATCTTCCCAGATCTGCTTATGTATTCTGTAGGAACTTCTCTCTGAACAAGGGCATTTGTAACATACCACACATAGAAATTTGTAACATCAAAACAAACCAGGATCGGATGAAAGTTGAGCTGTTTTTCTCATGCATAAAACCAGGCTGTGAGCACCAGACTCCCAGTGGCATTTTGAATTTATCCACAGAGATTGGGAACAAATACAGATAAGATCTTTTTTGAAAGTATCATAAATTAGCACCCATACGGTGGTGGGATTCAGCCGGTTCTCTCCGGATCATTTGTACGAACAATGGTTTGTACGGACTTTGTGTGTGCTGCGTTCTTTGGGGTCCGTAGCTGGGGCAGAACAGATAGAGAGGAGGAGACCTCCAAAAAACATGTACTAATTATATAGAAAGAAAATTTGCTCCTTACTTATGGATAATTACTGGGCAAGGCTGAACCATAGAAGCTAAAATATATGATCTAATGGTGCTAAAGATTCTTTTCAATTACATTTTCTTCCTCGTGTTGTTTTTGCAAGTGCAGGATTTTTTTTTTTTTTGATCGACCAAGCTTTGATATTTATTGCGTCAGGAATTGTTGCCCAAACCTAGAGTCACGGACTGAAATAGAGTGACTGGCCATCACCCAGCTGACTTTCATGCCTAAATTGGGACTAGAACTCACAGTCGCCATGTGCGAATATAAATTCAATAAATAAATAAATAATCAGTGCTAGTTAGGGTAATAAAACATCTGCAAGAAAAGAAGCAAGCTCAGAGAGCACCAAGGTCCCCTCATTTCAGCCCTGAGCTACAAATATTCTCCTTTAAAGTTATAATAAACACCTTGAATCAACTTCTTGGGTGCCAAAGCTGTTATACTGATTTAAATGTGGGTAAGTGGCTGCCAAGTACAGTAGGAGGAAATAAAGTTCTTGTAATATTTAGTTGTTTTACAATCCCTTACTTACACTCTGTAAAATAAAAAAATATTTCTAGCTGTGGTCTATAATTTTTTTATGTGACATTTTGTAATGAGAAAGTAAACCCACTAATTAGTACAAGTGAGACAGCTGTAGCAATAGATGTTGACACTAGGTTCATGGATAAACTGCCAATTGATAATGTCCCCAATGTTCCTGGACTACCCACAAACCAGAAGAAAAACAAAGTTTAAACAACCAATCTGCATCTGATGAAAACCCTCGCAATGAACATTAGAAGCCAGGATTCAACAATTCAGCAAGGCACCAAAACATTAACAATTGGAATTTTTTTGTAAAGTGTAAAGGTAAAGGTTCCCCTCTCACGTATGTGCTAATTGTTCCCGACTCTAGGGGGCAGTGCTCATCTCTGTTTCAAAGCTGAAGAGCCAGCGCTGTCTGAAGACATCTCCGTGGTCATGTGGCTGGCATGACTAAATGCCAAAGACGCACGGAATGCTGTTACCTTCCCACCAAAGGTGGTCCCTATTTTTCTACTTGCATTTTTCACGTGCTTTCGAACTGCTAGGTTGGCAGAAGCTGGGATAAGTAATGGGAGCTCACCCCGTTATGCGGCAGTAGGGATTCGAACCGCTGAACTGCTGACCTTTCAATTGACAAGCTCAGCGTCTTAGCCACTGAGCCGGCGAGTCCCTTTATTTATAAAGTATAGGGTTTAGTAAACAATAATGTCACTTAGTACCAGTACTGAATGTTTAGTTGTTTCTCTCCTTTCAGAAGTGATGATCAACATTAAGGCTTTAAATCAGGAAATACTTGTTCTAGCTGTCACTGCAAAACTGGAAAACTTTGATGAACTCCTGAACAGCCCAGATAAGATGAAAACTCAAGCAAAGACCAAGTTAGCAATTCTTCTCTTATCGGAATTGTCCTATTGCCTTATTCATTACCGTCCTCTGAACATAATTTAGGATTGCATTTACAGTTACATCACCTTAAAACATTTGGTAATAATTCTGGGGAAATCAATATATTATAACATTTCTATCATACCTTCTTGATTTACAGTTGCCTAGAGGTTATTTAAGCAATTAATCATTAATGTAAAAAATGATCTGAATTTTAAATTCTTTTTGAAGTCTTCCAATATTTGAGGGGCTGTCATGGAGAAGAGGGGTCAACCTATTCTCCAAAACACTTGAGGGCGGAACAAGGTGGAGAATTATCAAGGAGCGATCCAGCCTAGAGAAGCAAGAACAATTCCTGATAGCAAGAGCAATTAACCAGTGGAAGGACTTATCTCCAGAAGTTGTGAGTACTCCATCACTGGAGGTTTTTAAGAAGAATCTGACAGCCATTTGTCTGGAATGGTACAGGGCAGGGGTGTCAAACTCATGGCATCAGGTTGTCATCATGTGAATTTTTCTCCCTTTGGGTATGGGCATGGCCAGCGCGTGACGCATCCAGCCTGTGGGCTGTGAGTTGGATTAGAAGATCTTCAAGTTCCCTTCCAATTCTGTTATTCTGTATTCTGTAAATGCAGCTGAATTTTTCTCCAACAGTGAGTCCAGCTTTCGTTCATGCTACAATACCTAATAGCTTACAGACATTCCTTCCATTTTTTCTTTCATGGTACTGTGTCCAACATTAAGAAGGACTATTCTGTGTTACTTATGGTCACTCAGATATCCCCTAACATATTTTTTGGTATGCAAATCAATGCAGCATTGTTATAATTTTATAAATCATTGCAGAATATGGCTAAACCCCAGCCCCCCCAAAAAGTAAATAGCTTCTTCGCTGATTTCATTTCTACACTTTGCTATGCTCTCATTCTGGAAAAATAGATAAAATATGAGAATTGAATTCAGCAGCTTTGATTTATATGTTCCGAATGCTTCACCCATTGTTAGGAATAAAAGAATTCCATTTCTGCCTACAGGCTGAGATGATGGCACTTGATCTCTGCCTGCATTTTGCAGAATATATGATAGTTGTGGATTTCTGCTTCTCAAAGTTTATCTAGTTCCATATAATTGTCAGATTAATACAATAAACTTTGGCCTTATGCTAGAAAATATATAGTATTAACCTTTTAACTGCCTTTCCAGAATATGACTTCATAGTGGAAAGAGATTTTAATGCTAGAAAGAATAATTTAAAACCTCTTGTCATCACAAGTGAAATCTATTTACCTTCCCTACTGGTTCAGACGTGTGCGCTCCATGCATGTGTGCTCCATTCCTGCGTCACATGCAATTTTGGACCCTCTGCACATGTGCAAAGCCTTCTGTGCATGCACAGAGGGTCAAAAACAGGTTACTTCCTGGTTAAAATAATGCCAAATACCGAGGTACTACTGTATATTCATTTGGTTTTTGTGGTTTTTTATTTTTGTTATAAATAAAGACTATAAATGTTGAGTTCATTAGTAAAAATAAAATGATGGAATTAATTACTTTATGAATGTTTATAATAATTGTGATGATTTATTTTGTTAAAATATATCCATCTAAGCAAATGAAAGAGAAAAATGGAATTATGATTAAGTAATGGGTTTTGGGGGATAATGGTATAGTTAAATAGATAAAATTGAGGGAAATAATCGAGCAAAATATTAAGTTGTGTTAATTGAAAATTAAGATTTGTTAGTGATTTGTATTAATTTGTGACCGGTTAAAAGCTTTGTTTTGAAAAAAATGTGTTTTATGTTTATGTTTTTAAAAAAATAATAAGAAACTTATATATATATATAGAGAGAGAGAGACACACATGTTCTATTTTTGCAACTGCTTTTGTGTTATTAAAGTTAATACTATGTCCTGTGGCATTTATGTGTTGTACTAATGATGATGTGTGTTCTTTCTTCTGTACTGAGTTTTTATGTTCCTCGATGCGCAGTTGCAAAAATAGAACATCTCAATGGCAGAATAATCAGAGAGGCCATTGAAATAGAGAAAAGACCATATTGTATGAATAAACGTGATGACACTTCCCGTCTGCCTTCTATTTGGAAACCTGCTCTCATAGATAGACGAATCTTAACACAAAATATAAACCATAGATCAAAGGTTCATCAAAAAGCCTGTGTTGCCACCATTTCCAACATAACTTATCCATCAACCCACAACCTAGCAACAGTGCTTCCACCCAATCAAAATACAACTACTACATCATCCAATCAGAATACAACAACACTATCAACCAATCAGAATAAACCTTCGCCTCTTTTCATAGAAAAACGTCAGTTAAGATCACACAGTTTGCCCATAAGCACCAAACCGAGAATATCAGCCAGAAGATGACGAATGTGATTTCGTCGAAACGTTGCTACTATCCTTCTAAAGATATGTTTACAATTACACGGGAAGAAACCCAAGATATTACCTGTACACACACACACACACACACACACACACACACACACACACACACACGAACTCATAATCTCCTGCTTTCTAAACCAGCATCTTAACCAGTGCACCAAACTGGCTCTCTATTATTACATTATTATACTGTTATATCTCATGTTTACTTAAACTGATTGCCTATTTAATTGTGGATAGCCACTTTGGCAGTGACCACATGCTTGAAGTTATCCTGAAGTTGTGATAGAAACTTTGTTTCTCTCACTGAGTGAAAACCAGGTGAAAAATTCCAGTCTGGAAATTTCTTTTATATTCTAGTTTTTCTACATTTATAGATACAAATTATCTTTCAGCTGGGAAAGAATGTTGATGGGAATCCTTCTCCAAATGTTGTGACGTAGCTCATAAATAAAAAGGAATGCAGACAAAAACATGCCATAATGGGAAAATACATTTAGAAATGTTTGTTCATGGTGGGATTTATGTGGAAGAAATGGTAAACTGAAGATGGCTGCTTTAAAATATCTGCAGTGGAATAAAAAGCCAGCAAGTACACCAGAATTCCTCTCTGGACAAGGAGAGAGCTTGAGATCACCCATAAGTGGTCCAGACAGTTGCTCCCCATGAGGATACTATAATATAGCAGCAGGGATGGGCTGCTGGGGGTTCACAGGGGTTTGGGAGAACCTCTAGCTAAGGTTCTGTGCAGTTCAGAGAACCCCCAAATCCCATTCCTGGATGGCCCCGCCCACCCTGCCCCTCCTAGGAGTCCCCACACTCCCCATTTTGGATGCAGGTAAGTGCAGGGAGTGCATGGGGGCTCAGGGAGGCAAAAAAATGGCCTACCAGAAGTTCAGGAAGGCTGGAAACAGGCCCGTTTCTGGCCTCCAGAGGGTTTCTGGAGCCTGGGGAGGATGTTTTCACCCTTCTGGAGGCTTGAGGAAAGCCTCCGGGGCCCAGGGAGGGCAAAAATGCCCCCACACCTGCCATAGTGCAGGAGGCCGACTAGGCCAGACCTACCATGGCCATGCCCACCCAGCAACCAGGCAGAGAACCCCTCACTAAAATTTTTGAAGCCCATCCCTGGATAGCAGTCTCCAGCAGATTTAGAGTTCTGAGGGATGAGGGAATGGCCATCTTTTTGCTCAAACTGTGGTTGGTGCCTTTTAAAGGACATTAGGCTCACATCTTTTTCTAATCACGTTCAGAAATTGATTATTAACTATTCTTTATCTATTATGAAACTTTCAACCAATACCAGGTGATCTTCCTTCAATCTCAATCGAAAGAAATTTTAAAAAGAAGTTTAAGGACTTAAAAATATATTTTTTAAAATAAATAGCCAAAGAGTGATTAGAATTTTCATTTTGTAAAGCTACAAATCAACTATGGGTCCAGATAAATTTGAAATAAGATTTTGGAATTCATTATAAGAATCCTTCCCATGGAAAGATAATTTTGTTTTGAATTCTTTTAAAAACATGATAAGACTTTGAAGGCTGAATACTAGATGGAATCAGATGGAACTAAAGCGTACAATTAAGAGAAGAACATTTAAATTTGACTTATTAATACAGAATGGACAAACTATTTTAGCATTGGACATATTGAAGGATATTTTTGGATAATGAATCCCAAAGTTAATTTTAAGAGTGTTTGCCTCTATTAATTATGTTATGGATTAAAAATGTTATGGAAGCAGAAAAAGTTTTACTGGACAAAACTGAAACTCATCTAAAAGTGAGTTTAAAAATGACATGCTACAAGAATAGTATGAAAAAAACTGCTATACTGGACATATAAATGAAAGCAGCTGATATCTTAATAATTAAATAATTAAAAGGAATATGCAAGCAACAAACCAAGAGAGTGACCGGTGTACTTTCCTATATTGAATTTATAAAAGAGGCTTGTTAAAGATGTAAAGAATTTTGTGAGTTCTGTAAGAGAAAATGTTTTTTTTTAAAAAAATCAAATTCTTAGGCATTATATTTGAAGGAACTAAAGATCAAGATTGTTAAAAGTTAAAAGAAGGAATATAAAGTTTGTTTATTTGATTAGGATTAAAATAAATGTTGTTACCTCTGGTAACCCTTGACACTTTCACTGAACAATGATGCTTTAAGGGTTTGTTTATAGATAAGGCGCAGTGGTGGTTGCTCCTGGTTTTGCCCGGTTCTTGAGAACCGGTAGTAAAAATGCAGGAGGCTCCACCCACCCGCCCTGATGTCACATTTGGTGATCTGCACATGCACAGAAGTTTCTGTGCATGCACAGAAGTGCACGCATGTGCACTCCAGTTACAAGCCAGTAGTAAAGGTAAATAGGACCCACCCCTGATAAGGCAGTAGAAGAAGATGTGATCATTAGTTGCATTTTAAAAGAAGGTGATAAGTTACTAAAATTCTTTATACTTGTGATGAAGCGAAAAGTCATTTCTTTATATGTTTCTTTTCATTTCTTTACTATATTCTTATTTTTCTTTTTTCTTTCTATTTTTTTGCACTTTCAATATTTCTTTTTATTCTTTGATATATTTTTTTTAGTGCATACCCTGTTTCCCCAAAATAAAACATCCCCTGATAATAAGCCCAATCGGGCTTTTGAGCACATGGCAATAAGGCCAAGCACTTATTTCAGGGTTCAAAAAAAAATATAAGACAGGGTCTTATTTTCAGGGAAACACAGTATTAGTTTTTATATTTTTTTAATTGCAATGTTTATATATATGAAATATGTGTTTGAGGGGGAGATGCATCTTCATCTTACCAAATTGGAAGAAGATGTGAAGGAGTAACTTAATTCAGTTTCCATCTGCCAGTTCTTCTATCCTATTTTCAGAGATGATCGATGGCTGTTCTGTCCCTCCACTTCAAAAGCCCTTTTCACTTCAGGACGGTGAAGTGTTTCATAAGAGTTCTATTTTGCTATTCTAAAAGGTGGGCAAGAGGAAGAAATAAGACATTTATATTCTCCCTTCGCAAACTCTATCTACAAAACCTCCTCTTTCCTGCCTGCACCTTGTCAGATAGGATAATAAATTCAGCCAGTTAAAATTCATTGGTGAACAATTGCATTCTTGTTTTTTTTCTTTAACAGCTTCCTTTGAACTTATTATTTCCTGACAGACATAATTGCATAATTTGTGATAAAGTGTCTTGATTTTATTTGGAGTTTAATTGATTACTCAAAGGACGTTTTATTGCTGAAACACACACTTTATAAGGCATGTTGCTAAGAAGAGTGGATGGATTAACATGCTTCTGACCAGCTGGACTGAACTCAATGGTTTTCAGTTTCACTAACCATTGGCTCTATGGATGAGCCACATGATGTTGATGGGCAGGCACAGATGTTATAAAGTTACACCTTCTATGGTCCCTTTTGCATAAGAGTTAATAAAGGGTTTTAGGCATAACAATGCTCAAATGCCACAAATGAAACATGATTGAAACAAGAGGACTAATGGTGGTACCTTTTTCAACTAAATGCTACACTTCCATAACATCTCATCCAAGAAATAGATATGAATTCAGTCCTGGAGATAATGCAGTCACCCCTCCATTCATCTTTAGGAACAAAAGAAAGCCAAGTCAATGGCTTTCCAGGTTTACCAGTGAGAATTTCTCTACTAGAATTTCTCTACTATTTAAAGACACAGTGAACTGAATTTAGAAACTTACCTATCAAAAGCATGTGTTATATTACTAAGATATATATCTTTCCTCTGAGAATTGGAAGCTAAGCTATGTGTGATGTGTTTCTGTAAAACAAAGGTCTGTTTGAAGTCTTGAAAGTAAACTGTGTTGTGGCCCATCGGTGGCCAGCAGAGCTGGCAGCAGTCAGACAGTGAGGAGTTTGGGGAGGAACATGGGCCAGTCCTGGGGGCTGGGGAAAGCTCAGACGAGGGCTCTGTGTTGGAGGCAGAGAGGGAGCTAGACAGCAGTGAGGCAGAGGAACAGCTGGAGCCTGTTCCCAGTGTGCACATGTGCAGAGCTGCCAGAAGACAAGAACAACTAAGAAAGCAGGGTCGACTTGAGAGTAGAACCACACCTTGGAGGTGATTGGCCCCTCCCATAGGAAGCAAAAGAGGAGCAAATGGGGAGTGGGCTTTTGCAGGAAACAATCCATTTGTTCTGTGACTCTGAGAGACTCTGTGCCAAGTTTTGCCTTGTACTGCATTTGGAAACTAGTTACCTGGTAGCTTTCCAAGTAAGATAAGGTCTGTGTTGATAAATATTCCTTTGAAATATTTTCAAAAACTGTTTGAACAGGCCTTGCTGACTGTGAATAAAAGGAATTCACAGTCATGTAAATAAAAGAGGTTTTGCCGGGACCAAGACTCTGCTTCCTGCTTTTTAAGGGAGCCTAGGTCAGAACAAACTGTAGGCACCATGGCTGTCATAGGAAGAGGGTCTTGTCCATTCACAAACTGGCTGTGCCAAATGGAAGCCAAGAGGATGCCAACGGACAAGTTCAAGGATATATAAGGGCTGGTGGGCACTGCAGAGAGTGCCATAATTGACTTGGGAATCAACCATGATGAATTCAGTGAGCTTTGTGAACAGACAGATATAATGTTTTGTTCTTAAATGGTTCTTTTCTCATGGAACTGAAAATTAATTGTGAGCACTGTGCAAATATAACAACGTCTCTTATTCTATGAAGGCCCTCACTATTACTATTACTATTTCTGTTTCTACCAGTAAATGTGCCTGTAGGTGCAATATAAATAAGGTGCGATACTTATTTCATAGATGCAAACTTACCTTTTGGGTCATCGACTAATGGGGATGCAGCTATATAATGAATTCAAACGGATTACTCTTTCAGTGACTTTCAGGGAAACGGTGATAAATCCTTGGTGTGGTACAGATGGATACTGTCTCCCAGGCAAATTGTCCACATGGCAGCATTTGTCTGAAAGAGGCAGTTCTGCCCAAGTGTGACTAAAAGGCATTCATCATTTCTTGGACCTCAGGGGGAGCAAGCAACTCAATTTTTGCCTGGAAGGCAGAAGTCATTTGGAGCATGTGTCTCCAGCCAGATCATCTAAATTTAAAATGGCCTGTTTCAGAGATTATTAATTACTGGGGAGATGCCATCCGGGACTGCAAAGGGTTTCTGTTTGCCCATCTATTTCAGGATATTTTTCTGATGGCAGATCCTAATGGGCTGAAATCAGTCCCAAACAGGTGACAATTTGTGCATGCCTTGAAGGAAGACATAAGGACAATGCCAGTCATCTATTCCAGCTAGTCACCAACTGATGGTCCACGAGAAAATTTTGGTGGTCCGCAGAAAAATTTGCAGATTATTTGCATTTTTAATGTTTTATTGCCATGTTTTTCTGGGACTTATTTTCTTTTAGACTTGAAAATAAGCACTTGGGCTTATTTTTGGGGAAGTCTTATGTTTTTTGAGGTACAGGAGGTGGTGAGTACAGTCACCTCATGGCTGCTCGGGCCCTTAACTGTGGCCCGTGGATCAGCTGAGCCAACAAGGGCCTGGAATTCTTATTTCCACTGTAAGCACACACTTCCCACAATCATCCTTTTCTCAAGCAGCAGCAGCCAGCGTGGGGGAGCTGATTCTGATGGGCCGCATGGCTTTCTGTCTCATCATAGCAGTAGCCTGAGCAACACCTGAGCTCCAGGCCTAGTGGAGTGCAAACTGTGGTTATTGCCTGTTCTAGAACTATAAGGTGAGTGGAGGAAGAAAGGGGCCCTCAGCTGCAAGGTTGCCTGGCACTGTGGGCAGTGCTGGAGCTAGCAAGAATGCACCGGAAACATCTCCAGGCACCTGGAGAGACAGAGCTCCTGACCCTCACTGGCTCAGCTGATCCACAGACCGTGGTTAAGGGACAAGCAGCCATGAGGTGACTGGGGAAGGGAAGGGCTGCTGCCTGTGCTGGCCATGCCCATCCCCTTCACTAGGCCCATTATTTTACAAATGTATTTATATTTTTAAAAAATTCATATTAATGGTCTGCAGGATTTAAAATTATGAATTTAGTGGTCCCTGAGGTCCGAAAGGTTGGTGTCTGCTGATCTATTCTATTTGTAAACTAATACAAGTAAAGTTGTTCTATTTGACTTATCTGTATGAAGTTCATTTAAGAGTATCTCACTACGGACCATGAAGTAAAAGTTAATTTTAAGAGTGTTTGCCTCTATTAATTATGTTATGGATTAAAAATGTTATGGAAGCAGAAACTGGACAAAATTGAAACTCATCTTAAAGTGAATTTAAAAATGACATGCTACAAGAATAGTATGGAAAAAGCTGCCATACTGGACATATAAATGAAAGCAGCTGATATCTTAATAATTAAATAATTAAAAGGAATATGCAAGCAACAAACCAAGAGAGTGACCAGTGTACTTTCCTATATTGAATTTATAAAAGAGGCTTGTTAAAGATGTAAAGAATTTTGTGAGTCTTGAAAGAGAATTTTTAAAAAAAAAAAATCAAATTCTTGGGCATTATATTTGAAGGAACTAAAGATCAAGATTGTTAAAAGTAAAAAGAAGGAATATAAAGTTTGTTTATTTGATCAAGATTAAAATAAATATTGTTAACCCTTGAACTTTCACTGAATAATGATGCTTTAAGGGTTTATTTATAGATAAGGCGGTAGAAGAAGATGTAATCATTAGTTGTATTTTAAAAGAAAGTGATAAATTACTAAAAAAAATTATACTTGTGATGAAGGGAAAAGTCATTTCTTTATACATTAGCTTTCATTTCTTTACTATATTCTTATTTTTCTTTTTTTCTTTCTATTTTTTCTGCACTTTCAATATTTCTTTTTATTCTTTGATTTTTTTTTAGTGTGTACCCTGTTTCCCCCAAAATAAGACATCCCCTGATAATAAGCCCAATCAGGCTTTTGAGCGCAAGGCAATAAGGCCAAGCACTTATTTCAGCGTTCAAAAAAATATAAGATAGGGTCTTATTTTCGGGGAAACACGGTATTAGTTTTTATATTAAAAGGAATATACAAGTGACAATAGATATCCCTTGTTCATCATAATCTGGTTGGAGACACATAATGTAATATCTAGTGCTAGATGAGGATGATGACAATGTCTTCTTAAGAAGATACTAGTTGTAGATGTTTCAATTTTCTCAGTTTTTACATTTTCTTTTCCTTTAAAAATGTCCTGCTCATTCATTTATTATACGGTAGGGTCACGAAGAAAACAAGATATAATGAGAAGCATGCTGGAATTACTTTACAAAATGCTAAGATGAAAGGGTCATACATCAGTGGTGCCAAAGATATTGCTGAGATAACAGTGAATGCTAAATAAAAGAAATAGTTTAAAAATGCATCTAAAATAAGCTATTCTTAATTCTTTTCTATGAGCTTGAAAATCATTATGTCTCTTGCAACTGCTTAACCTTTGAGGCTTACATTAGTATGAGAGTGTGTTTCTCTTCTGACAGAGAGAGTTAGGAAGCCAGTATCACGTCTCTTATCTCTTACCTTCTTCCAACGCATGTTGAAGTTATTTGGCCTTCTCCCTTCAGTTTCACATTTCATTACATATGGAAATTGGGCATTGCTAGATCAGTTTTCATATGTAGTGAAAGCAAATCAGAAAATGGACTGTCAAAAAGTGTCAGGAAAAATAAAGCATATTTCTGTGTGCTAATACTGGGCTAAGAAGTTGAACAGTCAAAAAACTTTGTATGCATTGTGTAAAACTTTGATTAGGAGATTCAATTCAAAGGCAAATCAGCTGAATCTGTGAACAAAATTGGCTTTCCAAACTGAATTGAAAAGTCATATTGATGAATCAAATTGAATTAATTCACTTGGAAAAATCAAATAATCTGGTTTAAATTTTCAAAACTAAAAATTAATGATCCCAGTCAAATTAATATTTGAGGTCAGGGGGGAGCTAATCTATGTGCTCCAACAATTGTGATATAGTAAGAGCTTTAAATTCCCGACATGAATAGTGTGGATTTTCACTACCCAATTGGACTTTGAAGACCCAGGTGGAGATATAGAGAAAAGCAAATTGTTCTCTCTAGCTCATTCAGAGAAACATCACACTAGATTTCACTTCTGATATTCTGATCTGCATTTAAAAAATGTAAATAACTACATAACTGTAATATATATGTAGCTATGTAATTGTATCAGTAGGATCTGTCTCATTTTTTAAAAGAATATAATATCTAGTGGAAAGGAGAAGGGTTTTATTTTCCCCATGTTTTTATCAGGGGATCAAAACCATAGTTACAGTTTTGATGGAAAGGTAGCGATTTACAAAACTGCTTAGAATTTCTTATTTGAGGCTTTCAATAGCCTAGAATAGGGATGTCAAACTAGATTTCATTGAAGGCCACATCAGGGTTGTGTTTGACCTCCAGGGTGGGCATGGCCAGGTTGGGTGTGGCCAGCTCTATGTCACTCCTGTCAGGAGCGCCTGTGGTGGCCTGTGCGCTCTGCCAGCGAAAATGGACTCCCGAACTCTGTTTTTGGCTGCCATGTCCTCCTGCAACCCTCTGCCAGTGAAAACGGAGCTGGGGAGGGCCAGTCCAAATTTTGAAAAGCAAATATAAACCACTGAAGAAGGTCATGCACTATTTGCTCTTTACAAAATAGCAAACAAACCACAGAGGCTATTATCAAATAAATACACTTTGACATCCACCTAAAATATGGTCCCAGTCAAGAATAAAACCTCACACTGGACTCTGCTAAAATCATACTATGATGATCAGCTAGGGGCAAAACCCAGCAGATGTTCTGACAAAAAAATGATAAGGATATCACCATTTGGAAAGAAAGTTGCTTCTTTTTATATATTACACCCACTGAATGATGATTTATTTTTAAATGTGCCCTTTGTAATTGATATCAGGGGAATAATATATATGCTCTTTGACCTAAAGTCTGATAGAAATTATTTGATCATGATCTTTCCTGAAACAAAGGGAAGTATGTAGGTATGTGTGGAATTTATGCATGCATTTACATCCTATACACACACACACACACACACACACACATGCCTGAATGAGTGGCAAATTGTTGCTACCAGTGACTTTTGATCTATTTTGAGAAAGGAAATAGCACATTTATTTATTTATTTATTTGTTTAGATTTGTATACCGCCCTTCTCCTTGCGGACTCAGGGCGGTGAACAGCCAAATAAAATAGTACACAAAAGTTAAACAATTTCTTTAAAAAAGCATATAACTTTGGCTAAAAATTAAAACCATTAACCATTAAATATTTAAAATACCCAACCCTATAATACAGATCTTAAAAATTCAGCGGGGTCAGGCTAGACCAGCAAGCTGAAAGAGATGAGTTTTCAGGGCCCGACGAAAAGTCCGGAGGTCAGCAATTGTTCTCAGTTTTGGAGGAAGATCGTTCCAGAGGGTAGGGGCTGCCACAGAGAAGGCCCTCCCCCTGGGGGTCGCCAGCCGGCATTGTCTGGCTGACGGCACCCTGAGGAGACCCTCTCTGTGGGAACGCACCGGCCGGTGGGAGGCTATTGGCGGCAGAAGGCGGTCCCGTAAGTACCCTGGTCCTAAGCCATGGAGCGCTTTAAAGGTGGTCACCAACACCTTGAAACGCACCCGGAAGTCCACAGGTAGCCAATGCAGCTCGCGCAGGAGAGGTGTCACATGGGAGCGTCCTGTCGCTCCCATAATCCCCCGCGCGGCCGCATTCTGCACTAGTTGGAGCCTCCGGGTGCATCCCAAGGGGAGCCCCATGTAGAGAGCATTGCAGTAGTCCAGGCGAGAGGTGACGAGTGCCTGAGTGACTGTGCGTAGGGAGTCCCGATCTAGAAAGGGCCGCAACTGGCGTATCAGGCGAACCTGATAGAAAGCTCCCCTGGCCACAGCTGTCGTGTGATCTTCCAAAGACAGCCGTGGGTCCAGGAGGACGCCCAAGTTGCGCACCCTTTCCGTGGGGGCCAATGATTCGCCCCCAATAACCAGTGATGGTGTCAGCTGGCTATATCGGGACGCCGGCAGCCACAGCCACTCGGTCTTGGAGGGGTTGAGTCGAAGCCTGTTTCTCCCCATCCAGGCCCGCACGGCTTCAAGGTACTGGGACATCACTTCCACGGCATCGTTGGGGTGGTCTGGGGTGGAAATGTACAGCTGCGTATCATCAGCGTACTGATGGAACTCCACCCCAAAACCACGGATGATCTCACCCAGCGGCTTTACATAAATGTTGAACAGGAGGGGCGAGAGGACCGATCCCTGCGGCACCCCATACACTAGGCCCTCGGGGTCGACCGCTGCCCCCCTGTCAACACAGATTGCGACCGGTCGGAGAGGTAGGAGGAGAACCACCGTAAAACGGTGCCTCCCACCCCCAGTCCCTCCAATCAGCGCAACATGATACCATGGTCGATGGTATCAAAAGCCGCTGAGAGGTCTAATAACACCAGGATAGAGGAATAACCCCTACCCCGGGCCCGCCAGAGATCATCCACCAACGCGACCAATGCCGTTTCAGTGCTGTATCCAGGCCTGAAGCCGGACTGGAGCGGGTCTAAATAGACAGCTTCATCCAGGTACCGAGGGAGCTGCCATGCAACCACACTCTCAACAACTTTCGCTAAAAAGGGAAGGTTGGAGACTGGACGGTAATTAGCCAAAATAGCCGGGTCCAGGGAGGGCTTCTTGAGGAGGGGCCTCACCACCGCCTCCTTCAAGGCGGCCGGTAGGGCACCCTCACGCAAAGAAGCATTTATGATCTCCTGGAGCCAGCCTCGTGTAACCTCCCGGGAGGCCAGCACCAACCAGGAGGGACACGGGTCCAATAAACATGTGGTTGCATTCAGTCTCCCCAAGGTCCTGTCCACGTCCTCGGGAGCCACAGGATCGAACTCAGCCCAGATAACACTCTCAAGACCTGCCTCAGTCACCTCGCCCGAACTAACTCAGTCGGCGGCCAAGTCATCCCGAATCTGAGTTATTTTGTCATCCAGATATTGAACAAAATCCTCAGCACGACCCTGCAAGGGATCCTCCCGTGCTCCCGAATGAAGGAGGGAGCGGGTCACCCTAAACAGGGCGGCTGGGCGATTATCTGATGATGCGATAAGGGCGGCAAAATAGTTAGATTTTGCCGCTTTTATTGCCACTAAGTAAGCCTTAATGTGAGCTCTTACTAGTGTCAAGTTAGATTCAGAGTGACTGGCCCTCCAACCGCTCTCTAGGCGTCTTCTCCGGCGTTTCATCTCCCTCAGCTCCTCGGTAAACCAAGGAGATAAGTGAGTTCGGCGCCGGGTCAGAGGCCGCAAAGGCACGACACGGTCCAAGGCCCCACCGGCTGCCCTATTCCAGGCAGCCACCAGATCCTCAGCCGAGTCGTGTGTCAGTGTCTCAGGAAATGGCCCAAGCTCCGTCTGGAACCTATCAGGATCCATCAGGCGCCTGGGGCGGAACCACCTAGTCGGTTCCGCCTCCCTGCGGTGAGGTGCAGCGGTCTGAAAGTCGAGTCGAAGGAGCGAGTGGTCAGTCCATGACAAGGGCTCCATAACTATATCCCCAATATCTAGACCACTCAACCACTGACCAGAGACAAAAACTAGATCCAGGGTGTGTCCACCAACGTGGGTCGGGCCCTGAATTACCTGGGTCAGGTCCATGGCCGTCATGGAAGCCATGAACTCCCGGGCTAACTCAGATGTTTCACCGATAGATGGCACCTTGAAATCCCCCATGACCATAAGCCTAGGGGTATCAACCGCCACTTCGGCTACAACATTGAGAAGCTCGGGCAGGGTTGTTGCCACATGGCAGGGAGCCAGGTACGTGACTAACAGACCCATCTGCCCACCACGACCCCACCTCACGAAGATGGACTCACACCCGGCTATCTGCGGTACAGTGGTCTCCCTCGGACTCAGACCTTCCTTAATAATGACCGCTACTCCCCCACCCCTCCCCTGAGCTCTCGGCTGGTGGAATGCAAGGAAACCTGGTGGGCACATCTCCACGAGGGGAACCCCCCCCTCGTGGCCCAACCAGGTCTCAGTAATGCCGGCCAGGTCCACACACCCCTCTTGGAGAAGGTCACATATGAGGGGGGCCTTATTGACAACGGACCTCGCATTGCATAACAACAGCTGGAGCTTCGGGTCCTGAGACTCTAAACAACCCGGGGAACGGGAATGGCTCGGGGGACCGGGGCACGCAATCGCTCGAAGACAGCGAGTGCGAGCCCCCACCACATGATATGGTCCCCTACCCACGCCATATCTGCCCCTCCCACACAGTATCTTGATCGCACAGCCCTCGACAGAGGGCTTAGTAGACGCCCTCTTGCCTCCAGAATCTTGACCCCCCGCGGCCCCATAAACAGCTGGACCTAACCTTCCCCCCTGTGGGTTCTCCCCCAAACCCACTCCCACCCCCACCCCTGAACCCCTTAAAAATTTAGTAAAACAAGAGCTTAAAAAACCCCTCAATCCCCGTTTTTTGGCATGCCACCTCTCGGGGTCCCAAAACCCGTCATTAAGGTGGGCCCTCGATAATGTGGAGGGCCAAATTTGCGAGAGGGGGGAGTCTCGCAATGCCAAGAGTTCGGTCGCCAAATACATCTAGTAAGTCAGATGGGTACAGCATTTGGGTCTGGTCCAATAGTCTGATGTAAGAGTCTTGAGGCAGTCGAGTAATAAATTCAGTGTGGGTAAGAAACTGGTCTCCCTTGCCCTCTCACAGCAGGGGGAAGGAGTTTAGTGCAATCTCAGGATAAGCAGAGAATAAAAATCTAGTCATCCTCTAATGGCGGCTCGTTCTGAATAAGATGGTCGTAATAAGTTTGTTGTTCTGTCTGCTTAATGATGTCAGTAATTCGAAACTCCCTCAGCATCCACATTAGTAGCTGCCCAGACAACGTATGACAAGAGGGTGGCTCAGTTGGAAATAATGCCAAACAGTGAAGGTAGAATGATAATAGCTCCATGGGGGGGGGGCATAGTTGTATATATAAAGAGGGAAGGTTGTCTAGGTGGTGAAAGTATAGTCTGGAGGCAGTGAGGTCAGTGTCAAAATCAAGGTGGTAATGTATAAGCTGGAGGCGGCTGGGTTAGGAACTAGCCGAGGCAGAGAATTGAGAAAGGTGGGGGAGGCCTCCAAGGTGACCAGGTAGATAGTCTTTTATCAACCTCTGGCCTCTCCTACTCTCAGCATATTGAATAGTCCTTTGCATATATTGCCAGACTCCAGACTTTAAATTATAATGATGTCTTCCAATTCCAGCAAGGGTCTAATATTGGAAAGTAAAAAGGTTCCCCTTGCACTTATGTGCTAGTTGTTCCCGACTCTAGGGGGCGGTGCTCATCTCTATTTCAAAGCCGAAGAGCCAGGGCTGGTTGAAGACATCTCCATGGTCATGTGGCCAGCATGACTAAATGCCAAAGGCACACCAACACTGTTACCTTCCCACCAAAGGTGTCCCCTATTTTTCTATTTGCATTTTGACATGCTTTCGAACTGCTAGGTTGGCAGAAGCTGGGACAAGTAATGGGAACTCAGACCATTACACGGCACTAGGGATTTGAACTGCTGAACTGCAGACCTTTTGATTGACAAGCTACCATGTCCTCTTATTGAAAAGTAGACAGAGATAATTGGGGGTGGGGGAGGATGTCTTCAAGTGACAATTGGAGTGGGAGACCATACTTCCATCTCAGCTGAGAAGAGCACTGCAAAGTATCTTGTTGGGCAGGATGAATGGTCTAAAAGACCTGTTCTTATGCGGGATTTTATATCCTTCTGTGATGCTTTTCAAATGTTTTTTTCAGCGGCAGCCTATAATAGAGCCTTTCCTTGTTGATTTCTACTAGTAAAAAGAATTGACCCAAGTAATTATCTTTCTTGTGGTGAGGTTGCAGCAATCCATTAGCCCTACTCCAACTCAAAGAGCCTATAACCAAACCGATCAAATTATTTTTCATCATGAGAAAGAAAAATCCACACAGTTCCCTTTCCTTCCTGGTAATAAAATAAAATAAATAATGAAGGATGTTCTTTCCTAGCAGTCTCAGGACCTTAAATGGTAGATCTCCTTTTGACCCGGTGAACATGTTTATACAAATGTCTGCAGGATCCAATGCTTTAATCAAAATGAGCATTAAGCCATTGCACCACAGCCTCTACTCAGGGGTGGTATGCACTTACCTTCTCTACCACTCCGCAAATGTGAGTGCACGTGCATGTGTGACTCTGTGCATGCACAGAGCATCAAAAACACGGATAAATGTGACGTGGTTATGTCTGGGCAAGTGGGCGGAGCCTCCCGCAGCCGCTGTTACCGGTTCTCCTGAATCAGATAGAATCAACTGAATACCACCACTGCCTCTACTTCTTTTGCACATGTGTATGGGAGCACAACAGTTTAATACCACTTTCATGATTCCGTCCCCCCCAGGACTTTCCCTTCACAGACTCTTCTGATGGGCCCCCGGTTAACAATCTCATGAACTCCAAATCACTAACGGAACAATTCATTAAATATTTACTCATAGGTAATCCTCTTTGAATTTAAGTGTTATATTTATTTTGTCCTAGTTAACAACACAAGTAAAAAAAAGTAAATGACAATAGAATTTTTAGTATTTAGTAATGACAATAGAATTGATCCAAAAAGTGGACTGTACACCTGCAGGGAGGAGGAGGGGGAGGGGGAGGAGGAGGAGGAGGAGGAGGAGGAGGAGGAGAAGAAGGAGAAGGAGAATTGTTTCATATACAACCCACATGAAACCACTTTAGAATCAAACCAAGGTAATTATTTTTTGAACAATTTTTAAATAAACAAAGTATGTGCAAAATCCTAGTTCAGTTAGGGTGTCTACCATTCAATTAACTAGGAAAAATATGCCAGTGCTTACAGCATTACCTATATATAGCCACTATGAAAATACATTCATCAGTAAATATACAAGTAATTAAATTAGAGCATTTAAACTCAGGGAGTCTCTCAGTTGGCCCAGGAAAATTTATTGGATTCTAAAAATAAATTCATTTTTTTTTTTACTATTGTAATAGTGTTATCTAGAAAAATAGAGGTCTCATAAAAGCTGATTTTGAAGTTGTGGTCGTTTTATTAATCTTGGTCTTGTGCTGATAAAAACACAGGATTATCAGTGACCTTGCCAGTGGGATCTTTCTATTAAAACTAACAGGAATGCCTAGGTTGGAATAATAATGTTTTTACCAGAAAGTCCAGTTGCTTCTTGAAAAAAAGCACCCTTGGGACAACCATGACCTGGATGAATAAGAATCTCCATAGACAATATTTCTACTAAGAAAAATATTTGCTGAGGCAAAGAACCAAAGTTAAAGGTCCATACATGGACAATTCAGAAACTACAATGGTGTAGTTTATGGAAATGGACTTCTCAGAAGCAGTGACATTTATGCATGTTTAAGGGTGAAAGGAACAGATCATCTTGGTGGTCATCAGGAATCTGATAATGACTACTTTACTGTGCAAATGAAACTCAATGACCCATCTCCTAGACAGAAGATAGAACATAGAATAATAGGTTTAAATGGAACCTTGGAGATCTTCCTATCCAAACTCCTGCTTAAACAGGATATCCTATACCAGGGGTCAGCAACCTTAAACACTCAAAAGAGCCACAAAGGTCCTAACCAGAAACCCCGTTCAATTCTGAAGCCGACCAGAAGTCAGGTTCCCCCACCATAGAGTGTCCTCCTACTGCAGCATCTCTTTTCAACTACCTGTCCTAATTGAAAGCTCTATCCATTGTGGAGCTAACCAGCAACCTGGACCCACAGCAGAGGGATGAAAGAGCCACATGCTCCAGAGCTGCAGGTTGCTGACTCCTGTCCTATATCGTTCTGGATGAATGGCTTCCAATCTCTTCTTGAAAATCTCCAGTGATGGAGCACTCATAACTGATTAATTGTTCCCACTGTTAGGAAATATCTCCTTTGTTCTAGTTTGGATCTCTTTTTAATGATCTTCTTGTCTTGCTCTCAGATGCTTTGGAGAATACATTGAACCCCTTCTTCTCTATGACTGCCCCTCAAATACTGGAAGACTGCAATCATATCACCCCTAGTCCTTCTCTTTGTTAGACTACAGATATGATTGATTGATAACATTATTAGTCTAGAGCTGTGATGGCAAACCTATGGCACATGGTGGGCATGTGAGTGTTGCCCTAGCTCAGCTCCGGAGCACATGTGTGTGCCAAACAGCTGATTTTCGGGCCTTCTGGGCCCACCGGAAGTTGAGAAACAGGCTATTTCCAGCCTCCGGAGGGCCTCTGGGGTCGGGGAGGTTTTTTCTGCCCTCCCCAGACTCCAAGAAAGCCTCTGGAACCTGGGGAGGGCAAAAAATGGGCCTACTGAGCCCACTGTGCCATCACATGCCAAAAGCAGGGAAATCGCAGGAGTGTCGCGTATGCATGTGTGTGTAGGCAGGGTGTACTGAATTATGGGTGTGGGCATGCATGGGTGTGACCTCCCACGCTCCCCCCACATTTGGCACATGACGGCAAAAAGGTAAGCCATCACTGGTCTAGAGTGACCTGAAGATTTTGGGTTGAAATTTGCTACATTTCCATATGATAAAGGACAGAATTAGTATGTTATTGTACTTTGTAGTTCGTCTACTTTGGGTTTTCTGGTTATAATTGTCCTCATTTCTCTCTCTCTTTTATCTTCCCCATTTGATCCTTCCACCCCTCCCCACCATTAAGAGCCTTTCCCTGACCCTGTCCTTGTTTCTTCCTTGTCCTTTCCTCATAGGCAGTTTAACACTGAGTGACCCTGCTGCCAATCTCTGAAGACTTTACACATGATAGTTGTGTTAATGATGTATAAAAAGCAGTTATAATACTCTCCTATAAAGAAAACCTCTTACTTGGCTCTTGGAATTTCTGAAGTTGACTTTCTATTCACATTAATGAGTAAGAAAGACACTAAATATAGAGCAGAGTCTCTACCCTTGTCATTTCCTTGCCAATTTGAGCAACCTTGCCTAGTCTCAGAAGCTAACCAGGAGTCTTCCTGGGTAATACTTGAAATGAGGCTTCAACATGAGACCCCAAATTTGTAGGCTAGATTGAGAAAGGGGAAAGCTAAACTGTTTCCATGTTGTTCTGTTGAAAACCACAAGGATCTACCAAAGAGTCATCAGGAGTTGAATTATGAAAATCATGTTTGCTTTTCTTAGATGTTTAAATAACAACATGGGGCAACAGCTAGCCAATTTTGGTTGATTCCCCTCCTGCTCCCCTCTCCCTAGAAAGCTAAGTAAATTAGCCATCATTTAGTATTGGGATAGAAGACAACCAAGATATCTTAACACTAGACTGTGAAATAAACAAACAAATAACAAAATATCCCAGAAGGTTCAATTTTTATAATTTTTAAGCAGAATTAGAAAAATAAAACTGTACCCAGAACCCATGGAGAATTGTCAGTAATTATAGTTAGTGTACAACTGTAAATGACTTATTTTATTATAAACTAGCTGTACCCGGCCACAAGTTGCTGTGGCTCAGTCTTGTGGGTATACAATATTTTTTGACCGAGTGCCAATAATTTCCCTCTGTAGCTCAGGTCACGCCTACTTTGCCTCCGTCCCACCAGTCTTTTCACTCGGTCGATTGGATTGAGACCTGAGTTGTCTTTTTCTACGTTTCTTTTTGGACTTTAACATCACTTAATCAATTGCTTTCTTGGACTTTTACCTATTTGGTGCTTGTATTGGGAGAACTGCGCATCGTGGGATTGGCGGAGGCCTCCGCCCAGGCTGCTGTAGGTGAATTTGTGTTCCTGGGGCTCCAGGACACTGGCCACCGACAAATAATTTGAATCAGCAGCCATCTGGAGGCTTGTCTTCAGACACCTCTGAGGATACTTTGCCGCAGGTATAAGAGTTGGTTTCCCAGCTTGCCAGTATAACCGCCTTCACCTTCACAGCTCTCTGCACCACAGGCGGCATTGGGATCCCTGCCAAAGGTACGGCATACTCCGTTAGTCAGGAGGATGCTTCGCGGCGATTGACATTTCCCACCACTTTGCTTGTGGGTTTGGTGGCAGTGGTGCTGAGGGGAAAAGACCCGGCTCGCACCTGCCATTGGGGCGCTGCGATGTTAAAGTCCAAAAAGAAACATAGAGAAAAGCAACTCAGTTCTGAATCCCATCGACCAAGTGAAAAGACTAGTGGGACAGAGGCAAAGTAGGCGTGACCTGAGCTACAGAGGGATACGACACAGCTCAGTCCCAACACAATGAAATGGAAACGTGACATATTTAGTATAGTGTGTGTTGTTTTTATGTCCAACAGATTGTGCTTTTTTCAAAAAAGCATGTTTTTACCTGTCACAGGTGTGACATCTATATATAGTAGGTATATAAAACATGCACGTATTCGAATGCAACGTTGTCAAAATTTCAAAGCAATCGGTGAAGAACTTTTGGAGATTTAAGATTTTGAACAAACGAACATTTACATTTTTATTTCTATAGATTATAGTAGACATTAGACAATTATAGTTATATATGTGGGTCAGGTGAAGCCACTGAAAAAGCTAGATCACATTATAAATCACTGGTATGGATAGCACCAGTATTAAACTAGTGTTGTGGCCCATCAGTGGCCTGTGCAGATTGTAGCTGATTCTGATGAGGAGGCTGCTGTGGTGCTGCACCAGCAGCCTGTGCAGTTGGTGCTTGAGTCGGACAGTGAGGAGGCTGGAGAAGATGTGGTGCCAGAGACAGGGATTCAGACAGGGCCCTCCAGAAGCTCTTTTAAGAGAAGAGGACAAAGAGGAGGAGCCTCTTCTTGATGCACGGGTGTGCAGAGCTGTCAAAAGGCAGGAGTGGCGCCTCAGGAGGAGGTCTCCTCAAGAGTAAGGCTTGGGGCTAATTGGCCACTCCCTTAGCCTATTTAAGGAGGAATGCCACTTGCAGCAAGCTGTATGGGACAACTTTAGTTCAATCTCCTTTGTGTCTGGATTCTCTGCAAATTGTTTCTGGGCTTTCTGCCAACTCTAGTAAGACTGTGATTACCTTATCTTAGAATTCTAGTAGGCTGTTAAGACAGTTTTATTAACAGCCTTTGGTTGATAAAGACTAAGTTATTTGAGTAAAATAAGCTTTGTATAGGTTTTGTGTGTCCTGCGTTCTTTGGGGTCCGTAGCTGGGACAGAACAACTAGGTGAACCAAAACTTCCTTCAATATAGGACAATTTTATATGTTCCACAATTCTTTCCTTTCTCTAACTTCTTGCCACCCTGTCTGTTTATTAGGTCCAATTCCAGAAACTAAAAGTCATTATCGACATTGACCAACCACATGTGTCCATGAAGCAGACAAGGATTGTCATGTGTGATGATATCATCAGGTAAATGCTGTGAGTTAAGCACTTACCATATTTTTTGAATTATAAGATGCACTGGACTATAAGACACACCTACCTTTTTTGGTGAGGAAAACAAGAAAAAGAAATCTGCCTCTGCCTCTCAGCAATTTTGCCTTGTTGCAGCAAACAGCAAACAGCCTGCTTTACTTTCATTTTCGTTTTCAGCATGGCTTGATTAGCACAAGGGGAAAAAAAATCTGCTCCAGCAATTTACCTCCTTGCAGCAAGCAGCAGAGGCTGGTGCAAAACAGCTGAGAGCAAAACAACTGAGAGTCGGGAGTCCGATCTAATCAACTTGTGCTAGTTAGGCTGTGCTAAAGCTGAAAGGAACTGTTTCTTGTTGCTGCTTGCTGCAAGGAGGTAACTGCTGGGAGGCAGAGGCCAAAGGGTGGGGCCCAGTGGGTGGACAGAGCTACATTTGGTGTATAAGACACACCTAAATTTTCACCCCCTTGAAGGCAAGAAAAAGGTGTGTTTTATACTCAAAAAAATATGGTACTTCCCACATTATGATATGAGTACACAACAGCAATATTTGTAGGATGTCATTGTATGTGCTCCGTTATTCTGATGTCATTGTATTTTGTTACAAGTACCATTACATCAAGGTTTCATTTTTAACTCATTGAAAAGAGTCAATTGAGTAGCTTTAGTCAAGGTGGGAATGAGCTGCTCGTATTTGCAAATGTATGTTTGGAACCAACTCTTGGTATGTGCATTCACAAATAGAACAAACATTTGGCTAACTCCCTTGGACTTTGCACAGTTGACATGTGTGGATAGCTTGTATAGTCACTTTGGAGGGCAAAATGTCATCACCACATCCAAGAGATGCCAATCAAAAAATGTAAGGATTGATATATAAATATTGATGTTTCTTTTACTGCCCATGCTAATAGGGCAGTATTTTCCCCTACCAGAGTTTTTCTGAGAATTTTTTTAAAGATACATAAAAGTCTCACTTTTTGTGTGTGTGATTTACTCAAAGTTGTTAATGTTGATTTCCTGAGAAATCTGCTTGATGCACATTTTCTAAAAAGGTTTCCTTGTTACTTATATATCTACTCAGCAGGCTTTTTAAAGGTATGTAACAAAAGCAATTGGAGCAAGGAGTCGGGGAAGGGCTATTATAACTAATTTTTAGGAGTGTTTTTTTTCCAGAAAGATATGTACCACTTTTTGGACAAATTTAAGAAAAGACAAAGGTATAGATAGCTGGATTTATTCAATGGTGCCATCTGAGCAGCAGCTGGATTCTTTGAGTGGATTAGATCCCACAGAAATCTATGACAAATTTCCTTTACAGAAAAGATCAATAAAAACAGTCATTTCCAGATGCTTCAGTTCTCAGGCAAGATCTAGCAGAATCAGAATAAAGCAAAAAATGGTGACAGAATCATGAATAAAGAAATGTGTACATCTGTCATAGACTGTTGCACACATTTATATCCCTCCTTATATCTTCTCTATCTCTGTCTCTATCTCTGCCCCTATCTCCATCATCTCTATCTCTATGTCTATGTCTATCTGTCTCTATCATCTCTATCTCTTTCTATCTCTGTCTCTGTCTCTATCTACATCATCTCTGTCTCTATCATCTCTATTCTACTTCTATCATCTTTATGTCTATGATAAAGATAGCTTGAGCATAGGAACATCAGGAATTATCACAAGCAAAGGTGGGTTCCAGCAGGTTCTGACCAGTTCTGGAGAACTAGTGGTGGAAATTTTGAGTAGTTCGGAGAACTGGTAAATACCACTTCTGACTGGCCCCGTCCCCATCTATTATCTGCCTCCTGAGTCCCAGCTGATCAGGAGGAAATGGAGATTTTACAGTAACCTTCCCCTGGATTGGAGAGGGAATGGAGATTTTACAGTATCCTTTCCCTGCCACACCCACCAAGCCACGCACACCAAGCCACACCCACAGAACTGGTTGTAAAAAAATTTGAAACCCACCACTGATCACAAGTCAGTGGACAACAGATGCGAATTATGATTCTATACAATCCAATTGCGAGATTTTTTCATGCTTGGTAGACCATAATTGAGTAGCATTTATTTATTTAGAGGCAAAAGGAAGGGGAGGGGTAAATATGGAAACAAATAGGATCTGCCTCTTTAAAAACTGTATTCCTCAGATTCTATTCATAGTATTCTCTTGAGATGCATATGATTGCTGGCAAATCAAAGGTTACAGGACTTCTTAATTGCTGGTTGTTAGTATCCAGAGCATTTGAGTTGTTGAATTTTAAATTGTCAGATTTGTTCCTTTGTTTTCTTTGAAGTGCATACATAACATTAAAGTAGCTAAATATGCTGAGATATATATATATATATATCTTCAAGTTGGTGTCTTCGGCTTCATGCTTGTGCGAGGAAAGCATGATCGGAGCTGCCGTGTCTCTATAAATACTGGTGGGGAGGTGTGGGGTGCTGGCTTTGTTGCTGTGAGCGGGTTGGTTGCCTGTGTTGTTACATCTTGATTGGTTGACGGAGTTAATGTTTGCAGATTAGTCAGCTGTTTCATAACATCCTGTGTGGGTGACATTCACAAGCATGAAGTCGAAGACACCAGCCTGAAGATTATGAGTGAGACCTCATCGAAACGTCGACAAGATACTCTCAATCTTACACGGGAAAAGACTAGAATACACTAAAACATATATATATTTCTTTAAGCCAGGTTTTTCCTATGTAACCAAGATCTTTCTGCAACCCTGGTTGAGTGAAATCACATTCACTACTTTCTGGGTTTTTCCCCCTTCTTTTCATTCTGGCAGCCAGCAGATTTTGTGCTTGCCCATTGGGAGACTTATATAGCTATTTCAACCAGGGTTGCAGAAAGATCTTCATTGTGTAGGAAAAACCTGGCTTAAAGAAAAACACACATAAAACCTATGAAAAGTAAGAAAATAGACACACACACACACACACACACACACACACACACACACACACATACAAAGTTGAAGGTTCTGATGATTATATTTTTAGCTTCATTAATTATACGTCAGTCAAGTTATTATGCTTTATTTGCTTACATTATAACAAAGTTATAGAAAAATTTATAGCAATAGCACTTAGACTTATATACTGCTTCATAATGCTTTTACAGCCCTCTCTAGCCGTTTACAGAGTCAGCATATTGCCCCCAACAATCTGGCTCCTCATTTTACCCACCTTGGAAGGATGGAAGGCTGAGTCAACCTTGAGCCTGGTGAGATTCGAACTGCCGAACTGCAGCTAGCAGTCAGCCGAAGTAGCCTGCAGTATTGTACTCTAACCACTGCGCCACCTTGGCTTATTTTACCATCCCAAATATTACTTATCTCTCTAATTACAATTTTAACAGGTCTCAGTTTTATTATGTTTCTATAACTGCTCTCCACGTGAAGCATTGTAAGTTCTTCAAGGCACCTTCAAAAAAAAAAAATGATAGAAAAAGGAAATATTTGTTTGATGTAGTTGCCGTAATATTAGCAAAGAATATATAGTTTGCAAATGTATGGGATGTTCCCTATGCAGTCTGGAGCTCTGTAGCTTTAATCTAGATTTAGCAGAGCTTTTGTTTCTCTCCTGGGTTGCTGCCATGCAGCTGGGCACACAAGAATGACAGTTCTGGAATATCAATGTCTAGCCCCGATTTGCACTGTAGCTATGAGAGCAGCAAAGTTTATGGTTGAAAAAAGACAAGGAAGAATAATGGCATCAGATGTTCAGGTGTTTTTACTGATATTCTATAGAGAATAAATCTTTGCAAATCCTTCAGGTCAGATGACTGGACTATCCGAATTAGTTTTCCTATTTTCAGAATAGAAAATGCACCATTTTTTTAATATTCTATAGCTTTCTGAATTACTATCATCATCATCATCATCATCATCATCATCATCATCATCATCATCATCATCCTAACTCCCTCTCTTTACAAAAGCTCTGTAGGCGAAATACATCTGATTTTACTTCACATCTCAAGTGAAATCCCTTGCGTTAACAAGGATATTTTTAGTTTTATAATGAGTGATGATTTCTGCAATAGGATTTGAGTTAATTTACTCCCCCTCCTTCTTTCAGCATGCTACAGTTCTGAAATAAATGGCATTTACTTGTAGTTGTAATTATATTAGTAGTAGTAACAGCAAAGTGGATTGTGTAAATTAATGGAAGTCGAGACTATCATTTGGCAGTGAGATTTCAAGAGAATGATTCTGTATTCAGAAGTAAACAATGAAACACAATTGTGTAAATTAGTTGCTTTCTTCTCTGCTTTTGGCCTCGCTTCTTGGCATGATTCTAATGGCCAGTTCAGGAACAAGAACCTGGGCTAGATAAACTCATGGTTTGATTTAAACATGTTTTTATGATGAATTATGCAGAATGTGAATTGAAAACATCTTGTGTGTTCAAATTTAAAAAAAGGTACGTTTTGTATGCTTCTCTACATTTTTAATATAATGGTTAGCTCAAGATTAGGCAACTTTCATAGTCTCATGATTGGCAAATATCAGTTGCCTGGTTTCCTACCATTCTGAAATGAGTAGCACCAAAACTAGTCTAACTTCTATTTGAAAGTCTTGAATTATAAAGTGTCCCCATTGATAAACAAAACATCTCCAGTTACCCTGAACAGAATAACATGGAAGGGACCTTGGTGGTCTTTTGGTCCAACCCCTGCTCAAGCAGGAGACCTTATACTATTCAAGACAAGTGGCTGTCCAGTCTCTTTTTAAAAGCCTCCAGTGATGGAGCACTGGCAACTTGTGAAGGCAAGCCATTCCACTGGTTGATTGTTCTCATTGTCAGGAAATTTCTCCTGACAGTGACTGCCAGAAAGGAATGAAACATCTTCCTCCCTCAAAAATGCTGCTGCTTTGTCACTTCTTCCCCACCTCCAAAAGAAATGGATATTATCCATTTCTTGACATAAATCTTGGTAGAACCTCATGAGAGAGAGATACTTCAAGAGACAATTTAGAAATAGAAATAGAAATTAGAATAGAACAGAACAGAACAGAACAGAACAGAACAGAACAGAACAGAACAGAACAGAACAGAATAGAATAGAATTCATTATTGGCCAAGTGTGATTGGACACACAAGGAATTTATCTTTGGTGTATATGCTCTCAGGGTACCTAAAGAGAATAAAATACATTCATCAAGAATAAAAAGATGCAACACTTAGTGATAGTCAAGGTTACTAAAAAGCTATCAAATCATACCAGGAAACAAATAAAAGCAATATAAATTGAAAGATACAAGCAGCATGGTTATAGTCATAAGTGAGAAGAGATAGATACTAGTAAGGAAGGAAAGAATAATAGCAATACGGTCTTAGTAAATTATTTGACAGTGTTGTGAGAATTAGTCATTAAGCAGAGTGATGGCATTCGGGAGAAAACTGTCCTTGTGTCTAGTTGTTCTGGTGTGCAGTGCTCTATAGTGTCATTTTGAGGGTAGAAGTTGAAACAATTTATGCCCAGGATGTAAGGGGTCTGTAGATATTTTCACAGTCCTCTTTTTGACTTATGCATTATACAGGTCCTCAATGGAAGGCAGGTTGGTAGCAATTGTTTTTTCTGCAGTTCTAATTATCCATTGAAATCTGTGTTTGTCTTATTTGGTTGCAGAGCCAAACCAGACAGTTATGGAGGTGCAGATGACAGATTCAATAAAGCATGTTCTGTGTAATTGTCTTCATGCCCTATTTAAGTGATTTGGAAATTGAATGGGAAGGCATAGATACCGTAAGAGAGGGGGCTAAGGCTGAGGGGGGAAAAAAGGAGGGGCGTATTTAAATATATTCAATGAATGGGAGATTCCATTTCAGGTTTATCACAGCTTTCTCAGTGGAGAAAGAGTCTTCAATGTTCATCAGGTATCCCAAATCAGAAGTCTCCAGGTTTCTGGTTTGAGAAACCTAGAAGAACTTTGGGTCTGGGTACTCTTCATTTTGTCTCCCCATCTCATCAGGTTGCAACTATGGAAATGTGTTTCTGCTTACTTGATAACCCACATCTAGTCCCTAAAAACACTTCTTCATGGCAAAGGATATGCCCATGTCTATTGCTTTTCTCAACTACTAATTTTAAGAAGGCAATGAAACAACCTGTATTATCCTCAACTGAAATCTGCACTAATATCATTTCATCAGTCTCCATTGCTAGAAAGAAAAGGGGGGAGGGGAATCCTCTCATTTCCACTCCACCTGAAAGACAATAAAATCTGTAACAAATGGTCTTCACATCCAGGATTCCGATCTATATTATGTGAATTTTCTTTTCTCAATTGCAAATAAAATAAAAGTCTGAGGCTGTCTACCAGATAAAGCTTCCTGGGCCACAAAGCTACCATTCCACTGGTGTTTAAAATGCCACAGGGAACTGTGATACCTTATCATAGCTTTAGTAACCAAATGCTTTTCCAAGTGCTTTTAGCCATGGCTACAAATTCTAAAAACTGATAAACTAGTAATGCATTCCAAATAGATCAGTTTATTTTTGGATTGCAGGAACTGGTACTCATATTGTAGGATTCCACTTCAGCCTCTTCTGTGCTAAAAAGAAGAAGAAAACAAAACTTATGTGAATTTTACTCTAGCCAAGTCAATAAATTATTTCCCAGGTGGATAACAAATACTCATAGAATAAAATCATAGAATCACAGGGCTGACACTGTAATAACATTGCCAAAAAGGCATTAAGAATTGTTAACCTAATCTTATGTAGCTTCTTCTCTGGTAATATTGTACCGCTAACTAGAACATACAAAACATTTGCTAGACCAATTCTCGAATACAGCTCATCTGTCTGGAACCTGCACTACATATTGGACATAAATACAATTGAGAAAGTTCAGAGATATTTTACGAGAAGAGACCTCCATTCCTCTACCAGCAATAAAATACCTTATGCCACCAGACTTCAAATTTTAGGCTTAGACAATTTAGAACTATGCCGACTTCAGTCTGACCTAAGTGTAGTACATAAAATTATCTGCCACAACGTCCTACCTGTCAATGACTACTTCAGCTTCAACCACAGCAATACACAAACAAATAATAGATACCAACTCAAGGTAAATCGCTCCAAACTCGATTGCAGAAAATATGATTTCAGTAACAGAGTGGTCAATGCCTGGAATGCACTACCTGACTCTGTGGTTTCTTCCCCAAACCCCCAAAACGTTAACCTTAAACTGTCCACTGTTGACCTAACCTCATTCCTAAGAGGTCTGTAAGGGTCGTGCATAAGTGCACCAGCGTGCCTACTGTCCCTGTCCTAATATTCTTTTTTACTCTTACTCTTTTGATGTGTTCAAATTATGTTTATACTTTTACCTGTTATCTTATATATGCTTGACAAATAAATAAATAAATAAAAATAAAACCAATAAAACCAATAAACCCACTGCTCAAGATAGGAGATCTTATATCATCCCAATCATTGGTTAGTCAATCTCTTCGGAAAACCACCAGCAATGGGACCTCCTCAAGTCTGGGAGGCGAGCTGCTCCATTGACTAATAATTCTCACTGTCAGGAAATTTTTCCTTAGTTTTCTTAGTTCTCTCTCTTTAATGAGCTTCTTCTTGTTTTATTCTCAGGTGCTTTGGCGAAATAATGAAGTACTGGAAGACAGCTATCATGTCTCCATTATAAAAGAGCTTCAGTGAAGCAGGTGATCCAACCAGGAGAGAAACAGAACATTCATAAGGTCTGTAGAGCTTCAGTATTGCAAAAAAAGAAACTTACTGTAGTTTGTTTGCAATTGCAATTATATCAGAGCTGAGCCAGAAGCAAATTGGCTCTCAGCTGATACCTTGGGATTTGCAGTGGTTCAGCCAATGGTTTTTCAAGTAGTACAGAATCTTTGTCTGTAGGGTCCTTGGAAGACTCAAAGGGATAGTGTTAATCCTACACATTAAGCAACTTTATCAACCTTCTTGTGGCTTTACACAGATTGCAATTTTCTCAGTTTCCTAACAACTTTGTGATCCCCAATAAAAATGTGTCACTTCATTATTTTGAAACAGAATTAAATGACAATTTCAGGGATAATTTCTCCTTCCGTGGTGAATGAAATGCAATGCTTCAAACCAGGGGTGAAATTCAAAATTTTTCCCTACCGGTTCTGTAGGCGTGGTATGGCTTGGTGGGTGTGGGAGGGGAAGGATACTGCAAAATCTCCATTCCCCCCCCCACTCCAGGGGAAGGATATTGCAAAATCTCCATTCCCACGCCACTCTGGGGCCAACCAGAGGTGGTATTTGCCGGTTCTCCGAACTACTCAAAATTTCTGCTACTGGTTCTCCAGAACCTGACAGAGCCTGCTGGATTTCACCCCTGCTTCAAACAGATAGCCACCAGAACTAATTCAAAAATTGTTTCTAAAATCTTTTACCGTAATCAGAATAACAGCTGGAAGGGACCTTGGAGGTCTTCAAGTCCAACCCCCTGCTCAGGCAGGAAGTCCTATAACATATCAGACAAATGATTGTCACATTTCTTCTCTAAAATGTCCAGTGTTTAAGCATCCACAACTTATGAAGGCAAGTCGTTCCACTGATTAATTGTTTTAATTATCAGGAAATTTCTTCTTAGTTCTAGGTTGCTTCTCTCCTTGATTGGTTTCCATCCATTGCTTCTTTTGCTGCCTTCAGGTGCTTTGGAGGGTTGACTTCCTCTTCTTTATGGCAACCCCTTAGATATTGGACCACTGTTAATCCTGCCATCTCAACTGAGTTTTCATCTCTCTTTTCCTGATGCTTTTCATGGAATGAAAACTATATTTAGACTTCTTTTTAGATGTACTAGCTGCAATGTTGAAAGGTACAGAAACATAGACATGGTTGGAATTGCTTCTATAGATAACAGAATCCACAGAATCATTTGAGTCAACTCATGTTTTCTCTTGATCAGCTGACAGGCCAGTATTTTACTTAGAATTGATCAACTGGAGAACAACTTATTAGCCTGTAGGTAAAGAGAGTCTTCAGGGACTCACTAACCCTGATTTTTAAGGTCTGTTTCATGTTCTTACATGACCCTTACCCTAACTGAGGGCAAAGGGATATGACAATGAATACCACCTTGCTTGGGGATTTAGAATTTTCCCAAGTATGGATTAAGTATTGACTCAAAGGGATTGGCCCAAGCCTGTGGTTGGCAGCTGGCCTAAAATAATGGCTAAAAGCAATAATCTAGAAGTTCACAACTCGGTCTATCCACCAAGCTACCAACATGATTTTTCCCTTTGTTGACCTTGTGTACAAT
This sequence comes from Masticophis lateralis, assembly GCA_030761175.1. Classification (NCBI taxonomy): domain Eukaryota; kingdom Metazoa; phylum Chordata; class Lepidosauria; order Squamata; family Colubridae; genus Masticophis; species Masticophis lateralis. Next base: position 77,560,886 of record JAUDYJ010000006.1, on the reverse strand, counting down.
GATGGTAAGAATGATTAATCTATAATAAAGGCAATTGCAAGAGTTTGCTGAAAGGGAGAAGAAGTCAGCCCAGACTCTTGAAATCCATTTGGTGTATTTTCTTCAGGATGTGGATCTGCCCTCAAAGGGCATTCCTTTACATCTCCAGAACAAGAATACCTCTTCAAAATACCCTAATATATTCCATTCTTCAAATGTAAAGTTTGTCTAAGTGAGGGAAAAGGATTTTCTTTCTCACCCTCCTTCAAAACTAATGGGAATATTTTTATGGATAATCATCTCCTTTTAATGGCCCCCAATTTTTTGCGGGCAGGAGTCTGGGCAACTGAATGGAGCTGAGTGTTTACTGGCCAGACACCCTTCCTATCACCAATGCAGAGTTTTGTTCAGCAGATATATTCCAGGGGTGAAATGCTCTGAAGTCTGCTATTGGTCCGCTTTGCTACAGGTTTTCTTTGCATGCACACATGTGGTGCACACCAAATGCATTCTTTGCACACATGCACACTGCAAGTGCTACCACGCAGTGCTGCAAAAAGAGGATTAAGAAGCCTTTTCTCAGTCTTCAAAGGTAAGTAGAACAGCGAGGGGTGGGAACAGCTATGCCACAAGATTTAGATTCGCTAGAAAGCAGAGTTTCCTGCTTTCTAGCAAATATAAATCATGCGGCACAGCCAGTAGCATTTCAACCCTGATATATTCTCATTGTGCCCAGAGAGAGAAAAATCTGCCTCTACTTAGGATCGAACTCACAGCCTCCTGATTGTGAGATGAGAGCTCCACCTCTAGGCCACCACATCACTCATATTTTTCATGGATAATGTACACTATAAAATAATATAATGTAAGTTTGGTTTTTCTCTGTCTTTTTGCTAGTCTTATTATCAGACAGAACAAGGTAGCAGGTAGCAGATGGTGGTAGCAGCATCAGTAATTCCAAATTTCCTCCTGACTTGGTCAGGCATTCTTCCCTATTAAAGTTCCAAGACCTATATCAAAACTCCTAAACTAACATGCCATCTTCAAGATATGGGAAGAAGCTATTCCATTGCTTGCGTTGAAGTAAAAAATCTACTTCCAGCTGATTTGGGTTCTGTAAAAGAAACAATTTTCTTTTGTAGGACTACAAAATCTGTGCTGCAAAATACTGTCGCTCGCAATAAAGGGAGACCAGATGGCTGGGTCCTTCCCTTTTGGTGGCAAAATATTGTATTGGATCGGGGGTGTCAAAGTCAATTTCATTGAGGGCCGTATCAGGGCTTTGGTTGACCTCGGGGGAGTTGGTCATGTGTGGCCGATTGGGTGGGTGTGGAAATGCCAGCTTAATGCCATTTCCCAAACTGATGGCATATTTCCTCTTTGCATTGGGTAGACCGGGCCAAAGCAACGCGAGTCAGATCCTTACATTTTCCAGGATGGCTTTGTGGGCCGGATCCGATCACATCATGGATTGGATCCGGCCCGCGGTCCTTGTGCTTGACATCCCTATATTAGATTCTCAACACAAGGTCATTGTTGGGTTTTACGAAAGACACCCAAATTCTTGGAGTCAGGCTTTGTTCCAACTGAGATCACACCAACACAGTGGAGTGAGAGACGGTCAATCTATTTACCATATTTTTCAGAGTATAAGACTCACCCGAGTATAAGATGCAGCTTAGTTTTTGAGGAGGAAAATAGGAAAAAAAATCTGCCTCCCAGGTATTCATCTGGCTAGCATCCTTAGTCTGGTCAGCTTCAGCACATTAGTTTGCTGGTTTTGAGCACATGTGCTTGCTTTTTATTCCCTGCTTGGGGATAAAAAACAGCTTCTAAAGCACAGCTGATCTTTGAAGAGAGAAGCAATGAGAAAAGCAGGCAAAGTACGAGATTGCTTCACTTGCTATCGCCTCATTAGGGTTGAATAAAAGCTTCTAAAGCACAGCTGAGAGTTGGAGGGATCAGGCAAAGCTCAGAAGATCACTGCACTCACTAGTGCCTTGTTAGGGCTGAAATAAAGCTTCAAAAAAGCTACATTCAGAGTATAAGATGCACCCGAATTTTCAGCCTCTTTTGGGTGGGGGAAGTGTGTCTTATAATTCAAGAAATACAGTAACTATAATGCTTGGTAGGGCACTCTACATATCTGTGTATCCACAGACTCCCCTTGGTAAGCCAATTTCTAGCATCAACATCATTTTAAAAATATGACCCCTTTATGTTCCCACATAGGAGAGAAGTCTTAGTATTTTATTTGCAAATATATCCAATGTAACAATACATTTAAAATGACAAGAAATATCTTTGGAGGTTATACAGGGGAGAGGACAATAATCTTAGTGTCTTGTTTTCTGGTAATTGAATGTTTTGTTTCGGGCCTTATCCATGTTCTGCCCCAGCTACAGACCCCAAAGAATACAGCACACACAAAATTTGTACAAAACTTAATTTACTAAAATAATTCAATCTTTATCAAAACAAAAACTGTTAATAAACTTTCCTAACAACCTACAAGAAACCAAAGATAAAGTAATGACAATCTTACTAAAGTTGGCAGAAAGCCCAGAAGCAATTTGCAGAGAATCCAGACGCGAAGTAGAGTGAGCTAAAATTGTTCCCTACAAATTGCTTCAGTTGGCATTCCTCCTTAAACAGGCTAAGGGAGTGGCCAATTAGCCCCAAGCCTTACTCTCGAGGAGACCTCCTCCTGAGGAGCCATTTCTGCCTTTTTGCCGCTCTGCGTGCCCGTGCATCAAGAAGAGGCTCCTCCTCTTCGTCCTCTTCACTTAAAGGAGCTTCTGGAGGTTCTGAAGGCCCTGGCTGAATCCCTGCCTCTGGTACCACATGTTCTCCAGCCTCCTCATTATCCGACTCAAATGCCAGCTGCACAGACTGCTGGCACAACACCACACCAGCCTCCTTGCTGTCAGAGTCAGCTACAATCTGCACATGCCTCTGACGGGCCACAACAATCCAACAGACCTTGCTGGCCACCATTTTGTGCGAGTGTCTGTGACACGCTGGCCAAATTCCATATCATTTTCTAGATCAGGATTGTACACGATCTAATCTTTCTGTTGTGCTTTCAACAACACTGGTCTTTTCACACAAGTGTTTCGCACTTCCCTTTTGCAGTCTTGCCTATTGTTTTTGTGTTCTTGAACCTGCTTTCACTGATGATGTGCCACTGCTGGTTTGATAATTCTTGCTGGTGCCTATTACATGGATTAATTGTCTATGAGAAAAAGGAAGGAAGTGGGAGTGAAAAAGACAGTATTTTGGCGGAGCTAAGAATTATAACGATGTGCTACCAATTACTGCTGGAGAACACAGTCACCGAAATATAGCAATTAAATGTTCTGTCTTGTTAAATTAATTGATCACAATGGGCAGCAGGCATGCCGAAAGTGGGTGTATATGTAATATCTTATCAAAGCAGGCTCTCTAATTCTAGACACATTTGCATTTAGCTAGCTGTGCTTTCTTATTATTTCAACAAGAGGTTTTACTTTCTGAAAATAATTTCACAGCATAGCCGAAGATAACACCACCTTTGGGTTTTAGAAGTGGTGATTGTTTTTCTTTTTCCTCAATAGGGCGTTCTGTTCTCTCCTACTTTGAAATCAAGGCAATGATGGAAACTAAGAATGGTGCTTGCAGAGGGTGGGATAGTTTTCTGTATCCAAGAGCTAGACTTTTTCATTAAAAAAAAAAAAAAATAGGAGCCAGTGCATAGTGAGAGAGGCTGTTGAGATCTGGGACATTTTTGTCACTGAATTTGAATTTGTTAAGCATTTTCAGCAGCTTGTGCAGATATTTCGTACAGTTTGGACAGTGGTGGAATTCAATTTTTTTTGACTACCGGTTCTGTGGGCATGGCTTGGTGGATGTGGCAGGGGAAGGATACTACAAAATCTTCATTCGCTCCCCACTCCTGAGGGAAGGACATTGCAAAATCTCCATTCCCACCCCACTCTGGGGCCAGCCAGAGGTGGTATTTGCCGGTTCTCTGAACTACTCAAAATTTCCCCTACTGGTTCTCCAGAACCTGTCAGCACTTGCTGAATAGCACCCCGGAATGTTATTCAGCTCTTCTATTTTTCAGTGTATCTTCTTTATACTCCAAAATACTTCTAAGACAATCGTGAGACAGGATGGTTCTTTGGTGCTTGTTGAGCTGAGTTGTTTTCTTGCAGTTGCTTCATTTACCCAACTAGGTAACATCATCAGTGCTAGTAGAGAGTGGAGCTTGCTCTCTATTTATATACTGGTTTGGCCTGTCAATGCTAGTGGAACTGGTTAAGATTTTTTGGTTGGGCTGTTTACTGTTAGTAGGAATTTCCTTGATCGGTGCATTATTTTATTCCTGATTGTTGATCTAATGTTAATCTTGGTGGTAAACTGTGCTTATCTGTTGATTGCTGATTGCTGGTGAAGAGGTCTTCTGGTCTTTTTCGTTCCCCTTTCAGCTTATTGATTGTCTCTTTTGAATCGTATATAGATGTCGTTTATGTCTATGTATCTGTTTATTTATTTATTTATTTATTAATCAAATTTCTATACCGCCCTTCTCCTTCCGGACTCAGGGCGGTGAACAGCCAATTTAAAACCAATAACAATACAGTGATTTAAAATGTACTAAAAGTCCATATAAATTTAGGCTGAAAATATACCGAATAAAACATTTAAAACTCTAAAAACTTAAATAATTTAAAATAATTTAAAATTTAAAATATTTAAAAATAGGAGGGATCAGGCAAGTCCGGCAAGTTGGAAGAAATGAGTCTTCAACGCCCGACGAAAGGTCCAGAGGTCCGCAATAGTTCTCAGATCTGGAGGGAGATCGTTCCAGAGGGTGGGGGCTACCACAGAGAATGCTCTCCCCCTGGGGGTCGCCAGCCGGCACTGTCTGGCTGACGGCACCCTGAGGAGGCCCTCTCTGTGGGAGCGAACCGGCCGGTATCTGTATGTATCTGTTGATGTTGATTTATCAGAATGCTAGGCTTCCAAGAATTCTCTAGCATTTTTGGGCTTGGTTTGGTCTAGGATGGTCACCACCGTATTTCAGTTGAAACTATGGTTAAATCTATCCATATGTTGTGAAATTAAGGAGTTTCTATGATGTCTTCTGACTGCTAGTTGGCATTGAGAAAACTCTGTAAGTCTTCTGCCTGTTTGTCCTACATAGTGGCTGTTTGTCCTACATAGTGGCTGTTGCCGTCCTTACCCTGTATGTTGTAGATGACTCCTGTTTTTGTCTTCTGGGGCTGTTGAGTCTTTTGGCTTACTTAGGATGTTATGTAGTGATTTAGTTGATTTATGTGCAATACTGCTGCCATGTGGTTATAATAATCTGTTGGTAGCTTCTGAGATTTTTTTAATGCATGGTAGCGTTATTTTATTCACAGCTTCAGAACAGAACAGCAGAGCAGAGTTGAAAGGGACCGTAGAGGTCTTCTAGTCCAACCCATTCCATAGGCAGGAAACTGTACACCAGACTTCCCCAACTTTCTGGCTTTGCGCCCTGGAAAGAGAGGATGGTTTTGTGGGAAGGGCAGGCGCATGTGTGCAAGAACATGCATTGCTTGCAAAAGTGGGGCCACAAGCATCCGCGACAATGCTCACATGAGTGGGGCTCTGAGTTTGTTTGTTCCCCATTAGTATACAATCATCTAAAGCAGAGGTCCCCAACCTTTTGGACCTCAGGGACCACTAAATTCATAATTTTAAATCCCACAGACCACTAATATGATCTGCCTGATGACCAGCTGGGTGAGCGTGGCAAGGTGGCCTTGTGACTGGGTGGGTGTGGCCAACTTGATGTCACTCACATTGAGGGGCGCCTTATTGGCCTCTACCCCTCTCCTGCCAGCCACTCCTCACCTCCCCCGCTCAGGCTTCTTAGGGCCCCAACAGGAAACAATTGTTGGAGCTAAGCAGCCACCATGAAAAAAAGTTGGCAAAACAGCTCAGTTTGAATTGGATCTGACTGAGAAGGAGGCTCAGTAGAAGCATCTCACTGAGGACTACGAGCATAAGCTTTTCAAGCAGAGGGAAGACCTGTGGTAGTGCAAGGCCATGTACCGGCACCTGGAGGCTCAGCGGGCTGAGATCGTTAGCCAGTTCCAGGCCATGATGCAGTCCCACTGGAACAAGGCCCTTCGGCTCCTTGCCACCAGCAACACTTCCCTCCAGCTTTTACCCAAAGCCCCGTACCAGGAGGCTGAAGCAAGTCAGAATTTCTGGCCCCCTCCAACCCACACAAAAAGACCCCGAAGGGGGAGACTGTCTACAGCAACACAAATGTTCATTGCATGTATCTGACCCAGGGGCCGTAGTTTGAGGACCCCTGATTTAGTGCAATATAAAAATATGCAAATCATTTTTCTGTTCACCACCAAAATTTTCTCACAAACCACCAGTGGTCCACAGACCACCATTTGGTGATCACTGATCTAAAGCATTTTGTATTGCTTGTTAGGTTTTCCTGTTGTTTCTCGTCACATATTTCTAAGCACCTTTTCCTTCTTAACACTTCTTTTTTATTTGTAAGGTTTAGTGTCTTTGACTTTATAATTTGACTGTGGTTTCAGATACTAGTCTCTTCCCCCACCCCCTCAGAATCAGCTTAAAACCTGCCAGATGACTTGATCAGGATGTCTTGTAAATACATTCTTTGCAGGCTTTTAAAGAACATCCCATTTCTTTTACGAGAAACCCTTCTTTACATAGGGTAGATCATAGTCCAATAATCCAAACTTTTCTCTACAATATCATCATCTGACACAGCGTTTTACCTTTAGAATCCTCCATCCTCTTCTTTGGCCATGATCTTCAGTTGGAAGTATAATGAAAACATAATCTATGAACCAAACTCTTCCTTTCCTGTCTTATTCCTCCTTGTCTCTTGATATTTTTTCCAGGTTCTTTCTGGCATTGTCATTCATCCCAACATAAAACAACAGAAAGGTTGATTAATCAGGTATCTCCCTCTATTATGCCCTTGTCAAAAATTTTCTCAAAGATGTGATGTATGAAACAAACAAACCAGGAAACCAGTTCTTTGTTAATTCTTAAGAAGCATTCTTTATGTTTATTAAGATCTTATTTGAGATATGATAGAACCTAGAAACTTGAACGTCTCTACTTGTTGATACTGTGTGGTCTAGTATTGTGAGAAGTGGTAGTATAGGATGACTAGTATTAAACCTAAAGTATTCTTTAGGTTTATTGCAATCTTATTCTTTTGGGGGATAGATGTACCATAGAAAGCTTTTAAAACAAACAAATAAACAAATGTTTGTTTTGGGGGAGGGGCTTTACAAATTGTTATAAAGCATTCCTTAGGGTTATTAAGACCTTACTAAAAGAAAATAGCATCATTTATTACCATCCCAGGTTCTGAATAAATCCATGGGCTTATTTTTCCTAACTGTTTCTTCAGTCAGGAAAAACTGAACTTCAGTTCAGTTATACTCAAAGTTTTGATGGACAGAAGGTCCCATAGATGGATGCAATAAAGAATTTTCTACAAAAGACAGATTTATATTATACCTTTATTTATATTTGGAAATCAGATAAGCAAACAAATACAGATTTTAAAAAAATAATGAAATAAAGAAAACGACAGAATCGTTAGAAAAACAAGTGAAGGGAAAATATTCAAAGTATACTTATTTATTTATCCAACTTGTACAGCGGCCCATGTCAAACAAGGGACAATGGGTAGCAAACAACCATAAAATCAATTATACAATTAACAACAGAATATGACAAGTGAAATAAAGACATAAACATATACATACAGGTACATAAACATAAATATACATTCTGTCTATGGGACATTTATATGCCACCCATTTAAAGAAACATAAGATAAAGAAGATAGAAATTCAGTCAAAAGGGCTACCTTCAGACTCTCAAGGTTCTGTTAATGTAGCCTTAAAATAAGGTAGAATTAGCACCTTTAGTCACCTTTCCTGTCTGTTTACCTGGGAGGACACACACACACACACACACACACACACACACACACACGGTTCCAACAAACTGCAGACATTGTGTCAGGCCTCCAAGGGAACCACACAGGAAAGATGATTGAATGTGCTGATTTGACCTTATTGTAAGGCTACGTTAACGGAAGCTTGAAAGTCTGAAGGTAGCACCTTTGACTAAACTTCTGTCTTCTTGGCCTTGTGTTTGCCTTCAATGGTGGCATAGAGCTGGAGACATATAAGTGTCCCATAGACACAAGAAAAAACTATGTCATTAAAAACTCAAGTCCATCCATCTGTGTTTCGTTGTTTTTCTATCCTGGGGAGATGTTGATCCAGCCGGGTGATGGTCCAAGCAAGCAGGTCAGTTCCAGGAACCGCGTGGAATACTGTCCAAGCTGCTACACAGCCTAAGAAGAGACAAATCACAGGGCAGAAAGCAGAATCAAGCATAGAAGAAAAACCCACATTTGCAGGAACTGAACCATCTCTTAGTCCAACCCTCCACACTACCAACCTGCTGCAGCATATTAAAAATGATTATGGTCGCTGTCTGCTTCCCAACCTATTCAGCCCCAGTGCCATCTTCCAAACCGCAAGGGGAACTTCAGCAGTAGGGAGTTCTGGTCTTCCAGTGATCTAGAAACACAGATACCAACAGTTGTTATGTAGTCAGAAGTTATAACAAGTCAAACTCAACTATTATACATAATTTATACAATTTATAGAAGGAAGAAAAAAAGAGCGATTTCCTGAAATGGAGTAGTTTATCTTCATAGGTGGATCAATGGTGAAGGGTGGAGGTCACAGCTCCTCTACTTCTAGATCTCCTGCATGGAAATAAAAGGTGAGAAAAATAGAAAGAAAGAGATATTGAAATTTGATATGTTTGCTAACATATTCAGTTTTTCGATCTATGGGAGTTGTTCCTCAATTTATGACAACAAGGGAGCTCAAACTCTGCATGATCAGTCATTACGGTTTTAAATCAAGTCACCACATGACTAAATTCAATTTTACAATCCTTTTTACAACAGTTGTTAAGTGAATCACAAGGTGGTAAATCCAAAAGCAGATTATCCAGCGGCTGGTTTTTCCCTTTTTTTTTTTTTTTTGCCTTTAAAAAATGAAAATATCTCAAACTATAATCATGTAACCATTGGATTCTGCAAAGGATTGTAAATTTGAGCTTGTTGCCAACTACCCCAAATGTGATGACATTAGTGTACGGTTGATGTGACTGTCATAACTAAGAAGACAGGTCATAAGTAACCCTCCAACCTCTCCTTAGTGTTCTCTATAAAGTTACCTTCATTGATGTTTTCGTAGGTGGTTCCAGCCTGCCAGATTTCCTTGGGAACATCAGGGAAAGCCTGCTGGACTTGCTCGAGCTGTAAGAAAAAGAAATCCCTCACACTGTGGCTAAGGTTCTTGGAGAGTAATTCTCCTTCCCTTGGCCCATCCCACACATATTACTAGCCAGACATCCTTCCCAGAATTTCCTCATGGAATGAGAGGAAAAAGACCAACCCCCCTGCACTCTCTCTGGCCCCAAGTGGGAGGTTATTTGAGGGTGGGGTCCCAAGAGCTTCAGGGGATTCAAAGGCTACAAATCATGTTAATTCATGTTTTGCTACGTACATCGATGTTGAGTTGATGGTTCCCACAGTAGAGGAGCTGGTTCAGCGCCGGCAAGAAAAGTTTCCCACGTGGGTCCAAGTGCTGTGGAATTGACAAAGAAAAGACATGTTTTCTCATTTCTGAGAATCCAGAATCTCGCTGCCAAAACACACTTTATGATGTGATAGTGGTCCTTTGAGCTGCCATGGGATTTCTGGAACCTTACCTTCAGAATAAAAACAAACTGTTCTGTCGTGGGAGACTGTCGGAGTAGACTCCTCATTGTTAGGCCAAAGGCCTCCTCCAACAATTTCTTCTCCAACTGAAAGGAAACATAAGAGATGGGGCTATTTCTTTTGGAGAACATTTTCCCATCCATGCAAACACCAGAAAGGAAATCCCAGAAATGTTGGTTAAAGTGTTACCTCAGAAAGCTCTTCGTCCTCTGTCTCCAGGGTAGCTGTCCAGTAAAACATGGAGAGGTCTAACAGCATGGACTCTATTGGTTCGTCCCCTTCTGGTGTGATCTTGCTGTAGGATTAGAAGAAGGAAGAGCCATCAGTACCCAAATTATTGAGCAAGCCTCCCTTTCATTTTTCCCATATGAATAGGATAAGCTGGCTCAACTGAATAGCCTTCCTCTTCTTACTGACCGAGTACCCCAAACAGACTTTCCTCACCCACTATAAAAGAAACAAAAGACTGACCTGAGATTGTACATTTCGAGCAAGGCAGCTAATCCCGTCACGAAGGTGTGCTCCTGCAAGAGAGCCTGCCAGGAAACAAAAGAGGAGAGAATGAGAAAAGTCAAGCTCAACCAAGTTGCACTGAGGACCTGGATTAGATGATGCTCCTGTGCAATTGAAAAGAGTCAGTCAGGGCAGCTGACTCTCCAGAATCCCCAGTGCTCTTCCTTTTCCAAGGAAAGCTTGAATCCTTCTGAGACTCTGTCCATCCTAAGGAATCTTTTGTCCCACACTGAGATTGGGCAAAAAAGGCTGGGATTGAAACCCAGAGCAAAGCCCAGCGCAAGAAACTTCTACTTCCAAGGGGTACCTACTATTTGCTGTGTCTCTCTCCTCCTCTCAGAGACCACTTGCTGCAGATATTGACTCATCATTTGGTCTCTTCTTATGCAGGCCAGCTCTGTTTTTGCTGCTTGGGGAAGGTCCAGCCTCTCGAAGAGGATCTTCTCTTTCCCTCGGCTGTCTTTTGGAGGGAAATCTGGGAAAGGAGACACAGAGGGTGGAATCATAGCAAAGTTTTAGATTTCCTCCAGATCAAGAAAAGACACTAAAATCAGCCCTTTGCAGCATCCTTCTCTCAGAGACCCAATTCAAAGGCTTTTATGGCTATGTCTATTTTAGGGGAAAGACCAGTTGCATTCTCTATATCCTCCCTCCCCAGTTCCCAGTATATAGATAGGTTCCACTGAGCAAATGGGAAGTTTCCCAGAAGAGTCTCATGGAAGCAGAACAACTTGTGGAAAGTTAATGTGGATTCAGAAGCTTCATGAGGAGGGGTGCTTAGAGGGCCAGGAGCAATTGGGTTCTGCCCAGCCCCCAAGTGCAACCTGGAATATAGGAAGAGGCCGAACTGGCTTCTCTAGATGCCTACAGAGAGGAGTCCACTCCTCAAGGAGCTCCTTCCCTTTCCCTCTCCATCCCCTTCAACCCAAACTGGGCACTCACCGTGCTGCTCCACTTTATGGAGCTCAATTTCTATGATGAATTCTTTCTTTCTTGTGCCAGAAAGATTCGTTGTGTCCTCCAAGCTGGAAGTTGAAGGACTTGCTGGCCTGCCATTTCTTCTCAATCTTCCCCAACAGCATTGCAAGATTTCTCTGCAACACTTTCTAAATCTTTGGCACCTGAGAAAAGGAAGGGAATGGAGTGAAACCCCTTTTCCAGACTCCACCTGCTCCACCTGCTCTGTGTCTGGGACAGAGGGAGCAGCTGGGCAAAGAGAGAAGCTCCTTCTGTGTAAATCTCTGAGGGTCTCCCTTCCCTCCCTTCCCCCTCTCCGTTTCCCCATCCCGGGGCAAAGGCTCCTGGACAAACCTTCCACCTCCCAAACAAGGAAAAGACATGGAGCAGCTCTTTAGATCTACTTACGTCCTTGAAAACATCTTGGCTCTGCTCAGGGACAAGTGGCAGTTGGTGACCTTTAACCCTGGATGGATGACGTCCTACAGCCAATAGAATTCCCAGAGAGCGGAAGGCCTCCTTTGAGATCTACCAAAGGATCTGCTCCCCCTTTTCTGCATGCACTCTTGGCAGCCAAAGATCTCTAGGAACCTCCTAACAAATCTCTCCAGCTGCCTCTTTCTCGCCTTTTGCTCCAGAAGCCAAAGCTCTTTGTGTGTAGCCTGCCTTTTTCTACAGGAGCTCCATTAAGCTCTCTGACTAAGCAAAGCTCACCAAGGCAGCTTTTGGTCCACTTCCACTCAAAATCAGTTGTGTTGCAACCTGTGTGTGTGTGTGTGTGTGTGTGTGTGTGTATCAACTCTGCTGGGTCTACAGTCAGTTCCCTCTGTTCTTTCGGCTTAGGTGCAGATACCTTTTTCTGCATGCCAAGCTCTTATAAGATGGTGCTGAGTTTAAGGACATAGAAAGAGAGCACAGAAATTCTCTCCTGAGTTTTTTAACCTCAGACATTATTTCTCATACAGAAATTCAGGCCACAAAAAAATGTATTTATAGAAAAGATTCTACCCAAAGAAAATATTGCCTAGCTTAATGATGCTGGACCCCAAATCACATGACTCTCTTTTAGACTAGTTCCAATATTGAGGGATCTGACTCTTAATAAAGCTAAAGGATCAGATTTTTCCTTTTTATTCAAGAGGCTGATAGACTGCCCCTTAGCATGGATGCTCTATTAAACCACCCACTTGAGCAAAACTCATTATGATAGTTCTCTGCCTGCATTTTTCACAGCTCCATTGTCTCAATTTTTTTCTGTTTGAATGAAGACACCCTCATTTTTCTTCTGCACAACAAAATTCAAATCCAAGGTAGGGAGAGAAAGAAAATATTCCTCCACAACCAAATCTCTCCCCCAAGACATGGAGCCGTGTCTTCAAATCAGTAATCACTTTCTATCAATTCCTCTTCAGCCCAACCAATTTGCAACTGGGCTGCATTCCCCAACATGCTGTACCCTAAATCCAGATGGGGAAAAAAGTTTGCCTTTTTATAGAATTTATTCTTGCCAAATGAAAAATCATATGGTGCTATTATTGTTAAAAAGAGGAATCATTTCATATGATCACCCCAGATTCAGGAAGATATGATGCCAATTTTCACACCAGATGAGTTTTTTGATGCGCAAGGTTGATTTGATTTGAACCCCCTCTTAAATTTGTTCATTTTTCTCTAGAAAATCTGACCCAGAGTTTGAGAACCTCTGATTTAGAGAGGTTTTTCATGTTGAATAAAGTAGCCACAGATTTGGGATACAGGTAGTCCTCGACGTACGACCACAATACAGCCCAAAATTTCTGTTGCTAAGAGAAACATTTGTTAAGTGAATTTTGCCCCATTTTACGACCTTTCTTGCTGCAGTTGTTAAGTGAATTGTTGCATTTGTTAAATTAATAACATGGTTGTAAGTGAATCTGGCTTTCCTATTGACTTTGCTTGTCAGAAGGTTGCAAAGGGTGATCACATGACCTGGAACATTGCAACTGTCATAATATGAGTCCGTTGCCAAGCGTTGATCACACGACTTTTGATCACATGACCATGGGGATGCTGCAATGATCGTAAATTTGAACAGTTGCCTTAAGTCACTTTTTTCAGTGCCTTTTGTAACTTTGAACGGTCACTAAATGAATTGTTGTAAGTGGAGGACTACTTGTTTGTCTCTTATAGTTCAGCTATCTTATTCCTGTCTGTAACATACTCTTGATCTGGCAAGATCAAGCTTTGATGTTAATTTTGCTTTTGCATGGAAATGTTGAGGTTCTATGAGGCTGGATCTCAGGAAAGTTCTCAAGTCTAACATGGATGTGCGGGGATGGCTTGCATTTGGGGGAACTAGGAGGTTCTTTGTTGATTTTTATGGGGGTTTTTTTACAGCTGTTACTGCTTTTACTACTGTTTGTGAGCTGCCCGTTGCTTTAAAGTCACTGGAGAGAAAACAAAAGGAAGAAATAGCTCATAAACAGACAGACAGAGACAGAGAGAGATGGACAAATAAATGTTCACTTCACCAAGCTTTTCCTTACATCGTTTTCCAATGTAAAGAGAATGATGTGCCTCAAATCTGATGTTGATATATATTTAGTAGTGTACATCCTCCTTGTTTCTGAGGTCTATATATGTTTCCATTAATTCTTCACTGTGTAATTTCTAAAATTAAAAAAAAAAAAACCCCAAACATCTTTTTCTTGGCCAGATTTTATTTGGTACTTCTACTAGAAAAGCTGGAAATAAAACATTTAATCCTGAACAAGCCATCATTTTAACTGCCACAATTCAACTCAGAATATGTAAATATTTTTATCCCACTTTGTCATTTCTTTTTAAAAAAATTTTCCATATTGGGAATCGCACAGAATCATAGTTGCCAATTCTAATCAAGACATTTGGTAATATTATTACATTTACCACATTGAAAAAGAAGTTATCAAACTTAAAACTTTTGTTTTTACCTTTCCTACAAAATCAAGTTACCAACATAGAAACACCAACTATCTTATTCTGTGTATTCTTTTTTGGCTCTTATTCCCAATAATTTCTTTCCTCACTTCCCCCCACCCTTGCCACTTACTCTCTCACCCTGTTTAGGCCATTTGTAAACCACATTCACAGAAGATGGATGAGGACCTGTATCTGGTCTAATTTAGCAAACTCTACCTTAAGTCCTGGCACCCTCCTTCGGGGCTTGCCTTGTCTCTAACTTCCTGCTATACGTGGCCTTTCTCTGTGTTTTGTCTTACTTATTTCCCAATTAATAGGTCATATCAAACAAGACTCAAGGTATGATTCTTTCATAATATCCTGGGTTTTGATACTGGGAGACAAAATGGTTCTCCTGATAATTTATATGTTCTCTAGGTTAGTGAGTCTTTTCTGCTCAATGGGAAGTCCACTCATCATTACTTGATTAAAACTGCCATTCAAAATTCAAATTCTTCAAATTCTTTATTTATTGATTAGCTGTTGGGCCATATCAAAATGCAGAGTTCCAGAAACAAATTATTACTAGAATTTGATAAAAGCAATTTAAAATGGAATTGATTCAAAATCTATGGAAGACTGCTCTTCTCTAACTCCTTTCCCCTGTATGTTGAATCAAAATCCTTCTCTTGAAGTCACCCACCAGGAAGAGACCTGAAAATGATATATGCAGGTCCAGCAACCAGGGATTATGATTCTCTTTATTAGTGCAATCAAAATTTTCAAAGATAATGCTGTATTAGTCCAGCTGAAGAGGTCAGCTTGAAGGCAATACATATGGGGGTAGGCTTCAAAAATTTTAGCAAGGGGTTCTCTGTCCGGTTGCTGGCTGGGTGTGGTCATGATGGGTGTGGCCTAGTTGACCTCCTGCACCACAGTGGGCAGGGGGCGTTTTTGCCCTACCTGGGCCCTGGAGGTTTTCTTTGAGCCTCCGGGAGGGTGAAAATAGTCTCCTCAGGCTCCGGAGGCCCTCTGAGGCTAGAAACGGGCCCATTTCCAGTCTTCCTGAACTTCCAATAGGCCCATTTTTTCCCCTTCCTGAGCCTCCACGTGTGCCTGCACTTACCTGCATCCAAAACAGATCACATGGGGACTCCTGGGAGGGGAAGGGCAAGGTGGGCGGGGCCAGCCAGGAATGGGATTTGGGGATTCCGCAAACTGCACAGAATCTTAGCTAGAGGTTCTCCTGTACCCCTACGAACTGCCAGCAGTCCACCCCTAAATACATACTGTGGTATGTATGTATATACAGTACAGCACATACAATAAATTGTATAGATTGCATTTTACACTGTAGACAAGCCTAGATCAAACTGTCTCTATATACATATACATAGATACAGGTTTTGGTGTATTCGGGTCTTTTCCCGTGTAAGATTGAGAGTATTTAGGCAACATTTTGAAAAGGTCCTACTTATCATCTTCAGGCTGGTGTCTTCAGCTTCATGCTTGTGTGAGGAAAGCTTTGTGCTTTCCTCGCACAAGAACGAAGCTGAAGACACCAGCCTGAAGATGACGAGTGGGACCTCGTCAAAACGTCGCCGAGATACTCTCAATCTTATATGGAAAAAGACCAAAATTTGCATACCTCTACCCATGAAAATCTAAGAAAACAAATACATACATACATACATACATACATACATACATACATACAGTCACAACTTGCTTCTGGGCTCTACTCAGTTGCTAGGCACTATATATTCAAAGAAACTAATTAGTTTGCCTTTGGATGATCTCTGGCATTACAGGCATCTCTGGAGGGGAATGGTTGTAAGGGAGAAAATGTGCATCATAACATAACATTACAGTACAAACCCTTTCCATTATTCATTTGTATGCAGCCTTTTAGCACAGGCTACAAGTACCAAAGAGTGTATCCTTCACTGTGATGTCATAACGCATGCTTTATTTTGGGAGGAAATACCAGGAGAGCTGCCAGGGCTTCTTCCTACCAATACAGTCTTTTAGATTTTAAAAGGAAAAATTAACTTTGGTTTACATGGTAACATGACTCTTGGTGATCACCATTCCAACAGAAAACCCAATGAATCCAGTGAGATATCCAAGTAAGCACCCCTTGACTTTAATCATAATACTTCCTTGTGCCATATTTGTTTATTCAATTTCCATATCAGCCCATCTCAAACAATGACTCTGGGTGACTTACAATTTTTTAAAAAATCTATATTACAACAAAAACACTAACAACATTTGAAAACATAAACAATATTGAAAACATCATATATATATATATATATATATATATATATGTAGGTCTTTAGTTATTCGGGTCTTCTCCCGCGTAGAATTGGAAGTATCTTAGCGACGTTTCGACGAAGTCTCATTCGTCATCTTCAGGCTGGTGTTCTCGGCTTCGTCGAAACGTCGCCAAGATACTTCCAATTCTACGCGGGAGAAGACCCGAATAACTAAAGACCTACATACAAACACCCGCGAAAACCTCAGAAAACAAATATATCTATCTATCTATCTATCTATCTATCTATCTATCTATCTATCTATCTATCTATCTATCTATCTCAACCAAGATACTTAGCCACTTAGCAATGAAGTCAGGAAATGGGATCCTTGACCCATACAGTATCCCAGGCTCAAGAGTATTTGTTGCTCTTAGTTGCGAAATCATGTCTGACCCATCATGACTCCATGGACAACGTTCCTCCAGGCCTTCCTGTCCTCTACCATCCTCTGGAGTCCATTTAAGCTGACACCTACTGCTTCAGTGACTCCATCCAGCCACCTCGTTCTCTGTCGCCCCTTTCTTCTTTTACCCTCAGTCTTTCCCAGCATTAGGCTCTTTTCCAGTGAGTCCTTCCTTCTCATTAGGTGGCCAGAGTATTTGAGTTTCATCTTCAGGATCTGGCCTTCTAAAGAGCAGTCAGAGTTGATCTCCTCTAGGACTGACTATATAATCAAGTGTATACTCGAGAATATAGCCATTCTGATCTCTGAAGGGAGAATGTTCCATAGATCAGGGCTGCTGCAGAAAAAGAATATGAATATGAAAGAAGAATAGGAGGAGCAGGACAAGAAAGAGGAAAAGATAAGAGAGATAGAAGATACCAGTCAAAACACTGCCTGTAAGCAGTTTACATTTAGCTGCCAATGCTAACACAATAAAACTAGGAAGGAAAAAAACAAAACAAAACCGAAAGGCAGAAGCGAAATATCAGATTTGCATTCCATTCCAGAGTACAATCACTACTCTACATTCAGGGAGTGGTTTCAGTGCCAGAATCTTTCCTGCACATATCTAACAAAATGAAAAGCTGTCAAAAGCTGATTCTTGCCTGCTGCTGAGGACACAGCAAAGAATAATTGGCTTTAAAACTAAGCGGAGAAAAACATACGTTAATTTTGGAGAAAATGGATAGAGTTGGCAAAGGAGGATGTGTTAGCACCTCTGCTGGAATTATTCAAGGCTTGGCTTCTATGAGAGACTCCCATGGGATAATGAGTTCATGTTTTTTTGTTTTGTTTTTTTGTAATGCCTCGCAAACAGTTTTTACTCCTGCTGATGAAAGCAAGATTATATAAATAATTTAGCAAAATGAGTAGAAATAAAAAGGTTTGCCTCTCAAAATACCAAGTATGGGAGTAGCCCTCCCAAGCTACAGTAATTGGGACCAGCAGCTCCCTTGTTAAACTACATGGTTATAAAACACATCATAAAACCATGCTTGTTTATGATGGCAGTTGCAGCAGTTCTAATTGCCATTGTTAAGCAAATTGTCCACAGCTGTTTAGCACAATGCCATGTAATCTCCATTTGTGACTCCTGAAGGTCCCCGCTGACTTTGCCTGTCAGAAGCCAGCAGTGAAGGTTGCAAATGGTGATCTTGTGACCATAGGATACATCAACCGGAGTAACTGTTGAGTCGGTTGCCAAGCACCCAAATAGTGATCATATCACATAAGTGTACCACAGCAGCCCAAAATGCCAATGCAATCCTGGGCGTGGCCAGGGTGGGCGTGGCCAGCTCAACGTCACTCGTGTCAGGGTGCCTGTGTTGGCCCAAGTGCTCTACCAGTGAAAACGAGCTACTGAGCTCCTTTTTTGGCTGCGACAGCCTCCTGCAATTCTTTGCTAGCAAAAAAGGAGCTCAGGAGAGCTTCATGCAGCCCTCCCAAGCTCCTTTTCTCACTGGCCAAGGCACTGCGGGCTGGTCCTTCACTGTTTCCAGGGTGGCCCTGTGGGCCAGATTATATATCGTATATTATATACCTTATATGGCCCCTGGGCCCTGAGTTTGACACCCCTGGCATAGAGTCCAGATTCAAGACTGCTAATTTTATTTCTTAAGCAAGTTTCTGAGGCTGTGGAAGACATTCTGAAACCATGTGTTTTTTTGTACAAACATGTTTAAACATATTCTAGAGGTAGACAGGGAATGTTATAATATTTGAATGAATTTTACATTTCAATCCTATAAAATATTTTCCCATTTTACTCTCATGGAACTCAGTGTTTCACAGCCTGGCAACTTGAAGATGTGTGGGCTTCAACTTCCAGAATTCATGCTGACTAGGGAATTCTGAGAGATGAACTCCACACTTTCCAGTAACACTGGTGTGGGTGAAAAGCAGGCTGTGCTTCCTAATGAGACACATTTTTTTTTCTTCTTCTCATCAATGTTTCCATGAAGTAATGACTATAGTGCTATGCTGATATTTGACTTCTAAAATGTGTCTAAGAAAGTGAGTAGGAATGCAAATCCAGTTACATTTTTTTTGTTTTTTTTGCAATACTGAATAGAATAGAAAGAATATTCTGAGTAGAATAGAAATGGAATATGTGCATTCCCTTAAATATAATTATAGTATCCATACACCAGAAGTGGTATTCAGCAGGTTCTGACCACTTCTGGAGAACCAGTAGCAGAAATTTTGAGTAGTTCGGAGAACTGGTAAATACAACCTCTGACTGGCCCCCATCTATTCTCTGCCTCCTGAGTCCCAGCTGATTGGGAGGAAATGCAGATTTTGCAGTAACCTTCCCCTGGAGTGGGGAAGGAATGGAAATTTTACAGTATCCTTCCCCTGCTACGCCCACCAAGCCATGCCATACCACGTCCACCAAGCCACGCCCACAGTAGTAAGAAAATTTGAATCCCACCATTGCTGTACACATTTCAATTTTGTTTTTGTTGTTTTAAGTATCAGGCATTGTATGAATACCCACATCCATCTACACATTTTAGCACTGTATAATTTATCTTATAAACCATGTTTATAAGTTGTATAAAATATTCAGATTAGGTTCACGTAGTTTCTCCTTTTCATCCATGTAAATTCATTTAAAACCTATTTCCCCTACGAATATTTATGTAAACAAAGTTGCATAAATATTTTTTCTCTGGTTTTTCTAATTCATTTTAAGGCACTTTTCCAAACATTCAGTTTTATAAGGATCTTTTAGCTTTTAGCCCTATAATGCATTTGTTTTGTTTTGTTTTTAACAATATAGACATTTTGCGTATGTTTTCTTTTAATATAACATCTTTGTGCATTTTTTAAAAATGCTGCACACATTTGTGAACAATGTGAATTTTGCTGCAGAATCAAGCATCAACTTATCCTTCTAATTGTAGATTTAATATGAAACTCTACATATGCATTTCCCCACGTATCATATGTAATAAGAGCAGTGGTAGCACAGTGGTTAGAATGCAATACTGCAGTCTACTTCTACTGACCATCAGCTGCCTGCAATTTGGCAGTTTGAATCTCACCAGGCTCAAGGTTGATTCAGCCTTCCATCCTTTTGAGGTAGGTAAAATGAGGACCCAGATTGTTGGGGGCAATATGCTGACTCTGTAAACCACTTTGAGAGAGCTGAAAAGCACTTTAAAGCCGTATATAAGTCTAAGTGTTATTGCTATTTTTAATCTCTATCTATAATTATAGTTGTTAGAATGGACAGTATTTGAAGCATGCTTAAAGCATTATGCCTTTGAATTGAATGCCAATGAACATGAGTGAAAGTACCATTCTTTAATTTATTTATCAAATTTATATACCTCCCATCTCACTTAGATGAGTCTAAGCAGTTTACAATAATGTATGTTCTTCACTCAAATATTGAGGCAGAAGGCTGCATAGAAGAAAACGCTTCTTAGGTTTTTGGGACAGTAAACACTGGTATTCATACATGTGGACTATTTATGAGCATAAATCAAAATAGTGTTTATCTTATGAACAAAAGTTGACTTTAATTTGAGCGAAATTTATTACTGGGTCTTAATGATGTAACCAAAAATGGACCTATAATTCTAAATAATCAGTGGTCTGGGCACAGAAGTAAAAGAATTCTGTAGAATACTTTAAAGTAGGGATCTCCAACCTTGGCAACTTTAAGACTTGTGGACTTCAACTCCCAGAATTCATCTGCCAGCTTTGCTTTGCTGGCTGAAGAATTCTGGGAGTTGAAATCCACAAGTCATAAAGTTGCCAAGGTTGGAGACCCCTGCTTTAAACAGTCCTGAGGCTCTGATTCTCCATAAGCATCTATCAACATCTCTCCAATATTGGTGATGTACTTTTAATACAAGATAAATATTTTAACTATTTTAGGTAGATTCTTGGAGTGGGTAATTTGGTGTATTTCTATACTCTTGGTTTGAGTTTTAAAGAATTTTGTGTAGTTGCTGTTAGATCTGTTCTCTAAGGCAGATAAAAAAAAATAATTATAGCTTTTGTAGTCTCTTCCTAATGCACTTAGAGCCCCACCCCCATCCCAAATCTTAGAATGATGGTCATTATTAAGTATGGAAGGAGCATGACAATATACATGGAACCTAATGATGACAAAATCAACTACTGCAGGATCCCATCTCAGTTGGTCGATTGCAACAAAGGTTTATTCTTCCACACTTTTAGGCTTGTGCTAGAAGCAGAGGTGGGATTCACTTACCTTCCCTACGGGTTCACAAATGTGAGCGCGCACATGCGTGCACCCTTTGCTCGCATGCGCCACCTTCCATGCATGCTCTGCCTTCCACGTATGTGTTGTGGCTCCGTTGCCTGAGCCTGTGTCATCGTCAGGAGAGGACTCCGAGAGTGAAAGGGAGGAATTGGCAAGACCTCCCTCTCCAGGACCCTCCTCTCTGGCAATGCCCCTGGAGGACACCGAAGGGCAAGAGATAGGCCCAGAGCCAAGCACATCCCCGCAGCCACAGGTGGACAGCGACGGGGGAGATAAGTGCTGGCTGGACCCTCGCCAGCATCGCAGGGAGAAACTTGCTCAACAGAAGAAAAGGCATGCCCGTGATTAGCTGACTCACACCCCACAGGCTATAAAAGAGAGTGAGTTCAGCCTTCAACTTTGTGACGGACAAAAACAAATATTCCTGCATCTCAGCTTTGGCTATTATTTCTGGACACTTGTGGTGTGTATTTTTCTGCTACGTTAATAAAGGTTTTGGCAAGCAGCTGCTGGGATTGCTGCCAAGCATCTTATCGGACTACTTGGTTGCCTGCCAGCTTATTTAACCCCCGACTGTCTGAGTGTGTGTATGCGTGGGATTGGGGACACAACAGTATGTTTGATCACCTGCACATCTTTGATCACATGCACACCTTCCACACATGTGCACGACCTCCAAAATGTGGCAAAATAGGACAGCATTAGGCAGGCGGATGGATGGGGCCTACCACAGTCGCCACAACCGATTCGCCTGAACTAAACAGAACTGGCTGAATCCCACCAGTGGCTAGAAGCAATATTAAGGGAACGTCTTTTTCTCCAGAATACGTGCACTGGGCTATTGTATGTGTTGTATTTATGTGTTCCTGGTTGCATGTAGCTCTTAGTTGTTAATTAGGGTATTGATGGCTGACCTTAAGTCATTAATTGTTGTTTCCTTGTGCTGCCACACCCTCAGCTTCTAAGTAGCTGATTGTCTGGTGGTAAATCAGCCTGTCAGATTGGATTTGCAACATTATGGCAGGGTGGTGGGGGCACTTACTATATATTTACCTTCAAATCAATTAGTGCTTATTTCTTTTCTTGTTTAGTAGAACTTTTAAAAACACTGTGTTTATTTTATTGTGGCTGTAGTTTAATTCATGCGATTCTCACATATTCATTTTCTGTTCTGGAACCCTGCTGCTGTAAACATTACATTGTTTCGTAATGCTTCCAAGAAATTCTCTGACTCATAGAAAATGAAAACAAACTCTTCACTTTCTCATTTGAGCAAACTAAAGATCTCCGCCCCCCGCCGTCATTTTTGTAACAGTGGGGCATAGAAATAAAATGTGTGTGTTTTGTGCGTTGTCTGCATATTTCTAAATCAGTCCTCAGGTATCTTTCTCTCCATATCTTCCCAGTTAAATATAAGGTGATTCAGATAAGCAAGTTACCAACTGGTGGTCTGTGGACCACTGGTGGTCCGCGAGAAAATTTTGGTGGTCCGCAGAAAATTATTTGCATTTTTTATATTGCACTAAATCAGAGGTCCTCAAACTACAGCCCCTGGGACAGATACGTGCAATGAATGTTTGTGTTTCTGCAGAGAGTCCCCCCCTTTGGGGTCTTTTTGTGCGGGTCGGAGTGGGACAGAAATTCTGACTTGGGGTCTGCTTCAGCCTCCTGGTGTGGGGCTTTGGGCAAAGGGTGGAGGGAAGCTCTGTTGGTAGTAAAGAGCCTTGCTCCAGTGGGACTGTGTCATGGCCTGGAACTGGCTGACCATCTCAGCCTGCTGAGCCTCCAGGTGCCAGTACCTGGCCTTGCACTCCCACAGGTCTTCCCTCTGCTTGGAGAGCCTATGCTCATAATCCTCAGTGAGGTGCTTCTGCTGAGCGTCCTTTTCAGTCAGATCCAATTTGAACTTAGCTGTTTTGCCAACTCTTTCTTGTGGTGACTGCTTAGCTCCAACAACTGCTTCCTGTTGGGGCCCTAAGGAGCCTGGGTGGGGAGGTGAGGAGTGGCTGGGAAGGGAGAGGTGGGTAGAGGCCAGTGAGGCACCCCTCGATATGAGTGACATTGAGTTGGGCATGCTCACCCAGTCATATGTCTAGCTAGCCACGTCCACCAAGCCAGTCATTAGACAGATCATATTAGTGGTCCGTGGGATTTAAAATTATGCATTTAGTGGTCCCAGAGGTCTGAAAGATTGGCGACCCCTGAGTTATATTGTTGTACTTATAATTTCCTAGAGTCAGCTTGTTTTTGGCCCTGGGCTTGCCCAATTCATACGGCAGAGGTTTCAACACCTGGACCAATAAATGATTTTTGTCTTTTGTTGGAAGAAATATCTTTCTGGGTTCAGTTCCAAGTGGGGAGAAAGACACTGGAAACATGGTTGCTGTTTGGAAAGATGGTTTAATGGTGGACAGGATCACATGGCTTGAGGTCCTGGCAGAAAAAAGGGAAAAGATGCTGGGAGTGCCTTGGTTTTATGCCCTTTGTTTGGCCCTACCTTAGAGCTTCCTGTTCCTGTGTAAGAAATGTATTCTGATGGATGGTCAGACTCCTAGAGGGCGGGGGTTTTAGCTAACTTTGTAGGCTGTCTGTGTCCCAGGCTTGGTTGAGTTTTGCTGCCTGATGTAATCTTCCCAGGTGCCATGTGATGAGATGGGTAGAGGACTAATCCTATCATGTCCTGAGGGCCATGTCTTAATCCCATCACCCTGGAGCTGAAGGGGGTAGATCTTTGTTAAGTAAAATAGACAGGCTCAGGCCTTAATGGCCCATTGATAAGGGTGGGTGGGTGGGTGAGTTTTTGCCTCCCTTTTAGGGGAAACATTCTGCCCTTTTAATATTTCATAAAATATTTCATTCTTCCAGGAAAGGCGTGGGTGCTAACTTCCTACACTTTCAATAAGCTTGAGCCCAATGCTAATTTCAACTGAATGGGAGTGGCTGGCCCGAACAGACTAGGATAGCTTCCATGCCTAAAGAAAGACTAGAATCTGTGCCTCTGTGCTCCTAGTCCAGAATTAATTAGACAATTTAGAAATATGCTGACTTTGGTCTGACCTAAGCATAATACATAAAATTATCTGCCACAATATCCTATCTGTCAATGACTACTTCTTCAACCACAACAATAGAGCTAATAATAGATACAAACTCAAGGTAAACTGCTCCAAACTCGATTGCAGAAAATATGACTTCTGTAACAGAGTGCTCAATGCCTGGAATGCATTACCTGACTCTGTAGTTTCTTCCTCAAACCCCCAAAACTTTAACCTTAAACTGTCTACTGTTGATCTCCTCACCTCATCCCTAAGAGGTCTGTAAGGGGCGTGCATAAGTGCACCAACATGCCTGCCGTCCCTGTCCTAATATTCCTTTTCACTTACTCTTTTCATGTATTCAAATTATGTTTATACTTTTACCTGTTATCTTATATATGCTTGACAAAATAAAATACAATAAAACAAAACAATACAATACAATACAATACAATACAATACAATACAATACAATAAAATAAATAAATTGCTATAGCTTGCTTTATTTATTACGGTTGGTCACACAAACAGCCAGATGTTTAGACTGGATTTGGTATTTGTGTCCACCTATCAAGTCATTTCCAAAGATTTGCAACAGGCAGATGTTGTTGTTTAATAAATTAAAGGTATCACTGCAGAATGTAAAGTGTTCCAAGTGAAGCTGGTTTTTGCAACTGACTGGTGATGATTTTTCTCAGTGCCAATGATGTTCAAGTGATGTTCCAGACGTTTTGGAATTGCATCCAATTACTTTTAATACTACCTTTTCTTCTCAAGTTCTTTTTTTCTCTCTCTATTCTGCTGTCTCCAGCTATTACAATCCAGACTTCCCCCCTCCCCCCACTTATCAATAATTGTTAAGTCTGCAGTATTGTGTGGCAGATGCTTATACGCTTGAATTCTACAGCCTCAGGATACTTCAGTTTCTTCATTTTCTATTACTTGGTCTATTTTGTGGTCCCACGAGTTCTTGCTGGTAGGCAAATTGTATTTCTTGCACTATTTTCGATACACTGTCATACCATTGTTTATTATGTTATTCACTATATTATATTGTGTATCAGCTATAATACCATAAGTGTTAACTAGATAGATAGATAGATAGATAGATAGATAGATAGATAGATAGATAGATGATAGATAGATAGATAGATAGATAGATAGATAGATAGATAGATAGACAGACAGACAGACAGACAGACAGACAGACAGATTATTGATTGATTAGTCTTAGGACCATATCAAATCAAATCAAAGTAAAATACAAGATCTATTTTCAAAAATATGTGTGCTAAATACAAAGAATCCATGTTCAGATCAATGCATTGTCTTTACATGATATCCCAATCTGTTCACAATAACAGATTCTTAGCTGAAATGACTCCTCTATCAACTTAGCAATTCTGCTAACAATGTGTATGTGTCAGAGCCCAGGATGAAAAAGGACAATCAGCAAGTCGGGTCCCAGTGGGTTATTCCTTCAAGTAAGGTAAGGATTTTAAATGTCTAATCCTAAAAGGGGCATACAGTTGATAATCAAAACATGAGCAACATCTTTGATGGCTGAGCACCAAATATAGACATCCTGTCATAATATGACAAGTGATAAGTGATAAGTGACAAGTGTCAAGGTAATGAAGATTTAAAGCTGACCAGCTGCTGTAAGGCTGTGGACCAGGATGAGTCAGCAGGATTATTGCCACTTTAAGACTGAGGATGAGTCAGCAGGGTTATTGCAGCTTTAAGAAGATGTCTATATAAGGGAGGCCATGAGAGGGCGTATCTTGCTCCTTGTGTTCTATCTACATTGTAGTTCTCTGTGTAGAGTTGAAGATCGATTGATTGCCTGGTATGTGCCTACCACACATGTATGTATATAGAAATCTTGTATATAAACCACTGTTTGTAAGACAACCCTCTGTGTCCTGTATTTTGCTCCTGGGTTGACTCAAAATAGTCCTCATGCTGTAAACACTCTGACAGAAGTACTCCTATTTGGCCATGGAATCCAACAACTCAAATCTTGCTATGTTAATTCAATAAAAATACTAACATTCCCATGTCTTTTTAAAAGGTTACTTTCAATAAGATTGCTGGTCTTTCATTGGATGTCACTCAATCTGAAACTGAACTGTATCAGTAAGTCAAATGCATACATAAAGGTAAGATTGAGAATTTATATGAGCTTTGTAAAAATGCACTTGAATTCTTTCTCCTAACTCATTGTAGGAGAGCTACATAGAATAACAGAGTTGGAAGGTACCTTGAAGGTCTTCTAGTCCGACCCCCTGCTCAGACAAGTAACCCTATACCACTTCAGTAACCCTATACCATTGGTTATCCAATGTCTTCTTAAAAATTTCCAGTGTTGGAGCATTCACAACTTCTGCAGGCAAGTTGTTCCACTGATTAATTGTTCTAACTGTCAGGAAATTTCTCCTTAGTTCTAAGTTGCTTCTCTCCTTGATTAGTTTCCATCCATTGCTTCTTGTCCTGCCTTCCGGTGTTTTGGAGAATAGCTTGACTCCCTCTTCTTTGTGGCAGCCCCTGAGATATCAGAAAACTGCTATCATGTCATCCCTAGTCCTTCTCTTCATTAAATAGACATACCCAGTTTCTGCAACCGTCCTTCATATGTTTTACCCTCTAGTCCTCTAATCATTTTTGTTGCTCTTCTCTGCACTCTTTCTAGAGTCTCAACATCTTTTTTGCATTGTGGCAACCAAAACTGGATGCAGTATTCCAAATGTGGCCATACCAAGGCACTATAAAATGGTATTAGCACTTCACGTAATTTTGATTCTATCCCTCTGTTTATGCAGCCCAGAACTGTGTTCGCTACCTTCGTATATATTGGCAAAAAAATCAGAAAGAATCCAGTAGGGCCTTTTCCTGCTAATAGATTTTATTAAAAGGCACAAGTCTCTCTTAACTAAGAGTCAGGTTGCCCTTAAAACAGGGCAACAGGATTCTGCTTTTGATCTTCAAAAAAGGTTACTGCAACCGCCTCCCCCAAATTGTGACCCATTGATTGGATGCTTCAGTATATAATTAATGAAGACTAGCTATCATTTATTTAGTGCTAGGAGTGCAATTTGGAAAGCTGAACCTTAAGTCAGTGGATCGAAAGCTAGTCCAAGTTATGATCCATTTCCAAAATTTAAAAGACTGTCAGCAAGCTTCTAAAACATTTGTTGTTTTTTAGGGATGTGTATCTTCTCCAAACAATAGGTCTAGAGGGTAAAATTTATAACACATCAATAGTTGTTGAACTTCAAGCATGGAGTATAGTTAAGAAGATGTTTATCTACCACTGGGGGGGAAAATCGCTAAGTCTTATTCGCTGCAAGAATTATTGATTATCTTTGTCAGCATGACTGCTGGTCTTTTTGACACAGAGGCAAAAAATAATAATAAATCAAGCAATTTGGTCAGATGTCCTCAATCTATTTAGCCTGTGTTTCTGTATATTATAAAAGATTCCTCTTTTGTCCCTCTTCCTTTTATGTTTCTTCAACATATATTGGATTTGCTAATTTAAATGATGTTAGATGATGTCTTGAAATATTTGAAATATTGTGAAATCAGTCTCTAGCCCTAGATTTGTCCCCTAACTTGGATAAAAAAAGCAAATGTCCCATCTTCAATGACAGCTTAAGCAGAGTTTGTATCAAGAAAACCAATGATATTCCTTTAAAATGAGCCTTTCAGTTCATTTTAACCTCTATAGTGATGTATCTAATTGGTAGATCAATCTACAGATGTGAACTCATACACTGTTTGTATACACTAGCAATTAAAGTCAGAATGAGCAAATCAAATGCTTGTGTGTATATAAACACATGTATACAAGAGAATAGCAATACCTCTTATTCAATTGAAGTTTGGAGCATAAAGATTTCTAGAGGGTGTGTATGACATCAGGCAATAATGAGTGATCCTGAAAAGTAGGTAGTCATCAGTTGCTTTCTGAGGCACAATAGCCCTTCAGAGCTATTGTGCTTCAGAGCTGGGAATTTAATGAGGAGGATCAGTCACACCTGTAAAGTCAAGCGTATTTGTGTCAGTTATAGAGTCTCCATTTCCAGGAACTATGCCAAGAAAGACTGTATCTGCTAAAAAAGGAGGAGTCAGATTTGGGCCTATTTAGGGTACCAACACCCTGATTGCAGTAGCGAAATTCAAATTCTTTTTACTTCTGGTTCTATGGGAGTGGCTTGGTGGCCGTGTCAGGGGAAGGATACTGCAAAATCTCGATTCTCACCGCACTTTGCGGACAGCCAGAGGTGACATTTGCCAGTTCTCCAAACTACTCAAATTTTCTGCTACTGGTTCTCCAGAACCCGTCAGAACTTCCTGAATAGCACCCATGCCTGATTGCCATTTGGCATTGTATTTAAGAAAAAAAAAAATTCAAATGTTTTTGGATATCTTACATGCAGTCAAGACTACATTCCAATACCTATAGTATAAACTTAGTGGTAAGTTTGGAAGACACTTTGCAAATGAAAATTGAAAAAGAAATAGGGGTACATCAAGTATTACTCAGAATTCAAAAAATAACCAAGGTAGGGCTTCTCAGCAGCCCTTATTGTCAAATTGAGATGTCTCCCTTGGCCATTGTTCCTAAAAAGATTCAAGAGGAATAAAGGCCAACTTGTCATTTATCACATTCAAAGGGTTCTTCAGTAAATGATGGAATCAGGAGATTGATTTATCTGATGGGACCACAATATCATAGACAATTCATACTGTTTTGACTGGCCGTATTTTTTGCTGTATTTTGTTCTTTTGGATAAGGTTTATGTTAAGAAGAACTGGTCCAGTGGAATGTCCTTATCTTCTGTACTGATTTTCTTCTGTTGCAAATATCTTGTTAGATTTTCAGTTTCGGAAGATGGCAAAACAATTGAGGGTCCCTTTGGGGGAAGACAAGATGTAGGGTCTATCATCTTGCCTTACATCAGCTAGACATATTTGCTCAGTCACCTTCTCTAGATAAGGTTCAGGAAGTCAAAGAAAGCTGTATTATTGTGGCAACAAGGATCCTCTCAAGCAATTTAGCAATAGCAATAGCACTTAGGTTTATATACTGCTTCACAGTGCTTTATAGCCCTCTCTAAGTGGATTACAGAGTCAGCATATTTCCCCCAACAATCTAGGTCCTCATTTTACCAACCTCAAAAGGATGGAAGGCTGAGTCAATCTTGAGCCAGTGAGAATCGAACTGCCAGACTGCTGCCAACTGGCAGTCAGAAGTAGTTTGCAGTACTGCATTCTAACCACTGCGCCACCACCGCTGTTATAATCAAGTATAACTTGATTTTGCCATAGGCAAAATCTATGTACTTTTTACAACATCTAGATGAAAAAAAAAGTTAGACATATCTGCAGGATAGTTTACTTTGAGAATATAACATTTAGGTCTCAAAATATTGCACTTGGAAAATAAGTTCTTATCTTTAGAAAGGACCCAAATAATTCACAGAGGACAGCTTCAGCTGCAGCAAAGGTGTGATCTTGGCATTGTTTAAGGACATTTGGCAAAAAATACGGTACATATTTTTTGGAGTATAAGATGCACTGGAGTATAAGGTGTAGCATAGTTTTTGGGAGGAAAATAGGGGGGAAAAGTCTGCCTATCATGTATTCATCTGGCTAGCATCCTTAGTCTGGTCAGCTTCAGCACATTAGTTTGCTGGTTTTTTATCCCCTGCTTGGGGATAAAAAACAGCTTCTAAGGCACAGCTGAGAGGAAGCAGCAATGAGAAAAGCAGGCAAAGCGGGAGGGGGGCGCAAGATCGCTTCACTCAGCTAGCGCCTAGTTAGGGCTGAAAAAAAGCTTCTAAAGGACAGCTGAGAGTCGGAGCAAAGCATGGAGATCACTTCACTCGCTAGCACCTCGTTAAAGCACAAGCAGAAAAAACTGGGAAGGCAAAGCTGGGAATTATGTCGATTGGCCACCCCCAGGGGGAGAGGGCTCTGTGGGGGCTCCTGCCCTATGGAACAAATTGCCCCCGGAGATACGTACAATCCCTGACCTTCGTACCTTTCGCCGTGCCCTTAAGACTTTATTATTTCAACAAGCTGGTCTGACGGAATAATGAATTTTCTTGGGGTATTTTTTAGTCTTGGGTTTTTTTAAAGAAATAGGCTCATATCATTGAATATGTTTTAAATAGTTTTAATTTTTGTGTTATATGTGTTTTACTATGGCTGTACACCGCCCTGAGTCCTTTGGGAGAAGGACGGTATAAAAATTTAATAAAATAAATAAATAAAATAAATAAAATAAATAAGATTGCTCACTAGTGCTTCATTAACACCTCGTTAGGGCTGAAAAAAAGCTTTGGAAAAGCTACATTCAGAGTATAAGATACCCCCAAATTTTCAGCCTCTTTTGGGGAGGGGGGAGGGAAATGTGCATCTTATACTTCGAAAAATACGGTATTTACTTGCTTACAGAAATTCAGAACCGTGAAGCATGGTTGGTCAAATTCCTTGGCATATGGATTTAAGTGAATAAGGTAAGAAGGAAGGTCATATTTTGCATGTGAGGTGGGGGAAAGGGACTGCTTCATTTAGCTGCTGGACCACATCATATAGTTCTAGTTAAAAAATATAATCTGCCTATATGTTTTTGGACTGCCCTTCTGCATGTGAGAAATACCTGAATGAAGAAATATTTCACACATATATTCAGACATCTGAATATTGTGGATATTGTGATGAGCACATGTAAATAGAACAAATAAAGAAGAAAAAAGTAAAGGATTTCCAGAGAACTTAGTCCAACTTTTTTTTTTAAAAAAAATATCCACATAATAATTATCAGCCATTCATAATAACAAGTTGTCTAGAGAAAGAAGTCTTCAGAAACATCTTGAAGGGGTAAAAATTACATCCCTTTCAATCAGAACCCTAATCATAAAGTAATTATCATTCCTGTGATTGGCATGAGAATGATCATTAGCTAGGTATTAAACTGCAAATTCACAAGTCTGTTTGATCAATATTCAGAACTATTAGCCAGACTGTGATGTCTGTTTTTCCTTATTTTTAGTTTCAGAAGTCAGGAAAGCTCCTTTTCCAATCCTCTTGCTCACCACCCGTTTTAATGATTTTATTCTTTAATTAACCTGACCTTGGCAAGAAATAAGAAATAAATAAAAGTACAGTGAAATTCTCCTTTGAAACACATATACAGCAGTGGTGGGTTCCTCCCGGTTCGGTCCGGTTCTCCCGAGCCGATAGTGGTGATGATATGACGTCCCTGAACTGGTTTTGCCCCCCACCGCCGCGTTATTCTTATCTTTTATTTGGCCCCACCCCCAATCTGTTGCTGCCTCCTGAGTCCCAGATGATGGCTAGAGAGAAAAAAATTGTTTAAACTCTTGCCGCAGGGCTTCAAAGAGCCACCCTACAGCTGATCAGTGTTAAAAGAAAACAAATGAGTAGACCGGTGCCTGCGAAAATACATGAGTAGATCAGTGCCTGCAAAAATAAATGGGTAGATCGGTACAGCTCTGCAAGCAGTTAAAAGCCTGGTAGACCAGTACCTCTGCTAAATCCTAAATAATTGTCACATGACCATCAAGCCACGACCACAAAATAAGCCATGCCCACAGAACCGGTAGTAAAAAATTTGTACTGTTGTAAGTCAAGGACTATCTGTATTTTAATATATGTATATGTATGTGTGTGTGTGTGTGTGTGTATCTGTGTGTGTGTGTGTGTGTGTGTGAGAGAGAGAGAGAGAGAGAGAGAGAGAGAGAGAGAGAGAGAGAGAGAGGAGAGAGAGAGAGGTGGGTTTCAGCAGGTTCTGACCAGTTCTGGAGAACCTGTAGTGGAAATTTTGAGTAGTTCGGAGAACTGGTAGTAAAAATTCTGACTGACCCACCCCCATCTATTCTCTGCCTCCCAAGTCCTAGCTGATCAGAAGGAATGGGGATTTTGCAATAACCTTCCCCTGGAGTGGGGTGGGAATGGAGATTTTTACAATATCCTTCGCCTGCCATGCCCACCAAGCCATGCCATGCCACGGCCATCAAGCCACACCCACAGAACCAGTAGTAAAAAAAAATGAAACCCATAGAGGTAGAGGGAGAGGGAGAGAGAGAGAGAGAGAGATTTCTATTATGCAAATACCTCTTAGCTAAAACTAAGATTAAATATAATTTCCACATGATTGGTTGGTTGGCTTAATTTCTACATCTTTCTATCAACATTGTAATCACGATTGTAGCATCAGATCATGCAGGATTAAAAACATATATTTTTAAAATGTTCATACTTTTTAAGAATGGAAAGATGTAATGCTGATGCAAGTAGGTACTTAACAGACATAAAAATATAATAAAGCAAAAAAATACCCAAACAAGGAATAAAATAAAACTATATATAATCCCAGATCTCAAATTCCTCATAAACTAAAATTGGAAGCAGATAATACTAACCCAGTTTGGTACAAGAGCTCATCATACAGAAGTACATTTTTTCTTTCCTTTGTAATATCAGTTTTAACTTTGTCTCACAAAGAAGTTTCCAGAGAAACGGAATGGATTTCAAATATTTAATCCTTACAGAAGCATATGAGCAAACATACACAGGAAGCAGAACTGTCCCTTTCAATTTTGCTACTCAGCCACTATATGTATTCACTCCAGGTGATATTCTGCAAATTAAGGCATAGATATTCACACAGCAGAATTACTTGGTCAAGCACCATATTGAATCTTATTTGTATACTGCTATATGAAAAACTCATGTATTAAAAAAAAAAAAACCTCACGAGCACACAATAGATACAAACTTAAGGTAAACCGCTCCAAACTCGATTGCAGAAAATACGACTTCAGCAACAGAGTGGTCAATGCCTGGAATGCACTACCTGGCTCTGTAGTATCTTCCCCAAATCCCCAAAACTTTACTCCTAGACCATCTACTGTTGACCTCACCCCATTCCTAAGAGGTCTCTAAGGGGCGTGGCTAAGCACACTAGCATGCCTACCGTCCCTGTCCTACTGTCCCCATTTATTTGTATCCACTTCCTGAATTCATAATCGTGTTTATACTTATATCTGTTATCTAATAAATGCTTGACAAATAAATACATACATAAACAAACAAACAAACAAATAAAATAACTCTCACCAATACTGCATTCAGTAGTAACATTTTGAAAGATTTGTTTTCACAAACATGGATACCTATTTTGTAATGGACATTTCTGCTGATTGCTCAGAGCACTTTCATTTATTATTGCCTAAGAACTGTTAACAGAAATGAGAACTAAGATGAAGATGAAGTGTTTTGTCCAAGCTTACTAATATTGACTAATAATAGTCAACAAAGACTACTATTCTGTTGACTTTCATAAAGCACCTCCTCCCAGGCAGGGGTAAAATTCCAAAAATGTCCCTACCGGTTCTGTGGGCATGGCTTGGTGGGCATGGCAGGGGAAGGATATTGTAAAATCTCCATTCCCACCCCACTCTGGGGCCAGCCAGAGGTGGTATTTGCTGGTTCTCTGAACTACTCAAAATTTTCGCTACTGGTTCTCCAGAATCTGTCAGAACCTGCTGGATTTCACCCCTACTCCCAGGGTATCCAGAACACTTATAATACAGCAAAGAGATTCAGTGATATTCCTTCTTCTACCTGTCCTAATTTATCTAGTGGTTGAAGGCAGTGAAAATAATAGAATCAGAGGAATGGAGGTCTTTTGCTTCAAATCCCTGTCCAAGGCAAGAGTCCTTATTCCATCCCAGACAAAGGGTTGTCCAATATTTTCTTGAAAACCAGTGAACAAGCACCCACAACACCAGAAGGCAAGCCGTTCCTTTGACTAATTGTTCTCACTGCCAGGAAGCTGCTCCTTTAGGTTGGATCTCTCTCTCTGACTTTCACTTGTTGCTATTTGTCCTGCCTTGAGTGCTTGAAGAATAAATTGACTGCCCTCTTCCCTCTGATAGCCCTTCAAGTATTTGAAGGTCGCTATCATATCACCCTTAAGCAGGGGTGAAATTCAGCAGGTTCTGACAAGTTCTAGAGAACCAGTAGCGGAAATTTTGAGTAGTTCAGAGAACTGGCAAATACCTCCTCTGGCTGGCCTCAGAGTGGGGTGAGAATGGGGATTTTGCAATATCCTTCCCCCCAGTAGTGGGGAGGGAATGGGGATTTTGCAGTTTCCTTTCCTGGAGTGGGGCAGGAATGGAGATTTTGCAGTACCCTTCCCTGCCATGCCCACCAAGCCACACCATGCCGATCAATTCATGCCCACAGAACCGGTAGTAAAAAATTTTGAATTTCACCACTGCTCCTAACTAGATATCTCTAGTTTCCTTAGCCATTGATCATGTGGTTTAGCCTCCAGATTACTTTTCTGTTGTTCTTCTCTGAACTATTTCTAGGGCCTCAGCATAATTTTTGTAACATGGTTACCAGAAATGGATGCAGTATTCCAGGTGTGGCCTCACTAGGGCAGTATACAGTGATATTAACTCTTCTCATGTTCCGGATGCCCTCTCTCTGTTTATGCAGCCTAGGACTGCAGATGCTTTTTTGGCATCTGCAGTATATTGGTGGCATCTACTTAAGTGTAATCCATCAAGACATTCAGATCCCTCTGACAGTTACTACTGTTGAGCCATATTATGGCTATTCTGTACCTTTCTGAACACCTTATCTTTCTCACCACTGAACTGCAGGTCAGATCCCTAACATGATACTGCCATTCAAATGGAGGGAGCAGGGAGCATGGGGATAAACTGTATTTTTATAACTTTTTTCCTGGCGCCTAAGCACCCTACAATATTCTCACCTTTTTGGAATGTAATAAGGAGGGAGGGCCATGTGGATTGTTTCAGTTTGTTGAAAGCTGAAGAAGAGCCTGAGAATGACTTATCTGTTTCTCAGGATGGCTGTTACAATAAACATCTTAACGCCTGCGGGTTGTCTGAATCCACATTCGGACTGGAGGGAGGGATTCTAAAGCCCTAACTGTATACTCTGTGAGGGAATTTAGAGTCTGCTTTCACCTGTCCTGCTATCACTTCTTTTCAATAAAAGGTTCCTTTTGAAATACCACGTTTCAAGAGTCTATACTTTCTTGGGAAAGGGGGAGAGGCAGGATCTGACACTGCATCTTGTTAGATAGGACCCAATGTTCATGTCTGTCAAAACCCTTCTGAATCTTGAGTCTTTCTTCCAAAGCAATGCCACCCACCACGCCAGCTTGATGTAATCTGAAAATTTGATGAGAACCCTTTCAATCTCCTCATCTAGATTATTTTTGAAGATGTTAAAGAGCACTGGAACCAAGACAGAGCCTTCACCGCACTGTATGCTTCCCTCAGATATAGTTCCATTGTCCAGCTACTACAACTACCAATTCATCTGGTGGTGGTACTGTCTATCCCACATGATTCTATCTTACCAAGAAATAGGCTGTGGTTTACTTTATCGCATGCTTTACTGAAATCTAAGTATACTATATCCACAACATTTCTTTTATCTGCTAATTTAGTTACTTTATCGAAGGAGGCAATAAGTTTGTTTGGCATGACCTGCTCTTAATAAATCCATGCTAGCTCTTAGTAACCACCCTGTTCTTTGCTAAATCCTCACAAATCCATTGCTTGATTGTCTTTTCCAGGTTTTTCTCTTATATTAATGTCGGCTTGATTGGTCTATAATTTCCTGAAGTCATCTTTTCCCCCTGTTTTATATATATGTATATATATACACACACACACACACACACACACATATTTATTTAATCATTTTTGATTATTGCATTTTATTGTAATTTGTTTTATATTATATGCCTCCCAGAGTCATGATTTAATTAACAAACACATTTTAAAAAACATGAATTAACCAGAAAAATCATATGTTATAAAACATTTCATATAAACACAGTACAAGCCCATAGAAAGACTTCCTCAAAATAGGGAATCAGTTTCCATACTGTCAGAATGACATCTGTGAAATGAATGAGGAATGATTTCTTATGTAGCAAATGCAAATTTAAGAGCCACAATAATGCTAATATATTTCCCTTCATGACCCCAAGTTACTCCACTTGGTTTTCTTTTATACAATGCCTATATGGAAATATATACTGCTCAAAAAAAAAAAGGGAACACAAGCAGAAGACATCCGAGATCTGAATGAATGAAATAGCCTTATTAAATACTTTGTTCATTACATACAGTAGTTTATACATTGCTCAAACAACTAAAGGGAACACAAAACTACTGTATGTAACGAACAAGGTATTTGATAAGGCTATTTCATTCATTCAGATCTTGGATGTCTTCTGCTTGTGTTCCCTTTATTTTTTTGAGCAGTATATATAATTTCTATGGATCGCATATCCCTTAGACTGCAAAATAAATAAATAAATAAAATCACGCATTAACCATGAAGGCATTCAATTAGTGATGTTCAGATGTTTCACATTCAAAAGCTTTTAAACTGAGAGCACCCCATTTAAAGTTTGAAACACCCCATTTCAACTTCAGAAAAAGCTGTTTTGACCTTAGCAGGAATATTTTGATTCTCTTCAAGTGTTCTGGAAATGTTCCAAGCTTGAACAAGCTTTCCCCCACCCTTCTTCCTTTTTGCTCAGGACATCTCTGCAGCTGTCAAATGAACACTTCCAGGCAGGTCAGAATGACCCATTTTGAATTCAAAACAAGTGAAATTCATAAAAAAACATTTTGCAATATTACAGCAGTTAAGAGCATTGATTCATCTAGCTCAGAAGTATTTTAAGCGAAGGAGCATCTCCTGTTCCTTCTTTTCATCCGAGACATTTTAATGTGTTTTACATTTTACAGCAGGGGTATCAAACTGAAGGCCTGGTGGTCAGATCAGGCCCTGGGGGAGTTTAGATTGGGGGCTGTCCTGGAAACAGTGAAGGACTGGCCTGTGGTGCCTCTGTCAGTGAAAACGGAGCTGGGAAGGGTCACATGTGACCCTCTCAAGCTCCATTTTTTCTTGCAGAGGGTTTCAGGAGGCCACTGCAGCCAAAAACAGAGCTTGTGAGGACTGTATGTGGACATCCCAAGCTCCATTTTCGCTGGCAGAGGGTTGCAGGAGGCTGTCCCAGCTGAAAACGGAGCTCAAGAGCCTGTTTTCGCTGGCAGACCACTCAGGCCACCATAGGCTCCCCCAACATGAGTGATGTTGAGCTGGCCACATCCACCCTGGCCACACCTACTCTGGCCCCCTGGGATCAAACACAACCCCAATGCAGCCCTCAATATTGGAGGATGACACCCCTGTTTTATAGGTTATCTTAACAGTGGAAATTAAAGTATGCACATATGTATGTAATCATTTTACTGGCTTTATCTTCCCTTTTATAGCCTGATGTTACTACAGAAAGCAAAGCCACAAGTGGATAATTAATAAGAAATAAAACAAACAGACTACTAAATCAAAAAAGTCCATCTTTCAAAGGCCTCTGGAAGACATTTTTTTTTAAAAAAAAATGCAAATTAATTAGATTGATATAATAATAAACAGAGAAGATGAAATTGGCTTATGGAATAAAAAGTGTTCAGTTTGAAAACAGATCGATAAACGAGAGAAAATATTCTTGTTGTATCCCAATATGTTGATGCTAACAGCAATAAATACAGGGGAAGAGATCTAGAAGAAAACAGAGTTACTATAAATTGAAAACATATTAGCAACTAAGACAAATGGTAGCTGTAAAGAGCCTAATCTAATATGGGATACCAGTGATTATGGGACATAAAAAACTGTTTATATTACATTTTAAAGTTCTATCCGATATCCAAATTCCACCTATGTTATTTACTCTGGGTCAAAAGTATTAAATTCTCTTTCCCTTCTCCTCTAAGTTCTAATTGTCTTCCTCTTTCTTACCTTCCATAATTCCTGGTATTCACTTTTAAACTGAACTTCCATGCAGTGGTTACTTACAAACATATATTTTTTTCTAATTAACTCTGTAACCAAGCCAACACTTATTGTAAAAATAAAGATTTTTCTGATCACTTCATTGCACTCATGAGCTAATCCAATGTAGTTCTCACTCTTGACAACTTTACAACTCTCCCATTTAGTCCAGGAAAGCTGAACTTTCACCAAGTCCCAAAATGATTCTTAGGTATCCTATTGTGACCTGTCTAAAAAGCATCTGCCAAGATCATCTATTCATCAACATCTTTGTTTAACGACCCCATAATACCTTGCGTGGTGGAATCTGGGCAATTGAACGGAGCTAGCAGAGTGTTTCCTGGCTGGATGCCCTTCCTGACGCCAATGCGGAGATATGTTCAGCAGATACATTCTTTTTTATGCCCAGAGAGAGAAATATCTGCCTCTACCTAGAATCGAACTCACAGCCTCCTGATTGTGAGATGACAGCTCCACCTCTAGGCCACCACACCACTCCTGCCAAGACCATCTATCGATAGACCATATAGTGATCATGACGAACCTGTGTACCTCTCTACATGGGGCTCTCCTTGAGGACCACCCAGAGGTTCCAACTGGTCCAGAATGTGGCTGTGCGGGTGATTATGGGGGCGGCTTGGCACTCCCATGTGACATCTCTCCTGCGCGAGCTGCATTGGCTCCCAGTGGTCTTCCGGGTGTGCTTCAAGGTATTGGTTCTTATCTTCAAAGCACTCCATGGCTTAGGGCCTGGGTATTTACGGGACCAACTTCTGCCACCGATAACCTCCCACCGGCCAATACGCTCTCACAGAGAGGGTCTCCTCAGGGTGCTGTCACCCAGGCAATGTCAACTGGCGACCCCCAGGGGGAGAGCCTTCTCTGTGGGGGCACCCACCTTCTGGAATGAACTGCCCCCAAGGATACGATTGATCCCGGATCTCTGCACTTTCCGTAAGGCCCTAAAGACTTTTTTATTTCAGCAAGCCAGGCTGCCTTAATAAGATTTTAAATTGGGTTAATTTTAGTTAGGCGTTTTAACTTTGGGGAAGCTAAAATTAATTTAATTGTGTTTTAAATTATCTTAACTTTTATATTGTATGTTTTTTAATTCTGGCTGTTCACTACCCTGAGTCCTTCGGGAGAAGGGCGATATATAAATTTAATAAATGAAATGAAATGAGTGTTGGATTCTCCTACTCCTCTGTTACATATGCAGCAAAGTTAATAATTGAAAAATTAATTTTGAATATCCAAACATCAATTTCTGAAAATTTCTCTTCCCACCTGAGCAAATAACTAAGAGAAAACACAGAAGTTCAGGGATTGCCTTCAGAATTTGTGGGAGCTTCATCACTAGAAGCTTTCAAGAAGAGACTGGACTGTCATCGGTCAAAAATGGCGTAGGGAGGAATTGACTTCCGGTGGCGCCTTCCTCGTCGGCGGCGGGCTCCTCCATGCCCGCCGGCATCCCGCCGCGTTAGAGCCGCCTCACAGCTGGCAGGCGGCTCGAACAACCTGCTCCTCAGCGGGAGGAGCAGGCAGAGCTCCTGGGGGTGAGGCAGGGCCCCCTGAGTCGCCCCAGGATCGTTTCGTTTGTCCTGGGGAGGGCTCAGAAGGATGGCCCCCTCCATACCTCCAGAGAAGCTCCGCGACGGGACTGTCCTCCGCTAAGCAATTAGCGGAGCCAGACGCTGGAAGCAACACCACAGCGTCTATGGAGTAAGCTGAATAAGAAAGAAGTAAAAGAAAAGAAAAGAAAGAAGCAAAGATGAAGCAAGTATGGATTTTTAAAACTGATTTTTTTACTGATTTTTTGGAAGAGTAACGAGAGGAGGGGGGAAGGAGAGGAAGAGAAGTGAAAGTTCTTAAGAAAGTTTTTTTTTTAAAATGGCGATTGGTCTTAATTGAAAGAATGCCAGAGCGATTGAAAACGGAAGCTTTGAAATGAATGCCTTCCTATGGGAGAGTCACTTAAAGTAAACAGAATTTTTTTTTTTTCTCTCTTCCCTTTTTTCTTGGATATCTTTTTTAAAGTAAAGTATGGCAAAGTGAAGTAGTATACTAAAGCCATTTAAAGTAAAATAAAGATGACTAAAGGAAGGGGGGGCTCCCCCTTGAGCCAGTTAAAGAATAAAGCTGAGATGATGCAATTGTCTGGATTGGCAGAAGGGGACTTAAAAGAACTTATAACAACTCCTTTATTGAGTGTAGTTGACAAAATTAAAAACTCACAGAAGAATCTTGTGGATTTGATTGCTGGAAAGCATGACCAATTAAGTCAAACTATTGTTAAAGTAATTTCAGACCTTTCAAATGTGGTGATGGAAATGGAGGAGAAAGTAACTGAAATTAGCAGTGAAATTGGCTCCCAGATTCAAGAAATACAAGAAAGGTTTGTGAAAGCTGAGATTAGTAATCAGACTACACAGAATGATATTATCATGCTTCAAATTAAAACTATGGCCTCTGCTATCAGAGTAAGAGGTATTAAAGAAAACCAGAGAGATTTAAAAGCAACTATTGCAAAGGTTCTTGCTGAACTACTAGAGCTTGAGGATGAGATAATTCTTGGTTGTATAGAGAAAGCTTACAGAGTCAACTCACGAGTAGCCAAACAAAGGAACTTATCCAGAGATGTTGTTGTCTACTTTACTGATAAAAGGTTGAGAGATGACATCTTACAAAGGTCCTACTCTGCCAGAGTGCAAGTAGAAGGTGAACAAATTAATATTTTTAAAGAATTACCATTGAAGGTTTTAAAGAAAAGGAAAGAATTTGCTTTCTTAACTAAAGAATTGAAGAAAAGTAATATCCCATTTAGATGGGACTTACCAGCCGGTATAATTTTTAGATATCACGGAGTGAGATATTGCTTGAATACTATTGAAAAAGCGGAACATTTTTATAAAAATATTTTTAAGGGAGCTTCGAAAGACCTTAAGAATAAGAAACAAGAAAGAGAGCTTGTAAAAGGTAAACAGAAGGATGAGACTCAAAGAATGAATCAAAGAATGTTAAAAGAACAAGGAGCGCAATCTGGTTTCTTGGAGGATCTTACTATGGACTTCTCAGATGGGAAAATAAACTACATCAGTGAACCTAATCTAGGAGCACTGGACCTTGAACTGCTGGAGCAAGATTCAAGAAATACTATTATTCAAGATGATCAGCAGCAGAGGTCCAATGCTCCGCAAGAAAAGGATGGTGATATCGAACAGCAGGAACCAGATTCCAACGAGGAAATTCGAGAGTTAACTAATGAGTGTCTTAAAGTCCTTCATCAGATGCAGTTGTTATCAGAAAGCTTGGACAATCTTGGATACCGGTTATAAAATTCCTAAAGTTTATATGGATTTGGATTTATGGATTATAAAGTCTTCATCCTGACTTGGAGTTTCTTTTTTTTATTCTGAATTGGATTTAACATCTTGAGCAAGTTTAACAGAGGGCTGCAATGGTAGCAGCGTTCTGTGATTATCCGATTATAGTTTTTCTTTTGGAACTAGCAGCGTTCTGTGATTATCCTATTATAGTTTTTTTTTGGAACTTACAATC
Source organism: Masticophis lateralis (assembly GCA_030761175.1). Taxonomy (NCBI): domain Eukaryota; kingdom Metazoa; phylum Chordata; class Lepidosauria; order Squamata; family Colubridae; genus Masticophis; species Masticophis lateralis. The sequence goes on along the minus strand of JAUDYJ010000006.1, from coordinate 77,519,131 downwards.
TAAGAGGAAGGAATGGAAATGAAAATATCTCACAACCAGAAGGAGTGAATAATAACGGATGGCAGGATTTGAAATAGTTGTTATAAGAACATCTGGGAATGCAGCTGCTAGGACTTTTTTTTCTTTTTGATTTTTTTGTCATTAAGGTTTGGTGGAGCTGCATTGGGGTTTTTTTTTTTTTTTTTATGTTGTAATAGAATACGTTAGTTTGAATGTTTCTACCTGGAGGAGTGAATATCTTCGTGGTTGGATGTTATCTATATAGTAGCAGTGTTTTGTGATTACCCTATCATGGTTTTTTTTGGAAATTATTATCTAAGAGGAAAGAATGGAAATGAAAACGTCTTACAACCAAGAGTGGATAACAAAGGGTGGCAGGATTTGAAACAGTTTTGACAAGAACATTTGGATGCAGTCTCAAGGATTTCTATTTCCCTTTTTTTTTTCTTATTCTTTTGTTAAGGCTTGGTGGAGCTGCATTGGGGTTTTTCTTTTTTGCTGAAATAGAATATGTTAGCCTGAATGATTCTACCTACAGGAGTGAACATCTTCTTGGTTGGATGTTATTCATATAAAGTCACACGGGGGGTTTATATGGAATGTTTTGTTTTACCGATGGGGGCAGACAGAAGATGAAGAGTATCGCAATTGGATATAGGTGAAGAAAGAAGAATTAACTTCAATCAGGAAGAAGAGAAGACTGTAATTCGAGTTATGGAAAATTATAATAATATATGTATGATTATATTATATTGCATGTTTTTTCCCTGAAGGGGGGATTTTAGTGTTTTTGAATTAGGGGGAGTAGTTCGGATTAAACTAGCTGGCATTATCTAATATGAATAAGTAAGGTATAGAATTTTGGAGTGATCGAGTATGGTATAGGATTAGTAATGTTAGTAATGTTTTTCTTATTTTATTTTATTTTTTTCTTCTTTTTGTTTCTAAATTGGCTTAAATATTATAATGGCTATTCTTTTTTGGTGCCTTCTTTTATTATAATATTGTTAATTTTAGACAGATATTCATGTTTATAGGTTTCTCTTTGTATTATTTCATTTTATTTTATTTTTTTCTTTCATCTTTTTTTTTTTTTTTTAATTCTTTTCTTTCTCTCTTTTCTCTTCCTCTCAACTTAGATCAGAATAGAATTGAGTATATAATAGTATTTGTTTTTCTGGCTGTTAAAAATTTTCGTTGTTGTTTTTCTTTTTAAGAAATATGCAGCGGAAGTCAGGGGTGGGATGGGGAGGGAGGGGTTGGGGTTGGGGGGAGGTTGGAGGGGATGGGAGGGGGGGGGTGGGGGCAGGGGTGAAAAAAGGGGGAAAAATTTTTTTATTGTAAAACTTTTTCAATAAAAAAAAAAAAATGGCGTAGGGTCTCCTGCTTGGGTGGGTGGGTGGGGCTTGGACTAGATGATCTACAAGGTCCCTTCCAACTCTTGTTAATCTGTATCTGTCACCATTCCACAGCTGCAAGTTATAGAAAGGATTGCTCAAGGATAAAAGAAAAACGAAGTAAAATATAACATAAGAAATAACTGTAGCTAAATGGAATATAGGCTAATATACCTATTTCATGAAACCGAAACAGAGCTGGAAAACTTTATGTGCAAATATATGACTATTCACATAAACAAATGCACTCCATGAATGTGTGTGTTTATGTATATCCACACATATAACATGTAGCAACATTCCTTTGCTGCTAATTGAAATGACATTTCATCGTATAGGAGACCATCAGGAGAAGTAGCTATCAATGCTGGCTTAATTTGTCTTGTTTATAGTGGCAAATGAAATATAGTTTTATGAATATGTGGTGGTGGTGGGAAATCACTACTAACTTAATCAGTGTGTCAGACTTCCCAATATGAAACCAATTTAGGCACAGTAAGCAAAGTAAATTATTCTAATTTAATCCAATCACTGCCAAGAAATGTACGTGCACTCCTGTGGTTTGCAACTGGTTTAGAAAGGAAGCAGCAACAGAGCATCTCTGAGTCATCAAACTGTTAGCCCGTTGTATCTTCTCTCCTATTGAGAGGTGAGTTTCTGAATGAATCTTAAACTTTCATAAAAGAGAGAAAAACAAAAGCCTACAGACAATCCCGAGAGTTCAACTATCTTGATCGCAATACAATCTCAAGTGGTCTGACCTTGATTGACAGGAAAGCTTGGAAGATGATTAAAAATAAGATATATTGTGGCAGTAAGAAAAATGTCCAGACATTTTTTTTTTAAATCTGATAAAGGGTAATATCTCAGTACCTACCCTGTTTGCTCTTTGTGTTTGTATGTGTTAAGAAGGACTAGGGGAGACATGATAGCAGTGTTCCAATATCTCAGGGACGGCCACAAAGAAGAGGGAGTCAAGCTATTCTCCAAAGCACCTGAAGGTAGAACAAGAAGCAATGGGTGGAAATTAATCAAGGAGAGAAGCAACTTAGAACTAAGGAGAAATTTCCTGACAGTTGGAACAATTAATCAGTGGAACGACTTGTCTTCAGAAGTTGTGAATGCTCCAACACTGGAAGTTTTTAAGAAGACGTTGGATAACCATTTATCTGAAGTGGTGTAGGGTTTCCTGCCTAAGCAGAGGGTTAGTCTAGAAGACCTCCAAGGTCCCTTCCAACTCTGTTATTCTATTCTAAGATGAATATTATGCCCACTCTCTTTATATTTCTGAAAATATTTTTGATGGTTTTAGGTACATTAATACACTGGATCAACAGGTCCTTTTTGAGGTTCCTATTATACATTAACCCCACTCCCTGGCCCAGTTTTATGTAGATTCTAAACTAGCAGCTTCATTGTTCAAGGGTTCTGGTTGATTATCTGGGTTAACAGTAATTTGCTGAGAGGTGAATTGGGAAGATCTATTCACAGATAAGTTTTATCGAAGTACATATGTGGAAGTCAAAAGAGAACTTGAAGAAAATTGGGACAATGGTCTGAACGAAGCTAATGCAATGTATTGACTTAGGACAATGGAGAGAGAAAGGTTTGGCTTATGTTTATACAATATAGTAAATATCTATTTTTGTTCTAAACCAGTCAGCCTTTACAGATCAAATCACAATTTGAGGAAGTATTGAGTAACAATATTTTTCTTGTACTTCACCATGAAAAACTATATTGAACTTTGTTCTCACTTTTAAACTGAACTCCTTACAACGGATACTTACAAGCATGTAATCTGCCTTCAAGCAAGCAAGCATTTTATTTAAAAATAAATATTCTCTTACCACTTCGTTGCATGGTTCCATGTAGGTTTCTAAACTACACAGTTTAAAAATTATTCATATGAGTGATGATTCAGTAATCAAGGAGATATTCATGCCTGTCCAGTTATTCCAAGATAGCATACTTCCTTAACTTTATTGAGTCATTAACCAGCACTACCCAAGACTGCATACTGCAGGAAGGTAATTTCTTTGACTGAATTATATTTTAGAAGATACAGGTCAATGAACATAACAATTGCCAACACATTAGTAGTAGATTCCTATTCTAGAAATCATTGCTTATATTAGCCTTTCTGAGAACAATGTTCAGTCCCCAGCTTTAGAAAATCAATGGAAGAAAGAATTAAAAATTGTGTGTGTGTGTGTGTGTGTGTGTGTGTATGTATATATGTTTTCTGAGGTTTTCACGGGTGTTTGTATGTAGGTCTTTGGTTATTCGGGTTTTCTCCCATGTAAAATTGGAAGTGTCTTGGCGACGTTTCGAAGAAGTCTCATTTGTCATCTTCAGGCTGGTGTTTTCGGCTTCGTGCCTCTAGGAGCAATGTGAGATCGCAGCTGTTTCTTTCTTTTAACTGCTAGTGGGGGTGTGAACTGATTGGGTGGGAGTTTGGCTGTGTTCTGATTGGGAGGAGGTGTGTTCTGATTGGTACACACCAATCAGTACCAATCAGAACACACCTCCTCCCAAACCGGATAGAACAAGCTGAATACCACAAACTGATATAGGTATTTACACAGTACTTCAGATATGGATCTTCTCATTTTTCTTTTAGTTTTGTTTCATTCATCTAATCCCATGATAGTGAATCTATGGCATACATGCCACAGGTGGCACACAGAGCCATATCAGTGAGCACACAAGCTCAGCTCTGGCGCGCATGCGCACGCTGGCCAGCTGATTTTCAGACCTTCTGGGACCACCAGAAATCAGGAAACAGGCTGTTTCTGGCCTCTGGAGCACCTCTGGGGGTGTGGGGAAGGCCATTTTCACCCTCCCCAGGCTCCTAGAAAAGCTCTGGAGCCTGGGGAGGGTGAAAAACGGGCCTACTAGGCCCACTGTGCCATCACGTGCCAAAAGTGGGGGGAACGCGAGGGGTTGTACGTGCATGCAAGGGAGGTGGGGCGCATAGAATTATGGGTGTGGGCACTCGTGCGCCCACACCCATGATCCCCCATGCTCCCCCTGCTTTTGGCACACGATGGCAAAAAGGTTAACCATCACTGATCTAACCATTGTAATATGCTTCTCTTCTTACATTATTAATCAATGTAGGTTTTTATAACTTTTTTCAAAAATTGCATGGGAGACTTCTTTGTTGGAGCCATAGTAGCTACGAATTTTTAATTAATACATTAATTATATTGAATTGATATGGCTGCCCATACATTTTATTTATAGGACTTTAAGCTAGCAATACTTAAAAGCAAAATTACAAAACTATGAATAACAAAAATAAGAGCCAGAGATAAACCAACCACTTGCAACCATTAATAAAACCACCCAATGAGCTCTCTTATGCATACAGGACGTTGGGTCTTCAAAGTATTAGAAAAGGTCAACAGAGTTGAGGTAAGAGACAGCTGCCACCTTGTGCTTGCTTGTGCTCTGCTGCTATATGGTGACAGACTGCCATAAAATGTGGGGAGGGGAAAGGAAGGGGGAATGCTTCGGGAAATAAAAGTGACTACTGTATCTCCTTGAGATGCTGCCTCAAGGTCACCCAGGTGGAATAAGGAGGAGGGCACAAAGCAAACTACACTTGCACTGACCATTATGAAAACATCTTGCCTGAACCTGATGGGTTACCCTGGAGTGGGAAATAAGAGACAGTAAAGGGAGAAAAAAATAGGACTTAGGGAATTTTGGTGTGCAATTTTCAGTTCTGGCTTTGCGCTACTGCAAAACACTTGGTCTGTAATAAACTATACCTTTCTCAACAAATGGAGCCAAGGATTGTTTTTATTCTGAGACTTAAGTTGCGGTGGGTCCGACAGTAAGTCTGATCTCAGGGGAATGATATTCCAGAGGGTGGATGCCACAATTACTTACGAGACCATCTTTTGCCACCAATAGCCTCCCACCGACCAGTTCGTTCTCACAGGGAAGGACTACTCAGGGTACCGTCAATCAAATTGTGCTGACTGGCGACTTCCAGGGGGAGGGCCTTCTCTGTAAGGGCTCCAACTCTTTGGAATGAACTGCCCCCTGATATAGGAAACATCCCTAATCTCCGTGCTTTCCGCTGTGCCCTCAAGACCCTGATGTTCAATCAGGCGGGGCTAAGCATGTTAACTGGGAATGATTAAAATATTATATAATTCTGGGTTTTATTTAATTTGGGTTAAACTTTGCTAAAATTTTAATTACCAATTTTATGATGTTTATGTATCTTTTATTTTTTCTTGTCTGTACACCACCTTGAGTCCTGGGGGAGAAAGGCGGTATAGAAATATAATAAATAAATAAATAAATAAATTATCCCAACATGTTAGGAAGGCCCTAGTTTAGAAAGGTTGTGCTAGGTTGTCATTGGGATGTTCTTACTATTGTACTTGAACTTTTGTAGAAAGCTGAACTTGTAAACAACACTCATAAAATTTATGTATCCATTCATCTATTCATAGTTTGGGAATTTAAAACTCACATAATAAGGCATATATTACATTATACTTTCTCAAAATACAAGTATCTAGGTATATTTGGGTCTTTTCCCGTGTAAGATTGAGACTATCTTGGCTACGTTTCGACGATGTCCCACTCGTCATCTTCAGGCCGAGGTCCTAGCTGGCACACAGCTAGGACCTCAGCCACACAGGATGTTATGAAACAGCCGACTAATCTGCAAACATCAACTCCATCTACTAATCAAGATGTAACAACACAGCCAACCAACCCACTTACAACAACAAAGCCAGCACTCCACATCTCCCTAGCAGTATTTATAGAGAGACTGCATCTTCGATCATGCTTTGCTAGCATAAGCATGAAGCCGAAGACACCATCCTGAAGATGACAAGTGGAACCTCGTCGAAAAGTCGCCAAGATATGGTGAAATCCAATGTTTTTTACTAACAGTTCTGCGGGCGTGGCTTGGTGGGCATTGCTTGGTGGCATGTTAGGGGAAGGATATTGCAAAATCTCCATTCCCATCCCACTCTGGGCCCAGCCAGAGGTAGTATTTGCCAGTTCTCCGAACTGCTCAAAATTTCCGCTACCAGTTTCCAGAACCTGTCAGAACCTGCGACGGTAAGAGGAACCCCATCTTGCTCCACACACCCCAAAATAATTAGACCGAAATAAGCGCTTGGCCAAAAAAATATATGACAGGGTCTTTTTTTCAGGAAAACATGGTATATTAAATTCATCCCAAGTTTGAAAGGTAGTTTCTGACACCAGAGACAAGGGGAAACATAATATATTGCTTAAATGTTGGCTTAGAATATATTTCCACTATTATATTTACAAAGACTCAAATAGCATGCTGGTACTCTAAAGATCAATTGAAGTCTGTAATCAATCTACCAGCAATCTTTGACGTCAGGAAAAGAAAAAAAAAAGACTACATTGTTTTCAAGTATTCTTGACAATTTGCCCAAGATGTAGCAAAAAGTCAAAAGGAAAAAAATGGATAAAAAAAGACCTGAAAAGAAAAGAAACATGTAGGTGCTTCAAATGCTTTATGTATTATATAACTTTACTGCTTGATGATCATGAGATTTTCTCTGCTACTTTAGTTGAATAGGAATAAAAGGCATAGTACTAAAATCAACCCAGAGCCTTCATTAATTAGTCTAGGAGCATTGTTTAGAGCACAAAAGAAAGGAAGATAATGGAGCACAAACCCTAATCTATAAAACCTTTTTGCTTTGACCAAAAAGTAGAGGAAAGGAGAGAAACAAATCTTCCTTTATGGGGGAAAAAACTATAAACCAAATTCTGGATTTCTTAAAATTGCAACACCTCGGCATGAATTGCTGTTCATGTGTAGAAATAAAGAGTATAAGAACTACCCCTTGCTCTTTGTTACCCTCACATTCAGATATGATTTCTGTAGGGAGATGTTTTTTTCCTCAATGTAAGTTGAGGAACCTAATTTTCCAGAGTTCTTAGCTTAGTTACATAGCTAGCTGGAAAAAGAATTCATGACAATGAGAGAGATGGGTGATTCTTGGTTTTGCTCTTTACTATTCCCTCAAAGAATTGAGACCTTTGAACTATGGTACTGGAGAATACTCCTGCGAGTCCCTTGGACTGCAAGGCGATCAGTCGTAGAGGAGTTCAACCCTGACTGCTCTTTAGAAGGCCAGATCCTGAAGAAGAAGCTCAACCTCTTTGGCCACCTAAAGAGAAGGAAGGACTCATTGGAGAAGAGCCTAATGCTGCGAATGACTGAAGGCAAAAGAAGAAAGGGATGACAGAGAATGAGGTGGCTGGATAGAGTCACTGAAGCAGTAGGTATGAGTTTAAATGGATTCCAGAGGATGGTAGAGGACAGGAAGGCCTGGAGGAAAGTTGTCCACGGGGTCGTGATGGGTCAGACACAACTTCGCAGCTAACAACAACAACATTCCCTCTAAAATTTGGGAAAGCATTTTGCAATAGGAAGTTGGACCTCAAATTTATTATTATGAAAGATACAGAGGATGTAGCAATTATGTAATGATAATCCCCAAGAGGTAGAATGAAATGCTAAGGCATTTTAAAAATGTTGGGCAGGTTTTAAAGGAAATGAAAAGCATTGAAATCTAAGGGAGAGTTAATACAGGTAGTCCTTGATTTACGACCACAATTGAGCCAAAATTTATGTTGCTAAGTGAAAAATTTGTTAAGTGGGTTTTGCTCCGTTTTACGACTTTTCTTGTCACATTTGTTAACAGAATCACTGCAGTTGTTAAATTAGTAACACGGTTGTTAAGTAGATCTGATTTCCCCATTGACTTTGCTGGTCAGAAGATTGCAAAAGGTGATCAGATGACTTCAGAACACCATCATAAACGTGAGTCGGTTGTCAAGCATCCGAATATAAGCCACATGACCATGGGAATACTGTAATGGTCGTAAGTGTGAAAAATGGTCATGTCACTTTTTTCAGTGTGGTAACTTTGGTCACTAAATGAACTGTGGTAAGTCAAGGACTACCTGCAGTCCAAATTTCCTTATTTGGGATGGGGTGTGTGTGAAGAAAAAGATAAATAATCCCACAAAATTTCTGTATTTGCTGTTGAAGAAAAATGATAAAATGGAGCTTCAGAGTAAAAATAGAACTCGTTTTCATCTTTTATGACAGACTTTTATGTTCAATTAATTGGATATTTGGCTAACGTCAATCTTTTTTTTTTTTTTTTTAGTATCTAGTCTCTGGAAAACATTGTGTGAGAAAAAATGCTTGTATTCACTTCATTCCAACAGAATTGTGTCTTGAAAACTTTATTCATTGACATTTGGGAATTCAGATGGTATTGTTTTATAGCCACTAGTTGGATTATAGCTATTGCCACTAGTTAGTTAGTGGCAATAGCTATAATCCAACTAGTTAGTTAGTTAGTTAGTTAGTTTATTTGACAATAAGTACAAAGAAACAAGTAACAGTATAGACATAGACATGGACACATGAAAAAAATGGCACAAATAAAAGGATATAAATAGGCAAAACATAGCCATAAACACATAGAATAATTACATGTAAATGGGGACAGTAGGACAGGGACGGTAGGCACCCTGGTGCACTTATGCACGCCCACTTAGGAACCTCTTAAGAAACATGAAAGGTCCACGGTAGACCGTTTAAGGTAAAAGATATGGGGATTAGAGAGACTAACAATAGGATCAGGTAGAGTGTTCCAGACTTTTACTACTCTATTGCAGAAGTCATAATTCCTACAATCAAGATTAGAGCGAATTACATTGAGTTTGAATCTATTGACAGCCCTTATGTTATTACGGTTGAAATTAGTACAGGTAGGACTTATTTTAGTTAGTTAGATTATTTTTTTAAAAAATGAGGTTAGTGTATTGTTATTTGGAGAGGGTATATATTTTTGAACATTTTTTTAAAAAAACTTAATTTATATGCCACCCTTCTCTGGAGACTCAGGGTGGCTTACAATGTGTTAAGCAATAGCCTTCATACTTTTGTATATACCTGCTTAGTAGAGATTTCACACCCCCCCCCCAAAGTGGTGTTCTTTTTTTATATATACAAAGTCAGCTTATTGCCCCCACAATCTGGGTCCTCATTTTACCTACCTTGAAAGGATGGAAGGCTGAGTCAACCTTGAGCCTGGTGAGATTCGAACTTGCAATAATTGCAGGCAGCTGGTGTCACTTTAACACCACTTAAGCTGCTGCTTAAGCTGCTGCGCCACCAGGCCTGAACATGCACTGTATGTAATACAAACTGGATAGGAAAAAAAATCTCAGCAGCTTACAAAAGAGAAACTGAGCTCTTCATGCCAGTTTACCTTTCAAAGCAAGCCTAAAGAAATTCATTTCTGTTAGGTTATACTTGAACTGGAATAGTTGCTTGTTACAGATGTGAAAATATGTTCATTTCTTGTGTGGACATGTCACCAATTGTTGGTAAATCTGGTTTACCTTACCCCATAAATCTAACACATTGCTTTGGATACTATACAGCCTGCAAATCCTGAGCTGGCAACAACTTTCCTCAGAGTCCAAGATCTGTTTTCTGTTTTGGAGAGAGACAGCCTCTAAATTTAACAAGCAAACTACAGAGTTAATTTGTGACTGAGGAAACCTCATTTTATTTTCCAGATAAGAAATCAGCCAGCTTTCTGCTGGTCAAAGAGTAGATGACATGTCATATAGAATTTTTATTTGTTTGTTTGTTTGTTTGTTTGTTTGTTTGTTTGTTTGTTTATTTATTTATTTATTTATTTATTTATTTATTTATTTATTTATTTATTTATTTATTTATTTATTTTTGTGATTTATATGCCGCCATTCTCCCAAAGGACTCAGGGCAGCTTACATACAACAATCATCAATACAAATCACAGTATAGAAATTAAAATGAAATGAAAACCCCCATTAAAACCATATTAAAATTATAAAATTATACAACCCCTCGATCAGATTATTGCTGGAACAGCCACATCTTTAATCCGTGGCAAAAGGAGAGGAGGTCAGGGGCCATCCTGAGCTCGGTGGGCAGACCATTCCAGAGGGTCGGCGCTCCGACAGAGAAAGCCCTCCCCCTGGGGGCCACCAGCCGGCATTGTTTGGCCGATGGCACCCGGAGGAGGCCAGCTCTGTGTGGGAGTGCACAGGACGATGGGAGGAAGGCAGGAGATGGTCCTGTAAGTACCCTGGGCCTAAGCCATGAAGTATTTTTTGAAGTATTTGGGGGGGTTTTGATGATGGTATGCCAGGTTGGAGGCTTCAGTAACAGTTTTCCTCTGTTTCCTATCTCCATACAGTCAAAAACTACTTCATCCATCATTTCCACACTACAGATTGCCCATTTATGACCTAGATTTTACTCCTCAATGTATCCAGTGGTGGGCTGCTGCTGGTTTGGACTGGTTCAGTTGAATCACTGACCCCACTCACCTGCACGCACCCTATCCTGGCCTATATTTCCTTCTTTCTGGCTCAGCTGATTTGGGCGGCACAGCTGATTTCCACACCTCCACTGTCCTACTTACCAGGGCTTCCTTAGAAGGTAAGCAACTGAGTTTCAAACTGCTGTATTTTGAACACTGCATGCAAGCGCACGCTGACCGAACTGGTTGATAAACCAGTTGCAACCCACCACTGAATGTATCTAGGAATGATACATTAGGAATGATTTTGGCAATTTGATTATTATTATTATTCTGGCATGAATACTCTCATGCATTTTTCAATTTATAGACAGCCCATAATTGCAGACCTCATGCATTCTTATTTTTCCTCTAAGTGTTGTTAATAATTGCATTTGAAGGTTGAGAAGCGGTTCTGAAAGAATTACCAAAATTAGATTTTATTGTTGTTGTGCTGTTTTGTTGCACTTAAATGCCATATGAATGTTGAAATATCTGTGTCTTTTATTTCAAATTAACAAGAAACAAAAGCAAAAAACCAAAAACAAACCAAGAATGCATTTAATTCACTGGTACACTAAGTTTTTATTCCAAAACAATACTTCATTTTAGCAATGATAGCACAAATCACCCCATATTTTGAAAGGGGCATAAACTGATTGAAGAAAGTTTCATCATAAGGCTAATATGAGTGATTCAATTCCGTTTGGACTACTGAGCCTAGCTGAATGGACCAGTGGAATTTAAAGGAAACAGAAACGTGAAGATTTAACTCAAGGAAATAGGAATGTGTGTGCAGTGAATAGGCACTTCTTGAAAAAACTAAAGAATATATGGCTCTATGGGGTAACATTAGCTTTGTAGCTAAAGATACTCATAATGAAGAGGTGTAAAATAAGCACCAGAGATAAGCCAATAAAACAGTGTGATTTCTTCTTTTAGATGAAATCCGCAACATAAATGGTCTGACTCAGTGCCCTTAACTATAATTGACCTTCCAATGGGGAAGAAAGATTAGTTATCTCTAGTTCCAAAACACTGATTCTGTAGCCCTTTAATGTCTCCCATAGAGACACTAAGAGGTGTAAGTAACTAGTACAGGATTTAACAAATGGGAAATCTAGAGGCTGTACTGTTGTCTATCTGAATATCAGTGAAATGTTCTCTTTCATGATTATGAATGGCCATATTAAAAGCAAGTGACCAAAAACAGCAAATGATAAAACTATCATATAGTTCTTAAATAGAACTATTTCAATAAAGTAGGTAAAGGATATTAGCATCTTGATATGACAATCCCATCTAAGGTAAAGGTAAAGGTTCCCCTCGCACATATGTGCTAGTCATTCCCAACTCTAGGGCTTTGAAACGGACCATCTACATTTCAAAGCCGAAATGCCAGTTCTGTCCGAAGACATCTCCGTGGTCATGTGGCCAGCATGACTAAATGCCAAAGGCACATGGAACACTGTTACCTTCCCACCAAAGCTGGTCCCTATTTTTCTACTTGCATTTTTTATGTGCTTTTGAACTGTTAGAAAAAGCTAGGACAAGTAACGGGAGCTCAACCCATTATGCAGCACTAGGGATTCGAACCGCTGAACTGCCGACCTTTCGATCAACAAGCTCAGCGTCTTAGCCACTGAGCCACTGCATAATAAATAAAGTAATCAATAATCAATCAATCAATCAATCAATCAATAAAATTGAGTTGCCCAAATATAGAACAGTGAAAAATGGCTTAAGTAATTTTCAATGATTACAAAAATATTTGGAAAAAATCCTATTCAGTAAAAGGATATATGGAATAACCAGGGAATATAGTGTGATTTTGTTGTTTGTAACAATTCATAGTAGTATGACTTTATCAATTAACTATATTTAGATATCCAGATTAGGACATGAATAGGAACAGGATCTAAAGTTACAGAATTATAGTTACAGAACAACAGAGTTGGAAGGAACCATGGAGATCTTCTAGTTCAACTTCAAGTCCAACTTCAAGACCCTACACCATGGGTGTCAAACTCACCATGTCATGTTGCAGTCATGTGATATATCACAATGTTGTTTTCCTTTATGGAGCTAAGCTGGATGTGGCCTGCACATGACGCATCTGGCCTGTGGGCCACCAGTTTGACACCCCTGCCCTACACTATTTTGGATAAATGAATCCCATCTGTTACTTCTTATTCTGTCTTCATGTGCTTTGGAGAATAGGTTGATCTCTCTTCTCTGTAACAGCCCCTCAAATATTGGAAGACTGCTATCATATCACCCCTTGTCTTTCTCTTTGTTAGACTATACATTCCCAGTTCCCACAGCTGTTCATTGTATAGTTTGGCCTCCAGTCACATAATAATCTTTGTTGCTCTTCTCTGCACTCTTTTTTCCCAAATTTTTATTTTATTCAAAAAAATGTTAAAATAGAAAACTTCAAAAGATTAAAACAAAGAAACAAAAGCACGTAGCAAACAAAACATTAAAAAATACATTGGAAAAAATCCAAGACCTATATGCATATACCCCTATATGCACAGTTGAATACTGATTGATACATTACTACGATATTAATTTCTCACCCCTTAAGAAACATGTTCAAAAAAATTTTAAGCTAGTAAATCTATTTGCAAATTACTAATTGTCATCTATATACTATTTTAATGACAAAACAATTAACAGGAAGAACAATAATGGTAAAAAAATAAAAGGACAAGGTTAAAGTTTAGAAAACCCCTGTAAACAAACTGTTATTATAATTAACTCATAGAAAATCTTCCACAGCATCATATCAGCCCAAAAGTTAGCAGTAATTCATCCTGGATCAAATATCCACATTTGTGGGTTTTTTTTAAATTCTACTTCTTAAGAATTGTTATCTGATTAAATATAATAAGTTCAGTGGTGGGTTGCCCTTGGTTTGGACTGGTTCGCAAGAACCAATAATAAAACCGGCGGGAGGCCCCGCCCACCACCCCAGATATCATCATTGGCGATCTATGCATGCGCAGAAGCAAGGTGTACACACAAGCAAAGCGACTGTGTGCGTGCGATCCCATTGCGAACTGGTAGTAAAGGTAAGTAGAACCCATCCCTTAATAAGTTCAATCTCCAAAATTGGTCTATCTTCCCAACAAAGTCCAGATGAAATTTATTCCCAATTGAGCATGATAAATTCATTCCCCCTCATCTCCTTTGATTCTCCCAAGGAAGGCCAATATGTCACCAATCCTCTACATTGTTGCTGTGTGTGACTTAGCCAGAGAACCAAAAAACACTGAAGCAGAGTAAAGAATAAATTAAAGGGACAGAAAAGATATAATGTATGGATATTTTAGACCAAAGTTAAAAGAAAATTAAAAAATAAGTTCCAAATGTTTTACAAATTAATAAAATGCAAACGCCTTGTGGTGGAAGTCCAATACTGATGTAAATCAAATAAAAGCACTTTATGGAATCTTTAAGACTCTCCTTCCCAGGTGGGTCCACAGCCATTCAAAAACTGCTTTGGCTCATTCCTAAGTGCTCTCATTCATATGTAGAGAACAGCACTGCCAGAGAACCAGCTTTGGCAGCAAAATCAGCAGATCATCGGCAAGAAAAGGAAAAACCCCCACCGTTCAGCAGCCATCTTAGAGAGGAGTCCTTCTCTGTACTGTTTTTAAAGTCCCAACATCTTTTTTGTAACAAAGTGATCAAAACTGGACTCAGTATTCCAAGTGTGGTCTTACCAGTGCAGTATAAAGTGGTACTAACACTTTATGTGATCTTGATACTATCTCTCTGTTGATGCAGCCTAGCATTGCAATGCTTTTTTGGTAATTGTAGCACATTGCTGGCTCATACTTAAGTAGTTGTCCGCTAGGGCTATTAGATCCCTTTTAAGTTACTGCTATTAAGCCAAGTTTCATACTGATTTATATGTATACATTTGGTTCTTCTTGCCTAAGTTTAAAAGTTTATTTTCTCACCATTTAATTGTATTTTGTTGGGTAGGGCCCAACAATGTTCAGGTCTGTCAAGATCCTTCTGGATGTTGAGCTTATCTTCTATCTAATATATGTTGGCAACACATAATCTTGAAGAAGTTGACAACTTGATGGCAGAGAGTCAATCAATTAAAGTCCAATTTGACATCAAAAAGTCCTGAATTTGTACTCCTCAAACTGACAAAAACAAAACAAACCTTGGATACTTATCCAGTTTATCTGTAGCTGAAGGAAAAGCTTGAGGCTGGTTTTTTGTGAGAATTTCATTAATTCCTTTGTTTCTCTGCACATCATTTGTGTGTTAACATATGGAAATCTTATATTCCACAATATTTACATTTTTTCAGAATTTTGCAATGCAGCAATATGAAAAAAGATGTCTGAAAACAGGATTAAAATAGGAAAAAAATGCATTACATTAAGAAAATGTTCTGAATTTTTATGCAAAATTTCACATCTCTGAGTGGGCCTATGGAGTAAAATGGCTAGATGCCCTTGAGACATCTAAATGCAACCCGTTCAAATTTGTAGACCCTATTTACCATTTAAAATGCATATATTAAGAAAAAGTATGTACAAGACTACATGGAAAAAGTGCTTAGAAACTATGCTGATAGGGAACAGGAAAAATATGTACTCACATAGAAATATATGGTTCTCCTGCATTTTCTCTCTTCTCTGGATTTGCAAACTGATGTGCAAACGTGAATGAAACTAATGCCAGAAAAACTGAAATCAAAGAAAAATTACAGTCTGATTTACACAGGTATTTAATTAATCTGATAATAAGCTGTTCCAGAAATCTTACATTAGTACATTTATTTTGTAGAACCTATCAGGATATTAGTATCTTGATATGACAATCCCATCTAAGGTAAAGGTAAAGGTTCCCCTCGCACATATGTGCTAGTCGTTCCCGACTCTAGGAGGTGGTGCTCCTCTCCGTTTCTAAGCCAAAGAGCCAGCGCTATCCGAAGACGTCTCCTTGGTCATGAGGCCAGCATGACTAAACGCTAAAGGCTCATGGAACACTGTTACCTTCCCATCAAAGGTGGTCCCTATTTTTCTACTTGCATTTTTTATGTGCTTTCAAACTGCTAGGTTGGCAGAAGCTTGGACAAGTAATGGGAGCTCACCCCATTACACTGCACTAGGGATTTGAAACGCTGAACTGCCGACCTTTTGATCGACAAGCTCAGCATCTTAGCCACTGAGCCACCATGTCCCATCTACCCTTCCTAATTTCTTGGAACTTCGCAATGGGAGAGAATGGAAGAATGGGAAGTAGACAGAAAGATCTGGCATGACATTCCTTTGCCCAGTTGAAGATTGGCCATTGATTGAATTGTTCTCTGCTACCAGTATAGAAGATGTCAGATCTGATGAGAGATCCTTTTGCTCTTTCCTCTTTACCAAACTGAAGCTGGCCTTACAAGTATCCTGTGTCTTTATTAGCACATAGGAAAAAGTTAAGCTACCTGATGCAATTCCATGTTGTCAGAAGACAAATCAGTTGTCTTTCGCTGAAACAGCTTTAATCCATCAGATAATTTGGTAATTATTTTACAAATGTGAGTTGTAAATTATGAATTACTGTTTAAAATTATTTCTACTTTTATTATCTGCTGTAATATTATTCCTTTCATCTATATTAATTTGGAGAGCTTCAATTTGGCAGAAGGTCTATTAAATAGAATGAGCAATAACCCAACCAACTAATTGAAATGGAGTGCAAAGCAATTTTCAAGAGGACTAGTTTGCTATTTTTTCTCCCTTTTGTCTCCCTATATAAACAAAGTTAATCCTAATAATCTGTGTGTCTCCTACAACAACTTCTGCCCAGCTTGCTTAAAAGAATAAATTGGAGCTATCATAGATAAATCATTTCTCATATACAAATAGAACAATTAGTCTCCCCTGCCATCTCTTTTGTAATGTCATTAGCAGCAGTTTGATAGTCACTTTCTGGATATTGCTTTGTGTTAAATTGCTCTTTTCTCCCCAGACTGAATTCCATGTTTATCATACCAAGAGTTTCTTGCTAAATCTGTAATTCTGCATATATGAATTTGTTTAAATGTAAAATAATTAGTTTAATCCATTTTAAGTAGCTGTTGCTTGATTGCAAGTGGTAATATGAAATCTGTTGTTAAGATATCAAGATTGCAAAAATGTAGGTGTAAACTCGCGGCCCACAGGCTGGATGAGTCACACACTGGCCACCCCCACCCCCACTTTAGCGAAGGGGAAAAAAGTTGTGATACATCAGGTGACAGCAAAGTGTTGTCATGAGTTTGACATCCCTTGGTTAAAAAGTGGCCATTAATGGGGTTAACAGAATTTCTAATTTCAGTTTGAGCTCAAGGATTCCTTGAGCTCAAGGAATGCATTTATCTTGTATTAATAGTTCCCTTTCCTTCTTTGTTAACCTGCCATCAATATAGAGAGCTGATTTCCTTCAGTCAGTATTCTGTAACCATTCCTGGTTTCAACAGATTCCTGTGAAGGTCCCAACAGATGCTCTAATTAACTCATGAGTCTCAAGCCAAGTTTCAAAAGAAATTCAGTTATTTATTAGGAGCAGCATGTCGGCATCTACTTGAGTAGGTCAACTTTGCCGCAGGTAGTTTGCAGCTCAACTTTGACCCTGTTTCCCCTCTCCTCTCAATCTGTGTCATAAATCTCATTCTCCAACAAGGCACTCTCGTGGGCTGTAGAAACACGCCTCACAAACCAGCTTTGGTAATCTGAGATCCAAGCTTGGAAGAAGGTATACCAGAAATGTGCTCCCACCTTGCTGCCCATGGCAACTCAAGAGCAGACTAGAAATGCTTTGTGAGTTGACAATTCCACTGTGTTAAAGAGGAAGTTCTTTGGACCGCCAGAAGACTGCTTAAATTAACATGCAAATTGCTTCATTGCAGTGGTTATCTAGTTATAAGTTTAACATTTCCACTGAGTGAATGGAGAGGTAGAGAGAAAGCTGAGCTGGAAATGAGACTGGCAGATGCACATATTTGAATATGGATAATCATGTCTGGTTCTCAGAGGACATATGAAGAGAAATACGCAAACTTCACCCTGCCTGTAGCTTGTCTTTCTGCATGTGAGTGATTGGTCTCAGGCATTTTTTTGTCTTGGAAAACATACTATCCTTGGAACTTGGTTGGTAACAGTTGCAAAGGATGAGCATAGGCAGAAAAGCTACGTGTTTTGAATTTCCTTATCTTAATGATCTAGGAAGATGGCAACTTCTCGCTGGACATTCAAGAAGACACTGAGCACACATTTGTTAGACATTTAACCTGAATTCCTGCAATGTATAGGAATGCACAGATTGGACTGAATAGTCTCTATTTCTGATGAAAAACTAGATGGTATTTACACAAATATACGTTAATTCAATCTATTTTTGTACAATTTTGCATATTAAAAAATAAGTTGAGTGAAAATTAATATCTATGGCAGGAGTGTCAAACTCAAGGCCCAGGGCCCGGATCTGGCCCACGGGGCATTTAGGTCTGGCCCGTGGGACCACCCTGGAAACAGCAAAGTACTGGTTCATGATGCCGCCCTCCTGAGGTCCTTTTTTGCTGGCAGAGGGTTGCAGGAGGCTGTCACAGCCAAAACAGAGCCCAAGTGCCTCAGGTGGCCACAGGTGCCCCCAACATGAATGATGTAAGAGCCTTGGTGGAGCAGCGGACTAAAGTGCTGTTAAAGTAGCACTTAGCTCCCAGCTGCCTGCAATTACTGCGAGTTCAAATCTCACCAGGTTCAAGGTTGACTCAGCCTTCCATCCTTCCGAGGTAGGTAAAATGAGGACCCAGATTGTGGGGGCAATAAGCTTACTTTGTATAAAAAAGAACACCGTTGGGGGGGGGGGCTGAAAGCCCTACTAAGCAGGTATATACAAAAGTATGAAGGCTATTGCTTAACACATTGTAAGCCGTCCTGAGTCTCCGGAGAAGGGTGGCATATAAATCAAATCAATAAACAAACAAACAATAAATGTCAAGCTGCCAATGCCCACTCTGGCCATGCCCACTCCAGCCCCCCAAGGTCAAATACAACCCTGATGCGGCCCTCAATGAAATCGAGTTTGACACCCCTGATCTATGGAGATTCTTAGTCATCCAGGTCATGGTTGTCCCAAAGGAGGCAACTGAACTTTCTGGTTTTACTTTGAAGACATTTTGCTTCTCATCCAAAATGTTTTGCTCCTCATCTTTAGCTCTTGAGAGCTGAAGAAGCTTCTTGGATGAGAACCAAAACGTCTTAAAGAAAAACCAGAAAGTCCGGTTGCCTCTTGAAAAAGCACCTTTGGGAAAATGAAAATGAATATTTTCTGATTAGATGTTATTTCAGGACAATAATCTCAGTATCCACTTTATAGTTTCTACTTAAGTATTTATATCTATAATATTAGTACCTATTCTCCTTTAATCTAATAAAATATATAGATTAAGAAGACACCAATTTAGCAGATACCAATTTCTATAAACTGTCATTCTAACTTAGAATAATTAGAGATTCAGTACAGGATCGGGTTCAGTGGTGAGATTCAGCCAGATCTATTCAGCTGGTGTGATCCAGTAGAGCCAGTGGCAGGAGGCTCCACCCACCCGCCCAGACATCATCACGTCCTGTTTTTGACCCTCTGTGCATGCGCAGAAGGCTCTGTGCATGCATGGAGGAGGCACACTTGAGCCAATGCATTCACATTTATGATCTGGCAGTAAAGGTAAGTGCATTTTACCCCTGATCCGGTTGTATTACCGATACTGACCTAACCTAATATCTGTTGTAGACCTGAATACGTGATCAGTCATTCTTCAGATCTTTTGGATATATTTCAGTAATTATGCTTGCCACAGATACTTGTAATCTTCAGTGAATGATTATTAAGTTGCTACATACACACGGAGAGATCAAATGATGGGCAAGCAAGAATGAATTCCACTAAAAATGGAGTACATAGTGCTCCGTTTGAAAAGTATATTAATGTGAATACAGGTCATTCTAATTCAGCTGTGTTAGGGCGCAGAGTGAAATGTTTCTACCTTTCCTTTCATAATAGCAACTGATTATTATTTTTTTTTTGGTTCTACCATATTTTTTGGACTATAAGATGCCCCAGTGTATAAGACGCACCAAGATTTCAAAGAGGCAAGTAAGAAAAAAGGTTTTTGCCCTTCCTGGCCCTCAGGAGCACTCTGCAGGCCTCTCAAACCCTCTGCATGCTGCATTTTTTGCAAAAACAGGCCTTGCCCATTTTTCACAAAAATGGGGGTGTTTTTGCTCTTCCGCAGCCCCCAGGAGTACTCTACAGATCTCCCAAACCCTCTGCATGCTCCTTTTTTTTGCAAAAACGGGTGAAAAATAGTCTAATTTTGGGAGGCCTGCAGAGTGCTCCTGGGGGCTGGAGGAGGGCAGAAATGCCCCCGTTTTTGCGAAAAATTGGTGAAAAATGGGCCTAGTATTTTTGCAAAACTGGAATGAGCAGGGGAGGGCTTCGGGAGGCCAAAAATGGCTACATTTGGTCTATAAGATGCACCAACATTTCCACCCTCTTTTAGGGGGAAAAAATGTGCATCTTATACTCTGAAAAATACGATAATTTCCTTAGACACAGTTCTTTTTGATCTAGGGAATAAGGACTTCCTGCATGGACACACAGACATGGTCAGAATGACCAAATATCCTACTAAATGAAGACATTAGCCCAAGTTTGATTTAAAGAGAGCTAGAAAAAGAAGGGCTTTGGAGCTGAAATCAACAAATATCACCAGGTCTACAACCCGGCGAGAAACAGGTAATCACGCTATGCTAAGAGATGTTGTATTGGTATATAAATTATGCCAATTACTTTTAAAAGATCATCTTTATTCAGTGTTGGACATGAAATGCCAGACAACTCTCCATTTTCCTTTTTCCTAATTTGATATGCAACCGTTTTTTTAACATACGCATATATATTTTTTATTAAAATAAGCAAATCTATATTTATGTGTAGTGCCAATTGCCAAGGAAACCCTCCCCCCCAAAATCTGGTGGTGTTACAATTACACATATAATATTTAGATGCTATCATCATGAAAATGAATTAAAATCAGTCACTTATATCCCATGTACACTTAATTGGGCATAGACCAGGGATGGCTAACCTTTTTACCATCATGTGCCAAAAGCGGGAGGAGCATGGGGAGGGTCACGCCCATGCATGCCCACACCCATAATTCAATATGCCCCCCCCCAGAGCATGCACACGCGACACCCCTGTGCTTCCCCCACTTTAGGCACGCAATGGCACGGTAGGCCCAGTAGGCCCATTTTTCGCCCTTCCAAGGCTCCAGAGACTTTCTTAGAGCTTGGAGAGGGCGAAAACAGCCTTCCCCAACCCCCAGAGGCCCTCCAACTGTTTCTTGACTTCCAATGGGCCTGGAAGGCCTGAAAATCAGCCAGCTGGCACACACATGCATGCCGGAGCTGAACTAAGGCAACATTTGCGTGCCCACCAATATGGCTTCACGTGCCACCTGTCACGGACATAGACCAATAAAGTAATCTATCCCTATGAAAAAGTTATTTCCATATAGAATGCTCACTGAGTGACTCCTTAATTCTCTAAGGTTTATCTGCCACTATCAATACCTATTTTATTTTCTAAAAGGAGTTACCTAAAAATGCCAACATTAGATTACAAAGAGAAGGGAGGGAGAAGGTGCTTTTAGTTTTATATGGAAGGAAAGTATTTCTAGTTGCCCAAAATGGGTGAAAAGCATTTCAAGGATCATATATAATCCAAATAAGTGTCACAATGAGGACATGGTGACATCATCAGTTTCATTGTTTTAAAATGTACTAGGCATCCTGTGATGCCTAGTAGATTTCATCATTTCAGAAACATTTCTTCATTTAAATCAGGGGTGTTAAACTCATGTTGTCACTTCGATATCACGTGACGTATCAGGACTTTTCCCCCCCTTCACTAAACTAGGCATGGGTGTGGCCAGTGCATGACACATCTGGCCTGTGGGCCGGGAATTTGACAGCCCTGAGCTAAACAAAGAATGACCACGAGTAGACCCCTCCCCCCCCCAAAAAATGGAATGATTTTCAAATTCCTATCAATTTCCTTGTGGAGTTTCCTTGTGGGAAGCTGGCAGAGAGGATCAAAAATCTTCCTTCTCCTTCTTCTCCTTCTCCTTCTCCTTCTCCTTCTCCTTCTCTTCTCCTTCTCCTTCTCCTTCTCCTTCTCCTTCTCCTTCTCCTTCTCCTTCCTCTTCTCCTTCTCCTTCTCCTTCTCCTTCTCCTTCTCTTTCTCCTTCCCTTCCCAGAATTTCTGCTGGCTTCCCATTTACTTTGCTTATGGGAAACTTTCAGGGAAGAAGTCTATGGAGAAGCCAGCAGGAAGTTGAAAGTCCAGCAGGCAAGTAAGTAGTTGCTGCTGCCTGGGGGAAGGAGCAAGGGGGGGTGTAGGTCAAGAATATATTGGGGGGAAGCAAGAGATGCTATACATCTTGGTAAAGGTGTGTGGAGATCCTATGTAGGTCAAGGAGGACACATGGATGGGTAGCATCAGGAAAGGGCTGCTTGAGAGGTGCTGTGCAGATTGGATACGGTGCATGGGCATCAGAAGGGCATTTAAGAACAGCTACATGTGTTGAATAGGAAGCATGGAAAGATATCATGGGGAAGGCATGCAGGAGGTGCATGAATGGGGGAAGGCACATCTGGGGGATGGAACAGGTTGGGAGATATGAACCAAGAAAGGCTAAACAGGCATTCCTCCCTTCCCCTTCACTATGCTTCCTTTCCCTTCATTTTCCCTGCCCTGCCCTTCCCAGTCCAGCTGGCAAATAAGTGACTGGTGCTGGATGGGTGAGGGAATGAGGGATTACGTGACTGTCTGGGAAACTGTCATGGAACCAGAGATGGCTTTCAGCAGGTTCTGATCAGTTCTGGAGAACCGGTAGCAGAATTTTAGAGTAGTTTGGAGAACCAGTAGTAAAAATTCTGACTGGCCGCACCCCCCATCTATTCTCTGCCTCCCAAGTCCCAGCTGATCAGGAGGAAATGGGGATTTTGCAGTAACCTTCCCCTGGATTGGAGAGAGAATGAAGATTTTACAGTATCCTTCCCCTGCCACGCCTACCAAGCCACGCTCACAGAACTGGTAGTAAAAAAAAATTGAAACCCATCACTGCATGGAATATTGAAAATAAAGAACACTTGACCACAGCAGCAGCATAGCAGCAACCGGTAGCACTGAAGCAGCACAATTTTCATTTCCTCAGGAGTTTAAGTTCTGGACTTTGGACGCATTCTATAGGTTGGTCTATTTGACATTGGTTGGTTTCAAAATTGTTGCCTTTTGATGCACTGTTTTGCCCAATTACAGGTCACGGCAATGATAGTTTAGCAGAATATCGATGGCTAAGAAAATGAAAATGCAGGAATCTAGCAGACTAAATATCATTCTCTGCCTTTGGTTATCTTCCTCCCATCTTAAGAGAGAGTGAGGGAAAGAGAAACAGCAATAAAACCTGTTTATTAGCAGATTTATTGTATATCCTAAACGAAAAGCACAAACAGAGGTGGCATTCAGCTGGTTCAGACCAGTTCGTGTGAACTGGTAGTGGCGACCTGCGGGTGGGTTTTCCCACCCGCCTGGCTGCAATCCTGTCCTATATCGCTGTGTTTTTGACATCGCACAGATCTGTGGACAGCGCATGAGAGTGAATTGCTGTGTTGTTTGATGTCGCATGAATGCACGGACAGTCTCGTGAACGACTTGCTGTGTTTTGTAACGCTGCATGCATGCACGGACAGCACACGCTCATATTTCCGGTGCTGGGCGAACTGGTTGCTACAGTATGTGAATCCCATCTCTGAGCACAAAGCTGCTCTCTTTATCTTAGTACTGTTGCTCCATCATTCAGTACTTCAGAAAGAGAAATGACTTTGCTAAAAGATCAGAGTTTTAAGGTCAGAAAGTACAGTTCTGGATCACATTAGTTCAAAAATACTGTTGTTGTTTTTTTGTTGTTGTTCCTCCTCACAGGATAAACTGTATTTATAACTGATCTTCACTAATAGCCAGGTTCCAAATGAGTCAGAAATGAACCTATTCAACAACATGAGTCACTTCCATAAAAAGATGGTGTAGTTTGCAAAGGCAAATACCTAACTTTCCTCTGAACCCGATCCATGGATCATCGTTGACATCCATGAAACATAAAAGTAGGCCTTTAAAATATTGGCTTAGCTGAGCATTACGGCAGGGGTAAGGGAATCTATGTCACTTCAGACTTTGTTGGATTCCACCTCAAATCAATCACCACTATCATGACTAATCATCAGGGGTGATGGGAACTGATTTATATTTTTATTGGCATTCCATCCTGTCTTTCCTCTAGGACAGTGATGCCTAACCTTTTTGCCATCGCATGCCAGGAGGGGGGGGGGAGGAGGAGGTTTGTGCGTGTGTGTGCCCACATCCATAATTCTATGTGCCCCACCCTACATATGTGCACGCAAGCCCCCTTTCCCCCTCCGGTCCTGGCATGCGATGACCCAGTAGGCCCATTTTTCTTTCTCACCTGGCTCCAGATCCTCTCTATGCATCTGAGGAGTGCGAAAACAGCCTTCCCCACCCCCTTGGAGGCCCTCCGGAGGCCTGAAACGGCCCATTTCCCAACTCCCAGTTGGACAGGAAGTGATGTTTTTTGCTGTCCCCAGCCTCCAGAGCTTCTCTAGGAGTCTCTCTAGAGGAGTCACCTCTAGGAGCTCAAGGCAATGGACACAGCAATTCTTTATATAACAATCCTGTTGTATGAGATGAAAATGACTAGTCCAAATTAATCTCATGAACATCTATAGTTGGAGGTGGACTTGAACCTTGTTTTTTTTTTTACCCAACATTTTAACCATTGTACTATGTAATGTAATCTTTAGAAGATCATAACATTTCTAGACTCATTTGAAAAGAGTCCACAGAGTAAGAGGCTATGGCTCAGTGGCTAAGAACTGAGTTTGTTGATCGAAAGTTTGGGAGTTCAGTGGTTGAAATCCCTAGTGCCGCTTAATAGGATGAGTTCCCGTTATTTGTCCCAGCTTCTGCCAACCTAGCAGTTCTAAAGCACATAAAAAATGCAAGTAGAAAAATAGGGACTACCTTTGATGGGAAGGTAACAGCATTCTGTGCGCCTTTGGCATTTAGTCATGCTGGCCACATGACCACGGAGATGTCTTCGGACAGCGCTGGCTCTTCGGCTTTGAAACAGAGATGAGCATCGCCCACTAGAGTCGGGAACGACTAGCATATATGTGTGAGGGGAACCTTTACCTTTAACTTTACCTTGCATCAGAAGCTATTGTTATTGTTTCAAAGTACATTATAGTGGACTGACAATTACTAGTATCCAAATTATTCTAGGTATAAAGTAATTAGTCCCTGCCTTCTTGAAAATTATTTTTTTCCAAACATTGTAATTTGTCATCCTCCCACCTCACCCCTCATCACAACAACATTGAAAATAACCAGAATATATAGGTCCTGAAATTTAAAGTCATTTTGATTAAATGGAAAGTCATCAGGGTAAGCTTTGGTTTGCTTTACCATGATTGGTTGAATGAACCATAACCTGGTTTGTTATGGTTACAAGCTATATTTCATTTATCTTGTGGATGGGGGAGGGAGTGCAAACTAGATGAATTTGCATCAAATCTATGGGTAGAGGCTGGCGTCTTGGTTGGAGCAAGATAGTAAAATATTGATTTCTATGATAGATTTGGTTTTCAGACAACAGTTGTTCGCCTGCAGAAAATACCTCATACTTTCATACACTCATATCTATTCTGTGCTGGTAACTTATTTAACACAATTATGGGAACCCAGATTCTGGTGACAAAAGTTAATTAGTCACCAAATAGTCACATGCTCAGCCTGGAGCAGCTTATAAAATATGCATCTTTAAAAAGGCCCCATGGGAAGATCTTGAGAAAAGCTTCTGGAGGCAGAGTGGATTGGAAAAAAATAAACTTTCCTTATCCTAGATAAGGATAAAGATACTGAATCACATTTTAAAGGAAGAAAGAGCTAAGCATGGTTATTTAGCTTAAAAGCAGCCTTTAAATCTCCCAGTGAAATGGTAATACCTTCTTGATTTTGGCTGAGCCCATAAACTGAGCAGATTTGGCTGTGATTTGTATGTGGATGGGTTATATCCGGAAAGCCTAGAGTTACAGGTTGGATGATAAAATGGAAAAATAAAAAAGAGAAAAAGACCATTTCAAACGAGTTCTATTTTGTCACCTAGAAAATCAACTGTCGCCAGTTGAACTCAATGTGACGATCTCACTTAACTTTACTTGAAAGGAATGGTCTTCAAACATGAGAGGGTCCTTCTATCCTTCTCATGTCTTTGATTGGTCACCATGTAAATGTTCTGCCCCAGCTACGGACCCCAAAGACCGCAGCACACACAAACTCTATACAAAGCTTATTTTACTTAAATAACTCAGTCTTTATCAACCAAAGGCTGTTAATAAACTGTCTTAATGGACTACAAGAATTCTGAGATAAGGTAATCACAGTCTTACTAGAGTTGGCAGAAAGCCCAGAAGCAATTTTGCAGAGAATCCAGATGTGAAAGAAATTGAACTAAAGTTATTCCCTACAGTTTTCTGCAAGCAGCATTCCTCCTTAAATAGGCCAAGAGAGTGGCCAATTAGCCCCAAGCCTTACTCTAGAGGAGACCTCCTCCTGAGGAGCCACTCCTGCCTTGCGGCAGCTCTGTGCACCCATGCATTGAGAAGAGGCTCCTCCTCTTCATCCCCTTCACTTAAAGGAGGTTCTGGAGGTTCTGAAGGCCCTGGCTGAATCCCTGTCTCTGGCACCACATCTTCTCCAGCCTCCTCACTGTTTGACTCGAGCACCAGCTGCACAGGCATCTGGCACAGCACCACACCAGCCTCCTCGTTGTCGGAATCAGCTACAATCTGCACAGGCCGCTGACGGGCCACAACAGTAAAATTCATTCTTGTGCTTCTGTCAGAGCAATAATAAACCACATTAGGTGGCTGGTTTCATGCTTTCTTTAAAATCTGAGTTTAATATAGAACTATCCAAAGCTTCAAAAGGAGTCTTTTCCAAATAGCTCAACTATGGGAATGTCTCCCTGATTCTTAGAGGACTGACCCACCTCATCACTTCACACAAGAAAAGCCACTTCTGGGCATCCCTACAAGCATTTTTTTCTCTTCTGAAAGCAAATTGGATGGTGAAGGCAGATCAGTTGTAGAGTACTGCTTTTAACTGAACTATCAAAACCAAGTGCATTTCTTCTATAGTGCAAATAGCCACAGAATGAGTTTGAGTGCACCAGCTTCATGCATCCCTTCCCTTGTCGAGTCTTCAGCTTCAACCATTACCACTGTCATTTCTCCATTTTTGAGTTTTCTAATTTTCATTATGATCCTGTTTCATAGGAACCTGAATTATGTTTCCTGTTCAGAATTGCTTCCAGCCTTTTCAATCAGATCAGTCATCAGTGTTCCCTATAATGTTTATATACTCCTTGCTGCTCATTGCTTTCAATGATTTCTCTCTTTTTTTGAGGACTTTGATTGTCTCTGCTTGATTCTGTTATTTCTCAAGTGTGGCATTTTGCTTAAAATGAGAATGATCAGTAAAACTACAATTAAACCAGATTGTATTACAGTGTCTTCCTTCCATCTCCTTAAAATACTCCATTCAAATTGCTTATTTAATAGAAATATTGAATTGCTTGAGGCAGCTGATCTTACAGATATTTCAGCTGGAATTCTCAGGGAAAGAGGATAGATTTTATAACAGCCCAGTTTTTCAGGGTTGTTAAGAAAGTGCAGCATAGCACAAACAGCAATTTAGGATTAATGTATCGTACAGTCTTTTCAATTTTCTTCCACCATTCCCACCATAACTTCATTAGCAACAAATTCTAATTTTAGGAGGCCTTTGGCAAAATTACATCTGCTAAGTTGCAATACCATGAGGGCATTGACTTTATCTTGAGAATCTCTGGAAAGAAAGATTCCCTTCCCCACGATGATTCCTTCAAAAGAGTGGAAATTACTTTCAAATGCTCACTTTGGCTTTGAATTAGTGGTGGGATTCAAAAATTTTTACTACCGGTTCTGTGGGCGTGGCTTGGTGGGTGCGGCATGGCTTGGTGGGCGTGACTTGGTGGGAGTGGCAGGGGAAGGATACTGCAAAATCCCCATTTCCTCCCAATCAGCTGGGCAGAGAATAGATGGGGGCGGGGCCAGCCAGAGGTGGCATTTACTAGTTCTCCGAACTACTCAAAATTTCCACTACCAGTTCTCCAGAACTGGTCAGAACCTGCTGAATACTTTTGCATTGAATCGTACCTTGGGAACTGACATACAACTTCTGGAGCATTACTTAAAATTAAAAAGCTAGTAAGCAAGTAAGTGCTTTAATGTTGTTGTTGTTTTTATTAATCTCCAAAGTTATTGGCAGACTTCAACTGAGGTGCCAATTTCCCATGCCAATCCCACCCGCATTCTTTTTTTAAATATGCTGCCTATTTTTATGAGTTCTGTGTCTGCAACCAGATTAAAATGCCTACGGTTAAAAAAAAAAGCTGTGATCTCTTAAAACCTTAACTAAAAGAAAATTCCAGTAAAATCCATTGTGCTTAACTCTGAAAAGACAGCTGTAGCGTTCCCATGATTATTATCTGTAGTCTTTTGTAAGGCACACTTAATCTCCATCACCAAGTGGGCACTAATAAGGAAGAAATGTGATGAAGGGAAAAAGTAGTGGAAATGGTTCATCTATTTAGTGCCCTGTGCTGGCAAACAATTGTGGTAGTTAGATGACATTTAAATCAGTAAAAAGAGAATTGGTCTGTACAGTCGAGATGTTGTTTTTCTTTTCTGTTCTTTTTTTAAAAAAGGTCTGCTTTTTGGCTAGGCTCATTTCTCCTCCCTGTGAATTCCTCTATGTCAGGGGTCAGCAACCTTTTGGACCTCAAGGACTACTAAATGCATAATTTTAAATCCCGCGGACCTCTAATATGATCTGCCTAATGACTGGCTGGGTGGGCGTGGCTAGGTGGTCATGTGACTGGATGGCAACTCGATGTCACTCATGTTGAGAGATGCCTCACTGGTCTCTACTCACCCTTCCCCTCCCAGCCACTCCCCGCCCAGGCTCCTTAGGGCCCCAACAGGAAGCAGTTATTGGAGCTAAGCAGCCACCAAAACAGCTGGCTCAGTTCAAATTGGATCTGACTGAGAAGGAGGCTCAGCAGAAGCACCTCATTGAGGACTACGAGCATAGGCTTTCCAAGCAGAGGGAAGACCTGTGGGAGTGCAAGGCCAGGTACAGGCACCTGCAGGCTCAGCAGGCTGAGATTGTCAGCCAGTTCCAGGCCATGATGCAGTCCCATTGGAACAAGGCCCTCCGGCTCTTCACCACCAGTGGCGCTTCCCTCCACCCTCCACCCTTTGCCCAAAGCCCCGCACCAGGAGGCTGAAGCAGACCCCAAGTTGGAATTTCTGCCCCACTCCGACCCACACAAAAAGTCCCCAAAGGGGGAGACTCTCTGCAGAAACACAAACGTTCATTGCACGTATCTGCCCCAGGGGCCGTAGTTTGAGGACCCTTGATTTAGTGCAATATAAAAAATGCAAATAATTTTTCTGAGGACCACCAAAATTTTCTCGGACCTCTTGGTGACCGCTGCTCTATGTAGCATTCCACCATGCACTAAATACTTCAAATAAATGAGTTGGTTGGTATCAGACTAAATTCCTGAATAACAAGCTAATGGTTCTTCCTTTCCTGTAAATGGTCTTCCTGTCTGAAGAGTTTAATATCTATGAAGAAAACCATATAGTCACATGCCAGTCTTCTGATTGTTAGAATTTCTACCTATTATTGAGTTATTATGAGTACTATCACATGATATCACCCTCCCTCCCTCCATTCCTCCCTCCCTCCCTTCCTCTGATTGTTTGCTTGGTTAAAAATGTACTGTAAAATATTTCTGTAACTGCCCATGAAAAATACAGAGTTCACCTTATTAGAGTCAAATTTGACAAACATTTTAACAGGTACCAGTGATGCTATCTTCTTTTACTCACTGTACATTAACCATTTAAAGTATAAAAAGATACAGGGCTGCCATGTTATTTTTTCAGAGTTAAACCTGATAAATACAATTGCACCTAGTTTGCTTAAATGGGAAGACAAAAACAACACAATCACATCAGTTTATATGTTTTCAGGAAGTCATCATTTTTTACCTTCATCAAAAAAGCATTATAAAAAACTGCCCATTGCTTAATCATCGCACAAAAATATTTTCAAAGTAATAAAGATGAGATACATCTGCTTAACTCCATTATCCCTTTATTACCCGCTGAAACAAATGGAAATATTTACTGTACATTTTAATTCACAGAGATACTATATGGACAGGCAAGGAAGATGTATTATAAATATGATGCAGAAAATACTGGCGAGGATAAAGAAGAATGTTAATGGCCATCATAGGTTTGTGAGATTCTTCAGACTCTTTTTTTCATTTGTATATAGTGTGGAGAGTCATGGGTTGGTATGAGATAATTTAGATCTCCTTTATCCCTTTTCTTGAATCGGGATAAGAAAGCAAGGTTCAGTTTTGGTTTTTGTAATCCTTATTTTGCTCACAAAACAAAAGTTAAACCAAGTAATCCTACTTTGCAAATAAACCAGTGGTGAAATCCAAATTTTTTTACTACTGGTTCTGTGGGCGTGGCTTGGTGGATGTGGCAGAGGAAGGATGCTGCAAAATTTCCATTCCCACCCCACTCCTGGGGGAAGGATATTGCAAAATCTCCATTCCCACCCCACTCTGGGGCCTGCCACAGGTGGTATTTGCCAGTTCTCCAAACTACTCAAAATTTCCACTACCGGTTCTCCAGAACCTGTCAGACCCTGCTGGATTTCAGCCTGTTTCTTCTATTCATTAGGGTATGCACAAGTCCTTTTTCCCCAGGCTTTTGTACAAGGTTTGAAAAAGATGCAGTTGCTTTAATGAACCATATCATTAAAGTATTGCTTCTTTGGAACTAAACCAATTTGACCTAAAGTAGGGCAGGGAAAGGGGAATCCAACTCAGTTTTATTAGACTAGTTTACAAACTTCACTGAAAGTATGAGATGGCTCTTCCTTCTGCTCCATACAATATTAGCTGCTTCTGGTTAACATCTCGTAGTGGATCTAATGTGCCCTATTTTTTTTTTCCCAACAGCAATTGCCATCTGTTCACCCACACACCAAAGTAGTTCTGAGTTGAGAATGTGTGAAGAAATGAGTTATGGCGAAGGCAAGTTTAATTCCCTGTGATCTTCCAAGTTCCATCACAGTTTATTTGCCAAGAAGGATGGAGTTGTCATTCCTCTAATTTTAATAGAGTAATACTTCATGTTGAATTACGGTGTAATTTCTTTGTGCTATATTTTGTACTAGGACACCCACACTTGGCTACATAAATGAGTTCATTACAAGGCAGTATTGCTTTAATGGCTTTCAATTTTTTATAATAATTCGATTAAACATTTAAACAGTTAAAAAGATAAACATTAATATAAACAAATAAAAAGGAATAAAAATAGAAAACACAGAAAAGAACAAAGAGAAAAAAGAGAAAAAAATAAGAATATAGTAAAGAAAAGGAAAAGAAACAGATAAAAAGACTTCCTGTTTCAAATATAAACAATTTTAGTTAATTTATCACCTTATTTTAAAATTCAACAAGCAACCTGTTCTTCCCACATCTTATTTCCTACCTGTAAACAAATCTTTAAAGTCTAGTCATCATTCAATCCTAATGAACAAAAGTCCATTAAATGTGTTATTTTTTTCCCATTTTTGAAATTTATTCAATTTCATTCATTCTTACAAAATTCTTCACTCTGAGTCATTTTTTTAATTTGTTCTTTGTATATCCCTTTTAATTATTAAGTCATCAGCTGATTTCATTTGTATATCCAGTGTAGCAGATTTTTCTATATCACTTTTATAACCTGTCACTTTTAAATCCATTTTTAAAACAATCTCAGTCTTGTCAGGTAAAACTTATTCCTCTTTCTTAACTTCTTGTAAACACTATTTATAATGGCAAACAATCTTAAAATTAACTTCTGGATTCATAGTTCATGGGAAAAAAACATTTCAATAAATCCGATGTTAAGATAGTTTGAGCCTTTCTATGTAAGTCACATTTAAGTGTTTTTCCTCCTTTAATCTTTAGTTCCTTCTTAAGTTCTTTCCTTCTAATACCGTTATAATAATTTATTCTTACCAAAAGTACTTTATGGATTTCCTTTGCCATTTTTAATACAGAAATCTTAAATCATAGATGTTTATAGATTGATATTATAACTTATTGAAATATCAGCCAACAACACAACTTATTAACATTTTCAGTTTTATTTCCAAATATTCCCATATTTTTTTAGTGATGATGATATCAAGCCAGTTTTAATAATGTGTAAAGAAATGTTTATCAATTATAATTTCACTCAATTATCAAAAGGTAATATATAATACAGAACATCAGGAGCAAAGGACCAAACAAATATATAAAAACTCTTCACAGTCTGTTTTTCCAATAGTTTTAAATTGTACTCTCTATTTGCTTATAAACAATTATCATTGGATATTATGTCTACAGAAATAGACATAACAACACTATATGAATGTAAGGCTTAAAGAAGTTTGGGATACATGCACGCTCTCTCTCTCTCTCTCTCTCTCTCTCTCTCTCTCTCTCTCTCTCTCTCTCTCTCTCTCTCTCTCTCTCTCTCTCACTGCAGCAAGACTACTATATGCAAAAAGATGGAAAACAATGAAATACTACCAATAGAAGGGCAATTTGTGAAGATGGCAGAATTTCAGAAATATAAAAATTGATCTATTTGTTTTGGGATAAAACAATAAGTACTTGCATACAAAACTGGGGGTCTCTTATGGACATTTCGCTGAGAAGAATTGGTGATCTATGGATTTGCAGAATAAAAAGAAAATTGATTATGGAAAGACAAGAACTCTAATGTAGCTTCAAAGAGAGAGGAGAAAATAACTCTCTTTGTAATTACTGTAAGGAAGATCAAACAGTGTGTGTGTTTTTATCTGTGTTTTTGTCTCTGTGTGTGTCTAATATATATATATATATATATATATATATTATATAATATATATATATATATATATATATATATATATATATATATATATATATATATAATCACGTTAGTGTATACAAAGCCACTATTCTCTCATGATAAAAATTATTCTCAGCATATCCCAATATTTAGTTACTTTAAAAAATAAAGCTTGTTTTCTAATTTTTTTTCCAGAAGAAGGGAATTTATTCATTCTGCTGGGTTGAGAAAACATTCAAATAAAAATTTTTATCAGAGAAGTATGTAGGAACTTGTCTCCTTTAAAACTTGAATATATTTTGAACAGTGTTCAGATTTCTATTGGAATAAAATAATATGCTGTGTTCATTTTTGTTTAACTCACCTGGCAAAAGTTAAGAAGAGGTGAACCATTCAACAACAGAACATGTTACGAAGGGCATATAGAACAGCAATATCTTATTTATTAGATTTTGTCATTCCCTTCCCCTCCCCCCACCAGCTTTCTTCCAAAATATCTTAATGCAGAATAATATTCAATTTCCCTATTTGCTCTTTAATGCATGCCAATTGCTTTTATTTAAGGGAAGGTTGTCATTCAATATAACGTGATCTTGTGCCAGTCTAATATCAAAACTTTTATGAAGGCACCATGCTGGATTTTTTAGAAACAGAACCTGAATATACAATTTTTTCTCATCGGAGAGTAGGTTCAGATTTAAATTTTTGGTAGAGTCACTCTTAGTGTAGTTCACAAAAAAGAATGAGACACATGTTGTTCCCAATGGAACAATGTTGCCAATGTTAATACAACTAATTAATTAATTAATTAATTAATACAATTGAGCGAGTCCAGAAGTATTTCATGTGAGGAGTCCTCCGCTCCTCTGCTTACAACATAATACTTTATGCCACCAGGCTTGAAATTTTGGGATTAGACAATTTAGAACTACGCTGCCTTTGGTCTGACCTAAGCATAGTACACAAAATTATCTGCTACAACGTCCTACCTGTCAATGACTACTTCAGCTTCAACTGCAATAATACACAAGCACCCAATAGATACAAACTTAAGCTAAACTGCTCCAAACTCAATTGCAGAAAATACGACTTCAGCAACTGAGTGACCAATGCCTGGAATGCACTACCTGACTCTGTGGTTTCATCCCAAAACCCCTATAACTTTAACGTTAGACTGTCTCCTGTTGACCTCACCCCATTCCTAGGAGATCTATAAGGGGCATTCATAAGAGCACCTACATACCTACTGTCCCTGTCCTACTGTCCCCATTTATTTATTTATTATTTTATCCCATTGGAATGAATGGGAATCTATTATTAGGGAAAAGTAAAAAGTTGAGGTTTGAGGTTAATGCTTTATTCTTCTGCAACAGAGTGAGTTCAATGCTTTTTTTCTTTTCTTTTCTCCTCCCCTCCTCACTTTTCTTTCCCCTTCTCCCCACTGTGTTCTACTATTTGCTGTTGTATTTTTGCATTTTATTCTATAATCTAATAAAATATTTTTTTAAAGAATGAATGGGAACCATTAATTTATATTGGAAAAGATAAAAGGTTGTATTTTTCGTAAACTTTTGCTGTAGATTTGAAAGCTGGGCAGCTCATCAGTAATAGATTTTTGAACCATAACCATTGATTTATAAATCTCAATAGTTAGTATGAATTAATGCTGATTGAAAAGCTCTGCCCTTTATCAACATAACCGTCTCATCATCCTGAACACTGGATTAACCTTGGTCTAGAGTGGATTGAATCCAGTGGTGAAATCCATTTTTTTTTACTACTGGTTCTGTGGGCGTGGCTTGATGGGCATGGTGTGGCTTGGTGGATATGGCTTGGTGGCATGGCAGGGGAAGGATACTGCAAAATTTCCATTCCCACCCCACTCTGAGGCCAGCCAGAGGTGGTATTTGCCAGTTCTCCGAACTATTCAAAATTTCCGCTACTGGTTCTCTGAACTGCTCAAAATTTCCACTACCGGTTCTCCAGAACCTGTCAGAATCTGCTGGATTTCACTCCTGGTTGAATCCTTGGAACAGGATAATGTTATCATAACCAAAATTTGGAACCAAGAAAGTTTCAGCCTCCTTGAGAGTTTTGGCCTGTGCTCATATTGGATGAAGTGTAACAGCTGCCTCAAATAGATTCTGAATGTCACAAAAAGCAGCTAATATTGGACTTGGATTTCAAATGCTCGTGTGTTTTCCCGCTCCCATGTGTAATACTGATTCGGTTGACTTGGTTGGCTCTCATTACTTTTCTAGCTGCATTGATATAGACTAAGCCAAGAATTCATGCCTTATGAAGCAGCCCCTCCAGGAATCAAGGGAAATGCAGTTACAGTCAAGTTTCAGAGATCTTGCAGGAAAGACTACCATGAGCCATCTGTCTCATCTCAAAATGATTTTCTACTCCCAGGCAACATATGTAGAAGAAGAGTACTGTAATGTAATTAATTCAGTTGGGTGGTTGGAGAATCATTCATAAGATTGCAGTCCTATGCACTCACAGATGGCGCACAGATTTCAATAGAGGTTTCATACATATCATTATATCCCAAGTCCTGGTTTAAACTAGCATATTTCCAGTGTGCAAGAATAGCCCAGGGCTTTATTTTATTCTGTTGAATTTTATACTTCTTCATCCATTCGTTGGCTGGCCTGATCTTAGCTTTGATCCTTGGTACTGCTCTGTGGCATTAGAGCCATTAATCCTCCCCTCATTTTAAAACTTCTCCAGCTCAGTTATCTTCTGTCAACTGTACTCCAACCTCCACTAGTCCTGCTTCACTGAACTCAACTTCATGCCCTGCATCAGCAGCTTTCTGTGCCATTCTTTCCAGAATTGCTGTATCTTTTAGTGTCCGTCCTCCTCAGTCAATTGTCAGCTTCCTTTATTATTCCATCTTTATACCTTTCTGCTTTGCTTCATTTCCTGCTTCACCTATTACTCTTTTAACTCCCTGTTAGCCAGTTTGGTATTCACAAGTCTATTTTGCTATTGGTTTGTTTTCAAGCTCTTCTTTCTCTTTCTTTCTGCATCTAGTTTGTTGATAGACAATTGTTATTTTATTCTCTACTGCTTAATTTATCTGAGGAGGGCACCAAGTCCTGGACAACGTAGCAAATGATACTTAACATGAGCAGCAAAAGAATTTACTGATATCATTGAATTTTTACAGACTTTTTTATAGGATAAAGTAAACAAAGAGCAGAGCTTTAGCAGCTATGGTACCATATTATCCCCCAAAATAAGACCCTGTCTTATATTTTTTTGAACCCTAAAATAAGTGCTTGGCCTTATTGCCATGCACTCAAAAGCCCGATTATCAGGGGATGTCTTACTCTGGGGAAAACAGGGTATATATTAAAAAAATCAAGATAGTAGCCATGATGTGTATCAAAATCACATGAAGTATTAATACCACTTTATAAATCATAGGTAAGACTACCTATAAATCATAGGTAAGACACCTGGAATACTGCATCCAGTTTTGATCACCACATTTCAAAAAAGATATTGAGATTTTGGGAAAATGCAAAGAAGAGCAACTAAGATGATTAAAGGCATGGAGACAAAAACATATGAAGAACGGTTGCAGGAATTGGGTATGGCTAGTCTAGAGAAAAGAAGAACTAGGAATGATTTGATAGCAGTATTCCAATATTTGAGGGGCTGCCACAAAGAAGAAGGGGTCAATTTATTTTCCGAAGTACCAGAAGGCAAGACAAGAAACGATGGGTGGAAACTAATCAAGGAGAGAAACAATCTGGAATTAAGGAGAAACTTCCTAATAGTAAGGAAAATTAATCAGTGGAACAACTTACCTTCAGAAGTTGTAGGTGCTTCATCACTGGAAGTTTTTAAGAAAAGACTGGATAACCACATATCTGAAATGGTATAAGACTTCCAGCTCTATTCTGATTGACTAAATTACCTGTTTTGATGTGTGTTGTGACACACATAAAAACAGGCAAAGCTTTGATTGACCTTTCATGGCTGCTTTGGGATTTTTTTTCTTTTTACTATACTCTTCACGCATCCTTGAAATTTTCCAAAAAACAGATCCAGGAATTTGCCTTACTGCCATCCTGCTGCAATTCTCAACAGCTGACTCAGGATGGGTAGATTTGGTTTTGATTTGTGCAACTTTTCCTTGCTTTTACTCAGAACTCCATACTGTTTTTCTGTATTAATTTGAAATCCTAAAAAAAGTTTCTCAAAATTATAGTAATACATATTGAAATATCTTATTTAAATGCAATGTTATTGCAATAGAGGCAGTTATTGGGAGCTGTACAGCCTCTGCATCTGAAGCAAATCAGATGCCTCCAGATGTGATAGGCAGTCCCCCATTGTAAAAGAAATACTGGAATACTATTCTAATGAAAATAAGGTCAGTCAGCTATCTAAACAAATTGAAATCCTAGTTTCCACAGAAACTGAGTGAGAAAGACTGACGGTTGGCAGCACAGAGTAGGCATGGTCAGCCAGAGGATATTTGACATCCGCCATTTTGTTTTCGCCCACAACGTCCCTTGGCCACCAGGGAGCTTTCAGTGGTGCTTTGAGGCAGTGATTCGGGCCCTTGCTGAGG
Organism: Masticophis lateralis; assembly: GCA_030761175.1. Taxonomy (NCBI): domain Eukaryota; kingdom Metazoa; phylum Chordata; class Lepidosauria; order Squamata; family Colubridae; genus Masticophis; species Masticophis lateralis. The sequence goes on along the minus strand of JAUDYJ010000006.1, from coordinate 77,481,534 downwards.
CCTCGCTGGACTGCCTGCTTCTGGACCTTGCCCAGCGGACATTCACCTCCAGGAGACACCATTTGAGGACGGAGGTCTGGCGGACGCCATTTTGACCGCCCTTCAAGATTTGACTCTGGGCAGGGGGTTGTACAGAGGAGGCTTCTGAGTGATTGAAGCGCCTTGGGGGCGCTAGCTCATTGATTTCGTGGAATTTGCTGCATTTCTAATAACTAAAAGACTTCTGTTGGGCTAATTGGCACTCCTGTGGCCTGTACCCAGATAACTATATTCTGCTGTACATATATACAAGAAATGGTCATGGTGGATTCGGATTTGTCATCCGACCTTGAGCAACAATATGACCAACCCCCTCCTCAACCCAAACGTTGTGAAGCGCACAAGGATTCTAAGGCCAAGTCATCATCTGCAAAATCGTCCAAAGGGACTTGGCTTTTATAAACAGAGGTGCTGTGGCCAGTGGTGAAAACTGAACTGGTTTGCCACTGGTTCACTGGCCGCACATATGTAGTGCATGCATGCAGGGTGTGCACAAACATTTGGTGTGCATGCACAGTGCACACCAAATGCACGCTGTGCACATGCATGCATGTGCAGTACATGCCAAACAGTGGTGGGCTGCTCCCGGTTCAGCCCGGTTTGGCCAAGCCAGTAGTGGTGATTACGTGACGTCACCGAACCAGTTCTCTTTGATTGGGAGCTGGGCCCTCCCACCCGCCCCTGTGTTATTCCTACCTTTATTCCTTCTTTTTTAGACCAGCTGATAGGCGCAGCAGAGTGGATTTCCGTATCTCAGCTGGACAGAAACCTAATGTGTTTGCGCGGATTTCCTGCTTTCTAGTGATTTTAAATTGTGCGGCACAACTGTTCATCGGAAATACTGGTTCAGAGGAAGCAGTAGCTTTTTTTTTTACTCCCGGTTCACTCGAATCTGTGCAAATCAGTAGCATTTCACCACAGCCTGTGGCAGACAAAGGATCTTGAGAGCTCTGGTGCAGATCACTTCATACCATATAGAAATTGCAATATGGAATTCTCAAACATCCTCACACTTGCCTATACTCCAAAGAGACAACAAAGATCAAATTAAACAGGAATATTCCTGACATCCCACTTCCTGCGTGGAAGCAAATGACAAATTTGTATTATATTAAGATTTTGCGTAATAATTAAGCTATAATTATAATTTATTATAACCTGTATAATTGCTAAAGGAGTTAGCCTAGATTTTGAGTGTCTTAGGAAAAGTCCCAGCACCCTCTTGGCAAATGGAACAGAGTTAATTGTATCATGTTTGAGCTTCTGCTGGCTGCCACAGAGATCCTTTGGAGACACTTTCACTCTTGAAAATCACTTACAGATAAAGGAAGCCTTATTCAATAATGCTTCTTTTTTTCTCTTTAAAAAAAAAATAAGTTCCTTTTATTAAAGTGGTTTTCAACAGAATAAAAACAGTACAACTTTTATTGAAGCAAGAAAAGTAATGAACAGTAAAAAGTGAGTGAGAAAGAAATGAAAAGAAAGAAGTGGAAAAGAAAAACCAAAAAAGAGAGAGAGAAAAAGTTCCAAAGAAGTGGTTTAACAATAGTTATGAATACATTTATATTTTACCTTCTCGCTCTTTAACGCTATGTCATAATTTGCCTCTTCTTTATTTCTTATTGATTTTGACATGGATTTAAAATATTCTTTTAATTAAGGTGACTTGTGTTTGATCGTTAGCCAACTTGAGGAATATTTTTTTGCAAGAAAGCAGGATATAAACTCAGGCAAAGCAATCACACAGGAGCGCCAAGTTCCTTTCTCTGTCTTGTTGCTAATATCCAGACAATTGCATGCAAAACATTTTATTTATTTGTTTGTTTGTTTTTTCAAGCAAGTATAAGATAACAAACATAAGTATAAACATGATTATGAATACATGAAATGGATATGAATAAATGGGGAATTGCAGGACAGGGATGGTAGGCACGCTGGTGCACTTATGCATGCCCCTTACAGACCTGTTAAGAATGGGGTAAGGTCAGGGGTGAAATGCTCCCGGTTCGGATCGGATCGCCCAATCCGGTAGCGATGGAGGCAGGTGGTTCGGAGAACTGGTAGCAAAAATCCCTGCCCGCCTCCCCATGCCCAGCTGAGCCACACAATCATCAGAGGCTTTTTTTTAACTTTTAAAAGCATTTTTTCTACAATTTCTTCGGCCAAAAAAATGCTTTTAAAAGTAAAAAAAAAAAAGCCTCTGATGATTGCACAGCTCAGCTGGGAATGTCAAAGGCTTTTAAAAGAAAAAAAAAGCCTCTGCTGATCAGGCAACTCAGCTGGGATCGTCAGAGCCTTTTGAAAGCATTTTTTTACAACCTCTTCGCTGAAAAGGTTGTAGAAAAAATGGTTTTAAAAGTTTTAAAAAAATTGGCTACACCTACCCAGTCACATTACCCTCCCCACCAAGCCACACCCACAGAACTGGTAATAACAAATTTTAAATTTCATCACTGGGTGAGGTCAACAGTAGAGAGTCTAACGTTAAAGTTTTGGGGGTTTGGGGAAGAAACCACAGAGTCAGGTAGTCCATTTCAGGCATTGACCACTCTGTTGCTGAAGTCGTATTTTCTGCAATCGAGTTTGGAGCTGTTTACCTTACGTTTGTATCTATTGTGTCCATTGGTATGTGGTTGAAGCTGAAATAGTCATTGACAGGTAGGACATTGTAGCAGATAACTTTGTGTACTACGCTTAGGTCAGTCCGAAGGCAGCATACTTCTAAATTGTCTAATCCCAAAATTTCAAGTCTGGTGGCATAATTTATGAAAATCCCTAGATGTATTAGCAGCTTTTATACTAAAAGTATGGTTGCATTTCCTGTTCTATTTGCTTTATATAATTTAAAGCCAATATGGGGTGATGGTTGAAGTGCTGGACAAGGCGTGAAAAGACCTTCAAAAGTCATCTTACTTACCTTCAGTAGCATCCTCCTTCCCAATTGTAATCAGTATCAAATTATGCAACAACTTGGCTGAAAACAAAGCCACTCAGCCTTTCACGCATTGATAACTTCGCTATGTGAAATAAAGCGAGTACAGGGCAAAACAAACAGACTTTGTGACTAAGGAGGTCAAACTCTAGGAATAATAACGTTTGCTTTGCATAATTTAATGTGTGTCTTGTAATCCACAATTTATTCTTTTTAATTCCATGGGGAATTTGGGGTTCAACAGAAAACAGAATTTGTTCTTTTTCATTGTTATAAGGCTGAGGGTCAGACACGGCTGAATGGCTGACGACAATGACAACAACATTGTTATAAGTGCAAAGTATCAAGTACAAATTCTCGGCCTAGAAAAGACAACAGAACTTTTTTCTTCAACTTGACAACTTGTTTTCACTGAGAGTCTGCAATCAGTGATAGGAATTCAATGCCATCTTTTATCCAGGCAATCAGGAAAATAAAGGAGGAATGATCTCTCCATCATTAGGTAAGACTGAATCCAAATTATTAACTAAGAATATTGAAATGAGCCACAATGTTCAGTGAAATCAAATGATCCTGATGGTTGGGAGGATTTAAGAATCCTCCCAACCATGCTTACACTTATTAAAGAAGGGAAACCACTTGTGGACTTTTTGCTGAAAAAAGAAAAAAACACTTTTTGATCTATAGGTTTAAGAAAAGGTAGATTATAGAAAGAAAGAAATTATAATGTAATTTTAGAGATAAAGGTAAAGGTTCCCCTAATACATATGTGCTAGTTGTATCCGACTCTAGGGGGCAGTCTCATCTCCGTTTCAAAGCTGAAGAACCAGCGCTGTCGGAAGACATCTCCATGGTCATGTGGCTGGTGTGACTAAATGCCAAAGACACATTGAATGTGTCTTTCCACCAAAGGTGGTCCCTATTTTTCTACTTGCATATTTTACGTACTTTCAAAGGTACGTTTCTGCTAGGTTGGCAGAAAATGGGACAAGTAACGGAAGCTAACCCCATTATGCAGTACTAGGGATTCGAACCGCTGAATTGACAGCCTTTCAATTGACAAGCTCAGTCTCTTAGCCACTGAGCCACCTTTACTTTAGAGATAGGCAAAGTATAAATGTGTTTAATATACTGCCCATATCTTTGGTTAAGAAGTTCTGAAGCTGCTTCTTTTACCTTTTCTTTTTCTTTTAATAACTTATTCACATGAAACTCACTTTAAGATTTCTAATTGGCAGTAAAGATACCTGGCTCTGTGAAAAGAGGGGGAAACAAGTCAGAAAGAGAGGAAATATAGGAAATGAAGGTACGGAGGCTCTGTAAATGCATACAGAGAAGGAAATTGTGGTTCCTCTTCATACATATTTTGCTTCATCAACCTGAACTCCTGAAAATAAATAAATATTAATAATAAACTCAGTTTGATTTTTTTTTTAAAAAAAGTGTGTGTTCGTCTTTATACAAAGAGATCCCAGATCTCAATCCTTCCCTAAAACAATATGAATACACCTAATTCATTCTGAGGCATTGAACCAATTTGGTACTACAGAAAGATGATTTAGGTGAGCTGCTTTCAAATGGAAGCTTTGCCAAGGCCTAATATATAACTTACATGTGATTCAGGGGTGGGTTCTACTTACCTTTACTACTGGTTCACAATGGGGCCGTGCACGCACACTTACTTTGCTCACATGCACGCGTGCTCTTCTGCACATGAGCAGAAGTGTTTTTATGACATCAGGATCAGTGAGTGGAACCTACCGCCGGTTTTACTACCGGTTCTATAGAACCAGTGCAAACCGGGGGCAACTCACCACTGAGGTGATTTAAATGAAAAAAATAATCTGGAAACAATATTATAAATTTTTAAGCCTGGACTGATGGGGTCCACTGTTTTAAATTGGTTAAATTGGTTTAAATTGGTTTTAGTCTGTTTTAGTAGGTTTTAATGTGTATTTGTTGAGACTGTTTCACTGATGTGAGCCGCCCTGAGTCCTTGGAGAGAGGTCGGCATATAAGTCCAATAATAAATAAATAAATAAATAAATAGTTCTCAACTGATCACCAGTTGCATAGCAACAGTTTGAAATTATGATAGATCCCCAAAACTACTATGACATGGTCTTGAAGTTATGATGTCCACCTCCTTCATAGTCAAGTGACCACATTTTGGGCACTCAGCAACTGACCCACATTTACAATTGCTTGCAATGTCCTGTGGTAATGTGACTGTGATTTATGACTTTTTCTGGAAACCAGAATTTACAACTCTTGACAAACAATGAGTTCAATTTAATGATCTTAACATTTGCTTAATGACCATAGCCAAAAAAAAAAAAAAGTTATAAAATTGGGTCTAGTTACATGGTGGTCCAATTTATGAGATCATGACTTAACTATTATAATTACAGGCTCAATTTTGGTAAATCAAGGACTAACTATAATAACAAACACAGAATTTATCACTAACTTTACATTTTAAGATCAGTGATCCAAATTTTGAAAACATGTAAGGACAATAAATGAAACCAACCATCAATTAATGAATATGGGTGAGCTAGGAAAAAATAGACAGAGTCAAGAGAAGATCTGGACAAATGTGTTAGAGGTCCATCTAAACTTTGTGATAAATTAGCACCATATGATGGGCTCCACAGCAGAAAACACCCATGCTGGAAGGAAAGGAAGGAAAGATTGGAGAAATCTCTATGACTGTAGATAGCTCACTGCTCATGGACTTATTAGCCAAGAGCAGCACCTTATTGGCTCAGCAATCAGTTACATAACTCTATCAAGGGAGTTATAGGTAGATAATAAAACCACATATTAGTGGCATCCTACTCTAGCTGTAATCTCTTAAGGATAGTTCCATGCAAAGCAACTCCGGTAATTCAGTTCTGAAGTTAGCAAGACATGTATGAGCTGTGGTGGTGCAGTGGTTATGGTGCAGTACTGCAGGCTACTTCTGTTGCCTGCCAGCTGCCTGCAGATTGGCAGTTCAACTCTCAACAGGCTCAAGGTTGACTCAGGCTTCCATCCTTCCGAGGTGGGTAAAATGAGGACTCAGATTGTTGGGGGCAATATGCTGACTCTGTAAACTGCTTAGAGAGGGATGGAAAGCACTGTAAGTCTGAGTGCTGCTATTGCTATTCCTACTACATTATTATCATCCTGTCCCTAAAATAAACATCTTATTTTTTAGAAACATGGGGTTCTTCAGCTGATATTAGGGAAGTTTCAAGAGTTCTCAGAAGAACATTGATACAGTTAATATTTCTCTGAGAGTTACAAGTTAAGCCTAAATTCCAAATCTATTGGACTTCATATTCAGGCATATCATTAATTATAGTTTGATCAATACTAAGTTTAGTAGAATGTTAATGTGTAGTGGGATAATGATCTCTATTTGATGATGTTAGACATTTTTTGATGAAGTTTGCATGTATCATTTCTGAAGTGGGAAAGATGAGGTGAATCTAATTATTGTCAACCCTGAAGCTGATCTGGTTGAAGCCATCTTGGAACTTCAGTGCTGCCACACTGGAGCAAGGAATAGGGAGGGGGGGATTAGAGATAGTGGTGGGTTGTGTAATCAAAATAAAATACTTTCTCTTGGGAACCAAGAACATTCTGACCAGAGGAAGGAGGAGTGATGTCACCAGACCAGTGGATGCTGCTTTGATAGGGCCATGAGACTGATTGTTTGGGCTTGAGAGGAAAATTTTTACTTGTAATTAGGTGAAAACAAAGGGGCCCCTCAGAGTTGGTTTTCACTAGATATGTGCCAATATGATATTTCCAATAAAGCTATTCTTTGAGGAATCCACCTACCTTGGAGTTTTTGCTTGCAATGGATCTATTACTTGGAACCCTGACAATTATTCTCAGATATGTATGAATAAAGGGACATGATGGCTCAGTGGCTAAGATGCTGAGCTTGTCAATTGAAAGGTCAGTAGTTCAGCAGTTCGAATCCCTAGTGCTGCATAATGGGGTGAACTCCCATAACTTCTTCCAGCTTTTGCCAACCTAGCAGTTTGAAAAATGCAAGTAGAAAAATAGAGACCCCCTTCGGTGGGAAGGTAACAGCATTCCGTGTGTCTTTGTCATTTAGTCATGCCGGCCACATGACCACTGAGATGTCTTTGGACAGTGCTGGCTCTTTGGCAGAGCCGAAATGGACATGAGCACCACCCCCTAGAGTTGGGAACAACTAGCACATATGTGCAAGGGGAACTTTTACCTTTTTATGTATGAATAAACGAACAATTTTTTTAAAAAAAATCCAGTGTTTAATAAATTGTTAAAAGATGAAGGAGAACGTAGAGGACCAACTTAAAGCCAGGGGTGAAATGCTACTGGTTCGTTCTGATTGGGACAGATCGATAGTGAAAAAAAGCTAACAATTCAGTCGAACCGATAGTAAAAAAATTCTACCCGTTCCTCTGAACTGGTATTTCTGATGATCAGCTGTGCCGTGCGGTTTAGCTTTGCTAGAAAGCAGGAAATCCTGCTTTCTAGCAAAGCTAAATCACATGGCACAGCTGATCCCCCCTCTCTGTTCTACTTACCTTCCCAAGCCTCCTTTTTGGTATATACTGTGCATGCAGCACGCATTTGGCACGCAGAGCGCATGCACAGCCAGTGAACTGGTAGCAAACAGGTTCAGATTTCACCACTGCTTAAAGCCCTAACCAAATACATTATCCCAGGGAAAGCAGAAGTGCCGTTCAGCTACATGGGATCAATGTGCTATTTTCCCATTAGAAACCCTTGTTTTGCCAGGGAAAGTAAAACCATCAGCTCAGCTGTATGAACAAGCTGAGGAAAACTGGCATACTGGGAAAAGTTACTGGAAGGTGAGCAAGACATTTTACTCTATCAAAGTAAAATAAAATAACTCTCTTCAAAGATATATTCATGAAATATTGCTTCTTTGTTCTTTCCAAAATTTATTATCTTTATAATTTTGCTCCATTACCTCATAGTTAATAACTTACTGATCTCATTGGCCACAATGTTATTGTCAGGTTTCAAAGTCATCTCAAATAAATTGCATTTCAAACAAAGTCTTTGATGAAAAAAACTCTTATTTATTAAGCACGAACATTCTACTTCGACTCATCGCAGCCAACTCTGGCTTCCTCAGCCAAAACCCTCCTTTTCCTCTCCCCACTCCTCTGCACTCATTGGCCATCTTCCCAGTCACTCTGCCCCTAATCTACTGCTCCCACTCAAAGGAATTTCCCCCCTCCAATCCCATCTCCTAGATGATATTCTCTCCAGGGAAAATAAGTAGGTGAAGAGTCAACCGTCCCTTTCCAGATGCCTGCGCTTCTCCTTCTTATGTCAGCATTAGAGTAAGTGCAGCATGAAATGCTGCCAGTTATAATATGTTACATCCAAATGAAATGTGTTTGCCTGCTCTATCCAATCACATGTATATTTTTTTGGTTTTTTTATTTATTAATATGGCTTGTTACATTTTATATCTGTGGTTTTTTTACATTGCTGTTTTATTTTATTGTTATGCACTGCTCAGAGTTGGCTTTGATGAGGTGGGCTCCGATATAAATTTAATAAATCAATATTCTAATTTGACCATAAATATTAGAAAATTAGAATCAGATTAGAATAAATAAATATTCTAACTGGACAATAAATATTAGAAAATTAGAATCAGATTAGAATAAATAAATATTCTGATTGGCAATAAATATTCTAATTTAACAATTCCATGAAGAGGAATTGTAACTCCGCCCATCTGAAGATCTGCCATTGCCTCCAGTGCTGTCAAAAAACTAATTTGTGCTCTATTATAACTTGTCCTGGTTTATGTTCCAACAATTCCTTTTGAGGAAAATATCTTCTACTATTTACTACAAGGTCAAATTGGGGGAGACATTTAATAATGCTATTATTAAATTGTCTATCAGAACTAGAAATAAAAAAAACAATTAAAATAAAAGCAGTGAAGCAGGACTGTCAAAGGAGCTCACAAAGAAACTAGCTGTGCTGTATTTCAATAATAGAAACACGGTACTGTATAGAATTAAAATATAGCAGTCACCCAAAGGATAAGTCTAGAAATAAAAACAGATATTAAATAAAGAGATTAAAAAAGAGAGTCATAAAACTAAAATACGTTATAGGGGATAAGAGTAGTTGACTTACAATATTGTTACTTTAGAAAACATTTCATAATGCCCTGATATATTCTGCTCCCTCTATTTTTGTTTGTAAGAATAACAGTGTTTTCTTTAAGCATAAAGCGTCAAGGAGTTATTGGAACAATTGCTCCTCTTGAGCCTATGATACTAGCTAACTTCTAAAGCTTCACAAAAAATTTGCTTGCTAAACTTCTCTTTATTCAACCTGAAGATGGTTGATCCATCCTATTCATCTCCTCCTATCTTTTCACAGAATGCTGACAACTCTATTTTGCATTCTGTATGCTTTTCAAGTAGATCTTGTTTAGTAACCACAATTGGGACTGGCCACTTGGTTGTTAGGTGGAGCAGTGACTAAGTGAAACTGTGACTACGCTGACAATCTGATTTCAGCCTTTTGTTGTAAATGTGAGGGTTGGTCACAAAGTTACTTTTCCATTTCTAACTGTGAATGGTTATTGTACAAAATAGTTGATAAATGAGGACTGCATGTATTTAGCCATATGAATGAGCTACTTTCATTTGAGGAAAATCTATGTGCTATTTGAAATATTCTCCAGTCATTGCCACGTGAGAAATTTTCTCAGTTATCATGTGCTTTCAGTGGCAGGAGAAACCAATATTCCCCTATTTAAAGTTTAACATCTAGAGATGCTGGATAAGGATTTTCCTGCAAATCATTCTTGAGAGCAGAAATAACAGTGAAATACCAAGAAGGCTATCGAAGGTGTTGGAAGAGTTTCTCATTTTACTTATTCGATTTATAATCTCCTTTTCCACTCAGGAGCACTTAAGATGATCAACATTAAAACAAAAACCAAACTTAAAAACATGAAATGTTTTTAACAGCCTGGTTGCATCTTTATGGATTTTCTGCATCCTGAGAGAACTGTAGGATGGGCCCCATGTAGAAGGCCTGTTTCAGCTAGAAGAGCCTCTAGTAGTAGGGTTTTGAAAGGGCTTCTCTCACAGGTTTTTATGGATGGATAAGTTTGCAACAAAAGAAGTCAATCATTTCCTAGTCATGTCTTAAGTTGCTTAGGACTTTAAAGATAAGGCCATCATCTTGAATTATGTCCAGTAACAACTGGCGACCAATGCAGAGTGTTTTCTAAACTCATGAGCCTCGGTGGCACAGTGGTTAGAGTGCAGTACTGCAGGCTACTTCTGCTGACTGCCGGCTGACTGCCATTTGGCAGTTCAAATCTCACCCGGCTCATGGTTGACTCAGCCTTCCATTCCTTCCGAGGTGGGTAAAATGAGGACCCAGATTGTCAGGGGCAATAGGCTGAGTCTATAAAACCGCTTAGAGAAGGCTATAAAGCACTGTAAAGCAGTATATAAGTCTAAGTGCTATTGCTATATATTTCACTGGTTAGCAATCTAGATGCCATGGTTTGCATTAATTGCAAGTTCTGAATCCTTTTCAAAGAAGTAGAGTGCATTAGCGTGGCCTACTCTGGATTCAGCAAGGTATAAATAACTATCACTGCATCTGAGAAGTTCAGAAATAATTATACCTACTGTATTACCTGCAAATGTGCAAATCTAGTGACAGCTTTCCACTGTAGCTGCCATGTGCAAATTTAGTGACAGTTTTCCACTGTAGCTGCCATGTGCAAATCTAGTGACAGCTGTTGAACAAGGAAAAGTTTCTGAGTGCGAACTTGCATACAAAAGAAGCCGAACTCCAGACACCCAGTTCATTTTGTCTGGATTTAATGTTGCTTTCTTGTCCCTTATCCAGTCCATTATCGAGCTGAAACTATATAGGATGCAGAATGGTTTCTTGAGATTAAGTGCTAAGTAGCAATAGAGTTGGATGTCATCAACATATTGATGGCTCTTCACCCCAAACCCTAAAATAACCCCCTGCAGCAGTTTCATGAGCATATTGAACAAACAGCTGACAAGATGAATCCCTGTGGTGTTCAGCAACAGTTTCACATAACTATCTTCTGAACATCTCAAATAGGAAAGGTAAAAAGCAGTGTTCCTTATGTTCAATCTGGCCAGATGGTTAAAAAAAAATAGCCCTAACAATGATAGAGAAAGTTGCCAAGAGTTCCAGGCAAGGCTGCATTTGTCCCATTCCATTGCCAGCATAGGTCACCTACCAACGCAGTCATAGTATTATATCCTGATTGAAAATCTGTTAGAAATAGGCTCAATACCATTCAAATATGCAGTTATGAACTACCGGTTTCTCAAATCTAATCTCAAATTCAGAAATCTAATACATGAGACCAGTGGTGGGATTCAAATAATTTAACAACCAGTTCTCTGCTCTAATGACCTGCTGAGTAGGTAGGTGTGGCTGAGTGGTCATGTGACTGGGTGGGCATGGCCAATTCAATGTCACTCAAATTAGAGGAGTACCTAGATGCCAAAATGGCCTCAGGAGAAGTCAGGCAAGGCAAGGAGTGGCTGGAAGGGGAGGGATGGAAGGGAATCACCACCCAAATGGTGATTCAGCCAGTTTGCTGAACTGCACACAAAGTTAACAACTGGTTCTTCTGAACCAGCATAAACCGGCTGAATCCCAGCACTGCATGAGACTGGCCAAATATTGTGCAGGCTGGCTAGGCCAAGGCAGAAATTCTTTAATAAAAGTGTTACAACTCATCTTTTAGGCATGCAAGAACTTCCCTTCTTCCAAGAGGCATTGACCACTTCCCTTAATCCTGGATCTAGTCCTCACCTGGGCAATTTCATTCGCTAGGAAGACCAAAGGCTTAGTAACCAAGCAATCTACAACTCTGCCCACCTTTTCAAGATCTATCCCTCTCCAATATTTTTGCAGCAAGTAGTTGCCAAAGAAATTGCATCTTTAGAACGCTGGAATCCTAAATGAGGCAGATGCCATTTAACTGTATCTGCAAAACACAATGATAATTGCTTATAGCAAACCAAAAACATCTTTTCCCTCCCACATCTTGATTCAGGACACTTCTCACACCGAAAAGCAATATTGATCTGTGCAGATGCAGTGAAAGCAGAAAAGTAAGTCTCCTCTGCCAAATCCATTATTGTGGAGTACAATTTCAAGTGGAGGTGTTGCTTAGTCTAGTAGCAACTTAGCTACTACTGTGGCAGGGTCATTGGTGGCATTACTGTGGCAGGATCACTATGAGCAAGTGCCTTCATCAATCACAAATAATGAGAAAATTGGCAGTATATTACACTATCAATTGACCGGAAGGGTAACTGAGCTGCTGGTACTCCAAGCTTTAGAGGCGGAGAGGGTGGCTTTATCAAACTTTTAACAAGGAAGCCACAAAAAGAAGAAAGATTACAAAATAGGAAAAGCCATTTATCAAGATTAGAAATTAAGGAAGCCAAGGAAGATTAAGGAAGTTAATGACTCAAAGTCTTGCTTAAAACTAAGTGAATCTACAATGGCAAACTAGAAATACAAGTGTACTGAAAAACCACCCATACCAATCAAGTGCTCCACTATGAAAGCAATAACCCACAAGAGAGCACAAACACACCCCAACAACCCTGAACAGCAGGAAAAAGAGCATCTATACAACATTTTCCATAAAAATACTTTAAAATAGACATCCACGCAAAATATTTTAAAATGGACATCTATGCAAATTCATGAAAAAGTGCCTGACCACTCTACCCGACCAACATAAAGAGCCCAACCAGCACAAGCCATAAAAAGGAAATACTTCCATACATGAAAAAACATCTCAGAAACCAACAACAGACTATTACAATCATATGGAATGTTCTGAACTAGGCTTCCCCAAAAAGCACAAAGCAGAATCCTGATCCCAACAAAACCTCTTTTATTAAACAAACAGTGAATTCCTCTCATTCACCTTCAGCAAAGTCTTTCAAGGGAGAATTAACAGTCACAGACTTTATCTGGTTTGGAGAGCTGCCAGGCCGATATCTTCAAAACTTGGCAAAGAATCTCAAAGAGTCACAAACCAATTAGGCAAACTAAATTGTCTCTTGCAAACTCCACTCCCCTTTCGCTCCTCTTTTATTCCCTCTGGGAGGGGCCATTCATCATCCACCTGTGGCCTTACTCCCAAGTCGACCCTTGTTCCTTATCTGTTCCCTTCGTCTGGCAACTCTGTGCATGGCATACTGGGAACAGGCTCCAGCTATTTGTTTGCCTCACTGATGTCTGACTCTGAAGGCAGCTGATAACTGGCCCTGGCCCCCTCTCTGCCTCCGATGCAGAGCCCTCGTCCGAGCCTTCCCCAGACTCCAGGACTGGTCCATGTTCCTCCCCAACCTCCTCACTGTCCGAATCTGCTGCCAGATCCGCTGGCTGCTGGTGGGCCACAACATGGAATCAGCATAGCATACAAGCCAACTAAAGCCCTCCAAAACATTCTAAGTAATCCAAAAGACCCAGCGACCCCAGAAGAAAAATACAGGAGTTATTTGCAACATATAGTCTAAAGACCACTACATAGAACAAATAGGCAGAAGACTAGCAGAATACATCCATGAACACCAACTAGCAGAAGATATGATGAAAACTCTTTAATTTCATAACACATGAACAGACTTAACCATATTTCAACTGGGAAACTGTGACCAAACTAGACCAAGCCAAATCCAGAGGGGCTTGAGAATTCCTGGAAGCTTGGCACTCTGACAAATTGCCCATCGATAGAAACATAGACATAATAATATCATACATAATATCTGCATACTGCACAAAATAGACAATCGGCAAGCCAAAAAGAAAATAAAAAGACCAAACACCTTCCCACATCAATCAACTTCCAGTTGAACAAAGATTAACACCAATATTAACATCAGACCACCAATCAAGAAGTAATTAATATTCCAATCAAGGAACTGCCGAACAAGCTAACAGTAAACAGCCCAACCAAAAAACCAAAACCACTCCCATCAACATTGATAGGGCAAGCCACTAGACTATAAATTGAGAGCAAACCCCACTCCTCACTTGCACTGATGATGTCACCAAGTTTGGTAATGAAACATCTGCAAGAAAATAACTAAGCTCAGAGAAAGCACCAAGGACTCCTCATTTCAACCCTGAGCTACAAATACAAATAATTCTTGAATTATGGATGTAATAGAGCCTACCAATTATATTCGTAACATGAGGATTCATTTATTGGATCACGTTCATGATCCAATGCATTCTTCCCTGCTTTCCCCAATTCATTCAGTAATCGAATGCACAGGTCATTAAGTGCATCCGAGGTATCTCAGGGTGTGGAAGACCATGGCAGGCCTAATGCTGGAACTGGCCACCTGCTTCCGACTACCCCAGGCCTCCCATGACCCACTGAGATATCACATGCTCCCTTGGGGTCCCCATCAGTGGTGGGTTCCAATTACCTTTGTTACTGGTTCGCAAACATGACTGTGCCCATGCATGCTTTGTGCACACGCAGTGCTTCTGTGCAGAGTGTCAATGATGATGTCCATGTGGGTGGGGAGAGCCTCCCGCCACCGCCGCTACTAGTTCGTGTGAACTGGGGCGAACCAGTAGGAACCCACCACTGGTCTCCATAGTTGCTTCTCCTCCCTATCCTGCCCTGCCAGGTCTCCACCGGCACTGGGTCTGCTTTGCTAGTCTCCTGGATTCCCACTTGCTCCTCCCCACCCCATTTCTGATCACTTATTTTTTCGAAGATCTCCAGATCTCCAGAACAAGCTGAACCACTTCCTGAAGCTGCTTGTTCAAACCAGCCACCCAGTAACCATCAGGAAGTGGCTGAAGTCTTTTCTGCCAGGAGGCCTGCAGGAATGTTGGCCTCATGACAGAAAAGCAGAAGCCTTTTACTCAGATGCTGTTTTCCATAGATCTCATGTTCTTACAGATGCACCAACATCTCACCATGTTTCCCAGAAAATAGGACATGTCCTTAAAATAAGAACCAGTCTGATTCTTGGGGTGGGACCATATGCCCTCCCCCCAAAATAAGTCCCCCCTTCTCTCTCACGCACACACAGGTCCCTCACCCCCCCAACTCTCCCAAGGCAGCCACATTCCTGCGAATCCTGTGCCCCCTGTCCCTTTCGCTGCCTGTGGCACTGACCGTAGACCTTGAGCGCCTGCTCCTGCGCCATAGTCGGGCCCACCCACTCTTGCCCCCATGCCCAGGTGCCACGTCCACATAGCCAGCACTACCGAGCGCCTGCCACAGCAGCCCCAATGCAAGAATCGCCGCCCTGGGACTTCCTCGACAGGGCGCCCACCGGCAGCAGAGAAGCCTCCATGTGCAGCAGGCAGTCTTGGAGGACTACAATGGCAGGCCTGGTGCATCCTGAAGATGGGCGTGGGTCTTGGCGGGGATGGCTGAGGTGCTGCAGGTATTGTCTTATGTTTGGGGATACACGGTCAGTAAAAGGCTGCTCATACCCTAGGTGATCAGCTCAAGCTCCAGATGACTTGAACACTGGGCCCTATTTAACAAAATGAAATTCAATGTAGAGAAAAGTAAAATCTTACACTTAGGCAAGAAAAACCAAAAGTACACATATAGACTGGGTGAAATCAGGCTTAATAACAGTGACTGTGAGAGGGATCTTGGAGTCTTAGTGGACAATCAGCTAAATATGAGCTAGCAGTGTGCAGCGGCAGCCAAAAAAGCCAATGCAATCCTAAACTGCATTAACAGAGGAATACAATCAAGATCAAGTGAGGTACTAATACCACTCTATGAAGTAAGACCACATCTAGAATACCGCATCCAGTTTTGGTCACCACACTATAACATATGATATTGAGACTGTAGAAAAAGTGCAGAGAAAAGCAACCAGGATGATTAGGGGACTGGAGACTAAAACATATGAAGAAAGATTACAGGAACTGGGCATGGCTAGGTCAGTGAAGAGAAGAGAAGGACCAGGGGAGACATGAAAGCAGTCTTCCAATATTTGAGGGGCTGCCACAGAGAGGAGGGAATCAAGCTATTTTCCAAGGTACTTGAAAGCCAGACAAGGAATAATGGATGGAAACTGAACAAGGAGAGATTTAACCTGAGGAGAAATAAGGAGAAATTTTCTGACAGTGAGAGCAAACAACCAATGGAACAGAAGTTGCCTTCAGAAGTTGTGGGAGCTTCATCACTGGAGGCTTTCAAGAAGATGCTGGACTGCCATCTGTCAAAAATGGTGTAGGGTCTACTTGGGTGGGGAGGTTGGACTAGATGACCTACTAGGTCCTTTCCAACACTGTTAATCTGTAATCCGCTGCTTTTCAGCATTCCTGTCCCCCTCGTTTGGTCCCTGCCTGCACACAAAATGTGTTTGTTCTCAAGTCATTCTAATTATTTTCTCTGATGCATTTTTAAAGCGATGCGTGAACTTAGCAGCCTTTTTTGTTAAAAAAAAGAGAGAAAGGTTCTTTGCCCTGTTTTCTTTAAATCTCCCTTTTCTTTTGCAGAGAAAGTGTGCTGACAATGGTCATTTCAAAAAGGAAAGTGACAGCAATGGTTGGATTTGTGCTCCTTTAATACAGCCTAGCCTATTTCATTGCTTCTCTTCTCACAGCATCACTTACAATCATAATTGTAGATTAGCTGATAGCAATTGAAACTGAAGAACTCTGGCTCAGAAAAGACGACTACTTATCTTACTATGTCAGTAAACTGCAGGATGTGCTTCAGCTTTCAACATCAGGAAACCGGATGTTTGCTCCTTTAAGTCCAATATATCCTCCGGCTTCACTGTAATCCTTTTTCAAACTCATGTTGTAAGCAGACATATTGTCACTTGAATCATTCATTTTCCTGGGGCTTTGCTTCACGACATGAAACGTGCTTAACTGTGCTTAAAACACACTCACACACACAAGTAAATCCTACCCTAAAGTGTTGTCCTCGCCTATTGTTCATTCTATAGCCAAGTTGTATTGGAAGAAGGACTGATATAGAAAAAGCCATTGACTTTGCAAGCTTACTAGCTCAGATTTATGATACAGGTAGTCCTCGACTTATGACCACAATTGAGGCTGATATTTCTGTTGTTAAGTGAGATATTTGTTGAGTTTCCCCCTGTTTTATGACCTTTCTTGCCTCAGTTATTAAGTGAATCACTGCAGTTGTTAATAACCTGGTTTTTAAGTGAATCTGGCTTCCTCATTGATTTTTGCTAATCACATGACCTTGGGACACAGCAGCAGTCATAAATCTGAACCAGTTGCCAAGCATATGATCGTGGAGATGCTGCAAAGGTCGTAACTGTGAAAAATGTTCATAAGTCACTTTTTTTCAGTGCCATTGCAACTTTGAGTAGTCACTAAATGAACTGCTGTAGACTAGACTTAACTAGACTAGACTAGACTAGACTAGACTAGACTAGACTAGAATCGAATCGAATCGAATCGAATCGAATCGAATCGAATCGAATCGAATCGAATCGAATAGAATAGAATAGAATAGAATAGAATAGAAAACAGAAGAGTTGGAAGGGACCTTGGAGATCTTCTAGTCCAACCCCCTGCTTAGGCAGGAAACCCTACACCACTTCAGACAAATGGTTATCCAACCTCTTCTTAAACACTTCCAATGTTGGATCATTCACAACTTCTGGAGGCAAGTTATTCCACTGATTAATTGTTCTAACTGTCAGGAAATTTCTCCTTAGTTCTAAGTTGCTTCTCTCCTTGGTTACTTTCCACCCATTGCTTCTTATTCTACCCTCAGGTGCTTTGGAGAATAGTTTGACTCCCTCTTCTTTGTGGCAGCCCCTGAGATATTGGAACACTGCTATCATGTCTCCCCTAGTCTTTCTTTTCATCAAGCTAGAAATACCCAGTGTAAATCAAGGACTACCTGTATTTCAAGATTCTTGGCAAAGTGTTAGCTGAGGTAATGGCAAAAGCAGTTAAGATGTTGAATAGAAGTGGTGCCAACTGCTTCAAGGGACACCCTTACTCTATTGTTCCACCCACTCATTTCCTTTTGTTCCTGGGGGCCCTTTTAAGTTATATGGACTTCTGGTAATCTGATTTACTTATTTGTAACTATTAATTAATTCATCCAATTTGTAATCTTCCAACCATTTAATTGATTGCTTTTAATAGGTTTAGGCCTCTGCGTTTTCCTGGCATTCACAAAGCTGATATTCTGGCTTATTCACTGCTATTTTAATGATCCTATAGAAATCACAAACTCCTGTCAGTTCCTTTGCATACAATTTCTCATGTAATATTATTTAATTAGATGTGTGTCCCTGGTGAAATAAACTTTGAGTTTTATCTCAGGCTCCCTATTCATAGACATGAGCAACTGAGATTTCAGCTTCTTATTTAAGTGGAGAGTTTGAAATTCACAGTGCAAACTTTAGTAGCCCCTTGTGGGATTTTATATCAACTGCACAAACATCAGAACAAGTGCAAACTCAGAAAAGTTTTATATGAAGATGTGATGAGAAAGGAGGGGAGGGGAGGGGCCTAAAGAAATAGACCGATATTTCATGATATTTCATGATATTTCAACTCCATTATAAATGGAAAGAGATATATTTGTGTTGTTATTCCAACAAATTGTTATTTTCACAAAGGCATATTTCATGTTTTAGAAAAATAATCTTATTAAACAGTATATTAGATCACTTATAAAAAAATATAAAATAGCAAATGGGTGAGAAAATGAACCAAATTAGGTCAGATTGTCCACAAGAAAGGGATATCCGTTGGAAAGGGGCAAAAATTCAAGATGGCAGCCAGATTCCTACTTTTTTTTTTAATGTGTCATACATTTGTTACATAAAAAGGGGTGGGCTTCAATCAGGGGTGCTGTTCAGCAGGTTCTGACAGGTTCTGGAGAACTGGTAGCGGAAATTTTGATTAGTTTGGAGAACCGGCAAATACCACCTCTGGCTGGCCCCAGAGGGGGGTGGGAATGGAGATTTTGCAATATCCTTCCCCAGGAGTGAGAAGTGAAAAAAAAATCAATATGCATATATCTACAAATGTACAGTATGTGGATATAAATGTATAAGAATAACCTTGTTGGAGATAAAGTTTGGAGAACAAATGTGCCTAATCCCTTGACATGACTAATGATCAATATCAAGCAGCAATTTTTTGCTCTTCAGTTTTTTGCTTCTACTTGGGAAACATTAAAGTACTGTATTTCTGGTCCCTGTGGTCCATAGGAAGAAGCAAGATGATGAGGGAGGCTTCACAATTCAAGACCCAGGCCTTCTAAACAATGTGGTAGAGCAGGGCTGTCAAACTTACGTTATTTATTTATTTTATTTATTTATTTAATTATATTTCTATACCACCCTTCTCCCATAGGACTCAGGGTGGTGTACAGCCAAGGTAAAAACACAAAACACACAAACATAAAATTAAAATTTAAAATTATTAAACAATTTGGCCCAATTGAATTAAAACCCAAAATTAAAATATCTAATTAAAAATCATTTAAATGGTTGTTGGAACATCAGGGTCTTGAGGGAACGGCGGAAAGCACGAAGATCGAGGATGTTATGTATCTCTGGGGGCAATTCATTCCAAAGGGCAGGGGTCTCACAGAGAAGGCCCTCCCCCTGGGGGTCTCCAGTCGGCATAATTTGACAGACAGCACCCTGAGGAGTCCCTCTCTGTGAGAGCGAACTTGTCAGTGGGAGCTATTGGTGGCAGAAGATGGTCTCGTAGTTATCATGGTGTCGTCATGTGACATATCAGGACTTTTTTCCCCTTCGCTAAATGGGGTGTGGGTGTAGCCAGCGTGTGACACATCTAGCCCGTAGGCCGGGAGTTTGACAGTCCTGTGGTAGAGGATGGATTCTTCGTAGGCAATTTTGATTAATTGAGCTGAAATCATCTCAATTTCTTGACTCAAATCAGCACCTTGGTTGTGAATCTTGGATGATTTGTATGCTTCCTTTCTTTTGGATTCCCACCTATTACACCGAACACATTTCTGCTTAATGGAATAAATTAAAAAAAAAAAATAACACCGAACAACTTTATCTGTCTCTCACGTTCCTTCAGCTTTCGCGTTGTGATTTAACACTGTCACACTCACATAGGTATATATTTAACGTCCTTGCATTCCTGATAATAATTTTTGATATATTTTTTCCTGGTTTATGTCCCCCTGGATTTGCTTGTTTGGTAGTTTTATTTTGTAAGGAAAAGGCATTGCTGGGTGTTATTTAAAAGTAGGCAATAGGTTTAATTAAAACAACAATAACAAATGGCAATATTCTCTTCCAAGAAACTGGAACACTTCCACTGATTAGACTCAGCTAAGGGTGTTCGTTGGAGGGTTTTGCTTATGGCAATTTTGTAAGATTAATATTGTGCCCCATTTAGCCAGAGAATATGTGAGTAAGAAATTGCCTGTCTCTGCATCAAACTATTTTCCTCTTGGCTTATATAGTTCCGTATATAACCATTTGAATATTGGTTCGCTTAGACCTTTTCTATTGCTTTGAGTTTTGCAACATTGAAGCAAGCAGAGATGCCTAATATGCAAACAGTGTTGAAGTCAGGATGGTGTATAGAGTGATTGTTTTTGCAAGAAAGGTCTTCCATACACAAAGGAATACTTTTTACAGTCCCTAAACAAGACCAGCATGTTGCCGCTTATAAGAGTCCTAATGAGATATTTGGAAACCGGAAATAAAGCTCAAGTCATATCTGCCTCTTACATCTGTCCATATGTTCTAAATCCTTAAGAATTTTCCACAATGCACTAATGAGGTCCTATGCAAGATGTTTCCCCACCCTTTTTCTGATTAATTGGCAGATTGAATCCTTGAAAAAGTTTCACAGATTTCATCCCAAAATCAAATGATATTTAAAATTATACTTAACGTGGTCTTGCTTCCTTAACAATAGCAATAGCACTTAGACTTATATACCGCTTCATAGTGCTTTACAGCCCTTTCTAAGCAGTTTTACAGAGTCAGCCTATTGCCCCCAACAATCTGGGTCCTCATTTTACCCACTTCGGAAGGATGGAAGGCTAAGTCAACCTTGAGCCTGGTGAGATTCGAACTGCCAAACTGCTGGCAGCCGGTGATCAGCAGAAGAAGCCTGCAGTACTGCACTCTAACCACTGCGGCACCATGGCTCATTCAACAATGGTAAGGAAGCAAAATAATTTCCAAGGTATTTGGGATCCAAGAAAACTGGTTTCCCTTTTCATACCTAAAAAAATATTTCATACCTAAAAAAAAAATATGTGTATAAGTGCTACACTTTGTACAGGTAGTCCTCGACTTACCACCACAACTGTGCCCAACATTCATGTTGCTAAGTGAAACATTGGTTAAGTGAGTTTTGCCCCATTGTATGACTTTTCTATGCCATTGTTGTTAAATGAATCATTGCAGTTGTTAAGTGAATCAGGCTTCCCCATGGACTTTGCTTGCTGGAAGTTCGCAAAAGGGGAATCACGTGTCCGCAGGACACTGCAACCGTCATAAATATGAACCAGTTGCCAAGCATCTGATTTTTGACCACGGGGATACTGCAACAGTCATACAGTAAGTGTGAAAATGATCATAAGTCAGTTGTAACTTTGAACTCTTACTAAATGAACTGTTGTAAGTTGAGGACTATCTGTACTGTCTGTATCTCTGTTCATTTTTGTTGCAAGTTTCCTACGGAAAGGATCATCCTCTCCCTTAACTTACCCCTTTTCCCATATTTTTAAGTACCACATTTTTCAGAATATAAGACGCTCTGGACTATAAGACGCACCTACCTTTTTTGGTGAGGAAAAGAAGAAAAAGAAATCTGCCTCTGCCTCCCAGCAATTTTACCTTGTTGCAGCAAACAGCAAATAGCCTGCTTTACTTTCATTTTCATTTTCAGCATAGCTTGATCATCACAAGAAAAAAAAAATCTGTTTCCAGAAATTTACCTCCTTGCAGCAAGCAGCAGAGGCCCACGCAAAACAGCTGAGAATTAAACAGCTGAGAGTCCGGAGGCCAATCCAATCAACTTGTGCTAATTGTGCTGTGCTGAAGCTGAAATGGGTTGTTTCTTCTTGCTGCTTGCTGCAAAGAGGTAAACTGCTGGGAGGCAGAGGCCAGTGGGTGGGTGAGGGTACATTCGGTGTATAAGACACACCTAAATTTCCATCCCCTTTTAGGGGGGGAGGTGCGTCTTATACTCCAAAAATACGGTAAGTGGTTCCAAAATGTCATATGAGGAATTCATTGATTTGGAAAAGTTATTTTGCCCTAAAATAAACATAGATAGGTTTGGACCAAAAATTGGTCCTTCCTAGATTAATTCTCTAAATTATTTAGTTAACTTTTCCTGTTAAACTCATTGGCTACCCATCTTGTCATAAGGTAACTCTTGGTGGCTTACAATATTAAACTTACTCATGCACACTTACTCATGCATACACAGTTAGTTTAGGAACAGCATCTTGCTCTTTACCTAAGTAAAAAAGAGGGAGTCAAGTTATTCTCCAAAGCACCTGAAGGCAGGACAAGAAGCAATGGATGGAAACCAATCAAGAGAAAAGCAACCTTGAACTAAGGAAAAATTTCCTGACAGAACAATGAATCAGTGGAACAACTTGCCTCCAGATATTGTGAATGCTCCAACACTGGAAGTTTTGAAGAAGAGATTGGATAACCTTTTGTCTGAAATGGTATAGGGCTTCCTGCCTGAGCAGAGAAAACATTTAGATGATTAGAAAACATTTAAGGTCCCTTCCAACTCTTTTTTTCTATATTCTAGGTTTTCCAGATAACTAGAGCATATACCGTAGCCCTGGTTGATAGCTGGGAAATGATTAGAGACATGTGCAAATCACTTTCAACTGAACACTGAGACACTTCAGCTTCTGATGTGATGCACAGAGGCCAGGGGTGAAATCCAGCAGGTTCTGACAGGTTCTGGAGAACCGGTAGTGGAAATTTTGAGTAGTTCGGTGAACTGGCAAATATCACCTCTGGCTGGCCCCAGAGTGGGGTGGGAATGGAGATTTTGCAGTATCCTTCCCCTGCCATGCCCACCAAGCCACATTCTCAGAACCGATAATAAAAAAGTTTGAATTTCACCACTGACAGAGACCCAATGATTTCAAAGTACAACTGAACTTTATTGGTTGCAATATACATTTGTTCTCTTACATGCTCACATGCTTATCCCCACTTACCCACATCTTCCTCAAAGAGTCTGTCAGATATCAAAATAGAGAGACAGTGCAACCAAGTTCAGAACCAAGATGGCTGTAAGAGTGGTTGGATTTTAGGACTTATTCTATTCTCCAAAGTCTTGCTTTCTTGTTTCACAAAACTTGGAACTGTTGAGGAGGAGATGTGGGGAGGGTGTCCAAAGAAGTACCCAAGCTTCTCTGTCTTTGTCTGTTTTCTGGTGACATTTCTCCTTCAATCCTTAGCAACTTTATTAAGGGTTCTTTTTGAGAAGAGTCCTTTGTCTTCTCTACATACATTCCAGCTCCATTTTAGGTTTTTTTTTTTAAAAAAATGATTTATATGCTGCCCTTCTCTGGAGACTCAGGGTGGCTTACAATGTGTTAAGCAATAGCCTTCATACTTTTGTATATTTATACAAAGTCAGCTTATTGCCCCCACAAATTGGGTCCTCAATTTACCTACCTTAGAAAGGATGGAAGGCTGAGTCAACCTTGAGCCTGGTGAGATTCGAACTTACAGTAATTGCAGACAGCTGGAGTTAATCACAATGCTTTTAGTCTGCTGAACTATCCAGGCTCATGTGGCAGGTTGTGGCAACTTCACCCTTGGCTCACATTCTCACACACAGACCTATCTCATCTTCTCAAATCAGTTAAACACTGTACAACCTGACACTTATTATTAGTTCTTCATCCAAATATAAGTAAGAATGTACATTGAGTTTCAACAGAGCATATACTGTACCTGGATATGTGGATTCAGCTCAACAAATATGTTATGGTCAAATTCTCAATATGTCAAGCATGTGAAAACCCTGATCCTGCAGTAATACCTACCATCTTTTATTATAGAATAAAGCATGGGAAATAAACAAAAGATACCTTGATATAAAAGAATACCTTCTATGTAATCATGTTCAAGTCCACAACTTACACAATTACTTTTCAGAAAGGTTTGTAGGGGAATTATATTTTAGGTGAGATCTGTTGTTCACATCACTGAACCTGAAGGAATAGGAATGTTTGGTAGATTACAATTGTGACAGTAGTGGATTGCCCCCGATTCGGACCAGTTCACAAGAACCGGTAGTAAAACTGGCGGGAGGCCCTGCCCACCACCCCAGATGTCAGGATTGGCAATCTGCGCATGTGCAGAAGCATGGTATGCACACAAGCAAAACAAGCGTGCATGTGCAATCTTGTTGCAAATTGATAGTAAAGGTTAGTAGAACCCACCCCTGAATTGTGACGTACATGTAGATCAGGGCTATCAAACTTGCAGCCCATGGGCCGGATGCATCCCATGCTGGCCACGCCCATGTCCGGTTTAGCGAAGGGGGCAAAAATCACAATACATCATGGGACATTGCTGTGATGACGCGAGTTTGACACCCCTGATATAGATCATAAAACCACAGACTGAAAAGTTGTTTGGCTGTATTGAAATCCACGTGAATTCCCTGAGAATTTGATGAAAGGAATTTTGTGACTACATTGCCTTTCCAGCCCGAGCCACTTTATTCATATACTGTACACAAAATGTAGAATCCTTAGCCATAATACAACTTTTATTTTAAAGACTTGCAAGTTCATTTGGGCTATCCATTTTATATTTTTTTCAAGTTATAGAAAATCGAATGCTTCCTGAACATTTACTCTTTAATCTTGGTCCTCTTCCTGTCATGAAAAATGCAAAAGCATCATTTCAAAGCAACCTCCTGCATTTTGGGAGCTAAATACAAACATTAGCATTGCTCATCATTGTAGAGAAATGAATCAACACCCAGCTGGAAAAAACTGACCAGCTGAATTATCCATGTAGCCAAGTTGGGGATAATCATTACTATTTACCATCACCCATGCATAAAACAGAATAAGCCAAACGGTATGAGTTCTTGCCAAGTGGAAGTCTTCAACGATGAGCAATGCTGGCTAAGGGGTTGGGAAGCAGCGAAACGGTACAGCAGCCAAACACAGATGCACATTCCACGCTTATCTCTCTCAAGGCTGTATCCTAGAGTTACCCACAGCAGCCGGAGGGGAGTGACTGCTACAACCTGCCAAATTGCTCTGTTGGCGAATGTGATTGATGACACACCCTGGGGGGAGGGGTGAAACAGGGTCATAATTAGGGCATAAATTACCTAGGGTCAGAGCTTGGGAACGTTCAGGCATGAAGCTCCTAATAAATAACTGGATTTCTTTAGAAGCTTGGTTCAAGGTTCATGATTTAATTAGGGCAACCTTGACAGCAACCCTAACTGTCTTTCCTGGGAAATTTGGGAGATTTTTATTCCCAAATATTCCATTTCTGCAAAGCAAAACATTCATAAGATAATGGAATGCTCTTAGGATGAGATCCTAAATATGCCATCCTAGCACGTACATAAAAATGACCTATTATATAGGTCCATGATGGTGAATATATGGCACATGTACCAGAGGTGGCATGCAGCGCTCTCTCTGATGGCACACGAGCCATCACCCCAGTTCAGCTCTGCTGTGTATGTGGGGTTGGCTCCTGCTGGCCAGCTGGTCTGTGGGTCTCTGCCACAAATGTGTGAGGGGTGAGAGGCTGTGCACACATGCGCAGGGTGCATGGGGGGCCATGCACGCATGCACAAGTTACATGTGGGGGCTGTGCTTGCATGCAGAGGGTGCATATGGGGGGCCATGCATGCATGCAGAGGGGATGGGGTGCATGTGCATGGACCACATGCATTGCATTTTGTGGGTTCGGGTGCATTTTGGGCACTCAGTCTGGAAAAGGTTAGCCATCACTGATATAGGTCATTGATAAGGGTTGACTTTTGGACAAGATTTCACATCTCTCAATTTGCAGGTCCATCATTTTGTTTTTCATAATAGATTTCAGCATAGGAATGGACAATTGTACTTGTCCATCACGCAATACACTACCAACCAAGAAGACTTATTGCAGGGGAAGGGTGATTAATTCCTGAAGAGAGAAGGAGGGTATGTTTTTTTAAATATAAACTTTAAGAACTGCATGGGATGGCTGATAATGTAATGTCTCTAGAGTGGGCTCAGCTTTTAAAGATAACATTAAAGTATAGATATATGTGCCTTAAGATGCAGTGAAGTTTAAGGAGCCTGTTCAAAGGAATCAAAGCTGTTTCTCTTCAAAGAGCTGGATTGGAGTCTCTGCCCTGCTTTCATCCATCTGGTAAAACAGCCTTCTTTGAGTGAGATGCAGATGTTTCCTTCAATGTGGGTGGACAGACAAAATATAGTCAGTCCTTTTCACTACTTCAATTCAAGGCACTGAAGTGAGAAAGTCAATTTTCCTTGCTAAAATACCACCTTGAATCATATTACTGCAACAATTTACTGAGAAGAGGCTTCAAGGGAGAGTTATTTCTCACAGGACTAACAATCATGCTTTTTTCTTTTCTTTCTTTTCTTTTCTGGAAGTCATGGGGAAGTTGGAATATTAACTGTTTAGATCAGCTTATTGGTAGTCAAGTGTCAGCATTCCAGCTTCCATGCTGCCATCAAGTTTCTTTTTTTAAAAAAAAAACCATCAAAATTTCTGCACAAATAATTTGGTTTGCCAAAAATATTGAAGTGACAGTAAACATCTTAAAACATGACTTAAATTATTTACCTTGGTCCAGCTGCATAAGGAAAGTGTAAAACTCACATGTTATTGTCAGCAACGGAATATTTTTCAATATTACAATATTTTTAAGTCAAGAGCATGTTTAAGATGAACTTAAAATAGAGGTGGATGAGCTTTGTATTTTTGGGTTTAAAGTGGTTGAAAACCCTCCTGAGCTTTTCAGATATTCCTGTAACGTATGGAATGACAACATCATTTCATTTGTTGTTCTCTTCTTCGTTTGTTATGGAGAAACTCCTGCTGGGTCTTTTTTTTTTTATTTGATGAAAGCCTACTTGGGATAACCACAAGTTCTGAGGGATTCCTTGACATATTTTAGTTCTTTTTTTCTTCTTCCTTTCAGTCAATTTCAAAAAGCAGCTTTACTTGGAACAGCTAACATCCTGTGACAATATCTGTAACTCCATCAAAAATCCATATCTGCCTATCCAAGGTCCTAGGCCAGTGTTGGGTTTCAAATTTTTTTACTACCAGTTCTGTGGGTGTGGCTTGGTGGGCGTCGCAGGGGAAGGATACTGTAAGATCTCCATTCCCACCCCACTCCAGGGGAAGGTTACTGCAAAATCCCCATTAACTCCCAATCAGCTGGGACTCGGGAGGCAGAGAATAGATGAGGGCAGGGCCAGTCAGAGGTGGTATTTACCAGTTCCCTGAACTACTCAAAATTTCTGCTACCAGTTCTCCAGAACTGGTCAGAACCAGCTGAGACCCACCTCAACCTGCCAAATCCAGTTTGAACATCGGAGTGACTCTGCAACGAACCAAGACTTAAAGGCTGCCCAACTCCAAAAGACTCGAGGCAATTTACAGATTAAAAGTCATAATACAAAAACAAAAGAAAATAATAATAAAGTACCAGGAAAACATTGCATCCTACCACTAATGGAACAACATAATAAAGGCCCAGCAATCATCCTTTCACTCCAGGCCTGGGAACAAAATAAAATTTTCAAAGATTTAGAGAACATATTGTAAATGTTGTGTAATTAAAAAAAAACATATTTTGTGCACACACTGAAAATTGCAGCAGGAATCTCAAATTTAGAAATATTAATGCAGGTTGTTGGTTTTTTTTTACTCTAATCACACACAGAGACAGACACACACAAATTCGTTGTTTTAACAAAACTCTTGAGCTGTAAGTACCCTTCAAATATGATCACAGCTGCCAAAGAAACAAACGGTTCCTTTCCCTTCTTCAAAGTTGTCAAGCAAAAAAGAAGATCACAGCAGTGTTATCAAGACCTGTCAACTTGGCTTGTTTAGATGTGGAAGGTCTCTTTTCTTCTTGTTTTGTTGAAGTGTCCTTTTGAGTCCTGTGTAAAGTTTTTGCAAAACACTTCAAGGCATCAGAGCTTAGCCTAAGGGAATGTTACTTTTCAGGACCTCTTGGGTTCTGGATCTACAAGCACCAAGCACTGCCTATCGATTTCTGCTGGCATTACTGATGATGCTCTCTAGGGCTAAATAGCCAACTTTGGTTAATAAAGAACTTTGATGCTATAGAATGTTTGGCTTCATTCCTTGTTTAAAACCACTAGCAGAGAATTAAAAACAGGAAAAGGCACACTTGTTCAGTCTCTGAAACAGGCAACATATCTGATAAAGTAAGAGCATGTATTAATTTAGAAAATATGGATGTCATAGACTACTACTACTATTCATATTTTATCAACTACTGCTGTAATGAAATACTGTCAAGCCATTCACTTGTGAGCAAGGAGTTATGTTGAACACAGTTATGTGAATTAACATATCTCATATATTAAATCTGCTGTTTTACATTTGATGAACAAACATAACAGGAAATACATGAATGAATCAAGTTTCTAATGGAGTCTGGAGACAATTTTATATTTTTTTTAAAGAAATTGTCATTTGAAATATGCATTTGTTTCTTTTGCAGAACAGAAAGGTTTAGCTGTTCCTGGATTTTTAAAAAGTTATTAAAATATTCAGAATGCAGTTCACACATACACATTGGCAAGTGGTAAATTTGACTCCCGAGTCAAACAAACAACAAAAAGCAACAACAAAAAACACATTTATTGCAGCCGAATGGTACAATTTGGCAAGTAAATCTCCAGATGACATAACAGAAACAAAATAGCTTTAGATCTGATTTGGATTCAAGATTCGTTCACAGAAAGATTAAAACTGATTTTGAGATCCAAGTTTTGAAAGCAAGAATATTTCATTCCCTCTTACTTGAAATTCCACCTGAGGAACGATTCAGGCATTCACCATAATTGGGAAATATTGAAGCACCTTTTGCTGCTTCATTTTTTTATTGGCAAAACAGGATAAAAATAGCAAGGATGCTACTGGGCTCTTTAAAAAAAAGTGCTCACTATGGAAAATATCAGGTGGCTAGGTTTGAAGGGTTTACTGAAATAAAAAATTAAAATATTCTCTGCAGGCAGGTTGGGTAGGGCAAAAGAAAGGATTAATACAGCAGCTTCTAAATTATCCAGCAAAAAGTCTTTAGCAAAAGTCTGTTGAATGAAGCTAGAAGCATCCTCTTTCAGCTTAAAACTAAAAAAATCTCCAAATATGCTTTAAAAATAAGCTGTTACTAAAGTTGGAAAAGTTATCCAACTTCTGACCATCTGCTTTTCTGAACATGCGTCATTGACAAGATTAATCTGCTCTGGGAATGTTACACTATGTGCTGCTTTTATGAGAAGTGTATGTTATTTATGTTACCCTACGACACAGAGAGAAATAGTAAGTATCACACGCAATAGTCTAAAAATGAGCAGTGTTTTAAATGCCCCTTTGCACAATGAAAATGCAGACTCTTGGTACAAAAGAAGACTGAGACAAAAGCAGAGAAAGAGAATCAAAGTAAAAACATGTATTTATGGGTTTTTTTATATAAACATGTTTTTTTTCTTTTTTGGGTGGGGGGAAACTGATGAGCAAAACGGAGTGAAAAAGCCAAAGAATTCCAGACAAATTGAATAAGCAGCTTCATTGTGACTATAGTACAAATGAGAAAATGAATATTATGCACACACAGAGAGAGACATACTACACAGATTAGTAACCTGGATAAATTCATTGCAGAATGAAGGTCTAATCAACCACACTTAAGTGCAGATTGCTTTATAGATATTTTTCACCTTTCTGGGTCTAAGGCTAAAAGGGAATGATTGGCTAGAAAATATCCAGCCAGTTTCCATGCCTAAGGGAGGGATTCTCTGTGTCTAGACCAGCACTTTAACTAATGCATCATAATGATTTTTGAGGGAAGGGAGAGGAAGAAGAAAATAAATATTAGTTACTCTTCCTTTATCTCTCTCTTCCTCCTCTAAAAGATCTTGTTTAAACAAAGTCTAACAAATATAAACAATACCCCCCCAACAACAAAATTCCCTTAAGCACTCTGATAAGAGTTTGTCAAAGTAAGAAAAATCATTTGTTTAAAATGGAGCTATGAACTAAAATCTTTAAGTTGGTTGTTTTAGAAGAAAACTATTTTTCAATCTGATTTTGTCACAAGTTTTAAAAGCCTTTGTTGTTGTTGTTAGTTGTGAAGTCGTGTCTGACCCATCGCGACCTCATGGACAATATTCCTCCAGGCCTTCCTGTCCTCTACCATCCTCTGGAGTTCATTTAAGCTCATGCCTACTGCTTCAGTGATTCCATCCAGCCACCTTGTTCTCTGTCATCCCCTTCTTCTTCTTCTTTTTTATGGAATTTTTTTTTATTTTTTTCAAGCACATGTACAAACAAACAAACAATGCATTTTTTCTGAAGAGAGTATTGGCCGAGTCACAATTTGTACTGCTTTTAGTTTCTCAAACACCATTTTATATATTTCACTTTTCACCATAAAATTCTTTCTCTCAATTTTTTTATTTTGTTTTCCTTCTATTTCTTCTAATATATAAACAATATTAACATTCATCCTAATCTCTAATCTTAATCATTTTTTTCTTTTTCCACTTCTGTCTTTACTTTTTTCAAATTGAAACCCTTTAAATTGAAATCAATAATTTTTCTAAAATTTAAACCTAACTCTAAATTCTTATTCAAATATTCTTCCTTTTCACAATACAATATAATTTCAAATATTTTCCCTATATTCCATCATTCCAATCATAGATATTTAGTATTCAGCAGTTTTATAATTATCCCTCTTTTCCATTTTTTTATTATTATTATCAGTTTCCACATATTTTCCCTAGATTCCATTATTCCAATTATGAATCTTAATTTTCATACACTTACATATATAACCCATTTCCTTCCCTCTTTTCCATTTCTTTTTTTCCAACCTAACCATAATGACAACTATAATGACCCCATGGACAACATTCCTCCAGGCCTTCCTCTACCATCCTCTGGAATCCATTTAAACTCATGCCTCCTGCTTCGGTGACTCCATCCAGCCACCTCATTCTCATGTTGTTCCCTTCTTCTTTTGCCCTCAATCTTTCCCAGCATTAGGCTCTTCTCCAGTGAGTCCTTCCTTCTCATTAGGTGGCCAAAGTATTTGATTTAAGAGCCTAGTCTACAGCAAAATTTGAATTATTGAGTTCCGTGGTCAAATACGGTGTTTCCATCAGCTACCATGTCATGAGAGGACTTGCTTATGCAGTACTCTAACTATTGAACATATTTTTCATGTTTTCTTCAGCTATCAATTACATGCCCCCTTTGGGTTTAGATATGTATCATCCCTATTGGAAAGAACAGCCAACTGGGAGCCGAATTACAGTTTATCTTATTTCTTCCTGTGCCCTTATGTATGTATTGTAAGCAGAACTGCAAAGTTTTTAATTAAGCCAGTTGAGCAAACAACCCGATACATCAAACAAATTGTGGTGCCTTGCAAAAGAGATTCACTTATCTGATTGCTGATTCCTTGTATCATCGCATAGGCATTTTATCCCTGTATTACCTTTGATCTCTTTTATCCTGGAATCAGATTGTGTATTTCATTTTTCTTTTATCTTATTGATAAGATCCCAAGATTAATCAATTAATGAACTATTCTATTCTAGTCATAGGTTGGCAAATCATGTTAATATTGATTCAAATCTTTGACTCAAATTACTTCTTTATAAGTTTATACAGGCTTGTTAAATACAATCTTGTCTTCAAACCTATCAGCACAATAGCAATAGCAATAACAATAGCTATGGCATTTAAGCGTATATACCACCCCACAGCAATTTATAGTACTCTCTGTGCAGTTTATGATGTAGAGCATTATTTGCATATTGCCCCCTTATTTTACTGACCTTGGAAAGACAGAAGGCTGAGTAAACCTTGAGTCCCATGAGGTTTGAACTCCAAGCTTGGGGGCAGAGTTTACCTGCAATACTGCACTTTAGCCAATGTGCCACCAGGCACATACATCACTGGTATGTATGTATGTATGTATATATACATACATACATACATACATACCAGTGATGGGTTGCCCCAGGTTCATAATGGTTCTATAGAACCAGTAATAAAACCGCAGAGGTTCCACCCACCGACCCCAACATCATCAGAACACTTATGTGCACTGGTAGTAACGGTAAGTAGAACCCATCCCTGATACATACATATATACATGGCAATGTGAGAGAACCACGAATATCACTACCACCTCCAGCAAATAGAACAGAGATACAGTCAACAACCGGTAAGTGGAAATCCAGTACATTTCATGGAGCTTTATTAAAGGTTCATCCCTAAATCTCTACCGCATGAAAATAGTGGCATGCAATAATATATAGAGAACACAAAGCTCATTAATAATTACATGAATATACCACTGAGAAGATACCTTCTGAACGATAGAATGGCACCAGCAATTAAACAGATTAAATACTAGTCTGCAAAATACAGTCTAAGTATTTTACAGGTGAAGCCTTAGACTTAAAAATAAAACTAGGCATGCACTGTTCTGCAGGAGCACTTTGCTAGAGCAATGGATTGCTGCAAATGATTAAATCCTTAGTACAACTTTTAGTAGCAAGTTTAGTTAATAATAGCAGTGTACCATTAAGGAGAAAATACTCTACGCAGAATTGCATATCATCTTAGCACCAAGAGTGTAAGCCATGTAAATTCCAAAACAGCATGAAAAAAAAAAATCTGTCAAAAATTATAGGTCCTCATTTGTAGCTGCATTTGGCAGATTTCACTCACTGCCAGAAAGTTTACTAAACTGATGGTCTGAAACAAGCCAAATATGGAGCATTCAGAGGCATTAAAACTGTAATATATTCTTACTGCATCTCTATTTTCACTTGAAGTCTTTAAAGAAAAGGCAGGTGGAATAGGATATTAACAAGCCTATTGTGTGCATTCCATGTGATAAATAGAGATTAGACAGATGGATGATAGATAGATAGATGATAGATAGGAGAGAGAGAGAGAGATATGGAAGGAGGGAGGGAGGGAGAATGGTATATGGCAGTGATGGTTAACCTTTCCCAGACTGAGTGCCCAAGGAGCACTTGTGTGCCCGAATCCCCCAAAACACAATCATGCGCAGAACCCACGCATGTGCACATGGCCCCACACATGCAACCCACTTCCCGCACATGTGCGGCAGAGACTCAAAGACCAGCTGGCTGGCGGGAGACACATGCATATGCACAGTGGAACTTAGCTGGGGTGACGGCTTGCATGCTATCAGAGAGGGCGCTGTGTGTCACCTCTGGCGCAGGTGCCATAGGTTCAACATCACGGGTATAGGGTGTCCTGCTTTATACTAGAAGACCTCATAGGTCCCTTCCAACTCTGTTATTCTGTTAAATGCAAATCAGTACAAACTATATATACCATCAACCTTAAATAGGAGCATGGTTTATTGTGTTGGTGGAGATAAGAAAGCTAATCTTGTTAAAGGACTGAATAGGATTAAATCATTTTTTACTCTTCTTTGATATGTAAATCTAATATAATCTTGCAAATGCTCCAGATGGCAGACTAACATCTAGCTTCTGTGCTCATGGGTCAATAACCAACAGCACTTCCCTTGGCAAGCTTCTTGGCATTTCTCTCCTGATATTGTGGTTTCTTGCCAATGGCCAATTTCTTTCCAGGGCTGGGAAATAACCTAATTATAATACACGCCTGACTGCCCAATAGCCATAAATTCTATTTCAAGGCTGATTTTCCATATTCTGCTGGTCCCATGGAAGCCACCAGGAAATCCTTCATTATTATAGTGCAAGTTGGAATAAGAAACGCAAAATAAAGAACTGCTTTGCTCACAAATCTCAGGAAGGATTAGTCTACACACAATTTCTCATATGGATACAATTTGAGGAACTCCAGGTAAAGAATTTTTAACTCAAGAAAAAGGTGGGGACTATAAGCCTAGCAGACTAACATGGCCCACACACAATATATTCTCAGGGAATTAAACATTCATAAAATGTTTCTTAACCTATATAAGAAATACAAACAGAGAGAGAGAGAGATGTAGTACAAAAAATCCAATTCTCAAAATATGTTTTCCTTTCTTTGCTTTTCTAACACAAGGAAATAAATAACAGGCTACTTAATGAAGCCTCAGTATAACAACAACCAGTTAAAGTAACCTTTGAAATGATTAATGTTGTTTGTTTTGTAGTCTCCTGGATTTAGTGCTATAGGATGTCTACTAAAAAAGACTCTTAAAAAAATTCAGAGCGAAATGACTTCCTATTGTGTCCAAAGTTATATTGCCACAGCAATCTTTCCATGCCCTTTATAGTTGTGATAAAGCAGACACTCACAAAAAAGAGCAGTTAAGGAAACTAGAGGATGTAACCAGCAATTACTTCTCAGACTCATAAGTGACATTATTAAACTCCTGCTTGATTTTATACTTGACAGTTATGATGGTAGTATTTTATGAGTTTGGGGCTTTATGGCTATTAGCATTCCCAGGTGGGTGGATTTCAAGAACTGCAATCCCATAAGTTACTAACTTCACTCGATAAGTTGGTTTTCATTCCTACTGCATCAGAGGAAAACATGTAATCAGTGGTGGGATTCAGCCAGTTCGCATCACTTCAGGAGAACCGGTTGTTAACTTTCTGAGCAGTTTGGCAAACTGGTTGTTGAAAGAAATCATTAGGACAGAGAACCGGCTGTTAAATTACTTGAATCCCACCACTGCATGTAATTCAGTAGTAACTATGTCAATGAACCAAAACAGCAGAAATATCTAGAGTACAGAGAATCAGAATGAAAAACACAGTCTTTTTGGCTACTGGAATCTTAAGAAATAGAATAGAATAGAATAGAATAGAATAGAATAGAATAGAATAGAATAGAATAGAATAGAATAGAATAGAATAGAATAGAATAGAATAGAATAACAGAAGAGTTGGAAGGGACCTTGGAGGTCTTTTAGTCCAACCCCCTGCTTAGGCATAAAACCCTACACTACTTCAGACAAATGGTTATCCAACCTCTTCTTAAACACTTCCAGCATTGGAACATTTACAACTTCTGGAGGCAAATTGTTCCACTGATTAATTGTTCTAAGACTGTCAGGAAATTTCTCCTTAGTTCTAAGTTGCTTCTCTCCTTGATTAGTTTCCTCCCATTGCTTCTTGTCCTACCCTCAGGTGCTTTGGAGAATAGTTTGATTCCCTCTTCTTTGAGATATTGGAACACTGCTATCATGTCTCCCCTAGTCCTTCATTAAACTGAAATGAACTAAAGAGTAGAACATGTAGGTCAGGGGTATCAAACTTAATTTCATTGAGGGCCACATCAGGCTGTGGTTGACCTTGGGGGACTGGGCAGGCATGGCTGACTGGGTAGGTGTGGCTGACTGAGTGGGCATAGCCAGTACTCTTCAAACTGCTGGCATGTTTCCTCTTCGCATTGTGTAGACTGGGCCAAAGCCATGCTGGCCTGATCTTTCCTCTTCATACTGTGTAGACCGGGCTGAAGCTATCTGGCCTGATATTTCCTCTTCGCACTGGACAGACTGGGTTGAAGCTACACTGGGCCACTCTTTCGTTTTCGCATTGGGTAGACCAGGATGGCCCCATGGGCTGGATCTGACCACATTAAGGGCCAGATCTTGTCCGTGAGTCTTGAGTTTGATACCCCTGATGTAGGAGATTCTTAACTGGAGGAAATTTATCTAATGTGGTTTCCAGAATGAGAAAATATATCTCAATGATCATCTTGGAATATCCAAGACAGAAGAAAAGTCTGGTGTCCTCAGAGTCTATGGATTTAATGTATGATGGAGCAAGGTATCATAATATTTTTTTTTTTATTAGATTTATATGCCGCCCTTCTCCAGAGACTCAGGGCGGCTTACAATGCGTTAAGCAATAGCCTTCATACTTTTGTATTTTTTAATACAAAGTCAGCTTATTGCCCCCACAAACTGGGTCCTCAATTTACCTACCTTAGAAAGGATGGAAGGCTGAGTCAACCTTGAGCCTCGAACTTGAAATAATTGCAAACAGCTGAATGTTAATAACAGGCTATCTAGCCTGTTGAGCTATCTGAGGCTCTTCATAATTCAGCAGAAGTTGTCTACATTGAGTTCTATACCCTCTTAATATGAAGGTGGAGCTCTGTACTCATCATGAGTTCAATTTTAAACTCTCCCATGGTTTCTCTTAGCCATATAAGAGACTCAGGATTCAGAAAACTCTGGGAGTTCTAGTCTAAAGACAGCAAAAAGCAAGTACAAAGCTAAAAAATCTGTTTCTAAATCTTCAGAATTGTTAAGGCCTCTCTAGAGCCTGAAGGGATGTTAGAGTTAACAATTCCTCATTTAAACTGAGCTTGAGATTCTAGTGTTCCACACTGAGCTCTCCAAGGTCCTGACAAACCTTTGTATTCAACGAAATTTCATTTAATGTATGCCGATTAGCGTACATTCAAAGCTACAATAAAGTTATTCTAAGTCCAAGTCTTTTGCCAGATTTAATCTTCTTCACTGAGGATGGGGAGAAGAGGACTATGAAATCTGCAAAAGTTTATCAGAATTCTAATTGCCATTTCTAGAAATTGGTCTTTTTAAGGACGGGGCCGCTGGTTATACATCAAAGCCTAGCTTCACTGGAAAATGTTAATGTACGGTTTTAGAATTTACATGTTTTGGAAATGATTGTTTTAATTGAAAAATTATTGTTTCAATGGCCTATACTGTTTATATTTAATAATGTAAAATATTTGCCAGTAGGGCTTATTTGTTTCATTATATATATATTTACTTTGAAATGAGTTTATAGCAGGCTGACTATGTACTGATACACATTCTTACGGTGCAGAGAATTGCTTTGGGCACATTACTTGGGGGAAAATGGTGTGCAAATTACATTAATAATAATCAGGGAAAAAGCTGCTGAGTTAATGTCTTAAAATTTCGGAGTTAGCTTGCATATGCTGGTCTGCAACCATAATCTGTTCTACTTGAGAACACATGGACGTTTCATTTGTGCATACAAGTTGTTCAGACAGTATACTGAAACAATGAAACAAACAAGGAATTCAATGATTCCAGTAACATTTAGTTTAGATGAGTTAGCATAATATCTTTTCTGCCCAGGAAATTGAACCTTTACCTATTCTGTTGCTCTAGTTGTTATTTGGCCTTGGAGAGGTGATGTGACATTGGAAGGGATAGGAAATGACTATTTTCCAAGTTACTTTTGGGGTGTTTCTGTTTGGCAGGGATATTTTTAGTCAAAATAGATACACTGAGGTTTAACAACTTTATTTTGGGATATATTTCCTTTTTTAAAAAGCACCCAAATGTCACCATCAGAAATGAAGCAAGAGTTGGGATAGACTATGGGAGAGAAATTACAAACTAACGATGTCAGCTGCTTATAAAGAAAATCTTTACAAAATGTTATACCAATGACATTTGCCACCAGAGAGATTGGCCAGAATGTTCTTGAATAGGTCTCTGAATTGTTGGAGGTGTAGACACAAACAAGGGACATTCTACCACATGTGCTGGACCTGTCCTAAGTTTAGGAAATTTTGGGGCAAGATTAAAAAATGGCTGGATGAAATAACTGGGCAGAAGATAGAAAGGAAGCCTAAACATGTTAGTATATAAACATACTAATGGCAAGTGGAATTGTGATAGCACAAAATTGGAAACAATCGGACACACCTCCGGATCAAATCATAATTAAAAAAATATACGAATGTGCAGAGATGGACATATTATCTATGGAAATGAGGTAAAGGGAGGATACCGAGTACTATTTAATATGGAATAAATGGTATTCCTGGCTGGAGAGTAAACATAAAACTTAAGGGATGTTTTTGTTATGAGATTGAACTGTAAATAGAAATCAAGATAATTTAAATAAAGATGTAAGTTTAAGATAGAGATATTTAGAAGTAGAATTTGTATAAAGAAGTTAAATAGGTTAGAGATACCGATGCAGAAAAGTTGTTTATTAGTATTGAAATTTTGATATGTTTGTTTTTGGTTGTTTATATTTTTTGTTTTGTTTGTGTGTGGGGTTTTTTTCTTGCTTTTTTGTGTATTATGTTTCTTTTTGTACTGTGTATTTTAATCTTTGGAAATTTAATAAATATTATTTTTTTAAGAAAAAAGAAATGAAGCAGGAGAGAGAGATCACACAGAGAGCTAGCCATGATTGTCCTTACTACTCCATCATCTTCTTTTTTTAAAATAACAATTCTTAATTAAAAGCTTTATGGATCATAAATGCACACTTTTCCATTTTATGCAAAGAATCTACAAGGGATTTCCAATCATCCATAAATAAACAAAGTATTTATTTATTCTCTCTTAATTAATTCTCTCTTAATGTAACTACCTCTGCAAGTTCCATCATCTTCACCAATCATTCCTTTGTGGGTATCATAAAACTTTTCCATTTTTGAGCATAAACTATAGTACAGTAAAAACAATGTTCCATGGCTTTTTTCCCCCTAGTTGCTTATCTATTAGTCCAAAAGAAAGATTATACGGTTTCAGCCAGGAGTGAAATTCAGCAGGTTCTGACAGATTCTGGAGAACCGGTAGTGGAAATTTTGAGTAGTTCGGAGAACCGGCAAATACCATCTCTGCCTGGCCCCAGAGTGGGGTGGGAGTGGAGATTTTACAATATCCTTCCCCTGCCATACCGACCAAGTCACGGCCACTAAGCTACATCACGCCCACCAAGCCACACCCACAGAACCAGTAGTAAAAAAAAATTGAATTTCACCACTGGTTTCAGCTGTATTTTAACTTTTAAAATTTTCTGAATTAATGTATGTATTTGTATGAATTTTTAAGGGTTTTTTGTTTGTTTGTTTGTTTGTTTTACCTGGATACCAGGCATTATAAAATTTCCCTTCCCAGTTTTCACATTTTCAGCAAAGATTTGAAGTACATTTATACATTCTAAACAATCTATTTGGTGAAAAATGCTAACAATACATCATTTTATAAAAGTTCTCTTTAAAAGTAGAGCATAATGTAAATTTCAATCAATTCAACCACTTGAACCACAGATTCGCCTTTATGCTATAGCTAAAATTTTTAGCCCATTTTATCATATATTCTTTGAATTGTTCTTCTGTTTTGTATCTCAGCATCTTTAGCAATAATGTGTTCATCATTAGTATAGACTTCTTTTTCAACCTTGGTGATATTTTGTTCAAAACCATTAAATATTTTATCCACTTCAAACCTTTCCCTTAATTGCATATAGGAAAACCATTGAGAAAAGTATCTTTCTGTTATTAAGTGTTCTCTAAATTTCATTTTCCAATATTTGTCAGAAAATTCTAATACGTTACAATAAGTTAACCATTTATAATTTCTCATCTATGAAATGCTTCTTTGGCTGAAAGCTACAAAGGGTGTTTTTTAGGTGGAATCTAAATTTATATTTATTCCATAAAATAAGAATAGCCCACCTGACGTAATGATTTTTAAAAACTGCATTTACCTTAATATTACCCACAGCTCATGTTGTAAACCCCTAAATCTACTAATCTTCTATTTCTTAACAATCCCCGCTCATTCATCCAAACAAACAACAAGCAGCAAAATAGTCTCAAATAGAATAGACTCTTATTTTAACTCATGGTATTTTCTCCTGGCATACAAATTTGGATATGTTCTTCAGCCATTGTTTAAATTGTACATCTGCTGTCAAAATAGATGATATCTGAAACAGAAATAATATTCCAGGTACAACATTCATCTTAATGGCAACAATTGTTATTTATCCCATCTTAACATAACTTTTTGAAACTTCATTCCGCATCTTAACACAGTATTTTGAAATAACATACAATTCATATTTTTCATAGTTACATTACACCTGCTTCATTCATCAAAGAGCCATGGTGATCCAGTGGTTAGAATGCAGTATTTCAGGCTGACTCTGCCCACAGCCTAGAGTTCAATTCTGATGGGATTCAAGGTTGACTCAAACTTCCAGCCTTCCAAGGACAGTAAAATGAGGACTGAATTGTTTTTTCCCCTTTTAATTATGAGGACAATAGGTTTTGACTGGAACGATCTGGGAAGTGGACATTAGGTATCAAAAAGAAATACAGAAATTTGTATCTCATTGCTATCATCTTTTGTTTATCTAGATATTTGCAGCACAGATATAGACACAAAAGAGATGTTGAAGAATACTGTATTTTTCATAGTATAAGATGAACTCCCCCCCCCCAAAGAGGGTGGAAATGTTGGTGTGTTTTATACACCAAATACAGCCATTTTTGGCCTCCCAAGCCCCCCATGCCTCACATTTTTGCCCTCCCCAGCCCCCAGGAGCACTCTACAGGCCTCCCAAACCTTCTGCGCATCCCATTTTTGTGAAAAATGGGGGCATTTTTTGCAAAAACAGAATGCACAGAGGATTTGGGAGGCCTGCAAAGTGCTCCTGGGAGCCGGGGAGGCCAAAAACTATTTTTTTTACTTGTTTCCTCTTCGAAATCTTGGTGATTCTTATACTCCAGTGCATCCTATAGTCTGAAAAATATGGTAGTTTAAACAAGTAGATTAGCATTACTGTATGCCAGGTCAACTAGTGATTCAACTCCAAAAATTGTCACTGAGGTTCATTATTTTCCTCTCCATCCTCCTCTTTACTAGTGTTTTTATATATTTCCGTCTTTTTTTTAAAAAAAATATACAACTTTTTCTTGTTCTAATGCTTTACTCATTCACTCTCCTTTGTGGTTACCAGAATTTCAGAGAAACAGATATGATCCTGGATACAAATCCATTCCCGTTCAGAATAGAACAGGCTTGGAGTTGTTTGATGCAGTAATTATATCAAAAAAGGGAAAGTCAACATCTGCTGGGAACAATTCAGATATGTTGCTCCCCATGGAAGCATGGTGGGATAAATGCTAGCTGTTACACTATCATTAATCTGTCCCTGTGAGCCTCTTTGGCAGATGTCTAAAACTGAAAGTGATTCTTTTCCAAGCAAGATTTTTGCAGAATGTTTTTTTTGCAAGACTTATCCAAATGAAAAGAGTAGAGCTATAAAGATTGCAGCACCTACACCAGTGTTTCTCAACCTTGGTAGCTTGAAGATGGGTGGAAGTCCACCCATCTTCAAGCTACCAAGGTTGAGAAACACTGACCTACACTATTTAGAGTCTGTAGAGATTATCAGGCATCCAGGACATGGTTGTCCCAAAGGTGCTTTTTCAGGAGACAACTGGACTTTCTTATTTTTTGTTTTGAAGACATTTCACTTCTCATCCAGGAAGCTTCTTCAGCTCTGGCAGGATAGTGGGGGATGGAAGGATTTACCTCCAAGGGCTTCAGCGACCCTTCAAGCACCTTTGGTACATTATTTAAAACACAGTTTAGAACCAATGTATCTTCACAGAGATTTTCTGATTTTTTTTCCTCATGGTTTTTCTCTGAATCTCTTCACTTATAATGGAGAAGCTTTAGTAAGTCTCCAGAATCTTTATCTGTCTAGAAATGAATTCCAACATTCTCTTTGTTTGCTTCAGTAGTCTACAGAGGATTCTCAAATGGCTGCCTACTGACCATCACAAGACTCAACCTTGTTTTTCTTTTCTATCACCATCCCTTTGGCCCCACTGTTTCTTCTTCCTATTCATTCATCAGCATTTACCAGTGTTTACAGCTGGAACTATGTCTGTCAGAAATGGAGCCACTATCTTGTTCTTTCACAAAAGTGATCAGCCTTCAGTAAGAGAAAAGAGATTAAGTGGTAACCAACAAAATCATTAATAAGCAGAAAATGCTATTCAACCCTTAAAGACAAAGGATAAATTTAGCCAAATTTCAGTAAATGAAACTTCGTACTAATAACTGTCTCAAAGGTCCAGGTGTGGACGGGGAGGATCAGAGCAAA
Organism: Masticophis lateralis; assembly: GCA_030761175.1. Classification (NCBI taxonomy): domain Eukaryota; kingdom Metazoa; phylum Chordata; class Lepidosauria; order Squamata; family Colubridae; genus Masticophis; species Masticophis lateralis. Next base: position 77,439,337 of record JAUDYJ010000006.1, on the reverse strand, counting down.
CACACAGGAAACCGAGCAACACAGTAACCCAGACTTTAATCTCCAATCATAGGCAGGAGCCTTGGTACTTGATGAGTATAACACACAGTTCCGTGCAACATCAGTGCTGGGAGCTCTCGCCTCCCAACACACTTTATAGTCCAGGACCATGCCCTCTGGCTGGCCTGACATGTCTTCTGGTCACCCAGCATCTGGCCACCTGTGGCTGACATCCAGTTGCAATGGTGTGTCTAGGCTGGAAGCAGGCTTCAGAGCCCTGGGAATCATGGCTGGAGGCACGTGCATGACTGCAGAGGTGATCAGCTGGTGAGTGGCTGCCACCAGAAGTCCAGTTGCCACCATCACCTCCCTGCTCTTCATGCCAGGTGCGTACCTCATTGCCGGTGCCACTTGTGTAGACCCAGCCAGGAGAGCGGCCTGTTGAGATCACTGTCTCCGATGTGTGCTGCTCCGTGCCCTCTCCATTTCCACCTTCCCCAGGTATGGCGAGCCTCAGATTGGGACTCTACAAACTGTTAGTGTTGTTATTACTTTGCAATTTCTAGTATTCACAACTAGAAGACCTCCAAAGTCCCTTCCAATTCTTTTATACTGTTAACTAATAGTTTGCCTTAATGGAATATCCAGTCTCATTGAGAGAGTATGTTTTCAACACTTCTTCCCTTCTAGAATAACTGTGTTGCTGGAGATAGCCATGCTTGATCTCTCAAACAGGCTCTCCATATATTGTTATTTCACAATTTAGAATGTTGGAATTCACAATATTTACTACAGTTCATAGCACTGATAAAAACGGTTGTGCTCATTTTGAAAAAAAAATAAAGATTCCCCCCCCCCCCCGATGTACAGCAGAATTAAGATGTGGGGAAAGTTGGTCTAGTCATTAGTGAGTAATAAATGAGGTGTGCTGAGAATTCTAGGTTGCTTCCTTATGCTATGGGGCTTAAAATAATTCTGGTGCATTTTGTTGGCATTATGAGAAGAGTTGTGCCATGACACTATAAAGGTTATATATGCCTGAAAACTTTGAGAGCTGCCTGCTTTCTCCCTTGCTATTTACGATGGCCATAGAATCTTTGGCCACCACTGGAAAGCCACCTTTAGACATTAAGTGTATTTACATTGGTGAGACATGAGTAAACATTATTTTAACATGCTGATGATATTTCAGCAATTTTGATCAGTACTCTACTTCTTTTGCCATTTTATACAAGTAGAATAGGATTTCCTGAGATAAATTTTGCTTACTTCACTTTAGTCTTATTATATCAATAGAATTATGTAAAGAGTTGAGTTTTGAAATCCCCAGGGATCATATTAAATATATGAGAGCTTTTCGTAAGGCATCAGGTTTTTCTGAACAGTTTGTTTTAGGTTTTTGAAAAAGCAAATGTATGATTAATTGCAAGGACAATAGTACTTTTTATATAGTGCTTTACAGCACTTTCTGAATGATTTTTTTATTATTATTATTTGATTTATATGCCGCCTTTCTCCAAAGACTCAGGGAGGCTTACAATGTGTTAAGCAATAACCTTCATACTTTTGTATATTTATACAAAGTCAGCTTATTGTCCCCACAAACTGGGTCCTCAATTTACCTACCTTAGAAAGGATGGAAGGCTGAGTCAACCTTGAGCCTGGTGAGATTCGAACATGAAGTAATTGCAGACAGCTGGATGTTAATTAGGGTGCTTAGTCTGCAGAGCTATCCAGGCTCTTATTTTGCAAATGTCAGCATATTGCCCCCAATTTTACCAAACTCACAAGGATGCAAAGTTGAGTCAACCGTGAGCCAGTTAGGATTGAATTCCAGGCTGTGGGCAGAATAAGCCTACAATACAGCATTCTAACCACTGTGCCACCAATTAATGCTTGCTACATTTGCTAAGAAATCAAACAGGCCCATAACCTGAAAACCAAAAATATTCTAATGGCTCAGATTCTTTCTTTCTGCCCTCCAGCTTTGTTTGGGGATGAAATAGAATCCTGAATGTTCCTAGTTAAATTTCATAAATGTTTCAGTTGTATTCAATTCACTTATCTATCAAATATTACTTGATTGTCTAAAGTACTGATAGGGATTCAAGTTATTGCCCTCAAATGATTGAAATCATTTTGCTATCAATAAAATTTCATGTGGTTTCTTTGTCAGGCTGCAATATTATTTTACATGGAACATAAATTAGGAGAGTCGGAAGGGTCTTCTTGTTCAACCCCCTGCTCAGGCAGGAGATCCTATAGCATTCCTGATAAATGGTTGTGCAATCTCTTGAAAACCTCCACTAAAGGAGCACTGAACCTTCAATGAATGAATGAACGAACGAACGAATGAACCTGCAGCTTATATATCAGGGTAGTGATTTAAGACTGACCAGCTGCTACAATGATGCAATGAGGCACTGATGTACTGATGGGAATGAGTCAGCAAAGTTTTTGGCTGTTATCCCTTTAAGAGCCTGTATAATAAGAAGAGGCCCTGTTAGGGCATCTCTCGCTTACTGTGTGTTTTTCCGTGCTGTAATTTACAGATTGTTTGACTTCTGCCTATAGAACATGTATATATAGTATATATTCTTTTGCAGATAAAAAAACACTATTTATTATAAAATGGAAGTTTGAAGAAATGTAAACTCCCCCTAAGGAAATGTATTGTTTGCTGTTATTGCTCCTGGGTTGTCTCATGTAGTACAGCTGTGCGTACTCTGACATAATTTCAATAGTGGTATTCACTTACCTTTGCTACCAGTTCGGGATTGTGAGTGTGTGTGCACACATGCGCAGTTGGCTCGTGCACAGCACTTCTGCACATGCACAGAACCTTCTGCACATGCACAGAGCATCAACAATGACATCTGGGTGGATGGGCGGAGCCTCCTGCCACGGCCTCTATTGGTTTGCCCGAAACAGGGCAAACCGGTAGAAACCCACCATTGGATAATTTTTGTAAAGAACTTTGGCTTAAAAGGAATAAATAAGCCAAGACAACAAAAAATGGTGACTCTAAAATTGTCCTTAAAAATTCCTCAGAAACTATCACTGCTTGCTTATTTTCCAGGTCAACTTAAAGTGCTGAATAAAATTTACATTGACACTGACACTACACTTGCAGTGCTGAGAGGTGGCCTTTTCTTGTGTTCATTCTTTCATTCATTCATTCAATCAATTTCTACAGATACTCAACTCAACCAAGTGATTCTTGTGCCCTTTAGAATGGAGGGAGGAATTTCCAGGATTCATTGGGTAAACAATTTAGCTGGGCCATGCAGGATCTTTCTGTATCAATGGAAGTTTGGAGAAATGTAAACTCCCCCTAAAGAAATGTATCATCTACATTAATAACAGACAATAATAATAATAACAACAACAGCAGCAGCAGCAAATGCCGCCTCTGTAATGAGAAAGATGAGACAATCGACCACCTGATCAGTGGGTGCAGCAAAATTTCACAAACTGACTACCTACAGCGCCATGACCGCGTTGCTAAGATCATTCACTGGGAATTGTGCCAGAAGTTTGGATTTGAGTACAGCAAAAACCACTGGGAACATCAGGTTGAGAAAGTTTTAGAGAATGAGAAACTCAAGTTCTTGTGGGACTTTAGGATTCAGACTGACAGGCACTTGGTCCACAACACACCTGACATAACAGTAGTTGAAAAGAAAAAAGTATGGTTCATTGACATTGCAATACTTGGTAATGCACGGATTGAAGACAAGCAGCAAGAAAAAATCACAAAGTACCAGGACTTGCAAATTGAAGTTGAGCGACTGTGGAAAAAGAAATCGTGTGTTGTCCCGATTGTAATTGGAGCCCTTGGAGCAATACCCAAAGGGCTACCCCACTATTTAGAAATTCTAAATTTACCGGACTTGAACATTTTGACTCTACAAAAAACCACCTTACTCGGAACAGTTTACATCCTCTGATGATACCTTAACAGTTCCTAGGTCCTTGGTTAGGACTCGAGCTGCTGAGCTATTAACCAGCCTCAAAGGCTGTGAATCTCACTACAGATTAAACAACAACAACAACAACAACAACAACAATATAAAAATAAATATGATATGGGACATGGGAATTTTTATATATATTCCTTTTAGATTTTTATCCCACTTTTTTTTCTTATGCAACTCAAGGCAGAAATCATACTTAATACTCTTTCCTCCTCCTATTTTCCTGGAATAACAACCTTCAAGATGAGTTGGGCTGAGAAAGAATGTCTGACTCATATACCCAGCCCGATTTTCATGCCTAAGGGTGGACCTATTAGTCACAGTCACCTGATTTCTAGGCCAACACTGTAACCAAAACCACAAACACAAACTGGCTGTGTTTCCAACACAAATGTATATAATTTATTTATATACACTTATGTGTTTTTGTTTTTTTAAAAATGTGCTGCTTTGAGGCCAGTATTAAAGGATAGTCATTTGGCTGAGAGACTGTAAAGGAGAACAGTAGAAACTGGGGCTAATGATGTTCAAGAGATGTGTCACTTGTGATGATGTGTGTCCTTACAAAATACCATACTGAGCAGCAAATAACATGGGTTTTGTTATTTGTTAACTAACATAGTTACTTGTACTTTAACCTGATTTATATTCTTTCTTTTAAAGTGATGTTCAAGATTTATTAGCTTTTAACATTCCTAAACTGATAAACAAGCTGGAGACTAGCTCCTGATAAGAAAAGTTTGTTAGTACAAATTGGGGTCTGGCTTATCTCTTTTGTGAAACCTAAACAACCTTTCTCCTTACAATTTATTCCCCTTCAGACCTCATTTTAATAAACATGTATGCTATTGTCCTGTCCAATCAATTTTCCTCTTTCAGATTTCTTTGTTATGTTAACTATAAAAGGGGATGTAAGCTAAAGACCTGGCTTCCCTCTTTGAATGAGGAATCCCTTTTGTCTGAATAGTCTGATAAATTGTAATAAAATGATCTTCCTCTCTCGGTTTGTCTCGTTGCCTCGAGCCTGAAAAAGCCATATTTGGCCATCAATTTATACCCCATAATTGAAGTTCTAATACAGGTCATCAGATTTCCTCAGTCTGTATATTTTACTTCTTTGTGAAATTTGATATTATTCAAACCTGATGCACTTTTCCGATCTTCAAGAATAAAAAGTCTTTCCAGTCTTCAGTGTATAAAAAGTGAAAGCCAGTTGTGACAAGATGAAACACTCTAATTTTTAGTAAATTGAGATGAAAGAAAGATCCAAATCCATATAGTATCCCTCTGACAATTGTTGAAGAACTCTCAAATGTAAAATTGGCAATTTTAAAAAGGAATCTTAGAAGCTCCAGAAAATTATACCCACTATTATAATAAAATTATAAATAAATAAAATTATCAAGGTTAAAAAGAATGGAAAGGTGGATTACCACTAACTGTTAAATTATGTTTTTGAGAGTGTCAGCAAGCATGAAAAGAGAGATTAATTTTGTAAGGACTTGAGTCAAAAGGGTATTTTCTCATTTTTTCTAAATGATCTGCAGCTGGAGATGTCCAAAAAAGTGGTGTCATTTGCAGAACACATATTTAAGTGAAATATCATTTTAATGGAACAGCTGGGAGACAGGTGTCTGTTATTTCTTACTGTCATTAATTTGGAGTTTACATTACCCACGGCAAAGCCATTAGATAAATTATGTAAATTACATATACTGCAGACGTTCCTGGAGGATGAAATGATAAATACGGGCACTTTAGCTTAGCAAATGGTAAACAGTGGTATATAAATTTATGCATCGATTAAAGGAAGATGATCGGGTGACATTTTCCTTCTATTCAGTAGTAAATGATAAGAGATTCAGACTGATCGATAAAAGGAAGTACTTTATCAGACACCACTTAGCAAAAATGAGATGACTATTATCCATTAGCTGTCACAGAACTGGCCACACTGCCTTTGGCTGATGGGAGAAGCAATTCAGCAACACTTTGAATATCACTGGTTTCCCATGCTTTCAGTATAGTTATAAAATGAGAAACCAACATGTTCTATGGAGATTCTCAGTCATCCAGGTCATGGTTCATCCATGATTTTCAAGGGGCAATTGGACTTCCTTGCTTTTCTTTGAAGACATTTTGCTTTTCATCTAAGAGGCTTCTTCGGCTCTGACTGGATGGTGGAAAATGGAAGTATTTATATTCCTTGCAGACAGTTGGTCATATCACACAGTCTTCCATATACCTTTACTGGTTAAAGACTGAAATAGTCAGGGTTGACTTGAAAGTATGAACCAGCCTTTGGCACTCATCACAATAGTTTAGTTTAGTTTAGTTTAGTTTAGTTTAGTTTAGTTTAGTTTAGTTTAGTTTAGTTTAGTTTAGGTTTATTAGATTTATATACCGCCCTTCTCCTGACGGACTCAGGGCGGTGAACAGCCAAACATTAAAACATTAAAATACAAGCAATATAAAAGTTAAAAATAATCTAAAAACGTAATTAAATCAAATTTTGGCTTCCCCAAATTTAAAATCCCTCCTAAAATTCACCCATTAAAATCTACGTTAAGCCAGCCCGGCTTCCTGGAATATAAAAGTCTTTAATGCCTTGCGGAAAGTGCGGAGGTCTGGGATTAATCGAATCCCCGGGGGTAACTCGTTCCAGAGGGTGGGAGCCCCCACAGAGAAGGCTCTCCCCCTGGGGGTCACCAGTCGACATTGCCTGACTGACAGCACCCTGAGGAGGCCCTCTCTATGAGAGCGTATTGGCCGGTGGGAGGTTATCGGTGGCAGAAGGTGGTCTCGTAAGTACCCGGGCCCTAAGCCATGGAGCGCTTTAAAGATGAGAACCAAGACCTTGAAGCGCACCCGGAAGACCACTGGGAGCCAGTGCAGCTCGCGCAGGAGAGGTGTCACATGGGAGCGCCAAGTCGCCCCCATAATCACCCATGCGGCCGCATTCTGGACCAGTTGGAGCCTCCGGGTGGTCCTCAAGGGGAGCCCCATGTAGAGAGCATTACAGTAGTCCAGGCGAGAAGTGACCAGGGCATGAGTGACTGTGCATAAGGAGTCCCGATCCAGAAAGGGACACAACTGGCATATCAGGCGAACCTGATAAAAAGCCCCCCTGGCCACGGCCGTCATATGCTCTTCTAAAGACAGCCGTGGATCCAGGAGGACGCCCAAGTTACGAACCCTCTCTGTGGGGGGCAAAGACTCGCCCCCAATAGCCAGCGAAGGCACCAACTGGCTATATCGGGACGCCAGCATCCATAGCCACTCGGTCTTGGAAGGATTGAGTCGGAGCCTGTTCCTCCCCATCCAGACCCGTACAGCCTCCAGACACTGGGACATCACTTCGAGGGCATCATTGGGGTGATCTGGGGTGGAGATGTACAGCTGCGTATCATCAGCGTACAGATGACACTGCACCCCGAAACCACGGATGATCTCACCCAGCGGCTTTAGTTTTAATGAGCTTTAGTTCCATGTTACCATCATTTGATGCAACAGCCATACATGACACATTTCACCTAGAGCCATTTCACAAAAGCCATACGGGACACATTTCACACATTTCGCCAATGAGTGTGTTCTGACCTAGGCTTCCTGATATAGTAAAATGCACACAATTAGTCCCAAAACTCCCTTTTTTTTATTTTAACAGCTGTGAATTCCTTTCATTCACAGCAACTGCTGAATCACCAAGAGTTTATAAATTGTCCAACAGAAGTCTACCATAGTCCTTCAGATAAGGCTGGTAAACACCCACCTTTATCTTCTTTGACATGCTGCCAAAGACCTAATTGGCAATGACCTTGGCAAGGCCATATGGAAACACAGAGTCAAAAATGGAGCTTCAAAGTACAAACCGACACCATCCACAATGTTGCTTCCTGCAAAGGCCCATGTGCCTTTGCTCTTCCTTTATGTATTATAGGAGGGGCCAATCATCTCCAAGCCTTACTTCTGAGTCGTCCCTTTTGTTTTAACTGTTTTTGTCTTCTGGCAGCTCTGCATATGCGCGCACTAGGAACAGGCTCCCCCTGTTCCTCTGCCTCTCTGATGTCCGACTCTGGAAGCCCTGGAGTCTGCACACAACTCCCATATGGCCCTGGCCCCAGCTCTGACGCAGAGCCCTTGTCTGGGCCCTTGTCTGGGCCTTCCCCAGACTTCAGGACTGGCCCATGTTCCTCCTCAGCCTCCTCACTGTCTCACTCTGCTGCCAGCTCTGCAGGCTGCTAGCAGACCACAACAGAATATTTCCCTGGGTTATAACATTTACATGAGTGAAACATCTCTTAAAATATAAATCTGTTTGGTTATGTTGTGAATGATAGCCTAATTTTGCTTACATAACATCACAAGATGTGTTGATATTGTGTTTACCTTGGTCTTGTCCTACTCCAATTTTAAAAGAGGGATATTCTGACATAGAAGAAGAGTTTCATTCTCACATTATGAATATTTATTTATTGCACATTTCAACACAGGCAACTCCATTCACTTAAATTGTCTACACGAGAAACCTCAAGCAGCCACACTTTGACAGGAACAGATTGTGACTCACAATGTTGTTGTAGCAGAAGTAGCCTCTGATACTGTTCGTTATGATCTGCTAGTTTGCTTGTATAATGTATTCTCTTGGAAAAACTCCCAATATGTCAACTATCTCAACACAAATCAGATATGTGATTGGTAAACATTTAGCAGACTGCTACAGTAAGCCTTGGCTACTTTTTCTGCCAGAAATGCCAGTTCCAGCTGATGACTTAACAACTCTATAGTGTCATATAGAAGTTTGAAAACATTGGAAGATGGACTACAAATCATGGCATGGGGCAACTTTCATAGATATGCCTTCTCCTGATTCTGAGTTTAAGGTCTCTTATTTCTGAGAAAGTATCAAGAATTGCTTCATTGGGTATGATGTTTTTTAACCACAAAAAATGTCCTGAGCATGCAAGGTATATGCATTTGGATTATAAAATGATGTAAATCCTATCCTGATATTAAACCACATTAACATGGATTGTTGTACCATGCTTTAGTACGTACAAAGTATTTTTGTTTTTTGTTTTTTTGTCTTTGATTGATTAAAAATTGTGTATGGCTGACCATCTCATAGCATAACTCTGGGAGGTTACCCAGAGTTTGAAACAATGCTACCAATATATAAAAAAACAGCAAAAGCTAATATACCATCTTGTACTTCTGTCTAATTCAACTTTCTCCCTTCCCCCCCAAACATACAAATCAGGATCTCTGAACAGCCCAGTGTTTGGGAGGATAGCTAGATTTAAGTTTTTTTTTTGCAGAAGGCCAAAGAGTTGGAAACATCAAGGGGGCTTTATTCCAAAAAATAAAGCTTGTTATATATTTGATAACACCATACCCTTTTCATTCTAATTCCTAAATCAACACGACTAGGAAATTATGGGAGTGAAAATCCTGTACATCTTGAGGAACAGGGTTTAAAATGCATACCTTTCTGGTCATTTCTCATAATTACATTTGAATTTTGAATTATCTGTGTCTGCAATGTTTTTCTTACAAATATATTCCAGTTGATCAAACCATGCAAGAAACTGGATCTTGAAAGACTCATCCTCCCCTTCAGTTATTCAAATATTTTACACAAGTCTCCAGGTTGTACAAATGCCTCCATGCTACTAATTAATATTGAATCCGTAGGAATCAAGGTAACTGGTAAATGTCCCATGGAATGAATGCTTAGATATCATACTTGCTGCCTACAGTAAGCCAAAAGTAAATAATGAGGGTATCACAAATGCCAGCATGGCTCATTATTTGAGCAATTTATTTTCAAGGATAGTTCTATAGAATTCAACATTTGATTACTCTGTGATTCCATTTCCCCTCTTCTATAAACCCACATTCTTTTGTGAAGATTAAAGAGGCAATTAATTTGGTTTAGTGCCAAACTCTCCCTTTGCAACCATCTTTGAAAACAACACAGAATGAAATGCCACTGGCAAAACTTCGGGAATTCTTGTACAATTGTTGTTTGTCATAGATACATGTAAATACCCAAGTCTCTCACGCTGCCAATCTGGCATCTTACAGGAGAACTTCATTCTCAAACTTGAACACAGTGCTACATCTTTAAACATGGTTTTTGAAGGCCTGGGAGATTTGACTATGTGATGAAAGAAAATGGTAACATGCTGTGGATGTAGGCGCAGAGATGTAAACTGTTGCACAGGATGGAGCTTGGCACTTCACAGTTACTTTGAACTGCCAAAGTAAGGCAATGAAAATCAATGCACCCTCTTCTTCCTCCTCCAATAAAGACAAGGGAATTTGGCACAAAAGTGTCATGCTGGCATCGGCAGGATAGCTACATTTCGCTGAGTTTAAAGATTTTTCATTTTGCACCAGGAATAAAGACCTCTTTGAGCTGACCATCATTCCTGGTAACTACATGAACACATTGGTATCATTTTCTTGTCCACAATAGAGAAATTGGTTTGCCACTGTCTTCTTCTCAGAAAATTGTGGATAGCTACAACTGGGGTAATTGCTTAGTTGTCTCTCATCTAAGTAGAGTACTAACAAGAGCTGACCCTGCTGGGCTTTTCTGGATCAGCCAAGGTCAGCTAAGAGTTTTCACCTGCTGTGATTCTTTCAGGAGGGCTTAGATTAACAGCAGGTGCCTCTGACTGCCAACTAAACTCTTCAGCAAGGGCTCACTACCACTTACAGTAGGTCCTTCTCTAATATCTAAGAAATAGTGAGACCATCAGAACAATCTGTCACATTGTTTGCAAGGAATAAATCTATTACTAATGAGGAGTGCCTCTTTCATATCAAAGACTATGCAGAGAAGATAAATATTTAAAACAGATTGGTTTGGCTCCGCAACCCAACAAGGCAGACACAGACTTCAGAGGATAATCAGAACTGCAGAAAAAAAAAAACAATTGCTACCAACCTGCCTTCCATTAAGGACCTGTGTACTTCATGAGTCAAAAAAAGGGCTGTGAAAATATTTACAGACCCCTCACAGCCTGGATATAAACTGTTTCAATTCCTACCCTCAAAATGATGCTATAGAGCACTGCACATCAGAACAACTAGACACAAGAACAGTTTTTTCCTGAACACTATTTCTCTGCTAAACAAATAATTCCCTCAACACTGTCAAACTATTTACTAAGTCTCCACTACTATTAATCTTCTCATCATTCCCATTACCCATCTCCTTCCACTTATGACTGTATGACTGTAACTTTGTTGCATGTATCCCTACAATTTGTATTGATATTGTTTCCTGATTGCTTATTTGTACCCTATGATTATCATTAAGTGTTGTACCTTATGATACTTGGTGAACAAATCTTTTCTTTTATGTACATTGAGAGCATATGCACCAAGACAAATTCCTTGTGTGTCCAATCACATTTGACCAATAAAAAAATTCTGTTCTGTTCTGGTTTATTGTAAAGATGTTGAAGTTTTATGAATTAAGGTGATATTTAGCCTTGCTTGCTTGTTTACATGGTACTAACATCTTGGACATAAGACACTAATGGTACATCAACAGCATTCAAATTCATGGTATTTAACCACAAACATCAGTACTTGAGTCTACTTAAGAGCCATGTTGGCTCAGTGGTTAGAATGCAAAACTGCAGGCTACTTCTGCTGACTGCCAGCTGCCTACAATTTGACAGTTTGAATCTCATCAGGCTCAGGGTTGACTCAGCCTTCCATCCTTTCAAGGTCAGTAAAATGAGGACTCAGATTGTTGGGGGCAAAATGCTGACTCTGTAAATCATTTAGAGTGGGCTGTAAAGCACTGTGAAGTGGTTTATAAGTCTAAGTGCTATTGCTATTGCTACTTAATGGCACTTAACAATATTCTAAATGCCGCAAATATTCCTAGATACTTTGTTACTTTCTAAACTTATTTTTATTTTATGGAAGTGTGCAGAATTTCATCTGACATTGTTGTTTGAAGCAAATCAAAAAATCAGTTCTGTTTCAATGCATTTTATTCATAACATTTATGCAAGAGAAGTTTGTCGTCCTGGATCTTTTCGCATCTCATCGAACCACAAGGGCGAGGATATGACATTAAAGAAGCTTCTCACTAAGCCAGATGGATTATTATATAAAACTGGAGACAGAAGAAAAATACATAAATAAGACCACATAAAAATTTACGTGAGTTTACTTTGACTTTGCAGCTATATAGGATACTCCTATCACGGTGGATTAGATTTCCCAAAGGAAAAGAAGAGAAAAAAGAACACTACATGGGGATTATGACCTTAAAAAGTGTGAAAGTTAAAATCTTTTTTATAATTACCTAAAGATATCAATTTTATTGTTTCTTGGAATTTCTTCGTAACAGCTTGCTTACAGCTAACATAGGTTAGAAACGTTGATATTCACACCCAGTACAGCCTTAGGATTTTAGCTGACAAGAAGATTAGTTCTTAAATCAGTTATCTTTTCTGTTGATCAAAGGAAAAAGCACAAAGAACAATGTTCTATTTGCTAACTATGAATGTTACAAACCCTTTGCTGAAATGAGGACAGAATTCTTATTCTAATTTTCTGAAAGTTTTCTTTCCATGCAAAAGAGGTTTCCAATGCCTTTTTTTGTCACAGCATGGTTGAGAGTAATATTTTCTTCAAGGCACTTTTTAGCTTGCTTTTGTGGATGGTAGTTGAGAGTGTTAGTATTGCCTTCTTTTCTTTCCTTCTTCATAGTACCCACCTCTTCATCATTCTACAGCCCTCCTAGCTACCCATTATTTCTAATTTTAAAAAGGCTCATGGGAGGAATTTTCCCATGCAGGCATACCTTGAAATTTAATTGAAGAATAGGCTGGATGCAAGTTATTAAAACTCCAGAGAGTTGAATACAGTGAAAAATAAGATGGTCATTGACATTCCTCAACCACATTGTAATTAAGGTAAGGACTAGTTCTTATTTATCCCTGAGAATTTTATTATAATTTTTTGTTCAAAGCCACAATAGCTTATCAAGCACAAGTTGAATGAGAATGATAAAAAATGCAAAAGAAACTTCAGCACAACATTGATTAAACATACAAACATGATGAAAGCTGATTATTTATTTATTTATTTATTTATTTATTTATTTATTTATTTATTTATTTATTTATTTATTTATTTATTTATTTATTTATTTATTTATTTATTTATTTATTTATTTATTAGATGTATTTATATGCCGCCCTTCTCCCGAAGGACTCAGGGCAGCGAACACAAGTTAAGAAACATGTACAATAAAATCGCATTTTAAATCAAATAACTAATTAATGATAAATAATAAACCCAGAATCAGAGTCAGCCTCTTTGCTTGAACAGTCAAGTCTTCAGCTCCCGACAAAAGGAGCGGAGATCAGGAGCTGTCCAGAGCTCGGTAGGTAATTCATTCCAGAGGGTGAGAGCACCCACAGAGAATGCCCTACCCCTGGGCACCGCTAGATGACATTGGCTCGCTGTCAGGACCCTGAGGAGAGCGGCCCTATGTGAGCGAACAGGACAGTGGGAAGCAGGCAGGCGAAGGTCCTGTAAATATCCTGGACCTAAATCATGTAGGGCCTTATAGGTGAGAACTAGTACCTTGAAGAGGACCCGGAGAACCAATGGTAACCAGTGCAGCTGACATAGGAGGGGTGTTATATGGGAGTAATGAGGGGCTCCTGTAACAACCTGTGCAGCTGCATTCTGGATCAGCTGGATATAATTATTGATTATAATGTCAAACACATACACACCACGTTTCCCAAAAAATAAGACCCTGTTTTATATATTTTTTGCCACCAAAAAAGACACCAGGTCTTATTTTTTGGGGAGGGGATGTCATCCACTGACACACCTCACTTGCGTGCATCACCCCTGGCCTCTTTTTCACTATCAGAGGCCTTCAGGAACTTCTTTGTCCAGCAAGAAGCTCTGATACGGAGCTCCGATATTGGCTAGAGAGGCCTTCAGGAAAGCCTTGCTAGCTGCAGAAGAAATGGGCCGAGGTGTGCGAGGCCTGGCTGTAACTATCCAAAGGTAAGTAGTAGGACAGCTCCATGCCTCCATCCCCACCGTAGCTTAACTTTTACCTGTGCACCCTGGAGTGGGAGGTTCTTAATTATGGCTTATTTTGTGTGTGTGTGGGGGGGGGGGTAGAACTTATATTGGGCACATGTTTAAAAATCAAACTAGGACTTACTTTCTGAGTAGGTTGTATTTTCAGGGAAACACGGTATTGATGACATATTGACATATTGATGTATTGGTGGCAGATAAAGATTCTGAAATCTCTCGTCATTAACAAGACACAGTTTCATCCCTAAGCTACAATTTACATTTTTTTCATTGTTATTTTTACTTGGATTATATTAGTACTTGTGAAAAATGAGATCATCTGATTGTGTTATAAAACATTTTAACTTCCACTAAAATATGGTAGCACTTGAAGAGAGCTTTATTTTGCCAGATGTGTTTAGTTTATTATGCAATATTTAACCATAAACGTACGCCTTGTTTTTCAAACATTTGTTTCATTTAATTGTGCTGTTGCTAAAAGCTGGAAGTACTTTGGTAGCTGCTAAATTATTATATGTAGAAAGTAATATTTTCAAAACTAACATTTATGTACTGCGCAGACACATAATATGCATGCATACAAGCATAGAAATTGATATGTGACAAGCTGTCATTTGATTCATTTCAAATGTCAGTCCTTTGGGACTGACCAGACCAGAAAACTGACTGCACAAGAGGACTAGAATTAAGCTTTATTGAGACAAAGCTACATTAGCAAAATTTTGAGAGGCCGAAGTGGTTGCAGGAAAAAAAAATGCTTTTAAAAGCCACTGACAATCCCAGCTGAGCCACACGATCATCAGAGGCTTTTTTTTTCTTTTAAAAGCATTTTTCTGGCAGAAGAGGTTGTAGAAAAAATGCTTTTAAAAGTTAAAAAAAAAAGTTGGCCATGCCCACCCAGTCACATTACCCCCCTCCCCCACCAAACCACTCCCGCAGAACCGGTAGTAACAAATTTTACATTTCACCCCTGCCTTCAAGGAGATATTCACAGCCTGTTGCATGGCTGGCCTGGCTGACTAAAACTCTGGACGGGGGTATTTTAAATTATGGGTTTTTAACTGAGAAGGCCAAATTTGTTTAATTCTGTTTTAAATGGGTTTTAAATGTTGTATTGTTCATTGTTTTATTATGGCTGTACACCACCCTGAGTCCTTCGGGAGAAGGGCGGTATATAAATCTAAATAATAATATTAATATTAATATTAATAATAATAATAATAATAATAATAATAAAAACAAGGGTGGGAGCATTTTTTGAACCTTGGGGAAAGAGGTTGTTATCCAAAGACCCCAATAAAAAAACCAAAGAGGAAACCATAAGCAATAAATTTTACTTTAAGATTCAGAAGTTTATTTCATGAGCAATTTGGAAGAGGAATACCCATCATAGCAGTGCAATTTCATGACAAAACTTACATTATTAAACCATTGTAATGGGGGCTGATGATATATAGCAGATCCTACAAGGATTGCTATTGGGCAAAGGACGCCATTCCCATCTCAAGTCACATTTCTTATAACTTCTTTTTTACTGACATTTGCATTCCATAGTTTCACTTCCCTGTTCTTTCTTACATTCTTACTGACCGTCACTCTCTGCAAACACCCATGTACATCTCAAACCTCTATCCATTGGCTACTTTCAATTCCCTATTTCTCACAGTTTCAATGTTCTGATTCCAAATATATCTCAAAACCACGGACTTTGCAAAATCACATTTCACAGCAACAGCTCAGCAGGATTACAAATAGTTCTGATAAACTTTGAAATCTTTCTGTCTAAAACTTTTGTTCATGTAATTTTCTTAGGGTCCTTCTGAGACCTGTGGAATTCGGTAGTCCAATAGGCTATTTGTCCATTTCTCACAAGGTAGTAGTAGGAAGAGACTCCCTAATTCCCTGAAACTATAAGAGGGAAGAGATGAAAAATACAGACTTTTTAAAGTTTTTTTTTAAAGTTAAAAAAAAAAGCCTCTGATGATCACACAGCTCAGCTGGGCATGGGGGTGGGGGATGCGGAGCACACAGGGATTTTTGCTACCGGTTCTCCGAACCACCCGCCATTGCTACCAGTCCAAACCAGGAGCATTTCATCCCTGCGTGAAGGCCATTTCAATGGCTTTCTAGATAAAGAATAAAGTAGCCCCAAAAGTCTGCTGGGGAAGAGAAACAGCCTTTATTAGTTGATGAAGTACCACATTTTCAAAAACATTTGAAGGAACATTTGAACATTAGAAAGGCTGATCCAAAAGTTGGTTAAAGACCAGATCAATTAGTTGCTAAAAGCAAGAGACACATAGAAACTGTCTTTCCTGGCCCAAAATAATTGGCTACGGGTTAATGTCATTCATGAGGAAGAAGAAAGAGCTATAGACATTAGAACGTTGTCCCTATCATAGGTTTTCCAATAGATATACAGTCACTGAAACTTTTTTTGTAGTGACTTACCTACAGTAACTTTCCTTCAAGAAACTTACTCCTCAGAACCTGTTTTGATATCCTGCCTTCTATTGGGAGGATATAATAATATCCCTTTTGCAGAATGAACATTTCCTTGTACTTTGTAGGAACTTGAGGTCTTGGTCCAAGTGTTCCTTCGTTGTCCTTTTTATAGTAATCAATGGACCATCCTCATATTCCACTTATCAATAGAAGTCCCTTTTGCTCTAAGGACAACCTCACTTGGTGCTGTTCAGACCAGAAATTTCAAAGAGACACTTGCAAAATTTCTTTCAGCTGCCATTGCCCTATGCAGAAAAGTATTCTTTTCAGATTTCTCTGATTTTATTAACATGAAGTGTTTGGGGTTTTTTTATTAAATCACTCTGTATCCAGTTTTATCTCCTGTGGCATCTTATTTGTCACTGACCAATATACTATCTTGGTTATGATATATTTATTGGTGTATTTATCATTGGATTAACTCATGTTTCTATATATTTACGTAATCTAATGTTGAAAAGAAAAACTTCAATATTTTATAACCCCAAATATTTTTTATTATTAGCCATTTTGTTTCTATTTCCTAGGTTTTATTTTTAGTGTTCTGCTGCCTGGATTTACTACATTAATAGTAAACTGTTTTATGCATTCTTATTGAAGCTTTAGAAATATTTTAGGCTTTAGGCATTTTATTCTTCTTGCTAGATAATATTTATGATAATATTTATACTATGTTTTCTTTACTCATCCTGTGGTTCTTTTATTTTTCTGTTAGGTTTTTTTTAACCATACAGTCCACTTTTTAAGTTGCTGATCTGTGATCATAACAATTATCTACCTATGTTGAATTGTCTTTGAAGAATATTTGAAAATTACAGCTGGTACAAAATTGGATAACCAGTTTGCTTTCTGACACATGCTTCTTTCATCATATCACACTTATTTATCAGTGTTTATCAGGCACAAAAGTATCTTTGCCTTTATTAGTGTAAAGAGTGGAACATTTGAAAAATCTCCCAGGTTTTCTTTTTAATTAATCTTTATTTGGTCATAGAAGAGCATACAAATGACATCAATTATTAAGGGATGTCTTATTTTGGGGAAAACACAGTATTATAATTAAAAAATAAGTACATTGTCAGGTAGGAAGAAGTATGATAGCTAGTTTCATTTAAACTGCTGATTTGTTACCATGAACAGAAATATTAAGGACATCAGCACTGAGAGCAGTTTGAAGTGGAGTATCTCCCATTGTTTCTCCCATCCCATTCAGGATAAACGCTTTTGGGCCTGGTGGCTCAGCAGACTAAAGCATTGTGATTAACACCAGTTGCCTGCAATTACTGTAAGTTCAAATCTCACCAGGCTCAAGGTTGACTCAGCCTTCCATCCTTTCTAAGATAGGTAAAATGAGGACCCAGTTTGTGGGGGCAATAAGGTGACTTTGTATAAATATACAAAAGTATGAAGGCTATTGCTTAATGTATTGTAAGCCCCCCTGAGTCTTCGGAGAAGGGCGGCATATAAATCAAATTAAAAAAAAAACAAATGGGGAAAAAATGTCCATCACTTTTCTACTTTATTTATTAAAGTGGCTTTAATCTATCTATTAAAGATAGATACATGCCGATAAATAGATAGATAGATACAGATAGATAGATAGATAGATAGATAGATAGATAGATAGATAGATAGACAGACAGACAGACAGACAGACAGACAGACAGAGGTAGGTAGGTACAGATAGATACCATGCTTCCCTGAAAATAAGACCCTGTTTAGGCTTATTATCAGGGGATGTCTTATTTTGGGGGAAACAGGGTAGATACCAGGATAGATAGATAGATAGATAGATAGATAGATAGATAGATAGATAGATAGATAGATAGAAAGAAAGAAAGATAGATAGATAGATAGATAGATAGATAGATAGATAGAGAGAGAGAGAGAGAGAGAGAGAGAGAGAGAGATAGAGAGATAGAGAGATAGATGGATAGATATCTGGGGCTTGTGGACTCCAATTCTCAGCAGCCACAGAGGATGGAGGGAGCACCAAGTTGGGGGGGGGTGCATTCTAAGTCGGGGCCTTCACTTGCAAAATTGGACTTTGGCAGCTGCAGGAGAAAAACACACACGATGGGCAGTTTAGTCTGGAAGGCTAAATTGTGTGATGAAGGGTTAGCGGGGAACTAATTATGTCTAGTCTAACAAAGGATTAGGGATGACCTGATAGCAGTTTTCCAGTAGTGGTGGGGCTGGCACAAAGAAGAGGCGGGAGTAGGATCTTCTGCCTCGAGCCACGGGCTGGACCCTTCCAGCTTAACGGTATTCTTGATTCAAACTTATTATTTAGGGTTATCAAGAGGAGAGGACAAGAAGTAGTAGATAGAAGCTAGAAAAAGAGAGATGCAACCTTCCGGAAGTTGCGGGTACTCCCAATCACTGGAGGTTTTCAGAACTGGGATGGTATAAGGCAGTGATGGCTAACCTTTTTGCTGTTGTGTGCCAAAAGTGGGGATCATGCGGGGGGAGGGGTGTCACACATACGTATAATTCTATGAGCCCCACTTTTGGCACTAAAGTGGCTGGGTCCCTCCCATATGTTAAAAAGCTTATAGAAGGATTAACAAAAGTAGAGCAATAATTCTGATCAAATAGCACATTCTGCTATACAACAATATTCTAGCTGCCTGCCAATTCTAGTTCTGGAAAGATGCATCCCTACATATCTTGGGCTATTCACCAGGCAGCTTTTGTTAGGGCTTGCCCAGGGGTAGGCTTCAAAAATTTTAGCAAGGGTACTTCCGGTTTGGCGTCACAATGATACAGTCAGATAAACAGCAGGGCTCTCATGAGCCCCGCGAAAACCCTGACTGGCAAACCGCTGCTGACAGGTCTGCGGACCGATCTTGTCCTGTAGGGACAAGGGAAAGAGCGGGACCCCTTGGGTGGCTAAGAGGAACAGGCAAGTTCCTTGGAGGCCGGAGGAAACCCTCTGAGTTGGCAGTGGGGGACAGAAGCCATGGCGGCTGCCATGAAGCCGGGACAAACTGGGACAAGAAATGTGCAGGAGGAAGGAAGAAAGGGTGAAGTGCTTGGAAGCCGGGTGAGTGACACCAACACAGGCGAGAAACAACGATGATGTATTGATGTTTATAAATAAGACCCCAAGCTTTAACTAGTGGCTGAAGATCTGTGGGGCTTGAAGATTTTGCAAAATAAGGAAAGGAGTTAAAGACCCTTTAAGAAACCTATTTCAGCATTGATTGATTGGAATGAACTGATTATTAACTAATTAGAACTGGATATTTGAATTTCTTTTGTTAAATTGAAACAGATTTGACTTTTGGAAAGGAGAAAAGCGATAATTAAGGACTTGGCACTTTTAAAAACCAGACAAAGAGATCAAACAGATAGCTACATAATTGCTTCAAAATGGCAATTGAATCTGTGACTAAGTGAAAGTGTGGACTGTAGAATCTTGCTCTCTCCTGAAAAAGAACCATTTTGACTCGCTATTTATTTTGGATTACTTTGAAAATAATTATGGACTTTTGAATTTTGGAGATTCCTAATCTGTCTACTGATGGTTTTACAAAGAAAGAAGAAATACAACAGAACTAATAAACTTTTAACTAATTGGGGTAGCAACAAAAGGTCTGACACAGGAACAAAAGCGGAGCTGATGGACTTCACAGGAAACAGAATTTATAACAGAATTTAAAATGATATACAGAATTTTAAGCATGGAACTATTGACTATGAATTGAAATACTTATGGACAGATATGGAAATGAAGAAATAAAATAGATAAAATTAAAAGGAAGTGTTTAAATGTCTAATTGTTTAAATGGTTAAATGAGTTTTAAATAAAAACAAGAGGTGCCTATGGTGTAATAAAGATAGCAAACAAAGAACATAACTAAAATAGAAGTTGGAAGTTAAGGTGATTAAAAGTGATATTTTTATAAAAGCATAATTCGATGTAACATGTTCTAGTTTTAATTTGTTAACTATGAAGGATAACTATAATTAACTGTTAATGATTATATAAGATACAATAAGGTGCACAGATTGAAGTAACAGTTGAATTTAAGAGGTTGAATTTAACATATATTGGAAATGACTAGTACCAAGAAACAGATGGGGAAACACCCTGGAAGAGTATATTTGGAAATAGTGGATTAATAGATTGAAGCTAAATTGGAGTGATGGAGGAGAATATGCTGAAAACTCAGCCAAAATATGCCATGCTGGAAATCAGCCAAATAATAGGTGGAGTTAGAGAGGAGAATGCTGAAAATCATCCAAAATAAATTATGCTGGAACTCAGCAAAATAACAGTTGGAGGTACAGAGGAGAATACATTGGGGAACAATAATTAATAAGGTGAAAAAAAAAGAAATTGCTCGATGATAATTAAAATGAAATGAAAAATTTTGAGATGTCTGTGTAAAAGTTCAAAATTTAACGATTGGATGAAATGGGTCTAGAAACCAAGAAGAGTAGAAAGAATTTTGATTAATAAATTGAAAAAAAAATTGAGTTGTATATATTTGGAAATTAAGATTTATAGTGATAAAATTGTAAGGTAAATATATAGATTAAGAAATTAGAACATTTTTAATGTTGATGTTAATGTTAATGTTTAATGTTGATCTTAAAAGGTGCAAGGGAGAAAAACTTAGAAAGAGTTGTATTGAATTTTGATTTATAATTGAATATAGAAATAAGCAATGTTTAGTATAAAATTAAGCTTTATGGCAATATAATAGATTTAAATTAGGATGTTTGAATTTATGTTTAAAATATTGGTTTCTATTTGTAAAATTAGTCTACCTATTTGTGACCCGACCAAGACTTCGTTCTTGAAAGACTTTTTTTTAAGTTTATGTTTGAAAAATAAAAATAAAAAATTCAAAAAAAAATTAGCAAGGGGTTCTCTGCCCAATTGCTGAGTGGGCGTGGTCATGTTGGGTGTGGCCTGGTCAGCCTCCTGCACCATGGCTGGGGGGGGGGATTTTGCCCTCCATGAGCTACGGAGGCTTTCATCATGCCTCCGGGAGGGCGAAAATGAGCTTACCAAACTTCCAGTAGGCCCATTTTTCACCCTTCCTGAGCCTCCACGTGCACTTACCTGCATCCAAAATGAGCCACATGTGGACACCTGAGAGGGGTGGGGTGAGCAGGACCATCCAGGAGTGGGATTTGGGGGTTCTCTGAACTGCACAGAATCTTAGCTAGAGGTTCTCCCAAACCCCTGCGAACCCCCAGCAGCCCACTCCTGGGTTTGCCTGATCATTGTCATTAGGATTGTATGATGGACTATGTTCTGATAAGCCCTTACATGTCAGCAGAGCATATTCCCATGAGGATACCTTCCAAATCTGGTCGCAACCATGGTGATTATTGCTATCAAGGATTGGGACTGTGACACATAGGACCAGGAAATAGCTTGCACAATACACAAAATGTTTCCCACCCTACCCAAAGGAATACAGTTATCAAAATGTCAGACCATAACTCTGAATGGTAAACAAGCAGTCCTTTTAAAATTTACATATGCTGATCTCTTAGTATTTTTCCAGATCACTATTTGCACATTAATCTCCATGTAGCTTTTGTGCATTCTCTTTTCCTAACTTTCCTCTGAAGGGGAACAATAACCGTATTCTTTCAAATGGCATTTTCACATATCATCGTCATCATTTAATGACTCCATAATCCCTTGAGGGGCGGAGCCTGGGCAACTGAATGGAACAAGCAGAGCATTTAAAAACGGATGCCCTTCCTGTCGCCAATGGGGAGTTTTGTTCAGCAGATATATTCTCATTCTGCCCAGAGAGAGAAATATCTGCCTCTACCTAGGATCGAACTCACAGCCTCCGGATTGGGAGGTGAGAGCTCCACCTCAAGGCCATGGCACCACTCTATGGCATTTTCACATATCCATAAACTAAATGCATTTATGTTTTCCTGTTACGTCCAGTTGCAACATCTATTTTCCAATATACTCACAGGATTGACACTTTCCTTCAGTCTTTTTCTTGACAAGTAATATTTTCAGTCTTCCACATTTAGATACCATTCCTATCCAAATCTCTACAATGTTCCTTCCAGTAATCCCTTATTTTAGTTTCATTCAAAATCATTAAATTGCTTTTATTTTTAATTCATCTGATTTTGCCAGAGGCTCTTTGTTTTCATCCGTGCTAAAAAATGTTCAGCATTTTCTCAGCCTCTTTTAATGTAAACAGCTCCTTGCTCTCCCTAACTGCTACAAATATTTTTTTTCTATATTTACATCACATCATACAATATTGTTTATTCTTCACTTTTTTGTAGCAATCATTTCTTTTATATGATTTTTTTCATTGACAGCTGCACTTCCCAAATTCCCAATTTCCTACTTTCATTGAGCATCTTTTTTCAGACTTCCCATTTATCATAATTTCACACATTTTAGTAATTTCAGGTAATAGCTGCATTATCTTTCCTTAGGTCAATTTTTTAGGTGTCCTGTTCAGAGAATAACACATCTTCTAATTCTTTGTCACATGTCTGTCAAGTCTCAGATGTTTCATATATTTTCCTTTCTTCTATGTCTATTTTTTCCAAGATTCATAATATTGCCTGATATTTAGAACTTTTTATCTCTTTTTTCCCTGATTTATTCTCTCAGTCTTTTATCATAAAGAACAAAAACCATAATTTTAGATTTATTATTTTTTTCGGTTAAACTCATCATTAAAAGGTAAAGGTTCTCTTCGCATGTATGTGTTCCCGACTCTAGGGAGTGGTGTTCATTTTCATTTCTAAGCCAAAGAGCCAGCACTGTCCGAAGACGTTTCCATGGTCATTTGGCTGGCATGACTAAATGCCAAAGGTGCACAGAATGCTGTTACCTTCCCACCAAAGGTGGTCCCTATTTTTCTACTTGCATTTTTTATGTGCTTTCAGACTGCTAGGTTGGCAGAAGCTGGGACAAGTAACAGGAGCTCACCCCATTACGCGGCACTAGGATTTGAACCGCTGAACTGCCGACTTTTCGATTGACAAGCTCAGCGTCTTAGCCTCTGAGCCACCACATCCATCTCAAACACATTATTAGGTGTCCTTAAATATCTATTTGATACAAATATATTTAAGCAGATATTCCCTAAAGTATCAGTTGTCTCATTCAGATCTGGGTCTTTGAATGGAACAATTATGTTTTTCTGTACTCTGTCATCTTATTCCTGCTTATCCATTCATGTCAACTAATAGAGTATTTCCCCCCAAATCTCATTCATTCAGAATATTGTGTTCCTTGTTCTTTCGTGATTATCATTCAGCATTAACATTCTCTGGAACATAATAATCAGCTGTCATTCCTACTTCCATACAAAATCACAACAATCTAGTTGACATTACTTTCATTATTTTTATAAGATATACTTTAGTCCTTTCATTCATAATTAAGCCTGCCCTTTCACTTTCCTGCATGTATTTTTCAATTCTATTCCACAAAATCAGGACTCTAATTCTTTGGCAGATCTATTACATAACTTGGATTTCCATGTACTCATCCTTACACAGGATAAATGAAGAGCTCTGGTTGCATACGGGTTAGAATGTGGTATTGCAGGCTAACTCTGCCAGAATTTGGAGTTTCAACCTGACGGGCATAAGGTTGACTCAGTTTTTCATCCTTTCAAGGTTGGTAAAATGAGGACCCAGATTGTTGGGGGCAATAGGCTGACTTTATAAACCACTCAGAAAGTGCTGTAAAGCACTATGGAGAAGTATATTAGTTTAAGTGCTATTGCCATTGCTTTAATTTCCCAATTCTACTTTATGGTTTACACTGATACTGCCTCTATAATCTTGCAAACACCTGTTGGATTGAAAAGAGCCATTGCAGTAACATTAAAGTACTGCAGAGAAGTTGAGAAAATCGAAAATTCTGGTTTTAGCCAAGAATGCTGTGCCAATAAATTTTTTTTGCAGTCAATTTTATTAGCTCCCGATGGAACTCTGTCTAGTTAGACTCAAGACAGGAATGGCATTAATTCATATTAAAGCCTGGAAGATGGTAATATACTGACATAAAATGCAATTCTTTCCAGTCAGACTGACCCACATAGTTTTAACAGATAATTTCTCTTCTCCATGGAAACAGGCAGTGGGGAGAAAGTTGGCTTCATAAGGGCTCTCTCTACCATTTTTAATATCAACAGGCTATGATCAAGCGAAATAATTAATAATCCAAAGACTAAGGTAAGTAGAGCTTCAGTGTCAGCCCTGGAACCATTTTGAAAATCTGCAGGGCTACCACAGCAAGACTGGTTGTTGCTGTGGGAATGTAAGGGGGGAGATAGCAATAGCACTTAGACTTATATACCACTTTGCAGTGCTTTCCAACCCTCTCTAAGCAGTTTTACAGAGTCAGCATATTGCCCCCAACAATCTGGGTCCTCATTTTACCCACCTCGGAAGGATGGAAGGCTGAGTCAACCTTGAGCCTGGTGAGATTCGATCTGCCAAACTGCTGGCAGCTGGTGATCAGCAATAGCAGCCTGCAGTACTACACTCTAACCACTGCGCCACTGAGGCTCTTGAGTTAGAGATAACTGGGGGAACAGTAACCAAAATAACATTATTTCCCATGGGAGCCAAGGATATTCCTACCTGGTGTTTGGAAGGCATGGGCCAAAGGCAGGTGAAGGAGGACTGTGACCTGATTGGATGATGTGATGGACATGTGACCTGGGTTTTGATTTGTGTAGGGAAAACCTCGGATCCTTCAGAGTTGGGTTTTCACCAACTGTGCCAATATGGCATTCCTAATAAATTCTTACTTTGAGAAAACTCCAGGCCTCAGAGTTTTGATTTCATTGGGACTCTCCTTGGAACCCTGACATCCAGATGGAAATCAACAGGTTATCCCAATTTGATAGAATGTGGATAAATAGGGATACTTGGGAACCAGAAAGTTATCTGCAAAAAAAATTATCTAAGTTGATTTTTTTTTTAAAAAAAAAATCAGCTACAGGGTTCTTTCATCAGCATAACTCCAAGGCAGGTATTGTTAGGATATGATTTGAGCCTAACAGATTGTCCAGACAATATATGTGTTCTGTGACTTTAAGTTTTGATGCTGCATCATGCTGTAATGCTGAGTCATGCTATAATTAGTTGTAAATGTATTTAAGAAAGGTACTGTAATGTATTCACTTGATGATAAGCTGCTATCATCAGTGCGTGTGTGGGTGGATCTGCTACCATCCGAGGTTTGTGAACCAGAGTGAACCAACTACTGCTAGTGTGGTAAGAAGCTTTTTGGATTTAACCGGTAAAGACTTGGACTGTTTAGAAAACTACGAGATTGTTTATTTTCCACTATAAAGAAACCTTTTGATAAACCAGTTTGCACATATCTCTTATTTCATTGCTCTCAGCAATGTTTCTCTGTGCACTATACTCTGCTGGTTGCTAACACAACAACAATATCCTTAACAGGTATAATAAAGTCTCTTCTATGAAGCACATTTGCCTGTGTGGTGATAAAGTATTTGAAATCACCTTACATGTATTATGACAGTGTATGCTTTATAGGGACAAAGGCAGGGGTGGGCTGCAGAGGGTTTGCAGGGGTTCGGGAGAACCTCTAGCTAAGATTCTGTGCAGTTTGGAGAACCTCCAAATCCCACTCCTGGCTGTCCCTGCCCACCCTGCCCCAGCCCTCCCAGGAGTCCCCACATGGCCCATTTTGGATGCCGGTAAGTACATGGCGTGTGCTGAGGCTCAGGGAGGGCAAAATATGGGCCTACTGGAAGTTCGAGAAGGCTGGAAATGGGCCCGTTTCCACCAGAGGGCCTGTAGAGCCTGGGGAGGCCGTTTTCACCTTCCCGGAGGCTTGAGGAAAGCCTTCGGAGCCCAGGAAGGGTAAAAACAACCCCCACCACCATGGTGCAGGAGGTCGACTAGGCCACACCCACCATGGCCATGCCCACCCAGTGGGCAGAGAACCCCTTGTTAAAATTTTTGAAGCCCATTCCTGGACAAAAGGTCTATTTATATTTTATCCCTAATAGAGAAATTCCCAGGGAGATCAGTCCATTTTTTTAATTTATTTATTTATATGCCGCCCTTTTCCAGAGACTCAGGGCAGCTTACAATGTGTTAAGCAATAGCCTTCATACTTTTGTATATTTATACAGTCAGCTTATTGCTCCCATAAACTGGGTCCTCAATTTATCCACCTTAGAAAGGAAATTCAGAAATTTTATCTGAATTATCTCCTCCAGGATTTAAAACTTTTGTTTCTTTTAATACTAATACTAATTTCATACTAATTGAATAAATGCTTACTTACTTACTTCATCCCTAGTCTCTATGCTCAACTTGGCTATTCTCAGAATTTTACTTAGAGTTAGACAAATCACTGTAATTCCTGTCACCATGGAACATTTGCAAAGGCTATTACAATTATTTTTTTAGGACAGATTGATATCTTTCAGTCAAAATTCATCAACTTACTTTAATTTTTGAAACATACAGGACATTCTACTTTTTCAGAGCTATTTTAATTATGTGACCCTCTGGATGATTTAAGTTCTGAATTAGAGATCAGAATTCCATATAAGCATTCCAAAAAAAATCATTTCTAATAAATGAAATATTTTCCAATTAAGGAAGAAAAGGGGGAAAGCTTTATCAAAGGCACTTTATCTCTCAAATGGGTTAGGTGGCATAATTGGGGTTTTTCTGTTTTTTGTTTTGCTTTCCCCAGCTGTCATTTACAAATGATATGCCTCCACATCAGTCATAAATGTCATCAGTGTCATTCAAGGTCATATTGTTGGAAACAGTTTGCCATTTCATTTATCATCCTTCTGATTGTCCTTGTCTGGCTATAATGCAAGTATACTAAACTAAGGAGGTGGAGGAGGAAGAAAAAGCAATAAAGAGATAAATGCATTTCATATTCTTGTTTTCACTAGCACCAGGGCATCAACTGATTAAAATACAGTTATTTTTCATCCATTTAGCTATTAGTTTAATTGTGTAAAATTCACTCAAACCAGAAAAAAAAAAGCTAGAGAAAAACAATGAAGGGCTGTGAAAAGGTGTTGAAAATCAATACATGGTAGATTAGAAGTGGTCCTTGACTGCATGTTATGAAGAAGTGTAAGTGGATTTAGGAAATCAAATTATGTGTTACATAAATGCATAGTTAAAAAATTAAAATTTACTTTTCCATTGTTATTTCCCCTTTTTCCAAATACACCTCTTTGAAAGAATTGAAGCATTTGCTTTTTGGAATGTTCTCCCTTTCGAAATCCATGCTGATCCCCCTCTGGAAGTCTTTAATAATTTGACTGTTCTCCCAGGCCTTGGGTAAAGTGTTTGTAGAAGCCTGGTGACTCCTTCTT
Organism: Masticophis lateralis; assembly: GCA_030761175.1. Classification (NCBI taxonomy): domain Eukaryota; kingdom Metazoa; phylum Chordata; class Lepidosauria; order Squamata; family Colubridae; genus Masticophis; species Masticophis lateralis. The sequence goes on along the minus strand of JAUDYJ010000006.1, from coordinate 77,411,418 downwards.
CTTCTTCTTCTTCTTCTTCTTCTTCTTCTTCTTCTTCTTCTTCTTCTTCTTCTTCTTCTTCTTCTTCTTCTTCTTCTTCTTCTCCTCCTCCTCCTCCTCCTCCTCCTCCTCCTCCTCCTCCTCCTCCTCCTCCTCCTCCTCCTCCTCCTCCTCCTCCTTCTCCTTCTCCCCCTCTCCCCCTTCCCCTTCCCCTTCCCCTTCTCCTCCTCCTCCTCCTCTTGCAGTTCTTATTTTTGATGTAAGTTTCCCAGATGCATTTTGGAGTCAGGCATCCTCGCTCCCTCCCTCCCTCCCTCCCCCCCCCCCCTCTCTCTCTCTTATGACATTAATCTTACATTAAACTTGTAAGTTGAGTATTATGCTGCCTACCCCAGGTGTCCTGTTGGCCGGTTGAATCATTTTTCAGGTTTCTTCACTAGGCTTTTTCTAGTAAGTTTCCGCAATATTAAAAATTTTGGGAGCAAATAAATTCAGTAAATAAATAAACATCCAGATTTAGATGGATAAAAGGATACCTTACTCATGGCTGTTTATACCTTGGGTCACCTCCTCGATTACTGTACTGTGCTCTATATGGGGCTGCCTTGAAGATCCCTTGATACGGACAGTAATGGGCAAACAAAATATGCCAGGATACACCATTGTCCATGAGCTGTACTGGCTCCCAATAGGGTGTGGGGGCAATTCAAGTGAAATTGCAAAATAAAATAAAATAAAATAAAATAAAATAAAATAAAATAAAATAAAATAAAATAAAATAAAATAAAGCAAAGCAAAGCAAAGCAAAGCAAAGCAAAGCAAAGCAAAGCAAAGCAAAGCAAAGCAAAGCAAAGCAAAGCAAAGCAAAGCAAAGCAAAGCAAAGCAAAGCAAAGCAAAGCAAAGCAAAGCAATGCAATAACATTATAAAATTATGGTTTCACACAGGTCCCAAGTCTGAAGGATCATCCAGACATGGGACCTGATTCCATCACCTTATTTACACACAAACATCTCCTTTCTGACATGACTAGGGTTATGTGGTTTCACTTTGATTTACTCAGGTGCAACTCTGCTGTTGTTATATTACTGTCATTTTGTTATTTATTGTTGTGTTGATTTTTATGAATATGTGTGTGTGTGTGTGTGTGTGTGTGTGTGTGTGTGTGTGTGTATGTTTCCTTTAAGCCAGGTTTTTCCTATGTAACCAAGATTTATCTGGAACCACAATTGAGTGGAATCACATTCACTACTTTCTGGGTTCCCTTCTCTATCTTTTCATTCTGGCAGCCAGCTGCATTGTGCTCTGTGCTGCATTGTGAGAGACTTAAATAGCTATTGCTGGCTCATTAGCCATCTTCAGTAAGCCACACCCACATCTCATGTTCCTCCCTGTAAAGGTACAATGTCTATTTTCTTACTTTTCGTAGGTTTAATGTGTGTTTTTCCTTTAAAACACACATTACCATAGCTCATCTCCTAAAACCTGAACATTTTCAGTTTTTGGACCTGCTTTCTAATTTGGTATTTAGATTTGTAAAAATCTAACACTGTCCTTTTGAAAGTTTTTTCCCCCACTCCCAATACAGTCACTTTCCCATCAGTTATTATTTTCATGTGGGTTATTTGTTATTTTCACATTTTTCTGAGACCATCCATGACCATTTTTAAAAGATATATCTTATTTCAATTATCTGGAATGTTGTTTTCAGTATAGTCAGCAGTATTCATGCTGGAATCCTGGGAATTGAAATCCACACATCTTCAGTTTGCTAAGATTGAGAAACTCTAGCCATATTGCATCAGAATTTCTGTGCAAATAAATAGAATCCAAGAAACATTAACAAATTCTAATGAAGATTCATCAATCATGGGAAGTAGAATGCATGTACAAAAAAAAACTGTAATAGGTAACATATTTTGGTTGGAGATGGTCTCAGGTTCAATGTCATTTACAAAAAAGATTCCCAGGGATGGTTTCTGTGTGAAATCCTAGAAAGCTGCTCTTAGTCCATATGAATAGAACGGAACGGAACGGAATGGAACGGAACGGAACGGAACGGAACGGAACAGAACAGAACAGAACAGAACAGAACAGAACAGAATAACAGAGTTGGAAGGGACCTTGGAGGTCTTCTAGTCCAACTCCTTGCTTAGGCAGGAAACCCTACACCACTTCAGACAAATGGTTATCCAACATCTTCTTAAAAACTTCCAGCATTGGAGCATTCACAATTTCTGGAGGCAAGTGGTCCAATGATTAATTGTTCTGTCAGGAAATTCCTCCTTAGTTCTAAGTTGCTTCTCTCCTTAATTAGTTTCCACCCATTGCTTCTTGCCCTACCCTCAGGTGCTTTGAAGAATAGCTTGACTCCCTCTTCTTTGTGGCAGCCCCTGAGATATCGGAACACTGCTATCATGTCATCCCTAGTCCTTCTTTTCATTAAACTAGACATACCCAGTTCCAGCAACCGTTCTTTATATGTTTTAACCTCCAGTCCCATAATCATCTTTGTTGCTCTTCTCTGCACTCTTTTTAGAGTCTCAACATCTTTTTTAAATTGTGGCGATGAAAACTGGATGCAGTATTCCAAGTGTGGCCTTACCAATGGACAATACTCAGATAAAATAATTTGACTCAGTGTAGGACAGTTGCTTGAATTTGGATGATTTCAGAAAATAATGCAACTGTGTGCAAATTTGCAACCACCCAATATGTTTGTTTGACAGAGGAATGAGAAGTGACTGATGTTTAAAGATGAGAAATACAATACAAAATAAAAATAAAAATAAAAGATCTATATAAGCAGATAAGAGGAATGTGGCTCTGCCCTTAGTTCTCTTATCATATGAATGATAAGAGAACTAAGTGAAGTGATAAGAGAACTAAGTGAATTGAGGAAAGCATTTGTTATGCCAATAGCAAACTTGCATTGTGCATTTTGACACCTGAGATGCCTGTCTATTCATAAGTAACTTTCTAATGCATCTTTTTCTATCCTTCTTTGGTGCTTCAAAAGCACAAAAATGGCAGACATCCTGGATTTTGTAGCCAGAAGCTACATACGGTATTCATGTATGCAACTGAATACAAGGACAATCTGAAAAAAAGTATGGGAAAAAGCAAATGGACCGGATTGGTGTAGGCACTAGAATAATTACAGACAGCAACATAAGGTGAACAGTGGAAGGATTTTGCAAAAAAGTCTGTCTTCGAGCCAAATTTATATAAACAAAGCAGCCTCAGTTCTTAATCCAGAGTGTCAGCTTCCCTAAACATTTTGCTATGCATAAAATGCACATAAAAATGCATAAAAATAGTCATGACCTATTTTTTAAAAAAATAGCTAATATTTTATATCATGAGATAAAATCATTAGTTTATGTTTTGCTAACATATAAAGTCAAACATTTATTAAGGTCATAAATCAGCATAAGGAGAATGGGATACAAACTATTTTTTTTAAAAAAAGCCTACAAGGTATAAAAACAAAAGTTGCATAAGGTTAAAAAAGCATAAAAATACATTTAGAAAATACTAAAATAAATACTATATATGTATATCACAATTTTTTTTTAAAGCATCTATAGGGAAAAATGAAAACAAAATTAATGTTTAACATGTAAACATATTTTTCCACTCAATGATCGAAGAGTGAAATTGCCTTTAGTGATTTGTGCAGGTAAGAGAAAAGGCTGACATTTATTTGTTCATTTCAGAACAAGACAATGCAGCTATTTTGATCCTGAATCAAAGTGCTTTTTCTGATTTTAATATTAATCAGTCCCTGTGGTGCTTTTGAGAAAAAACAGATTTTTAAGCATTTGCAGTTAGAATTACTAATAGAAAACGACCAGTTCAAGCTTCCTTTTTTGAGGTGAAAGAAAAATTATCCGGTGGGTAGCTTTGTTGCAATGATACGTTCAAATTAATTATTTGACCATTGGAAAGCCAAAACATCCCAGTATATAATACTTATTTTATTTTAAACAGTACTAGCCAGTACTGTTAGTAATTATCCTCTTTGAAAGAAGCTACATCCCAGTTTTCCTAGCAAGATTAATAAGAATAAAAAACTAAAAATAAATATTACAATTTATAATAGTGCAGTAAACAGCAGCAGAACATAATGTAGGTAATATATTCAACTGCAATACAGGGTAAGAGCTTCTAAAATATATGGTTTGTAAGTTGATCTAAATATAATGTTGGTTTGCAATAAAATGTACTGGGACCAAATTGAAATCTCAGGGACTTCAGAAAATTTCTGTTTCTGTAATATGTCTTTGGAGTTTTCAAAAGGACTCATATTTGTGTACTAAGATAAGATTACATAAAAGCCAACACAGTTCTAGGCTGCATAAACAGAGGGATAGAATCAAGATCACGTGAGGTGTTAATACCACTTTATAATACCTTGATAAGGCCACATTTTGGTCTCCACAATGTAAAAAAGATGTGGAGACTCTAGAAAGAGTGCAGAGAAGAGCAACAAAGATGATTAGGGGACTGGAGACTAAAACATATGAAGAACGGTTGCAGGAACTGGGTATGTCTAGTTTAATGAAAAGAAGGACTAGAGTGACATGATAGCAGTGTTCCAATATCTCAGGGGCTGCCACAAAGAAGAGGGAATCAAGCTGTTCTCCAAAGCACCTGAGGGTGGAACAAGAAGCAATGGGTGGAAACTATAAATCAACTAAACTAAACTAAACTAAACTAAACTAAACTAAACTAAACTAAACTAAACTAAACTAAACTAAACTAAACTAAACTAAACTAAACTAAACTAAACTAAACTAAACTAATCAAGGAGAGAAGCAATTTAGAACTGAGGAGCAATTTTCTGACAGTTAGAACAATTAATCAGTGGAACAACTTACCTCCAGAAGTTGCAAATGCTCCAATACTGGAAGTTTTTAAGAAGACGTTGGATAACCATTTGTCTGAAGTGGTGTAGGGTTTCCTGCCTAAGCAGGGGGTTGGACTAGAAGACCTCCAAGGTCCCTTACAATTCTGTCCTATTCTATTCTAAAATGTATCAGACATTGGCCTTAAAAGTTTGGTTTTGATTTTTTTTTTAAGCCTTGCTTCCAAATGTACAGCAACATTAGGAACACTTGTGCTATCTGGAATAACTTCCTTAAAATCTAGGAGAGCTTGTAGAAATTGGAAACTAAAGACAGGGAACTTGAGTTTTAAATAGTCACGTTTACTGTATCTCCCATTTTAAATAAATTTAAATAACTGTAGAAACAATATTAATTTAGTAATTAATTTGTGGTCGGTAAAAGAAATATATAGCAGCATCCAGCAATAAGTGGGATATTTTTAAAAAGTATAATGGGGAATTTGAAGAAAATATGAACTTGTGCTAAACTATGCTGGCCTCCTAAGCGAAGACTTCATTTTGCACACTTCCAAAGCAAACCTCTGTAGAAGAGATGAATTGAATCTTAACATGAAATATAATAAAAAAATAAATAAAAAATGATCATATTAGAATGGGCAGATTTCTGCCAAATTATCATCACCATAATAATCTGCAATCTAAATTTTATTATGGCAACATAATGCCTTACAGAAATTCCAGAAGAGTTTTTTTTTTTTCTCTGTGTAGCCAGATTAATATTTGGCTGTGGAAGCATAAAATTCTCTTGGCAAAAGTGCTTTATGATGAAGTTTCACTATTAATAGGTTGATGAGACATAGCTGATAATTATGCCTCAGTTTCTACTTCATAAAATTCTGTCCACTGTATAAAACATGTGACTATCATGTGCGGAAGGATTTAAAAGGTCATCATCCTTCTTTGGAATAAATCTTCCTCCATTATACAGAAAGTTGGCATAATTAGTTATGATTACATTAAATTCCATAAAAGAAACAACTGCTTCTCCATTGTGGTTTTGTACTGATCTCGTTTCGAATATCTTCAAAATGTCTTTTGATATGTAAGTGTTTTTGTCATATATTCTGAAGGCCTAATCTCCTCATAGAAGATAATCATCTACGTTCTTTTTGCAGTTTAGTTAAGCAAATTTTTATCTGAGCCAAATGTCAGAAATACATTTAGATAAAATTATGTGATGAAGAGAATTCTCTTTCTCTTTTCCAGTATTTAATGTAAAGAGCTATGCGGACTAGATTATGCTAAAGAAGTCATTAGTTTCCACCAAGACATAATATATCTGCTTAGAATTTAGAATATTAGAATTGGAAGGAACCATGAAGGTTTTCTAACCTAGTCCCCCACTAAAACAGGGGACCCCATTCTGAACAAATGGTTGTCCAATTTTAATATCTTCTTGAAAACTTCCAGTGATGGTGCACTCACAACTTCTGGAGGTAAGCTGTTTTGCTGATTAATTGTTCTCACTGTCAGGAAATTTCTCCTTAAATTAATTTGGATTTTTCTTTGTTGCTCTTCTCTGCACTCTTTCTAGAGCCTCAACATCTTTTTTCTGTCATGGTGATCAGAACTGGATATAATATTCCAAGTGTGGTCTTACCAGTGCATTATAAACCAGTATCGAGACTTCATATTATCTTGATACTATCCCACTGTTGGTGCAGCCTAAGACTGCACTGGCTTTTTGGCAGCTGTTGGCTCATACTTAAGTGATAGGATACCTAGGATACCTAGATCCCTCTCACAGTTACTTCTGTTGAACCAGGTACCACCTATTCATTATATGTGCATTAGATTTTTCTTGCTTAACTGCAAAACCTTAATTGTCTCTCAATTGAATTGTATTTTCTTGGATCAGTCCCAGTCTTCAAGTCTGTCAAAATCTTCCTGTATCTTAAGTCTATCTTCTAAAGTGTTGGCTATTCCCACCAGCTTGGTATAGCCTGTAAATTTCATGAGTTCTCCTTTTATTTCTCCTATCTAGATAATATATGAAAATGTTGAAGAGTAATGGAGCAATGCAGAATCCACTGCATGCTTCCCTGTGTTTAGATGGAGTTCCATTGAAGATGGTTGGTCAGACTTTTGTAAATCCATCATTAAATAAAAAGATCAAAGAAAAGTTAAGCAAAAAAACAGAAATTAATGTAATTAGGAAAAAATATAAAGAGTAAAGAAAATTAAAGAAAATATTATGATCTGACAAAGCTTCCTCAGTTTTTCCCATGGTTGAGCTTAGATTTATGTACGACAAGTTAAACTAGCATTTGACTAGCGTCTCTAGAAAGTTCCACATCTATAATTATGTTTATGCCATAATAGTTGTTTTCTTGTCTAAATATTTCATATTGATTTTGATCCTGAAATTGAGATGCAAACAAGACTCAAAATTTGAAAAGAAAATGAGTTGGGATATTTGGGACCCGGGTTGCATTTGTATTTCTTGCAGGATTTTTCAATTGATGTAGCTCGTTGGAAACAAAGCTAACCCTTGTTTTGTCTTGTCTTGTCTTTCAACAGCTAACTTTTCATCTTTGTATTCTTTCGAAAAAAAAGACAAATTGTTATACTTCTCAGCAGTATCGTTCTTGTATGATTGATTGCTGAGGAAATGAAGCTATTTCACTTATATGGTCTTTATCAACTCAAGCAATCTCCCCCCTCCCCCCAATAAGAAAACACGTACAACTGAGCCTTTCAATTCCTGGAGCTTTGTCTGGAGTCTATATTTTAAAACTTCCTGCCACCCCCATTTCTCCATAGGAAACCCGTCTTTCATTTGTTAGTCTCACAATTAGCCGAAGTAGTCATTGTGATGCTAATTATATATATTCCAGCGTTAATTTATCTTCAGAGACTGAAAGGCAGCTTATCATGAGCAGATTTGATAAGCAAGCTGGTTCTTGAGGTTTAATAGAGATGTAACCATCTGAAGTGCTTAATTATATTGGGTAAATTATTACTGTTTCCCTGGTGTTTTATACCAAAATTACATATATTTTATTTTAAAGGATTTTTTAAATATATATATATATATATATATATATATATATATATATATATGTGTGTGTATATATATATATATATATATATATATATATATATATATATATATATATATATATATAAAATGTCCACTGCAATGAGCTAAATTGCTGTGCTGTATGCTCAAGAGGGGGACAAACAACCAAAAGAGAGGTAATAATAAACAAAAACTGTAATATATCTGAGTTCAGAGAACGTTGTTAGATCAAGCTAGGATTAGCTATAAATGGATTGAGAGGCTAATTTCCACTATAAGCAGCAAACGTTGTTTTGTCAAATATGTACAAGATAATAGGTATAAGTATAAACATGGACATGAGCACAGGTAATGAATACAAATAAATGGGGCAGTAGGACAGGGACGGTAGGCACGCTGTTGCACTTATGTGCTCCCCCTTGCAGACCTCTTAGGAATGGTATGAGGTCCACAATAGACAGTTTAAGGTTGAAGCTGTGGGGGTTTGAGAATGTAACAACAGAGTCGGGTACAGCATTCCAGGCATTGACCACTCTGCTGCTGAAGTCGTATATTCTACAATCGAGTTTAGAGCGATTTACTTTGAGTTTGTAGCTATTGTTTGCCCGTGTATTATTGTGGTTGAAGCTGAAGTAGTCATTGACAGGTAGGATGTTGTAGTAGACAATTTTGGGTATTATACTTAGTTTAGACCATAGGTGGTATAATCCCAGGTTGTCCAGGCCCAAAATTTCAAGCCTGGTAGCATAAGGTATTCTATTGTGAGCAGAGGAGAGGAGGACTCTTCTTGTGAAATACATCTGGACTTTTCTTTTTCTTGTGGAACTTGGAGATATTTTTAAATACAAAAAAATGGCTTATTCAATCAAGGGCAAATCAGAGAGGGAAACAATCCATGATTCCTCTTTCTAATTTGTTTTGTTTTTGTTTTGTTTTGTTTTTTGTTTTGTTTTTTTGTTTTTGTTTTTTGTTTTTTTTTGCTGAAGAAGCTATCATTTCAATGCTGCAAAGCCAAGCGAGGTTAAGTGTCTTACAGCTATACAATGTGTAAAAAAATAATAATCTCTAAATACATTTGAGGCTATCCATATGCTAGCCTTAATATGTTATCTGAAAGCAACCCAAGTCTTGACCCCAGAGCAATATGTTTATTCCTGCAGGAATAAATCTTCAACAAAAGATCCATCCCTGGGAGATAAACCAGGGGTGGGCTGCTGGGGGTTCGCAAGGGTTCAGGAGAACCTCTAGTTAAGATTCTGTGCAGCTCGAAGAACCCCCTCAAATCCCATTTCTGGGTGGCCCCGCCCACCCCACCCAACCCAGGTGTCCTCATTTGGCTCATTTTGGATGCAGATAAGTGCAGGGAGGACTCAGAGGCTCAGTGAGAGTGAAAAAGGGCCTACCAAAAATTCAGGAAGACTAGAAATCGAATTGTTTCCAGTCTCCAGAGGACCTCCAAACCTGGGGAGACCATTTTTGCCCTCCCAAAAGCTCAAGGAAAGCCACTGGAGCCCGGGGGGGGGCAAGTGGAAGTGATGTCCCAGTGCCTTGAAGCCATGCAGGTCTGGATGGGAAGAAACAGGCTTCGACTCAACCCCTCCAAGACCGAGTGGCTGTGGCTGCCGGCGTCCCGATATAGCCAGCTGACTCCATCGCTGGTTATTGGGGGTGAATCTTTAGCCCACATGGAAAGGGTACGCAACTTGGGCATCCTCCTGGATCCATGGCTGTCTTTAGAGGAACATACTACGACCGTGGCCAGGGGGGCTTTTCATCAGGTTCGCCTGATACACCAGTTGCGACCCTTTCTAGATTGGGACTCCTTACGCATAGTCACTCAAGCGCTCGTCATCTCTCGCCTGGACTATTGTAATGCTCTCTACATGGGGCTCCCCTTGGGGTGCACCCGGAGGCTCCAACTGGTGCAGAATGCGGCCGCACGGGGGATTATGGGAGCAACAGGGCGCTCCCATGTGACACCTCTCCTGCGGGAGCTGCATTGGCTGCCGGTGGACTTCCGGGTGCGCTTCAAGGTGTTGGTTATCACCTTTACAGCGCTCCATGGCTTAGGACTGGGTATTTACGGGACCGCCTACTGCCACCAATTGCTTCCCACCGGCCAGTTCGCTCCCACAGAGAGGGCCTCCTCAGGGTGCTGTAAACCAGACAATGTCGGCTGGCGACCCCCAGGGGGAGACCCTTCTCTGTGGTAGGTCCCACCCTCTGGAAAGATCTTCCTCCAGAGTTGTGAAGGATCTCTGACCTCCGGACTTTTCATCGGGCCTTAAAAACGTACTTTTTCCAGCTAGCTGGCCTGGCCTGATCCCATGGGAAAATCTTTTTAGAGTTTTGATATTAATTTTAATTGAATCATTTTTTAACTAATGGGCCAAATTTATATTAGTTACTTTTAATGTTTTTTAACTTTTGTAAGATTTGTTTTTTATTTCTGGCTGTTCACCGCCCTGAGTCTGCAAGGAGAAGGGCGGTATATAAATTTAATAAAATAAATAAATAAAATAATAAAAATGCCTTGCCATGGTGTAGAAGGATGACTACGCCATGCCCACCATGGCCACACCCACCCAACAACCAGGCAAAGAACTCCTTGCTAAAAATTTTGAAGCCCACCCCTGAGATAAACAGTTTAATCAGACTGAAGCACATCTAATGATAAATATTTCCAGTATAGAACCATCTTCTCCTGGGAACTTAAAATGTCAAGATCTTAGTCTCTGAAAACAAAGGTTTGCTAGCCTTAATTACATTACAATACAGTATCCGTCTTTGAGGTATTCATTACGGGGATACTGGAAAATTGTTGAAAATGAACAATATCGATCTAACTAATTCCAGAGGGTTTTTCAGAAGAAAAGCCAAGTCCCAGCCAATGATTATCTTAATGACAGAGCATTTGTTTCTGCAGCATGTTAACAGTTAAATGCTAAGATACCTGCACTACATGAACCTAACCAGTTTATGTCTGAAAAGTTTTTATAAAATAATTCTGCAGGAGGAAAATGTCTTTAGGCAGCTCGGTAGTTTTGCTATTTCAAAAGGAAAGGAAAGGAAAAGGGGAAGAAAAGAAATATTGCATGAGAAGATGGTAAATACGAAGAAAAATTCAAGTAGAGATAGAAGAGCTGAATGTGTGGCATGATTTAATGTTTCTGAAAAGAAGCCGAGTAATTTGGGTAGATGCGTAAACTGAGCGAAAGCTTTATCTGATTTCATCCACTCTATTGGTTAATGCTCAAAAGTGTCCTTCACTGTAATTCTCCTGTAGCTGAATAAATTATGATTTGTTGGTTCAAAGTGTTTAGCACAGATCAGCTGTCAAGTGAATATGAGATTTTTTTCTCTCTCTCTCAGCTGATCTCTTCTTGTGTATATAATACCTTGGCTTTGATTTTCTGAGGCTTCCAATAAATGTGATTTCCAGCAAAGTTTGTTTAATCGACCAAATGATTGATTGATTGATTGCATACCATCAAGGGTATCATAAAATACAGATTTCATCAAAATTAATTAAAAATAGTCTGTACATTTTGTATGCCACATCTGAAGGCTTAATTGTGAGGAGACTTTCATGACTGTATTTCTTTTAAATTTCAACAAAATGGGGGCATAATAGTTCAAAGCAGTGCTGTCAAACCAAGATGAGACTAAATTATTTGTATCCATATTTTGGACCTGTTCAGGGTGTCATCTCTGCCTGTGCAAGATAAATGTATTTAATGAGTCTACGGGCACTTTAATGAGGCCATACAATGGCATATTTACTTAGAATAGAATAGAATGAATGAGCTGGAAGGGACCTTGGAGATCTTCTAATCCAGCTCCCTGCTGAAGCAGGAGAACCTATACCATTTTAGATAAGTGACTGTCTAAACTCTTCTTAAAAACTTCCAGTGATGGAGCACCCATGATTTCTGCAGACAAGCTATTCTACTGGTTAATTGTCCTAAGTGTTAGGAAGTTTCTCCTTATTTCTTAACTTAGCCTGATTTGAGAGACTGTGTTTTTTATTTATTTATTTATTTATTTATTTATTTATTTATTTATTTATTTATTTATTTATTTATTTATTTATGTCTCTTCCAGTTCTATTCCGATGGATGGATGGATGGATGGATGGATGGATGGATGGATGGATGGTCTTGATGCACATAGAAAAGAGTTTTGTGAAAGTATGATAGAAATTTGATGGCTTCTCCAATGGCTTCATTATAGATATTTGAGATTATTAGGACTTTTAAATACTTCGTAGCCTAGTCTTATTCTTGAATCCTGTACCCTTAAGAAGAAAGCTGCTTGCTGCCTCAGCAGCCTGTCTCAAATATTGTACTTTAACTTCATATTGATTATTGCTCTCAACTACACCATTGGATATGAGGTGTTATACCATTCTCTTGTAGAAATAAGCATAAATAAAATGTAATGCTTTTATTTAAAAAAACAAAGCCAAACATGATAGCAATAGCAATAACAATAGCATTTATATACCGCTTCATAGTGCTTTTACAGCCCTCTCTAAGTGGTTTACAGAGTCAGCATATTGCCCCCAACAATCTGGGTCCTCATTTTACCGACCTTGGAGGGCTGGAAGGCAGAGTCAACCTTGGTAGGTTTTATATATTGAAGAGATTGATGTCATGTGAGTTGATCAGTAATAGTTGATTTTTCCATATAATTAATCAATTTATTTATGAAATTTATATACTGCCTGATTCCCAGCAATTTTTAATCTAACAGTGTGTATGTTTCATGAGAAAAACTGAGTCCTAGTTCTCTATATATCTGATATCCACATTGTAATGCTTTCTTTATGAACAGATACAACTCGATGTAGATGGAGTTGCATCCAGTGGCATTTAAGGAATAATGTATTCAGTATTGCAGTGGTCCCCAATCTTTTTGGCTTCATGGAGTGGCAACAGCAGCGGCCGTGGGGGAAGGAAGGCAGAGGATGGTTTTGCGCACTCAATTTAGCTCCCCCCCCCACACACAAATGAAACTTCACACACTTGGGAACTGGGCTTGCGTGGACCAGTTCACAACAGGGTACAGACCGGTACTGATATTTGGTCCATGGGTTTGGGAGTTCTTCAGTATTTTATGCAATTAAGAGCATAGCCACTACAACTCAATCAAAATCCCCCTTTTTGTATGCATGCACATAAAAGAGATGGAGCTTTGAGAGGGTGGTTGAAAATGCCAACTTTACTGTGCATATCCATGATAGATTTATACATATCTCTCTTTAAAATTCAAGAAGCAATTCAAACTTGAATTATTACAAATTTTCATAGAAACATTAGAAATTATAATCAGCATATGAGACTCATTCCAATTAATTTGATTCATTACCTAATTATCTTGATTCCCCCATCATGTTCTACCTGTAATTTCTGGTTCTGGTCATAGAATAGAAAGTAAAATATTACTTAAGAAATTATCTGATAGCCTTTGCTTTTTCCCTTCATGATTCCCCATTGCTGATCTTTATGGGACTGATGGGAAATCAATCCCAAATATTTGAACGACACCAAGTTGCATACTGTGATATATTCACTCATTATCCTTATATTTTATTCAGAAGAATTGGTGAATACATACTAAAATATGCATTCATTACAAAAAAGGCAATATTCAAATCTCCTTGCATATATATATGAAAACAGCCGACTAATCTGCAAACATCAACTCCATCTACTAATCAAGATGTAACAACACAGTCAACCAACCCGCTTACAAGAACAAAGCCATCATTCCCCACCTCCCCACCAGTATTTATAGAGAGACGATATCTCCGATCACGCTTTGCTCGCACAAGCATGAAGCCGAAGACACCAGCCTGAAGACGACAATATATAAAACCATCATACAATTTCCTTTTGGGGTAAGTCACATTATGCAAAGCACTGAAGGAGCATAAGAAATAATAAGGTAAAGGAATTACAGGTAAGAAAAGAAACAAAAATCTAGCTAAATTTAATTTTAAATAACATTATTCATTATTTCTGTCTATCACTTCCTTGGACCACATTTATACACCAATTCTTACACTTTCCTTTTGTTTTCAAAACCATTCACCTCTTTCTTCTTAAAGAACTAGAGGAAGCGAGACCTTATAAATATAAACTGATTTAGATAATGGTGAATTTGAAATAATTCTCTCCTCCTTTTAGTCTTAAATTAGACTTTGCAATGCATAGATCAAGTGTGTCATTATCACAGCATTGTAACATGTTAATTATGCAATTACTGTTATAATACCCTTTTATCTGCATCTTCACACAAAACATACCTCATCAACTGAAACACACACAAAGATAATATTCCCAGTGATTTGTCAGTGACCTGGAGGTTAAATATTCACTTTACCATTTTTTCCCTTTATCTGATAAGTATCTTTCCATTCAAGATTCTCTGGAGAATATATTTTGACACCACTTCCCCTCCCCAGTTGCTAAGTGTTATTACTTTTAAATGCCATACACCTTTCATTTTGAAAGAATATAATAAGCGATCAGTGCAATTTTATAAGTGGCTAGGCAGACCACTGACTTCCCTGCTGCTTACTTTCATGTAACTTAGCATTTTTGTGCTGTGCAAGAAGATAGTATATATATATATAAAAAATCACATTTAAGTGGAAAGACAAAAAGCAAATAATCTTTGAAGCCTTATTTTTAAGATAGTAGTGAGGAATTATTTATTTTATTTATTTATTTTATTGTATTTTTATACTGCCCTTCTCCCGAAGGACTCCCGAATTACATACCCCATGAAACAATTTTTGTTTACTTCTGGTTTATTTACTGTTCTTTAAACTTCTTGGTAGGAGGGAATCCATTCTGATTAATAGATTTTTTTTCTTATAGGAAAATGAAGCATAAGCAAGAATTTAGCCTATGTGGTTTTTCAGCCTGATCAAACCTTTCATGGAGATCTTGAAGCGGACTCGCAGTGGACTCGCTCAAGGCCATCTGTCAAGTGGGAGAAAGGTCCAATGATTTCAAAATGGCAGACACAATCAGGTGATTAAAACCAATCCTCCTTTATATCTGTAAAGTACCATTTTAATAAAGCAGTGCCCAGTCATACCTACCATCCCATCCAAGGTCTAATTTACAAACCTTTCTCTGCACCCAGCTATTGCTTCAATATCCTATTCATAGGAGAACCTTTGCCATAGTTAAGTCTAATATTTTATTTTATGGGATGTTGAAGTAAAGTAGCATCATTTTGGAGTGTTCAGGGCCAAATGAAGCCACCAAAACTCATGTCCATGAGTAGAGGCAGTTGTCTTTTTATGCTATATGGTAATCCAAGTTACCATATTTTTTGAAGTATAAGACGCACCGGAGTATAAGACATACCTTGGTTTTTCGGGAGGAAAATAAGAAAAAAGCTGATTGGTGAGTGGATTGGCCTCCTGGAATATCCCCAATCAGCTGTTCCCAGTGGTGAATTTTAGCAACAGGTTCATTGGTTGTGAGCTCTGTGCCTTGCTTTTTTTTCTGCCTCTGAAAGCTTCTGAAACAGAGCTTCAGAAAAAAAGGCTTTTTTTCTGAAGCTCTGTTTGGAGGCTTTTTTTCTGAAGCTTCTTTCAGAGGCTTTTTTTTCTGAAGGACTATCTGTACTCTGTTCAATCTCCTTTCTTTGGTATTGGTATGTAGCTTAACCTCTTCTGATCTGTTGGTTATTGTGTCATTCTCCAGATTTGTTAACATAGAACCTTCACTGATTCTTTTGTTGCTTTCCATATTATTTTAGATAAAAAATTTTCTGAAGCTTTTTTTTCTGAAGCTTCTTTCAGAGGCTTCTTTCAGCCACTGAAATCTCAATTTGGGAGGCTGGGCAGGGCTACATTTGAAGTATAAGACACACCTAGATTTTTACTCTCTTTTTTTGGGGGGGGGAAAGGTGCGTCTTATACTCTGAAAAATATGGTAATAAACCTAGTCCCTACTAAGCAGAGGTGGGAGTCACATAATTTATCTACCAGTTTGCCCAGCACCAAAAATGTGAGTGCGCGTGCTTCCGTGCATGCACCGGCCTCAAAAATGTGCCTTAATAGGACAGCATAGAGCTGGGATGGGTGAGCGGGCAGGCCCACCTGTGATTTCTGCTACCAGTTCACCTGAACCTGTCTGAACCGGTTGACAGTACCACCTCTGCTACTAAGTCACTAAATGTTGGGGTAGCCTAAAAAGAAAATAGTGAAGTGTTTGTTTATTTGCTTTAGTGGAAAAATTATGGATAATGGTTTGTATGGAGTTATTTTAATAATAATAATAATAATAATAATAATAATAATAATAATAATAATAATAATAATAATATAAAATAGAGATGTGGGATGACATAGAATTATTATTAATTCTTAAAATATTTTTTTGCGCTCCATTTGGATTGGAATTCATTTGGTTTCCAATTAGGATGGATTTGAATTTGAATTTAAGGACTCTTTCTTTGCTTCTTTTTATCAACCTGAGTTTGTGGGATTACCTATTTTTCTTTGATCCATGACCATTAATAAATAAACAAGGTGATTGTTGTACTTTGAGAATCAATACTTCTAGAATCAAGGATGTCAAAAGAGATACATTGATTTTTATTTGCCAGAGACATTAGATGTGTGTGATATAAATGGATCCAAATACAAAGAAGTTTCAGTTGTTCCAAAAGCATCGGAAATTCAAGCTTCTATATTCCAAAGAATTCCTTTTTTTTAAAGTTTAAAATCTCACATCTGAGCCTATACCACATCAACATTTGTTAATCTTAGGAAAATCATTTTTGTTTTGAAGTAAAAGAAAAACAGAAGTGTTTAATTTGGTTGCCAAGTTTCTTTCTAGTGTAGTAAAATCTGTGGAAAAGCTGCTCCAGTGCTGATCTTCAATAAATAAAAATACTGAGCAAAGGAATAAATATCTGAAATCAGCAGGAGAAAGAGTCATTCTGACAGTTTCATAAACTATTGAATGGCGTTTAAATATTGAGAATGTAAGGCCCAGTCACACATGCTGTGAAGTCTTCATAATATTAAATGCTAATATCCATAAAATACAATCACTTCAGCTGCTTATGTATTGCAGTTCATACATCTTTTTCACCAAACCATTATTGCTGCTTTCAAGTTCAAAACCTAAAGAGGTTTCGGGTTTTCTATTTTATTTTATCTTCCTAAAACATTTTGATTCACTTGTCTCATTTAAAAAAAAAAAAGTCTATTAAAACAGTGACAAAATTTAAAAGCTTAGGTTGGATTTTTTTTTCAATACATCAAAAGTCTAGGTTCTTTTTCAAAACAGCACACAATGTCTGTTAAAGAAGTCTCTTTGATGGAAAACAATATGAACCTCTGCATTTCCTAAGCGCCAAATTATGATGATACTTCCATCTGAAAATAAACAAACAAAGCTCTTGGTATCCAACTGTGCAGACCAGCAAACTCATACTAGGAGGAGTGGGGAGATATTATTTTTCAGAAATGCAAAGTATTTCACCTTAGGTATATCAGTAAATGGATTGCATCTGTCCAACAGTGAATTTTGAACAGTATGTTACAGTGAACGTGTTAGAATGAGCCAGAATGAACAAATACAGAGAATAATTCTGCAAAGCAAACTTAGAGACTATGGTGTCATTCCGAACGTACATCCTTCAGTTATATTGTCAGTGTGAAAGCTATAAGCTATCTCTAGTACCTCTCAAACAATAATAATGAAGCCTATTATCCCTTTAGTTGCACTGTATCTTTATGGAGGTAAAACAGAATTAGATATCTAAGATCACAGCATGTATATTATTGACCAAGGAGATCAGTCTATGGAAGAAAGCAGTGGTGGGATTCAAATAATTTAACAACCGGTTCTCTGCCCTAATGACCAGCTGGGTAGGAGTGGCTTGGTGGTCATGTGATTGTGTGGGCGTGGTCAACTCAACGTCACTCACGTCGATGGGTACTTCTCCTTAGCTGTTACAATGTAATAAGGGTTAACCAGAAAGGCAGTTTCTGTAAGCTGGGCAATAAAGATTAGGCTAGAAACAACACCAGAATGTTTCCTTCCTGCCTTCCTTACAGGATTAGCCCTGTAAAGTGAAAAATAAATAAATAAATAAGATTTCTTCCAACAACCGGTTCTCTGAACAGCTTAGAAAGTTAACAACTGGTTCTCCCAAAAAGATGCAAACTGGCTGAATCCCACCACTGGAAGAAAGCATTTAAAGGGTATGGAATATAAGTAGAAGCAACAGATGTATGGAGATGATCAGCTTCTCCCAAGCTGAAGTGCTCCAAAGTTTGGGTCTCAACTTCCATAGTTCCCAGACAGCACGGTCACAAGTTAGGAATAATAGGACTTGGATACAGAAATATTGTTGGAGTGGGGCAAAAAGATGAAGATGCTAATTGTAACTTCACAATTAAAGTACTTCCTCGTATTAATGTGCATGCATACGACTAAAAAAAGAGCATGGCTCAATTGTAGACAACATCTTGGTCTTTTTGATTCCCATTGAGGATATCTCTGTTTGAAGACATCTAGATTGTGCCAATTTCAGGAAGGTTACCCAGTTAATCTTCATTTAGCAAATACCTCAATTAGCGACCATTTGCAACAATAATAGGTGGTAATTAAAAAATCATTTTTACAATTAATGCTTGCATTTACAACAACAAAAGCCTTCAATGTGAAACTGATTATAAGGTCTGGTCAGTTTCAGGAAGCAGGGAATATTCTAGTCAACTAATTAAGATCACAGACCTGAGCTTGTTAACTTGTAGTTACCACTTTTGGGGGAAGTACTGCACTGTGCAACAAAGCAGCTCAGGGAATTTCAGAGGGAAACTGCCAGCACTGACACTGGAAAAGTTTGTTTAGGGGCCAGAAACATGTCATTGTAAGAATCTATCGCAATGCTCTCTGTTTTACAGACACATGGTCATTTTCTTCATTTTTAAATTTTGCTTTCTGCCTCTCTGACAAAAAAAATAAATAATTAAAGAAAGAAAGAGAGAGAGAGACAGACAGATAGACACACAGAGAGAGAGACACATACACACAGATATATATATATATACACACACAGAGAGAGAGAGAGAGAGAGAGAGAGAGACAGACAGACAGACAGACAGACAGACAGACAGGAAGAATCTAGTAGCAAGACCAAACATATAGACATTATCAGCAATAGGAGCAATATTTTGATCCAATCCCCAATTCCCAAATAATTTCCTTCTCTCACTTCTGTTATTCCACACTGAGGAATGTGAATTATAAAGTGTTCTGCAAAAAGAGCCTGAAGCAACAGTATGAATTTCAAGACCTAATTTTTCAAATATTCAGCTACACTGGTGTCTATTTTAGTTTAATCACTTAGCTTTCCATGAGTTGTGTAGGTTTCTAGAGAAGTCTAGAAGCATATGAAATACAGCCTACTACAGATGAGACAAGCAAAATGTCTACAACAAATACACAAAAGCAAGAGTTAATTTAATAAAACACAATGCATATACTTTGGATGTGTCAACATAAATTACACTAATGAAATTCACTGTAATCCCTACATGAAAATAAAATTACTGAACTCGCCTAATACACCAGTTATCATGAAGAATACCTGTGTGGAATTATTTCTTTTTATTCTGATGAAAAGACATGAGAAAATTCATGGATGTCAGTCCTATACAGTTATTACTTTCACATACACACACAGATGGGATTTTCCAGGGGATCATTGGAAGAGCAAGTGATGTTTAATGCATGATGCAAATGACTAATATAAGTTACACAATTTGTGTCACTTAGGCAGTGACACCATAATGCATGTAATGTCATAATGGCTTCCAGGAGACATCAGCGCTGTCAAAATCTGTCTTGCACAACTCCAGAACCTTGTGAGATGATCAACGTACCCTTCATAGCAGAAATGAGGACATAAAACGGGGAGCATGGAAATAAGAGCTTGTCATATGCAAGCTGATGAAAACAAAAAAGCAAGACAATTTTACAATTCCAAGAATCTTTATTGTCGTGTTGTAAATCTGACAGTAGCTGGTGACAAGACACGCAATTAGAGAGTGCTAAGGCTTGGATAATTCAACGTGTTTTTGTTTTTGTATTGTAATTTGAGCAAACCATAAGCTGATGGCAGAAGGGATTCAGAGGCAGAAGAAAACAATACAAGAATAGTCCTAAGCAGTCAAAAGGTCTAAGAATCAAGCAAGGGGCCCAAATAGTGAGCAAGGAACAAGAAGGGCAGCAGGGCTGTCAAACTCCTGGCCTGCAGGCCAGATGCATCACTGGTGTTCTGATCCAGCTCCCAAATGACAAATCCTCTGACATGAATTCAAAATATTCCTTTATTAGGTGTTCTACAAGCCCTGGCAAAAAGTTTCTCTCACAGGCTAACAAGTCCGTCTAGCCAGAAGATGAATAGTTGTCTCCTGCATCTATTTATCTTCACCCCCTGTCTTTTATCCCCAGAGCTAGGGTGGGGCCTCGCTAACAGCAATGGCTCTTCCTTCCCCAGGGTCGGCCCATAGATTTCCACTGCTCTCCTCTCTTCTGCCTTCTGCGCATCCGCGTGTAAGGCACTGGACCCAGCTGTTCCTCCTCTTTTTCATCAGCCACCTCCAGACCTGGGGGCTCTTGACTCTCCATCTGAGGGCTGACAGATGGCCCAGGCTCCACCTCTCTCTCTGTGTTTATGCCAACTCCATTCCCTCTTCCCCCTCGGAGTTCCCAGATTGCCCTGTTGCTGACCCTGACTCCGATGCCTCCTCCTCCTCTGATTCGGCTGCTGGAGGGGCTGGTGGCCAAGAATGGTGCGGTGTCCTAGAGGTGGAGTTTTTGCCTCACAATCAGGAGGCTGTGAGTTCGGTCCTAGGTAGAGGCAGATATTTTTTTCTCTCTGGGCACATTGAGATTATATCTGTTGAATATAACTCAGTATTGGTGACAGGAAGGGCATCTGATCAGTAAACCCTCAGTTCCATTCAGTTGTCCAGACTCCACCCCGCAAGGGATTATGGGGTTATTAAAAGATGATGACGAGGGAGTGCATTTGCAGACTCCACTGCATTTGCAGACTCCACTGTCTACAAGGAATATAAATCCTTCCATTCTCCAATATTCTGTCAGAGCTGAAGAAGCTTCTTGGATGAGAAGCAAAACATCTTCAAAAGAAAAAAACAAGAAAGTCCAGTTACCTCCTGAAAAAAAAGCACCTTTCGATGTAAGCATAAACTTTTATTTACTGTATTTTTTGGAGTATAAGACACACCTTTTCCCCCCCAAAAAGAGGGTGAAAATCTGGGTGCGAATTATACTCCGAATGTAGCCCCGCTCAGCTTCTCAAACAGAGATTTCAGAGGCTGAAAAAAGCATCAGAAACGAAGCTTCAGAAAAGAAGCCCCCAAACAGAGCTTCAGAGGCTTTTTTTCTGAAGCTCTCTTTCGGAGGCTTTCAGAGGCAGGGAAAAACGTTTTTTCTGAAACAGTTTCAGAAGTTTCAGAGGCAGAAAAAAAAGCAAGGCACAGAGCTCATAACCAAGGAACCTGTTGCTAAAATTCACCTCTGGGAACAGCTGATTTGGGAGTATTCCGGGAGGCTGATCCACCTGCCAATCAGCTTTTTTCTTATTTTCCATTCCAAAAACTAAGGTGCATCTTATACTCTGAAAAATAAGGTAACCACCAGATGGCAGAAAGAGAAAAGAAATGCACGGCAGTGGTGGGTTCCTCCCAGTTTGGCCCGGTTCTCCTGAGCCGGTAGTGGTGACGATATGACATCACCGAACCGGTTCTGCACCCCCCATCCCCCCACACACTTTGGGCACTCAGTCTGGAAAAGGCTAGCCATCACTTTCTTAGGATCTTATTACAATGTCTAACAGCTGGCCTCTATGTTTAATCTGGGGACAGTGCTAGGAGTCAATGCATAAATTGGGGGTGGGGGTGGGGTTTTTTTTCTTGCTATAATCTTTCTGAAAATAATTTTGTACTACCTATTCAACATGTTTGCTTTCAGATCAGACACTGGGTAAAACTATTCCCAACTTTAAAGCACTGTCAATAAATATTTGTGCTCTTTTTGTGCAGCTTGATTTTGGCTACCAAAGTTCCTAGGAGCCATTTCTAAATGTTGGTAGAACTCGCCCCCCACACCATCCTGAGGCTACAGTCTAATTACTAAAATTATTTTATTTTCTGTGCTTATCCTTTCGTGACCACTGTTTCATCAATCTACTTGATATGATTATTTTTAAGACTGAAAGAACTCTTTCTCGGCATGATTTCAATCTATCAGGGTAATGCAAGTGCTTCTGTGGTATACAGACTTCTGTTTTTCTTTTCTATGTTGCTCTTCATAATATAAGTGTACTCAGATCATCCTATGCTAAAATGTGCTAATTCATAAATAAAAAATACATATAACCTAACAGATCTGAATCACTGTGACACTGCGTGTTCTTTTTATGATATCATTTTTTTTTTTTTGAGATTTGAATAACTTCTGTTTCTTTGCTGTTTTAATGTTGCTAACAGCCCAGAGTTGCTTGTGAGTGGGTGGCTACATCAATTGGATTAAAAAAAAGAAATCCAACAAACTTATTTTCTTCACTCTAAAGAGAATGGAAAATGATTTATTTCCATTCATTCACATTCACCAGGGAAATGTGGCAGAACTAATAACAACATGACGATCAAAGAAAAGCTTCAATTTGAAACACATACACTTGTTCACAAGTCAGTTGATCCAAATATTGACTGTTGAATCTAGAAGGAGGGAAATTGTATAGAATGGTCCTGTGTGAAGTTTTAAAATGACTTTTTGAACTTGATGGGGACTCAGAGGAACTGGAGTCTATTATATCTGGGCATCATCATCACCATCAGTTAGAAATTACCTTGTTGTGGCCCGTCAGCGGCTTGTGCAATTAGTAGCTGATTCACGCAACAAAGAGGCTGGTGTGATGCTGCGCCAGCAGCCTGTGCAGCTGGCGCACGAGTCAGACAATGAGGAGGCTGGAGAAGATGTGGTGCCAGAGGCGGGAATTCAGCCAGGGCCTTCAGAACCTCCAGAAGTTCCTTTAAGTGAAGAGGACGAAGAGGAGGAGCCTCTTCTCAATGCACGAGTGTGCAGAGATGTTAAAAGGCAGGAATGGCCTCCTCAATGACCTCAGGAGGAGGTCTCCTCAAGAGTAAGGTTTGGGGCTAATTGGCCACTCCCCTAGCCTATTTAAGGAAGAGCAACGACTGATGCAATTTTCAGGAAACAACTTCGTTCATATTCCTTTGGGTCTTTATTCCAGAAACATTTGATTTGGTTCTTGTTTCTCTCTTGTCAGTTTTCCTGCAAATTGCTTCTGGGCATTCTGCCAACCATAGTAAGATTATGGTTATCTGAAATATTGTGCCTCAGAATTGAGTTCTTAGATTCTTGTCGGCTGTTAATGAAATTAAATTAACAGCCCTTGTTTAGAAAAGAATGATTTAAACTGTACTTGTGTTTGAACAACTACTAAGAAAGCTCATTAGTAGTCCTTAATTAATAAACTAAGGTTTGTATGGACTTTGTGTGTGCTGCATTCTTTGGGGTCTATAGCTGAGGCAGAACATTCCTAGTTAAAAACCTGTTCATTGCTATAACCATTAGCACAATGTTAGTTTAATGTCCAAATACTATATTAGATCTTTTTTCTAGACCAAAAGATAGGGGTATGTGGTTGGATCCCTAAACCTAGAATAAATTGGGTAAATTGTTATGATGGGGTGTGAATGTGGGTGTGGGTGCTTCATTTTTCATAAAGCAATAAAATATAACATCACCAAAAACAATGGCACTCAGCCTCAAGATAAATGAAGTGGAAACCAATGGAAAATACACAAAACCATCTGGAGCAGTTACGTAAAGACTACTGGCCCATCTCACTAATGTCTATTCTCTAAGCATTTAATGTATAGTGCAAGCATCCCCAGCCCAAATTTTAATCTATCCCTTTCTTTTAGATAGAATCAAACCATTCCATCTTCTTTTGAGAAAGTATTTCTTTATGCAAAATCCTGGAGACGTTTGGGGGATGGGAGAAGTTTGGCATTTGAGTTGAAAAGAAAGCTTGAATTAAATGAATCTTTAAAAGGTAAAGGTTCCCCTCACAAATATGTGCTAGCTGTTCATGACTCTAGGGGGCGCTGCTCATCTCCATTTCAAAACCAAAGAGCCAGCGCTGTCTGAAGACGTCTCCATGGTCATGTGGCTGGCTTGACTAAATGGCAAAGGCACACATTTGCTGTTACCTTCCCACCCAGGGGTGGGTTCTAAAAATTTTTACTACCAGTTCTGTGGGCGTGGCTTATTTTGTGGGTGTGGCTTGGATGTGACTGGGTGGGCATGGCTAGCTGGTCATGTGACCGGGTGGCCATGGCTATGTGTATAGGGACTACTCAGAGGGCTGAAAAAAGTGATTTCTGACAGGTCCTCGCACTTATGACTGGTCTTCACACTTACGACCATCCTCACATTTATGCCCATGCAGCATTCTTAACAACCATGTCACTCATTTCACAACTGCTTCTCTTCACCATGGTGATAAGATAGGGCAAAAACCGGAAAATGTGAGGACAGTCGTAAGTTTGAGGACTGGTCAAAAGTGCGAAGACCAGTCAAAAATAACTTTTTCAGCCCTCTGAGTAGTCCATATGCACAAAAGAACTACCCAGAGGGCTGAAAAAAGTGATTTCTGACAGGTCCTCGCATTTTTGACCAGTCTTCGCACTTATGACTGGTCATCATTTATGCCCATTGCAGCATTCTTAACAACGGCGTCACTCATTTCACAACTGCTTCTCTTCACTATGGTAACAAGATAGGGCAAAAACATAAAATGTGAGGACAGTCGTAAGTTTGAGGACTGGTCAAAAGTGCGAGGACCAGTCAAAAATAACTTTTTCAGCCCTCTGAGTAGTCCATATGCATAAAAGGATACAGCAATAGAGAGGGATGAAGGAAGGGAAGGGAAATTAGAGTAGGAGTGAGAGGAAGAGAGGGAGGAAGAGAGGAGGAGAAGGAGAAAGGAAGAGGAAGTAGGGAGGAGAAGAAGAGAGAGGGAAGAGAAAGTAAGAAGGAAAGAAAAGAGAGAGGTGGTAGGTTTGAGAAGAAAGATTGCTGTACAATAAAAAAGATGAAAGGGAAGAAAGCCAACCCCAAACAAATGTAAAGATATTAAGATAAAGAATGAATTGTTAAACTTTAAAGAATAAAAGAGAACAAATATGAATAAATAGCAATAATTAGAAACACACATACAAACATACAATGTGTTTTCTTTGAACAGAATATTTGGACGTTTCACAAATTAAACAGTATTAAGTCATTTCAATTAAATTTACAATTTCTATATTTCCTTTTTGACATATTTATCCTTCATCTATTTTTTTAAAAAAAACCAATATTACCCTTCATCCTCATCTCTAATCTTAATCAAATTCAATTTTTCCTTTCTATTCTATACTGTACCCCTTCCCATTGTCATCTATTTTTATATCCATCCTCACATTGGTTAATTATATAATATTACAGTTGTTTAATACAAATTCAACATTTTAATATAAATCAATTAGTTATATAACTATCTTTTTTGTATATTAATCAATATGAACATGAATATTCCAATTATTTCCATGCAATCCAATTTCTTACAAATCAATTAATTATATTTACCAATAATAATAAACCAAATAATTTCCCCATATATTCCTCCAAACCACAACTTAACCATTTCTGCTTTCAACACAATATACAATTAATAGTATCTCAATTATTACAATTCCCTAGTTAAATAGAGCCTTTTTTTCTTTTGTGTTTTAAAATCTTGAACTTTGCTCTTTTGCCCTAAATTTCCCATTGTTTGCAGTTTTGCACCTACCTTTTTTGGTGAGGAAAAGAAAGAGAAATCTCTCTCTGCCTCATTTTGTCACATTGCAGCAAAGACCCTGCTTTACTTTCATTTTCGCTTTTAAGCATAGCTGGGGGGAAAAAACCTGCTCTAGCTCTCTTTGCAGCTACAGAGCCCTGAGCAAAACAGCTTAGAGCAAATCAGCTGAGAGTCAGGACGCGGATCTAATCAACTTGTGGTAATTAATCTGAAGCTGAAAGGGGCTGTTTTTCCCATTTTTGCAGGCACCGCTTTACTCATTTGTTTTCTTTTAACACTAATCAGCTGTAGGGCAGCTCTTTGAAGCCCCACAGCAAGAGTTTAAACAGTTTTTTTCCCTCTAGCCATCAGCTGGGACTCAGGAAGCAGCAATAGATTAGGAGTGGGCAGGGTAAGCGATCGGCGACCGGGCTGGGAACCGGTTCAGGGGCATGGCCAGCCAATCTTATTACCGGTTCTCCAAACTATTAATTTTTTTTACTACCAGTTCTTGTGATCCGGTGCGAACCGGGACCAACCCACCTCTGTTCCCACCAAAGGTGGTCCCTACTTTTCTACTTGCATTTTTTATGTGCTTTCGAACTGCTATTTTGGCAGAAGCTGGGACAAGTAACGGGAGCTCACCCTGTTACACAGCACTAGAGATTTGAACCGCTGAAATGCCAACCTTTTTTATCGACAAGCTCAGCATCTTAGCCACTGAGCCAGCGCATCCCTAAATGGATCTTTAGTCTGATTTTAATCTGAATTTATTAGAAGACTGACAGAGCAACCTTCAAAACCCAAGCAACAAATATTTCAAATACTTTGCTTTAGCAAATTGTGTACTTGATCATTGCCTACAATTACGTTAAAATGCTTTACTGTAGTCCTTTGGGTAGCAGAAAAATACATTGGTATATTTTGCACAGAGCTGTCATATACTGCTAAATTCTATTCTGCCTCAATTGCAAGGCCAGGAAGTGGGCCTGTCTTTACAGTTTTAATGCAGGATACAGTGAGGGGTCCTTATGTTTTCTTTTGCCCTCCCACCAAACTCTGTAGCTTGATGGGAGAAACACCCATCAATCACTCTTCTTAAAATGGACTTAAGCCAAAGACAAAGCAAGTCTTGAAAAATAAGTAGACCCGGAGGTTTATCAATCTGTCAAATCTTGCTATAGTTGTGTGCAAATGTTGATTGTCAGTTTAGCATTTTGCCAGAATTGTGACATTTTCTTCTTCAATGTAGCCCACAAACTGGAGTGGCTGATGCAGGAACTTCAATGGTTACAAAATGAACTGGGCAAAGGAGTGGGTTAATTAACTTTACCAGTCAGTTTCACCACAGTGTGTTTGGGAAAAATAAAAAAATGACTGACAAATACTGGCAGATCATTTGAGAAGAGTAGCATTGTGTTCCTTTTCTTCCTTTGTATTGTCACACACATACACACAAAACACACACATATAGTCTTCAGTCATTTATTCATGCTCATTAAAAAGTTTACAAGATAGGTCTACTATTCTTTCAAAAGAATGATAAACGTGGATTTAGAAGGATCCTTTATTACACTTAGGGGGCCATTTAGGCATACCATGAATAATGCTAGTTACTTTCACTATTTTCCTTGCTTCTGTTGAATTGATAGTATGATAGGGAGAAGTATTACTGTAGTGGTCAGAAACTCATCATTGAATTGATACCACACATTTTCACTTCAAATACATAAGTTTTTAAGTTACCGAATTGGATGAATACATATCAGAACTTAATGCACAATCTTTTAAGGAATCCAGAACCTCAGCCTTGGTGGTAAATAAATAATATACGCGTGTTAGGAGTTTGTCTTTTGAAACACAGAAATAGACTATATAGTCAGAGGTGGGATTCAAGTAATTTAACAACCGGTTCTCTGCCCTAATGATTTCTTCCAACAATCAGTTTGCCAAACTGCTCAGAAAGTTAACAACCAGTTCTCCCAAAGTGATGAAAACTGGCTGAATCCCACCACTGTACATAGTTGACTTCAAAGGTACATTTACTTCAAAGGTACATTTACAAAGCTAATTATGGTTTTTAAATTTTGTACGTATGTATTTTTATTGTTGGCTGTACACCGCCCTGAGTCCTTCGGGAGTAGGGCGGTATATAAATCCAATAAATCTAAAATCTAAATCTAATCTAATCCTTCTCATGCTTTCCACTCCAAAAGAATGTTGGAAAGAAATTATGTCGAGGAATTTGGGAGTCTATCTATCATTTCATTTCATTCATTTCATTTCATTTATTAGATTTTTATACCGCCCTTCTCCCGAAGGACTCAGGGCGGTGCACAGCCATGATAAAACAATATATTATACACTGCAGGATAACTCTGGGTACAGGTCAGAATTAAACCAAATTTGTTATAGGAAGAGAAGCTGGGAGTGGGGAGGATAGCATTAAGAAATGGACCAGATCCTGTGAGCGTTTGTGGAGACAACAATTTGGGGAGTGGGTGGGTGGGAATCCCCAGTGTATCTCTGTGACACTATTATTTGCCAGTGGTTTAGAATGCTCCCAACTTCTCCATTAATTATATTATGATTGCTTCCCTCCTGGACATATGATTCAGAGCAGAATTATCATTAAGGGGAGAAGAATTCCAGGAGCCATGTTCAGCATGCATTCTTTACTTTGTTTCCTTAACAAATACACAGTTTAAAACACTCATTTAATGAGTTTCAGCTTGGAAAACATGACTCTTTCCTGTATCTTCTCCTTTAAAGTCATTACAGAAGAGTCCCATTCTGATAGAATAGAATAGAATAGAATAGAATAGAATAGAATAGAATAGAATAGAATAGAATAGAATAGAATAGAATAGAATAGAATAGAATAGAATTCAGGAGGGTTCATTTACTTTTCTCTCTGATATGATATATAACAAGTGGTAAACTGAACTGTGTGCAGAATATACTTGAGAATAGAAATCATCCATCCTGTTAATATCCCAGTTAAAAATAAACCCTAAACTGGAACAAGCTAACATCAGCAATATTATTATATGACATATTGAATGCCTGGAGATAAGGAAATTAGGCATAACTAATGTCCTGACTTTGAATGTGTTTCTTAGCAATCCCTTTGATCCAAATCAGGACTTTATTTTTACATTAAATTTAACATCCAATTGCAATATTTTTTAAAAAAATAATTGACATTTAGCTACTTAATTAAGACTTCTATTTTACAATTTTATGATTCTTCAGAAAAACTTCTGTAATAATCAAATCAGTGTTGGGATTCAGCCAGTTCTGTCCGGTTTGAGCAAACTGGTAGTGCTGACTGTGATAGGCTCCGCCCACCCACCCGGACGTAATGTCATCCTATTTAGCCATGCTTTGAAGGCTGTGGGCATGCACGGGAGGCACGTGAATGAGCAAAGAGCATGCGCAGAAGGCCAAGTATGCATGGAAGGCACGCTCACATTTGCGAATCAGTAGGGAAGGTAAATGAATCCCACCTCCGAATCAAATCAACATATGTATGACTTCAAACTAAATCCTATTTGTATCCCTAAAAGTAAGATAGGATTCAAAAGAGATCCCGACAATGACCACATAGTCTGAAAATCTCTGGTGAACAAGAACTCAACCCTTCATGTGATAGCCTGTTTCACCAACTGACAGTTTGCACACTCAGGAAGTTCTTCCTGAACTCTAGTCTGAAACTACTTCCTACAAGTTTTAAGGTAGGCGTTTCTGCCTTTGGGAGCAAAAGAAAGTAAGTACGTTCTCCCTTCACTTATTGATAGGACTTGTATCTCCTTTCAGACTTCTAGCGTCATTGTTCACATGGCTTGGCGTCTCAACTTCTCACCATCTTGGTAGCCTTCTCCACAGAACTTACTCTGGGTTTTCTGCCTTAGAGAATTCAAACAGTAAAGATTTTTTTTAAAATGGTTATAAAATAAATATTTCTTGTTAAGAATTCCCTTGAGAAATATCCTATCATGTTCTTCCAACATTATACAAAAGACTTTCTTATCTTTCAAAAGATTTATACCAATGACTGCTCACTTGTCACATTTGAGCTCTGAGGATGTGTGCTCATATTGCTTGGTGCTCTTATAAAAACAGTTTCTTATTGAAACAAGGCAATCAAGGATAATAACTAACCTTCCCTTAAAATAGGAAAGAAGATATAAGAGTCTAGGACAGGGGTGTCAAACTCAAGGCTTGGGGGCTGGATCTGGCCCATGGGGTGCTTAGATTAGGCCAATGGGGCAGCCATGGAAACAGTGAAGGACCAGTCCACAGTGCCTCTGCCAGCAAAACAAAAGCTCGGGAGGGCTGTGTGCGGTCCTCTTGAGCTCCTTTTTCTCTGGCAGAGGGTTGCAGGAGGCCATCGCAGTGAAAAACAGAGCTTGCAAGGGCCATGGGCAGCACTCCAAAGTTCTGTTTTTGCTGGCAGAGGTTTGCTGGAGGCCATCACAGCCAAAAACAGAGCTAGTGAGGGTCGCGGGCAGCATTCCCAAGCTCCGTTTTCATTGGCAGAGAGTTGCAGGAGGCCGTCTCAGCTGAAACGGAGCTCAGGAACCCATTTTCGCTGGAAGAGCACCCGGGCCACTACAGGTGCCCCCGACATAAGTGATATCGAGCTAGCCATGCCCACCCTGGCCGCCCACCTCAGCTCCCCAAAGTCAAACACAACCCTGATGTGGCCCTCAATGAAATTCAGTTTGACACCCCTGGTCTAGGAAATGAAAGGATCTCAGATTCAACCACTTGCCACATCCATTTAATCCTCTCTCTTATTTTTCAGGATGCTTTATGAGGTAACTATCATTGCATTGGAATCCAAAACTATGTAATAATTAAACTTTGTAGTAAATTACCTTCAACCTAAGCTTGTTTCACGATGTCTCTAAGGACATATCCATGTTTTTTTTTAAAAAAAAAAAGAAAGAAAATATGGAAATGATTTCTTCTTTGGGAAATTTATTTGTTTGTTTGTTGTTACTTCCCAGTCTGGTTCCCTCAATTCAAATATTAATTAAATAGTCCCAACATGCTTATCATTCCTAGATTAACCAAGGTTAGCTAGGTGCTGCCACCTGCTATGACACCATTTTATCATATCATATCACATCACATCACATCACATCACATCACATCACATCACATCACATCATATCATATCATATCATATCATAACAAATCTATTGGAAAATACTAATTCTGTTTAAAAACTCCATGAAATAGTTACTGAAGATTCATTTTCATTAGCAACTGATTAGATAGATATTTGTCACAATCAGTAATATGGCAACAAACATGAGGTTTCATATATGCTAAAGAGACCATTTTTTCAGGAAAATTACCTGATTGTATCTTAGCTACAGTAGTGGCCAAAATTGTGGAAACCTTTTGGGAAAAGTGTATTTTCTAAAACTAGCTAATAACACCACTTTTTTTTTTTTTGGCATAGTACAATAAAATTATATATCAATGGAAAGATAATTTAATCAAGAATGTAATGCAATAACTTTTATGAAGGATTTGCTATTAGAATAGCAGTTACAGTATAAAGAAAAAAGTGAAACACGTAGAAAAAACGAGATTTACAAAAATTATTACCATGTCAGTTAATACTTAGTTGGGTAAGATTTAGCATGAATTATGGCCTTATGGCCCATGGAGTGAACCAAGTCTTTTAGTTCTGCAGCTGTTATAATGGGAAACCAAGATTGAATGCTTGCTTCTATTAAGCATTCTATTAGGCATGGGTTTTATTGCTGGGTCACTTCTGACTAACAAGTTTCTTTAGTCGACTCCATAGATTTTCAATTGGGTTAAGATCTGGGCTATTCCCAGGCCATTCCAGCAGTGGAATATGATTATCTTGAAACTCCAAAAAAGAAGTGGTGTTATTAGCCATCAAACCTCAAAAATACACTTTTCCTAAAAGGTTTCCACAATTTTGGCCACTTCTGTATATTAAGAACTAATACAATAAAAATATGCCAGTCAAGTTTTTTTTAGAAAGTCCAGATGAGACCATTTGCTTCTCCACAAACAGACTTTTGAAGGCTAGTATAACACTAACTTAAACTCTTTTTTATCCATTTAGCTTAGAAAATAATATGCAATATATTTTCCAGCCTTCCTCAACTGTACAGTTTGCTTGTGGCATTGAAGACATGATGACACTTTAATAAACTTACTTTCAAGTGTATTTCAAATGTGTTAGTAGTACAACATTAAAAATGTCAACATATAATGCAAAACTGGAGGAAGAGAACATTAATAAGTGAATTATTACCTTCCTCAATGATAGGACAGGCATATTGCAGAAGAAAATTACATATGATTAGATATGCACTGCAATAACATGGTAAAACTTACAACTCAATACCATTGCACTCTTTTTTTGTTTTTTTAACCTCATAAATCAGAACATTAGATGCCTAATACAGAATAAAGATGGATGAGTGAAATGGTTTTAATTTATGCAGACAAGCAACTTGGCATTATAATATACTCACGGTCATTTCTGCCATGCATAATTATTTCCAGCTAATATTTTGGCAATGCCATCTGATTTGAGAGACAAATGTTGGTTTCCTTTTCAAGGTTGGCACCATTTAATAGAATAGAATAGAATTATTTTATTGGCCAAGTGTGATTGGATACACAAGGAATTTGTCTTTGGTGCATATGCTCTCAGTGTACATAAGAAAAAATAAGATATATTCATCAAGAATCATAAGATACAATACTTAATGATAGTCATAGGATATTAATAAGCAATCAAATCATATTAGGAAACAATAAATACAATATAAGTTGTAAAGATACAAGTAACATGGATATAGCCATAAGTGGGAAGAGATAGATACTAGTAAGGAAGAGAAGAATAATAGTAATACAATCTTAGTAGTTAATTTGATACTATTGTGGGAATTAGTTGTTAAGCAGAGTGATGGCATTCAGGAAAAAGACTGTTCTTGTGTCTAGTTGTTTTGGTATGCAGAGCCCTATAGCGTCGTTTTGAGGGTAGAAGTTGAAACACTTTATGTCCAGGATGTGAGGGGTCTGTAGATATTTTCACAGCCCTCTTTTTGACTCGTGTATTATACAGGTCCTCAATGGAAAGCAGGTTGGAAGCAATTGTTTTTTCTGCAGTTCTAACTATCTGTTGAAGTCTGTGTCTGTCTTGTTTGGTTGCAGAGCCAAATTAATAAGCATGAATTAATTGAAAAAGAAGGAGGAAAGGAGACTGACTCAGCTGATCATATCCTCAGTGTCTGCACATTGATTGAAAATGAGTCATTCTCTCTACTTCCTTATATATGTATAATATTCCATGTGTAAGTTCTTTAGTATAATCAAGATTTCTGTTAATTTAAACAAATCTACATGCCTAATATTAAAAAAGTTATTAAATGTTATTTGCATCAATTCATGTAAGGAAGCTCCAGGATAAACTGTACTAACAGATTTGATTGTTCGAAAGCATGTAAAAAAATGCAAGTA
Source organism: Masticophis lateralis (assembly GCA_030761175.1). Taxonomy (NCBI): domain Eukaryota; kingdom Metazoa; phylum Chordata; class Lepidosauria; order Squamata; family Colubridae; genus Masticophis; species Masticophis lateralis. The sequence continues at coordinate 77,378,051 of JAUDYJ010000006.1, read as the reverse complement.
GAAAAAATAGGAACCACCTTTGGTGGGAAGGTAATAGCGTTCCATGCGCCTTTGGCATTTAGTCATGCTGGCCACATGACCACAGAGATGTTTTCGGACAGCCCTGGCTCTTCAGCTTTGAAATGGAGATGAGCACCACTCCCTAGAGTCAGGAACAACTAGCACATATGTGCTAGTTGGTGGCGACACTTCTCTTGAGACACAATCACACTACCATAATTTCCACTCTATATTCTCTCAAAAAGAGTTGAAAGCTGACCCACAGTCACACAAGGTTGCTGGCTTACAGTCATACCATGCTGAAAAACATATCACAATGTTATTGTCAGCACTTCAAGCTGCATTTACTCTAGTGCTGACATAGAAGGAGGAGAAGAGGCATCTGGCAAGGGATGTTTGACTTTTCACCTACTTATTTTCCCTGGAGATGATATCCCCTAGGAGATGAGATGGGAGGGGGGAAATTCCTTTGAGCTGGAGCAGTAGATTAGGAGTAGAGTGACTTGGAATGAGTGCAGAGGAGTGCAGAGGAGTGGGGAAAGGAAAGGGAGGGCTTTCGGTCAGGAAGCCAGTGTTGGCTACGATGGAGTTGGGTATCAGTTGTGGTTAATAAATGAGAGATTTTATCGAAGACTTTTAGTTGAAATGCAATTTATTTGAGACGACATCGAAACTTGACAGTTATCATATGAAGTATTCATGCTACTTTATAAGGCCTTATTAAGACTGCACTTGGAATATTGCATCTAGTATGATATAAGAAAGAGGCTGAGATTCTGGAAAGAGTGCTGAGAAGAGCAATTAAGATGATTAGAGGGCCGGAGGCTAAAACATATATCAAACAATTGCAAGATTGAGACCCAAAGACAAGCTGGCCAGCGGGAGGCACAGATGCATTCAGGCAGAGCTGAACTGGGGCAACGGCTCGCGTGCCCTCAGAGAGAGCACTGTGTGCCAACTCTGGCACACATGCCATAGGTTCGCCATCACAGTACTAGAAGACCTCCAAGATCTCTTCCAACTATGATGATGATGATGATGATGATGATGATGATCTATCTATAGCTGGATAGATGGATTGATGGACTGATCAATAGATCAATAGATAGAGGATATTCTTCAAGATGATATATGCCTCAGCTCCCAAAGTCATTCCCATATGTTATTATACATATAGAAGTGTCCTTTGTCTCAGCTAATAATGGAGGCAATGATGGAATGATAGAAAAAGACATATTTTGTCAGTTAGAAACTTTGTGCATTTAATATCCCTTTGCTAATTACTCAAGACCTTCCATTTAGAAAGATACTTGTTTTTAGGGAACATATTCTGTATTTTATTTCATTTAATATTAACCAATGAATCTACCTGGAAATGTGTTCATGTCTTTTTTTTTTTTTGCTTTATTTATATTATATTGATTTTATCAGTAACAATTTGAGTGTTCTGTGAGTGCTAAAAAATAAGGTATATATATATGTGTGTGTGTGTGTGTGTGTGTGTGTAGGTCTTTGGTTATTCGGGTCTTCTCCCGCTTCCGTTTCCATGGTGAACTGTATTTTGGGGTGTAGGCTGTTGAGGTGTGTGAGGAAGTTGTCCAGTTTTTCTTTCCCATGTGGCCAGATTATGAAGGTGTCATCTACATATCTGACGTAGGTGTTGTCTACGTATCTACGTATCTTTAAAAAGACCAGAACCATCGCCAAAACTGAACACTTTAATGACAGAATAATCAGAGAAGCCATCGAGATAGAAAAACGCCCACACAGCATGAACAAACGAGACGATACCTCCCGCCTGCCAGCCATTTGGAAACCCGCCCTTATTGACAAACGAGTCCCTAACACGATGAATGACACCAGACCCACACTCACAAGAGCCACACAGGATGTCATCACCACACATCCACACAGAAAGCAGACTCAAACCCACACTGATAATAAGACACGACCAAGGACCAGAAGCCAGACCGCAGCTGCATCATTAGCCACTTTTAACCCCTCCAATCCATACATGAATCAGACCAACACCCTCCATGAAAAGCTCTCACGACCACTAACACAAAGCCAAACAACAACGCAGCTCACCAGCTCAAATCCTCCTGCAACTCAGACTAAGCCGAGCACAACCAAGCCCCCACCCAAACAGGACACACCCCCAGCCAATCAGAGCACAACCAACCCCCCATCCAATCAGAGCACAGCCAAGCCCCTAACCAATCAGAACACACCTCCACCCAATCAGAACACAGCCAAGCTCCCACCCAATCAGCTCACACCCCCATTAGCAGTTAAAAGGAAGGGTCGGCTGCAATCTCACATTGCTCCAGGAAGCACGAAGCCGAGAACACCAGCCTGAAGATGACGAATGAGACTTCGTCGAAACGTCGCCAAGATACTTTCAATTCTACGCGGGAGAAGACCCGAATAACCAAAGACCTACATACAAACACCCGCGAAAACCTCAGAAAACACACACACACATATATATATACATATATTTATATATATATGTATTTAAATTTATAAATACATATAATGGAGCAAAATATGAGGAAAAGACTGTTGAAGCATTAGAATCCATCAGGAATTTAGGTTTGACAGGTTTAATATGCTCGCACACAATATTCTGAGATCAATAAATGTTTGATAAGTCAACTTCCCTAGTATGCGAACAGTTTTATTAGATTAGAATGGAACATATAATATTATTCTCCCAATATTTTTAAAGAATCTAATATTGCTTTCTCAGTTATTCTTGGTGATAGAGTGTAAGTCAAAATAATATATGAAACAGTCTGGAGTAGTATACTTTTATTAGACACCAATCAAAATTAGTGCAGCCTACATATATTGTTTAAAGAATTTATTAATCTTTGAAACTTGGCTATTATAAATTTGTAATATTTTCTCCATTTCTAATTTATTCTGCACCCTTTCTACATCATCTCCAATTTTATTTAAAAAATCTGCTTTAAAAATGCATTTTACCTGCATTTTCTGTAATTTTTATTTGCAAGCTTCCTTAAATAAAACTTTCCTTTTAGAGCTTTTTTCAAGAATGCCTGCACTTCTGTGTATATTATCACTAGTATGCATACTTTTATACAGATATATATTTCAGCTTTTGCTATGTAGTTCTAAGTAACATGAAGTTGAAGCCTTGAGATTCCAGTTTGTGTTTGCATAATGAATTAGAAACTATAAATTGATTAAACTTTTATCAAAGCTCAATTACATACTCCCATATCTCTTGTATTTTATTAGTTTCAATGAAGTTTTTTTCTTATAGCATACCACTTCTAACTTAGCTCTTCTTTCAAATATTTTAAAAATCTTACATTTAGCTTAAAAAAAAATACTTCTGGCATGTTTTCAATACTGCTAATGGAACCCCCAAGAGAGAAAGAGAGGGAAAAAATGCTTCTGAACCTGATCTTAACCAACCCAATTAGTTCTTGTAATATTTTCCCTCAAAATATCTTATATAATCTGATTATAAAATCAACACTATCACTAACATTTTTTTGCAGCCAGAATATGCAATTAAAATTTAAATAGCACTTGGCTGCCAGCTGCCTGCAATTATTGCAAGTTCGAATCTCACCAGGCTCAAGGTTGATTCAGCCTTCCATCCTTCCCAGGTAGGTAAAATGAGGACCCGGATTGTGGGGGCAATAAGCTGACTTTGTATAAAATAGAATGCGGCATAATGGGGAGATGGGGCCTGAAAGCCCTACTAAGCAGGTACAAAAGTATGAAGGCTATTGCTTAACACATTGTAAGCTGCCCTGAGTCTCCAGAGAAGGGCGGCATATAAATCAAACCAATAAATAAATAAATAAATAAACAAACAAATAAATAAATAAACAAATAAATAAATAAACAAACAAACAAACAAACAAACAAACAAACAAACAAATAAATAAATAAAATGTGTCTTGATCTTCAGATGCTGGTTGGAACTTCAGCTAGAGATCCCGAATGGGCTTGTTTCAGGAGGCAACTGAACTTCCTTGTTTTTTCTTTGAAGACCTTTTTCTTCTCATCCAAGAAGCTTCTTCAGCTCTGACTGGATGGTGGGGAATGGAAGGATTTATATTCCTTGCAGAAGCTGGTCATTTGCATTCTTTTAGGACATGGGTGTCAAACTTGAGACATAACATTGCCTCAGTGTCAACGTTTGTTGACATTTTTCCCATTCGCGGAGCTGAGGTGGGTGTGGCCTGTGCATGAAGCATCCGGCCCGCAGGCCACCAGTTTGACACCCCTGTTTTAGGGAGTCGTTGAGGCCACTTAGAAGTTTGTGCTTTTTCAGGAGGCAAGTGGACTTCGTTTTTTTCTTTGAAGATGTTTCACTTCTCATCCAAGAAGAAAAAATAAAAAAAGCACCTTTGGGACAACCATGACCTGGATGACTGAGAATCTCCATAGACTTTCAGCTAGAGATGTCATAATGATGCGGTGTGATTCAGACTAATATTTTAAAGTTTGAGATTTTGAGAAGATGTTGCAACCTTCTCACAAGCAAAGTCAATATGGAAGCCAGATTCACTTAACAAATGTGTCACTAACTTCACATCTGCAGCGATTCCCTTAACAATTTTGGCAAGAAAAATGGTGAAATGGGGCAAAACTCACTGAACAAATGTCTCACTTAGCAACATAAATTTTGGGCTCAATTGTGGATATACGTTGGATATTTCTACTTGGATATTTCAAGGCACACCAACACACCCCTCAGTTGTTGCTTAAGAAACACATCAAGAATGCAGACAATTCCACCAATTGTCCATCTTTTCTCCTTGGGGAAGGAACTACATTATTTTTTGGAGTATAAGACACACTCCCCCCACCCCAAAGAGGGTGAAAATTTGGGTGCATCTTATACACCGAATGTAGCCCTGCCCACAAAAACTTGAGGCACGGAGGTGGCAATGGTCTGTGGCAATCTCTGCAGCCTGGAACAATTGATTGGAGGTATTCTGGGAGGCCAATCCACCCACCAATCAGCTGCTCGTGCTAAATCAGGCTTCAATAATGTGCTGAAGCTGACCTGGCTGTTTACTATTTACTGCAAGTAAATAGTACTTGCAGTAAATAAGTACTGCAAGTACATCCAGAAAGCACACACAAATGACTGATTCAGCAGGATTCAATAAGTTCTCTTTATATATAATATAATATAGCACATAAAGTAAATATACAATACTGAAAGCAGGTTTTCCAATGTGGCAGTAAATACAAGCAAAACACAAGCAGAGGAGAGGAGTTTCAATTTCAGTTTTAGTTTCAGAACAGCATGCAGCTTTAGTACAGAACAGTTAAGCTAAGCCACACCCAGGCTCCTTACTGTATCCTTGTTGCTCACACAGCAAATACTGTTTCAGTTTCCAAACAGCCCTTGACTCTCTCACACACTGACAGGACGGTAGCCAGATGAATACCAATAGATGCTGGTAGGCAGAGGCAGAATTTTTTTTTTCTTATTTTCCTCCCCAAAAACTAAGGTGCATCTTATGCTCCAGAGCATCTTATACTCTGAAAAATAGGATACTTCTTTTCTACCAGATTAAATTAAGAACAGAGACCTCCCGGGGCAGGGGATGTTAAATAAGGCAAGATGGCTGCCGCCATTGTGCAATTGAAGCCCCGATACTTTCCACATGAATTGCTAAAGGTGCAGAACTTTAATTACGTGGACACCTGTAATTGTCTTCTCTCTCTTTTTATTTTAACCGTGCTGTGGACAGGATCCCTGATGAGAACGAGAAGGAAGATAGAAGAAATCCTTTGTAAGTGTCTCCAGCGCTACTTCAGATTGATTGCTCAAAGTCTTCAAACGTGGGCCTTGGCCTAATGGGCTGGCTGGCTGAGAAGCAGCATCCTGTGGGGCAGGAGTTAAATTTACTGGATTGAAGGTATCACTTTCTATCATAGCACCTGATAGTTACTTGAGCTAGTTTGCTGCAGAGGAGAGAGATGCTGAATTGAGACTGTCTCTTAGCACCAGGCACTCCAATATGACTGGTTTTGCACATCTATCTTTATCACCAGGCTGACAGAGAGAAATTAAGCTGGCAAAGCTTTTTCCATCACTAATCTTCATGTCTGGAAAAATTTCACCTGCTACATTTCTGTGTCAGACTGTGATTAAAAGTGATAAGGCTTTAAACACAACCACAGTTGGTAAGCTTGGAAGTTTCTCAATTTAGTTTTTTAAAAAAACCCATATGTTGCTTTATGTGTCCATTCAGAACTGTTAATTCAGAACAATTAAAACTCAGACCACACGTTTTCTGAGTTGTTTTTTATCCCAGAGCTATAATTGCACTCAACAATGAACTAAAGGGCCACCATCAGTGAGCTGTTGGACAGCATTACTTGGTCTGTTGTGTGGATGTGTGGGTGGTTTAGGGGTGGGGAATTTGTGGTGGGTGGGAGTGTGTTTGGGGATTGTTATGTGTGTTGGGCCTGGTCTTTGGGTGTTAAGTGAATTTCATTGTATGGGTATACTGTGCATACACGTACAATGACAATAAAGTTATTATTATTATTAACTGAGAATACTACTTGTGTGTTTTTGCTATGTGTTTTTCTGGGCAGGAGGGGGTTAATTGTGCTCTGCAGTTCCCTCACCTTAACCAACTTTTAGAGATGATAAAAAAAAATATTGTCTCTACTTCTCTCATGTTTTCCATCTCTTATAAAAAGCAGAAACATATCATTGTAAACAATCAACAAAATGTACATTAGCATTATCAGCATTTGATGGGAAGATTGCATGTATTTTTTTAACATGTTATTTACAGAGAATGCACAATAGAGGCCCATTTAATAAATCTATTACTGCCTTGTACTTTTTCAGGATATCAATGTTCAATATATACATGTTCCAGAGTGAGGATTGTACCTGGATTATGTGTAGCATGCAGAAGTAACCCTCCAATAATGATAAAAACTATTCTGGATTTGATTTCATTTCCATGCAATTAAAATTAAGGACAATCAATTTAAGCTTTCTTTCTTTCTTTTTTAAATTTCCAAACTTTATTCAATATAAGAAGATAAAAATTGTACAAAACATTCTTAACTCTAAAAATACATTCAATACTACTTATAAGCAAAACTAACAAACAGGACTCCTTATCTATAATAAGTAAGCATACAAATATATACATTGACCTTTTCCTTCTTTTATCTTGATGACGGTGAATATTTATTACCTTTGATTTCTTATTGTGTTTGACTTTACTTTTTTTTCCCCATTGATTAATCCATTCATACCATCTATCCCATACTTTGAAATATTGTGAATCTTCTTTGTCATTTAGTTTTAAAGTTAATCTATCCATTTCTGTGCATATGAATATCTTTTGAATAAATTAAGGACAATCAAATTAAGCTTTCAGTCATGTCTTCAAATATTTTTTTTCTTCTGCAACATTAAAAAGGTTAGAAAATGATGTTACCTTTCCCAAGTCTCTAGGGTTGCTTTCGTGGTTTTTCAGAGCCAGAGTGATTGTAAAAGGTCAAAATAGTCAAACTGGTGTGAACATGTGAACAAAACCTCACTGTGCATCTCATGCATCATGCACATGTAAAAAGGGGAGAGGCTTCAATTGCATAGAACATAGAATATTAGGGTTGGAAGGGACTTTGGTGATTTTCTAGTCTAATTCCCTGCTCAAGTAGGAGAAGCTATGCCATTTGGAATGGCACAAATTGTTGCAGCCAACTCACCATGGCCAACTCCCCATGGCCAACTCATGAGGGACAACTCGTTGCAGGACAATTCAACAATTTGATTTAAGTATTTAAAATAACTAAAAAATATTTTAATTTTTGTCATTCCCATTACATTTTGTATCTCCTTTGGCATTCTTTCTTTAGTGATTCTATTCCACCATTTCTTCAATATTAGCGTAACTCTTGTCCTGAGGCGAGTTGGCTGTAGGTTTGCTGTAGTGACTTGGCCATGGCAAGTTGGCCATGATGAGATGGCCATGGAAAATGGCCATGCCGAGTGGTCCTAGACCCATACCATTCTGGAAAAATGGCTGTACAGTCTCTTCTTGAAAATTCCCCTTGATGGAATACTCACAACTTCCGGAGGCAAGCCATTCCACCGATTAATTGTTCACACCATCAGTAAGTTTTTCCTTGATTCTAGGTTGGAACTCTAATAATCTTCTACCTGGTACTCCTTGCCCTGCCCTCAGGTGCTTTAGAGAATAAGTCTACACCTTCTTCTCTGTGACAGTCCCTCAAGTATTGGAAGACTGCTATCATATCCCTTGGTTTCTTTTACCCTACATATTTGACCCTTGTAGGAGCCCTACTTAAAACAGAAAAAGTTTCATATCAAATATTATGGAAGTGCTTCAGATTTGATTGCCCCAAACACTTTAAATTTTTTACAAATGTGAACACAACATGACACAATATGTCACGTTATTGTGTCTCTATGATACAATAAATTAGCTGTGTTTCTTTCCTTTAGCTGTGGAAAGAAACATTAGCTGTGTTTCTTTCCTTTAATCTCGGCAGCATCCCCTTGCATTCAACTCTGAAGTGAACCTGGCTGAAGCCATCTTGTGCTGCTTCATAGGAAGGGGGAAGTAGATAGCCCAGCTAACAGTCAAAACAAAAAGTTTTCCTGTGGGAACCAAGGTCATCATAACCGGTGGCTGATGAAGGAGGAGAGGAGTAACCAAGCAGCATGCCAGCCATATTCATTGGACAATGTGACCGGTGACATCTGGGAGGGAGGATTTTTCCTCTTTTAATTAGGTGAAAACTGTGGGAACTTTTAGAGTTGGTTTTCACCGGCTGTGCCGAAATGATGTATCCAATAAACATGTTCTTTGAGGAATCTACCTGCCTCTGAGTTCTGCTTTTAGTGGGTGCATTACTCGGAACTCTGACAACTGCACTTGGTACATACTTATGAATATTTGAACAGATAATATTAAAACTGAGGCAATAAAGCTACTATTATAATGCTATTTAGATTCATTTCTGTTTTTTCCCTGTTCCTGTGATTTCTGCAATGACAATGATTAACACTGTTAAATTTCAATATAGAGGTAATTCGTTCCATCCCCTCCGTTAATATTTCCAGCAACTCTAGAGTAGCAAGAAAACATTTTCATGCAGATCATCCACAAATTTATCTAACCAGATGCAGTGTAAGCCTCACCAAGAGACCAGGACTCTGCTTTGCATACTTTCTAATATAATTAATGCAAGAATACAGAATAATTTCAAGCAGAGACAGAAGGTATGCTCAGGTTAAAAGAATTCAGAACATATGGTTTTTCTTGGCAAGCAGGGCTCGGTGAAACAAAGAAATCCACAGCCAAATGGAATGGCGGGAGGGGGATACACCTAATTTCAGTGGCCATTTGTGCATTCCTTTTCTACAATCTTAATTGGATAAGCCTTTTAACACCCCCCTCTCCTGTTCAAATGCTGGCTTTTATTCTTGCTTTTGATTTACTAGCATAGTGCACTTTTCCCTTTCCTTCTGACAACCTTTAATGGCAAGTAATAAAAGAAAAAAATGGGGATGCCTGTCTTTCTCACTCAAGCTTCCTATCTCTTGTCAGCTTTCCAGAAGCTTTCCCCATCCTTTCCTCCTGAATGCCGAAGCTTTCCTTAAAGGTAAACGTTCCCCTCACATATATGTGCTAGTCGTTCCTGACTCTAAGGGGCGGTGCTCATCTCTGTTTCAAAGCCGAAGAGCCAATGCTGTCCGAAGACATCTCCATGGTCATGTGGCTGGCATGACTAAATTCCAAAGGTGCACAGAATGCTGTTACCTTCCCACCAAAAGTGATCCCTATTTTTCTACTTGCATTTTTTACGTGCTTTCGAACTGCTAGGTTGGCAGAAGCTGGGACAAGTAACAGGAGCTCACCCCATTACGTGGCACTAGGGAAGCGAACTGCTGAATTGTTGACCTTTTGATCGACAAGCTCAGCATCTTAGCCATTGAGCCACTGCGTCCCCTCAAGCTTTCCTTAGCTCTCTGCTATGTGAGCTCTTCTCTGCCCCTCTTTCATTCAGCATTCCTTTTGCCACGTCTCCTTTCTTTGTATGCATTTGGAAAAGTTCTTGCTACATCTCTCTATGTTGCCAAGTGTCAGGGCAGTGATCATAGTGCCCAGGCAATTGGTTCTTTTGGATTGATGGACAATGAACACTTCAGTGAATCAATGGATTTTAAGCTTTATTATTAGCTCAAGCAAACACATGTAAAGGCAGAACATACAAAGGTATATACCCAGCAAGCTGATACCCAAATCTCTTATAAGCTGTCAAGAACTCCTCAATAACAACAGCAGAGAATACCCCAAGGATGGCCAATTTCCACAGTACCAAATATTCCATGCAGAAGCTCCCAACAAACAAGAACAACCCCAAGGTTTTATCAAAACTTAGCACCATGATTTCATGTGGTTGCAGGATTTGGGTTTGGCTAGTCTAGAGAAAAGAAGGAGGGGGACGGGGGACATGATAGCAGTATTCCAGCATTTGAGAGGCTGCCACAAAGAGAAAGGAGTTGATTTATTTTCTAAAGCATCAGAGGGCAGGACAAGAAACAATGGATGGAAATTAATCAAGGAGAGAAGCAACCTGGAATTAAGGAGAAACTTCCTAACAGTGAGGAAAATTGACCAGTGGAACAGCTTGCCTTCAGAAATCGAGGGTGCTTTATCACTGGAGTTCTCTAAGAAGAGACTGGACAGACACTTCTCTGAAATAATATAGGACCATGCTGGTGAACCTATGGCACGGGTGCCACAGGTAGCACGCAGAGCCCACTCCGTGAGCACGCAAGCCATTGCCTAGCTCAGCTCCACCCTGCATGTGCACATGCTTCCCACCAGCCAGCTGATTTTCAGGTCTCTGCCGGGAATGTGTGGCGGCGGGGCGCATGCAGGAGATGCACATACATGCCTGGGGGGTTGGGGTGGGATCACGTGCGCAAGTGCAGGGGGTTGGGGGGTCATGTATGCATGCATGGGGGGGTGGGAATCACATGGAGGTGTGACACACATCCTTGCAGCCCATTTTGGGCCTAGCAGGCCTCCCTGCTGCCTCCTGGGCCATGGAGGGCGCACTGTAGTAGGCTGCAGGGAGCCCTACTAGGCCCAAAACGGGCAGGGGGACATGCACACATGGGCAGCAGGAGTGTATGTGTGGGGGTCATGTGCACATACATGGGGGGCACTGGTTGGGGGGGTCATGCACACATTGCATTATGGGTGCAGGCATCTATCCGTGCTGTCACACGTGCACACACTTTTTGGCACACAACAACAAAAAGGTTAGCCATCCCTGGCATAGAAGGCTGGACAAGAAGACCTCCAAGGTCCCTTTCATTTCTATTCTGATCAGCGGGGATAGAAACTGAAAGTCTGAGACTTTCACAATAAGAAAAGCTTTGAAGATTTCCCACTACTCCTTTATTCAGTAAACAGGACTCTACACTTTTTTTTAATATGAAGGAGGAAATCAAACGTGACCTTAAGCTCCTTAAGATAACAGTGGTCTTCCACATTGCCACTACGTTCTGTTATTCTTTCCTGAAAACTCCTCAAAAGGGCATTCTGCTATATTCAGCCAAAAATTCCCTGATTTTTTTTTTAAAAAAAGTATATATTTATGAAAACAATTTTTAGAGACTATAAGACAAATTGAAAGAAAAAAAAACAATTTAGTGCAAGGAATGAAAGATGCAAAAGTTAAGAAATATATGAATGGTTTTCAGCCAACTTTTCAACCGATAGTTGCAATCTTCTTGTCCTTTCTTCCTTTTAGATGCCATACAAATCCCTTCAGCCCCTCAATTAGTCCAGTTTTTAAACTGATAAATCATTTCATTTTTTTCTGCTTTCAGCAAAAAAGTCCGTGTAAGATTTCAACTCTTTCAGAAAAGATTTTGTTTTTGTTTTGTTGTTTTTTGACCTAACAGGCTATTTTTGCTTTTTCTGACTTTCACAATCCACATGGGGATTCCATGGCTCTTCCACTGTTGTGCATACAATAATCTTGCTGCAGTTACCGTATACCAAGCTGATCTACCCTTTGGCTAAAGTTTCTAATACTACTCCCTTGGGGTCCCATGCTTTGAGGGATATGGGTGGTTTGTTTTGTTTTGTTTTGTTTTGAGCCTTTTCAACAGAATGGAGTCCACCCATGGTTATAAAGTGTCCCTTTGGAGCAGAGACATGCAATCTTTGGATGGCCAAAGGATGCATTTATTTTTAAATTGGCCTCCTGTAACTGAGATTGCGTATCTTCACAGTGTTGTTCTTCACAGTATCTTCACAATCTCACTGGTTGAGACAGCAAAGGAGACTCCTGGGACATCTTCTTACCAAGAGTATAACTTTACCTAAAAATTCCATGTGGGTATAGATCAGTGGTGAAATCCATTTTTTTTTTACTACCGGTTCTGTGGGCGTGGCTTGGTGGGCGTGGCAGTGGAAGGATACTGCAAAATCCCCATTCCCTCCCCGCTCCTGGGGGAAGGATATTGCAAAATTTCAATTCCCACCCCACTCTGGGGCCAGCCAGAGGTGGTATTTGCCGGTTCTCTGAACTGCTCAAAATTTCCATTACCAGTTCTCCAGAATCTGTCAGAACCTGCTAGATTTCACCCCTGGTACAGATGTGGAAAAGCTAATTCAAACAATTTTGCACACAGGAAGCATAGGAAACCTTTCCCTCCCCACCCCCCTTGGTCCTCCCATTGTCCATTTGTTCAGCCAATCAGTCACATTCATGTTATTTTGGGAATGGCCGATCCATTTTAGATTTACCTAGCCAATGACTTTGGGGGGATGGATCTGTCTCAGGCTTAGAGCTGGCAAATTTGCATACCTTTACCATCCCTGATACCACACACCCATTGCATTCCAATACCTTCCCTCTCGTTGCTGACATCTGGTTGCGTGTGGGGGTTGGCATCGCAAGTCAACCATCATAGAGAGAGGAATCACTCCATATTTTTTTAAATCACTCCTTATTTTTTGGGTGGAGGTGGGCGAGTCTAAAATAGGCTTAGTAAGCCTATCAAATAGGGATGCGGTGGCTCAGTGGCTAAGATGCTGAGTTTGTCAATTGGAAGGTCAGCAGCTCAGCGGTTCAAATCCCTAGTGCCATGAAACGGGGTGAGCTCCCATTACTTCTCCCAGTTTCTGCCATCCTAACAGTTCGAAAGCACATTAAAAATACAAGTAGAAAAATAGGGACCACCTTTGGTGGGAAGGTAACAGTGTTCTGTGCGCCTTTGGCATTTAGTCAAGCCGGCCACATGACCACGGAGACATCTTCAGAAAGCACTGGCTCTTTGGCTTTGAAATGGAGATGAGCACCACCTCCTAGAGTCAGGAATGACTAGCACATATGTGCGAGGGGAAACTTTACCTTTACCTTTAAGCCTATCCAGGGCTTCATACACTTCCTGGTGTTGTTTAAACTCTAATGAAAAAGAAAAAAATGCTACAGATTTCTTCTTTGTAGCAGAAGAGTATGTTTTTTGGGATTTTGATATTCCTCACAAACTTAATCCTAGAAGGCCAACAAGAAGATTCTGACAGCCCTACAGTTTTGTATCTCAACAACATTTGTTACCAAATTCCAGCCATGATCTGGACTTCCTGGAATCCAGGGCATTATTCATTTGGCAGACTCTTTCCTTACATTTCAACTGAAGTGCTAAGATCAACTGCTGAGAAGATGCTGGTGGAGATGCTACTGGCCCTTTATATCTTCTACACCTCTTTGGTGAACGTTGATTATAAAGGCCAAAATCCAGAAATGAATACACACAGAGATAAACTCACTCATTCATTTTAATTGGAAATGGAACAAGAGTTTCAGAGCAGAAAACTTGTCCCACAATGCAATTGGATATTATAAACTGGGAAAACCTGTATTTTGAGCTCATTATTTTTGAACTTTGGCAGCATTGCTAGAGAATGGTCTTTATGAACCATATAATAATACCAACTAGCTGCTAATGAGCATTTGTGCATAACCCTGGAGAATGAGGAGCAGGACAATATTTTAAGTATTAGGGTCAAATGGTACAGTCATACTTTGCTCAACAATTTCTTGTCACCCATGGAAGTGGCACAATTTGTAGCTCTGAGGCACAATGGCAATGCAGTTGGCTTCAGACATGCTTTCCATCTTCCAGAGGCCTCCTTCAAGCCATCTAATCATCAAGAGGAGGCTTCTGTGTCTTGGAGCAAAGCAAAGCAAAGCAACATGAACACTCTGCTCTGCATTGAAAAGTCACATGGGGGCGGAGAGAGAGAGATGAGAGTTTGCTTTGCAAAGCAGCCTACTCCCAATTAAAAAAAAAGTAAAAGCCTAGTCAAGAAGCATCTGGGATTAAGAACCCTCAAGACAAGCTTCCCCCCCCCCCATGAAAAACCTTGTGTGGAGGCCATAACACCACACACACACACACACACACACACACACACACACACACACTCAAAGGACAATGTGCCTAAAAATAATAGAAGTCACTGAAATGGAATTTTCAAGGACAGAAGGAAGTGTAGCATTGAAAGTTAGTCTTCCCAGACAAGGTTAGAGAATGGTTCATATGTAATTTTGACATTTGAAGAATAAGAAGCCTCAGTATTCTAAACACATTTATGACACTCTATGTTTGATGACAAAGAAACCATATGGGGCTAAGGGGAGAGGGAGGGAGAAAAATGTTGTGGTATTAATTGTTGGATTAATGTTCCAGTTCCTTGCCTATTGCTATTAACACTATAACTAGGGCAGGAGGGACTATACCATTCTTTCCCTTTTTTCAGTCTTTGTTGAACTAATTCCATACTTGGCCTTCATTGACAGCAGTGGAAACAGGAGGCCAAACAACATTTCAAGCAGAGATTTAAAAGATAAAATCAGTTTATGTAGTGCTCAATTCACAGTTAGGATTAATACAGATGGCAAGAGGAGCCAATAGTTAACAAGAGAACATCAAGGCAACTTTATTTTATTTTTTTATTTTATTTATTTCATCAAGCATGTATTTTATGACAGATACAAGTGTAAACATAATTATAAATACATGTAAATGATACAAATAAAAGAAAACATTAGGACAGAGATGGTAGGCATGCTGGTGCGCTTACTCATGCCCCTTACAGACCACTTAGGAATGGGGTGAGGTCTACAGTAGACAGTCTAAGGTTAAAGTTTTGGGGATTTGGGGAAGAAACCAGAGTCAGGTAGTGCATTCCAGGCATTGACAACCCGTTATGAAGTCATATTTTCTTCAGTCTTGTTTTGGTTGAAGCTGAAGTATTCATTGGCTGGTAGGACATTGTAGCAGACGATTTTATGTACTATGCTTAGGTCAGACCAAAGATGGCAAAGTTCTAAGTTGTTTAAGCCCAAAATTTCAAGTCTGGTGGCATAAGGTATTTTGTTTTGAGTAGAGGAGTGGAGGACTCTTCTTGTAAAATATCTCTGGACTCGTTCAATTGTATTAATGTCCAATATGCAGTGCGGGTTCCAGACAGATGAGCTGTATTCAACAATTGGTCTGGCAAAAGTTTTGTATGCCCTGATTTGCAGTTCAGTATTACCAGAGAAGAAGCTATGCAAGATTAGGTTAACAACTCTTAATGCTTTTTTAGCAATGCTGTTACGGTGAGCTCTGGCACTTAGATCATTTGAGATGAGTACTCCAAGGTCTTTAACAGAGTGAGGGTTATCTGTTAGGCCATATCCATCCAGCTTGTATTTTGTGTTCTGATTTTATTTTATTTATTTATTTTTTGCCAATGTATAAGACAGAGCATTTGTTGGTTGAGATTTGAAGTTACCAATTGTTTGACCTGTCTGACACATAGTCAAGGTCTTTTTGTAGAGTAGCAACATTGTCAGTGGTGTTAAATAGTTTTACATCATCCGCAAAGAGAATACAGTTGCTTATAATATGATTGCAAAGGTCATTTATATAAAGTATAAAGAGTGTGGGTCTCAAAACGCTGCCTTGGGGAACACCTCTGTTAACAGGTGCAGAGTTAGATAAGACGTTCCCTATTCTGACTACTTGAAGAAGAGTTTCTGATAAGAGATTCATTTGAAAGGGGGATAGGCAAACCTTGAAGCCTGAAGATTTGTGAGTCTCTGCTCATTCATACTTGCCTATTGCCAAACATGGTGAACATTGCCAGTCTCAGTTCTTCTCTTAATTGGGTACCAAACTGATCCTGAAGGATAGGATGCTGTGAGATCTAAAGTCATTGCTGCTCTGTTTTCAGTCCATCTTCTTTCTATTTATTTATTAAAATACTCTTCAACAGGAATGCAGAAAAGAACATAGTAGATGCTGAGAAATTGTTTTAGAGAAGTATTTTATTGTATAGTTGTTATGCTATGCTATGCTATGCTATGCTATGCTATGCTATGCTATGCTATGTTATGTTATGTCATGTTATGTCATGTTATGTTATGCTATGTTATGTTACATTATATGATCATTACATTATTATACTATACATATTATATTATAATATAATATAATATTATATTATATTATATTATATTATATTATATTATATTATATTATATTATATTATATTATTATTATATTATATTATATTTAAAAAGTAGAGGTTCCCCTTGCACATATGTGCTAGTCGTTCCCAACTCTAGGGGGCAGTGCTTATCTCTGTTTCAAAGCCAAAGAGCCAGCGCTGTCTGAAGAAGTCTCCGTGGTCATGTGGCAAGCATGACTAAATGCCAAAGGCACACAGAACAGTGTTACCTTCCCACCAAAGTTGGTCCTTATTTTTCTACTTGCATTTTTTATGTGCTTTCAAACTGCTAGGTTGGCAGAAACTGGGACAACTAATGGGAGCTCACCCCATTATGCAGCACTAGGGATTCGAACAGCTGAACTGCTGATCTTTCGATTGACAAGCTCAGCGTCTTAGCCATTCAGCCACTGCGTCCCTTTTATATTTTTATATATTTTATATTATATTATAATATATAATATATATAATATATAATATATTATAATATATTATATTATATTATATATTATATTATAATATATTATATTATATTATATATTATATATTATATTATATATTATAATATAATATATTATAATATAAAATATAATTTTATATTATATTAATTATATTATATTATTATTATTACTGTATATATATATTTAAAAGAAGTGTTTCTGTGCTCTGGAGCTTATCCTTGATTTAAAATGTGATGTGGTAGTCGCTTCCCACTTCCTATTTTATCTTAGCCTTGATTTATCTTAGCCTTGATTTAAAGTGTGAAGTGGGAGATGAGAATCATTAAGCATCATTTCAAGGGTCAGTCTACCACTAGGCTCCCTGTCAATTCTTCATTACTGGCCATAAGCTTCTTCTTGTGTTGCTGGTCTTTCATGAGCCTTTATGTTCTACAAGGAGCAAAGGAAAATGTCTGTCTGCTCTTGGCAGGTTAGGCTAGAATGAAAAAGTGATACAAATTGGACTATGATAAAGGAAGGCCTACTTTTGCCCAGGATTTTCTTCCCAAATTGGAACCAACCCTGAGTAATGACTAGAGAACACTTGAGTAGAAATTTCAATGGACAAATTGTGTAGCATTGATTGACAGAATTGGAAAGAAGGAAAAGGTTTACATTGCACAATGTTGTGATACAAACAACAGAACGTAGAGTGTCATCTCTTGCGGTAATTTAAAAGCTGTGATTTTAGCATTTGTTTTCTTGTGTCAATTAGCTTCACATTTTCTCTTGTCAATTAGATAACAATTGCTCAAATGTTTATGCTTTAAACACCTTGCACAGTTGGTAGAGTTTTGCATCTTATCAGACACATAGGAAACTGTGATGTTGCAATGTATAATCTGGCTTCACAGTTTCAGAACAGTTTCCACTGGCACATGAAGGACTGACAATTGAGATCTTCCTTTCCACTAGATTGAAGAATTGTTTGCACCTATTCCTTGATAGCCTGGCTAAAAATAACTTTTCATTTGAGACCCAGAAGCTCGTGGAAAAATAAGTGATTTAAGAAATGTAAGGTCAAACATACACATGATGACAGAATGTCTTTTGTTCATAGTTCTGATACAACAGTCAAAGCCAATAACTCTCCAAATGGATTATAGACAGATAAGATGGGGTTTCATGTCTCTCTCCTCCTTTGAATGTAAAATCCCATCACTGGTGTGTGTGTGTACATGTGCACACCTTAAAATCAGTTTTTATCTCTTGGTGACTTCCTGCACTTCAGTTTTCTTGGCAAAGTTTTTTGGAAGTGTCCCAAAGGTGCTTTTCAAGAGGGAGCTAGACTTTCTAGTAAAAAACAAAACAAAACAAAAAACCAGAAAGTCGAGTTGCCTCTTGAAAAAGCACCTTTGAGACAACCATGACCTGGATGACTGAGAATCTCCATAGATGTTTTTTTGGAAGTGGTTTGCCACTGCTTACTTTCAAAGACTGAGAGTGACTGGCTCAAGGAAACCCAACTGGTCACTTGTCTAAGATAGGACCAAAACTCATGCCCACCTGGTTTCTAACTTGATGCCATAGTCACTACACCAAACTGGCTCTCATACACAAATGGCATAGACATATTGCTTAACATACATAGTTAACATCATTGTATCCACTAGAGTTTGATCTTCAGCTATGATGTAGCACATTGTATAGGAAAGACCATTTGGGGGTATATTCATTGACCCCCACTGAATTCTTTCTGCACTACTGCTTCCAAGTGCTCTGGTTGAAATTGCTGGTAGATTAGGTGATGAATCATGAACAGTGTGTCAAGCAATGGAGTAATCTAAGTGTGCTATTCTTTATCATCTATTCCTATCCATTCAAGGTGTTATCAGGGGTGAAATCCAGCAGGTTCTGACCGGTTCTAGAGAACCGGTAGCGGAAATTTTGAGTAGTTCGGAGAACCAGCAAATACCACTTCTGGGTGGTCCCAGAGTGGGATAGAAATGGAGATTTTGCAATATCCTTCCCCCAGGAGTGGGGAGGGAATGGAGATTTTGCAGTATCTTTCCCCTGCCATGCCCACCAAGCCACACTCACAGAACCGGTAGTAAAAGAAATTGAATTCCACCATTGGGTGTTATATATATTTATTTGTTATAGTAATTTACATAGCCACGTCTCACAATTAGGACAATGACTATAGTATTAAAACCAACAAACAGCAAAATCAATGAACAGTATTAGTAATAGTTATTGGCACCTGGAATAATCTTACCTATATTGCTGGAACGTTTAGACCACATCTAGGTCATCTGAAAATCTGAATAAATTATTTCCAGGTCCTTTTTTTTTTTTTTTTTTTAGTGGTGGTGACTTGGATCCATAAAGTCCCATTCTAAAAAATATCTATGCAACAATTCAGGTTCTGAGAAATTGTGGACAAATTTGGTAGGTTTGAGTTGTGTTCTAAACAAAAGCATTTTTTTTTAAAAAAATCTCACGGACAGCAAGGGAACTGAAATGCAAATGGATAAATATAGCTTTTATTCATTTGCCATAAGAGGCAATCTGCTGATTATTCATTTGTTCCTGGCACCTCCAACGAGGGGTGTCTGCAGGAACTGAAGGCCACAATCGTGGAACACAAGACCCAATCTTTTAAACATGCATTTCTCTTCTGCCACACCATTCCATATGAACACCTTCTAAGCCAACCTTTGCTCCTTTGCTCTTTATTTCCAGAGAATTATGCTTGCCGCTTACTTCTGTGTCTTTTTGGCATTAGACCAAAAAACCTTTTTTATTATTTCAGGCCTTGACTTTTTAATTTTCTTCTCATGCTAAAATTTGGTCTACAATTAATCTTATTTTTGCTGTTCCCACTTTTGCCTTCAATTATGTTAATTGATTAATTTAATTGTTTTAATTGATTGCTTGAATATATGTTTGTACGATATTTACCTAGGCTATCATGGCTATTGTTTTATGCTGCAGTTCTTAATTTAAGCTGTTTTGATACCGGCTGAAAAATAATGTTATATTGACTGTAACTACCTTTCAACACTTTTTTCCCTAAGTTAATTTTCTTGGTCTAGTCACTCTGATTCTTTGTGATTTTTTGGACATCATTTTACCATATCTGTCTGTCACTAACTGCTTTTATATTATAAACTCTTTTGTGTAATCAGTGGCTACTAGCCATCTTGTCTTCTGTTAGCATTCCTTTTGATTCAAATTCATTCTTTGCAGGCATCAGATTTTTCTCCAATGGCACATGCCTGTAAGTGGTGGGATTCAAAATTTTTTACTACTAGTTCTAGGGCGTGGCTTGGTGAGTATGTCATGGCTTGGTGGGTGTGGCTTGGTGGGCATGGCAGGGGAAGGATACTGTAAAATCTCCATTCCCTCCCCACTCCAGGGGAAGGTTATTGCAAAATCCCCATTCCCTCCTGATCAGCTGGGACTCGGGAGGCAGAGAATAGATGGGGGTGAGCCAGTTAGAGGTAGTATTTACCGGTTCTCCGAACTACTCAAAATTTCCGCTACCAGTTCTCCAGAACTAGTCAGTTCTCCAGAACTAGTCAGAACCTGATGAATATCACCTCTGATGCCTCTGCATTATTTATCAAAAATATTCAAGTTTAGTGTTTCAGACTAGGCTGAAAAACAGACAGTGTGTAGACCTACAGCTACTTGTATTAGAATAGCTATAGCAACAAAATCTTGCCAGTCTAATCATGCTTTTCTCTCTCCCTCTATTGATTTCATGTGAATTAAAAGGATACTTTTTGTAAACCACTTTCTTGGTCTAGGCTCAAGTATGCTTTACCTGATTGTTGTCTTGGTCTACCCTCTGTCTTTCAAAGCCATACTCACTTTGTGAGCTACACTCACAACATACTCACTTTGTGAGCTACACTCACAACATTTAGTTTTATTGTGAGTGTTTCTCATGAATAAACTGGTTTCATCTAGTAGCGAAGTATTTGCCCTACTTGCATTCCAAGATACTGCCAACAATTTCTCTGATACCACAATTTAAAGATATTTATTTTTCTTCAATCAAGCTGTCCGATGGCCCAGTTTCACAGCCATATGTTACAGCTAAGAAAATGATTGTCATAACAATATCTGACATTACCACTGTAATGTATCTACATTTACAGATTAACTTTAATATTTTGCACATATTTGTCACACTATTTTCCTCAGAAAACAGATGTCATCCTACCAAGAATTCTTAAACCTACAGTCATCATGTCTATGAATAATATTCATCATATCTAAGAAGATAAAGTTTACTTCAGTAACTTCTCCATTTATTGGCACTTTATTTATTTATCCCATTTATATAGCTACTGATCTACATAAGAAACTCTACTTGATGAACTAGATAAAAGCAAAGATTTTCATTACCCAAATAAAGCTACACTGAAGTTCAGTAAAACCACCCCTCACATAAACCCATATAAAATCCCGTACTATCATTCTGATCAGGAGTGGGAGGAATAGCAAGTACTTCATGTTGTACGAGGCCAATAGAGTAGGGACTGTTTGTATTTTTGGGAAGAGGTTGCTGTTCCACAGGGCAGGTGTTGTAATAGAAAGGCAAGCTTACTGGACCTATCAAATGATACTGTTTTATCAATGGTACCTGGTAAATGCCCATTGAGCAGGATAAACAGAAAGCATCAGGAAGAAGTGTCCACATAACTAACCTGGTTTTATGTGATGTTGAGCTTTAAAAGTAACAATGGATTGGCACTGCTTGTTGGCACAATCTTGGCTTTAGCTCTCTTCACTTCCTGGAAGTGGGGAATTAAGAGAGTTTCTCCCTAGACCAGGGGTCGGCAACCTTAAACATTCAAAGATCCACAAAGGTCCTAATCAGAAGACCCCGTTCAATTCTGGAGATGACTGGAAGTCCAGTTCCCCCACCATAGAATCTCCTCCTAGCGTGGCATCCTTTTTCCTCTATCTGTCCTAACTGAAAGCCCTATCAATTATGGAGCCAACTGGAAAACCCATCCATTGCCATAGAGCCTCCTCCTAGGGCACCATGCTTCCCCCTCCCAACTGGGAGCTCCTCTCAAAATTGTGGTGCCGGCAACAGGGAGCCACAGTAGAGGGATGAAAGAGCCACATGTGGCTCCAGAGCCATAGGTTGCCAACCCCTGCCCTACGCAATACAGGTCAGATCAACTCAGACTTGAGTAAGTGGCCCAAAGATTCCCAAATACCAATCCATAAGGAGTCAAAACCAGCACTTTTAATTGTATCTGCAAATCAATTATTAGACACAGCCAGACCTGTAGCCCTGGCATAATATACTCTCAACTTTGGGTGCCAATTCATATAGGAGCTGATGTATTCTGAACTATACTGAACTGTAGTTTTTCAGTAGTTTTTAAAAGGAAGGCCCACATAAAGAGCATTTCAATAATCTAACTGGTGATAATGAGGGCATGGCTATTGTAGCCACATCTCCTTACACCATTTTAAATCACAAGCACCAGAGGTGGGTTTCAGCAGGTTTTGACCAGTTCTGGAGAACCGGTAGTGGAAATTTTGAGAAGTTCAGAGAACCGGTAGTAAAAATTCTGACTGGCCACACCGCAATCTATTCTCTGCCTCCCAAGTCCCAGCTGATAGGGAGGAAATGGGGATTTTGTAGTAACCTTCCCCTGCCATGCCCACCAAGTCTTGAGTCTTCGGAGAAAGGCGGCATACAAGTTGAACAAATAAATAAATAAAAGCCACAGCCACCAAGCTATGCCATGCCCACCAAGCCACACCCACAGAACCGGTAGTAAAAATTTTTGAAATCTACCACTGATAAGCACCCCAACTGAATCTGGGCAAAGATCCTTGTAATGGCAATTTCCACCTGCTGGATGAGCAGGAACCATGAATCAACTTCTTCAAATAATACACAAACAATAATCATGTCTAGTGGCAGCTTTGAGAATGAAATAAATCAGTGAAGAAAATAAAAGGGGACTATGTTGACAACAGCTTAAAAGACCAGGCTAATATTCATCTGATAGGAACAAGTGAAATGTTTTGAACTCTTAAGACAACTTGTGCTCCTACAAAACTTGTCCATTGAAGACATCCAGATATGAACAATGTAAACAGTAAATCTGAAACCATACTTCAACTGTGAAGCTGATTAGCAACAATGCTAATAAACTCATATTTTTGAGAGGTTCTTTTCCCAAACTCCTGTTGGAATAGTTTCTTAATTTGAGAAGAAAAATGAGATTTCTGCAGCTGCATACAGTATTACATTAGACAAAGGATCGCAGCTTTGAAATGGGTTCAGTTTCTAAGCCATGAATTTGAGTCTGCAGCTTGGATACAACAATCCATTGGACAGATTAAAGCTGAAACAACTGTAATATTAGTTAATAAAAATAAAACTATTAGAAATCCTACCATGTAAAATGTGGATGCAGACAGATCACATAAGCAAATAGATAGAGCATATAGTATGTGGCAGAAGACGACTTCGGACACTGATGTCTCATAATTTGGAATGGGTTTAAATGATGATCAGGTTGAGCCAAATTGTTTTACAACAACAACAACAACAACAACAACAACAACAGACTCTTTGGCATTTTTTAAAGCAACATTTCAAATTCAGTTTTCTCCATAGATCAATAGTGATCTGGCAAACTTACCATGTGGAGTGTTTATACAAACAATTTTGGAGTAGCACCAGAAATGGATAGCATTATGGCACTTTGATAACTGTCAAACTCTAATAAGGGTTCCAATGAAAAATATTTTGGTAATGGACATGATAACTGTGGGCTACATTTTTGTTTACTGCCTTCCTATTGGATGAAAAAGAAATGATTTCAGATTTCCATTAAAAATAATGATAAAGTCTGTGAACTTCTCATGGAAATTTCTCACGGAAGTGTGTCATTGTACCATGATGGAAAGTCATGAATCTAAACAGCAGCATATTTTGCCACCCTGAGACAGGAAAGCAAGCTTATCAAAGGATTATCAAATTCTTTAGCATCTTGAGAAACAGAATAAGACTGAAAAATCTAAGGCTGTTGAACAAAATACGTTGGCACCATGTTAAAAAAAATATATTTAAAACAATATTAATCAAAAGATAATTCCAACAGCACAATGTATTTTCCAAAGACAAAAAACATAATACCATGGTATTTTTCAATAAATACTTCTTACAAACCATGTATTAATATCATAAAATAATTGTATTTTAATTATTAATATGTAATTATTGTAAGGTGGGGACACGGTGGCTCAGTGGCTAAGATGCTGAGCTTGTCAATTGAAAAGGTTGGCAGTTCAGCGGTTTGAATTCCTAGGGCTGCGTAATGGGATGAGCTCCCGTTACTTGTCCCAGCTTCTGCCAACCTAGCAGTTCGAAAGCATGTAAAAAATGCAAGTAGAAAAATAGGCACCATCTTTCGTGGGATGGTAACAGCGTTCCGTGCGCCTTTGGCGTTTAGTCATGCCGTCCACATTACCACAGAGACATCTTCGGACACCGCTGGCTCGTCGGCTTTGAAAAGGAGATAAGCACCGCCCCCTAAAGTCGGGAACGACTAGCACATATATGCAAGGGGAACCTTTACCTTTAATTATTGTAAAGATTACTTTAAAAACAAAACAAAATAGCAATCAAATATATTTTTTCAAGTGTACAAATATCAAAAACGTTTTCACCGAGTGTTACAACTCATTTTTCTCTGCCTTCCATCCAAATAGTGAAGCAAGCTGTTCTTTAAACATTTTGCCAGTGGTGGTATTAAGTTTGATTGCAGAGTCAGCAAAATGCTTAGACTGCATTTGGCCCTTTTATCAATCTATGGAGTCCTTCCTAAAGTTTTGGGATAGGCTGATGCTGTTCTTTGATGGCGTTAAAGGTATTGTCGCAGTTTGTAAGCTGTTCCAAGCTGTTCCAAGTAAAGCAGCCTGATGGTGATTTTATTTGTGCCAATGGTGTTCAAGTGATGCTCCAGATGTTATGGGATTGCACTCAAGGGGCTATTACTATCTTTATCTTTATTTTATTTTTTGCCACAGTCATTCTACTTCTATTTGCAGATATATTTTGCATTTCTTACATTTTTTTCCATATATGCATGCAGTAGTTTAAGATAAAGCATGCACAATTTGAATTTAAGCAGTTAATATTCCTTGAGTGAATGAGTAACCTCTGTCTTTGCATCCTTTTGAACTTCTGAGCACGATTAATCTAGAATGGAATGGAATGGAATGGAATGGAATGGAATGGAATGGAATAGAATAGAATAGAATAGAATAGAATAGAATAGAATAGAATAGAATAGAATAGAATAGAATAGAATAGAATAGAATAGAATTCTTTATTGGCCAAATGTGATTGGACACAAAAGGAATTTGTCTTTGGTGCATATGCTCTCAGTGTATATAAGGAGAATAAAATACATTCATCGAGAATAAAAAGATACATAACTTAATGATAGTCATAAGGTACAAATAAGCAGTCAAATCATACTAGGAAACAATCAATATAAATCATAAGGCTACAGCAACAAATTACAGTCATACAGTCATAAGAGGGAGGAGATGGGTGATAGGAATGGTGAGAAGACTAATAATGCAGACTTTGTGAATAGTTTGACAGTGTTGAGGGGATTATTTGTTTAGCAGAGTGATGGCATTCAGGAACAAATTGTTCTTGTGTCTAGTTGTTCTGGTGTGCAGTGTTCTATAGCATCATTTTGAGGATAGAAGTTGAAACAATTCATGCCCAGGATGTGAAGGGTCTGTAGATATTTTCACAGGCCTTTTTTTTTTTGACTCATGTAGTGTACAGGTCCTCAATGGAAGGCAGGTTGGTAACAATTGTTTTTTTTTCTACAGTTCTAATTATCCCCTGAAGTCTGTGTCTGTCTTCTTTGGTTGCAGAGTCAAATCAGGCAGTTATAGAGGTGCAGATGACAGACTCAATACTTCCTCTGTAGAACTGTATCAGCAGCTTCTTGAAGAAAGTGGGTCCTGTGCCAATGGCCTTTCATCATTCAAGGAAAAGGTTATGGTTAGGAATCTCTTCTTAGAATAAATACTGTTGTTTTGCTCCCAAAGCTTCATCAGTGAGGGCTTTTGATGAACCAATCTGTTTCATAATGCAATGTGGACAATTTGGCATGCACAGAATCATCTATGGACTCATATCAAAGATTTGGCAAGGCCTTTATTTTACAGTAAGTAAAGTTAAGCTTTTAAAATTTGGAGAAAGTCAAGGAAGGAGGAGATAACACAGCATGGTAAGCCTTATGTCTTCATCAATGTCTTTCTCCGTATGGTTAGTTTGATTCTAGAATAAGACGTGTTAATTGTATCACACTTTTTTTGTGCTTCATACTGCAATGTTGAGAGGTCATAACATTCCAGAAAAAGTCTGTTTCCTCATGATTCTCAGAAAATCAGAATTTTTAACATCTGTTTGCTTCAGTTATGGATTAAACGTATATTTCAGTAATTACATTCAGCGTTCATGCCATTTATTTTCTTATTTGAGAAATGCCTGCTATACATCACTCGTCCCAGTTACATTTCATTCATCCAGGTGTGGAAAAAACCCTAAATACGAGCTTAGCTGATGCAACACCCCAACAGAAGGAAGTGGCTCTTATTAGTTTCATACATATATTATGATGCATTTGAGACATTAGTTTCATACAAGAGCTATGGTGGTGCATGGGTTAGAATGCGTTATTGCAGGCTAATTCTGTTGACTGCCGACTGCCAGCAGTTCAGCAGTTTGATTCTCACTGGCTCAAGGTTGACTTAGCTTTCCATCCTTCTGAGGTCAATCAAATGAGAACCTAGATTGTTGGGGGCAAGAAGCTGACTCTGTAAAGGGCTGTAAAGCACTGTGAAGTGGTATATAAGTTTAAGTGCTATTGCTAGTGCTTCATGGTGTTGTGGCCTGTCAGCCACCAGCTCCTCCACAGGCTGAATCAGAGGAAGAGGAGGCATGGGAGTCAACGTTGGCATTAAGGCAACCTGAGAGTTCCGAGGGGGAAGAGGGAATGGAGTTGTCAGAGAGAGAGAGAGAGGGAGGGAGGGAGGGAGGGAGGGAGGGAGGGAGGGAGGTGAAACCTGGATTGTCATCAGCCCTCAGATAGAGAGTCAACAGTCCCCAGCTCTGGAGGTGACTGAAGAGGAAGAGGAGGAACAGTTGGGTCTAGTGCGGGGGTGGGTTTTAAAACCCATCACTACTGGTTCACTCATGGGCCTGCAGAAGAATCCACCCACCCACCGCTGCCGCTACTGGTTCGCCTGATCCAAGGTGAACTGGTAGCAACCCAGCACTGGTCCTGATGCACGGATGCGCAGAACCAGAGGAGAGCAGTGGAAATTCATGGACCGATCCTTGGGAAGGAAGCCCCACCCTAGCCCTGGGGATAAAAGGCAGGGGACAGAAATAAATAGATGTGGCAGACGAATGAATTTATTAGCCTGCGTAGAGAGAGAAACTTTTTGCCAGAGTTGCTAGTGTTCCTAATAAAGGAATCTTTTGAGTTAACTTCAGAGGGTTTGTTGTGTCTGGCTCAGAACACATGGATTCTTCCAATGCCATAAACTTTACCAGCCATATTCATATTCTACCATGGTGAAAAGGTTTCAAATGCCATCATGCCAAAAGGCTTTTGGGTTTCTCTGGATTCATTTGCGGTCTCCAAGGTCAACCTTCCTTTGCAACTTTCCCCAGAAAGATATAAGTTCTGCAAATCATAACAATCTCACAGACTATGTTTATATAGCAGAGGAATGATGTTGGTAGATTTTGCCTCCTCTTCTTTCTAATGAAGATAGAAAGGCTGTTTGCCAAATCACAGAATTCAGAATGAGCTGGCTGCTGTTCTACAATATTCACTTGCTTCCCTTTTCTAGGAAGAAGAGGCTCACTAACCCAGACACCAATTAGAGAAACAGATGTGATGTAACAGTTACAAAACCAATGGATTAGCAATGCAAATTGTCTTGAAGTCAGTATGTTTATTATTCAGGATAGGAAATACCAGTGTATGGAAAGGCTCAGTGCCTCATCAGAGGCAGTAAATAAAATAAACTACCATATTTTTTGGAGTAAAAGATGACATTTTTTTCTCTCCTAAAAGAGGCTGAAAATTTGGCTGTGTCTTATCTTCTGAACGTAACCCCGCACGCAATGCCCAAAATGGCTACCCAGAACAGCTGCTGCCTTCTCTTACCCCTTCCACGCTTCGCCTGCTTTAGTCACTAGAGCTCTCTCCAAGCATCAGCTGAGCTTTTGAAGCTGTTTTTCAGCCCCAATACGAGTGAAGCGATCGTCCGTGCTTGCCTGCTTTTCTAATTGCTGCTCCCTCCAACGATCAACGATGCTTTAGAAGCTGTTTTTTTAGCCCCAATCATCCCCAACCTCAAAACCAGTGAGCAAATTAATGTGCTGAAGCTGACCAGGCTAAGGACTAGCTAGATGAATACCAGGTAGGCAGAATTTTCCTCCCCAAAAACTAAGGTGCATCTTATACTCACAAAAATACGAGTAATTGCTAAAATCATCTGATACTATCAACATTTTTTCAGTTCATTTTCTATGTCTTTTGCTCAAAGGAGGAAGATGTAGGCCATAATTCCAGACACATATTTCCATACTGATGGATATTAATGGGAGATTAAAAAAAAAACAACTTGACTTGTTTATCTTGTTATGGCCTTTATTGCCAGTTGCGATAGCCAAAATGCTTCTGAGAAGTTTACAAACAACACCAGAAAAGCAATTGTTGTGTCCACTACCTGGACAAAGTGCACTTAAAATGCACGGACCATGTTTTTCGGAAGATTGTGCTCTTTTCCTAGTTTTATGACTTTTAAATGAAATGTTTTGATTAATGTCAACTGTGGACCAGACTAAAGGCATAAAAAGGCTTCTTGAGCAGCCAAGGGCAATGTCAACAAAATTAAGTCTAAATCTTCCTTTACTGGAATTTAAAATATCAGGAATTTATAGCATCAGGATGAAATGTATGCAAAATGCATCTCATTTGTAGTCATCATAAAGCTAAATATTTAAATATTTCAGGAATGATTTCATATTAATGAATAGCAGAGAATAATGATATATATTAAATTAAAAAGTGCTAAATATCAAGGGTTAGGGTTAGGGTTAGGGTTGTTTTTTTCTAAATCCCACTTTTATTATTTTTTATAAATAATGTGGATCAGTGAACATACCTAATATTCTTTCCTCCTCCTATTTCCCCAAAACAACAACAACTGGAATTGGATAAGTCAAATTTGATGAAAAGAAGGACAAGGGGTGACGTGATAGCAGTTTTCTGATATCTCAGGGGCTGCCACAAAGAAGAGGGAGTCAAGCTATTCTCCAAAACACCGGAAGGCAGGACAAGAAGCAATGGATGGAAACTAATCAAGGAGAGAAGCAACTTAGAACTAAGGAGAAATTTCCTGACAATTAGAACAATTAATCACTGGAACAACTTGCCTCCAGAAGTTATGAATTCTCCAACACTGGAAGTTTTTAAGAAGAGAATGACAACCATTTGTCTGAAATGGTACAGAGCAGTGATGGCTAACCTTTTTACCGTCACGTGCCAAAAGCGGAGGGAACGGGGGGGGGTCGTGGGTGCATGTGCTCACATCCATAATTCAATGTGCCCCGCCCTCCTGCGCATGCGCACGTGACCCCCCCCCCACACACACTTCCCACTGCTTTTGGCACGTGATGCCAAAAACAGGCACCCGGTAGGCCCATTTTTTCGCCCTCTCCAGCTCCAGAGGCTTTCTAGGAGCCTGGGGAGGACAAAACAGCCTTCCCCATCCCCTCAAAGGCCCTCCGGAGGCTGGAAACAGCCAGTCTCCAACTTCTGGTGGGACCAGAAGGCCTGAAAATGAGTTGACCAACGCGCACAAGCGCACTGGAACTGACCTGGGGCAACACTCATGTGCCCACCAACACGTGCCACTTGTAGCATGCGTGCCATAGGTTCACCATCACAGGTATAGAGTTTCCTGCCTGAGCAGGGGGCTGGACTAGAAAACCGCCAAGGTCCCCTCCAACTCAACTCAACTCTTCTCTTCTCTTCTCTTCTCTTCTCTTCTCTTCTCTTCTCTTCTCTTCTCTTCCCTTCCCTTCCCTTCCCTTCCCTTCCCTTCCCTTCCCTTCCCCTTCCCTTCCCCTTCCCCTTCCCCTTCCCCTTCCCCTTCCCCTTCCCCTTCCGTTCCGTTCCGTTCCGTTCCGTTCCGTTCCGTTCCGTTCCGTTCCGTTCCATTCCATTCCATTCCATTCCATTCCATTCCATTCCATTCTATTCTATTCTATTCTATTCTATTCTATTCTATTCTCTCTACTAAATGGGTTGGGCTGAAAGAGAGTGACTGGCCCAAAATCACCCAGTCAACTTTATATGCTTAAGACTGGACTAGAACTCATGGTTTTCTGGTTTCTAGCCTGGTGCAAATATCCTGCTCCTAAACGAAGATATTTTTTTTAACTTCAGTGCTGTTTTTTTTTTAATAGGACACACCAAATCCTTTCCCACATATGTCTTTGTGCTTTCTAATCAACTGTCTACTTTATTTACCATTTGGACTGCTACTCTAGCTAAATTAGAGCTGTGCTTTACTCTATCTAAATCAAAAGGCTGCTTTCCATTCTATAATGCAATTGATTTTTTTCATGTGTATTCATTTACATGTGTTCATATGGAGGACTTGGCAAAATTAATGGAAAATAGAAATATCAAAGTTTTACCTGTAATGCCTGTTGGCGCAAAGCAGAAGTAACCACATTTGAACTACTGCTATGGAATCATATCTGACCTTTGAATATCAGCCAGGGCTCACCTAGTCTAAGGGTACCTGAATAACGAAGGGATAAAGCCAGGAGGAAAATCAAAATATTTCATTTAAAGGGATCAAATCAAGATTTAAAGATAATCTGTTTAAAGAAACAATCTCATTGTGCCTTGCAAATAAATTAATTTGTTACCCAATAAGTCCATTCCATCAAATGCATCAGCTACGGCAACAGTCAATGTTTAGAATAGAATAGAATAGAATAGAATAGAATAGAATAGAATAGAATAGAATAGAATAGAATAGAATAGAATAGAATAGAATAAAGAGTTGGAAGGGGCCTTGGAGGTCTTCTAGTCCAACTCTCTGCTTAAGCAGGAAACCCTACACCATTTCAGACAAATGGTTATCCAATCTCTTCTTTAAAATTTTCCGTGTTGGAACATTCACAACTTCTGAGGGCAAGTTGTTCCACTGACTAATTGTTCTAACTGTCAGGAAATTTCTCCTTAGTTGTAAGTTGCTTCTCTCCTTGATTAGTTTCCACCCATTGCTTCTTGTTCTACCCTCAGGTGTTTTGGAGAATAGCTTGACTCCCTCTTCTTTGTGGCAGCCCCTCGGATACTGGAACACTGCTATCATGTCACCCCTAGTCCTCCTTTTCATTAAACTAGACATACCCAGTTCCAGCAACTGTTCTTCATATGTTTGGGTTAGAGTTTAAAACCTAGGCTGCCCTGGAAAAAGAAACTAGATTCTTCTGGTTTGTATATAAACACACACAAAGGCACACATTTTTACTTTGGCCAAGTGGGAGGAACTTTGAGGTCAATTCCAGTTAGGAGATTTGAGCTTCAGAGTTACAGAGAAGCAAACAAAGACATTAAGAAATCTCTAACGCCTTGCTGCTCATTGGAATTTTATAGCCCATTCTAGCATCTCTATTTCAGCTACTTTTTCGAGATGCAGAAAGCATGCATTGCACAGGATTCATGCTTGTGATTTTGCCCTTCCTTTATAGGTGAATCTTCCTTTGGGAAAATAGAGTGCATCTGCCAGAAAACCCTATTAGCAAGGAAAGGAAAAAGAAAGGAGGAGGTGAATACAGAGTTATTCTCCTCCTCCTCCGCATTTGTCGCTGGTCTTCCAGAAGAGAACTGGAAGTAATGGAGAGCGTCAGAAGACACCTTCCTTGCATTCACAACATAAGTATACAAACTTTTTATTTACCCTTAATTTGCAAATCTATAATGTACATGACCAGATCAATGGTGGGTTGCACACAGTGGTGAAATCCAAAATTTTTTACTACCAGTTCTGTGGGTGTGGCTTGGTGGGCGTGGTGTGGCTTGGTGGGCGTAGCTTGGTGGGTGTGGCAGGGGAAGGATACTGCAAAATCCCCATTCCCACCCCACTCTAGGACCAGCCAGAGATGGTATTTGCTGGTTCTCCAAACTACTCAACATTTCCGCTACTGGTTCTCCAGAACCTGTCAGAACCTGCTGGATTTCACCCCTGGTTGCACATTATGTTGCTATCGGTTCACTGCGCATACACATGCTCACTTCATGTGCGCCCGGTTCAGGCATGCACCTGCCTTCCACGTACGCGCCCAGCCTTCCCTGTATGCACTTTGCTCACATGTGCACCTTCCACATGTGCACCTGGTCTCAAAAATGACCATAAATAGGGTGGCATAGAGCCCGGGCAGGTGGACAGGCCCACCTGCAATTTCCACTACTAGTTTGGGCAAATTGGTCTGAACTGGCTGAATATCAACTTAGACCAGATATATGATCTGCCTACTTTTAAGGTAGAGGGCATCCTTCATTGGAGTCCCAGTCTAAATTATGTATATGATAATTCTTCTCTGAAGAAGTACCCTATCATGCTTATCAAGGCTCAAGTATGAAATTGCTGGGGGTTGTGTTGTGATATCACCAGATATAGGTTGTCATATCATCATTATCATGGAGATGTTCGTACTTGTTTAGTGGATATCTGAGAGAAGGTCCTTCATGGTTGCTCTTCCTATGAACAAAAGCTGGAGAATGGAGATCAAGTAAGTTCCTTTCTTTGATATTTCTTTTGCAAATCCTTTTATATTTTTGAGATGAAGCAAGTTAGGCTGCTGACTTGGGTAGATACCGGGGTGGGTTCTACTTACCTTTACTACCAGTTTGCATCGTGCCTCCTTCTGCGCACGCACAGCTCACCTATGATGACATCCGGATCAGTGGGCAGAGCCTCCTGCCAGTTTTACTACCGGTTTTTGTGAACAGTCCAAACCAGGGGCAACCCGCCAATGGTACCATTTTATTGGCACATTTTTCATGGATTTAATTATATTTTCATTCAAGATACCATTTTAAATGGGTTTAATGTAAATGACGTTTACGTTTTATCTTCAGGCATGCTATTCTGGAAAGAATTTAAAAGGAAAAAGTCATTTAATTGCAGCAAATTCTGAGTAGACGTTTAGACTCTGTCTTTACTTCCGTAGCTTAAAGGCCATCCAGCTTTATTAACTTAATTGCTAAATTGGTTTCCTCATATACATACCGCCAACTATAGCTTTGTGATATAAACCTCCTGGACCTATAACCTTTATAATATCAATGTGTGACCTTTGGGTCATTCACTCTTTGTCTCCACAAACTGCAACATAATCAGGAATGTTGATAATGGGTGTATTAACAATTCTTCCCATTTAAACTAGGATGCAGGGTCAAACCGTAAGGATAACAACCAGCACTCTGGCATTCAACATTTTTGAAAGGTTAAGCATTACAAAGTATTCTGCTTCCAGATGCAAATTCTTATGTTCTTATCTAAGCCCCTTATCACTTGTCTATGTTCATTATATACAGTACATATGCTCATCTTTAATTCTGTTGCCTTCTAGCCAGTGATTCCCAGTAAGCTGCAAGTTTTAATAACATTGCTGGATCTTGTCCAATTCTTGATATGTTTGAAGGTCAGTTTTAATGTCAAGACAGATTATATATATATATTAAGAAAAAAAATGAACAGGAAAGTATGAAGCAAATTGGGGACATAATGAGAGATGGTTTTAGAGTCTAAATATGTATCTCACAAACTAGTACTAATAATTTTTCTTTATTTCTTGGAGGCTAGGGACCAGGGGTGCTAGTCAGCAGGTTCTGACAGATTCTGAAGAACCGGTAGCGGAAGTTTTGAGTAGTTCGGAGAAATGGCAAATGCCACCACTGGCTAGCCCCAGAGTGGGGTGGGAATGGAGATTTTGCAATATCCTTCCCCTGCCATGCCCACCAAGCCACACCCACCGAACTAGTAGTAAAAAAAATTGAATTCCACCACTGCTAGGGACTATTTTGTTTTTCTTTATACTGTTTTAATTTGCCATTCCAAAGTCATTGTTTTCAAAGTCACCCTGCAGAAAGAATGGATTTTTCTTATCAACCTTTCCACCATCTCCTTCTATACCCTGATCCAAATTGGTCCAGCTTGATCCTAACTGAAACATATAAAAATAGATTTGAAAAGCACTGAGTGAGTTGATTTAGTACAGTTATAGTCTTGTTTTAACACCTGAATGTGTTATTTTATAGCTTTTTTGATTGTTATAAACAAATGAATGAAAGGTAGTGTAATTTTTCAAATTTATTCAGCCAACAAGCCATGAAAACTTCCATAATAAAGCACTCCCCATATATATATATATATATATATATATATATATATATATATATATGTATGTATGTATGTATGTATGTATGTATGTATGTATGTATGTATGTATTATTCTTTATGCCAGGATTTTCCTACATAAATCAAGATGTTTCACAGCCATAGTTCAGTGAAATCTCATTCACTAGTTTCTAGGCTTTCTCAAACATTAAACCAGCATTTTGCTGTCTGTTTGAAGATTTGGGAGAGACTGAAATAGATCTATTTCTGGCTTATTTGCCTTCTTCAGCCAGCCACACCCCCTTTTTTGACTCCGCCCTGTATCGGTCAAATTGTGAAACATCTTGATTTACGTAGGAAAATCCTGGCATAAAGAATAATACACATAAAAACCTACGAAAATAAAATTATATATTTATATATATATATATATATATATATATATATATATATATATATATATATATATTTGTATATTTGTAAACATTTTTGAATACATGTATTGTCAAGGTATACTATTTACAAGAAAAAAAAAGATCAGAGAAAAGGCAATAATAAATATCAACATATAAACTGATAACAGTAATAATAATACAATAACACATGTACTAATAACAATAGTAATAATATAACCAAATAATTTTACTGTTTCTTTTTATATTGGCTTATTTACATTTTTATTAATTATAATGATTGTTTATTATTAATACATACAGTCTCTATTTTTAATACATACATTCCTCTAATTTCTACCTCTTGTCTCTAACCACTCATAAAATCTATTCCATATCACATAATACTCTGTGTTTTCTTTACCCTTTATTTTTATAGTTAATCTGTCCATTAAAGCACAGTCTAATTTTTTTTCAAATTACATCCTCATCTGCATTCTGCATTCAGTTTGTAATGTAAAAAAGATGTGGAGATTCTAGAAAGAGTGCAGAGATGAGCAACAAAGATGATTAGGGGACTGGAGACTAAAACATATGAAGAACGGTTGCAGGAACTGGATCAGTGGTGGGTTGCCCCCGGTTCGGACCAGTTCGCAAGAACTGGTAGTAAAACTGGTGGGAGGCCCCGCCCACTGTCCCAGATGTCATCATCGGCAATCTGCGCATGTGTGATCCTGTTGTGAACCGGTAGTAAGTAGAATCCACCCCTGAACTGGGTATGTCTAGTTTGATGAAAAGAAGGACTAGGGGTGACATGACAGCAGTGTTCCAATATCCAAGGGGCTGCCACAAAGAAGAGGGAATCAAGCTATTCTTCAAGGCAGCTGAGGGCAGGACAAGAAGCAATGGCTGGAAACTAATCAAGGAGAGAAGCAACCTAGAACTAAGGAGAAATATCCTGACAATCAGAACAATTAATCAGTGGAACAACTTGCCTCCAGAAATTGTGAATGCTCCAACACTGGAAATTTTTAAGAAGAGATTGGACAATCATTTGTCTGAAATGGTGTAGGGTTTCCTGCCTAAGCAGGGGGTTGGACTAGAAGACCTCCAAGGTCCCTTCCAACTCTGTTATTCTATTCTATTCATCTAGCGGGGTGTTCTCATTTTTCCAGTATTTGGCACACATAATCTTTGCTGCTGTCAGTATACACCACATAGCAGTCCCTTTTTAAAGTGAGTTTTTTAAAAGGAAGTTGCTATTGGGTTGCAATGCAGTGTACATATACAATGTGATGCATTGTCATCATTCCCACAGAGTTGGACCCACCTAGAGAACAGCTGTGATCTCTATTTTAATATCTCAGCCAGTACCTTCAACTTAACAGCTGTTGCGTTACTGGAATGCCCCCAATTGGTTTAGAAGATCTGAATGATGCAACATGATGTGGAACAACATCAAAATCAGATTGATTGATTTTTTTTCTAGTATAAACAGGAATGGATAAGTCTCCTGATAGATTATGCATCAGGTTTCTCTTCGCAACTGAGAAGAATTGTAAACTGTTACAACTATACACTAATTCAAACAGGCATTCCAGGACTCAATATTTGTTATTGCAATTAAGCTGATAGGGAAGAATTCACACACACACTTTCAGTGTGTTGCTATGTACCAAATGCAAGCTCCATTTATCGAGATCTGAAAATTTTAAATTCTTATTCTTTTTTTTCTACTACCCTCACATTGTAACAAATTTGAAGATGCTGTGTTTTGGGTAGGAAAGTCAGATTCTACCTTTCTTTTGCTTAGATAATAAACTTTTTTGTTTCTGGCCATGTTAGAATTTTCTCTCACATTATGCATTACTTCTTCTTTCTTAAAATGGATTAGAATAGAATGAGCAAGTTAAAAGGACATGCTATTATTATATTGGAAATATATGATCCTTAAGGAATTTACAGAAATCTTCCAGACCACATGT
The DNA here is from genome assembly GCA_030761175.1 of Masticophis lateralis. Lineage (NCBI taxonomy): Eukaryota > Metazoa > Chordata > Lepidosauria > Squamata > Colubridae > Masticophis > Masticophis lateralis. The sequence continues at coordinate 77,341,128 of JAUDYJ010000006.1, read as the reverse complement.
AGAAGAAACGTATTACTACAAAGGACTTTGCTTGAACTCTAACCTTACAACGGGTGCATGCTCCCGTTGCGAACTGGTAATGGAGGTAAGTAGAATCCACTCCTGGATTAATGTCTATGTCCAAAGCCAGATCACAACTCAACTGTTCCAAGACAAAAACCAGGTCTAAAGACCTCCACTGTGTATCAGGCCCAACATAACGTGGGACTGGATTATCATATTTTTCGGAGTATAAAACGCACCTTCTTCCCCCAAAAAAGAGGGTGAAAATCTGGGTGCGTCTTATACTCCGAATGTAGCCCCACCCAGCTTCTTAAACAGAGGTTTCAGAAGCTGAAAAAAGCAGCAGAAACGAAGCTTCAGAAAAGTAGCCCCTAAAGTGAGCTTCAGAAAAAAAGCCCCCAAACAGAGTTTCAGAGGCTTTTTTTCTGAAGCTCTGTTTCGGAGGCTTTCAGAGGCAGGAAAAAAGTTTTTTTTTCTGAAACAGAGTTTCAGAAGTTTCAGGGGCAGAAAAAAAAAAGAAAAAAAAAAAGCAAGGCGCAGAGCTCACAACCAAGGAACCTGTTGCTAAAATTCACCTCTGGGAACAGCTGATTGGGGGTATTCCGGGAGGCCGATCAACCTGCCAATCAGCTTTATTTCTTATTTTCCTCCCCAAAAACTAAGGTGCGTCTTATACTCCAGTGCATCTTATACTCAGAAAAATATGGTATATTGCCTTGGAGGCCAAAAGTTAGAATATTGTTCATAAGTCATATACACTTTCATTACACTGTGAAGCATGATTTACACAATTAGTACCCCATTTTTGAAAAGCCAAAGCTATCCTGGTATGTGGCTTGCAAGTAATTAATTTAAATTGGATTAAAACATTCATGGAATTACAAGGAACACTTCAAGGCTGATTCTTCTCTTCAATCTTCTTTCTGTAGAGTTTTATAAATGGAGATTTGATATTTGGCCCAAAGGTCTATAACAAAACTCTGATTGAATGTGAATAGCAAATCATTCCTGGTGGCATTTTCTATTCCGTTCCTTAGGAAGTGATGGCCAACTCAAGAAATGTTAAACATAAGCCAAGTTACTTGATGATTCTGCTGCCTAAAGCATTCATCCGCTTTAAATAAAATTTAATGAAATTAAAATGCCATAATTTTGAAACACAATTATAAATACAATGTGGCTTGAGGTATAAAAAGGCATTATTCACAGACAGTATCTTCTACTAATGGTTTAATAGAGTACAGGATAGTGTGAGTGACCCTTTACAGTCCAGTTCTGATCTGCAAATTGTCATTTGTAAGGAGAAGTAAAGTACTTTTATGTAAAAGATAATATTTTCCTTAATTAATGATGCATGCATAGTAATATAAGAATGTTTTAAAGAATTGTTTTTTGTTCGGTTATTGGTGTTAAGGATATTCTTGGCTCATAACCGATGTTGTAGGTTATTGAGCAGAGTACCCTTTGAATAAACGCATGAAAAGAGTCTGGAAGTGGTTGTGAACAATCACAGTTAACATACAAAGACACTGAGTTGTTGTAGTCTTTTACTTTTAGAAAAAAGTAAAGCAAAGTCCAAAAACAATCCAAGTCATACACAGATAAGATGAGAGTTAAAAGATCAATCCAGGGATATTTCAAGTACAAAGTCTTGTTACCAGTTGTAATCATACACAATAAAACAGTTCTTCTTAAGTTTCAAAACAGGAACAAGTTCTGTATCGAAACATTCAATAAATTGTAGAAAGCAACATGTAACTATGATCAAACAGTGATCATGCAGAGAGATCAGGTAGAGAGTTACAGCAAATAAGCAGGTAAAATGGTGTAGTATCCACACAAGCTATGATCATGATTTCCCTTAAGTATATTGGCTACAGAGCTTAGCCAATCAGGATACAGGATGATGCAATACAGTTTTAAAGCAATATAATACTTTTCTGACTGCAAACATGCATTGTTGGTTTATATATTGCCTGACCAACTGGTTAGACAAATAATCATTTCCTAACAATTGGCCTTCAGCCTTGTATGACTTTTGGAAATGTAACTGAGTGGATTGCATTGTTTCAATGATGGTGGGTTTTTTTTTTTTAATTATTAAATTTTCAAACATTAAAATACACAATACAAAAAACAGAAAACCATAACACACAACAAAAACAAACAAAAACAAACACATCAAAACTTAAACACTAGTAACAGCTTTTCTACCTCGGTATCTCTATCCCAATTAACTTCCATACACAAATTCTACTTCTATCTATCTCTAATGCATTGTTTCAATGATAGTGTTAATTTTATTTTATTGGCATTGTTTCCTAGCACGTAGTCACATGCTGAATTGGTATTATGAATAGGACAGATATATGATGTAACAAATATATATTTTAGAATCTTTTTGAGCATAGTTATAACTATTTTTTCAAAATAAATTGCTAAGAATCAAGATACCCCATTGTAAAGTCCAACCTACCAAAAACAGAACATAAAAAGATGGACTAGGAATAGAAATTAAAATAGGAAATGTTAAGAGAACACCTGTCTACCCTAGTCAAGTTCAATTCAGCAGGATTCTTGGAACCATTGAACCAGTGGTGGGATTCAGCCAGTTCGCACCACTTCGGGAGAACCGGTTGTTAACTTTCTGAACAGTTTGGCAAACTGGTTGTTGGAAGAAATCCTTAGGGCAGAGAACCAGTTGTTAAATTATTTGAATCCCACCACTGCATTGAACCATATCATTCAAAGATCCTGGAGCACGGGGAACTACCAGAGGACCGGAAAAGAGCTGATGTGGTTCCCATCTTCAAAAAAGGGGGAAAAACAGATCCAGGAAACTAGAGACCAATTAACCTGACATCAATACCTGGAAAGATCCTGGAAAAGATAATCAAGCAACAGATCTGGGAACATCTAGAAGCAAGTAAAATTATAACCAGAAACCAACATGGGTTTGTCAAAAACAGATCATGCCAAACAAATCTTATTTCATTTGTTGACAAAATGACTAAATTAATGGAGCAGTGAAATGCTGTGGATATGGTATATTTGCATTTGACAAAGTAGACCACAATCTACTTCTTAGTAAGTTAGAAAAATATGAGGTAGACAGCATCACCACCAAATGGATTTGTGACTTAATGTGTAGTCTTAATGGAACTACATCAACATGTAGGAAAGTAAGCAGTCCCAAGATTCTGTCTTAGGCCCAGTACTCTTCAATATCTTCATAAATGATTTTGATGAGGGAATAGAAGGCGAACTCATCAAATTTGCAGATGACATCAATAGCAGGAATAGCCAACAACCCAGAAGAGAGGCTCAAGATCAGAAAAATTTCAACAGATTTGAACACTGGGCCTTATCTAACAAAATGAAATTCAATTATGAGAAAAGTAAGTTTTACACTTAGGCAAGAAAAACCAAACATACAGGTACAGAATAAGTGGATCCTGTTCACTAGCTGTAATTGCAAGAGAGATCTTGGTGTCTTAGAGGACAAATATGGGCCAGCAGTGTGTTACAGCCACCAAAAAAGCCAGTGCAATTCTGGGCTGCATCAAGGTACTCAAAATCATGTGAAGTGTTAATACTGTTTTACAATGCCTTGGTAAGACTACACTAGGAATAGTTCTGCATCCAGTTTTGGTTAACATAATATTAAAAAGACATTGAGATTCTGGAAAGCATGCAGTTAAAAGCAACAAAGATGATTAAGGGGCTGCAGGCTAAAACATATGAAGAATGGTTGATGGGATTGGATAGGCCTAATCTAGTGAAAAGAAAGACTGGGATGGTGTGATAGAAGTATTCCAATATTTGAGGGGCTGCCACAAAGGAGAGGGGTGTCAACCTATTTTCCAAAGCACCAGAAAGCAAGACAAGAAGCAATGAATGGAAACTAATCAAGAAGAGAAGCAACCTAGAACTAAGGAGAAATTTCCTGACAATTATCCAGTGAAATGATTTGCCTTCAGAAGCTGTGGGTGCTCCATCGCTGAAGATTTTTAAGAAGAAATTGGACAACCATTTGACTAAAATGATATAAGGTCTCCTGCTTGAGCAGGGGGTTGAACTTGAAGGTCCAAGGTCCCTTCCAACTCTTTTATTCTTCTGCCTTGATCAGTGGGTTGAGCTAGAAGACCTCCAGCCTTAGGATTCTATGATTCTTTCTTGGTACGAAGACTGGCATCTACCTTACCAAAATAAGCATCACAGTTGAGTCCTTACTGTGAATCCTGGAACAGGGGGAAATCCTTTAGAGATTCACAGTTATCAAAACCTCATTTTTTAAAGGAAAATGATTTCCATGTAATATTCACATTGATTCACAACCCAAGGAGCCTCATTTACACTTGTGGATGGTCACCAGATCATTTTTGTATATCTGGGAGCATGACGACAGCTGCACAGATTTTCAGAAACAGTCTATTCAATATTTCTGCACAGGTTGATTTAAGTTCATGTGCTAATAATAAAGTCTGGTATACTGTATAAAACTAAAAATCAAATGTGAGCAGTATTTCAAATGTATTACTCTACCTTCCCTCTAATCTGTACTAACAAGACTATAGATGCAACAGGTGGCATCAGCAATGCAGGTAGTCCTCAATTTACAACCACAATTGAGCCCAAAATTTCTGTTGTAATGTGAAACATTTGTTAAGTGAGTTTTGCCCCGTTTTTGCCACAGTTGTTAAGTGAATCATTGCAGTTAGTACCATCGTTGTTAAGTGAATCTGCCTTCCCCATTGTTTTGGCTTGTCAAAAGGTTGCAAAAAGGTGATCACATGACCTTGGGACGCAGCAATGGTCATAAGCAGAGGTGGTATTCAGCCAGTTCAGACCGGTTTGGGCGAGCCGGTAGCAGAGATTGCAGGTGGACCCCAACCCGCCCTGGTGCTATGCTGTCCTATTTAGGCACATTTTTGAGGCCGGGCGCATCACAGAAGGTGCAAGTATGCATCCGCGAACAAAACGGTGCTAACAAAATGTGAAACCCACCACTGGTCATAAGTATGAATCAGTTGCCAAGCATCTGAATTTTGATCACATGGTCACAGGGATGCTACAAATGTTGTAAGTTTAAAAAATGGTTATGTCACTTTTTTCAGTGCCGTTGTAACTTTGAACAATCATTAAATGAACTGTCGTAAGTTGAGGACTACCTGTATATGAATGAAGTTGCAATTTAAAATAAAATGTTCATCAATACCTTCCTCTAACTTTCAATAATTTTATTAATTTTTTTTAAAAAAAGATAAAAATACTAAAAATGAATATAAAGTAACGAAGAGAAAGGCTCAAAGAGAAAGATAAAAGTACAAGAAAGGAAAAATGTAGGAAAAATTGAAGAGAAAGGAGAAAAAGATATAGGAAATAGCTTCTGATTTTCTTTACAGCAGTTAAAAGTGCGATTATAAATGTACCTTTTCTCTGTGATTACACCATAACCTTTTTTTAAAAAAATTGATTTATATGCCGCCCTTCTCCGGAGACTCAGGGCGGCTTACAATGCGTTAAGCAATAGCCTTCATACTTTTGTATATTTATACAAAGTCAGCTTATTGCCCCCACAAACTGGGTCCTCAATTTACCTACCTTAGAAAGGATGGAAGGCTGAGTCAACTTTGAGCCTGGTGAGATTCAAACTTACAGTAATTGCAGACAGCAATTTTTAATCTGCTGAGCTATCCAGGCTCTTCTTTTCTAACCTACCCTGTATACTCATCAAAACCATAAATCATAATTTCAGGTTTTTTCTATATAACACAAAAAGTCCATAAAGGATTTCCAGTCAATGATAAACGTGGATATTGTCTTTTCCCTGATTCAAGAAGTCAATTTAGCCATCTCAACAAGTTCCATCATCTTCCCCAACCATTCCTTCACTATGGGTATTACCAAAACTTTCCATCTTTGTGGGTACTGCAGTTATCTCACTGCAATGATCACATACAAAAAGAGTTCCATGACCCTTCCTCCTGATTTTGTCCTTAAATATTTTGAAAATCATGTAGAACAAGGGTGTCAAACTTGATTGCGTCATGTGACGTATCACAATGTTTTTTGCCTTTGTGGAGCTGAGGTGGGCATGGTCAAGAGCAGTTTGACAGGCCTCACGTAGAATATAAAATTTTAAACAACAAAGGGGCAATGCTGTAAAATCCAAAAGTCACTACAGAAAATATCCGGCCCCACCCATGAAGCTTTCTTTTTGCAATGGGAGAGGCTATAGAGCAGGGGTGTCAAACTCGCATCCCGAGGGCCGGATGCATTACATGCTGCCTCTGCCCAGTTTAGCAAAGGGGAGAAAAATCCCGATATGTCACATGACGACACTGTAATAACGCAAGATTGATACCTCTGCTATAGAGAACTCCTCTGCAGGAGACCTTTAAAAAGCAAGATGTTCCATAATACAGTGAACAAAAAATATAATAAATCAATTTACATAAGACACCCCTAAGAATGATTCTTATAAATGAATCCTACAAATGTCTCTAGGATTAGAATGTTTCTGTGAAGCGTCAGTTCAGTTCAGGCCATCTACTGGAATTAAGATTTCACTCCCTTAAGAACAGCGTAGAGCAGATATAAGCAACCTGAGGCCCTCTGCATCATTACAAATTTTTCACAACCCCTGGAGGCCTTGCCAATTACTACTGTAGTGCTAAAAGTTAGCAGCAGGTTTCTGAACGTGTTAAGACAGCTAAAAGGCAAAAATAATGTAAATTCAAAAATAATCCAGAGTTTTAGTAATTAAATAAATATCCAGAAACTCTAGTAAATTTTACCCACAGGAATTACATAGGCTACCTCATTTTCATCATCACCCTGTCCACTGTTGTCTCACTTTATATATAAATTATCAAGGATTACACATGATCATCAGCTATGAAGATGCTCATTGGATTGGATGTGATATTGGCCAACATGCCCTGTAAGATCAATGCTTCTCAAGTGCTTTGAATGTGTTCTGTAAATGGTCTTTGGACTGAAGATAAGGCTTCCTTTTGGATAGATTTGGGGTCTATTAAATTTTACTGTCAATCAATTAATCAATCCATCCATCCATCAATCCAATCTTTATCACATTTATTGCCCAATCAAAAATAACAAAGTAACAAGGCAAATGCTGATAGAACAGCCATGCAAAGATCCAGATACACTTCAGGGTCTGAATAAGTCATCAGTAACTAAGTTCCTGAGGATCAGTGAATGACCACACCAAAAAATTTGGTTACATTTAGAGCAACAGCTGGTTTTGGATCTGCGATGTCAAAGATACACCTCTATAACTGTCTGGTTTGATTCTGTAACCCAACAAGACAGACACAGACTTCAGCGAATAATTAGAACTGCAGAAAAAAACAATTACTACCAACCTGCCTTCCATTGAGGACCTGTATACTGCACGAGTAAAAAGAGGGCTGTGAAAATGCTTTAAAGATTAGGGTTACTAAGGATGGACAGATCTATCAGTTTCAATTGTATTCTATCCAGCGGTGGGTTTTAGATTATGTTACTACCTGTCTGCCCCATGCGTGCACTCCACTTCATGTGCTCACGTGACCGCACATGCAACTGCCTTCCATGCATGCACCCGGCCTTCTGTGCATGCGCTTTGCTCTCTTGCGCACCTTCCGCGCGTGTGCCCAGTTTCAAAAATGTGCCTAAATAGGATGGCATAGAGCCGAACCACTACTGGTTCGGGTGAGCCAGTCCGAACCGGCTGAATACTGTCTGTGATTCTATCTAACTTTCTTTCTTGTATTCCAGTTCTGCATTTGCTTATAATTTTTTTTAAAAAAGAGTTCTAAATAAAATTTCATTTTGTGTACATTCCTCTATGCATCTTTACATACTCTTGTCCTATACTCATTTTTACAAAGCATTTCCTCTCCTATACTTTAGTTTGGTATACACATTACAGTCACATATTTCTTTTAAGAAACCAGTGAAGGATGTGGAAATGATATTGGTTTAGAGCTAGGGAGATGAAAGAATGTTGAGAGGCTTGGGAACTCCCCCCCCCCCCCACTTCTTTCTATCTCACTGGATTCGGGGGAATAAATGGAGCAGGAGAGGTATGTGCACTGCCTTGAAATCTTGGGAAACAAATAAGTTTGGAGATGCATAAAAGACATTCCAATCTGTGTCTTTATTTAGGAAAATTGAGATTAGATTGTAACAAAAATGAATTCCTCTTTATTTCCTAAACAAAAACTGTGTTTCAAATATGCTGCTGGATTGAAATAATTCCCCTTTCTTCTCACAATAATCAATGGGGCTTAATAGAATCATAGGGCTGGAGAGGAAATGCTTTGTAAAAATGAGTTGACTAGGACAAGAGTATGTAAAGAGGCATAGAGGAATATACACATACGTCTTCAATTCCCTACCCAAGACCCTATACCCATGATGGCGAACCTATGGCATGCCTGCCACAGGTGGCACACAGAGTCTTCTCTGCCGGCACGCCAGCCGTCACCCCAACTCAGTTCCACTGCGTATGTGCATGTGCCTCCCGCCTGCCAGCTGGTCTTCGGGGCTCTGCTATGCATGTGCAGGGGGTGGGGTGCATGCAAGGATGCATGCATGCATGCGTGGGGGGTAGGGCGCATGCACAGGGGGTGCACACATTGCATTTTGGGGGTTCGCGGGCACACGCTTTGGGCACTCAGCACGAAAAAGGTTCGCCATCACGGCCCTATACCATTCTGAACAAAAGATTGTCCAATTTTTTCTTGAAAACCTCCATTGATTCTAGGAGGCAAGCTGTTCCATTGATTACTTGTTCTCAATATTAGAAAACTTCTCCTTAGTTCCAGGATTCTTCCAAGCAGAGGAGCAGAAAAAAGACCTTTTTTTTCTTGTAAGTACAGTACTGGCGTTAGCAACTACTACAGCCAAACTGCTACTACCGCCATCATGATCTTTCTAAGTTTCACGATACCACATGAAGTAGCAGCATGCTAAATTATTCTGACTAGTACATTGCAATCTCCTTCAGGGTTTCAGTCCCAATTGTTCTTATCCACCTCCCTTCAACCCACTGGCACCAAAAGCCTTTTCTTAAGGAGAATATTAGTCACATCCGCTGGAATATTCCGGAAACATTTTAACCATAATTTCTTAATGGCATCAAGCTCCTTTGCCACCCTTCAGCCGGCTGCTACCATTTTCCTTCAATCCGGTCACTTAAGTCATCACTAGCATTTTGCTTTAATTTGGATGAAACCAAAGAGTATGAATCTATCCCAGGACTGTTAAACTCCCGGCCCACGGGTCAGATGTATCAGGCGCTGGCCATGCCCACTCTCCCTTTAGCAAAGGGGGGGAAAAAGTCCTGATATGTCATGTAATGCTGCCATGACAATGTGAGTTTGACACTCCTGATCTATCCCATTGATTTTTTTTCTCTAAAAAAACCTAAATCCTAAAATATTCACTGACGAGCTCCATCAAAAATGTCTACAACTATTTAAAAATCAAATCCAGTTGAGAGTGATCATGCTAAAAGCTGAGGGTAGGAGTCTGCAAACTTTCTTTTTAAAAAAATCCCAACACATACTGTATTTTTCGGAGTATAAGACGCACCTACCTTTTTTGGTGAGGAAAAGAAAAAAAAAAAGAAATCTGCCTCTGCCTCCCAGAAATTTTGCCTTGTTGCAGCAAACAGCAAACAGCCTGCTTTACTTTCGTTTTCGTTTTCAGCATAGCTTGCTTAGCACAAGGGAAAAAAACCTCTCCAGCAATTTACCTCTTTGCAGCAAGCAGCAGAGCCCTGCGCAAAACAGCTGAGAGCAAACCAGCTGACAGTCGGGAGGCCAATCCAATCAACTTGTGCTAATTAGGCTGTGCTGAAACTGAAAGGAGCTGTTTTTCCTTGCTGTTTGCTTGCAAGGAGGTAACTGCTGCGCGGCAGAGACCAAAGGGGGGGCAGTGGGTGGGCGTATTTTTTGGTGTATAAGATGCATCTAAATTTTCACCCCCTTTTAGGGGAGAAAAAGGTGCATCTTATACTCTGAAAAATACAGTAAATAATACTGCTAAGCAAACATCCACCATTCTAAATGACTCAAAGAGACATGTATGTGAGGCTGCGAACCATAATCCACAGCATTAATATTCCACAGAAGTCACCAAAACTTCTTGGGGGCACATAGCTTTTAGTCTGCATCTTTAAAACTGTTTCTGCACTGTTGGACTTCCTACATTTAATGTGCAATTTTAACATCAACTGCTTAGCCTTTAAAAGTCATTGCCCCTTTCATCGTTCTTTTCCTGTATACCAGGAAATGTATTCTTTATGTCCTTTTTTTATGATTTCAAGCAGACACTGAATTAATGTCAATAATTGTGCTCTCCCTTGGGATATGTGATCAAGCTTTTGCAGTTTCTTCAGAAATATTCTGGGGGGAAAAAACGCAGTCGTGCATAAGATGAAAACAAGTAAACCATTGCTTACCTGACTTGTCAGAAGCAGGGGTGGGCTGCTGGAGGTTTGCTCAGGAGAACCTCTAACTAAGATTCTGTGCAGTTTGGAGAACCCCCAAATCCCACTCCTGGCTGGCCCTATCCACCCCACCCTGCCCCTCCCAGGAGTCCCCAACGGCCCGTTTTGGATGCAGGTAAGTGCAGGGCATGCATGGAGGCTCAGGGAGGGTGAAAAACAGGCCCTACTGGAAGTTCGGGAAGACCGGAAATGGGCCCGTTTCTGGCCTCCAGAGGGCCTCAGGAGCCTGGGGAGGCCGTTTTCTTGAGGAAAACCTCCAGAGCCCAGGAAGGGCAAAAATGCCTCCCCCCATGGTGCAGAAGGCCAACTAGGCCATACCCACCATGGCCACGCCCTGGTGGGTGTGACCTTAGCAAGAGAACCCCTTGCTAAATTTTTTGAAGCCTACTCCTGGTCAGAAGCAGTTCCCTCTAATGAATGAGCTTGTGATTTTTCCTAAATTCTTTATCTACCTGCCTTTTACAGTAGATTCTTGGAGAGAGATAATATTTTTTTTTTTCTGTGAACTGTTTAATTATATTAGAGGTATCCTCAATTTACAATCACAATTAAGACCAGAATTTCCATTACTAGTCCAGAGAGCTATTAAGGGAGTCGTACCCAATTTTACAATCTTTTTTGCCCTGGTTTTTAAGCAAAGGTGCTGCATTTTGTTAGGTGAATCATGCAATTGTTAAATGAATCTGGCTTCTCTCATTGGCTTTGTTTGTTGGAAGCCAGCTGGGAAGATCAGAAAGGGCAATCACAAGATCCTGAGGTGCTGCACCCATCGTAAATACATCCTGGCTGCCAAGCACCTAAATTTTGATCACATGAGCCTGGAGATGCTATGATGGTCATAAGTGTGAAGACCAGTCACACGTCACTAAGTAACCAAGTTTCAGTTCTGTGTAATCATTCCAATTTTTGAGGAGCTGTGACAGAGAAGAGAGGGTCAACTTATTGTTCCTTAGCATTTCCACTTCACCAAAGTGGATTTTAAAAGAATTTAAAATCAGTGTTCTTTCCAGAAATGCTGAGATGGAAATGAAGTTGGATCATGTCAGAATAGTTGTAGTGGGAAAACAAAGCCAGCACGTTTATTAAACAATGATCCAAACTGTCTCTCCACCCGATCTTGAAATGCATAAGTAAAATTAAGCAAGCTTGAACATTATGTGGGAGTTTTGCTATTCTATATTCCCTTCCTTGTTGGCATCTGATGCACAGCTTTGTGAATTCATTTTGACATATATTATAAATCAGTGAGGCAGAATCCAACAAACTTGCTTATTTTTTTTTCTTTTAGTTTATATGCATGCATACTTTCTGAAGCACTGAACAACATATTTTGCTTTCTAGCACAATGTAAACTGTTTATATAGTAATGCATGCAGTGGAGCATATGCCCAGAGAAACATCACAATGCAGAATTCTATTCTGGGATTCAAGGTTTATACCATGTTTGAGAATTGAAATTACTCCATTGCGGGGGCCTATATTACCCAAAAGTCACTACTGGACATGAAACTTATGGCTTAACTTCATTCTTCTCTACATTCATGACTCTTTTATCCAGATTATTATTTAATTTATCCAGATTATTTATCGTATGAAATGTTAATAGGTTCACAATATCTGGTTATTAGTTTACCAGCCGAGAAGAAACACACCATACAGAAGAATATGCATAATGCTTGTATATTGTAACATAGGAGTACAAATGCAAATTAAGAAACAAACACTGTATTTTAAACAGAATTGTAGTACTATAACTAAATTTCTAGAATGCCCATGTGATCTGTTTTCCAGGTGAAAGGTTTTCCAGGTTAATGGGGTCTCCCCCATCTCAGTGTTATTGATGTGGGAAAGCCCACTTTCCCAAAGTCAGGAGACAGGACCATGAGAGTTGGAGAACACAGGTTTATTGCTAGCAATGGTTCAGAGTAATAACTTGACAAAGTCTGAACCCTGGGCAATGCCCACAGTCTATCTTTTATAGGTTTTGCAATTACAGCTTCGCTGATGCATACATTTCCTTTACACGTATCGAGATAAAGTACATCAAAACAGGATACAGAAAGAAGTTATCTTATCATATATTCCATAAAAGGTTAGGGCTAGCTTACACCATCTGTTAGTTTCGGGAACTTCTCACGTGTCTTACCCTTATGTTACAGAATAACATGATACATAGGTCAGTAAGCGTACAAGTACATTTGGCAAGAAGAACTTTCCCAATCTTGCAACAGAGATAGAAACAAGTAAAGGTCAATCTGCTTATGAATTGATATCAAATTAAGACCCTTGGGCCCATCCGTATCATTATTACGTTAGAAAAGAATTTGGCATTCCCTTCAAAGAGACCTGTTCTATAAAAAGAAAAAACATTTCCACGCTGCCATTTGCACTCATACATTCTGATTATTGGGATTACAGAGACAGAAGAATAAACAAGGTCAAGTGTTCTTTAATTATGTAGTCCTCATTTAGTGACCACAGTTGGGGCCAGCAAGGCCATTGTTAAACAAAGCGATGACTATATGAAATTGCTACTGTGCTTAGGCCCTTCCTTCCGCTTTCTTTTGCTTGATAGACCTGTGAAGGTTGTAAATGTCAGGATTGGTCATAATAATTCATCACGTTCATAAACCCAAATGGTCCCTAAACAAGGCAGTTGCTAAACGAGGACTACCTATACAATTTTCCTGATTCTTTGCATGCCTTCTGCTTTCAGATAGTCTAGGGAGCAAAAACTGAGGTCTTTCCTCACACCCAACACAAAATTATTGTTTTTGAAAGTGCTACTATTGCAAATGCCATAGTCCTCCCTTCGCACTGATTTGCCTAAGTTAATTGGCAATTAGTTTTCATGTCAGAAACTAATAAGCTACTTGTACTTTTCTGGTATTTACAGGGAAATGATGTTTGAAAAGTAGCTGCTCCAAGTTATTCAATTTCAATGACTAGAAATGGAAGGGTACAGAAAGAATGATTTAAAAAAAGAAACCCAAAGGAATCAGAAGACAAAAGAAAAATAGAAGAGTCAACTAAAACTCAAAGAGAGAAAATTATGGATATCTGCTACGGAGAGGGGAGGAACCCACACTGATTATCCTGACAAAGAAATAAACATGCTAAAACTGAAACTGCAATGGCACTTATCTGCTAGCTCAGCCTACAGTTATTTTGATCTCTTTTCTGCAAACACCTGGCCCCAGTGGGCAGCCAAGGCAGAATCACAACATTGCCAGTTCCTTTTGTTTTATCATCATCTTTGCTTTTCTTGCAGATTGTCAAATCATAAACCGGGTAAGTCTGTTGAAAGGGAGAAGATCAGTGAGAGATGAGGATATGTTGAAATGGAACAATAATTAACAAAGTGGGAAACAATATCCCACAGCAAAGTACTGGACCTAATCCAATTCAGTTACTCAGTTTGCAGGTTTAGTTACTTTATTTATTTATTTATTAATTAATTAGATTTCTATACCGCCCTTCTCCTGGCGGACTCAGGGTGGGACTTCTGCACAAGTCCCATTAAAATTCAGAAGATTTTCTTAAAATAAAACGGAGAAGGATATGTATTCTTTTGAGTTGATTAAGATTAAGGGTGTGTTGTTGTCTGCCAGTAGCCTGCGGAGCTGGCAGAGGAGTTGGTCAGCGAGGAGGTAGCGGATTACCATGGGCCAGTCCTGAAGTCTGGGGAAGGCCCAGATGAGGGCTCTGCATCAGAGGCAGAGATGGGGCCATCACTCGGGGAGTGATGTGCGGATTTCGGAGCCTCCAGAGGCTGACAACAGAGAGATAGAGGAACAGGAGGAGCCTGTTCCTAGTGCACGCATGAGCAGAGCTGCCAGAAGGCAAAAGCAGCTAAAGCAAAAAGGACAACTCAGGAATAGGTCCAAGAGATGATTGGCCCCTCCCATAAGGCTTAAAAGACCAGCAACGGCTCTTTGGCTCTTTGTCAGAAAACAAACTGTTGTGACTCAGGCCCAAGTAGGTATTATCAGACTCAATCAGTTCGAAAACAAAAGGACTTTATTAGAACAGCTGAGAATTAACTCATTCTCAGTGTAGTCCAAACTAATTCAAAACAAATTCTTCATAACACAATTCTTCAGCCTTATCGCCAACTTTGATCTAATTAGGCAACCTGCCAAAGGCTTTTCTTGGCAAAAGTTCAGAAGCAGAAGACGCCGACAAGAAATAAATACAGCAAGACAAGAAGCAAGTCTATCAACATTGATTTCTGAACTGGTAGCAAAGCGAACCAGTAGCAGACTGTGGAGCATTTCACCACTGGTTTTCAGGATTCTTTTTTTTTTTTTAGACATCAGTTCATCAAGCACAAGAAATACAAGTTATTAGTAGATGTTATGGATCTCATTTTGTATTATAACCACTATTATGATTTAGATTAGCTGCCATGGGAAGTAAAATTGATGGCACAGGCCTAATCATTATTTATGAGTAGTTTAGCAATCTGTGCTATTGGATACTGTCTTTCAGGTTAAAAAAATATGGAGCATATTTTCCAAATGCTTCAGTTCCCCAACAAAAACACCCTTAAAATTTTCCTCCGAAAGTTCTGCAGAAAATTGCTTTGAGCGAGTTTTGTTTCAGCCCAAGCCTTATGAGATTTGATAAATGTGATATACCTCTATAATCAAAATGTTGTCAATTTACTTCCAATCTGATTTCTTTATTGGTTTCTTATGAAACAAATGTGCATTCCCATCATGCCCTCCTTTGATGTTATCACCTAAACAACGGATGAAATTAGCATTTTCAGCCACTAGATGGAACTATATTCAATAGCAACCTTTATCGATTGATCTATTGCAAAAACTATGAACATTTTCCAGCCATACCCAAGCGCGCGTTGCATTTATGTCTAGGAAAAAATAGAATAGACCATCAAATATTTCCCAAATACCTTTCAACAGAGTTATATTGAAATCTTATTGAAGCTTAGCATGCTCTGTTCTCATTTTCCACTTTATTTATCTATCCATTTAGGCAATTTATAGCTGCCCATCCATCTGGATGGTGAACAAAATAAAAGCATAGCACTACTTTAAAACCAAAAGGAAATGAAATTGAAGATCAAATAAGCTTTTATTCCCAGTTATCTAATACACCCATGCAAGACCTCCAGTAATTAACATTCCCACTCTATTGTGAGGTCTTCACAACTTTCTGAAAGGGCTACAGAACTAGAGATATGTGCATTTTGGAGGGAGGATAATGCACCAAGACAAGAAGAAATGCTTTCTGGACCCACTAGAGATATTGCTTTCCCCAGCATTCCCATTCTACAATAAACCTAGCTGCCCCATGTCATGAAGAGCTGTTCTTACTGTTCTTCTTGTTTAGTGTGCAACTGATATGATTGGCACTATTTCAAACAAATGGCATTCCTTTCCCACATAGTTGACATAAAGTTCTTCTGTGATTTAACTCTGTCTCTGTCTCTGTCTCTCTCTGTCTGTCTCTCTCTGTCTCTCTCTCTCTCTCTCTCTCTCTCTCTCTCTCTCTCTCTCTCTCTGTGTGTGTGTGTGTGTATGTGTGTGTGCGCGCACATGTGCACTAATTACAATATGCAGGGAAAACAACATTTCTAACAAAGCTAATTCTTTCCCATCCATATCTGCCATTCCAATGGCCTTTTCAAGATGGTTACAAGCACAATGGAAAGAATCTATCCAACCCTGGATGAACCACAGCCTAATGGCTTATTCTTCCATATAGCATGACCATTGTCCTATTCTATTCTATTCTATTCTATTCTATTCTATTCTATTCTATTCTATTCTATTCTATTCTATTCTATTCTATTCCATTCCATTCCATTCCATTCCATTCCATTCCATTCCATTCCATTCCACTCCACTCCACTCCACTCCACTCCACTCCACTCCACTCCATTTCACTCCACTCCTAACATTTGAAGAAGAGGAGTGAAGAATGTCATGGTCCAGCTTTTAGAGGGAGTGAATCATTAAATACTGTCACTTTCTATTGGCATTTCTATTTTATCCATTGTAGCCTGTTAGCCCTTATGTTACTATATTTACATAATCTCTCCATGAATGATCACCTCATTCTTACTATTTTTTAAAAAAATATATAATTTTTGTTATGGTTGCATTGGTTTAAGATTTTATTTTGTTTTTGTGCTGACCTATGAATTAATTTAACCAACACACATATTTATCTAACTTCATTTTGAATCCCTGTTGATAAAGTTGCTTGCTGTCATTTTTTTAAAAACCACAGATATCCTAAGTATCCTAAGTAAACAAACAAACAGGATTTTTTTAAAAAAAAATCTATACAGAATCTCACTAGGTAGAAACTTATATCATCTATAGATGTGGCTTGTTTAGTAATAGTTATTCTGTTACCTGAGTTACCTTGAGATAAGATGGGCAGGCTATAAAGTTTATGAATGAATGAATGAATGAATCTTCTATTGCAACATGAAGCCAGTGGTGGCGTCCATATTTCAAAATTTCCTCTCAATTATTATCCATATAATTTATTTCCAAATTCTTACAGCATCATTTAAAAAAAAATCTATAGGACATTACAGCTGTAGACTATGTGAAACTTTCCATAATTGGTTTTAGCAGCATTTTTATGGAACAGCTTGAGGCCTCTGGACATCCAGAACTGCAAAAAGAATATTTTCCTTACTTTCATGGGATGTTTCTGCTTTAGTCACATTATTATATCGGTTCTTTTTACTTGCTTGTGCTTAAGTGGGAAAAAAGGATTGTTCTTATAGATGTAAAAGCTTCCACATCTTCATACGTAGGGCGAAATAGAACATTGGCTGATTCTGGCAAGATTATTTCTTGCCAGAAATAATCTTTCTTTATTTGTTTTACTGCGACTGATCTATCAAAGAAACATTATTGGTTCTGTATTAACATTCCAGGGAAATAGAGTTGAGAGTGCTCAATGAGTATCTATTATGTCCACATAGCTGAGAATCTATTACGTCCACATAGATCTACCGAAGCATTTTATGTTAAATCCTCACCTTCTCAATATTTAAGGTAGCAGTTATACAGAACATTTATTTTTAATCATTGTGAGACACAAAGGAAGCTGTGCATTGTATGTGTGTCATACTACCCATCTGTCTTGGCAACCTAAATATCACTTGAAAATTACTAAAAATAAAATGTTGCAATACAAATTAAAAATAATGAAGCTCGTTTTGATATATGTCTCGGCTTTTAACATGCAAAGGGACATAACCATTTTTTCAGTTGCACCTTTCACAAATACAGATTTGGGAGGTTATGAAATTTGACATAGAAAGATGCACCTTATGGCGGCAATTCCTTTGGCAGAGTTGGAAAATCCAAATCCACTCCCACAAAAAAATCCTCATTTTGTCTGTGTGTATTTGTGTGTGTCAGTAATACTGTTGAGGAAACATGTTCATTGTCAAGAGAGAAAACTGGATGATTAATTTGTTGATCTGAAGTGATCCCTGCCTGTGAACACAATAACAGTTATGGATCGTTGCTGAGTACAAGAAGAAATATATGTCTACTTGCATTGTCCCTTTTCTTTTGCAACTGTCTTTCCTCAAACACAACAGTTTACTGGATGTTTAGCCAAAACTGCTTTTTCTTTTGTACTCTTCCTATGTTTTCCAGTTTCCACCTCTGTTCTTTTTATTATAAAAACAATTAAATGCTCTAAGGAGAGTAATATGGAATAGCCATTCTAGGTGCCTTTGACTGATACCCATAGTTTTACAGACATTGGATAGAAACTGATAAGAGGAACACGGTTGCTCAGTGGCTAAGATGTTGAGCTTGTCGATCGAAAGGCCAACAATTCAGCAGTTCGAACCCCTAGTGCCACGTAACAGAGTGAACTCCCATTACTTGTCCCAGCTTCTGCCAACCTAGCAGTTCGAAAGCATGTAAAAAATACAAGTAGAAAAAATAGGGATCACCTTTAGTAGGAACATAACAGCATTCCGTGTGCCTTTGGCATTTAGTCATGCCAGCCACATGACCATGGAGACATCCTCAGAAAGCGCTGACTCTTCGGCTTTGAAACGGTGATGAGCACTATCCCCTAGAACTGGGAACTCTAAAGGTTCCCCTTGCACATATGTCTGAGGTGAACCTTTACCTTTAGCTATAGACACCCATAGTTTAGAGACATTGTATAGAATCTTAACGCAGCCCGTTTTTGTTCCAAATTGAGCTGAGATTATTGTGCATCTTGAACAAGAAACCCACACTCTGCCTTTTTAATATATGTCAAGTGTTGATACATTACAGGAATTCTTTTCATAATAGAGACAAGTACTTTAGGTCTAATGTCTAGTGTTCTCTTCTTGAGGAATAAGATGGAGAGATCTTCTTAGGAGCAGGTGATATGGTGAAAAACTAATGCATGCTTTAATTGAAGGGGATTACTTATCCTTGGGGGATGTAAAACAGATTCAGATGGCAACCACCACCATATAATGCTTGGGATAAATACATATTCATTGTCTGACAAAAATACAATAACAAATTTAAAAACTCAAAAGGCAGACTCAATGGATCACTAAGTCTTTTTCTGCCATCAGGTTTCTATGAAGCCTCCCCCCCCCCCTTTTTTTCCATGTGTAACTTATGGTAAGATGTGCAAGATAATCAAATTATATGCAACCTCTGCATTTTTAATACAATTTGTGGTATTTTTTTAAAGGATTTTTATAAAACACTTAAATGTGTTTAGATTGCAAAAAGGGCAGATATTAAAAAGAGGCAGATAAAGTGCAGAGTTCCAATAATTTAGAATTAATAGAGTTGGAAGGGACCTTGAAAATCTCCAAGGTCCAGCAGTTACCACTGTTGAGCTAGATACCATCCATTCTATTACTTGTGCATTTTGTTTTTCTTGCCTAAAGTATAATACCTTGCTTTTCTCACCACTGAATTGCATTTTGTCAGTGTCCAATTATGTCAAGATCCTTCTATATATTTAGTCTATCTTCTAAAGTGTTGGCTATTCCCCACAACTTGGTGTCATCTGCAGATCTGATGACTTCCCATTTATCCCTCGTCTAGATCATTTATGAAAATGTTGAAGAGTATGATAGAATCCTGAGATATCCCACCGCATGCTTCCTTCCATTTAGAGGTAATTTCATTGAGGATTACAATGAGCCAATTGAGAATGCATCTGATGGTGATGCTCTTTAGCCCATATTTTTCTATCTTACCAAGAAGTTTGCTATGGTCTACTTTGCCAGATGCCAGACGTCCACATTATTTCCCTGATCCACTAATTTAACATTCTCATAAAATGGAGATGGTTTTCTATGCATAATATCAATTTTCTTACGATATTCCATTCTTGAATTATGTATAAATTTCACCAGCTGTATTTTGAAAGCAAAGCAGACACATGTAAGAGTAGAGATGATCCATTCATTCATGGCTTGCATCAGACCGGCTTGAAAATAAGTCTAAACATTTCCCAAATTATCCAAGAATGGCTCAGTTCACATTTAAATCCATCTCCAATCCAATTTCACAGTCAATCATTTTCATTGACTAACTCAGATCAACTCCAAGAATCTGTGGGGTTTGATGCTTGCTTTTTTAATGAGGCACATATAATCTTCCCTTGAAGGTCACATATGAACCCAACTCTTTAATGAGATTCTGAGGCATCTCAATGTAAAGCTGATATCCCAAACCAAAAAAAAAATTTAAAAAAATGGAAAAGTCCTTCCCACATGGACAACATGCCATATATCCAGAATATAGAGCCATCTTTATATTCTGCTATCCAAAATTATCTATTCAAGATAAACCATGTGCAGTTAAATAATTTAGACTTTATTTTAAAGTCTTATAATAATAACTTATTCCATTCACCACAAATTGGAGGCTGAGTAGAACGTTGGCTTTCTGCTCCAAAAGAGAGAACATGTTTTATTATTATAAGACTATTAAAAATATTAAATTGGTTAATACTTTGTTAATAAGCTCCCTACTTTAGTGGACCCTACATTTTTAAATTCACATTTATACATAGGAGATAGAGAAGTAGGCAGAAAAGAAAATCTGTGTTCTACCCCTATAATCCCCAGATTTCATCCTAAATTTAGTTTCCTGAGTTACAGACTAGCCAGTGCCTTTCTTAATTTCCCACAAATACTCATTAAAATCTGCTCCCTGACCTCACCTATAGGATTGGTCCCTTTTGACTTCGTTCTGCAGTAACTGTTGCTCCACCTCACTTGTAATTTCCTGCAAAGCTTTTCGGCTGCTTCTCCTTTTGCATTCCAGAAGTTACAGGTACCACAAACAGGGACTCTCAATTCATTATTAAAACAAATAGCAACACAATCCAAATTTACCAAGTATCAAAAAAAAAAAAAAAGACGTTTGTAAAACAATTTTTACACTGTCTTCTTATTTTAACTTTTTATAAAATAAAAATTTTAAATAATATTTTTCTTACCAGATGAGGGAATGCTTTTTTCTTCTTATTAAGAAGTTCCATTTTTTTAATAAAAATGCTAGCAATATTAGTTAAATTATTTAATGTATGGTATGAATACACCTCCTGGGACAAGTTTTATCTTTGCAATAACTTTTCTTACCTCTTTTCTCTCCTCTTTCACTTTTGCTTTCCAGAAAACTAGGAAGAATTCCTCCTGAGATGCTTCCTGTGCCCATTTTTCTTCTGTTGGTTGAGATTCTTTTTGCATGATGGTTATATAGGATGTAACTCTCCTGTCTCCCAAGTTATTCCCTCAGACGATTACAAAAATTGATGGGACTAGAACTTGTGATAATGAATTACATCACCCAATGGTTTCATATAGATATTAAAGAGGTGTGGCAAAAGCCAAGCCCTGAGACACTGCTCCAGACATGTTCCTTGACTGGCTATTGACATAGAGGCAGAAGGAAAATCACCTATAGATTCTCATAACTGAGGGTTTCTTTTGGGGGAAAAAAAGAGCCTTCCTTCCTTCCAGTAGTGGGTTTCAAAAATTTTTTACTACTGGTTCTCTGGACATGGCTTGGTGAACATGGCTTGGTGGGCAAGGCAGAGGAAGGATACTGTAAAATCTCCATGTCCTCCCGATCAGCTGGGAATTGGGAGGCAGAGAATAGATGGGGGTGGGACCAGTCAGAATTTTTACTACCAGTTCTCTGAACCACTCAGAATTTCTGCTACCGGTTCTCCAGAACTGGTCAGAACCTGCTGAAACCCACCTCTCCTTCCTTCCTTCCTTCCTTCCTTCCTTCCTTCCTTCCTTCCTTCCCTCCTTCCTTCCTTCCTTCCTTCCTTCCTTCCTCCCTCCCTCCCTCCCTCCCTCCCTCCCTCCCTCCCTCCCTCCCTTCCTTTTTTTCTTGGGTGGAATATGATTATATATTCAATTTGTCTTTAGATTTCATTCTCCTTTAGGCTGGAATTTTCTAAGGGCTTTTTCCTGTTTCACCAACATAACTCTTCTCCATTGCATGAAAATAAACCCTAAAGCCTAATAGTTCTTGGAAATGTGCAATTATTTTGTTTACTCAAGTGTAAAATGAAATGATAACCATTACTTCATAGAGAAGTTGCAATGGAGACCTTATTAATTAAATGTTACAATATACTTCATTATACTTTGGAATACGCAGAACTTATTGAGATGACAAATTCTTCTACAATTTGAAAAGAATTCAACATTCTTTTTCTTTCAGATTTCTGGTTGACCAATTTAAAAGGTTCATGTTTATTTTATTTTTTTTATCGCAGAAACATTTTAAAACTATTCCCTTCATTTAAACATAAATTGCTTTTTTTTAAATAAACTCTATTACATTACTAGTACTATGACATTACTATATCAACCTGTTACATTTGTCCCTATCCTAGAAGCTAATTGCCTTGTTTTACTTTTAGGGGGGAGAACTCTGCATTATTCTACATCAGTGTTTTTCAAACTTGACAACTTTAAGATGCGAGAACTTCAATTCCCAGAATTCCCCAGGCAGCATACATATTTTAAGGCTGTCAAGTTTGAAAAACACTGCTCTAAATCAAACAGGGCATATATGATTGCATTACAACTCTCAACACATCAATTTATACTGCACCACTAATGTGCTGCCATTTAGCTGTTATTTCTTTGGATTTGCACAATCTAGCAAGTATCATTATTTAAAGTTTACCAAAAATAGTGAGGTTTGATACCATTTTATGGTTATTTTAAAATTATCTATCTATCTATCTATCTATCTATCTATCTATCTATCTATCTATCTACCTACCTACCTACCTACCTACCTACCTACCTACTGTATCTATCATCTATCTATCTCTGTCATTTTCCATAAATAGAATATATGATTGTATGTATACACACACACACACACACACACACACACACACACACACACACTTTACTGGTCATACAGTTCCATGTCCAGGTAAGATATAAAATATTAATTAACTAATTAAAGATGCATAAAAGCACACAAAACAATTATTTTCTAATGCTATAACATGATCGTGAACATCAACAATTCAATTCATCATCAGTTTTTTAATGCTGAAGTCACTAAACACACGTTCATTTTGTTCCTCAGTTGGTTATGGTTAAGGAAATCTAGTGATCTCTTTCTTACTAACTGGATTATTATACAGAGTGAACTGAATAAAAAGTAATTGAGATAAATGGTAGGAACAGTTCTTCAAAGATATTTTGATTAAAACTACAAAAGTCAATGGAAATTCTCCATCAGGTACCTATTCTTACAGCGGGACCAATAATAACAACAATTAAATTTTATATCTCAACCCATTTGACTGCTGATCTATTTTTGCTGCTTGCAGCTTTGCTCATCAGAGCTTTATGGAATTTAATTTAAAGTTAGTTGAAAAGGGACATCATAAAAAGGAAAATAGTCATATGTGAACTCTGTTTGAACCAAAGCTTCAAAGCTTGAACACAAGTCAGCTTCTCAGGCAATGACACATAGGAAAAGATATGCAAAAGCATGAATAGGTGGGTTGTTTATATATCTCTGTCATATCTAAACAACCATCCTACTCTATATGCAAGCAAAACCTCACTGAAATAATTAACAAGAAAGTATCTCAGAACACCAAGAGAGGGATGCAGGGGGGGGGGGGAGCACAAATCCTTCCATTCCTGCAGGCCAACTAAATGTAGAAAATATGTGACACTCCTGAGATAATTGATGGTCCAGGAGCCAATAGATTGTTCTGTAAACACAGTCTCATTCTAAAATGTCAAGTATGTTTCAGCAATCAAGGAGAGTCCCATTCAAGAGTAAGATAATCATCTCATGAGCATGCTCTAATTGCAGCTGGTGGGTGGTTTGATTAATGCTGACCACACAAGGGCAAATGTAGCTCATAGCTCAGAATAAATCTTCTGTTTAATTATGAACAGTCTAAGTAATTCAGAATGAGAAGGATACACTTCTAATACAGATAGGTTGCAAATTAGGAGAATGAGGTAGATTCATACTTGAGGGCTGACATGGAAATGTCTTCTCAGCTCCTTCATTTGAGGACTACTAAATTGGGTGTGCAGGTTAATTCTGCCAACTGCCAGCAGTTTGATTCTCACCAGCTCAGGGTTGACTCAGACTTCCCTCCTTCCAAGGTTGGTAAAATGAGGACTCAGATAGTTGGTGGCAATATGCTGACTGTGAACCGCTTAGAGAAGGCTGTAAAGCACTGTGAAGTGGTATATAAGCATATGTACTGTTGCTATCTACCATCACCACATTTTTCTGCTGCATTTCAAGTGATCTTGTGAGCACGCCAGAAACTCTTCCGATTCGGTTCCTTTGCAAGATAACATATCCCAGAACCATGAAGAAATGGGGAAGCAGGGAAATGGGTATGCTGGCCTTTCTACCAATGAGAACACAATCCACCTACCTCTACTGCAAGAAGTAAAACCAGGCTGCAAGGGGCATGGCTTCCGATTTCATCATTATAGGTATTCTTCAAATGATTAAAAACTATGGAAATTGCTATAGTGGCAAGTATCTGTAGCTCAGGTGTAGGATGAGGTTAAAAGTTCATTCTCCAAACTTGTGGGTTGGTTTCTGTCAGAATATTCATGAACTGGCAGAGACATGGTAACAAGGTCAGCCAATGAATAGGCATGGCAACTGGGTCAGCCAATGTGGGCTGTTTGGGAACTGAGACAAATTGGAACCAGAGCGTGTCTTAGTCTGCTGCTTCTGAGTCTGTGCAGAGAAACTGAAAGTAGTCTGCTCTGCTGAAATGAAACTAACTGTTCTGTCCTGCCATGTGTCTTTTGCTTGTAACTGCTACTATGTTGAAGAAGAATCTATGTTGGTATTGTACATTTATCTTCATGTATCATTATGTATATAAAAAAGTTAATGAATCCTGCTGAATCAGTCTGCCTGTGTGTGCTTTCTGGATTTGATTTTTGCAACAAACTCTGACAATTTCTGAATGTTTTGTTACCAGGCTAGATAACATCTTCAGTGGAGTTTAGGGGATGTCAGTGTTCTGTTTATAAGGGCTTAGGTGTGGGTGTGTCAAGTGAGGGTCTTGTGACAGGTCTTGTGATGAGTCATCTGTGAGTCTTGTGATGGGTCTTGTGGTAAGATTACCTCAGATTGGAGGTGAGCTGCTGGTGCATGTGTGGTGGAATTGCATGAGTTGACTGCGGGTCAGTGCCATCTCTGGTTGGCTGTGTGGTTGATTTGGATTCTGAGAGGTTCGTAGACTGGTTGTAGGTCACTGTGTCTGTTGATGGAATTTCTGGTGGAGTGCCAGGCTTTGATGAACTCATGAGCAAGGTCGGTGGTGGCACGGCCAATGATTTTTGGTAACGAAACATTCAGAAACCAAGCCACAAGTTCAGAGAATGAGCCTTTACCCTTAACAATGGAAATGTGTAATGTGCTGGCTAAGGCCTGAATTGCTCATGAAGAAGCTTAAGGTGATCTTGACAGACCAAAACTTTGTCTGGAAGTGGCCTTCTTGTCACTTCCGTGATTCTCATATTTGAGGCAAAGGTTATTTGGCCTCAGGGTGACATAGGACCAGTTCTTGGGTTGTTGTTTTTTTTCAGTTAACCTCAATAGCACTACATAGTCTATTAAAATAGCCAGAAGAATTTACCCTGAACAAATGGAAGCTCTTACAGATTTTTTTTTCTCAATAAAATAAAAAAAAAAGATTTACAGTGCTTTGTTAAAAATCATTATTAGTACCCCTTCGGATATTCATGGTATAGCTCAGTAGTGCTTATGTATTTTGCAGTACCTCTTTTTTCTCTCTTCTCAGCGGACTTGTGTAAATCTGCTTTTTCCCCAATGTGGTTTTTTCAAATGAATATTTTATTAGAATACATGTGTTGGTAACTAGAGCTAAAGAGCTTATGATATCTAACAAAGCATTTTGCACAAGATACGGAGGAAATGGTAAACTGCAATCCATTATTCCTTTTCAGCTAAATATAAAGGGGATATTATCAGCATCAGCAAAACTTATTTGAGTGCCTAGATACGAAGCATTTTAGAGAGCATCTGTTTTCAAAGACTTCTTTACACATAGAAATATTCCCTTGCTTATTTATTTGCCCATCCTTTCTTGCTCTGAAATCAGAACCAGCAATTCAGACGAAACTGGCAGGGACAAAAATAGGAATTTAAAAATCACTTTTAAAAAAGAGGAATTACAAGAAAGGGATAAAATAGCAGAAAATGGTGAAGGTCTCGGAGAAAGGTTGTTCCTTTCTTTTCCAGATATTAGAGACTGTTAGGCTAAGAATAGAACAAGCAGAGAAAAAGAATCATGGAGATGAATGGGAGAAGGGGAATGAAATATTGCAATGTTTTCAAATCAGTCGCCAACCAAAATCTGAACACTAAAAAATCCTCAACCCAGGCAATAAATTCACTTACCATGAGACGAGAAAGAAGGCCACATTTCTTCTTCATTGCCAGGATGAATCCCCAACCATGCTGGCTTTCAGAAATAGTCATCTCCCAGTATTGTTCCTGTAGACACAGGCCTGTCAAACTGGTAGCCCGTGGGCCAGATGCATCATGTACAGGCCACGCCCACCCCAGCTCCGCAAAGGCAAAAAACATTGCAATATATTACAATATGTCATCAAGTTTGATACCCGTGCTGTAGAGGGAGGACAACAATGTCAAGAAGACACCTGCATCTGTATGCTCAAAGGTTTGCCTTTCTTGAATAGATGTTGTATGAATAGAATAGAATAGAATAGAATAGAATAGAATAGAATAGAATAGAATAGAATAGAATAGAATAGAATAGAATAGAATAGAATAGAATAGAATAGCAGAGTCAGAAGGGACCTTGGAGGTCTTCTAGTCCAACCGCCTGCCCAGGCAGGAAACCCTACACAACTTCAGACAAATGGTTATCCAACATCTTCTTAAAAATTTCCAGTGTTGGAGCATTCACAACTTCTGCAGGCAAGTTGTTCCACTTATTAATTGTTCTCACTGCCAGGAAATTTCTCCTTAGTTCTAAGTTGCTTCACCCCTTAATTAGTTTCCATCCATTGCTTCTTGTCCTACCCTCAGTTTCTTTGGAGAATAGCTTGATTCCCTCTTCTTTGGGGCATCTCCTAGGATATTGGAACACTGCTATCATGCCTCCCCTAGTCCTTCTTTTCATTAAATTAGTCATACCCAGTTCCTGCAACCATTCTTCATACATTTTAGCCTCCAGTCCCCTAATTATCTTTGTTGCTCTTCTCTGCACTCTTTCTAGAGTCTCCACATCTTTTTTACATCATGGTGACCAAAACCGAATGTAGTATTCCAAGTGTGGCCTTACCAAGGCATTATAAAGCGGTATTAATACTTCATGTGAACTTGATTCTATCCCTCTGTTTATGCAGCCCAGAACTATGTTGGCTTTTTTGGTAGCTGCTGCACACCGATGGCTCATATCTAACTGGTTGTCAACTAGGACTCCAAGATCCCTCTCACAGTTACTACTATTGAGCAAGGTACCACATATACTGTACCTGTGCATTTTGTTTTTCTTGCCTAAATGTAGAACCTTACTTTTTTCACTGTTGAATTTCATTGTGTTAGATAGCGCCCAATGTTCAAGTCTGTCAAGCTCCTTCTATATCTTGAGCCTATCTTCTGGAGTGTTGGCTATTCCTATCAGCTTGGTGTCATCTACAAATTTGATGAGTTCTCCATCTATCCCTTTGTCCAAGTCATTGATGAAAATGTTGAAGAGTAT
Source organism: Masticophis lateralis (assembly GCA_030761175.1). Taxonomy (NCBI): domain Eukaryota; kingdom Metazoa; phylum Chordata; class Lepidosauria; order Squamata; family Colubridae; genus Masticophis; species Masticophis lateralis. The sequence goes on along the minus strand of JAUDYJ010000006.1, from coordinate 77,313,329 downwards.
TGGGCCTAAAACAGAGCCTTCGGGTAGCCCACTGCATACTTCCCTCCATGTAGATGCAGTTCCATTGAGGACTACATGTTGAGTGCAGTTGGTCAACCAGTTACGAATCCATCTGGTGGTGATGCTGTCTAACCCACATTTTTCTACTCTACTGTTATTGGTCTACTTTATCAAATGCTTTACTAAAGTCCAAGTAAATTATATCAACTAAAGTCCTAGTAAATTATATCAACAGTATGTTTGAAGATCTTTCCTGACTTTTATACACACACACACACACACACACACACACACCCCTCAGGCAATCAGGTGTTACCCACTATGCATGTGAAATCACATTTCTGTGCTAATTCTCCAAGTACTGTTTTCCTGCATCTAACACTTCCAGTGTTACTGTCCATTTGCCTGGGACATATTAATATTTTCTCCTGGGCCAACCCTTCAAATTTTGATTGACTTTTTATGGAGACAGGAATGCCCCCTGAGAAGTTTTTTTGTAGAATGACTTTCACCAGGAATCCTGTAATATCACAGGGATTATAATTCATTTTTACCACAAGAGGGTTTTACTCACTCCAGGTAAAAGGGGGCTAAAACAAATAATAACAGTAACAGAGTTGGAAGGGACTTTGGAGATCATCTAGTCCAACCCTCGGCTCACATCGGAGACTTGTACTAGAGATTCGAACCGCCAAGCTGCTGACGTTTCTGTTTGTCAAGCCCAATGAGCCACTTAGTCATATCATAGTATAATCATATCATAATCATAGGATAACAAACGCTTGAGCGTAGCAAACATTTATTCACAGCCATACTTGCTATAAATACACATCAGGCAACCAGAAACATAAAGGAATTAAAGCAAACTAAGCAATCTCACCCATCTGCCACTTCATGATTTTTCCATATGAATGTTGCCATAAAAATAAGCATTTGAAATGAATTGATCTATTTATAAAATATTTGCAGCTGTGTTGACTCCTTCAAATAACAATACCTAAACATTGTCAATAGGGACGCAGTGGCTCAATGGCTAAGACGCTGAGCTTGTCGATTGAAAGCTCAATAGTTCAGAGGTTCGAATCCCTACTGCCACGTAATGGGGTGAGCTCCCATTTCTTGTCCCAGCTTCTGCCAACCTACCAGTTTGAAAGCATGTAAAAAATGCAAGTAGAAAAATAGGGACCACCTTTGGTGGGAAGGTAACAGCATTCCATGCACCTTTGGCATTTAGTCATGCCAGCCACATGACCATGGAGATGTCTTCGGACAGCGCTGGCTCTTCGGCTTTGAAATGGAGATGAGCACCACCCCCTAGAATGACTAGCACATATGTGCGAGGGGAACCTTTAAACATTGTCAGGAGCCGGCCTTTTTGTAGGATCGAGCAAAATGTAATAAAATTGTCAGAAAGCTCTCAAGCTGGGTGATACATTAAACAAAAATACCCCAAAGGGAGAAGGTTGGAATATGGTAGAAAAATCCTTCTTTGAGTCATAATACAAACAGTAGTTCTGAAATAATTGGATTACTTTTCAATGATCACAATTATACTGATATAAGGTCCATTTTGTACTGTGAACTTAATTTCAGGTAAGTGTACAAGACCAGAGTTTTAAAACCTATAACAGAATGTATGCTATACAGATAAGAAAAATAATCTGCCTGGCTGTTTTATTTTGAGAGAAGTCTGTGGCTTAAGAAGAACTCAATCACTGCACAAAGCTGACTTTTCAATAAAACAATGCTCTCTTCAAAACTCTGTTCCCAATATGGGAGGGAAAATGTTTAATTACATACTTCATTGCACTTCAGAATAGCAACATGCCTTTGTTAATCATCACTGCAAGCCCTCATATATACCACTGAGATCCATGATTGTCATCTTAAGATGAATTAAATTCAGGAGGAAAGGATTTAAGTCCACATGGGACCTCTTGAGTTTGGAAAGAAGCTCTAAGAGGAAAAGCCAAATAAATAAATAAATAAATAAAAGAAAGGACAACAAATGGTTTTGTGGCCCCTTAAAGGCCAACAAATTTATTTGACCCAAGACACAGAATCGTTTCCTTTTCTAAGATGCATGAAGTAGTTTTTCGTTAACATTATTAACTTAGATTTGTTTATACTTTGGGAAATATGACTTAAGAGATGGTGAGTAGTCTCAGTATATGGTAAAACACACACACACACACACACAACTCCATATATCACAAGAGAAAGAGAGAGGCAGAGAGAAAATCTCATTAGAAATTCAGTAGGCAGATATCAACAGTGGTGTGTAAAATTTTGAAAATGCTAGCAGTTGTCAATCAGCAAAAAAAGATTGGGGGTGGGGGGGAACCTTGCTGAAAGATTAAAGGGTCTAATCGCCTAAAGCCAGTTTCTGGCTACATCCATCTCAATGGGAATTTTAAACCCATATTTGATGAGACCACGATGTTACCCCTGGTAAAATCATTATTATGTTCTGAAAGCTTCTTTTGATTCACATACTAAATATATATCCCCAAAGATGTTTGGAATTCAAATAAATAAAACATACAAGCATAAAGTCAAGAATACCCACATAAGCATATATCCAACTTAAAGCTTCCTGATCTTAAGTTCATAGCACTTGAACATGAAAAAAAGCTTATATTTACGAACAGTATTTTTAGGGGAAAGGTATTATACGATGGGCAATATAAACATTTGCTAGGTGTAAAGTGGGGTGGCTTTTAAGGGAGGAAAGTCAATAAAATCTAGTATCCGTTGAACAGGCTTCTAGTGTGAGGCCCAGTAGCATTCTACTCTGAGAATACATAAAGAAAGAGAAATCACCATAGCACCAATTTGTAGAGAAGTTGATCCAAACTATATTGCCTAATTTTCGGAAAGCTGGGTTGGTAAGACAAATCAGGATTAAGAATTTTTGAGCAAAATAAACCAGGTGCAATGCGGCATAACATAATAGCTTTTACTAGGGCTCTGGAAGCTATGTATCAGAGGTGGGTTTCAGCAGGTTCTGACCAGTTCTGGAGAACCGGTAGCGGAAATTGTGAGTTGTTCGGAGAACCGGTAAATACCACCTCTGACTGGCCCCGGCCCCATCTACTCTCTACCTCCCGAGTCACAGCTGATCGGGAGGAAATGGAGATTTTACACTATCCTTCCCCTGCCATGCCCACCAAGCCACGCCCACCAAGTCATGCCACGCCCACAAGCCACACCCACAGAACTGATAGTAAAAAAAATTGAAACCCACCACTGCTATGTATGTCATTGCATTGTAACCAGTCATCCAGGCAATATTTCCACCAGCCCACCACTGATATGGTGAATGCATTTGGTTAGCCAGCAAGCAGCAGGAGAATCTATTGTTCTCTGGATAAGGAATTATTCTGATACATCAAGAGTTGAATTATGCCAAGGATCTAGATTAAGGAAAGGTTCAAAGTGTTGATTTATACTTTTATTCAATCCCCTTTGGAATTTAATTTCATAGGATAAGAACTTCATAGATCAAAGGAAAAGCACCCTGTTTGTGTTCATGTCTTTATTTATCTCACATTCTTATACCACAATTCAATACACAGTTTCCAGCAGTAGGGAATATATGGGTTGCACTGCTGTGTTCTTGTTAGTTCTCCAAGCTTGGTTATTTTCTAGCGGATGTTTTATTATCAAGTAAGGTAACATGATAATGTTGGTTGCAATGCCCCTATGGCAGGGGTCAGCCACCTGTGGCTCTGGAGCCGCATGTGGCTTTTTACCCCTCTCCTGTGGCTCCATGTTACTCAAAATATGCATCACAACTGCCAATGTGTGACACCCGCCAGCAAGCGATTTATTGAGCCTTTCAACCCCCGGTAAGCCAACCATGGATAAATCCAAGAAAAGAAAAGTTTCAGAAGAAAACAGGTGTTTTCTTTTCTGTGGGAAACGGGTCCAAATGGCTCTTTGAGTGTTTAAGGTTGCAGACCCCTGCCCTATAGTATACAAAAACCAAATGCTTGGTCTTTCCCCAGATTTCAATTTCACACTGTGGAAATTTGCCAGCTTACTTCAGTCCTGTCCCTTTTAAAAGCCAGAAAATATTTGGGGGGGGGGGGAGGTGTTTTGGTTTGGTTTAAGAGAGACAGAAAGAAAGAAATCACATGTGTTTTGTAATTTGTTCCCCAACAGATCAAAATCACAACACAGAAAGAAATGACAGCATACAACAATGCTTTGTGTATGTCGTAGGTGTTGGTGAGTAGAGAGAAGGTGTACAATATCCAAAGTTCAGACAAATGGAAATGTTCTTTTTAAAGAGCTTAGATCTTTGCAAATGTCCCAATCAATAGTCTAGTGAAGAGAAGGACCAGAGAAGACATGATAGCAGTGTTTCAATATTTGAGGGACTGTCACAGAGAGGAGGGGGTCAAACTGTTTTCCAAAGCACCTGAAGGCCAGACAAGGAATAATGGCTGGAAATGGAACGAGGAGAGATTCAACCTGGAAAAAAGGAGAAATTTTCTGACAGTGAGAGCAATCAACCAATGGAACAGCTTGCCTTCAAAGGTTGTGGGAACTTCATCACTGGAAGCTTTCAGGAGGAGTCTGGACTGCCATCTGTTAGAAATGGTGTAGGGTCTCCTACCCCATTGTAGGATGATGGGGGTTAGACTAGATGACCTACAAGATCCCTTCCAACTCTGTTAATCTGTTAAAATGCTTGTAGGATCAAAGTGTTTGTCACCATTCAAATCTTTAAAATGGCATTAAACTACCATATTTTTCGGAGTATAAGACACACCTACCTTTTTTTAAAATATTTTTTTTTAATTTTTTAGACAAACACACATACAAACATACAATGTATTTTCTTTGAACAGAATATTTGGCTGGTTCACAAGTTTAAACAGTGTTTAGTCATTTCAATTAAATTTACAATTTCTATATTTCCTTTTTGCCATATTTATTCCTCATCTATTTTTTTTACAAAACCAATATTACCCTTCATCCTCATCTCTAATCTTAATCAAATTCAATTTTTCCCTTCTATTCTATATTATACCCCTTCCCATTGTCATCTATTTTTATATCCATTCTCAGATTGGTTAATTATGTAATATTACAATTGTTTAATACAAATTCAACATTTTAATATAAATCAATTAGTTATATAACTATCTTTTTTGTATATTAATCAATATGAATGTGAATATTCCAATTATTTCCACGCAATCCAATTCCTTACAAATCAATTAATTATATTTACCAATAATAATAAACCAAATAATTTTCCCCATATATTCCTCCAAACCACAACTTAACCATTTCTGCTTTCAACACAATATACAATTAATAGTATCTCAATTATTACAATTCCCTAGTTAAATAGAGCTTTCCCCTTATGTTACTCATTTTCACATCTTAAACTCTCCCAATAACCCAAATAGTTTTGCCTATATAATCTTCCAAATCACAGCTTAATCATTTCTACTTTCATCACAATATATAATTAAAAATATTTTAATCGTTACAATTTCCTTAATTAAATTTAAAAATGTTCTAGCTGTTATCCAAGCTACAACTTAATCACTTTTATTTTCACCATCATATAATATACCATAAAAGGTATTTCAATTGTTTCAGTTTATACTTATTCATATTTCTTTAAAAAAAAATTAAAAAAGAAAAACTTATCATTGTCTAGATTTCAAAAATACAAAGACAAATATTCCAGTTATTATTCATTTCATTTTTACAATCATGATTTCCCATTTATTTCTTACTATTATTCATATTTCAATTCTAAATATGTAGAATAACTTTCTCTTTCATTTTTTTTCTTTTTCCCCCTTCTCATTTTTATTTTGGCATTTTTCTTTCTCCTTTTTTTTCTTTTGTGTTTTAAAATCTTGAACTCTCCTCTTTTGCCCTAAATTTCCCATTGTTTTTTGGTGAGGAAAAAGAAGAAATCTCCCTCTGCCTCTGCCTAATTTTGCGACATTGCAGCAAACAGCCTGCTTTACTTTCATTTTATTTTCAGCATAGTTTGATTAGCATAAGGGGAAAAAAATCTGCTCCAGCAATTTACCTCTTTGCAGCAAACAGCAGAGCCCTGAGCAAAACAGCTGAGAGCATATCAGCTGAGAGTCAGGAGACCGATCTAATCAACTTGTGCTAATTAGGCTGTGCTGAAGTTGAAAGGAGCTGTTTTTTCTTGCTGTTTGCTTGGAAGGAGGTAACTGCTGCGAGGCAGAGGCCAAAGGGTGGGGGCCAGTGGGTGAGCGGGGCTACATTCAGTGTATAAGACGCACCTAAATTTTCATCCCCTTTTAGGAGGGAAAAAGGTGCATCTTATACTCTGAAAAATATGGTAAATGACTCTGTAAGTTACCTTGGGACAGGCTTTAGGAAAATAATAACAAAGCATATTTTCTTATCTGTAATGAGATATCTACCCAAGGGGGAAATTAATACACATCACTTTCTCCCAAGTTTAGCAAAAAAAAAAAAAAAAAGGGGCCACTGGATTCCGGGGAGAACCACCCTTGCTTACTCTCTTCTCATTCTCAAACAACTGGATCCTTTGATCACTGGAAAGGAAAGCAACATTAGTCCTACAGGAACCAGGCAGGCCATTCCTCCTAAAATATATTTAAGGGGAATATTTGTTTTTCAAAACAACTATGTCCAATGCATTCATCCTTGTCATATTCATCTATAAGAGATCCTTTTGTTGTTGTTGTTGTTGTTGTTGTTGTTGTTATAAATTTTTTATTTTCTTTTAATACAAGCATTCCATCATTAATTAAACAGTGTGTCATCTGGGTACAATTTTTTTGTGTCATAACAGTTAAAGCTTACCACCATATTCATCGTTTATATCTACTCTTATTTTAATACTAATACTTAATACTTAACATTTATATTGTTGTAACATTTTCTTCTTAACTTATTTAACTTTATTATACATTACTTTCATATTCATTGTCTAACCATTGATAAAATAAATCTCATATATTATAATAATCAGATTCTTCCTTTCCTTTAATTGCAAGTGTTAAATCTATTCATTTCTGTACCTTCCAATATTTTCTTTGTATGCAAAAATTTATAAAATTTTTCTTGTTGTTGGTTTGGTGCATATATCCCCATTAAAAGGACTTTCTTCCCTTCAATTAGTAATCACGTTTTCATCTGTAGGAACCTCTTCACCTTTCCAATTCTGTGCAAATACAATTCTAGCCAGAGTTATTACATTAATAATCAAATATACATTTTCTTTACTATAATTTTCTGGTAAAATCCCCAACAGGAATATCTCAGGTTTTAAATCAATATACTGCTGCGTCATCTTCTCCAACCACATACAAATTCTTGCCCAGTATTTCTCTGCTTCTACACATGTCCACTACATATGATAATACAATCCCAGTATCTGATGACGTTTCCAACATTTCATGGATTTACTTTTAACCATTTTTGCCAGTCTTTCAGGTGACAGATGACATCTATAAAACATCTTATACAGATTCTCCTTGTATGCAGTTGACATTGTTAATTTGTAATTTCTATCCCATAGCTGCTGCCATTTATCTAACTCTATTGTACATCCACGCTATCATTGTTTCTTTAACTTGTTGTCTTCTTCTAGTTTAATACTCAATAAGTAACTATACTATTTTCTTATCACTCCCTCATCTGTTCCTGTTAATATCTTGTCTAATTCCGTCTATTCCATCTATAAGAGATCTTGAGAAGAACACTGTTCCCTAAGAATAAGATTTATACAAAATTGCACTAATAGAATCCAAAGAATCACATAACGCAAAATGAAGTAATCTGTTTTTCGGAACCAGATTCTGTTAATTAGGAAAGTAGGTGAGCTTCTATGGTATGAGATGTTTAGGGGATCTCCTACAAAATGATGTAATCTAAAGTAATCTAAAATATTTTACATTAGTCCAACTAATCTAAAATATTTACTCTTGAAAACTGTTCTCTCCTAGATGTTCACTTTTATTCATAGCAATAGCAATAGCACTTCGACATACGTATTGCTTCACAGTGTTTTACAGCCCTCTCTAAGCGGTTTACAGAGTCAGGATATTGCCCCCAACAATCTGGGTCCTCATTTTACTGACTTCAGAAGAATGGAAGGCTGAGTCAAACTTGAGCCAGTGAGAATCAAACGGTCAAACTGTCGGCAATTGGGAGTCAGCTTGCAATATTGCATTCTAACCACTGCACCATCATGGCTTTTGGTAATAAGACCTGGGATATAGTCTCTTCCCACCATTCTTAATTTACTATTGGGGAGGTTCCAAGACATTCTTGGAAATACTAGCAGTACTTGCTATTAGCCCTTCCCCCTCCTCCCATTTTTAATTTAAAGGACAGGGGAAAATATTGCCTATTTCTGTAGGAGAGGATAAAGTAAAGATAAAGATTCCCCTCGCACATATATGCTAGTCATTCCTGACTCTAGGGGATGGTGCTCATCTCCATTTCAAAGCCAAAGAGCCAGTGCTGTCCAAAAATGTCTCTGTGGTCATGTGACTGGCATGACTGAATGCCAAAGGCGCATGGAACGCTGCTACCTTTCCACCAAAGGTGGTCCCTATTTTTCTACTTGCATTTTTTACGTGCTTTCAAACTGCTAGATTGGCAGAAGCTGGGACAAATAACAGGAGTCACTCTATTATGTGGCACTAGGGATTCGAACCACTGAACTGCCGACCTTTCGATCAATAAGTCAGCATCTTAGCCACTAAGCCACCATATCCCTATTATTTTGAGAGTGGATAGGAAGGTCTATGATCTGACTCAGTGGTGGGTTGCTACCGGTTCACCGCGGTTCAGGAGAACTGGTAGCGGTGGCGGTGGGAGGCTCCGCCCACCCATCCAGACATCATAAAAAATGCTCTGCGCATGTGCAGAACTTTCTGTGCATGCACAGAAGCGCCACATGCTTGTGAAGCAAGCAAGCGCGCTAGCATGCTCCCGATAGCAAATCGGTAGTGCTGGGATTTGTAACCCACTACTGATCTGATTTGAGGTAGCTTTGAATGTAGAATAGAAAAGAATGGACTGGACTGGACTGGACTGGACTGGACTGGACTGGACTAGACTAGACTAGACTAGACTAGACTAGACTAGACTAGACTAGACTAGACTAGACTAGACTAGACTAGAATAGAATAGAATAGAATAGAATAGAATAGAATAGAATAGAATTCTTTATTGGCCAAATGTGATTGGAAACACAAGGAATTTGTCTTGGTGCATGTTCCCATGAGGCTGCTCTAGGGCTGTCAATGAGTTTTAAGAAACATGGAAAATTGGTCTCTTACAGTGGCTGTATACAGTAATTCCAGATTATGATGAAGGCCCATGCAGATTACATTGTCTGATTAAGAAATTGCCCAACTCTTGGCATCTGAAACAGAATGTGCCAATAGACCGTATATGCATTACACGACAAATCATTTTTCATACCTGAATGCTCTTACTGAACATACAAACAAGCTGAGGGAGATGAGATAAAGAAGCTACTAACAGCCACAAACAAGTGTAAGCCACTGGGAGAAAAACATTCAAGAACAAAGATTTGCATCTAGGCACCCTTGAATGCTATGGGAAATATTTTATTTTCTGATCTTCAGCATTGAACTTAGTTGCATGAAATTCAAAAGTGCTGGGCTCATTCCCTCTCTCTCTCTCTCTTTCTCTCTCTCTCCCTCCCTCCCTCCCTTCATTTCATGACAAAAATAAGCAGAATAAGACTGGAAAATAGAATATGGATTTTCTGTGTGAGTAATGGGTGAGAAGAAGTTCCTGTAGTAATTGTAAGTGGAAACACTGCATGTAAATGATAGCAGAAAGCAGGGCTGGCCTGAAAATGTGTACATTGAGCATCACTAATCCACTAACCAATGAAGCAAAAGTAAATTGATTTAAGGCAGTTTTGTCCTATTGATTTTCACAGGAGCAACAGACTGATCCATAGCCCAGTTAAGTCAAAGAATTTGTATAAGGGAGAATCCAGGTTCATGTAATAACTGGTCCCCTGAAAGAAATATTTTGCGGCCCATGCATATTCTTCTAGGAGTGTGCAAAGTATGATCACAATGAGAGTGTGAGTCTAGAATAAGCTTGTGCAAAAGGTGTTCTCTATAGATCAGTGTGAGTTTAATAGGCAGACAGACAGAATGGTTATATACATTATTCTTCATAATTTGTCTGTCAAAGCTCCATTTGCAAGGGGAGCAGACTTTGGATATACATGGTTCATTGTGTCTTAAAACACACACACACACACACAGAGAGAGAGAGAGAGAGAGAGAGAGAGAGAGAGAGAGAGAGAGAGAGAGAGAGAGAGAGAGAGAAAGTTAAGAAAATAGATGAAACAAAAATAGAACCAGAATATAAGAAAAATTGTAGAAAGCAAATAATTGAAAACATGAATTGATCTTCAGATCTCAGTTTTATGAAAATTATGAAACACAATGTGACACACATTGTATTTGCGTAGGGCAGTGATGGCTAACCTTTTTGCCATTGCGTGCCAAAAGTGGGGGGAGTGTTGGTGGGGTTGCATGTGCATGTGCCCGCACCCATAATTCTATGTGCCCCGTGCATGTGTGCATGACCCCCCTCCTCCCACTTTTGGCACAGTGGGCACGGTAGGCCCATTTTTTGCTCTCCCCAGGCTCCAAAGCCTCTCTAGGAAAACGACCTTCTTCATCTCCCCCACCCCGGAGGCCCTCTGGAGACCGGAAATGGATTGTTTCCCTACTTCTGGGTGTTCCAGAAGGCCCAAAAGTCAGCTGGCCGGCATGCACATGCGTGCCACAGCTGAGCTCACATGCCCAACGATATGGCTCCGTGTGCTACCTGTGGCATGCATGCCATAGGTTCACCATCACAGGCATAGGGGTTTAATCATATTCCCCCCCCCACTTTCTTTGTTCAGATAACTTGTCCACACCTGTTTTCCACACATAAGCTCTGTTACCATCATCTTTCCCCTTTAAAACGCCTTTAGAAAGTTGGATATGATCTCAAAATTGTTTCATTGATGCATAGTCTACTAGGCTGGTTTGCTTCACACACACACACCCTTTTTTAATGACAATTCTTTTTTTCATCTCTCATCTCAAAATCAGATTTAAAACTTCAGTCCAGAGTGTTAAAATTCTTTTTGCTCATGTCAGTATTCTATTAGTTATGATATTTTTATTTTGAATATCCTTCATAGTAAAATGCTTTGATCAAATTCATTTCATTGTCCAATTATTTGTAGCCATACAATCCAAGTGGGATGAGAAGTGAATCTCTTACAGTTTTCTTTTCCTAATAAGTTTATCTATTTCTTTTGCTTGGTTGGGTGGCCTATATTACACATCTAAAGGTAAAGGTAAAGGTTCCCCTCGCAATAATTGCTAGTAGTTCCCAACTCTAGGGGACAGTGCTCATCTCTGTTTCTAAGCCAAAGAGCCAGCGCTATCCAAAGATGTCTCCGTGGTCATATGGCCAGCATGACTAAATGCCAAAGGCGCATGGAACTCTGTTACCTTCCCACCAAAGTTGGTCTCTATTTTTCTACTTGCATTTTTTACGTGCTTTCGAACTGCTAGGTTGGCAGAAGCTGGGACAAGTAATGGGAACTCACCCCGTTATGCTGCACTAGAGATTCAAACCGCTGAATACCAACCTTTCAATCGACAAGCTCAGCATCTTAGCCACTGAGCCACCATGCCCCTTAGTACACACCTATAGCAATGTAATTTTTTTTTTTTTTTGCTCTAATATTGATCTAAATATTTTCAAGAAGAATTTTGTCCTTGGTATGATATATTTCAGTACCACCATAGTAATTCCATACATACAGTTCAACTTTTCCTCCTTTTTTGTTGGATCTGTTTCTTTTGAGCAAATTATACCTTCTAGCAGTATATTCCAACCATGAGTATATTCCATGGAAACATGAACCAGTAATATCAATAGTAACATCATACTGGCTCCCATATATTAGGATTTCAGGTTTTCCCAGTTTGTTTTCCATACTTTAAGCATTAGCGTATAGGCATTTGAGTCCTTTACAGAAACCTGTGTGCAGACCTTGTGTTTGCTTGATGTGTCTCCTGTTTTATACCTGAGTTTTCCTTTCCTTGTCACCTTTCTCTTACTTATTGACTGATTTGTTGTCTTGAAGTCTGTGCTTTGCATTTGGTCCTAAAGATAGGTCTCCTTCCCAGTGGCAGGATTCAAATAATCTAACAACCGGTTCTCTGCCCTAATTATTTCTTCCAATAACCAATTCATCAAACTGCTCAGAAAGTTAACAACCAGTTCTCCCGAAGTGGTGCGAACTGGCTGAATCCCACCACTGCTCCTTCCCACCTGTAGGTTTAGTTTAAAGCCCTTTGAATGAACCAAGCCAGACATTCTTCCCAATCCTTCTGAGGAGCAGCCCATCTTCTTTCCAGAAGCTCACCATGTAGATAACATAAAGCATCATTCAGAAATCCAATGGAGGATCCATTTTTTGTGATGGCATCCTCCTTGAGCTAGTGGTTTATCTCTAGAATCCTTCTTTCCTTCATTGGCTGTTGACCTACTATCAGAAATATTGACCAAAACACCTCCTATGCTCTTAACTCGTTTGCCTTCCTTTTGTTGTTCATCCCAACATGGAAGAAGAGAAAGGGATAATAATCAATTGGTTCAGTGGTGAAATTCAATTTTTTTACTACCGGTTCTGTGGGCGTGGCTTGGTGGGTGTGGCAGGGGAAGGATACTGCAAAATCCCCATTCCCACCCCACTCCTGGGGAAGGATACTGCAAAATCTCCATTCTCACCCCACTCCTGGGGGAAGGATACTGCAAAATCTTCATTCCCACCCCACTCTGGGGGCAGCCAGGGATGGTATTTGCCAGTTCTCCGAATTACTCAAAATTTCTGCTACCGGTTCTCCAGAACCTGTCAGAATCTGCTGAATTTCACCCCTGAGTTGGCTTGATTATTTGGGTGAGCCTCTCTGTAACATATCTGATCTTTGCACCTGGGAGACAACAGACCTCCATTGACAGGTTGTCCATTCTACAAATTGCTGGTTCTGTTCCTCTAAAAATTGAATCACCAATCACCACCACATGCCCTTTTGTTTTTGGAGAGCCAAGTCAACTCATCTTCCATGTGACATTTTGAGCTAATTTTGTTCCTGTGACTGGAATATTTGATGAAAACCGCTTTTTAGGTGTTTGCATGTTTTCTTCCAGGGGGAGGATATGAAATTAATTTTTCAGCTCTCATGATAGTGACAGTTCTCTCTTTTTATCTTTTTTTTTTTTTTTTTTTTTTTTTGTCCTCTAAATGATGCTGCTATGCTCTTCCCCTAAGGCTTCATTTTGCCTGGTAGTTGTTTGTCCCTCTCTGTGTTTGATTTTTATATAGACTTCTGCCTTTTCTAGGAATTGCTCATTTTCACAGATGACTCTCAGAGTAGCTAGACATGATTCTAGACCACTTTTCCCTCCAGCAAGTTTAAAACCGCAGGTATAATTTGAGTCCTCCACAGGTAGGAATGCAGCATAGAACACACTTTGGAAGTCACCACAGTCCTAGAATTTGCATAGGAAGGCTTGCTTGAAGAAGGAATGAGTAACTAAGGGAGAAAGAGGAAGCGGGGGGGGGGGGGGAAATCAAATTTATGGTGCTGCTTTTCAAAACATAAGATTTACTTTCTTGTACGATCTTCCTTTCTTCAAATCTACACTTCTTTAATTTTATCCTTCTTTGGATTTTATTATTATTATTATTATTATTATTATTATTATTATTATTATTATTATTATTATTATTAAAATGTATAGGGAGCCCTTCTCCTGAAGAACTCAGGGCGGTGTATAGCCACAATAAAACAATATGAGATACAAAATTTAAAAACAATGTAAAACAAATTAAATGTTTTGGCCCTTCAATTAAAAACCAACAAATTTAAAACACCCAATCCAAATTCTTATTAAGCCAGTCCAGCCTGTTGAAATAACAGGGTCTTAAGGGCATGGTGAAAGGTACGCAGGTCGGGAATCATACGTATCCCCGGGGGCAATTTATCCAGAGGGCGGGTGCCCCCACAGAGAAGGCTCTCCCCCTGGGGGTCACGAGTCCACATTGTTTTACCGATTAGCCTATCTCCTGATTCATATTAGAACCCCTATTATAGTATAGTTATTTATCAGTTCTTAAGCTCTTTCCTTCACCCCGTTTATTTCATTTCACCTTTTCATTCTCCCAACTTCCATTCCAAAGTCCCCACTTTCTTTCTATTACTTGTTTTTCTCTCGGTTTTGTACTGAATGAATGTTAATTATATGAGTACTGTTTTTATTGCACTGCATCAGTGGTGAAATCCAATTTTTTTTACTACCAGTTCTGTGGGCATGGCTTGGTGGGCGTGGTGTGGCTTGGTGGGCATGGCTTGGTGGGCATGGCAGGGGAAGGATACTGCAAAACCCCCATTCCCACTCCACTCCAGGGCCAGCCAGAGGTGGTATTTGCCGGTTCTCCAAACTACTTAAAATTTCCGCTACTGGTTCTCCAGAAACTGTCAGAACCTGCTGAATTTCACCCCTGCACTGCATATTATACATACAATAGTGATGATACATTCTTCCCATATTTTTTTCATTGTTTCAGCAGCAGCAACAGATAACACATCATCCCCAGAAGACTCTAAATTCATCAGTCAGCCATGCCAGCAAGCCTATCAGGCCAACAAAGAGAGAAGCCAGAAGCTGGTGAATTTGGAAAACTCAAACTTCCCTTGGTCCGGGAGATGTTAGGTTAATATTTTTGCTTTGACTGTGTTGTTGTATTCTGAAACAATTATGGGATGAAGGTAACATAGGGATTTCTTCAGGAATATAGTTTATTCCTTTAGCTCTAGAAAGATTTACTCAGAAAGTACAAAATCATATTGGTTTGCTTCTGGGAAGTTACTGGCTTTCAGCAGCAAAGGAAACTTCCACAATTTTAAAATACATACAGTATATCTAGACCAGTGATGGCTAACCTTTTTGCCATTGCGTGCCAGGACAGAGAGGGTCGGGGGGATCACACACGCATGTACATGCAATCCACCCACCCCCACCCCCCGCTCCTGGCACATGATGGCCTGGTAGGCCCGTTTTTCTTTCTTACCTGGTAAGAAAGAATTTATCTGGGAAGGGCGAAAACAGCCTTTCCCACTCCCTTGGAGGACCTATGGAGGCTGAAAGGGCCCATTTCCCGACTCCCAGTGGGACAGGAAGTGGCATTTTTTGCTGTCCCCAGCCTCCAGAACCTCTCTAGGAGTCTCTAGGTGCCTCTCTAGGAGTCTCTGGAGACTGGGGACAGCAAAAAAATCACTTCCTACCCACCGTGAGTCGGGAAATGGGCCCTTTCAGCCTCCGTAGAACCTTCAAGTGAGTGGGAAAGGCTGTTTTCACCCTTCCCAGATAAATAGAGATGATCTGGAGCCAGGTAAGAAAGAAAAATTGGCCTTCCCCATCCCACCCCTCCCCGCCCTCCAGAGGCAGGAAACAGCCTGTTTCCCTACTTCTGGTGGGCCCAGAAGGCCCGAAAATCAGCTGGCCGGCACGCACATGCGCCCCAGAGCTGAGCTGGCATACCCACTAATATGGCTCCATGTGCCACCTGTGGCACGCGTACCATAGGTTTGCCATCACTTTACTTTACTTTACTTTACTTTATTTCAATTTATATACCGCCCTTCTCCTTGCGGACTCAGGGCAGTGTACAGCCAATTAAAAAACAAACATACAAAAGTTAAAATTCTATAAAATAATAATATAAGTGGCCATAGAATTAAAAACTAACTTCATATTTAAAATACAACTCTAAAATGATAAAATGTTATAGGAATCAAGCTAGGCCGGCGAGCTGAAAAAGATGGGTTTTTAAAGCCCGCCGAAAGGTTGGGAGGTCAGAGATTGTTCTTAACTCTGGAGGCAGATCATTCCAAAGGGTGGGTGCTGCCACAGAGAAGGCTCTCCCCCTGGGGGTCGCCAGCCGGCATTGTCTGGCTGATGGCACCCTGAGGAGGCCCTCTCTGTGGGAGCGAACCGGCCGGTGGGAGGCAATTGGCGGCAGAAGGCGGTCCCGTAAGTACCCTGGCCCTAAGCCATGGAGCGCTTTAAAGGTGATTACCAACACCTTGAAGCGCACCCGAAAGTCCACCGGCAGCCAATGCAGCTCGCGCAGGAGAGGTGTCACGTGGGAGCATCCCGTCGCTCCCATAATCCCCCGCACGGCCGCATTCTGCACCAGTTGGAGCCTCCGGGTGCACCCCAAGGGGAGCCCCATGTAGAGAGCATTACAGTAGTCCAGACGGGAAGTGACAAGAGCATGAGTGACCGTGCGTAGGGAGTCCCGATCTAGAAAGGGTCGCAGCTGGCGAATCAGGCGGACCTGATAAAAAGCCCCCCTGGCCACGGCTGTCATATGATCCTCTAAAGACAGCCGCGAGTCCAGGAGGACGCCCAAGTTGCGAACCCTTTCCGTGGGGGCCAATGACTCGCCCCCAATAACCAGCGATGGAGTCAGCTGGCTATATCGGGACGCCGGCAGCCACAGCCACTCGGTCTTGGAGGGGTTGAGTCGAAGCCTGTTTCTCCCCATCCAGACCCGCACAGCTTCAAGGCACTGGGATCACGGATCTAGACAATTGCATTTTACCTACTTTTTTGTGTTAACTTATGAGAAAGCCTTTCTTCTCATTGATATCCCTTGGACTTTGAACCCAAACTATCTTAGCAACCCTGAAGTTGGTTTCAAGAGGACTGCCTCTTTGTTTGTTTTTTGTTTTTTGGTTTTTTTGTAGAATCCCTCAATCACAGGAATATCACATGTGTGTCAAGGTTCCAATTAATGAACCCAACCAATTCAGCCCTCTGAGACTTGCAACTTTCTCAAAGAACTGAGTTTTATTGAGTACATCATTTCGACACGGATGAAAACAAAACCGGATCTAACTATTTTCCACGATTTCAGTATAATTAAAAAATAAATAATTTTCTCCCTTATTGTCACAGGTCACATTGTCCAATTAGGTGTTCTGGAGTCTCTTTGGCAACTCCTCTTAGTCTCTGGCCAGCACCTGTTGAGATGACCTTGGTTCCTACTGGATGATCTGTTGTTGTCTGCTCTGACATTCCAGACTTCTCCTCCCCCGCCCCTCCACTACCAACTACCCATACTGTGTGACAACCTGAGAAATGGAAAGATAGCTGCGGCAGGCCTGATCCGTTTCAAAGTTGACAATGTGTGTATGATCTGATCTGGATACAGAGATTGCTGATTGCAAACCAAAACTAGAAATGACCCTAAATAACTTCCCAACAATTCCAACATGAAATGGTGTTTGTACATACCAGGACTTTAACCTATGAAAGCCAATGCAAATCCTAATTTGCCCTAGTGGTGGCTGTTTTGGATTCAGATTATATCATAAACCACAAAGTTTTGTTGTTCTTTTTTAAAAAAAAATGCCATGCAAAAAAATGAACAAATTAGCACTTGTTAAAAGGAAGGGTAGTACATCATGCTAGCCCAGTTATATGGTAACATCTCTATCTGATCTAGGCTGATTTTAAACATCTCATAGAGGTGAGCTGTTAGTACTCGCCACGATGTAAAAAATATGTTAAAACTCTAGAAAGAGTGCAAAGAAGAGCAACAAAGATGATTAGGGGACTGGAGCCTAAAGCATATGAAGAATGGTGGCAGAAACTGAGTATGTCTAGTTTAATGAATAGAAGGACTAGGGGAGACATGATAGCAGTGTTCCAATATCTCAGGGGCTGCCCCAAAGAAGAGGGAGTCAAGCTATTCTCCAAAGCATCTTAGAATAGGACAAGAAGCAATGGATGGAAACTAATTAAGGAGAGAAGCAACTTAGAACTAAGGAAAAATTTCCTGATAGTTAGAACAATTAATCTGTGGAACAACTTGCCTCCAGAAGTTGCGAATTCTCCAACACTGGAACTTTTTAAGAAGATGTTGGATAACCATTTGTCTGAAGTGGTGTAGAATTTCCTTCCTAAGCAGGGGGTTGGACTAGAAGACCACCAAGGCCAAACTAGCTGGCTCTGCTGGTTGCAGAGCCAATGAGGCCATGGGATGAAATCACCATAGACTTTATAGTGGAGTTGCCAAAAAGTGGGGGGAACACGGTGATCTGGACTGTAATACACTTATTCTCCAAGCAGGCACACTTCATACCCTGCAGCAAACTACCCTCAGCCCACCAGCTGGCCAAACTGTTCCTGAAGCACATCTACCACCTGCATGGAGTGCCACCAAGAATTATCTCAGACAGGATTGTATAAGTATTATGGGGAGCTGTTGGGCAGGATCCAAGGAACGAATAGAGCATCTGAAGGACACAACTTGTTCCAAAGAAACAAAAACATTAGACAGAGGAGAGAGAGCAGTTGCACTGTATCTTAGAAGTATGTCATGCTGCTTATTAATCCAAGTGAATGAAGATGGCAATGTTGTGCACACTCTTGGGATTAGATTATGCACTTTTAAAAAAAAAAAGGAAAGGAAAGGAAATATTCCACATGTCAGCTGATCCATGAAGGCAGCTAAGTCATTCAAGGTAAAAAGACAAAACTGATCAACTCTTAATTTGGCCGATCTTCTCTTATAAAAAGATACGCATTTCATCAGAAACAGTGAATGAAAACTTGCTACGGATAGAAAACTTGTCAAGAAATACCTTTGATAGGTAAGAGAAGAGGGCCAACAGTAACTGGATGAAAAAGTGATTGGAATACAGGTAGTCATCGATTTACAAAATTTCATTTAGTGGCCATTCAAAGTTATAATGGATATGAAAAATGTGACTTATGAACGTTTTTCACAGTTACAACTTTGCAGCATCCCCACAATCAAGTGATCAAAATTCAGACGCTTAGCAACATATTTTATGACCGTCTGACAAGCAGAGTCAATGGGGGAGCTGGATTCACTTAACAACCAGGTGGCTAACTTATCAACTGTGGTGCTTCACTTAACAACTATGGCAAGAAAAGCAGTAAAAAATGGAGCAAAACTCACTTAACAAATGTCTCCCTTAACAACAGAAATTTTAAGCTATATCGTAAGTCGAGGACTACCATTAATAGCTGAATGCTAACTGAAGATATGTAAGTCATCTTATATATAGCTGCAAAAATGCAATTTCAAGGTTCTTGGGGATGTTTTAATTGGATTCCTGCCCTAAGCATTGGATTGAATTCAGTAGCCTAAATGGGCTCTCCCAGTTCTATGATTCCATGACTCAATATGGAAAGTTCAGTGTGTTTTAGAAGCCAGAGGCTGTATTGCTAGATGAAGCAGCTTTGAAAAGTGCTTCACTTTGACAAAGATTCATGAAACCTCCTACTTCTAACGCAATCTTGCTGCTGCAAAAACATCTCTATTAAGCTTTATAGGGAATATTATTCTAATCAAACCTTTGCCAGCTAGAAGAAAAGTAAAAATACAGGCTCTGCAGAATATGCAATGTGAATAATAATGTTCAAAGTCTATTTAACTTTGGCAGTTGACGCTTGGTTATTTCCAAGCCTCAAATATAAGCCTAGGCCCCTTTAGCACATTTTGCACAATCCATGTAGAGAAATATTCAAGTCAAGTAGGAGGTCACAAAAATATTTTGCCCGCTTCTTCTAATAGAATTTTCTCTCAGGGTGTGCCACGTTCACCAGTGTACGTTCAAAGGAAATCATCATACTTCTTTCACTATTAAATTCACACTTCTCTCTTATCACTAACAATAATCAATAAAATCCAAAAAGATCTCGTTGGCAAAGTGACCACCGGTAAAGTAATGTAAATGTATGGATTGCAATTCTATTGGTGCCCTACTGAGCTGGTGCACAGAGATTCAGGGGAAGGGCTGTTGAACCCGTGGCATTTCCAAGGCAAGGAGTGGCAAAGCAGTGTGGTGCACAGATGTTGCCCAGCATGGAACCGAAGAGAGGGAGGCTGTGATTGGTTGGGTTGACAAAGAAATGTGAATAAAGCTTTTCTGAAGTTATTGCAGCCCCTGTGAAGACCGTGACATTGGCATAGCCTGGCATCTCTGTGCTATGGCAGGTGTTTCAATCCCATTTATTACATGTCATTTCAATTGACACCTACTAAAAACCGATTCTTCTACTAAGCATAGGTTGCCAGTGCAAGTCATTCAGAGGGCTCCTTAGCTGAATCATCATGTAGCTCGCACTCTTTCTCCCGTCTCCCAATGCACCTAAACAAAATGGGATGGATCCAAATCAAATGAATCACATTTAGTGCCCTTTGTTCCAGCATGATTAAGTTTTTCCTTGATGCCAATGGACTGAAATATACAGTACTTAATAATTAAAGCAATCCAAGAAGACGTAAAGTTGTACTGTGAGCAACCCAACTCATCCAGCGTCTTCTGCTTCATTTCTACCTTGGCTATTTTGCATTTTTAGCTCTCTTGAAATTACAGGTATTCCCGAGTTAACAATTATTCATTCAGTGACTGAAGATGCTAAAACAAGTGCTACTTTTGGTCACTCCTCAAAGTTCCAGCTGTCCCAACATCCTCTTGGTCACAGGACTACAATCTGAATGCTTGGCAACCATTTATGACAGTTGAAGTGTCCCACTGTCATGTGACCTCCTGGCTTCCCACAAGCGAAGTCAGTGGGGAAGCCAACAGGAAAAGCCACAAGTTGGTCAAGTAAGTCTGCTCCATTTGAGCACCTTCCTCCATCATCTCTGAGTTTGTACTGCACCGCTTTGACCACTCACACAACCTCCTTCACCCAGCATCAACCACTTATCTGCTTGATGCTTGCAAGCCACCTGAGACTTGTAACTTCCTGCCAGCTTAGCAGTGATTTTGGCTGCCGGAAGCTGACTGGAAGTTACAAGATTTGCTTAATGAACCACGATTCCCACTTAATGACGGCAATGTGGATTGCAGGATTGTCATCACTAAGGGATGTGTTCAAGTATTATCATGCATTATGATCATAGTTTATTCTGCTCCCAATTGCCATCATAAGTTAGCACTATCAGTACTTGAAGTAAATTAATATTTCTTTATTAATATTAGTATAGATTTTTGTTAATTTATGTTCTGGTTTTTCTTCAAGAGGACTTAACATAGAATCTTCCTTCACTTGTGAGGTTGGAGGGGCTTAGTAGGAGCCAAATCTCTTAATGAAATCCATGACTGACAGTAAACTTGAATATCAGATTTTCCAGTTGTAGCTCCATACTTTGATTGCTGCAGTGAGTTTGTGAGGGACAGTTGTGACATCTTTTATAGAAGCAAAACACATTTGCCTCCAACCTCCAAGTCCCAGGTGGTTTGCAAACAGGCTATCAATCAAATAAGTGGCTGATGCTGGGTTTAACATAGTTTAAGGCGTATTAAAAGAAGGAAAAAGTCATCACTAGCAGAACACAAAGGTTGAGTGAAGATCAGTGATGTTAGGTAACAAAATCAGCGGCACTGATGACATGAAGGTAAAGATAAACATTCCCCTCGCACATATGTGCTAGTTGTTCCTGAATCTAGGGGGCGGTGCTCATCTCTGTTTCAAAGCTGAAGAAACAGCGCTGTCTGAAGATGTCTCCATGGTCATGTGGCTGGCATGACTAAATGCCAAAGGCACATGGAACACTGTTACCTTCCCACCAAAGGTGATCCCTATTTTTCTACTTGTATTTTTTACGTGCTTTCGAACTGCTAGGTTGGCTGAAGCTGAGAAAGTAACAGGAGCTCACCCCGTTACATGGCACTAGGGATTCGAACCGCTGAACTGCCAACCTTTCGATCAACAAGCTCAGTGTCTTAGCCACTGAGCCACCATGTCCCTCACTGATGACATTACCTAGTTGCAAGCAAACAACCAAGTTCAGAGAGCACCAAAGACTCCATAGTACAACCCTGAGCTGCACACATTCTCTTCTTTTACAAACACAAATGTTTGAAGAATTCAACACAGTGAATCGTAAACCTTATTTCTGTCAGATTGGTTTTCTGCCTGTTCCTAATCCTGCTCAAGAAATGGAATTAGGATTACTTTGTCAATCTACATCTAACAAACAAGTTTTTTTTTTAAGAAAAAACCCACCAGAGGAAGAACATCATTATTGGCTTTAATTTTAATTAACTGTGGAAATCAATTAAATACAGTAAACATGATTGCTCCCTATGTGTTTCATAACCTTCTCTCCCGTTTACATTAATACTATTGCAGGAATCTTTGCTGGAGCTCTGAGAGGCCAAAACACACTGACACAGACATACCTTTCAGTGGCTGCAGAAGCCTTAGAACTTCTGAGTCTGTAAGGCTGCTTTAAATAAAGTGACTCATGGTGTCCTGTAGGGAGCAATGCCACATCACTGCCTGTGGTGAAAGTTGTTCCTAGTGCCAAACAAATGCAACTAGTTTTTCCTTCCTCACCATCTCAGCCAAAGCAGCTTGAAAACTGCTCTCCAGGCAGTCTGGGGGAAGCTGTGTGTCCAATCTGCAGGCAACAGCTGAAAACTTGTAAAGCAGGCCAGCTGCTTTTCGTTGAAAGACAGCAGGAACGAAAAAGAAGCCAATTCTCCAAAGGGCCGGTGGAGGACAATCTGAGAGGCGCATAGTCATGGCTTTGCTGCTGCCAATTGGTGGGATTTGGGAGCCATTTTTAAATGCAGGGCTTTGGCCATGTGACCAAGAGAATGAAACAGACTCTCTTGATATGATCCAAGTGGTAGCTGCACGCTACTTGAGAAGTTCCAGAGCATGATACACAATCTGTGTTTCTCTCTAAGCAATAGCACTAGCACTTAGACTTATATACCACTTCATAGTGCTTTACAGCCCTCTCTAAGTGGTTTACAGAGTCAGTAAATTGCCCCCAATAATCTGGGTCCTCATTTTACCCACCTCGGAAGGATGGAAGGCTGAGTCAACCTTGAGCCTGGTGAGATTTGAACTGCCAAATTGCAGGCAGCCGACAGGCAGCAGAAGTAGCCTGCAGTACTGCACTCTAACCACTGCGCCCCCGCAGCTAAGTCTTTGGAAAGAACAATACACTCTTCTTTCTCAATCTATGTGAGGGCCAAGATATGGATTTACAACTGAAGTGTTATGTGTGCTTTCTTGGAAGTGAAGTTGATGGCATGTATCTCCATTATCTCCATTGAAGAAGATCCGGTTTGGTGTTGTGGTTAAGACACCAGGCTAGAAACCAGGAGACTATGACTTCTAGTCAAGTAGTGAAATTCAAATTTTTTTCTGACAGGTTCTTCAGAACCTGTCAGAACCTGCTGGATTTCACCCCTGCTTCTAGTCCTTCCTTTGAAACAAAGGCAGCTGGTTGACCTTAGTCCATTCACTTTCCCTAAGAAGAAGTAATGGCAAACCACTTCTGAAAAAAGAAGTCAGAAAACTGCAGGGATCAGTCCAGCAATCGCCAGAAGCGAACACTTAAAATCTCCATTTAAAAGCACCATTATTCATAGGGCTGGTAACTATACTTTTACTTGCAGTATGCCTTGGAGATTTGAGATATTTCATTCCTTTTATACAGATAGAAACATGAGGTTGAGAATTCTTTAATTTGCCCATTGTCAGAAAGGAATATGAGTGCACTTCCATCTCTACTTCGCAGCAAGAATTCTAATGTCGTGAGTTTTAAAATTTGATATTTCAAGGCAGTGGACTATGAGAAGAAAGAAAACTGGCTGAAAGCAGACCCCTCCCCCATAAAAAACCCCAAACTCCATCATTTTTTCAGATTAACAGCAGCAGTCATTTCTGCCACAGCAATTCGATCAAACCACAAACAAAATACAGACCCTTTAGAGGCTAAAACCATTCATTTATTTATTTATTAATCGAATTTCTATACCGCCCTTCTCCTTCCGGACTCCTTCCGGATTCATGACGTCTGGAGCTGAATAGAACAAACTGCATGGCAGGCATAATTCTATGCATTTATAATCAGAAATAAGGGTGGCTGAGGTTGACAGAGCAGAGGTCTAAATGCTTGTTCAATGCTGTTTGTTTTTTAAATTGCTCTTGATTTAAAGGAACTCTATACCTATAAAGGTAAAGATTTCCCTATCAGATATGTCCAATTCTAAGATATGGTGCTTATCTCTGTCTCTTCGGCAAAGAAACCAGCATTTGTCTGAAGATAATTTCCATGGTCGTGTATCCAACAGGGCTATATGTCAAAAGTGCACAGAATGCTGTTATCTTCCCACAGAAGTGGTACCTGTTCATCTACTTGCATTTGCATGCTTTCAGACTGCTAGGTAAGAAGCAGCTGAGGCAAGTAATGGGGGCTCACCCCATTGCATGAAGCTTGGGTCTCAAACCAGGGCTGTCAGCTCTATAGCTGACAAACTCAGTGTCTTTAACCACTGAAACTTCGCACTCTCCCATACCTATATACTAGACATGAAAATGAACAAAAGTATTTAATAAGCAAAGATAATAAGTAAAGGTTTGGAAGTTTGTTGGTCAGGGAGGTATTTTTATTTAGTAAATTAGGGGTACATTCAGCTGTCCTAACAACACACATCAATTCTTATTTCCACATATTTGTTTGTATTTGTGTGAGTACACACACACACATACATATAAAAGAAAAATAATATACAATATAGTTCTCATATGTATTGTCCTGTCCTGTCCTGTCCTGTCCTGTCCTGTCCTGTCCTGTCCTGTATTGTATTGTATTGTATTGTATTGTATTGTATTGTATTGTATTGAATTGTATTGTATTTATTATATTATACTGTATGTATTATATTGAAATTATGTATTATATTGAAATTAAAAGACGCTTGCTCCTGGGGAGGAAAGCTATGGCAAATCTAGACAGCATATTAAAAAGCAGAGACAGCACCCTGCCAACAAAAGTGCGTATGGGTTTCCCAGTTGCAGTGTATGGCTGTGAAAGTTGGACTGTAAGAAAGGCTGAGTGCCAAAGAATTGAGGCCTTTGAATTATGGTGCTGGAGGAGACTCCTGCGAGTCTCTTGGATTGCAAGGTGATCAAACCGGTCAGTCCTAAAGGAGATCAACCCTGACTGCTCTTTAGAAGGCCAGATCCTGAAGATGAAACTCAAATACTTCGGCCACCTAATGAGAAGGAAGGACTCACTGGAGAAGAGTCTAATGCTGGGAAAGATTGAGGGCAAAAGAAGAAGGGGACGGCAGAGAACGAGGTGGCTGGATGGAGTCACTGAAGCAGTAGGCGTGAACTTAAATGGACTCCAGAGGATGGTACAATATTCCTCCAGGACAGGAAGGCCTGGAGGAACGTTGTCCATGGGGTTGCGATGAGTCAGAAATGACTTCACAACTAACAACAACAATGTATTATATTATATTGTATTATATTATTTGAAAAATAAATAAATAAAAGTGAATACATATTTTTATTTATTTATTTATTAAATTTATATGCTAGCCATTTGCTCTCAATAAAATAGCAAATTAATTTTTTTATGTACCCGACCATTCATGGAATAAGTACTCTAATAGGTAGCAAATAGTTTTATCAAACACAAGAATGCATAGAGAGAGGATAAACACGGGTGGTAATGTGAAAGAAAATAAAGATAAATTTTATTCAAGAAATAGCGTGGTGATAGAAAAGCCGAAGTTATTTAAGTCTGTCTACAGCTAAAAGTCTTAAGTGTGCCTTTTGATGAATAAATTTAATGGTGCAAACTACTTAGCACGTCATGATTGACTGACCACAAGGGGGCAGTGAAATTTAGATAGAAGGTTATGGATTTATTCTAGGTCCCATCTTTTTCTATCACTGTTTTCTAAGACAACATTTCTTAAACTTTTTGTTCTTAGGACTCCTTCCCACTTTTAAAATTTTTGAAGGAAGGGCCCCAAAAGAACTTTTGTTTAGAGGGGTTATAGCTACCAATATTTACCGTATTAACATTAATATTTGTAGAATATTGGATTGACTCATGTATAAATAACAATATTAAATCTATTATTATCTATTATTCATGAAAAAATAATGAGAAAAGTGGTAAGAAAAGTGACCCTGTTTAAAGTGTTTGTAAATATCTTCAGCATCCAGTCAATAATTATGATTTCTTGGGGGACCTCAAGGCGTTTTCTGACTGCACTTTAAGAAAACTGCTCTGTTTTGGCCTATCTTGAAGGACTTAAAAGGAGACATGAGGCGATAAATGTAAAGAAGGTCATTGCAATTATGCAATTGAAACCCTTTGTATCTGTGAAGTAGATACAATCCACATTACAAAGGGGCATGGTTTTACTAGACAACACAGTATCAACGGTAGAGATCTTCAAATGTCTAGATTCTATCATATCTCAAGACCTAAAATGGACACCTAACATCAAAAATGTCATCAAAAAAGCACAACAAAGAATGTTCTTTCTGCGTCAACTCAGAAAGCTTAGACTACCCAAGGAGCTGCTGATTCAGTTCTACAGAAGAAATATTGAGTCTGTCATCTGCACCTCTGTAACTGTCTGATTTGACTATGTAATAAAACAAGATAGGCACAGATAACAGATAATTAGAACTGCAGAAAAAACAATTGCTACCAACCTGCCTTCCATTGAGGACCTGTATACTGCACGAGTCAAAAAGAGGGATGTGAAAATATTTACAGACCCCTCGCATCCAAGACATAAACTGTTTCAACTCCTACCCTCAAAACGACGCTATAGAGCATTGTATACCAGAACAACTAGACCCAAGAATAGTTTTTTCCTAAATGCCATCAGTCTGCTACACAAATAATTCCCTCAACACTGTCAAACTATTCACTAAGTCTGCATTACTATTACTATTCATTAATTACTATTACTATTAATTACTATTAAGATTAATTACTATTAATCTTCCCATCATTCCTATCACCCATCTCCTCCCACTTATAACCGTATGAATGTAACTTGTTGCAGATATAAATCCTTACGATTTATATTGTTTCCTAGTATGATTCAATTGCTTATTTGTACCCTATGACTATCATTAAATGTTGCACCTTATGATTCTTGACGAATGTATCTTCTCTTTTTATGTACACTGAGAGCATATGCACCAAAGACAAATTCCTTGTGTGTCCAATCACATTTGGACAATAAAGAATTCTAATGTAATCTAATCTAATACCTTGACTTTTTTGATTGCCCTACATAGATTATGGGCGTCAAACTCGCCATGTCACGTTGCCGTCATGTGAGGTTTTCCTATTCTCAAAGTTGCCGTAGGCGTGGCCTGTGGGTGACAAATCTGGTCCGCGGGCTGCCAGTTTGACACTCCTGACATAGACACAAAGAGTAAGTTCTTTAGGCAAGGAAAAATACCCCCCCCCCAAAAAAACCCCAACTTTGGTACCTATTTCTACATCTATTCCTATTATAGTTTGTTGCATAGTTACCAGAATTATTATGATTGGCACCACAGTCAGCTGTTTAGACTGGATATTTTTTTCCTCTTATTGAGTTCTTCCCAAGCATCTGGCATAAGGTAAAGGTTAAGGTTCCCCTCGCACATATGTGCTAGTCGTTCCTGACTCTAGGGGTGATGCTATCTCTTTTTCTAAGCTGAAGAGCCAGCACTGTCCGAAGACATCTCTGTGGACATGTGGCTGGCATGACTCAACGCCAAAGGCGCATGGAGTGCTGTTACTTTCCCACCAAAGGTGGCCCCTATTTTTCTACTTCCATTTTTTACATGCTTTCAAACTGCTAGGTTGGCAGAAGCTGGGACAAGTAATGGGAGCTCACCCCATTATGCGGTACTAGGGATTTGAACCACTGAACTGCTGACCTTTCAAACAACAAGTCAGCATCTTAGCCAATGAGCCACCGTGTCATACCTGAGCCATACTGCGTAGGCAGATGTTATTGTTTAATATTAAAAAATATTGTTGCAGGATGTAAACTGTTCTAAATAAATTAGTTTGCAATTAACTAATGGAGATGTTGTCAATGTCAGTAGAGTTCAAGTGCTGTTCCAGATGTTCTGGAATTGCACCCAAGGTGGCATTACTATTGGTAGTATCTTTGCTTCCTGTTTGCCACAGATATTTTACTTCTATTTGTCAGTCTTCGTATTTTGCAATTTTTTTCCAATTCTTTCTTCTTCTATTCTGCTGTCTCCAGGTACTGCAGTGTCTACCATCCATACTTTTTTTGTCTATTGTATCAACAAATGTTAAGTCTGGGATGTTATGTGGCAGGTGCTTGCCTGTTTGAAATCTAAAGTCCCAGAGCATTTTAGTTTGTTCTTTTTCTATTACTTTATCTATTTTGTGGTCCCATTAGTTCTCGCTTGCAGGCAAATCCCAATGCACCATTTCTTTCTGGCAGAGATCCCAATGCACTGTTGTTGCTACTTTGTCATGCCATTATTTGTAGTCACTCTTTACAATCTTCTTGTAGCAGTTAACTAGATGGTTCCCTGTTTTTTAGCTTTTTTTTTTTTTTTTGCAGAGCAGCATTTGCTGTCTGTTGCTGTCTTTCTCAACTCTGACTTGGTATGAATTTGTTCTTAAGGCTTTGTCTTAAGTAGCTTTAGCTAGCCATAATTAGTTCTTCTGTCTCTTTCTTCAATTTTCCTGCTCTTAGCCATTGCCAGGTGTTGTTGTTAACTGTTGCTTTCCTCAATAGTTATTTTGTGGACTGATGCTTTGCTTTGCCATGTCTCTATGTCTCTATGACTCTATTTTCTATTTGGCTTCTTTTCCTTCCTTCCTTCCTTCCTTCCTTCCTTCCTTCCTTCCTTCCTTCCTTCCTTCCTTCCTTCCTCCCTCCCTCCCTCCCTCCCTCCCTCCCTCCCTCCCTCCTTCCTTCCTCTCTCCCCCCTCCCTCCTTTCTTTCTTTCCTATATTTTTATGGCTGCCCACTCACATTCAGTGACTCTAGGCAGCTTACTGAAAGTAAAAAACTATAGTACAAAGAATAAAAACAATATCACACACCTGCCCACCCGCCCATCCCTTTGATAACAACAAGCAGTCAGGCAAGCCACTTCATGAGCTCCATCCCATTTTTATTTATTTTAGTTTTATTTATTTATTTCGTCAAGCATGTATTTTATGACAGATACAAGTGTAAACATAATTATAAATATATTAAAAGGATAGGAATAAAA
Organism: Masticophis lateralis; assembly: GCA_030761175.1. Taxonomy (NCBI): domain Eukaryota; kingdom Metazoa; phylum Chordata; class Lepidosauria; order Squamata; family Colubridae; genus Masticophis; species Masticophis lateralis. The sequence continues at coordinate 77,284,127 of JAUDYJ010000006.1, read as the reverse complement.
GAAAATAATAGGACAGGGACGGTAGGCACACTGGTGTGCTTATGCATGCCCCTTACAGACCTCTTAGGAATGGGGTGAGATCTACAGTAGACAGTTTAAGGTTAAAGTTTTGGGGATTTACGAAAAAAAACACACAGTCAGTTAGTGCATTCCAGGCATTGACAACTCTGTTACTGAAGTCGTATTTTCTGCAGTCTAGTTTGGATCGGTTTACCATGAGTTTGAATCTATTATGTGCTCTTGTATTGTTTTGGTTAAAGCTGAAGTATTCATTGGCTGGTAGGACATTGTAGCAGATGATTTTATGTACTATGCTTAGGTCAGACCAAAGACAGAAAAGTTCTAAGTTGTCTAAGCCCAAAATTTCAATTCTGGTGGCATAAGGATTCCCTAAGCTTGTTGGCAAAACCAGGGTCTTGCAAAAGGGAGTCAAGGGAGCCAGTCTAATCTCTACAAGGATGATATTCCAAAGGGAGGGAGCCATCCCAGAGAAGGCCCTTCTTCCGGGTCCAATCAGATATACTTCATTAGGAGAGTGAATCTGCAACATTTCTGGTTGGGTCAGATGGATTACATGGGAAGAGACAGTCCTTCAGATAAACCAGGTAGGGCTTTAAAGGTGACAACCAACATTTTGAATTGCACCTGGAAGCAAACCAGCAGCCAATGCAGCTCCTACAGGAGAGGTGACACATGGTGCACACCAGAGTGGGGTTCAGCAGGTTCTGACAAGTTCTGGAGAATCAGTAGCGGAAATTTTGAGTAGTTTGGAGAACCGGTAAATACCACCTCTGACTGGCCCCACCCCCATCTATTCTCTGCCCCCCGAGTCCCACCTGATTGGGAGGAAATGGAGATTTTGCAGTATCCTTTCCCTGACATGCCTACCAGGCCATGCCCACAGAACCAGTAGTAAAAAAATTTGAATCCCACCACTGGTGCACACCTGGGTCTGCACAAAACTATGTGGGCTGTTGCAGCCTCATATAGAGAGTGCATTGCAATAGTCAAAATGGGAAGTGACTAGGGTGTGAGTGACTAAGGATAGAAATTGTTGGTCCAGGAAAGTCTTCTCCTATATTGGCTTCCCCTATATTCAGTAGGCCTTCATGGTATACTAGCTTCACTGCATATTCTTCATTGTCTTTCAATGAAGGCTTAGGTCTGGGGTACCTAACTGACCATTTGTGGCCAGCAACAGCTCCCCATTGCCCGGTGTGTTCCCACAGGGAAGGCCTTCTTGAAGTGCCGTCAGCCAGGCAGTGCTGACTGGCGACTCCTAGAGAACGGGCTTTCTCTGTGGGCGCACTCACTTTATGGAATCAACTCCCCCTGGAGCTCCGGGTGGCCCTGACCTGTGCTTCTTCCACCGTGACCTTAAGACCTTATTTCGCCAGGCCGGATGGGACTGAAGAGGTTTTTAAGGGGCATTTTAATAATTTTAACATTTAAAGTTTGATTCTTGCTTGTAAAAACTTATTCCTGTGAGCTGTCCTGAGTCATTGTCGAAGAGAGGGCAGCATACAAGCTAGCTAGCTAGCTAGCTAGCTAGCTAGCTAGCTAGCTAGCTAGCTAGCTAGCTAGCTAGCTAGCTAGCTAGCTAAATAAATAAATAAATAAATAAATAAATAAATAAATAAATAAATAAATAAATAAATAAATAAATAAATAAATAAATAAATAAATAAATAAATAAATAAATAAATATATATATATATATATATATATATATATATATATATATATATATATATATATATATATATATATATATATATTTATATATATATTTATATATATATTTATATATATATTCCAGTGCCATTTTTTGCCCTTTCAACTGTCTGGTGTATTTGCAAATTTCAAGCTCACCAATGCTCATGGTAAATAGAGTCTGTCAATGTCACTGCTGTTATGATTCAGTTCATCAAGACAAGGCAGACCTCTAGAGAATCTTTATTGCTCTAAGTAAATGTTCCAACAGGTGGCCCTCCAAAGACTGGATAGGCTCCACCCCTCTCCTGAAGCCAGCCAGCCACAGTCCCCCAAACAACAGCCCATGTATAGACAAAGAAAGTCCACAGAGTAGGAGCACACTCATAGGGCAAGGTCCAGGGTACCAAGTCCAGTCCACCTAGCTCAGTGAGTCCACAAAGCAAACTGTAGTCCACAAGGCAAAGTCAAGGCACAAGACAAAAGGCAGCATGTTTAGAGCATGACTACTATTTTGAGACAACCCAGGAGCAAAATACAGGGCACAGAGGTTTTGTCATTACAAACAGTGGTTTATATACAAGACATACGTGTGATAGGCACATACCAGGCAATCAATCAATCTTCAGGTCTACACGGAGAGCTACAATGCAGATAGAACATGACAAGGAGAGAGATACATGAGGAGAGAGAGAGAAAGAGAGAGATGCCCTCTCATGGCCTCCCTTATATAGACATCTTCTTAAAATGGCAATAACCCTGCTGAGTCATCCTCAGTCTTAAAGGGGCAATAACCCTGCTGACTCATCCTGGTCTACAGCCTTACAGCGGTTTGTCAGCTTTCTCATTACCTCATTACCCTGACATCAGGGCAAAGGCAAGACAAAAGGCACAAGTCAAAGCCAGGGAAATGTCAGCCAAAACAAACTGTTCCTGGCAAAGATTAACTCCTCACGGCTTGTCCTTAAGTCAATCCACTCCAGGTGTTCCTTGTGAGGAGAGTTGGGCTGACCTTCTCCTGAGTAGCCTCACTGCCCTTCTCTGAGCTTGCCTACGCTCTGCTCTCTGTGCCCTTGGATTGAGGGGCAGGCAGCTGTTCCTCATCAGAAGGGATCTGTTGCCTATTAGCACCACTGCTAATAGTCAGCAGCTGATCCTTCTCTGTGTTTCTGAGGGCAGGCAGCTCTTCATTGGGTCAACCACCTCTCCTCAATGTCTGAGGATCTTGGGACAGCTCAGCCCCTGGCTCTTCCAACATTCCAAGGGAGATGTGCCACCCCCATCAAATGGTCCCAGTTCCAACTTCTCCTCTTCCAAACTGGCTTTGATGGGGCCATGACAAGTTCCTGGAGGAAAGGCATGATACACATCATTATTTTTTTTCTGATATTCATATATGTATATAGGAAGAACATGTAGCTATCCTGTTTTCCTAAAAATAAGACATCCCCTGATAATAAGCCCAATCTGCTTTTGAGCACTTGTGCTAAAATAAGCCCCCCCCCCGAAAATAAGCCCTCCCCAAAAATTATTTAAACACATGCACAGTTGGTCCCTGCCATTTCCTCTGGTTTCCTCCATGTGCCCCAAAATAATAAGACTGACCTCCCCAAAAATAAAGCCAAGCGCTTATTCTGGGGTTCAAAAAAATATAAGACAGGGTCTTATTTTCGGGGAAACATGCATATACTCAAAGCATTGAGTAACGATTCTATGTCAGAGGGTATTTCACAGATATTTTTGATGTTTGATAGCTAACTCTGTATCTAGGAAGAACTTAAGGGACACCCACAATCTCTCTTTGGGCTGAGCTGACCTCCAGAAGAGAAATATTTCAAAGTCTCGAACTCAAGTCATCATTCATAGGTCATTACATAAAAGTAAGAAGTGAGATGAACCAAGCTTACAAGTGGCAGGGAGCATATCAGGGGGCACTCCTGAGCATTTAATCAGAGGCCACAGACCAAAAAGCACATTAGAAGTCCCAGCTAGACAAAGTCCCATCATCACTTGCCCTGTGGTAAATAGGGGTCAGGCAAATCTCATTGTTTGTGGCTGAAAAAGATAAGTGAACCAATTATGCAATAAAATAATAACCAGGCACAGGTGTTAGATGGCCTGCTCGAAACTATCCTTGCCTCCTAGTGCAAGAATAATTTGCAGCAAAATTTCTTGGCAACAGTGATTTGTGGGGGGGGAGATGATTTATGCAAATGATGCTTCTTGGATATAATCCCCTGTGAATCCAGGATAGATGGATCTACATGGGGCTCCCCTTGAAGAGCACTCGGAGGCTCCAACTGGTCCAGAATGCGTCCGTGCGGGTGATTATGGGGGCAACACCTCGCATCCAGGTAACACCTCTCCTGCACGAGCTGCACTGGCTTCCAGTGGTCTTCTGGGTGCAATTCAAGGTGTTGGTGACCACCTTTAAAGCGCTCCATGGCTTAGGACCTGGTTATTTACAAGACAGCCTGCTGCCACTGACAGCCTCCCATCGGCCAATACCCTCCCACAGAGAGGGCCTCCTCAGGGTGCTGTTGCAGTCAAATTACATCGACTGGCAGCCCCCAAGGGGAGGGCCTTCTCTGTGGGGGCTTCTGCCCTTTGGAACAAATTGTCTCCAGACTTACATAGGATCCCTGACCTTCAGGCCTTTCGCCGAGCCCTGAAGACCTTATTATTTCAGCAAGATGGTCTGGCGGCATGAGAAATTTTAATGGGTTTTAGTTTTTTAGCTTTTGGGGTTTTAATTATTGGCCATATTATTTAATTCGTTTTAAATTATTTTAACTTTTGCATTGATGTTTTTATCATTGTACACTGCCCTGAGTTCCTCGGGAGAAGGGCGGTATAAAAGTTCGGAAAATAAATAAATAAATAGATAGATAGATGATAGATAGATAGATAGATAGATAGATAGATAGATAGATAGATAGATAGATAGATAGATAGATAGATAGATGCATGGTTATGCCAAACCATGGTTTGAGTTTCATCTCAGTTGGTAGGTCAAGGATATTTCCTAAAACCATAAATGTCAAGATGCCCATTTGAAATCTACTTACAGTTCTTATTATTTATGAAATGCATCAGTATTATTCTGCATGTACACTCAGTGTCATTGAGATATTTATAGATAATCAAATGACTACATGAAATATAAGAAACTGACAATATTGATCTGTGTGACCTTTGCTAAATAATCAAGGTATTCAAGGAGCGGCACTAATCTATATTGTCTACATCTTCTTAGAATGAAATGAATTTTGCCTTGCTTTCTAACAGGGTCTTCTGTCACTTTAAATCTGTCCTCTTTTATTTCAATCAATCATTATTGTTCTTTCAAGGCTGACAAGTTTAGCCTCCTTCCTCCTGTCATTTAAGACTATCCAGTTTTCCTTCAATTGTGCCATTTTTTTTCCATTTTAATAAGCAGTGCATACCCTTTAGTGCAGTATGACACATGTCTGACTGGAATAAATCACTATTTATTTCTTTTTCTCAAAGTACATTCTCCATATTTTTTGTGGCTAGCATATGCTCCATGGAAAACCAACCTCTGGCATTTTGATTCTTTCCCACAATCTTGTTTTTTTTAAAGGCATCGGCATTTTTATTCCCTTGGTCATCTGACTTGAATCACCCCTGTCCATTCTCGGCATTGAAACCTTTTAAGTATTGCTTTGCATTTAAGTGGGAGCTACCAGCCATTGAGCTATATTAGCCGCTGACTACAATGTGCATTATTAAAACCATGCTTTGTTGGGCAAGCCACAATGGCTTCCTTATTGCTCTGACTAGGCTGAAACCAAATCAACCCCACAATGATTAGCATGCTGTGTGTTGCATGATAGTTAACCAACAAAATTGTGTTTGAGGTGAAACTTGGTCTTTAGCCAAGTAACACAATGTTTTGAGAAGGCTGTAGTGAGTGAGTTCCTAAACCAAATAATTTAAACAGTTGTACAACTTCTGCATTTGTTAGAAACAAGCTGGTATTAAAGGTAAAGGTTCCCCTCTCACCTATGTGCTAGTTGTTCCCGACTCTCATCTCTGTTTCAAAGCCGAAAAGCCAGCACTGTCTGAAGACGTCTCTTTGGTCATGTGGCCGGCATGACTAAATGCCAAAGGCGCACGGAACTCTGTCACCTTCCCCCCAAAAGTGGTCCCTACTTTTCTACCTGCATTTTTCATGTGTTTTTGAACTGCTAGGTTGGCAGAAGCTTGGACAAGTAACAGGAGCTCACCCCATTACACGGCACTAGGGATTCGAACCACCGAACTGCCAACCTTCCTGATCGACAAGCTAAGCTGGTATTAGACTATGAAAAATTACCCTTCTCAAAGCTATGTGCTATATCAATATGTTGCTTGCTTATTTTTTAGCTTAAAAGGATATGCAAACACATCCCAAGAAAGAAACAATGTTATTTACTCTCATCTCTTGGACAAAAACATATACCTCAATTTCTAAATATGTTTTTGTTTGTTTTAGCTTGTTACCCCAGTTTAGTTTAGTCTTCCAGCCATAATCTGTGATCTAATTTTCTAGTTAAAAAAAGAAAAGAAGAAAAAAAGAACAAGACACAAAAAGAAAAAAGAAAAACATTCGAGGGATTGGATGATTTCCTTACCTACAACTTTGACTTATTTAATACACAATTTATTTTTAAAAAAATCTGATCTAGAGGTATGTACGAATACAGTCAATGTCCTTTAGAAGCAACTTGAGTGCTCTGTGGGCAGAAAGGCAGTATATAAATTGTAAAAACCAGAATATTGCTATCTTGTCAAGGTTGGGCAAGGATTCTATTACATTTTTGAAGTAAAAAAATTCCTTTACATTAGTTGATTTTATGCATTACTTATGCATAAACTTTTGCATTACAAATACAAAGAGGGGTCAGCATTTGGAATGTGCTGGAGTATATGAATGTGGACCCTGGAAATACTATAACCCAGGGGTATCAAACTCAAGGCCCACGGGCCAGATATGGCCAATGATGTGGTCAGATCTGACCCGCTGGGCCGTCCTGGAAAATGTAATGGGCCGGCCAGCATCACTTCAGTCCAGTCTACCCAATGCGAAGAGAAAACATCAGGCCAGCATGGCTTCAACCTGGTCTACCCAATGTAAAGAAGAAACATGCCAGCAGTTTGGGGAGTAGCATCAAGCCGGCCATGGCCACCCAGTCAGCCACACCCGGCTGGCACCCCAAGGCCCCCCAAGGTCAACCACAGCACTGATACAGCCCTCAATGAAATTAAACTGATTAACCCAATTAAACTGCTATAACCCAATCAAAGATCCTATTTTGGAGGATGAAAGAATAGCAAACTCTAATTAATAACCCTAATAAGGCTTATTATTAATAATATTAAAATCTAATTAAGCCTAATTAATAATAAAGTTCATATTGAAGCTCTAGATATTTAATGCACTATTATTTACAGAAACACCTTCAATTATCAAACCTATGCTGCGTAGATACATAATTTATCTTTTCTTCAAAATTGCAAGCATGAAAAACATTCTAAGTTGTCAAATGTTCTCTGTGAATGAAAAAAACCCAGTCATTTGCTTCTTTTTCTGATAACTTCAATAATACCATTTAAAATATATCTGTTACTACATGTCTCTCATGTATCTCTTCAGGATAAATCCAATTTAGGCAGGATCTATCAAATTGTATAAAAATTTGCCTCTTTTTGCAGGCATTGCTATAAAGAGTTGTCATCTACATTCAATAAAGAAGTCAATCTATAAGACTCTGGATGGATCAGGGTATTTTCCTTCTTTGTATTGTAAATCAAAAAGATGAAAGCTTCTTTCCATGACAAAGGAAATTCAGCATTCCTGAATTTCATCCATTCATTGAGTTACTGATTTAACCAAAGTTTCTTGAAAAGTCTATGACAGAAATGCCAGCAAGTCCTGCAACTTTATTCTTTTTACTTCTTTACTCTCTTCTTCAGTTATAGGTGAATTGAAAATTTCATTTTGTTGAATTGTGAAACAGCAAAATTTAGTGAGTAATGTCTTCCTATTCATCAAACTTTTTTGACTTAGGTGTTTGCTTCCTATATAACCTAGAGCAGGGATGTTGAGGGCCACATCAGGGTTATGTTTGACCTTGAGGGGGGAGGGCTCCTGTGGTGGCCCGAGTGCTCTGCCAGCGAAAACAGGCTCCCAAACTCTGTTTTCAGCTGTGATGAAAAATGGAGCTCGGGGGGGGGGGGGGCAGTGCACAGTCCTCATGAGCTCCATTTTCAGCCTTTTGCAGCCCTCTGCCAGCAAAAGTTGAGCTCAGGAGGGCCGCATGCGCTTGTAGAGGTACCGGGGGCCGGTCTTTCTCTGATTCCAGAGCAGCCCGCAGGCCAGATCTAAGCACTCTGCGGGCCGGATTTGACCCTCCGGCCTTGAGTTTGACACCCTTGATCTAGAGTAATAAGTAACACATTGATCCATCATGTCCTTCATTGTAGAAATCTGCCTGTTTCATTTGAAATGTCTAGTTTAGTAAAGAGAAGGACCAGGGGAGACATGATAGCAGTGTTCCAATATTTGAGAGGCTGTCACAGAGAGGAGGGGGTCAAGTTGTTTTTCAAAGCACCTGAAAGCCAGACAAGGAATAATGGATGGAAACTGACCAAGAAGAGATTCAACCTAGAAATGAGGAGGAACTTTCTGACAGTGAGTACAATCAACCAATGGAATAGAAGTTGGCTTTGGAGGTTGTGGGAGCTTCATCACTTGAGACTTTCAAGAAAAGATTGGACTGCTATTTGTCAGAAATGGTGTAGGGTCTCCTGCTTGAGTGGGAGGTTAAACTAGATGACCTATAAGGTCCCTTCCAATTGTGTTAATCTGTTAAATCTGAGGTAATGATGCTTTTATCCTGCTCCTTGTGCAATTTAAAAGTCATTTCATGTAAATTCATTTTACTTATTGCCTTTTTCAAAATATTTTTGTGAACAATAATCACAAATTTATATAAGTCTCTTTTTCTTCCCTTAAATCTAGATGATTACTAATTGCTCTTATCTTTTGTCGGGTTGGGTTTATGCTTTATTTCCAATTATTTCCGATCACTCAGCAATATATCCTTTTGTTCTGCATAGCTTGCTTTCTAGTTGATGCCAGAGAGATAAACAGTCCTCTCATGAATGCTTTGCTAGCATTCTATACTGTGGATCAAGAGACAATAAAAGTTAAATTGATTTGGAAGAAGATAATATAAACTTTCCCATTAAATCAGGAATGCAGGCTCCATCCAAAGAAGAGATACAAAATATAGAGTGATAGTTATAATAAAAAATGTTTGGATAAAATCTAACATTAATGATACAAATAATTAAATGTATTTTAAATATAATCGTTTTAAATGAAAGAATGAAAGAATTGGAAAACTTTTCTCCCAATTACACCTACTATTTGGATACTCAACATCAGTATAGACTCCAGGAGAGATAGTTGCCGCGATCAAATGGAATTCCATCTCTTCTTTAAGCTTCCTATCTGCTTTCCAATTTTCTTTCACTAATTGGCTTTGTTGATGTAGCTACCTGGAATGCTACTCACAATACTGTCCACCAATGTCACCGGCTGAGTTGAAAGGTGATAAATTTCATGTTGAGAATTGAAGTAGCAGGTAGGGATGGATCAAACTTTCGCCAGATTTGCATGGATTTCATAGTTACTAACTCAACACACCATCTGTCGTCTATGCAGAACATGTAGCAAAGCTTATTTTTGATTTAATTCTCCCAGGTGGAGAAAAAAAGCTTGTGATAGATAGAATTAGCAATTTCTACTTCTTTGTTATAGGAAGGGCACTAAAATACATAAAACCAGTTAGAAAGGAAGGGAGATGTAATGGTGTGTGGAAATGACAAGAGGAAGAGTTGCAGCCTAGACAACAGTCTGATAAATAAAATCTGACTCAGGAGAGTCAAAGTATGGGTGGGAATGGAGAAAAATCTCACTCTGCTTAGTTTTGGGGAAAATAAAAGTAAAGGGAGGGAGAGATACTTTCAGACTGCAAGGTTCTTTTACTATGACCTTAAAATAAATATTGTGTTATATCACAGTTGATGTTTCTTGTCTGGACTACCTCACAAGGGTAGGTAGGAACTTAATGATGCTTTTCTGCTTGATAATGTTAAGCATTATTTAACAATAAGCTTTCTTAAACCTTGTTTTCAAAAGGAAATTTGCTCAAAACATTCATTGGGATCTTAACCATTTGACCATGCTATTAAATAGAGCTGTTTATTAGTTCTCAACTTTCGATGTTTCATTGTACTTCTCTAGTACTATATGAATCTCTTATTTCTCTTTTTTAAAAAATCTGTTCTTCATTAAAAGGTAAAGGTAAATGTTCCCCTTGCACATATGTGCTAGTCATTTCCGACTCTAGGGGGCAGTGCTCATCTCCATTTCAAAGCCGAAGAGCCAGCACTGTCCGAAGACATCTCCATGGTCATGTGGCCGGCATGACTCAACATCAAAGGTGCATGGAACGCTGTTATCTTCCCACCAAATGTGGTCCCTATTTTTCTACTTCCATTTTTTACATGTTTTTGAACTGCTAGGTTAGCAGAAGCTGGGACAAGTAATGGGAGCTTACCCCGTTACACGGCACCGGGGAGTTGAACCATTGAACTGCCAACCTTTCAATTGACAAACTCAGCATCTTGGTCACTGAGCCCCTGCTCAGTGGCCAAGATGCTGAGTGGGGTGGGAATGGAGTGGGATGGGAATGGGGATTTTGCAATATCCTTCCCCCAGGAGTGAGGAGGGAATGGGAATTTTGTAGTATCCTTTCCCTGGGGTGGGGTGGGAATGGAGATTTTTCAGTATCCTTCCTCTGCCACACCCACCAAGCCATGCCCACCAAGCCACATCACACCCACCAAGCCATGCCCACAGATCTGATAGTAAAAAAATTTGGATTTCACCACTGACATAAACTCATATAAAACTTTGCCTCCCTTGGACATTAATTGCTGGTTGTATATAAAAAACAATAACTAAAATATGTTTGCAAAAAAAAAAGGTGGAGTTTTGTAATCTAGGCCAAATTACTTGCTGACATTTAGAAAAAGGGAAGGTAGTATTTTGCCCAAACGCCAAGTGCTGAAGAAAACATTTCATCATATACTGGATCTTATGCCAATTCATTCCTTTTCAAAGGAAAGTCTTAAAATTGATAAAGACGATTCTAAAAGAATGCATCAGATTAATAGAGCCCCTCTATGAGGGAGATGGAAAGTTAAGATGCTTAATTTAAATATATAAATAACACTAAATAGACATTTGCAAACAATATTTTACATCCTGCTTGAGGAAAGCATAACACAGAGAGATATGGAATTATTTGGAGCATGCCTAAAAAGAAACCTTTGCTTGTTTCTTGTTTTGTGTTGGGGAAAAAAAAAGAAAGTATCAAAAGTACAGATCAAATATCAATGAATATCAGATTGGGATATCAGTTCTCTTAAAACAGTTATTAAAATTTACCTTACCTTTGTAAAGGTGCGCAGAGCAGAAATTATGTAATGCTGACATATGTATTATCAGTCACCTCACTGGCACACAGAGTGGCATTTACTTTGACATCAACAATAAGAAGAGAACATCCTATATGAGTCATACATTGCAGATTTTCTAGCTATTTTAATATATTGTCTAGCACAAGGGCTCTTGTCTTTTTACACGCTGGCTCTAGAAGCCAGATTATCCATAGTGGGTTGGTACTGCACTGTTCTGCCCCAGCTACGGACCCCAAAGAACTCAGCATGCACAAAGTCTGTACAAACCTTAGTTTACTAAAGTAAAATCAGTTTTTTAATTAACTTTCTTAACAGCCTGCAAGAATCCAAAGAATAAATAATTTTAATCTTACTATGGTTGGCAGAAAGCCCAGAAGCAATTTGCAGCAAACTAAGATCAAGGCACAAAGGAGAGTGAATGGTTGTTCACTGCTAATTGCTTCAGTTGGTGTTCCTCCTTAAATAGGCTAAGGGAGTGGCCAATTAGTCCCAAGCTTTACCCTTGAGAAGACCTCCTCCTGAGGAGCCACTCCTGCCTTTTGGCAGCTCTGCGCACCCATGCGTCAAGAAGAGGCACCTCCTCTTCGTCCTCTTCATTTAAGGAAGCTTCTGGAGATTCTGAAGGCCCTGGCTGAATCCCCGCCTCCTGTACCACATCGTCTCCAGCCTCATTGTCTGACTTGAGTGCCAGCTCCACAGGCTGCTGGCGCAGCACCACACCAGCCTCCTCGCTGTCCAAATCAGCCACCAGCCACACAGGCCACATACAGGCCACAACATAGTAAAAAAATCCACAAAGAGAAAAACCCACTGCACACTTTTGTCTAAATAGGGTCATAAAAGGAGAGTATTGTCTACTCTGACTTGAGTTAATAATTACTATCATCCTCGTGCATATCTCTTGAATATGTCTTGAAGCAACATTAGGTTAGAAGCATTATGGATAATGCAAAATATTAACAAAGCTATGGCCATTTTCACAGACTGTGCAAAACTACCAATGCTAATAATGACCTTATTCAGTTCCCTTTGAATTAGAGAAATGCATTGATTTGCCCACTTTCTTTATCCCTGGGGCTCTGTTTATCTATTTTGGTGCAGTTCATATCATTTATTTAGTTATTAAACTTGTATGCTGCATATCTTGCCAAGGGGACACTAGGTGGTTTACAATCATTCAATAAAAATATCATATAAAACAATAAATAAATAAATAAAGACCCAAAACTTAAAATTCAGTTAAAATTCATATACATTTCCTTGTATAAAATCCTAAGGTAAAAGTAAAGATTCCCCTCGCACATATGTGCTAGTTGTTCCCAACTCTAGGGGGCAGTGTTCATCTCCGTGTCAAAGCCGAAGAGCCAGCGCTGTCCAAGACATCTCTGTGGTCATGTGGCCAGCATGACTCAACGCTAAAGGCGCACAGAACTCTGTTACCTTCCCACCAGAGGTGATCCCTATTTTTCTACTTGCATTTTTTATGTAATGGAGCTCACCCCATTACACGGCACTAGAGATTCGAACCGCTGAACTACCAACCTTTTGATCGACAAGGTCAGCGTCTTAGCCTCTAAGCCACCACATCCCTGTATAAAGTCCTAGATTGTGACAATTACTACAAGTTCCTACAAGAAATAGGAACCTTGGTGCCACTCCAGAATTTTGAATACCATCGGCATTGACAAAATCACAATTAGCCCAGTGCTGAAGGAAACTGCACTTGGAACAACCAACATCTTGTGATCATCTCTTTAACACCATCACACAATGTCTGCCTACCCTAGGACTTTCAGAAAAACTAGCTAGGTAGATAAAAATGTCAGATCCAGCCTAAATATCTGACTGATTATGCAACCAACCATAATAAGCTATACGTTTATTTGCATGAATCAGACATGTTAGCAGCCATCTGAAAATGTCTCTTATAATAAGCCCAAAAAATTATTGCTAAGAATGAATGTAGTAAATAGAATGGAATGGAAAGCTTGCTTTAGTGACTTGATTTATATTTCTCCTCTCCTTGGGTGCTAGATGGATGATAAAAAAATACTAATAATAGGGCTTAGGTTGTTTGTTTGTTTTTAAATTCATAATTTGTTCAGTAATTTAAAATGTGCTTTACCACCCAGGCTTTGTCTAATTGTAGGTTGTTTAATATGAAGAACCTTTTATTTAGTTGGATTTCAGCTCATTCACTCCTCTGGATCTATATGTAAAGACGTACATTGTATGTGAGGCTTCTTCCCTGCTTTCCTTATGCATTGTAAATATTTTATTTGACATTTCTATATGTAAATATTGATTTTCTTCCTCTATGATAAATACCTTTTTGCTGTAAAATACCACTTTAAAAGGCCAGTGTTCATTTTCATTCCAACCATCTCCTTTGTTGTACAAATTGCTCCTTGAAATAAGAAAAAAACAACAACCCCAAAACCTTTTATCTTACCCAAACCAGAAAGATTTTGTAAAGGAGGAGAAATGTCATGAACAAGATTTTAGAGTTTGTAGTAATAGTAGTAGTAGTAGTAGTAGTAGTAGTAGTAGTAGTAGTAGTAGGGAGAATAGTATTTTTAAAATGACTTCTTGTCCAATTGAAATTATCAAGATTGTATGTTTTATCACAGATAAATGAAATGTTGAATGAAATCCAGATCTATTGATTAATGACTGAAATAATCCTGTAGTTGGAACAATGTTGTGGTATTGTAATGGTATGTGGTTATAATGGTATGTGGGAATGGCTTTGGGAGACAGGAGGAAAATCTTTAACCTCTACAATGATCTGATAAATGTAATCTGAGTCTGAAGGAAGAATGCAGGTAGAAAAAGCATTTACAAGGATCTTGCCTAGATTTTGGGAGAGTAAAAGTTTTCAGATTTACAAGAGTCTTTTGCTGTAATCTTGCAATAAAGTTAGGGTTAGTATTCATAGTTGGTGTTTCTTCTCTGGACTATCATAAAAGGTTGGTAGATATGTAATTTTCTCTCTTTCTCATTCTCTCAAGTAAAGATACAGGATATCAGTGACACGCCAAGATTTCATCAAACTGATGAAATGTGTATCAGGATATCAGTGCCTGAGTTTTATGCATTGTCTTTACATCAGTACAGAGTTTGTCCCGAAATGACACAGGGCCCAATCCTATGCCAATCATTTGCCCCAAATCAAATTAAACATAACCTTACAGAAGAGGGATATGTCTGTAGATACAAGTAAAACCAATCATACACACCCACACAAAGCACACATTTTGAAAGAGATATTTCTGATTGTGACTATTCAACAGATCTAGTTTATAAAAGTAAGATAAAATTCTTCCCAATGCATCTCAGTTTTAATTATCACACACTATTTAATCTTTAATATTCAGCTTCTGTCGCTTTTCCATATAACAACTGAAGCAAATTTTCTACAATGTATGTCACTAATAGAGTAACAAAAATAATGTAACCTGGGAGGAAAAATGTTAATTTTTTAAAAAATATTGCCATTTGTAGGGTGGAGGAAAGGAATAACAATAAAAACCAATTGTTGGCTTTTTGGTCTTAAAAAATGTAAACTAACTGCTGTGAAAAGCCCTAGACAACAAATAGGGAAAATATTGACCCTTTTTTTATCACATTCTGTGAAAGGTTTTTTTTTTTTTTTTTTTGCTATAAAATATAAAAGCATGCAATATAGAACCAAAATCTCTAAGCAGCTCACATGTCATTTTGGGGAACAAAATAATCATGAGAGGAGTCCTAGATCAGACCTAACTTCTTTTTCTTTTTGTGCCATATCCGTCATCGGATGTCAGCGATCATGTTGGCAATCCTATTTTTATCAGCAGCCGCATGAAAAAGTGCTGCTGAGTTTTGTCCAAACCAATTCCTTAGATTTTGAAGCCGTGATGTTCTTCTTCTGCCTGGACCTCATTTGCCTTCAATCTTTCCTTGGCAGATTAAGTGAAGTATGCTGTATTTTTATGGGTGTTGCATCACATGTCTGAAATATTCTAACTTCTATATATATTCTGCCTATCCAGTGTCCTGTTCCCAATATACCGGTAGCCAGCTAGGTGCCCAAAGGATGTCATAACTATAATGAAGGACAACAGAGATGAACAGTCTTAGTGAAAGTTGATCTTTTGACCAACCAATCTCTCAGGTTTAAGATGTGTAACCAAAGCTGTATATGTCCAGTTCACATGGTAGTCTGTAGCATTTTGTTGAAAATTATTTTTACATAAGTTAAAATACATATTACACACACACACACACACACACACACACACCTTACATAGATTAAACTACATATTCCATATTCTCCCACACAGAGAGAGAGAGACTCCTAAAGCAACTTTTGGACCAAGTAAAAATTGTTATGATATCAACTGGTTCCAATGCATCCATTCAATTTTAACAGAAGTCCATTTATCAAAATTGAATCTGTATTTTACTTAGGGCAGCAAGGACTTGGGGGGAGAATAACATAAAATTAAATGATAATGGTTGCAAATACATGGAAGATATGTTCAGCTCAGCACTCTTGAGTTTCCTTGAAAATGTTGCTTTGGGGAAATGCATGAAATGTTAACTACGGCAATCTATCTTAGAGTTTTACCATTATTGGGTGATTCATGGATCAGAAATTAGCATAAATAAGTTAGAAGGCATCCCATATACAGTCACAAGAAATGATGATACTGCTTTATACTGCACCAGTGAGGATGCAGCTGGAATACTGCCCCCAGTTTTGGTCACCATGATACAAAACAATGCTGAGCTCCAAGAAAGTATGCAGAGAAGAGGAAAAGGATGATAAGGGGCCTGTAGGCTAAATCATACTTTGAATGGATAAGGGAACTAGGTATGTCTAACCTATAAAAAAGAAGGATTGGGGTGACACAATAACTGTATTCTAGTACTTGAGGGCTATCACAAAGAAGAGGAGGTCAACGTGGTCTCTAAGCACCTGAGGGAATGGGTGGAAGTTCATTAAAGAGAGATCCAACCCAGAGGTTGGCTTCAGCTCCTTTTATTTATTTATTTGTTTGTTTGTTTCAATTTATAAACCGCCCTTCTCCTCGCGGACTCAGGGCTGTGAACAGCCAAAGTAAAACATAATATATATAAAAATTAAAACAATTTAAAAAAATTATTAAATAATTTCAGCCGACGATTAAAACAGTCCAATTTAAAGTCAGTTCCAATTTAAAACAGAGGATGGGATCAAGTCAGTCTTGATCCCATCCTCTGTTAGTGATATTTTGCCCCGTTGCTGGGTGGGTGTGGCTATGGTGGGCGTGGCCTAGTTGGCTGCCTGCACCACACTGGGGGGGGGGCATTTTTCACTCTCCCCAGGCTCCTGAGGCTTTCTTCAGGCCTCCAGGAGGGTGAAAACTGCTTCCCCTGGAGTCCAGAGGCCCTCCAGAGGCCAGAAACAGGCCCATTTCTGGACTCCCAGAACCTCCGCTAGGCCCATTTTTTGCCCTCCCAGACCCCCTATGCAGCCCTTGCATTTACCTGGAATGATGAACAGGCTGTGTGGAGACTCCTGGGAGGGGAGGGGTGGGGTGGGTAAGGTGGCATTTGGGGGTTCGCCGAACCCCAGCGGTCCTTGGCTAGGCAATCGCACAAACCCTGCCAAACCCACAGGAGTCCACCCCTGATCCAACCTGGAACTAAGAAGAAATTTCCTGACAGTGAGAACAATTAATCCATGGAACAGCTTTCCTCCTATAATCATGGATGTTCCACGATTCTAACAACCATTTTGTTACAGTTTAAGTCATTATGGTCACTTTGCCATGAGTTATTTTTCTTCCTCCAGAATTAGCCTTAGATTGCTGTGTTCTCATGCCATGATTTATTCCTAGATCAGCCATGAAATCATCTGAAATCATACAAGGGAAGAATGCAGACAACATTTCCATTTACAACAATGAAGCTCCACAGAGACTACAGACAATTTATTTTTCTGTAGGCAGGAAGATTAGCCTCACATTGCTTCCCAACTCACAGGCTTCAGCTGATATAGAATTTTGTTCATGGGTCTTTAAAGAAGGAAGGTGAGTTGACGGCTCAACATGTCCTCCTACACAACAACTGTTCAGGTTTCCCTCACCACTACTTCCCCTGCATGTGAGCAAACAATTCATTCTACCATTCTAATTCCACTTTGGTTGAGGTAGACCTGGGCTGTTTTGATTCTCTTAAAATCTCTCTTTATTTTTGTTTCCTTTACTGAGGCAGCAACTGTTTCATGTGTAGATAGGAGAATACACATGCTAGCAGTTTCTTTTTTCCCTTATTTTGTGGAGTTGAAGGGATTCTTATTCCCCTGAGAACTTTCAGCATCCTGTTTGTGGTCCCAATATTTTATATGCAATCCTATTATCACTGAAGAACATCAAGCAATTTGTAGTATCCTGCAATGGGTTACGACCTGCTTGCAAACTACAGCTTTTGGGATAAGGATTTAAATCAAGAAAGTTGCATAAAGGTAAAGGTTCCCCTCGCACATATGTGCTAGTCATTCCTGAATCTAGGGGGCGGTGCTTATCTCTGTTTCAAAGCCGAAGAGCCAGCGCTATCCAAAGATGTCTCCGTGGTCATGTGGCCAGCATGACTAAATGCCAAAGGCGCATGGAAGGCTGTTACCTTCCCACCAAAGTTGGTCCCTATTTTTCTACTTGCATTTTTTTACGTGCTTTCGAGCTGCTAGGTTGGCAGAAGCTGGGACAAGTAATGGGAGCTCACCCTGTTACGCGGCACTAGGGATTTGAACTGCTGAACTGCTGATTGACAAGCTCAGCATCTTAGCCACTGAGCCACCATCTCCCTTATTACATACCTATAGCAATGTAATTTCTTTTTGCTCTAATATTGATCTAAATATTTTTAAGAAGGTTTTCGTTCTTGGTATCATGTATTTCAGTACCACCATAGTAATTCTTTACTTACAGTTCAACTTTTCCTCCTTTTTTGTTGCATCTGTTTCTTTTGAGCAAATTATACCCTCTAGCAATATATTCTAACCATGAGTATATTCCATGGAACCATGAACCAGTAATATCAATAGTAACATCATACTGGATCCCATATATTAGGATTTCAGATTTTCCCTGTTTGTTTCCCATATTTTTTTACATGCTTTCAAACTGCTAGGTTGGCAAAAGCTGTGACAAGTAACAGGAGCTCACCCTGTTACGCGGCACTAGGGATTCAAACCGCTGAACTGCTGACCTTTCGATCGTCAAGCTCAGCGTCTTAGCCACTGAGCCACCATGTCCCTGAAGGTTGCAAAGAAATGTATTAATATCCTTTCCTAGACTCATGATCATGCCCATTGTTTTTAACCAAAGAAAATATCATCATGTCATCAAAGAACAGATTTAAAACATATTTTGAGTAGGTGGCAGAACATATTAGACATTATTTAGTGTAGCATTTACTTTATTACTGATAATCAAAGATCTCCAAAAGACAACAAGGCAAGGCACAATAAAAACAAATCACAAAGGAAAGTTGGGGATGTTGTATGCATACAGCCCTAGAATGGTAAGAGTTAGTCTCAGCACCTCCTGTAGAAAGGACAATTAGATAAATTCCAAGGGTGATGTATCATGATAAGCATGGAATTTTTTTTCTTTTAATTAGATTTATATGCTGCCCTTCTCCGGAGACTCAGGGCAGCTTACAATGCGTTAAGCAATAGCCTTCATATTTTTGTATATTTTTTTAATACAAAGTCAGCTTATTGCCCCCACAAACTGGGTCCTCAATTTACCTACCTTAGAAAGGATGGAAGGCTGAGTCAACCTTGAGCCTCGAACCTTGCAATAATTGCAGACAGCTGAATCTTAATTACAGGCTATCAGCCTGTTGAGCTCTCTGAGGCTATTAGAGGAATTGAATGCCAAACAACAAAAGTCTAAATATTTGAGTGTTAAATAATTTAATGGCAAAAGTTCTGGAATATTCCCACGACAGGTAGCATATCAAATCATTGCATTAGTGGCTTTTGGAGTGAAGATGATCACTTATGGATTTGACATATTCAGGAAGTAGAACCCACCCCTGATGAATGGCTACAAAAACTGATAGAGTTAACAGAGGTGGCTAAGCGACTGCTTTGATCAAAGGAAAAAAATGCAAATACGTTCATTTCTACTTGGAAACCACTTCTGGACTTTGTGCTTGAGGTGGAAAAAAAATGAAAGTGCGATTTTGGGTTTTCCCGATTAGATAGATTCGTTGTTATAGAAATGGCTAGTTTCTATTATTACGAAAAAGTAAAAAGTTGAGGGTAGATTTTAATGCTTTATTTTACTGTACCAAAGGAGTTGGAAGTCAATGGGTTTTTTTCCCCTTTTTTCCTTGCTTTCCCCCACTACACTTCCCTTCTTTTTTTTTTAATTTGATTTATAAGCCGCCCTTCTCCGGAGACTCAGGGCAGCTTACAATGCGTTAAGCAATAGCCTTCATACTTTTGTATATTTATACAAAGTCAACTTATTGCCCCCACAAACTGGGTCCTCAATTTACTCACCTTAGAAAGGATGGAAGGCTGAGCCAACCTTGAGCCTGGTGAGAATTGAACTTGCAATAATTGCGGACAGCTAGATGTTAAATGCTGCCTTAGTAGGAGGCATTAGCCTCCTATGCCACTCAGGCTCCTTTCCTTTCCTAATTTCACTAATATTTGCTTTTGTATTCTTTTTGTATGTCATATTATAAATTAATAAAATTAGAAAAAGATATAAAAAGAAAAAAAGGGCAAGGATACAAATTTAACATATGTGCTCACAGGAACTGAAGATGTGAGAGTGCCACGGCTTTGTACTTAGATTGTACTTTAACTGAAATATCCTCATTGTTTCGAGATGGCAAGGCTAATGCAACTAGGTCAGTGGTGGGTTGCCCCCGGTTCGGACCGGTTTGCAAGAACGGGTAGTAAAACTGGTAAAACTGGGAGGCTCCACCCACTGACCCTGACGTCATCAGGAAGCTTCTGTGCATGCGTGGCCCCATTGCGAACCGGTAATAAAGTTAAGTCCAACCCTCCTCTGAACTAGTTGCTTTCCTTCTGTTTAACATCCTTAGTGCACAATTTTTGTACTCTGCTTTGCGGTTGCTCTTTAATCTCTTTAATCTTTTATTTACCAGATTCTTTTAAATCCCATACCTTGGGCTTGTCTGGTTATCTGTCTTGATACAGAAGAAAAAGAAAACAACATGCATCAACTTGGGTCAGCTTTGAAACAAATTATGATGAAAGAGAAGAAAACTCTTTTCATCAGCAGGCCACATTCCAGGAAATTCAGATAATTACTACGAAAACCAGGTTAAGCTGCTGGCCCACATGGTCTTTGAAAATATGATGTTAAATAATGCATGAAACAATACCAGGCATCTAGCCTCCCCTCAAAGTACTTCTGCTAATGCAAAATTGCAACTAAATAACTAAGGCTGTAACCATTTGTACAAAAATCCAAATCCACAAAAATGCCAGCCTCTAAGCAACGTGTTGATCTGAAATTGAAACCTCAAATGTCTATGACCAGGGGTGGGCTGCTGGGGGTTTGCAGGGGTTCCGGAGAACCTCAAGCTAAGATTCTGTGCAGTTCGGAGAACCCCCAAATCCCATTCCTGGCTGGCCCCACCCACCCTGCCCCTCCCCTCCCAGCAATCCCCACACAGTCCGTTTTGGATGCAGGTAAGTGCAGGACGCACCCGGAGGCTCGGGGAGGCCAAAAAACTGGCCTACCTCCAGAGGGCCTCCGGAGCCTGGGGAGGCCATTTTCACGTTCCCAGAGGCTCAAGGAAAGCCTCCAGAGCCCAGGGAGGGCAAAAAGGGGCCTTCCCACCATAGTGCAGTAGGCCAACTACTGGTGGCCATGGTGTACCCACACCCACCCAGCAACTGGGCAGAGAACCCCTTGCTAAAATTTTTGAAGCCCACCCCTGTCTATAACTTGAGTGGTGCAGTTGACATTTCTATGGCTTATATTCTTCAGGTGTGCCTAATTATTCCATCTATCAGAAATAGCATGTTTAATTATACCTGGTGGCCTAGAGGTGGAGCTTTTGCCTCACAATCAGGAGGTCATGAGTTCGATCCTAGGCAGAGGAAGATGTAGGGTCTCCTGCTTGGGCAGGAGGTTGGACTAGATGACCTTCAAGGTACCTTCCAATTCTGTTAATCTGTTAAATATTACTCCAAAAATGCAAGCCATCTGTTTTCCAGCCATTTTGTACAGTCACATCTCAAGGTTAGTTGGATGATCTTGAAAGCCATCCAACACTTTCTTTTGGATACAGAAGAAAATAATTATGAAATAATTACCAAAAAAAAAAATCCAAATATCATTTGCATGTTTAAAATAAGAAAACATTTGGAATCTTTTTAAATTTCTCAATGTCATGTTTCTGCGACCTCAACAAACATCAAACCATGACTATCTATTAAAAGCTATTATCTCCAAACAGGAATCAAAAACTAAAACCAATTGCTATTAGCTCCAAAGCAACAGATAAGAAATGCCAGCCAAGATGATCCTAGAGGCTTTAACTCTTTTATCTCCAAAGACTCTTCCAGAAAAAACTGCACTAAAATATGTATGTATGTATGTATGAATAAATGTATGTATGTATGTATGTATTTCTCTTTAGCCAGGTTCTTCCTACGTAAACCAAGATTTTTATGCAGCCCTAGTTCAGTGAAATCACAATCCACTAGTTTCTAGGTTTTTTTTCTGAGGTTTTCACAGGTGTTTGTATGTAGGTCTTTGGTTATTCAAGTTTTCTCCCACATATAATTGGAAGTGTCTTGGCAACGTTTCGACAAAGTCTGATTAGTCATCTTCAGGCTGGTGTTTTCGGCTTTGTGCTTCTAGGAGCAATGTGTGATTGCAGCTGTTTCTTCATTTTAACTGCTAGTGGGGGTGTGAACTGATTGCGTGGGAGCTTGGCTGTGCTCTGATTGGATGGGGGATTGGCTGTGCTCTGATTGGATTGGGGTGTGTTCTGTTTGGGTGGGAGTTTGGTTATGCTCAGGTTAATCTGAGTTGCAGGGGGATTTGAGCTGGTGAGCTGCATTGCTGTTGTTTGGCTTCGTGTTCATGGTCGTGCCACATCTTCATGGTGGGTGTCAGTCTGCTTCATGTATGGATTGGAGGGGTTTAAAGTGGCTAATGATGCAGCTGCGATCTGGCTTCTGGTCTGTGGTTGTGCCTCATCATTGGTGTGGCTTTGAGTCTGCTTTCCATGTGGATGTGTGGTGGTGACATCCTGTGTGGCCCTTGTGAGTGTGGGTCTGGTGTCATTCCTCGTGTTAGGGACTCATTTGTCAATAAGGGTGGATTTCCAAATGGCTGGTAGGCAGGGGGTGTCATCTCGTTTATTCATGCTGTGTGGGCATTTTTCTATCTCGATGGTTTCTCTAATTATTCTCTGGTCTTTTTAAAGTCAATTTCATGTCCTGTGGCTTTAAGGTGTTGGACCAAGGAAGAAGTTGGTTCCTCTTTTCTGATTGAGTTCTTGTGTTCTTCAATGTGTGCACTTATTCTTCTGTTGGTTTGTCCGATGTATGTGGTGGGGCAGGTGGTGCATGGGATTTCATATACTCCTTGATTTTCTAACTCAATTTTTTCTTTGCAATCCATTGGATGTTAGTACGTTAGTGAGAATGTGTAGTTTGGTTTTTAGGTGTTGTTAGGTGTAAGCATTTTGTTCTAGAGATGAGTTCTAGGCTATGGAGTTGATCTGTGCTGGGTGGTAGTGTGAGAGTGCATGCAGATAGCAGTTTGTGTGTGTTTTCTCTTGGTAGAGGTTGTATCCTAATGAATGCAGTGACCCTAGGATTGTCGCTAACTACTTCTCTTAATGTATGGCTGTGAAAGTTGGACCGTAAGAAAGGCTGAGTGCCAAAGAATTGAGGCCTTTGAATTATGATGCTGGAGAAGACTCCATTTTCAAAAGGGAGACAAATTAAACTCAGAATATAATAAACAGTTAGTTTATTGAGCAAAACAAAAAAAATATATGCTATAATATAAAATAGAATACTACATGGTATGGGAGAAATGGTATGAATGGTTAGAGGAGAGGTATAAAGGGCAAAGAAAGAATAAATGAGGAAGATATAGGAGTTGAAATGTAGTACCAAACAAGTGGAAATGGAATGGAAGTAGAATGTATGATTGAAATTGAGTACATTGTTTTTTTAAAAAAAATATTTTTATTAAACAGTTTTTTAAAAAAACAAAAAGCAATATTAACGCTTTCTTCTTTTCAACAGTTTCGCGTCGGTAATCCATACTTATACATTTTCTCTCTCTTATCCTAGTATATCTTGTATATATATATTTCTAATATATCATATATATACCACTATAATGTATTATATTACATTATACAATTGTTTTATTTACATTAGCCGTAAACGTGTACCCAATTTCCTTTCCACAATTTTTGTTTCTTATTGTTTATTTTATTTATTGGTTCGATTTATATGCCGCCCTTCTCCGGAGACTCAGGGCGGCTTACAATGTTAAGCAATAGCCTTCATACTTTTGTATATATCTGCTTAGTAGGGCTTTTGGGCCCCCCTAAGTGGTGTTCTTTTTTTTATACAAAGTAATCTTATTTCCCCCCAATCCAGGTCCTCATTTTACCTATCTCGGAAGGATGGAAGGCTGAGTCAACCTTGAGCCTGGTGAGATTCAAACTTGCAGTAATTGCAGGCAGCTGGCAGCTAAGTGCTATTTAACAGCACTTTAGTCCGCTGCTCCACCAAAGCTCTTCCCATCTGTTCATAAATTTCTACTCCTAATTCAACCGTTATTTAATCTTTCTTTGTCTTTTTTTCCCTTTTTCTCCAACCATTTATACCATCTCTCCCAGACAAGGTAGCATTGAATACATTGTTATCTTTATGTATATAAATTAATATTAGAATCATATGTATAAATGGTAAATTGAAATAAGGGAGAAAAATGGATATGTAAGAAATGTTTACAGATGTTGAAAAGAAGAAAATTGTAAAAATTTCTTTTTGTTGTTTTTTTTAAAAAACCGTTTAATAAAAATTATAATAATAATAATAAAGAAGAGATTACATGCCAAACATTCTAATTACCGTATACTAAACAACTAAACCTAAACCATTTTTAGTGGAATAAGACCATTTTAGGCCAGGTTTTTTTTTTTTTTAATGATCAAAATATGATTCTACAATATTTGATTGAAAAGTATTCCAGCTGTCCCCATGGAATTATTCATACACCTTTATTGATTTGAAGGTGGCTTTTAATTTGATTCTAAAAGGCAGAAATTAGCCATCATTCCATTTCATTCCATTCCATTTAGTGCAGCCCTCAAAAGTAGCATAGTAATCCTAAAAAAAAAAAAAAAAAAAAAAAAAAACCCTGAAAAATAATAATACACAAAGTAACAACCAAAAGCTAATTTCCTTAGGTCTAATATACCCTTGTTTTGTTGCAGCCGTTTTAAAATGGTTTGCATAATAAAATGTGTTAGCAGCAAGAACTAACGGGACATTTCAGAATGTACATTGTTGTAGGTGGATTATCTGAAAACACTATTTCAGATAATGATTCTGTTGAATGTCAAATGTCTAGCTAAAAATACAAGATGTTTATTACTTGTTAGAATATATCAAAACAGAAGAAGAGAAGGCAAAGGATTAATTCTTGGATGAAAAAAAAATGTGTGAAAGTCCTTGACTGAATAGCAGATCAACAGATGAATTGAATCGTCTAATCAAGCATCCAAACTAAATATGTAAATTATATTTGGAAAAAACAAAAAAGAAGATTGGAATAGGTTATAAAAATCAATATATAATTATGTTATAAGTTGTAAAAGATGTGACCTGGTCAATACTCTGTTTATAAAATATGTATGTAAAAGAAAAATGTAATAAAACTTGTCTTAAAAAAAGAAAGCATCCAAACTAAATGGCTTCCTTTTGCCTACAGACTAGGCTCCTAAATCTCAGCTTCTCTTCTTGTCTGTGCTGGGTCTACAAAAAAAGGAGACATCATGTTGTAATTGTTATGATGGTCAAAAATATATGTAAGCATACAATGTTATAGCCAGAATGTGATTCTCCCACTATCAGCTGTTCAATCCTCTTTCTTTCTCCTCTTGACTGACATCTGAGAAAAGAGATTGCTAGGGAAAACACTGACATGACCAAAGAAAAATAGCAATATTTGTCATTCCAGGAGGAAACAGTGGATGTAATTGAGGAAAAATTTATTTCTTTTATTATTATCTAACCACTTCTTCTCATGATATCTGAGATTGTGGTTCAGAGATTGTGACTCGTTTGAAGATTCTTGGAGAATTCAGTAGCAGGGTGGAAGATCTGAGGGAGTACATTTTAACCATTTTTGTTGTGGTAGAAACAGGTAGATAGGATATCTTCGTTCTAAAATAAACCTTTCAGGTTTATTTCTGCCTGGATAGTTATTTCTGATGGCTTAAAGATAAGGAACGAGAGCAAAACTTATGCAACATACGTATCTCATCAATCTTCAGGGATATGGTTAGCCTTTTAGAAAGAAATATTCCTTACATCTTGAAGCTATTCATGTACATAGAATTCCCTTTGGCCCAGAATCATGGAAGTACTGAACCATTTGTCCCTTAGCAGTTAGGCAGGTGGGATGAATCCATCATTTTCCCATCAACACGCTAACAGAACTGGTGAGCATTTATTTGCCAAACAGGTACATTATCTTGATAGAAAAACTGTTCGTTAATGTCACTAAAGGCATATGGTACATGAGCACTTAGGAGGGAAGTAAGTGATAATTTGTCAAAGAAGCTAAATAGGAGGATGATATAGTGTGCCATGGGAAGGTATGTTATCATAGAAGTGGAAGATGTGAAAACACAGTATGAAAGATCAATGGAATAATGATGCAAAACCCAAAACATCAAATACATATAACAATAAATGCTCTTATTGCTGTTAGGATAATGAGATGATAGGGGATGAACATTTACTGAATAAAGCCCAAATTGCAATAGAAATAGCCAAGGCTTGATTCATCTTCATCTGACGTTCAATATAAAATAATAGATACTGGATCCAAAGAATTCCATATTTACAGCATTAGGAAGGGCAATGGATTTGTCTAAGACAGATTTTTTTTAATTTATTTGTTGGGACTTGTATGCCGCCCTATCTCCACAGGACTCAGGGCAGCTCACAACAATTAAAACAGAACAGCCAAGTTAAAATTAAGAAAATTAAAGTGCAAGTTAAAATTTAAAAAATTCAATAAAACCTAGATTAAAACTCCCATCAGTCCAAGGCGGCCAGGTGAAATAGCCAAGTTTTCAGCCCACGGCGGAAAGAGCGAAGGTCGGGGACCACCAGGAGCTCCAGAGGGAGTTGATTCCAAAGGGCGGGTGCACCCACAGAGAAAGCTCTCTCCCTGGGGGTCGCCAGCTGACACTGTCTGGCCGACGGCACCCTGAGTAGGCCCTCCCTGTGGGAGTGCACCAGGCGATGGGAAGCTGTTGCTGGCTGCAGATGGTCCGTCGAATATCCCGGGCCTAGGCCATGAAGGGCTTTATAGGTTATCACCAGCACCTTGAATCTCACCCGGAGATTCCAATGCAAGTTGCACAGGAGAGGTGTAACATGGGAGTGTCGGGACACTCCCATCACTACCCGCAAGGCCAGCAGGTACCAGCTGAAGCCTCCGAGTGGTCTTCATGGGCAGCCCTATGTAGAGAGCATTGCAGTAGTCAATACGAAAGGTGACGAGTGCATGAGTCACCATACGTAGGGCATCTTGGTCCAAGTAGGGGCACAACTGGCGCACCAGGCAAACCAGGCAAATGCCCCCCTGGTCAAGGTCGTTACATGATCTTCCAAATTTAACCATGAATCCACGGTTGTTGTTGGTGTCATAACAGATAGCTCCATTCAAACTGTAGCTTACTTT
The DNA here is from genome assembly GCA_030761175.1 of Masticophis lateralis. Lineage (NCBI taxonomy): Eukaryota > Metazoa > Chordata > Lepidosauria > Squamata > Colubridae > Masticophis > Masticophis lateralis. The sequence continues at coordinate 77,256,876 of JAUDYJ010000006.1, read as the reverse complement.
GCACATTTATTGAGAAAGGCACATACCATGCTAACTAAAACTAAGAAAGTGATGGAATTTCAAGGGGATTCTTATCTTATGGCATAGTTGAATCAGTGTGGTTAATCAGACACGATGCATAAAGTAGATACTGGGAGTTCAAAAACTTTCTGTAGCTTCGAACTTTCTGTATGTTTTTTTTTAAATTTGATTTATATGCTGCCCTTCTCCAGAGACTCAGGGCGGCTTACAATGTGTTAAGCAATAGCCTTCATACTTTTGTATATTTATACAAAGTCAGCTTATTGCCCCCACAAACTGGGTCCTCAATTTACCTGCCTTAGAAAGGATGGAAGGCTGAGTCAACCTTGAGCCTGGTGAGATTCAAATTTACAGTAATTGCAGACAGCTGGTGTTAATCACAATGCTTTTAGTCTGCTGAGCTATCCAGGCTCTTTTCAGCTGAACTTGCACAAACGTCTAGTAAATAAGGTTCTTAATTTTTGAAAGGGTTTTATCCATTTGAATGGCAAAGAGACTCTTATTGCAGTATTTGAAATCCATCCCTACCCAATGCAGTGCTTGAAAGCAAAAGTCCTGTCTACCTACCGTATTTTGGGGGAGCATAAAATGCAGCTTCCCCCCCTAAAGGGGGGTGAAAATTTGGGTGTGTCTTATACACCAAATGTAGCCCCACCACCCACTGCCCCCATCCTTTGTTCTCTGCCTCCCAGCAATTTACCTCCTTGCAGCAAGCAGCAAGAAGAAACAGCCCATTTCAGCTTCAGCATAGCCTAATTAGCACAAGTTGATTGCCCATTGGATCGGCCTCCCAACTCTCAGCTGTTTTAGGCTGCAGGGATTGCCATCGCCTACTGCTGCGCAAGCCTCTGCTGCTTGCTGCAAGAAGGTAAATTGCTGGGAGGGAGAGGCAAAGGCAGATTTCTTTTTCTTCTTTTCCTCACCAAAAAAAGTAGGTGCGTCTTATAGTCAGGAGTGTCTTATACTCTGAAAAATATGGTATTTCCATCATAGGAAATTTAAAGTGACATAAAAGATAACCACCTGTGAACTTTATCCATTTTTATGACAACTAGGTTTATAAAACTGGACATAAATAGGGGAGTTGACAGAATATCCCATTTTTGACTCAACAGAATACAAAAAACTAACCTGCTCCTTTTGAGCATTCTATTACAAAAAAAGCACTATTTGATTTCCAGGTTGACATCTATTTTATTTTAATCTGGTTTATTTTAATGTTTCTTGCCTCTGTAATAAAATTTCATTTTTTTTAAATGAAACATCACATGTAGGGCTTGTTCATTAGGTGGTATAAAATTAATTCAGTCTACAGCAGGTACAACATTTGGGGAATTTAGTGTTTTATTTGTGACATGTGCAGCAACCTTCCCAATTAAACCTGCCTGAGGCACTGACCAGCAATGAGTAATTATCATTCCCAAAAACTGATCCAATGAAGACCAGAAAATCATGTGATAGTCTGATATGTTGCACTTTCATCAGCTCTGTAGTGTACAGAGCCACTGCACACAAGACCCCTATGAGATCCTAGGGATGCTTAAGGAACATGACCTCTGAACAGAACAGAATAACAGAGTTGGAAGAAATCTCAGAAGTCTTCTTGTCCATAGCATTCCAGATAAGTGGCTGTCCGGTCTGTTCTTAAAAACCTCCAATGATGGAGCATCCATAACTTCTGAAGGCAAGTTTTTCCACTGGTTCATTGTTCTCACTGTTGGAAAATGTCTCCTTAGTTCTAGGTTGCTTCTCTTCTTGTTTAATTTCCATCCATTGTTTCTTGCCTTGTATTATGGTGCTTTGGAAATAGGTTGACTCCCTCTTCTTTGTGGCAGCCTCTCAAATATTGGAACTCTGCTATCGTCTTTCTTTTCACTAGACTAGACATACCCAATTCCTGCAATCGTTTTTCATACATTTAGTCTCCGGGCCTTTAATCATCTTAGCTGCTCTTCTCTGAACTTTTTCCAAAGTCTCAACATCTTTTTTGTAATGTGGTGACCAAAGCTGGATGCAGCATTCCAGGTGTGGCCTTACTAAGGATTTATAAAGCTCAGGGACAGTACAGCCTGGGAGACTTATAGGATCCCTATGAATGTTGTTTTACACAAATATATTGCCTTTGAATCATCCCTCAGTGTATGAGAACTACAAATCACTTCTGTGTATCCGAAAATGGGACATAAGCAGTAATATCCCCTAACTCAAGTGACTTATGGCATATATTGGAAAAATTATATACCCCATGAAATACAAAAATATCCCTTTGGAAATAGATATCAAAATATTATTGTTGTAAAACAAATCTCTAAACACTGAATTCTATAAGTAGCTGACTAATTTCATTATTTCTGAAAACTAATGTTTCAATGCAAATGAGTTAATTCATCTTTTCTTTTGCCTGTTCTCAGTTCGGCAGCAATCCTTACAAAAACAAGATTGCCTGTTGTATCACCAGAAGCAAGCTACAAATATAAGATGCCATAGGATTAGAAATACAAGACTTTTTTTTTTTTTTTTTTTTTTTTTTTTTTTTTTTGTGGAATGCAAGATTAGTTGCTCATGGTAATAATAGGATATAAATAAGCCTTTGGGCTCTCAGAACCAACAGAAATATCCATCTCAAGTAATGTAAACTTGCATTCTATAATAGATGATGAAGATATTTGGAGGTACATCATGGGACTTGATGCTTTCTTCTTTCTGTCCGATCTACTGTGTGAGAAATCCAATAGCTTTGCTACCATTCCTAGATCATCACTGCTTTCAACAATAGGGTGTGCTACTCCCCTCATCAACTTCCTAAGGCAGTAGGTTCCTTATTGTTCTTCTACAAATGTTGAATTTCCTCTGAGCATATTGACATCTCTCTCTTGTTTCTTAGTGACACTGTCAGACCTAGAAGCCATCTTTTACCTTTGAGCCCTCAGGCCCATCACAAATTCTACTATGGGAAAATGGGAGGCGGGATTGTATGGAGTGAAGATGGTATGTAGTCAAAATAACATTCTTTCCAGAAAGTTAAGGCCTTAAGGCCGTTGTGCCCAGAGCTGTACTGAGAAGACTGGGGAGGTATCTTCTGTTCTGGAGGCTGCCTGATTGGTTTGTGTGATGGATATGTGGGTGACGGGCAAGGACTTGAACTTTCTTTTGGGTGAGGAAAACCCGAAAGCTCTCAGATTTGGGTTTTTCCAGATGTGCCAGTATGAATCTCTAATAAAAATTAGCTTTGAGGAAATTCAAGCCTTGGAGTTTGATTTTGTTGGGGGTGTCGCCTGAAAAGGTGATTGCATGCAAAGTGCACGCACAAAGAGAACCGGTAGTAAAGCTAGTTAGAACCCACCAACCCACGCTAGTTAGACCTCTATGATATAGTAAAAACATTAGACTTAATTATCCAAGTAATAATTTGCATTGGATAGTGAATTGAGCATCCCTAGATAGCCTGAACCAATACAGACTGATTTACAGTGAGACGCAAAAAAAACCCCTAATTTTCTGAAATTGAAAGCACCCAAGCCAAATCCTTAAGTGATTATAAAGCAATTTCTTCAGAAAGCAGGTAAATGAAGGGGTGCCATTTCCTAGACAACAACCTCCATTTCATTTTGTCATTAAACTAAGGAAAAAGAGGCAATTTTCTGCTGTTAGTTTCAGCTCTCAATCTACATGATTCGAACATATAGAAACAAGGAAAAATAAACAATATCAAACAAGTGTATACTTTCTCAGGCTTATCAGTCCAAGAAAAATGTGTACGATTTCCACAATTTCTATACCAAAATTTGCCTTTATTTTGGAAACAAAGATGCCAAAGGCTAGAATATATTGCCTTACAGCATGCCCAGGAGTGAAATGTAAAATTTGTTACTACCAGTTCTGTGGGCATGGCTTTGGGAGGAGGGCTAATGTGTCTGGGTGGGCGTGGCCAACTTTCTTTTTTTTAATCTTTTCAAAGCATTTTTTCTAATGCTTTGAAAAGCCTCTGCCATCAGGAAACTCAGCTGGGATCGTCAGAGAGACTTTTTTAAAAATACCTCTCTGCCAATCAGGCAACTCAGCTGAGATCAAAAAAATGCTTTGAAAAGCCTCTGATGATCCCAGCTGAGCCGCGCTATCGTCAGAGGCTCTTTTTTTTTTAACTTTTAAAAGCATTTTTTCTTTGGAAGAGGTTGTCGAAAAAATCTGATGATCATGCGGCTCAGTTGGGCATGGTGGCGGGGGGTGGGGTGGGGGGAGGCACAGGGATTTTTGCTACCGGTTCTCCGAACCACCCACTGCTATCACTACTGGATCAAGCGATCCTGCCCGAACCGGGAGCATTTCTCCCCTGCGCATGCCAGCTTCCCATTGAATTGATCATACGTGTTTAAAAACAGTATTAGTAATTAGTTAAGAAGCTGGTTCAGTGTATCAAAAGATATTGCTTTGGATAGGGTTTGTGGCCATCCCAATGGCCAATTTACTATATTTTACCAAGGTGCATCTATTTGTGTTTTACGGTTTCTGCAATTTACATCAAATTTGAGAATTTTTCTGATCATTTTAATGTGTTGGGGTGTAGCAATTTTAAGGTTTTATTTTCTGGAAGAATGAAATCTATAGCCAGGGGCAAAGGTCCCAAAGATGGGGCTCTGACTTTATAAGCAGTAATCTGGAGCTTTGGAAATGTCTGAGGAGAGGGAGATTAGTATTGGGTATCTTGAATTCAGGTGCAGAAGAATATAGTGTAAAGACAACCGCAATAAAAACAATGAATAAAGAAGTAAAAAACAAGGATCTAAGATTAATTTTATGCATAGTGGGAAAGAAATCTAGATGACTCATATTTTGAAAGGCTGAGAGTTGCCTGCTATTGGTAATAAGAATTCTACACAATTTGATTTCCTTTCTAGATATTGCTTGTTATTGTTAGTTGTGAAGTCATGTCCGACCCATCACAACCCCATGGACAACCTTCCTCCAGGCCATCCTGTCCTCTTCCATCCTCTGGAGTCCATTTAAGCTCATGCCTACTGCTTCAGTGACTCCATCCAGCCACTTCATTCTCTGCCATCCCATTCTTCTTTTGCCCTCAATCTTTCCCAGCATTAGGCTCTTCTCCAGTGAATCCTTCCTTCTCTTTAGGTGGCCAAAGAATTTGAGTATCATCTTCAGAATCTGGTCTTCTAAAGAGCAATCAGGGTTGATCTCCTCTAGGACTGATCATTTGATTGTCTTGCAGTCACAGGAATCTTCTCCAGCACCATAGTTCAAAGGCCTCAATTCTTTGGTGCTCAACCTTTCTGAAAGTCCAACTTTCACAGCCATACGCTGCAACTGGATGATATTACTACTAGCACTTTATCCACAGGAGACAAGTTTTATCCACAATAAATGAATACAGTCTAACAACAAGTTGTTTATTAAACCAAAGCACTTTATAAAATGGGAAGGGCAATAAGACTCAGTAAGTGATAGGGACATCATCACTCTTCCGCTGGAATGGCATTCTACTTCCCTTCTACTGAGATGGAAAATATTAAACCTTGCCAGATGGAAGGCTTTCCGTTATGGTACACATGAGATATTAATGAACCAATTAGCTAGATTGAATGATATTGCTCCTGTATTATGGAAGAATTTGTGCTCTGATTGCTAAGGAGATTGATGTTGAGAGATAATGTTGCTTAAATTCAAGGTTGGCTCTTTTATGTAACCAAATATTGTATTGAAAAGTCACATTATCTAAGATTAAATGTAGTGCCATTTATCCCACATGATCAAAGCTGACCAGGCAAATCAAGGAAGGCAAAGAATGTTAATACAAGATCAAAACCCTAAGGTAAGAAGTCCTGACTCTAAGTGTAAGAAGGCATTGGAGATAACTCAGATAGAGACCTTAAATGACTAACCCAATTAAAAGAACATTGGTTTCATAACAGCAAATTTAGAAATCATGAAACAGAAGAGTTTGGCTTTAGAAATATCTGTAGCAGCAGGTCCTGTAGCAGTGGAAGAGCGAAATCACCTCTTCAGAGGAGGAGACGATAAGGAAGATACTAGTCTGTGTGGAAATGAACAGACTAATGCTAAAAATAAAAGATTAAGGAGATACAGAATACTATGCTACATGGGATAGTTTCTATCAATAGTTAGAAACACAAGGTAGAAGATGGAATGCAAAAGAAACAGGTTAGGTGGACATGGAAAAAAATGTTATTGATGTATTAGAATGTACATATTAGAATGATAGATAAGTTGACATACTAGAATATGATGGTCAGAAATTACTGTACAACACTAGCACGGTTTAAAATAGTATACCATATTTTTCAGAATATAAGACACACCTTTTTCTCCGGTAAAAGAGGGTCAAAATCTGGGTGTGTCTTATACTCCAAATGTAGCCCCACCCAGCTTCTCAAACGGACGTTTCAGAGGCTCAAAAAAAGCATCAGAAACGAAACTTCAGAAAAAAACGCCCCAAACAGAGCTTCAGAGGCTTTTTTTCTGAAGCTGTTTTGGAGGCTTTCAGAGGCAGGAAAAAAAGTTTTTTCTGAAAGAGAGTTTCAGAAGTTTCAGAGGCAAAAAAAAAAAAAAAAAAAAAAAAGCAAGGCACAGAGCTCACAACCAAGGCACCTGTTGCTAAAATTCACCTCTGGGAACAGCTGATTGGTGGTATTCCGGGAGGCTGATCCACCTGCCAATCAGCTTTTTTCTTATTTTCCTTCCCAAAAACTAAGGTGCATCTTATACTCCAGTGCGTCTTATACTCCAAAAATACGGGATATGTTATTTTGTTTTTACCTTTTTCATGGCAAGTGGAACTCTTCCATGTTTATTTATGGGGCCCATAGAATTCCCCCCATAGGATCTTGAAGTGGTGGGATTCAAGCAATTTAACAACCTGTTCTCTGCCCTAATGATTTCTTCCAACAACCAGTTTGCCAAACTGCTCAGAAAGTTAACAATCGGTTCTCCCAAAGTGGTGTGAACTGGCTGAATCCCACCACTGGGACCTTGGTCTGTTCTTGGTCTCTTCTATAGCAATACTATTTGTTTTTTCCAACTCGCCTAGTCCACCTTTAGGTGAAACCTGATATTTTTGTCTTAAAATTGTTGATGATGATTCTTTCTCTTGAAGTACAGTGCAAGGCTTCAAGCCTCTATCCCAAGCTGCATTGTACAGTGGAAAAGATGTTTGTGCTATCAACAACATGGAATACTAAAATGAATGTATTAACCAGTCAAGAAAAACAGTCTTCAAAGAAAAAACAAGAAAGTCCAGTTGGCTCCTGGAAAAAAAAAAACCATGACCTGATGACTGAGAATATCTACAGACTTTTAGTTATACAATCCGGGATGAACACTCTTTGAATGGTGTGGGAGTAAGAAGGGATTTCCAGAGAAAAATTGCAGGCTACAAGAATCAGGAGCACTACTCGGGTGACCCCCAAGGACACAAATAAACCTCCAAGTGCTTCAATGACCCTCTAAAAGGATGCAAATGACCAGCTGTCTGCAAGGAATATAAATCCTTCCATTTCCCACTATCCTGTCAGAGCTGAAGGAGCTTCTTGGATGAGAAGCGAAATGTCTTCAAAGAAAAAACAAGAAAGTCCAGTTGCCTCCTGAGGGAAAAAAAAAACACCATTGGGATAACTGTGACCTGGATGACTGAGAATCTCTACAGACTTTCAACAATAGTGGGATTCAAATCCCATCACTACTGGTTCACTTATGGGTGTGGGCATGCCTGTGCACACGTGACACTTCTGCACATGTGCAGAAGCTTCTGAGCATGCTCAGAGACGTCCAGGCAGGTGGGCGGAGCCCAGGGGTGGGTTCTACTTACCTTTACTAGTGGTTCACAACAGGGCCCGCATGCACAGAAACTTCCTAATGACATCCGGGTCAATGGGCGGAGCCTCCCATCGGTTTTACTACCGATTCTCACGAACTGGTCCGAATTGGGGGCAACCCACCATTGGCAGAGCCTCTGCCGCCGCTACCACTTTGCCTGATCCGGGGTGAACCAGTAGCAACCCACCACTGATTTTCAGTCAAGAAAAGTTAGAAGTTACTGTTTTTCCAAAGTTTGGATCCTTTTGATATACAAATTAAAAATAAGAGGAGTCAGTATACAACACTGATTTACTCACTTTTGGGTGGCAACTGACACGGAAGGACAATAGGGAGAACATCCATCTTGCATGAAGGTATTTTTATGGCGTTTCATAATCAAAAGCAGGAGTCTTTTGATCAATAGGAAAGGCTGCTAGTTTTGCCCAAAGCTTATCTCTGGGAACTGAATCAAATGCAGCCTTTAAATCAATAAAGCCGTTTGGCTAAGATCAAGAATAGCATCTTTTCTTATCGCGTACAGGATATAAACTTCCTCTTCTAAGGTATTTTCAAACTAAATTGCAAAAAATAGTGGTTGCCATTTGCCTTGTTTTATTAAATCTGGATATTATAAGAAAGTGCCGTACATCATCTTGAGCAGAAAAAAAACTATTTAAATATTGATAAAAATAAATAAATATTGTGTCAGCGAGATAACATATTTCATAGTCATGAAGTGTTGGGGTAACAAAAAGGAGATCATACACTGAAAGTCATACACCAGGTAATAACAGTTCAAAGGAGGTTTATTATAATTGTATACGGTCACAAAAAGTACAGGTGTGTATTTTGGAAGGACAATGGTCATATAATTGAATTATGTTGTCATTTAGGTTCATACTGTTTAAATTATATTCCATTGTTAGAATAAATACCTCTTTTGCTGCTGTCTTGTAAAAAAAATGGTAGTGGACAAATTTGTTATTGTCACACTTGAGTGTCACAGGTTTTTAAGAAGAGACTAAACAGACACTTGTCTGAAATGGTATAGGTTTTCCTGCTTAAGATCCAAGTCCCTTTCAGATTCTATTCTATTCTATTCTATTCTATTCTATTCTATTCTATTCTATTCTATTCTATTCTATTCTATTCTATTCTATTCTATTCTATTCTATTCCACTCCACTCCATTCTATTCCATTCTATTCTAGTGTCACAAGAGTTTAGCCATAATTGAATTCTATTCTGTTTTTGCCTTAATCTGAAGTTTTTGTAAAGCAAAACCTCTTTCAAAATAATGTTTAAAGATATATTTTGTCATTTGATTAGTTTACACTATGAAGAACTACATCATAACATTCAAGAGAGCATGCATTTCTGCATTATTTTTACTCTTCCTTTTTTGTTTAATAGCAGTACAATTCAGTTTCTCCCCCCTCCCTTCCAAATAACAACATAAAAACAAGCCAGGTGAAAAAGAGCAATAAAACTGATAAAATGATAAAAGAAGCAGATAACTGCTGGAGCATCTTAACTTTATTGCACCCAGTTACCATGGTTACTTATTCCAAACAAGAAACCTTATGGTTTGAGATGTTTCCATCCTCTTAGGTCCCTTCCACATTGCCACATTTCCACTCCCACCTCTTTCAAAACACTTTTGATGGCCCCAATACAACCAACCTGGAAAGGCTGAGAATCCTATGTGAGTCATCCCACAATCCCTCCAGCATTTTTTAAAACAAAAGCCAACAACCAAATAGCTCCCCTCTCTCTGTTGAGAGCACTTGTTGAGTACTTTGAGAAAAAGACTATGAGCATCGAAAGAGTGGAAAGCTGTTATAACAGCATATCTCCGCTTACAGTTTGGAAGGATGCTGAATGGTGAAATTGCAGTAACTCAGGATGATGCCATGTGGCAGAACACATGTCCAGCAGGTCAACGAGTCCAAGAGGCAGGGATTCCTTTCAATGGGGAAATGGCATAGATAAACACAGCTAAGCTTCATGGACTTCCTGCTTTTTATTCTCAGCACTTTGGGTAATAATCAGAGATGGTATTCAGCCGGTTCGGACCAGTTCACTCGAACCAGTAGCGGAAATCGCAGGTGGGGGTGGGCCTGCCCCCTGCCCTCCACCTTAATGACTCTTACTGGAAGATCTTCTCCAATAACCATCAAAAAATTAGGGCCTTCTAATAATTATACAGTTACAAACTGAGAACAAAATGCAATCAATATAACTATCCAGTTTTAGATAGAGAAATAATGCAAAGGTAGACCTACAACCTGTCCATCATAAGACAGTTTTACTATGGGAGGAATAAGCTTCTTCCATTAGTGCTCTGTTGTCTTGTATTTTACAGAAAGCAGGGGTGGGATTCAGCCGGTTCAGATTAGTTCAGGCAAACCGGTAGTGGGCTCACCCACCCGCCCGCCCTCGCCCTATCCTGTCCTATATTTCTTTCTTTCTGGCTCAGCTGATTCGCGCAGCACAACTGATTTCCATACCTCCGCTGTTCTACTTACCTGGGCTGTCTTAGAAGGTAAGCAGCTGAGCTTCAAATTGCTCTATTTTGAACGCTACACGCAAGCGCATTAGGCGCACGAAACCCATGCACATGTGCAAAGCTCACAAAACCGGTTGTTAAAACAGTTGCAGCCCACCATTGACAGAAAGCAAACATTCCCTCTTGAGGCTTGGATAAGTATCTTCTTAACTTGAAAATAGAAAGCAGTCCATTAAATCAGGCAGTGTCCAACATTCCAAATGTTAGTCTCAACAAATAGGGGGGGAAAGCTATTGCCTTTCCAAGCATGGTGGATATTGAATTGAATACTTTATTGGGCTAAGAGTGATTAGACACACAAGGAATCTGTCTCTGGTGCAGAAGCTCTCATTGTACATGCAAAATAACAAAGTAATAATCATAATAATACCAATAAGAGGGGGAGTAAAGAAAATAATAAGAAGGATAAATAATACTACAGCCATACTACATGAGTAAATACACATGGACAGCAAAGTGAGAATTAGGTGTTCAGCAGAGTGATGGCACAAGGGGGAAAATTGGCTCTCTGTCTAGTTGTTTTGGCATGTGATGCCCTATAGTGGCATCCCGATGGAAGGAGTTGAAACACTTTACATCCAGGATGTGAGGAGGAGTCTACAGATATCTTCTCAGCCCTCCTTCTATATCCACACAATATACAGGTTTTCTATGGAAGGCAGGCTGGTCGCTATTGTTCTTTCTGCAGTCTTAACTAGTTGGAGTCCTGTTTGGTTACCATATTGTTGGCAGCTTATGGTAGGACATATCTACCCTTCCATGCCAGCAGAAGTCAATCTGCAGCATGAGTTCAGCAGCTGAAGAAAGCATTGCTAGAGCATATTCAATAAAGCTACTGGCTGATTCTAGGATATGGAAACAACTGCATACTAATAGCCTTTTGCTGCTGCTGTAATTCCTGTCCAGCAGATTACTTGAGTTAATTGCAGGGGCCAGAGAAGCTCATTCAAACAAACTAGGTCTAGCAGCCAATGCTGTTTCCAGGTGATGAAAACAGATCTACCCCAAATGCAGTCACTTGCTGAAGATAGTGGCTGCTGGCAAACAGATGGAAACAACTGGAGAGGGGTCTCCAAATGGCAATGGTCTCATCCCTTCACCTGCTGCTAGGGCGCCTGTGTCCTAGTGAAATTTGCATACCACTTTGTGCATGGGCAAAATGCCATCTCAACAGATGGAAAATGAGTGCAGGCAGCCAAGAGACCATGTCTGAGCATCAAGCACATTTGTGAAGGGCAGGATTTCCAGCATGGAATGTCAAAACAGCTGCTTCTTTCTAAGGCTGGTGTGCTGGCAGGCAAGGTGGGCTTGTGTTTAGGCTATTCATCACTCAATTCAATTTTCTTTCTTTTGTGGAAGCCAACTTTGGTGATTCTGCACGGGGGAATGCTACTGTAATCTCATTTGCATTCATTACATTACAAGTAATAAAAACAAACGAGAAGAATCCACAGGTTCAGCAGTCACCTGAGAAATTAGTATGCAACTACATCAAAACACAGATTTAAAAAGAGTTGCATGAAGAAGCTCATTCTGTAGCCTCAAGGCTATCATTGCAAATGCCTGTTCTTGCAAATGCTGGGCTTCAGGAAGCTGTAGTTCTTAATTTCCTGCACTGATAATAATTCTTTCATTCCTAAAACAACCCTCTGTAGGAAAGACAATGCTGACAACATTTCCACAAGGATTATGTACACAGTTGCGCAGAATTTACAGGGGTGGGATGGGAAATCAAGATAATTATCATAAGTAGAAGAGTGAGGATTTTTGCAAATTATTTTCCAAATGCCTGTTGATGCCTGTTTCATCTCATTTGGGCACCTTTCTTGCCAAACTTCATGTTCCTGATTTTAAATAAATAAATCCATCCATTCTCCATTCATTCATCATTCCAGTCATAACACAGCTACATCTTTATGTTTAAATGTTGGTGAAAACTACTGCCCCATTGATCTTTTGAAGTTACAGGGCAACATATAGTATTAAGACAAATATATTTATAATAATTCAAAGCTGGAAAGAATTGCCATTTTCAATGTTTGGAATTAAACCACATTATTAGCAGTGTAAAAAAGCTTAAAAACAATGAAAATTTAAATCAGTAGAAATATACAGATTACAATGGAGACTATTTGCAGTTTACACATTCAAAAAAAAAATACAATACAAAGACTGGGGCGACATGATAGTAATGTTTCAATATTTGAGGGGCTGCCACAAAGAAGTGGTGGGGTCAACTTCTTTTCCAAAACTCCAGAAGGCAAGACAAGAAATAATGGATGGAGACTAATTAAGGTGACATCATATCATCACCGCTACCTACTTGGGAGAACCAGGCCGAATTGGGAAGAACCCACCACTACTCCAAGATCCCTTCCTATTCTATTAAAATGTTGCTAATGCATCATTTTAGACAGCTACAAATGCAAGCAGTTGAGAGGAAAAAATTGGTATGTTTGGCAGAAGAAAATAAAACCAGTACTCTTAAGGAATGCAGAAGTCAAGTAGCCATTTTGTAAAAGATTCCTACATTACCATAATATAGACAAACAAAGAACAATTATAGTGATGTTGATGTTAGGGTTGTGTTAAAAAACCCTTTTTGTGTGCCAAAATAATTAAAGCTCATACTTCATCAATCTTTCTACTGCATGTTTAATTACAATATTTGTATGAAGTATTTTTCTATCCCATGCAAAGTATCTAAATAGGTTTTAGTCTTAGTCTCCAGTACAAAGAAAAGAATGTATACATGGTATCATGGTGAAAGCAACAAAAAATTAGACAAAATGAAGACAAAAATCTCCAGAACCTGCTTAAGAACAGTTCATGAGCAATGTTGTCCTAAGGTGTTTCATTGTATTCAATGGGCTTCTGATATATAGATTTTCTAATTGAAATGGTCGTATCAAAACAATGACTTTGTAGAGAATTGCTCAAGGTGGGTAAGAACTGCTGTGTCACATTCAACCATCATTAATTCTAAGGAATTGGTCTACACATTTTCTGCTTTCACATTTTAATGACACTTTCACCGTAGTTATTCCAAATTAACCCAGTCATATTTATCACTTGAAAGGAGATCATTATTCACTTCAAGCCACAGATCATTGGGGCAGGCCAAATTGTTATTTTCTACTTTGATTTGAACTTTTATGGGGACCTGTAGCAGGGGTGGGTTTCAAAATCTCGTTGCTACTGGTTCGCTCGTGGGTGCTCGAGCTTGCAACACTTTTGCTCATGCGCAGGAGCGTCCGGTTGGCTGGACAGAGCCTGCCGCCACTGCTACCGGTTCTCCCGATCTAGGGCGAACCGGTAGCAACTCACCACTGAACTGTAGACTTAAAAAGTGAAATGAACCTTTTACATTATCGCACCAGTGACAATTTGTTGGACAAACTTTGAAGAATCGGCGTATTGGGTAGTTGAATGCATCTAGATGTTATTGTGTCCTGGAAAGCAAAAAAAATATTTTTACCTAACTTCACATCTGAAAATGATTTTTCATACAGTGTACTGAAAAACCAATAAACACTTGGAAATCAGACTGAACATCTGATTTCAGCTTTGCTTTGGTAGAATGCCATATCCACTGAAAGAATTTGGAGAAATTATTGTTGACCTATTATACCCACAAAACTTTATAGTTTGATAACCTCCCAGTCAAAATTAAATAAAAAGCACTTATTAACTGTGATAACATTTTATATTGTACTGTATTACATAGAATCATGACAAAATGAAGATAAGACTATGGAGGACAATTATTTACCTTCTCCTAGGATATCTTCAGAAAGTAGCAGCATCTAGGAGAACTGGATACTTATCAAAATGCAGAGTTAAATCCAATTAGCATTTGCATGTGAGAACTCTTATCTCAGAGCTATGGGTTAGACTGAGAAAACAATGCACAGCTTTGAAGAATGCAATGCAGGTAGTCCTTGACTTATAACAGTTCATTTCATAAGTCACTGAAAAAGGTGACGTATGACCATTTTTCACACTTACAACCTTTGTAGCATCTCTACAATCATTGATCAAAATTCAGATGCTTCAGATGAAATTGGTTTAAACTTATGACTGTTGTTATATTCCATATGATCACCTTTTGCAAACTTTTGACAAGCAAAATTAATGGGGAAGCCAGGTTCACTTAACAACCATATTACTAAATTACCAACTGCAATGATTCACCTGTGGCAAGAAAAGTCATAAAATGGGGCATAGCTCACTTAACAAATGTCTCACTTAACAACAAAAATTTTGGGCTCAGTTGTGGTCCTAATTCAAGTACAAGTATTTTTTTTAGTGTTGCCTAGAAACCTATGTGAACATATACATAAATTGAAGAGGACACCTAGTGAGACTTCAAGAAAATCTGCATTTATGTGGCTTAATCTTTTGTATAAAAATACTTTACCACACCTGAAAGGCCCTGACATTAAGAAGGACTGAGGAACATTCTCAATCTGTTTTTCTCAGAGATAGTTTACTTGAAAAATAAAAATGTTCACACTTATGACAGTTTTATAACCTGCTGTGGGAATCAAATTTATTTATAGCTTGTTATTGCTTCTCCTATAACTGGAGATCAGGATTCTTACTGTACATATGAGATATTTAAAGCATCGAGAGCATTTTGGCAACCTTAGAAGATACTTTCCATTTTTAGTGATTTGCTAATTGTAAAACATTTACTTTTAATTCATTTACCTTCATTCTCAATTAGTTTTGCTCACTTTTAGTACAGAACCTGTAGTGTGGGAATAGAGGACTCTTTTTGGGTAGCATGACCTCAAAGCAATTATTTGCTTACATGTGACATATATAAGAAGTGAATATATGAGAGGTGGTATTCAGCTGGTTCTGACCTGTTCTGGAGAACTGGTAATGGAAATTTTGAATAGTTTGGACAACCGGCAAATACCACTTCTGACTAGCCCCGCCCCCATCTATTCGCTGCCTCCCAAGTCCCAGCTGATTGAAACCAGCTGATCGGCTCAGTCTTCTTTTGTTGCCCTGCACAGGGAGCTGGAAAGCAGGTTAGTGAGGTGGGGAGGTAATGGAGATTTTACAGTATCCTTCCCATGGAGTGGAGTGGAAATGGAGATTTTACAGTATCCTTTCCCTGCCATGCTCACCAAGCCACGCCATGCCCACCAAGCCATGCCCACAGAACCTGTAGTAAAAAATTTTGAATCCCACCACTGGGATATATGCATATCTTTGCTGTCAGATTTTTTATTTTAAAATATACTTAAACTGATTTGGAAACCCAGCTGAAAGTCAGATCTAACCCATGACTGTCTGTGGAAATAGTGTCGGCAGGGCAGGCTTGAAAATTGGAAGATGGCACATTGCAACTCAAGCCTCACCGCTGTTTTCTGAATATGCATTCAGAAGAAGCAAGACTTACATTGTGGCACTTCAACCACCAACCTATCAGTGTTGATGCCTTCCTTGTGGGCATGACTGCTTTATGAAAAGTTCTGGTCCTGGATTCGAAACAAAGGTGGGAAAATGGAATTTTATTTTGCTATAAATTAACACAAACCCCCCACAAATGATAAAAGCTGGGGAAGTATAAAAGACATGGTGAAGTAAGCCAAGTTTTATAGGAACAGTGAATGCGTTTTTGAGCAACAATCCTTGAAAATCTGACACATAAATGTATATACGTGATGATGAAATTTGCTGCGACTGTAGTCCCTTCTGCCAAATGTTAGCACAGGGCATTTTGTGGAAAGATAAGACTTGATTGTAAGAGCCTGAAGCAGAAGCATAAGAAATGAACTTCCGGGTTTTCATTTCCCATAAAATAAAGCCTTGGTGGGAGGTGGGGGAGCGGTATATTAGATATTTGATACAGCGTATGAACAATGCACACTGAACTCTTGCATTTTCAGTTTCCCCATCATATCAAACGCTTCACTACTAAGAGGCAAACAGTTTTCAATTTAACAATCATGAATAATAATGACTGTTGGCTTTCTCCTACATGGTTTTTCTGGATATAATATATTGATATTTCTCCATGGTAGCCAACACAACTGCAAAAGACAAGAGAGAATCTGGTACTCTACATCAATCTCTCTCTCTCTCTATTTCTCTCTCTCTCTCTCTCTCTCTCCATCCATCCATCCATCCATCCCCAGACCAGGATTATTGCCTGGTCTTGACTGGTCTTGACTCCATTAAAAATATTGCCATGTCCCTGCTAGGCCATCTGGGATAATTGCAAAATTGACCCCTTTGGCTTTAGTTTCCCAACTTGCATGTGGAATAACTAAATAAATAAGCAAATAAATAGTGTTTATTTTTCAACAGCAAATTAAAACCATGACTGGCAAAAAATGTGGTACTAACACCTATTATAATGTGTTACACCATTCCCCTCTTTTCTTAATAGATTGATGCTGATTCTTTGCTTTTCTAGTTGTTCAAAAATCCTCTTGATTTTTTGGAAGTGACTTGATAAGCAAATAGTTCTGGTACTTTATCTTATTGATATAGATGTAGATACATAGGTACAAATCTCCGCAGTTCTTGAAAATAGGAACTTCAATCCATTTTAATTTCCATAACCTCTATTTTTGTTTTCTTGCCTTTCTAGTCTTCAATTTACAATGCTCTCGAACATGATTTTGGTCCCGTAAAGCCATAGACATGTTTTCGGTTGACACAAAAATCTGTATAATAGCCAGCTGGATGTCAAATTTGCAGTTGTTGTTTGTCTAAATGGGATAATCTATTCCTACATTAGAAAAGTAGTGATTATCGTTATTTTCTATTCCTAAACTGTAATCTGATATTTGCCGTTTGCATATAAGTGGTATCTGATCCACAGAATAAAGTAATTACTCATTGTCTGGGCTGTATCTAGGAATGAAGCATACATTCTAGCTAGCCAATGTTTGAATGGGGAAACAAGCAATGATCCAATGATAGAAACAGGTTAGCAATAATCCTTAATTAGAATTATGTAGCTCTTCACTTTGTGAGGGATACTTTTACACTTCTATTGAAATCAATGTTGAACGTTTTTCTTAACATTATTTCAAACACTTATTCAATTAAAAATGGCACCCTAGGGCAATTTATATATTAATGAATATTAAGTAGCCCCTATACTAAGGAAAAGGGATGTGGTGGCTCGTGGCTAAGATGCTGAGCTTGTTGATCTAAAGGTCAGCAGTTCAGTGGTTTGAATCCCTAGTGCCGCATAACGGGATGAGCTCCCGTTACTTGTTCCAGCTTCTGCCAACCTAGCAATTCGAAAGCACGTAAAAAAAAATGCAAGTAGAAAAATAGGGACCCCCTTTGGTGGGAAGGTAACAACATTCCTTGCACTTTTGGCATTTAGTCATGCCGGCCACATGACCATGGAGACGCCTTGGACAGCACTGGCTCTTCGGCTTTGAAACGGAGATGAGCACCACCCCCTAGAGTCGGGAATGACTAGCACATATATGAGAGGGGAACCTTTACCTTTATACTAAAGAAACAACAGAGAGAGAGAGAGAGAGAGAGAGAGAGACAGACAGACAGACAGACAGATAGTAGGGGAAAACATATTCAAGTTGTAGTTTGTAATTACAAGTTTTTTATAAAGTGGTTTAATCTAATAGAGAAGATGGAAAGAATAAGTTCCTTCCAGTTCATGATTTTGAATCTAATACATTTGATTGGACTTGCCTTTGTCGTGATGCTCTTTCTTGGAGAATTGTGGGAGAGAAAGAAACTGGGATAGGCAAGGGACAGGTTGCATTGCCATTCCGCTCAGCATAATAATTAGGCTTCTGAATACAAGGTCTGCTGAAGTGCCTAAGGAATTATACAACTAAAAAAAATCACATTGTAAAAAAAAATGTAAACTGAAAGCTAAACACCGAGAAAGAGAAAGTGACAGAAAGAAAATGGATGTTTTCAAGCTATGGATTTTAGACAGTTGGACAGTTACTATGGATTGCAAGGAGAACCAACCAATCAGTAAAGAAAAGCCTGACTGCTCCCTTGAGATGAGTTACATACTTTGAGCATCTCAATCATGTGGGTGATGGGCTAGGACAAAAAAAAAAAAAAGCTTATCCAGGCTGGAAAAAAAATAAATAAAAAAAATAAATAAAAAATAAAATGGCTTGATAGATGGACATAATTTAAAAGGTGACTAGAATGACCCTGGAAGAGCCATAAGTTATTACTAAGATCAGGTTAAGTTACAGAATCTCAGTGACCAATGATTCCAATCCCAACTGTAATT
Organism: Masticophis lateralis; assembly: GCA_030761175.1. Lineage (NCBI taxonomy): Eukaryota > Metazoa > Chordata > Lepidosauria > Squamata > Colubridae > Masticophis > Masticophis lateralis. Next base: position 77,238,200 of record JAUDYJ010000006.1, on the reverse strand, counting down.
GTAAATCAAGGATTACCTATATGTCAGCAGTAAAACTAAGGGTTCATCCCCACAGCCCCTTGGGGTTCCCAGTATTCTCTAGCACAGGGTTCACCAATCTTTCGGACCTCAGGGACCACTAAAATCATAATTTTAAATCCCACAGACCACTGATATGATCTGCCTAATGACTGGCTGGGTGGGTGTGGTTAGATGGTCATGTGACTGGGTGGGCATGGCCAACTTGATGTCACTCACATTGAGGGGTGTCTCGCTGGCCTCTACTCGACTCTTCCCTCCCAGCCACTCCTCACCTGCCCACTTGGGCTCCTTAGGGCCCCAACAGGAAGCAGTTGTTGGAGCTAAGTGGCCACCATGAGAAAGAGTTGAAAAACAGCTGGCTCAGTTTAAATTGGATCTGACTGAGAAGGAGGCTCAGCAGAAGCACCTCATCGAAGACTATGAGCATAGGCTTTCCAAGCAGATAACTTATACAAAGGTGTCATGTTCCAAGCCTCCAGCACCAGGAATCAGCAAGCAACACAGTTCATTGGATGCATTTAATCTTGGAAAGCTTGGAAACATGGCACAGAGTGACTACAATCAATGTCAGTGCTACCTGCTGCTGCTTTAGCACTGATTTAAACTCCCTGTGTGCTCCTATCCCACCCATGCAGCTTCTGGCCACCATAAAAATTCGAAAAGGTTTGGCCATGCTGACGCTATCCCTTGGCGGCCTGTCTGTGCTCCAGCCACACGCTTTGGCCTCCAGCTGATTGAGGTTCCAGTCGCGCACCCCAGCTGTCAGCTGCTCGGGCGATCCATGCTCCAGGCGATCCATGCCAATGCCCAGCTGATTGTCATGCGCCACTCCCCAACTTATTGTTGGCTGGGTTCCTCCCATGCCGTAAGTTTATTCAATGTCCCTGCCAAGCCTCCCCCCCAAATGGGAACCCCAAGATGGCCCGCTGGTGGCTCGTTGTCTCGGGGGTTGACAAAAGGACATATCCATACAGGAGAGGCTCCGTCTGATGGCCAGATCACAATGAGAAGTAAGATCCAGCAGATCTAGGTGGAAAGTGTCTCTTATTCCTGCCCCACCTCTGAAAATAATAGAATACCTTCATTTATTCCATGCTTATATTGGGAGACATGTGAAGATTTTTTTTTAAAAAATCAGACATCAAGAAAATGTCATATGGAGGAGAAACTTGAAGGGTGATGGCAACTTGAAGAGCACTCATTGGCTTCCTGAAGAAGCATTCCCCTTCTACCCAGCCGTGGGGCTTTATCCTGATGTGGCTATTTATATGTTGTCTGCCAAAGAAATGATAACCTCATCTAGCAGTCAACATATTCTCTTTGTTTCAGCACAGGGATTAGGGTGAGAGTTATTGACCCCATGGAATATCTTCCCCGATGTTGAAATTCCCACTGGCAAGTTCTGCATAGACCACTGCTAGTTACCACCATGCTAACTTTCCTATCTACAATCTCCCTTGCCTTTTCCACCACAATTCTTCTCTTGTCTACTGCCTCCTTTCCTTCCACTGTCATACACCAAGAGAGAATCATTGACCTTCTCCACTCCTCTCTCTTGTGTTTTATTGAAAGCTCGGCTATCACCCCTAACAGAGGTGGTCACCAAAGGCCCCCACCTTGGAAGGAGGCAGAAGGGAGAGTTGGTAGAAGAAGATCATTGGTTCATCAGCTGGAACATTGACATTTTTCTCATTTACTGGTCCTTGCTTTTCTGACAGCAGCAGGGAATGGCAGTGAATTGTGTCAGGGCTGAGGCTTTACCAGGAAGCAGGGGTGGGCTGCTGGGGGTTCACAGGGGTTCAGGAGAACCTCTAGCTAAGATTCTGTGCAATTCAGAGAACCCTCAAATCCCACTTCTGGCTGGCCCCGCCCGCTCCACCCCACCCCTCCCAGGAGTCCCCACACGGCCCATTTTGGATGCAGGTAAGTGTAGAGCACATGTGGAGGCTCAGAGAGGGTGAAAAATGGGCCTACCAGAAGTTCAGGAAGGCCAGGAATGCTCCAGAGGGCCTCCGGAGCCTGGGGAGGCCCTTTTCGCCCTCCTGGAGGCTTGAGGAAAGCCTGTGGAGCTCAGGGGGGGGCACAAACACCCCCCTCCCACTGTGATGCAGGAGGCTGACTAGGCCATGCACACCATGGCCACGCCCATCCAGTAACTGGGCAGAGAACCCTTAACTAAAATTTTTGAAGCCCACCCCTGCTAGGAAGTCACCTTTACTAGATTAGATGCATGATGTGAGAGCAGCAGTTTGTAACAGTCATGCTTTTCTCCCATCTCAAGAACAGGAAAGTGTGGGAGGATCAGCCTTGAGTGACTATAGAGCCATCAAGTACAACAAGCTGATCTAGAAGGATCTGGAGATGTAAAATCCAAGCCGTCCAAAGCTGATATGGTTCTACCTGCTGAATTAATGTGGCTTGAAGAATCGGCAACCCACAGATAGTGAAGGAAACCTGATGACCTTCACACGCCTTCCTGCAAGACATGAATCTCTTTTGTTTATTCTGCACTCACATTATAAGAAGCATGGCGCTTTTTTGGTGTTTTTTTTTAACTCAGTTAAACATTTCAAGACAGAGACTTATTAGTAGGCACTGTATTCATACCACCATCCCAAGGCGATGTAAACTTTAAAGAGGATTAAATAGGGGCTGAGGAAAAAAGCAATATTAAAAAGAAGAGCCTTGATCTTTAAAAAAAAAAATAGTGAAGGAGAATCCCCTGAGCTTGAAAAATAACAGGTTCCACATTCAAGAAGGACAATTGTCCAAATATAGAGTGTCAGTGAATATATGAATATATCACTGGCCTTAACAAGCTCTGGCTTATTGATCAAATCTACATGAGCCTCATTTAAAAGGTATCAACAGAGTTTATAGTCTGATGCACAAGGTCAAGGACTGATGACTTTCGTCGCATAAACTTCCAAGTCCAAAGGTTCTTCAGGCTCTATCAAATTGAACCGTCTTCCATAATGCAGAGTAGAATGGCTTTCTTTCATGTTTGGGCTTTGGTTTTTAAATAATGAATGAACCAATGATAAGGGAAAATGTAGAATAAATAATACCTGATTAAGAGAATGTCTCATAGGGCACTTCCCTACAGATATGTTAAAATGCTTTTTTTTTTTTTTTTTTTGGTTTTCATTGCTAAGTTCAGTTTTGCTTCGGGATCAAGCCTGTAAGGTACAGAGCTTTTCTTGCAATTTTAATGTGGGATAAATTCAATAAATGATTCATGAATTCCTTGACTTCATTTGCCTAACGTCAAGTGTCATCAACTGGGGAGATAATTTTCATTAAACCGTGCATCCTGGGATAAAATTTGGGCTAGGAAGAAGGTTTGCTAGAGAACCATATTGCCTTTACCTTACCTGACTGTTGGCCTTGGATCTGAAACTTCCCTACTGTCTTTCTCCATATAAGCCACAAACAAAGTAAATGAGGAAGTCAACAGAAACAAGAGATGGATGGAAAGGTGGAAAGGAGGGGAAAAGGATGAGAGGGAGGGAGGGAGGGAGGGAGGGAAGGAAGGAAGGAAGGAAGGAAGGAAGGAAGGAAGGAAGGAAGGAAGGAAGGAAGGAAGGAAGGAAGGAAGGAAGGAAGATTGATTTCTGGGGCTTATTGACACATTCCACTCAATGGGGAAGTCAGCAAGACATTGAAAGTCACTCCCATTCCCACTGCTTTTTTGCCCACCCGTGGTCATTCTGTTTCTTTGTTTAGATAAGGAAATATCTTTGAAACAACGAACCAACGAGACATAGGTTGTGTAGTTACTTATCAAAACTTGCACTGGTTTTCGTCATAGTATTTTGTACATTCAAAGGGAACATTCAAAGGGAACCCAACTTTAGCACTATTTTCACCAAATTCACTAGTTTCATCCCCAAACCCCCAAATTTTAACCTAAGACTGCCTACTGTTGACCTCACCCCATTCCTAAGAGGTCTATAGGGGGCATGCATAAGAGCACCAGCTACCGTCCCTGTCCTAATGTTCCTTTTAATTGTATTCATTTTAGGTATCCAATCCATGCTTATACTTATTACCAAATACGTTCTTGACAAAATTAAATAAATAAAATAAAATAAAAATTTGGAAGGTTGATGGAAGATTAGCCTTGCACATTAGTATGTTTAGTGTGCTCTTCCCACAAGCACCAATTGCATGGATGAGGATAGCAATGGAAGTTTGCAACCTGGGATGGTGGAAGGAAAATGGATGTTTACATTCAACCAGAGAGGGGGGAAAAGGTCAATAAGTTATCCTAAGTGAGAAACAGAAAAAGAAAGTTCAAAAAAATCTTCTAAACAAAGAATATATCTGACAGGTATTTTGTCCCTTATAATGCAAAACAGATTGAGCTGTTGGGGTGTTTACTGAGTTCCTGTTACCTTTCAGAAAAACCAAACCTTCATTAGTTAATGATCCTATGGGATACACACTGTGCTCTTTGTATTATTTTCAGTTGGAAGAATGAACTTTCTTTCTGTAAGCATAAGGGAAAAGGTCATTCTTATTAGGACGAAAGCAGTGAATAATTTAGTGGGACTGCTTGGAAAAACCCTTAAAATAAGGGTTTGTGCCATGTGGCTATTTCAGGTGACTTTCTCCAACCAGTCTCACATACATACACACTTACCTTCCTCTTTTTCACCTTTCCTCCTCCCATCAAGACGGAGTCAAGCTATTCTCCAAAGCACCTGAGGGTAGGACAAGAAGCAATGGGTGGAAATTAATCAAGGAGAGAAGCAACTTAGAACTAAGGAGAAATAATCAGTGGAACAACTTATCTCTAGAAGTTATAAATCTCCTAACACTGGAAGTTTTTAAGAAGAGATTGGATAACCCTTTTGTTGGACCAGAAGCCCTCCAAGGTCCCTTCTTCTCTTCTCTTCTCTTCTCTTCTCTTCTCTTCTCTTCTCTTCTCTTCTCTTCTCTTCTCTTCTCTTCTCTTCTCTTCTCTTCTCTTCTCTTCTCTTCTCTTCTCCATTGCCAAATATCAAAGTTGCCTCAATCTTCTCACATTTGGGGAGCAAAGGAAAAATGTCCAGGCTCCCACATTACCTCCACCATTCTACCAAACTATAGTCTGATCCTGTTATACATATGCAGTCCTCAATATCACTAACATCTAGAGAATGCTACATTTCTTCTGGAAAATCTATTGAGTTTTCTAATCCAAAGAAAATGACAATGAAGGGAAGATTTGAGTGGTTGGAGATGAAGGTGTATGTCCACTGGAGCCTCAAGGAGTAAATCAGAGCTGAATAGATTCCAATCTTGGAGTAGGTCATTAACAGCAGAATCCATGATCTTCTTAGAATATTCTGACAGCAACATTTGTGCTGGGAGAAGAAGGAAACACTATTAAGAGCCTTGGTGGTGCAATGGACTAAAGTGCTGTTAAATAGCACTTAGCTGACAGCTGCCTGCAATTACTGCGAGTTCAAATTTCACCAGGTTTAAGGTTGACTCAGTCTTCCATCCTTCTGAGGTAGGTAAAATGAGGACCCGAATTGTGGGGGCAATAAGCTGACTTTGTATAAAAAAGAACACCGCTTGGGGGGGCCAAAAGCCCTACTACTTACTACTACTAAGCAGGTATATACAAAAGTATGAAGGCTGTTGCTTAATGCATTGTAAGCTGCCCTGAGTCTCCGGAGAAGGGCGGCATATAAATCGAACCAATAAATAAATAATAAATAAATATTGTAAAAATGAACCATAGATGAATTTATTCTGTGTTCACAGTTGGCTGGGAATGAAACAAAGACAATGTCATGAAGATGTCTTTTAAAAATAATAAGGTGTCTTTGTGTCATGATTAACAGGTCATGAGGATGAGGCCTTTATTTTGCTAGTATTGTATTAATAATAACTTGACTTTCATTTTATTGAATGTGTCTTTCCAAAAAGAGAACAACTATAAAGATTGTGCCCAATTATTACTGATGTACTGCAACAAATGCAGAACTCACCTCCAATCCCAGATATTATGAGATAAATGTGAACCATGGTAGCAATACCAATAGTACTTAGACTTATATACCGCTTCACAGTGCTTTACAGCCCTCTCTAGGTGGTTTACAGAGTCAGCATATTTCCCCCAAAAATCTGCGTCCTCATTTTACCGACCTCAGAAGGATGGAAGGCTGAGTCAACCTTGAGCCAGTGAGATTCGAACTGCCAAATTGCAGGCAGCCGGCAGTCAGCAAAAGTAGCCTGCAGTACTGCATTTTTTTTTAAAAAAATTGATTTATATGCTGCCCTTCTCCGGAGACTCAGGGCAGCTTACAATGCGTTAAGCAATAGCCTTCATACTTTTGTATATTTATACAAAGTCAGCTTATTGCCCCCACAATCTGAGTCCTCATTTTACCTATCTTAGAAAGGATGGATGGCTGAGTCAACCTTGAGCCTGATAAGATTTGAACTTGCAGTAATTGCAGGCAGATGATGTTAATAACTGTTAATAACAATGTTTTAGTCTGCTGGGCCACCACGGCTCAAAATTACTTTTTTTTTTTTTTGTTTTAAAAACAACTTTATTTGAATATAAACAGATAAAAAACAACAAAGTCAAAAGTCGTAAAAACAGTCTTAAAACTAAAATCAAAGTACATTTCAGTGTTATTTTTGTTCTATTATTTACTATGCAAAAGCTTTCTATCTATAGCAATTCAATATATAATCATATATAAACATTTATTTCCATTTACCATGGTGTTTTTATATTGACGGTGTAGTTTTATTAATTTTAATCTCTCGATGTATTTATCATCTATTTTTTTTCCCTTGTTTTCCAATCCATGTATACCATCTATTCCAAATTTGATAGAAGCGTGAGTCTTCCTTGTTTTTTAATTTAAGAGTTAGTCTATTCATCTCTGCGCACCAATATATTTTTTGGATTATTTGTCCTTCTGTTGGCAACTCTCCTAATTTCCAATATTGGGCTAGGGTTATTCTTGCTGCGGTAATTATATGTAATATGATATATTTTATTTCTTTTTTAATTTCTTTTTTAAATATACCTAGTAGAAAAATTTCGGGCTTTAAGTCTAAATTTTCTTCTGTTATTTCTATTATCCATTTTCGAATCTTTGTCCAGAATTTTTTTATTTTTGGGCATGACCACCAAAGGTGATAAAATGTTCCTGGGGTTTGTCTACATTTCCAACAAATCGGGCTACAATTTGGGTACATTTTCGCTAGCCTAGCTGGAGCCAGGTGCCATCTATACCACATCTTATAATGATTTTCTTTAAATGTTACTGCTTTAGTTATTTTACAATTATTTGTCCAAATCATTTCCCATTCTTCTAATTTTATACTCCTTCCAATATTCCTGGCCCAGGCTATCATTTGGCCCTTGACTATATTTTCTGCTTGGTCAAATTCAAGTAAATATTTATAAATCTTTGAGACTAATTTTCCTTCTTTTGTTTCTAATAGTTTGTCAAGTTGATTGGGCTTTATTTCAACTCCTCCATCCTCCCTGTCTTTTTTATATCTGTTTTGTATCAACAAGTATGGCCACCAATCAATTTTTATGTCTAAATCTCTGAGTTCTTCTCGGGATTTGAGTTTCCCGTCGTTATCTAATATGTCTCTGTATCTTATTATTTTCTGCGTGGTTACTGTGTTGGGGTACATTGTATTCGGATGTGTTGTTGCCTCGAGTGTAGATAGCCATCCTGGGATTTTTGTGTAGTGTTTACGTTTTATTTCCAACCATGTTATAATTAAAGAATTTCTTATTATGTGATTTTTAAAATGTTTGTATGTTTTGTTTCCTGTATTCCATAGGTAAGCATGCCAACCTTTTAATAAGTCGTGTCCTTCTAATTTCAGTATCCTTTGATTGTCTAAGTTAACCCAATCCTTGATCCACATTATGCTAGCGGCTCTGAAATATAGTTCCCAGGCCCGTAGGCCAAAACCCCCTCTTAATCTATTGTCTTGTAGTGTTTTTAAATTTATCCTCGGTTTTTTTCCTTCCCATATAAATTTTGCTGTTAGTTTATTCAGATTTGTAAAAAAAAATTTTTTTTCTAGTCTTATTGGGATAGTTTGGAACAGATAGAGGATCCTTGGAAGTATGTTCATCTTTATCGCCGCTATTCGTCCTAATAGTGATAGTTTTAAATTCCCCCATCTATCTAGGTCTTTTTTGATTTGTTGTATTAGTTCTCCATAATTATTGTCTTTAATTGCTATATTTCTAGTTGTCAAATTTATGCCTAAGTATTTTACTTTTTTTATTATTTGTAGTCCTGATTGTTGTTCTAATTTTTCTGTTTGTTTTTTATTCAAGTTTTTAGTTAGGATTTTGGTTTTATTTTTGTTAATTTTTAGCCCTGCCACCTTACCAAATTTCTCAATTTCCTCCATTAATTTTATTTGTGTCTCCAATGGATCTTCTATACAGAATACAAGGTCGTCGGTGAAAGCTTGGACCTTGTATTCTTCTCCTTTTACTTTAAGGCCTTTTATATTTTTATTTGATCTAATTCTCCTAAGCAAATTTTCCAGAGTCAATATAAAAAGCAGGGGCGAGAGTGGACATCCTTGTCTTACTCCTCTTCCTATTTCGAAATGGTTTGTTAATTCCCCATTTACTAGCAATCTTGCCCTCTGATTTGTATATATTGTGGATATTATACTACTAAATTTCTCACCAAATTCCATATTTTTTATTTGTTGTTTCATAAAATCCCAATTGACTCGGTCAAATGCTTTTTGTACGTCCAAGAAGATAAGGGCTGCTTGTTTCTCTGGGTGTTCTTCGTAGTATTCTATCATGTTTATTACCATTCTTAAATTATTTTTAATCTGTCTTGTCGGTAGGAATCCGTTTTGATCTGAATGAATTTTGTTATTTAATATTTTCTTTAATCTATTTGATATTAAATTCATAAAAATTTTGTAGTCTGTATTTAATAATGAAATCGGCCGATAATTACTAATTTGTGTTGGGTCCATTCCTTCCTTGTGAATTAATGATATATATGCCTCTTTCCAAGATTCTGGTATTTTTGCGTCTTTTAGTGCCTCGTTATATACCTCTATTAGTATCCCATTTATAGATGTTCCCAATTCTTTATATAATTCTATTGGCAGTCCGTCTGTGCCCGGGGTTTTATTGTTTTTTTGTTTCCTAATAGTTTCCTGTAACTCTTCTATTGTAATCTCTCTGTTTAACCTCTTTCTTTCCTCCTCCGTTAATATGGGCATTGGCTCCTCTTTTAAGTATTGGTTTATTTCTTCTATTTCTATTTTTTCTTGTTTGTATAAATTTTGAAAGAAGTTGACTGCTATCTCTTTCTTTTTTTCTGGTCTTTGGTGTAGTTTCCCTTCATTATCTTGAAGTTGGTGGATTATTCTTTTTTCCCTTTCCTTTCTTAATTTGTATGCCATCCACCTTCCTGGCTTATTTGCGTGTTCGAATTGGTTTTGTTTTGTAAATTTTAATATATTGATATATTTTTCTTGTTCCAATATGTTTAGTTTATGTTTGGCGGCCACCCAGTTAATTTTTCTCTGTTCGTCTCCTGGTCTTTCCTGTAACTTCTCTTCACAATTTTTAATTTCATTATAAATTTTATTGTATTCTTTTTCCCTCTCTTTTTTCTTTTGGCTATTGTAGGCTATTGTTATTCCTCTAATATATGCTTTAGTTGTGTCCCACAGGTTTTGTAAGGATGTTTGATTTTTATTGTTTTCCTTAAAGAACCATTTCAACTCTTCTTCTATTCTTTTGACATATTTTTCTTCTCTCACTATTTGCGTATTCATCATCCATCTACCTTTACCTTTCCTCCATCCCCTCCATTCTATTATTAGTGGATTATGGTCAGCCCATTCATTTGCCCCTATTTCTATTGATTGAATTTCTTGTGTTAGGGTCTTCGTGACCCATGCCATATCAATCCTTGACCAAGATTTATGGGGATTGGAGTAATATGTGTATTGTTCCTTTTTAGGGTTATATAATCTCCAGATATCTACTAGGTTTAATTCTTCTGTAAGGGATAAGAATGTTTTCGGAATCAAATTTTTTTTACTATTTTTTTTATTCTGAGTACATTTGTAATCTTTTTTATTATCTATGATTGCATTGAAGTCACCCAGTAAACATACGTTTTCAATATTTTGTTCTATTATTTTTTCATGTAAATTTTGATAAAATTCTTTTTGTTGGCCATTTGGTGCATATATTCCAGCTAGTAATATATTTTTACCTTTAAGATTAACTTCAATCATTACTATTCTTCCTAAGTTATCTACATATTTCAATTTGCTTTCTATTTCTTCTTTGACATAAACTGCTACTCCTTTTTTCTTCTCGTCAGCTAATGATACATATAATTTCCCTAGCTTTTTACATTGTAAATACTTTTCATCATTTTTCCTTATGTGAATTTCTTGAAGGCATATTATATCTGCTTTTTGTTTAATTAGTTTTCTAAGTACTTGGTTCTTTTTTACCGGGGAATTGAGGCCATTTATATTTATTGATATGATTTTCAAATTTTTGTCCATTTTCGGATTTAGTCCTTTTTCTTTTTATTCCGTTACTTCTTGTCCTTTTTTTTTTGCTTGTTCTTGTGCTCTTGTTGTTACTCCTTTTCCCTCCTCTTCCTGGATTTCTCCCTCCTCTTCTTTTTCCTTCTCTTTGTTGTTCTCTACATATACGGTTCTTTGATCTTCTCTTCTCGATGTTATTTGGTCTCTTCTCCTCAACTCTTCGCCTCTGTCCTCTGTTCCTTCCTGCTCCATGATCTGATCATATAGGTTTTGCGCTTTTTCTACCGTATCAACTTTTATCTTCCTCCCTTTCCACGTAACTAATACTCCTTCTGGCATCAACCATCGAAATAATATTTGTTTTTTGTTTAATAGTAGTGTGAGGAATCCGTAATCTTTCCTCCATTCCCTAATCCTTTTGGGTATTTGCTTTAATGTTATTATTTCTTTTTGTTTATAGTATATCAGCTCTTCTTTTGCTATTTTAAAAATAATGTCTCTCACCTTCTTTCTTACGAAACGTACGTGGACCTCTCTCGGGAGTCTATGTTGCCTTGCGTAGTTCGTATTTACTCTGAACATCTCATCCATTTCATTAATGATCTCGTCCTTCTCTCTTTGTAGAATTTCTGCTATTATTTCGGCCATTATTTGGGTTAGATCTTCATCTCTTTCTTCCCGTACGTTTTGAAACCGTAGGTAAAATGAGGCTCTTTCTAATTCCAATTGCGCTACTGTATTTTCAAGTTCTTTATTAAGACCAGTCATTTTTACATCTAATAATTCTATTTTCTTTTCTGTTTGTTCTGTCTTCTCCTCTATGGCTGTGATCCTTTGGTCGTTTTTAGAGATCATCTCCTGGATAAGGTCCATTTTCCCATCTAGTTTCTGGATGTCTTCTTTGACTGAATTTTTATTTTCATCTAAATCTCTCCTGGTTTCTTCGTGGTTTTTAAACATACATTCCTGCATTTTTTGCATAGTTTCTTGTATAGTTATCAATGTGGTCTGTACTGTCTGCATATTTATGGTCGGAGTTTGTTTTTCACCTGGGAAGATTGTTTCTATAGTTTTCTGTGTAGCTGGAGAAGCCATTAGTCCTGCTGGTGTTGAGATGGCCTTCTTCCCTGTCTTTACAGTTGTTATTGTAGTCTGAGACATTTCTTTCAGAGTTTTATATTGTTGCTCTAGGATTCTGTCTACTTTTTCCCAAATTAACATCCGTTTTTCAATCTAATCAGGACTTTTATTTCCCTTATTATATTGCTGTTATACTATCGTTGTTACAATTTTAAATTAATTCCAATAGTTTCTATTTCAATCGTTCTTCTTCTGAATGCCTTCTTATATTCACTAATTTGATCTTAATCTATATTGCTTTACTAGTTAGTTTTCAATACTATTAATTGTATTATTCTGATTAATAATCTATAAATTTCTTATACAAAAGTCTATAATTTGCATTATACCATATAACTATATGACTATATCATACTAAATAATACCATGTAACTATATAATAATATTCTATTACTAAAACAATTTCTCAATATTATTATTACTATCAAATGTTACTAAAAATTGTTCTTGCTTAAAAAGAGACCTTTAAGAGAAAAAGAACATGAAAATCTAACTTACTTATTGTTACAATATCTAAATAATACTAACTTATTAATATTACTATAAAAAAATTAATTAAGCAATAATTACAAAATTAGTTTCAATATATATGTCTATTAATTAATGGTATTCAAAGTACATTAATCTTCTAAAAGGATAAATATTAATATAACCAGAGATAAATTAATTAAGATATAAATGCTTATAAATTACTATAATATTAAGTACCTAGTTTGAAATATTTGCTATTCTGTTTGAAATGTATTGCGAGTATCTGTAGTTTATAACAAGTATATAATATATAAATATATAAATATATAAATTGTAATAAGATATTAGAAGTTAAATATAAATATATATAAGTTTCCCTTTAAAAGTTCATTACATAAGATCTTCTGTTCTTTCCACCAAATTCCACAGACTTCACTTAATCAGTTTATAGTTCATCAAAAGTCCCCCAATGTTTATTTCTTTCTTCCTTTGGTTAGGAAGTCTTGGTGAAAAAAAAAAAAAAAAAGTTCAAAGATGGCAGTCGTTATTTTGCACTTACTTTATGTCCCAGTCTAGTTGTTGTCTATATTGTTTTTCTCCGTTGGTGTAGCTTAATCCAGTAAAAAAAAGAAATCAGCGTCCTGTTTTCTGTCCTTCTCACTCCAGAGTTTATTTTTCCTGGGTATTTTCTCTTGAGAGGCCTCCTTTACAGCTGATATTAACGGATCAGGTTTCGCTGAGTCACTTCACTCTCCTCGTTATTTGCCGCCTGTTTCTTTCTGAGTCTCTCTGTCTCTCCGCTATTCCAACGGGCTCTAGGGCTGATCACCTCCTCGCAGAATCGCCAGCAAGCAATGTTCCAACTTTTGTCCTCTCACTCACTTCGATCTCCACCCCGTGCTCACTTTTTTGCTTCCTGCTTCAAAAATTTGCAGCGACGAGTCTCTGGTCAGGCCGAATTTGCCGTCTTCTTCCCGCGCCCGGGATAAGGGCTCTTCTCGGAGCGGTGGGAGACCGCACCTCTCCACACTGCTTCCTCCAAAGTATCCCTCTTTTTAGCGGTCCACCCCAGGACCGATCTCACCCCCTACCGGTTCTCCAGAATTGGTCAGAACCTGCTTAAACCCACCTCCGGGTTTAGCCCATGAAATGGGACCCAATCGCTATTCAGCTCTGTCTAAAATTGTCACTGCTTTGCAGAATGTTGAATGTTTTCATCTTCATTCCCAAGCAGGGGTGGGCTGCTGGGGGTTCGCAGGGGTTCAGGAGAACCTCTAGCTAAACTGTGCAGTTTGGAGAACCCCCAAATCCCACTCCTGGCTGGCCCCGCCCACCCTGCCCTGCCCTGCCCCTCCCTTCCCAGGAGTCCCCATGCAGCCTATTTTGGATGCAGGTAAGTGCAGGGTGCACGCAGAGACTCAGGGAAGGGGAAAAACAGGCCTATCGGAAGTTCGGGAAGGGCCTCCAGAGCCTGGGGAGGCTGTTTTTGCCCTCCTGGAGGCTCAAGGAAAGCTTTTGGAGCCCAGGGAGGGCAAAAATGCCCCTCCCTCATGATGCAGGAGACCAACTAGGCCATGCCCACCATGCCCACACCCACCCAACCAGGCAGAGAACCCCTTGCTACAATTTGTGAAGCCCACCCCTGTTCCCAAGGATTCCCAAGAATTTACTTCTTCTTCTTGTTACATTTTGCAGAGTTGCTATTTGGTGGGCAGCAATCAACGGGAACTTCTGTACAATAGACTTTGTCCTATGCAGGAAATCTTCCTTCTGTGCTTCTCTTCTGTGCTTGATGAATTTTAGGCATCTTGATAATATGCCTTTTCATATTAGCTAACCCTAACATATGTCTCTTTAATGGCCTGTTTTTAATTTACGACGTAGTTTATAATTGTGTTAGGATATTCACTGTGAGAAGCAGTACACAAAAATAATTCCATCCCCACATCATATTTCACTGTAATCTACCCCACTTGTAAGAGTGCCACCATTCGTTTCTTAGCAGTAGAAGTTTAATTAATACTATGTAATTACTTCCATATTATTGCTTTACATCAGGTTTATTATTATAATTATTTACAGTGCAGTATTTTCAGTTTTATCTTTTCTCAGGATGGGATTGCAGATTGTGGCTGCCCTATTTTTTTATTTTTTTGTTTCAGGAATAGAGCAGAAAAAGAATAAAAGAACAAAAGAACAAAACAATGTATATGTAGGCAGGGGCCTGAAAAAGGAGGAAAAATGCATATGGAGTGTAATTTGTTTATAAAAGAAATTTCATCGGCTTCTTGTATTTTATAGAGAGTAATTTACCAAGAAATAGGTCTTGCCATGATTTTTTACAGCCATAATTTAGGCAGTGCTTCTAAGGATAAATAGTTAGGAGCTATTTTTCCATAAATAAGCAAGAGAGCGAATCCATAAAATTTGTCAGCATGCTTCAGAAGTTTGCTATTTTCAACCAGTACAAATTGTGACGGGCTCAACAGCACCATATGCTATTTAATATTCTCTAATGTATGCATGGGCACAAATTGCATTTAGGTAACAGGACGGCTGTTAGCTTGAAGATAATTCTGCATATACTCCAACAGGTAGATGGCAGAAAGCCTTGTTAATCATTTAGAAAGATGATCTTTAAAAAAAAACTTCTGACATTAGTACAAATAAGCATGTTTGATGTGGATAGGGGGAAAATTTCTTAGAACAGAAATTAGATTTTGCCCTATTTTTTTCTCCTCTTAACTCTGTTATTAAGAGCCAGTGTGAGATACTAATATAGCTGTGGATCAAAGGGTAGGAAACCCATGTTCAAGTCTACTCTCAGCCATGGAAATTCACTGGATGATGTTGAACCCATAATTCTCTCACCAAAATGTATGTCACAGAGTTGTTAACAGGAAAAAAAATGAAAACATCTTCATATTAACTCCCTTGAACTCCTGGAAGAAAGGTTGGGGTATGCCAGATGTTCGTAAGGTGAATGTACTATATTGAGCTTTTAGGGCAGAAACAGGGAACAGAAAGAAAATTAGCAACCTTAAATACTCAAAGAGCCATTTGGACCTGTTTCCCACAGAAAAGAAAACACCGGGAGCCACAAAATCTGGGTGGGCGTGGCCAACTCGATGTCACCCACTTCCACCAGTCACATGACCTCCCCCTAGCCACACCTATCCAGCTGGTCATTAGAACAGAGAACCAGTTGTTAAAAAACACCGGGAACCACAAAATCCTTTTGACACCTCTCTGTCTCCCCCTCCCTCCCTCCCTCTATCTCTGCATCTCTCTATGTCTCTCTCTCTCTCCCCCTCTCTCTGTATCTTTCTGTCTCTGCCCTTGCCGCTTCTCCATCCCCCGCCATCGCCCTTACCTTTCTCAGGCCAGGTGAGGAGAGAGGGGTAATGGAGGGCGAGGGGCGGGGCCAGCCAATGGTGGGATCACTGACAGGAAGCCACAGCAGAGGGCCCAAAGAGCCACGTGCAGCTCCAGAGCCGCAGGTTGCTGGCCCCTGCCCTAGTACCTGAAGGTAAGAACTAATGGATGGAAAATTTATCTACCTGAGAGCTATTACACAATAAAACAGCTTCTCTTCTGAAGTTGTAGGTGCGCTATCCCTGGAACATTTTCAGGAAAAGACTGGCAGCCATTTGTCCAGAATAGTGTACTGAGCAGGGAATTGGATTAGAAGATTTGTAAACCTATGATTTATAATAGAATCTTACAGGAGTGATTGTGCTGTATATCCTCCTACTTCTAATACTCCAGTGAATTAGGGAGAGGGGGGGGGTTCATTTCCCCAAGGCTTAAAAAATGTTGCAACCCCCTTTGTCATGGTAAGAGTTCTTGCATATTTCTGTCAAGGTCATCTTCCTTATTCAAGAAGAACTCCCATTGGTTCTAATCAGCATCACCCATGATGTATGATGCCAAGGGTGGGTTTCAAAATTTTTAGCAAGGGGCTCTCTCCCAGTTGCTATGTGGGCGTGGCCATGGTGGGTGTGGCCTAGTCAGCCTCCTGTACCATGGCGAGGGCGGGCTTTTTTGTGGCCTTCCTGAACTTCCGGTAGGCCTGATTTTCACCTTCCTTAAGCCTCTGGGCATGCCCTGCACTTACCTGCATCCAAAACAGGCTGCATGGTGACTCCTGGGAGGGGCGGGGCAGGGTGGGCAGGGCCATCCAGGAGTGGGATTTGGAGATTCTCTGAACTGCACAGGATCTTAGCTAGAGGTTCTCCCGAACCTCTGCAAACCCCCATCAGCCCACCTCTGTATGATGTGATCTGCAATCTAGGAACATCTGGAAGGCTGTTCATTGTCCACTTTTGATCCAGCCACCATGTGAATTTGCTGAGCCAGGTGAGCTTCAAGATGAGGTAGAAATCAAATGCTTCACCCTGAGCATCTCAGAGCTATTACATCATACTAAATATAGTATTTTTAATGGAAGATGCTCACATGTTCATCTATGTCTGTGGTAGCCATTTACAAACAGGGCAACAGGGACAAAAATCCATATGTTTGTTTTGTTTTGTTTTCTGAATGTAACTTATTGTTTCTCTAGTTGCCTTCTTATACTCTAGCTCTGATGCTATGTCTGTCATACGTATTGGAGAAGTCATCTGGGGCTCTGTTCTATTCCTAGGCAGTCTCCAATTTATGCTTGAAAGCCTAGCCAGTCACCAATCTGTTCATATAGACAGCTGTGAGATACTGATATCTGAGGTGCTATGACACATTCATTTAAGTCTTGTTCAGACATTTTTTAAATATCCATCCATCTATCTATCTATCTATCTATCTATCTATCTATCTATCTATCTATCTATCTATCTATCTATTTCTTTTATATCTTGTATTGTTGGAATATTCCCATTCCAATTCTTGATTTCTCAGCCAAGAAATGTGGAAAGAAACTATCTTTTTTTAAAGATTGAATGCCAAACAATGGGATCTCAAGTTCAAACAAATAAAAATATAGGATCTCTTCACACCTTCCCATAGAATTAAGGAGGAACAAGGAGTCAAGTTAGTTGAAAATCCTGATGTCAGAAGTGTGTGTGTGTGTGTGTGTGTGTGTGTGTGTGTGTGTGTGTAGTATATGCCTGTCATCCTTTGTATACTTTCTATGAGAAACCAAGTATTGATACAAACTCTTCCTGTGGTGACATCATTCGAGTCATTTGAAATTCATTCATATTGCCTAATGAAGTGGAAAATATCACCTTGCAGTGGTACTTCAGTTTCTGTATCTTTGCATATTTTGGCAATAATCAGTGTTTAAGACTTCTTCAACATCTTGGTTCTTGTAACAATCTCTCCTTCAAGGTAAGTCCTCGTTTTCATTAACATATTAAAGTTAAGTTTCTGAGCAACATTACTACTGCGAACAAGTGGTCAAGGCTCACTTGATTTCTTTATTAAAAATATTCCAACAGAGAAACCTACGGCCAATTCATATATCAGACCAAGACAATTATGGTTTTGCATTGAAGAAGGAATGCCATGCTCAAACCTACTCAGTAATTAATATTGGTCATGGGTGTTACTAACAAGGGTAGGTGATTCATTGGTTACTGTGTCCAATACCCTAGGGATTCTGAATTTCTTTTCTTTTGAAGTCAAAACAATAAGTAGCAACACAATTAATTTCCATTATTCAGAGAAAAGCTAAACAAAATTAATGCTCATGAATTCACAGCATGGCTAGCACATTTGTAGTTCCTTCATCATGAATATTATAAGAAGGAAAGAAAGGGTATGATCTGTGTAACATACATTTCTTAGGCAGCACTGTGGTTTAGGGTGATAGTTTATATGTTAATAAGACATGGCATATTTCTTCTTTGGAAATAACTTATCACTATCAACTAACTAAGTTGCTTCTTATGGAGCAACTTTATCACTATCACTTCCAAAACCCATGATTAAAAAAAATGCTTTACAATGTGAATTAAAATGTGAATTACTTCAAGCATTTTTTTAAACTATGAGATATTATTGTTGATAATATTATTGATAATATTATTGATAATATGTTGATAATAATATTGTTGATTATTGAAGAGTAAGATTGGCATTTTCTTTTTGTCTATATTAAACTGAGACAGATGACAGTAAGTATTTTCAATGAGGCATAATAAAAAGTGGTGGCAAGCTTTTATGTAAAAATAAGTGTATATGTGTTGCTGTACACAACAATCGTTGATAATGCTTTGATCTCCAATATCAAAATGTTATAGCATTAATTCTGAGAGGATGACATTTTCACAGTAAAATATTAAAAAATTTTGACATTTGTAAACCAACACATAAGATGCTGTCTATAAATAGTAGTCATAAATTCATAATCTCATTAATCATGAAGAGTGCCCATAACATCTGGATTAAAATATGAAATAAGTTTAATAATGTAAAGCTTCATATTCAGAGGTGGTATTTAGCTGCTTGGGACCAGTTCAAATGAACCGTTAGCGGAAATTGCTGGTGAGCCCGCCCCACCACTCGCCCCACTGCCCCCACCTACCCACACCACCGCCCCACCCCCTGGCTCTATGCCATCCTATTTAGGCATGTTTCTGAGGCAGGATGCATGCGCGGAAGGCACATGCGTGAGCAAAGCGTATGCACGGAAGGACACACATGTGCTCACATTTGTGAATCAGCAAGTAAAGTAAGTGAATACCACTCCTGTTTATATTCAAATTTATTGTAGTATTCATATTGATTACTGCTATACAGAAGTGAAAAATAAACCTGGAGTTTTGATTCCGCACCATACTATTTCCAACATAGCAATGAAGCCATCTTTTCAGTGAGAGGGAGCCAAGCAGTGGTGAAATGCTCCTGGTTCAGACCGGATCGCCCGATCCAGTAGCAATGGTGGCGGTTCAGAGAACCGATAGCAAAAGTCCCTGCGCCCCCCCCCTCCTGCCATGCCCAGCTGAGCCGCGCGATCATCAGAGGCTGGTTTTTTTTTTTACTTTTAAAAGCATTTTTTCTATAACCTCTTCAGCCAAAGAAATGCTTTTAAAAGTTAAAAAAAAGGCCTCTGATGATTGCACTGCTCAGCTGGGATCATCAGAGGCTTTTAAAAGCATTTTTTCTACAACCTCTTCGGCCGAAGCGGTTGTAGAAAAAATACTTTTAAAAGTTAAAAAAAAAAGTTGGCCACGCCCACCCAGTCCCATTACACACACACACCCCAAGCCATGCCCACAGAACCGGTAGTAACAAATTTTAGATTTTACCCCTGGAGCCGAAGTTTATTTCTCTTACAGGACCTTACAGAAGGAGCAACTTTTTATCTTATGAAAGATGTCTCTATGTTACAATATCCAAATAGACTGTTAAATTGAAAATCTTTCTGTAAAACAATTCAGTTCATAGCAAACACAGAGTCACAGCTGAGGAGTCATAAGGAAAAAATGGATTTTCAAATAGAAGCTTTATTTATACAATGTATATCTGGCCTTTTCTCAAGAACAACAGAATCTGGATGAACTTGCTTGAGCTCCAAATCTATGCAGGTCATTAATATTGGGAAGACTCTAAGGAATCCAGGATTGTAGGCTGGGACAGTAGAAGACATTTCAAAAGACAGCAGGCAAATCACCTCAATAATGCTGAAGTGCATGGATGATCTACATAACTACATGTACTTCACTTTTACTTGGAAGCATTATATACATGTGTGTGTGTGTGTGTGTGTGTGTATGTGTGTGTGTGTGTATGTGACCCTCAAGCAGTCGCATTTCTTTATCAGCAAAAATTTGCTATAAAATGGTTTGTCGTCAATGCGACTGCTTGAGGGCTCCTGGATTGGAGCTGAAAAGCGAAAGGGAGCAGAATGCCCCCTCCCACATGTTGGGGTAGACCAGGTGTCTCGATAGAAAACACTTAATCTTCCCCCTGGCTCAAGCTGATGAAGGGAGGAGAACTTGTGGCTCAGAAGGTTAATTCAACTACCTAACATGCAGGCAGCCCAAGTTCGAATCCAAGTAAGGATTTACAACTATTTCTAGTAAAAAGTGACAATAGGATTCCAGTCATATCAGTAAAAAAAGGCTTACAGTAAGCTTTTTATCTTTTCCTCCTTAACAGATGAGTTTTGCGCCAAGGAAATACACACACACACACATACATATGGAAATAGTGGAAACATAACAGAGAAGTACAAATGGAAGATGTCATCCCTTAGATCACCTGTAAAAGTCAGTGACACAATGACAATTTTACTGGATATACTCTTTGTGAGAATGAAATGAGAAGTCTCTGTCTGACGATTAAAGATGATGTACATTTGAACACAGCTGGATTTTTTAAAAAAACACTCATACTCTTAAAAATGATGCTCAGATTACCGCATTGATATTGCATTTCCTGTAACTTCTTCAACATAGGGAAAATAAAAACAAATAGCAGTGCTTCAAGCAGCGAAATATGTTTTCATGACAGAAAACCAGGTGGGTGGAACAACAATGAACTCTAAAAAAAGCATATCTGTTATTTTGGGACTTCCGCTGAGGAATTCAACATCCCACAAGCAATTTGTGCTTTGTTACAGTGATAGCACACTCAAAGCCCCAAGCCTATAGGACTTTAAAGAAGTGCCCAATGGGCTCTAAACATAAAGCTATGGATAAAATGCTCATCTAGTAAATGCTTCTATTCTAACAATGAATACCATATTATAGGGGTGGGTGGGGGTGAGGAATGTAGTGGCTGTTAAAGGTAAAGGTAAAGGTTTCCCCCTCGCACATATGTGCTAGTCATTCCCAACTCTAGGGAATGGTGCTCATCTCCGTTTCAAAGCCAAAGAGCCAGCACTGTCCGAAGATGTCTCCATGGTCATGTGGCCGGCATGACTAAATGCCAAAGGCACCTGGAACACTGTTACCTTCCCACCAAAGGTGGTCCCTATTTTTCTACTTGCATTGTTTACATATTTTCAAACTGCTAGGTTGGCAGAAGCTGGGACAAGTAACGGGAACTCACTCTGTTATGCGGTGCTAGGGATTCAAACTGCTGAACTGCCAACCTTTCGATCGACAAGCTCAGTGTCTTAGCCACTGAGCCACCATGTCTCTGTGTGTAAGAGCCTGGTTTAGCTCTGCAGACTAAATCACCATAATTAACATCCAGCTGTCTGCAATTACACCAGTTCGAATCTCCCCAGGCTCAAGGTTGACTCAGCCTTCCATCCTTTCTAAGGTTGGTAAATTGAGGACCCAGTTTGTGGGGGCAATAAGCTGACTTTGTATAAATATACAAAAGTATAAGGCTATTGCTTAACGCATTGTAAGCCGCCCTGAGTCTCCAGAGAAGGGCGGCATATAAATCAATTTTTTTTAAAAAATAGAGAAGACTATTTAAAAGCAGGCGCAATGTAGACTTATTTTAGAAGCAGAGATGATTCTTATTTAAAAAATGTTACGTACTGTTTGCTGATGTGAAAGAAATATATCTCTAATATTCATACATAGCTTCCATCTGTTCGGCTATTAACTAAAGCAAAAATGTATCCAAGCTCAGAAGGCTTGTAATCAAAATAACATAGTTAGGAAAATGCATTTCAGTACGTTGGCATCCTGTCCTTCCCATCAAGGAGCTCAGGGATTGCATAAAGAAAGCCATCACATTTAATTCTCCTCATCTCTTTGAGACTTTAGATAGGCTAAGAGATAATGACTTCCGATATCTTCCTCTTGAGATGGCTAAGCAAAGTTCTGAAGCCAAATCTCACCAGTAAAAAATCTATCGTGTAGCTCAGGGACAGAAACCTTGCAGCTTTCCAGAATTTGTTCCACTACAAATTGCAACCTCTGCCAGCATGTTCTACTTTGAGAGATGGGGAATTGTTCAGCGGCATCTAGAAAGCCGAAGGTTTGACCAAGCTACAAATTACAAGTTTTGAGCTTATCAATTGCAAACCCCAAGAAATATAGTACGTGAGACTTGCAAGCAAATGCTTGTTTGCCAAGTGAGCAATCTCTTCTTCTTCTTCTTCTTCTTCTTCTTCTTCTTCTTCTTCTTCTTCTTCTTCTTCTTCTTCTTCTTATTCTTCTTCTTCTTCTTCTTCTTCTCCTCCTCCTCCTCCTCCTCCTCCTCCCCCCTAGCATATTCCCGTTAGTGCAGGGTCCACTTTTCAGAACATTGAGTGCCATTTTGTATGATCAGCTGTGTCTCCAGAGTGCAGGTCCATGGCTTGTGTATCTTTGTTGATTATGTCTTCCCATCTCTGTTTTGGATGCCCACTAGGTCGCTGGCCATTGACTTCTAGTTGGTAGGCAGTCTTGGCCACAGTGGAAGGTCCTGCTCTCAGGACATGTCCATACTAGTGGAGCCAGCTTTCTCTCATCTTCTCTATAATCAGTGCCACACCAAAATATTGTCGAATGGTGTCATTTGTGATGTGGTCAAGAAGGGAGATGCCCAATAGGACAAGTGAGCAGTCTGGGCAAATCAATTCATCTTTCAGCTAATCATGTTTTTATACTGGCCCTTTCAGTTCTGTGAATGGAATTCCACACAAGACTAAACATGCAGAAAGGATGGGAAACTTCTGGGTGCCAGTTTCTAAAATTAAAGTTAAAATAACAAAATTGTGTGTTTGGGGGGGGGGGAAGAATATGCATAGGCATAGCAGGTAGCAGGAATTCAGCAACAGATAGGACTAAAAGGCTGTTAGTTGCAACTCCTAAGTAAAGAGAAGATTGGTGGGTGGAGAATGTGTCTAAGTCCGGGGATCATTTTTTTCAAATGCTCAGGATAATTAGTGCCTGAGGATATTAGTGCCTGAGAATAATGGGTGAGGATGACTTACTTCATTTTGCTGCTGCTAATAATAATATCCAGATTTACATGAATTGTAAATTCATGTACATGACAACTGAAATGTATAGATGTCAATTTTTAAACAGTTATTATAATCTAAATATAAATATATCTCGTCAGCAAGTCTGTATACCACTGTGTTGCTAAGAGTTGAAGGCTACCGCTGCTTTTCCTTCTGATGGTTATTTTTATGCTGGACTAGAGGATCTTTTAAAAAAAATTGTCTTCTGAAGACTAACAGCTGGTTCACCATAATATGTATATGGGAAGAAGAAAACCATGCCATGTAATTTTGGAGGGGGGAAATAATATTAATTATGTTTGTAATTGCTGTAAATATTGGGGGCCTTGCTTTCTCTTTTGTCTTAATCTACAGTGTTTATCGCTTTTTCTTTTATATATTTTTCTTCTATATCTTTTTCTCTTTTCCCTTTTCTTTTATATTTCTCTGTATTTAGCTTTTAGCTTTGTAAAAATTCCCTTTAATAAAAGATTGTATGTATGTAAAAAAAAAAAAAGATGTTCAGTAAGTAACTCTGAGAATTTTGTTGCTTTGATAGACCTGACCCACAAAATCTGTCTCCCTGAGGCAAATCCGTAAATCTGCCCATCTCTTCTTTACTAAACTGCTAAATTCAGTTGGATTAATCTCTAACTGATAATTTTCATAAGGGCCTCTGGCAGTAAAATACATCTAGAATAAAACTAATAATTTGTTTCCTTTTCAGATCACCATTACCTGGCAGTTTGAAGATTGCCTCATTCAGCTATGAAGGGCTGACCTTGTTTGGTCCCTTCAGAGGAAGAAGGTCAGGCCTAGGGTTAGCAGAAGAGTTAAGATTAAATAAGATTAACTATGTGATGGAATGTAATCCAGATTTCCAGGAGGGAGGGGCTGCACTGCAGAGGTGGAATGGGCCATCTCACCACAGGGCAACTTGCCACGGGATGATTAAATGCCAGATAACTCTAAAAGGAATGTGGTGGCTCAGGGGCTAAAATGCTGAACTTGTCGACCGAAAGGTCGGCAGTTTAGAGGTTCGAATCTCTAGTGCTGCGTAACAGGGTGAGCTCTCATTACTTGTCCCAGTTTCTGCCAACCTAGCAGTTCAAAAGCACATAAAAAATGCAAGTAGAAAAATAGGGACCACCTTTGGTAGGAAGGTAACAGCGTTCCATGCACCTTTGGCATTTAGTCATGCTGGCCACGGAGACATCTTCGGACAGTGCTGGCTCTTCAGCTTTAAAATGGAGATGAGCACCACCCCCTAGAGTTGAGAACGACTAGCACATATCTGCGAGGGGAACCTTTACCTTTACCTTAACTCAGAACATTTGCCTAAGAGCCGAGGTGGCACAGTGGTTAGAGTGCAGTACTGCAGGTTACAGTACTTCATCTGACTGCTAGCTGAAGTTCAGCAGATCGAATCTCACTGGCTCAAGCCTTCCATACTTCCAAGATGGGCAAAATGAGGACCCAGATTGTTGGGGACAATATGCTGACTCTGTAAACTGCTTAGAGAGGGCTGTAAAAGCACTGTGAAGCAGTATATAAGTCTAAGTGCTATTGTCAGCATTCCAGGGCTGACATAGAAGAGAGAGAGAGAATTGACATTTCATCTAGTTAAATCTCTCTGAGAGTTGGTTACCGGGGAGATTGATGGGGAGGCGACATTCCTGTGAGATTGAGGTGGCAGAGTAACGGAAGAATGAAGAATCATT
This sequence comes from Masticophis lateralis, assembly GCA_030761175.1. Lineage (NCBI taxonomy): Eukaryota > Metazoa > Chordata > Lepidosauria > Squamata > Colubridae > Masticophis > Masticophis lateralis. Next base: position 77,213,474 of record JAUDYJ010000006.1, on the reverse strand, counting down.
TGGATGGCAGCCAATGGGGAGCAGAGATTGGGAAAAGAAAGGAGGGTCTTCGGAAGTGGAAGTTCAGTGATGACTTCGTGTTTGCCAGGGAACGGTGCATTGCTCAATAAAGAGAAATTTCCTAAAAAGATTTGATGCCTGGAAATACACTTTATTTTGAGAATGAAAATGGAAACCCTGACAGCTATAGCTATTGCTAAGTGCTTTACTTGTGGCCATCCTTGCTAAGAGCCACAAAGGGCATCATTTCCCCCCTTTCCCCTCTTCTCCTTTTCATCCCTGAAAATATGCTGCAAAAGTCAGCAACAGAGAAGTTTGCCCAAGTTTGCCAGAAAGAATCAGGCTGATTGGAAAATTATTTAATAACCTGCCAATGCCCTGACTGATTATTACAGAATGTGCCAACCTTAACCAGCATGGAAGACTTGCCAGGGCAGAAGGGTGGCTGAGTTTGCACAGGGGCAGGAAAGTGTTTGGGAAGCAGGACTGGGGGGTAGCTTGGGCTCCTCTTGCCCTCCATACCAGCTTAAGAGCTGCAGTGGTGCAGTGGTTAGAATGCAGTACTGCAGCTAATTCTGCTGACTGCTGGCTCCCAACAATTTGACAGTTCGAGTCTCACCAGCTCAAGGTTGACTCATCCTTCTGAGGTTGGTAAAATGAGGACCCAGATTGTTGGGAGCAATATGCTGACTTTGTAAACCACTTAGAGAGGGCTGGAAATATAAATCTAAGTGTTATTGCTATTACTAATCAGGGGCTTCTCTGCTTTCGCTCACTCTTCTTATACTAATGAGTTAGGCAGAGTTCTCTAGAGAAGTAGCCAATGCCCGCAAAGAGAGAGCCACCAGAAAGAGTCACCTGTTTGACTTAAGACAGAAAAGCATCTCAAAGGTCATTTCCCAGGAGAGGTGGGTTGATTTCAGAGGTGGGTTTCAGCAGGTTCTGACTAGTTCTAGAGAACTGGTAGCAGAAATTTTGAGCAGTTCAGAGAACTGGTAAATACCACCTCTGACTGGCCTCTCCCCCATCTATTCTCTGCCTCCTGAGTCCCAGCTGATCAGGAGGAAATAGGGATTTTGTAGTCACCTTCCCCTGGAGTGGGGAGGGAATGGAGATTTTACAGTATCCTTCCCTTGCCCACCAAGCCACACCCACAGAACTGGTAGTAAAAACATTTGAAACCCACCACTGGTTGATTTATTTCTTTGCTTTGGGGTGGCTCTCCAAGTCTCAGCCTGCTTGGGGAAGCCTCTGAGCAGGAAAACACATCTCTGGCATTGTGACAGGTGCTCCATGCAACAAGTTGCCTTCAGAGCAGACACATAGGAAGGGAATCAGAATCTGAGGGATGGTCAGAACAGCGAATAAGGCAAGAGGCTTTGAGGTGGAGCTCTTGCCTCACAATCAGGAAGTTGTGAGTTCAATCCTAGGTAGGGTCTCCTGCTTGGGCAGGGGGTTGGACTCGATGACCTACAAGGTCCCTTCCAACTCTGTTAATCTGTTAAAGTACAGGGAATTATTATTCTAAAATAACATTTAACTTCATGTCCAATCTTGCTTCACCAGCTTTATATTAACCTGTTTTCTCCAAAATAAGACATCCCCTGATAATAAGCCCAATTGGGCTTTTGAACGCATGGCAATAAGGCCAAGTGCTTATTTCAGGGTTCAAAAAAATATAAGACAGGGTCTTATTTTCAGAGAAACACGGTACCAATAATACTCTCCCAAAAAGTATTCCCGTCCTTTTTCCTCTCTTATGGAAAGTGAAAGGGGGGCAGGGGGAAAGAATAGAGTTGTTTAAGGATAGTAATTTCTAAAACCAGTTTTCATTTGTCTTAACTTTTCCTTTTCCTGAATAATCAGTCAATCAATCAATCAATCACAGTTTATTACAGACCATGGATCCAGACTTCGCGAAAGAAATACTGTACAGTATGAAATAAAGTACAAGCTGAACAACAACAAGGTCAACCTTTCAATATGAGATATGAACACTGTATCCACTGAAATATTTTCAAACGTATTTTCCTATTCCAAAATAGGAATAGCAAAATATTTTCCTATTCCTAAAATAGGAAATTTTAAAGAGCAGATTCTTAAATTTCCAAATTTGGACCTTCATAGATTGAAAGACAGATCAATATTATTCTCTGCTGTCAAGGTAATCCTGGATTTTTTTAATACATTATTGTCTCTCTCTTTTTTATTTGTTTGCTTCTATTTTTGCCTCTCCTTTTTTTTTTTGTATCTTTCTGTATTCCAAAACAAACAACAGCCAAGCTTTTATTTCCAAAATTATAAAAAAGGCAAAAAGATAAGGAAAGAAGATATGTGATCAACGATTAGTAAATTCACTTTAAACAAATCCACTTCGTTCTGTGGTTAGAAATTGACATTAGTATTTAAAAAATATTTCTGATGACCTTTCTAGCATGCAAAGGGTGCAGTAGGTCCAGAAAGAATGTACACTTCCAGAAAGAATCTTAAAGGTGTCTAATCTTTAAGTATTATTGTGATGCATAACATGTTTAAGAGAAATAGGCCAGGGGTGGTATACTTTTGCTACTGGTTCACAAATATGAGTGCACGCACGCTTGCGCAGAGCATCAAAAAGAGGACATGATGACGTCTGGGTGGGTGGGTGGAGTTTCCCTCAGCCACCGCTACAGTTCACACAAACTGGATAAAACCCGCTGAATACCACCGCTGAAGTAGGCCATGACTGAAGGACTAAAACCTTCTTGGAGAGTTCTAAAAATATGAATACCAGATCTAGGCACATATAAAGGTAAAGCTTTTCCCTGTCCAGTTGTCTCTGACTCCAGGGGGCAATGCTCATTTCCTTTTCTTAGCTGTGGGAGCCAGTATTCTCCAAAGACACTTCTGTGGTCACGTGGTCAGCATGATTGCAGAAGATACAGAATACTCTTTTTGTTGCCATTTGTGAATGCTGTAGATTTTTGCAGCCAAATGTAGTACCCCTGTCAGACACCAATGATCAGGATCATTGGTGAATTTTTAATATAACCTATTTATTACTAATCATGCCTATGCACAAGAATCCATTTAATGAATGGATACCTTTATCCATCGATAAGGGTCAACAGAATTCTAGAGAGTTGGACTTAGTTTGTGGCTATACAGAGATGCTAGACTGATTCCTCTTTTGACTCTGCCCCTAGATTCTGCCACTCCTTCTCCTACAATTTTGTACAAACTATGATTGATAGTGGAGAAAGAGTTTTGGATTCTTGGAAGTGTATTTTATTTGGGCACCTTGAAAATAATCTTGCTCTTTTGGGCTTTATGTACAGTACCTTGAAAATTATATTCCTGCTTTTATGATGGATTTAGCTTATTTGCAACTGATTGATGAAGAAGAACTCACTTTCTCTCATCTAGTTAGTTGCTGCAAAAAGATCACACAAACTGATTATAAATAATGGCATGAAAGAATAGCAACAATGGTGCATTGATGTATCTGAAAGAAATACCACTTCCTTGAAAACAAGAATTCGTAGGACCATAAAATAGAGAAATGACGAAGAAACTTCTTGGACTTTGGAATTCAAACAAACAAGCATCTGCTACATAACACCCAAGATTTAACAATTGCTGATAAACAAAATAATCTGGATAGCGGATATCGCAATATGTGGAGACAGCAGAAGAGAAGAGAAAGAACTGGAGAAAATCACAAAATATAAAAACCTGCAAATGTAGTAAAACAATTGTGGCAAAATAAAGCAAAGATAATAGTCGGGGCCTTGGGTGAAATTCCAAAACATCTGGAAAACCACTTGAACTCCATCTGGATTGACAAAAATCACCATCAGTCATTTGCAAAAGGTATTTTTACTGAAACAGTTTACATCTAGCAATAGTATCTTTAATATTATGTATTAAACAGCAACAACTGCCTTTTCCAGGTTGTTGGGAAGGACTCAATAGGTGGACAAAAATGCCAAATCTACCTGAGTGTACAACCAACCAACCCCCTTAATGCTTTTAAGTTTTAAAAATCCAGGCAGCTTTCTGCCACCTAACCAGATTGTTCTTTAAAATTTTAGTTAATTTACTACCATATGGTGAAATGCCATGAGGCAATGAATATCCTTCTCTTTTTCTTTTGATTTAACATATTGGCACCCTTTGTTAAAACCTGGTTGATCACAAGATGTCTGTACTCTTTTGAAAATGAGGCCATTGGGATGTGCACATCATCAAATTGGTTCCTGTTCAGCTTTATTTGTCAGGCCAAGGAAATTATCTATATGGGGAAAGCAGAAATAACTTTAGGAAAGGTAGCGTACAATAGTAAAGGTAAAGGTTCCCCTCACACATATGTGCTAATCATTCCTGACTCTAGGGGGCAGTGCTCATCTCCGTTTCAAAGCTGAAGAGCCAATGCTGTCCAAAGACGTCTCCGTGGCCGTGTGGCTGGCATGACTAAATGCCAAAGGCGCACAGGACGCTGTTACCTTTCCACCAAATCTGGAGAAAACACTATATGGCACCAAAGGATTACAGTTTTCCATATCTTTTTCCTGTCACTGGGGGCCATCAGGGATGGGTTCTACTTACTTTTACTACTGGTTCTCAACGGGGCCACAACAGATTTGCTTGTTTTCATGAAAAAAATGGATTGTGAAATATTTCCTAGTATTTTCTTTTCAAAAGATACATGACACAATTAAGATAAGAACAAATTTGCTCTTTGTTTGGACACATGAAATCAAACAATGAATGAATGTGAACGGATAAAAAAGTTTATCTTAAAAGGAAGCACTTCAGAAGTGGAAACTGCTGAGAGATACTATTTGGAATCAAGAATCTGACCGATCACACAATAACCATTTCATGTGGCAAAATCTTGTTCTAAATCTTGTCCCTCAACCCTTTTTTTAGAGTGAAACCAAATCAGTTTAAGGTTTTTTTCTAGATGAAATTTGGGTATTTCTGTATTTGTAGCCCAGACCATATAAGTTCTGCTATTTTATTACAATGTGGAGGGGGGTGTTTTTGACATTAATATTTTCTCGGTCTTTTGTCAGACAGCAATGAAGAAACGCTATTTAGAGTTCATCATTTAAAGATTTTATATACATATTTCAGTCAATAAATTGACACTTATTTTTCAAATAAATTGTATTCAGTTTTTAAAGAGAAAATGTATTTTATGAGCAAACCAAGATATACATAATACAAAACATCTTAACCTAATATCATAATGCTTATTGCAAAACTGCTCAGATGGCTAAATAGACAAGTAACACATGCATTTCCATTTTGCCAAACCTTACAGTTTTTGTCTCATCCTACCAATCCCCCACCCCCCATGGCTCTTTTTTAATATAAAAACATCCCTAATGCAGAATATTCACAATTCGTTTAAGAAATGATTGAAGGGAAATCACAAAGCCATAATGAATGGCACTCCCCTCAATTTTTTTTCAACCAATACGTCTTTCCCTGAATTGATGGAGGGTATCAACCACAAGTTCAGAGCCTTGGAATAGATGAGGCATTTTTCTAAAAAATAAATAAGCTTGGAAGAGAGTCAGAAGGACTGTAAACCAGACTTGGGGAAAAGAATAATTTTAATCAGAAAATGGTTGTGAATAAAGATCCATGTAGTGCACTAGCCCAATTTTGATCAGCATCTCATCTCTTCATTGCAGTTCTTCCTCAAGTCAAAAAGAAAGCACATCCTAGATCCACTAAGCTCTAAATGCAGCATCAGAACAATATTGTCAAGATTCCGACAGATGCCCTAGTTAACTCATGAGAAATCCAGTTATTTATTAGGAGCAGCATGTTGGCTGCTCCTAATCTACTTGAATGAGGTCTACTCTGCCACACGTAGTTTATGGCTCAACTTTGACCCTGTTTCCCCCCTCCTCTCAGTCTGTGTCATAAATCCCATTCTCCAACAAGGCACTCCCACGGGCTGTAGAAACAGACCTCACAAACCAGCTTTGGTAATCTGAGATCCAAGGTTGGAAGAAGGTATGTGTGGAATGTGCTCCATTCTTGCTGCCCATGGCAACTCAAGAGCAGACTAGAAATGTTTTACAAGCTGACAAATATATTAATTTAATTATTTAACTCATTTTTAAAAATGCTAGATGTTTCTCCCTTCCTTCTATCTAGTTTTAATTGTGCTTTTCGGCAGCTGTATTGGGACAAATGTTATGATTGAAGGTTTTTTTTTTACCCCTTAGTTGTATGTGCATTCTAATGTCAGGAAGGTTGATATTAGTTATAAAATGCTTGTTTATATACAAATAATTCAATTTGAATAACTAATGCATTTCTTAGATAATACCATAGCAAATAAAAATACCCTTGCTATGTACCTCAGTCTTTCATCTGGCAGGAGAAGGTGGAACTTACATTCTAATACATCAGAGGTTTAAAATGATTGATTGATAGAATTGGCAACATTGATAAAAGCTATTCTAGTGTATTTTTTTCACGAGAAACCCCATTATTTAGACATATGACATTGGGTTAATTCAATTAGTATTAACTAAGAAAAGTTTTAGTCTACAATCAGTGTGTCCCATTCATGCATTCATTCTATAATTGAATATTAAAAATTTAATTTTTGTAAAACTTATCATTCATCTGGATGTTTTTATTTTCTTTCTTGAACTTAAGGAAAATACATTTAAAAAATATTTTTGTATTAAAAGCCAGTGTTTATAAATATGTTTCATTCCTTGAATTATCAATAATTAAAGATATATTTACAGTCTGTGATTGACGGTGGCACAGTGGTTAGAATGCAGTACTGCAGGCTACTTCTGCTAACTGCAATTTGGCAGTTCAAATCTCACCAGATTCAAGGTTGACTCAGCCTTCCATGTTTTGGAGGTGGGTAAAATGAGGACCCAAATTGTTGGGGGCAAGATGCTGATTCTGTAAACCACTTAGAGAGGGCTGTAAAGCACTGTAAAGCAGTATATAAGTCTAAGTGCTATTTCTATTAGGCAGGGGTGTCAGAAGCAACCTGTATGATGAAACCTATATGATGAAACCTATATGATGATGTCACTATGCAAGTTTTATCCCTGATACTTGCATGCATAATGCATGTTTCAGCTTGGGTCACTTTATGATGTTTCTTATACCTGGGATTGTTACCTTTCTTCTAAAATAAGGGACATATTTGAGTTTTGAATGAGAGACAAGAACCACTCTGCTCAAAATACTGGGTGAGACAACAATAATATTGCATTTTCTTTTATTTGAATTTAATTAAAATTAAATATAAAGTTTTTTTAAAGAAAGAATAGAATAGAATAGAATAGAATAGAATAGAATAGAATAGAATAGAATAGAATAGAATAGAATAGAATAGAATAGAATAGAATAGAATAGCAGAGTTGGGAGGGTCCTTGGAGGTCTTTTAGTCCTGCTTAGGCAGGAAACCCTACACCACTTCAGACAAATGGTTATTCAATCTGTTCTTAAAAACTTCCAGTGTTGGAGCATTCATAACTTCTGCAGGCAAGTTGTCCCACTGATTAGTTGTTGTAACTGTCATGAAATTTCTCCTTAGTTCTAAGTTGCTTTTCTCCTTGATTGGTTTCCATCCACTGCTTCTTGTTCTACCCTCAGGTTCTTTGGAGAATAGCTTGACTCTCTCTTCTTTGTGGCAGCCGCTGAGATATTGGAACACTACTGTCATGTCACCCCTAGTCCTTCTTTTCATTAAACTAGACTTACCCAGTTCCAGCAACTGTTGTTTATATGTTTTAGCCTCCAGGCCCCTAATCATCTTGGTTGCTCTTCTCTGCACTCTTTCTAGAGTCTCAAAATCTTTTTTTTTACATCTTGGCGACCAAAACTGGATGCAGTATTCCAAGTATGGCCTTACCAAGGCATTATAAAGTGGTATTCTGGTCCAGTTATCAGTTTTTGTCACATTAACAACATGCATTTTTAAAATACAGAATACAAAAGTTGGTAACCACTTCTGGAAATTCCTGGAGATAAACTTGCCATTCCTGGCAAGGACTGGCTGTGACCCAAAGTCTCATTTCTTCTACGCTTCTCATTTTGATCATGCAACACCAATCATTAGGTTATAAGCCTTTCCTCTGTGTTGTATTTCGATGAGAAAACACAATATTATATTGTACAATTATATGTCAGAGATCTAAAATATAGACCTGCTGTGCAGTTTCTCAAGAAAAGAAAAGCCTGAAGGCTCATCCAAGTTTTTTGGTACGTGCTGATTACAATTCATTCTCTCTTCAGAAGCTTCCACAGTATCAAAGTCATATAGCCCCTTAACAGGTGAAGGATAATAATTCATTTCATTGCAAATGAATCTACTTTACCAGCAATCATTTATTATCTGTGCCTCAAGTTAATCATTAAGAATCTGAATAGATGCCACATACTATAGGTATGTTTGTGCGGTACCTTCTCCAAGGAAGAAGTCATTCTTTATTCAGGTTGACATTTCCACCAAGGAGTATAATGAAAGTATGCCAGACAGATAATGTATCTAAAAAAGTTGGCATTTGGAAGAGTTGCTTATAGATCAGATTTAAAGAACTGCTATATTTAGGGGGAGGTGCCACAACTGTTCTAATGGATTGAATTGAATAGGTAGAAACGAGAGATTCTGACTGGTCAGTCTTAATTTCCAGTCTTCTACAGAAGCTGTCCTCTCAGTATAAGAATATTTATTAGTGAATTTTTTATTTGCCTCCAAATATCTGGCAAAAAGTCAAATTTAGAATGTGCCATATTTTCCTATCCACAAGCTGCTTTGATTTATTAGGATTCACATTTTTAATTGCTTGTTAATTTTATGCAGGAGTGAAATCCAGCAGATTCTGACAGGCTTTGGACAATCGGTAGCAGAAATTTTGAGCAGTTCGGAAAACCAGTAACGGAAGGTTCAGAGAACCAGTAAATACCACCTCTGCCTGGCCCCAGAGTGGGGTGGGAATGGAGATTTTGCAATATCCTTCCCCCAGGAGTGGGGAGGTAATAGTGATTTTGCAGGATCCTTCCCCTGGAGTGGGGTGGGAATGGAGATTTTGCAGTATCCTTCCCCTGTCATGCCCACCAAGTCAGTGGTGAGTTGCCGCCGGTTCACACCGGTTCTATAGAACTGGTAGTAAAACCGTCGAGAGGCTCCGCCCACTGACCCCGACATCACCAAAACGCTTCTGCGAATGAGCGAAGTGAGAGCGCATGCATGGCCCTGCTGTGAACCAGTAGTAAAGGTACCCACCCCTGCACCAAGCCATGCCTACCAAGCCACGCCCACAGAACCGGTAGTAAAAAAAAATGGATTTCATCACTGATTTTATGGCTTATTTTATTTGAAATGCAGCAGATAATTTCTTTTCTCAGATTATCATTGAAAAAATATCCACATGTAGAAACTAAAGTTAATTTTTTGTTTTCTTCCTCAGTTTATCTCAACAAGGGATATGGAACATGTTCAGAATACTGAACATCTCAAGCTTGAAATTCTCTGTTCTCCGTCTGAAACGGTTGAAAATTCAAAATTGGTTGTGCTTTGAATTCAAAGTTGCCTCTTTTGAACCTAGAATAGACATTTCAAGTTTGAAACAGTTCCAGATGACTAGAACAATGTTTTTGATATTCAAAAGAAGTATTTTGAACTCAAAAGGAATGTTCACGACCAAAACATTTTGATTTGAACAAGTTTTATGTATTCTTGATCTCATGTACTGGGCAGCTAGGTATACAAGGTAATCAGATTTTACAGATTTGAAAACAAAAGAGAACCAAAGCTATGAGTCACAGCCTTATTGAAAAAACCTGAATTTCCCAGAAATTTAGATTTAGATTTAATTATTCACTGTTCTACCAACATATATCCATGAACATATAACAATAAATGCTTTCCTTACCTATTGTGTCTTAGAGGATTAAAAGAACTAACCTAGACTATTTACCGCTATCAAGAAGCTATGCGTTTAATAAATAAACAGAAGAATATATTTGTTCAAAGATAGCATGTAGAATTAAACTCCACTTCATAAAGGAATGATACGTTGTGTACAACAACTTTCCTCCGGGTCATTAACTGTCTCTTTAGCATTTTAGTGAGTATAATTGAAGATTGTCATTTTTGACTCTGGAGAAATACAACCATGTACACATCAGAATACCCATCTGAATGCCCATCTGATCACAAAGATTGCTTCCATATGAACCATGTTCTCTGAAATTGATATAATCTGTTCACTCAGTTATGAAGAATTCAAAAGAGACACCCTTCCATGTTGCATTATTTACTTATTTCTCTGCAACATCTGTTTTGCTGCGTGCTTTTTCCCTTAAATTCAACTGCAGGTTTATTCTTCTGAAATGGGCTGGTGAAATGCTATTGCAGTGTTTCTCAACCTTGGCCGCTGGACAATGTGTGGACTTCAACTCCCAGAACTCCCGTCCAGCGGCCAAGGTTGAGAAACACTGTGCTATTGGGTCACTAAGTAAGCTGGAACAGATGGAAGAGATAAAATGTTTGGTTTGTCTATTGTCCTTAGTATGATATAATAAATTGGGGGTTCATAAGTGTTTACTACAAAATACAAAGATGGAAAAAAATGATACAATGAACATTTTGACATAACAGTACAAACTCTGATCTTTTGCATTTCGAGACCAATGTCAAGTTCAACTATATAAGTCATGGGCTTTGCACTGTGACATCACAACACTCTTGGTAAACACTTATCTTAGAAGCTAAATGTGCCATGATGGTAGAAGTACTTCATAACAATAGTAACCAAGTGATATTTTCACCTTCTTATCCTTTTCTCAGTCTTTCTTGAAGAAGTATTACCCAAACTAGACTGGGCAAAAGATGGAATAAAAATCAATGGCACCTGTTTTAATCAATTGAGATTTTCACTTGATGTTGTTCTCTTCTCACAAGACCCAGAAGAGCTTCAAAGACACATACAAAAGCCGCACAAAACAGGAGAATCATTTGGCTTAAAAATAAACCTAAACCTAGGTTATGGTTAATAAATTCACCCCCCAAAAAGAGAGAAAACTTTATATCTGGAGAAGAACCACTGTGTTTCCCCAAAAATGAACCCTAGCCTGATTTTTTGGGGGGCGGGCCTAATATAAATCCTACCCCAAAAATAAGCTCTGGGGGATGGGCATGGCCAGCACAAGAGGCGGCGAGTGCACAAGGGCTGATGGTATCAAATACTGTACCTTTACAGGGAGGATACATGAGGAGGGTGTGGCTAACTGAGGAAGACTATATTAGTCTCCCAATGGGCAGCAAAGGGTCTGCTGGCTGCCAGAAGAAAAAAAGCCTAGAAACTAGTGGATTGTGATTTCACTGAACTAGGGCTGCATAAAATCTTGGTTTAGATAGGAAGAACCTGGCTAAAGAGAAATACACATAAAGCCTACGAAAAGAAAAGAAAAGAAAAGAAAAGAAAAGAAAAGAAGAGAGAGAGAGAGAGAGAGAGAGAGAGAGAGGGAGGGAGGGAGGGAGGGAGGGAGAGAGAGAGAGAGAGAGAGAGAGAGAGAGAGAGAGAGAGAGAGAGAGAGAGAGAGAGAAAGAGATAGGTAGGCCTTTGGTTATTCGGGTCTTCTCCCACGTAAAATTGGAAGTGTCTTGGCGACGTTTCGACGAAGTCTCATTCGTCATCTTCAGGCTGGTGTTCTCGGCTTCGTGCTTCCAGGAGCAATGTGAGATCGCAGATGTCTCTTCCTTTTAACTGCTAGTGGGGGTATGAGCTAATTGGGTGGGAATTTGGCTGTGTTCTGATTGCGTGGAGGTGTGTTCTGATTGGTTAGGGGCTTGGGTGTGCTCTGATTGGATGGGGGGTTGGTTGTGCTCTGATTGGCTGGGGGTGTGTTCTGTTTAGGTGGGGGCTTGGTTGTGCTCGGCTTAGTCTGAGTTGCAGGGGGATTTGAGCTGGTGAGCTGCGTTGTTGTTGTCTGGCTTCGTGTTTGTGGCCGTGAGAGTTCTTCATGGTGGGTGTCAGGCTTCATGTATGGATTGGAGGGGTTTGAAGTGGCTAATGATGCAGCTGCGGTCTGGCTTCTAGTCCTTGGTCGTGCCTCATTATCAGTGTGGGATAATGTGTAGCTAGCTAAATAAATAAATAAATAAATAAATAAATAAATAAATAAATAAATAAATAAATAAATAAATAAATAAATAAATAAATAAATATCCTTCCCCCAGGAGTAGGGTGGGAATGGAGATTTTGCAGTACTCCTCCCCTGGAATGGGGTGGGAATGGGGATTTTGCAGTATCCTTCCCCTGGAGTGGGGTGAGAATGGAGATTTTGTAGTATCCTTCCCCTGCCACACCCACCAAGCAACACCATGCCCACCAAGCCACACCCACAGAACTGATAGTAAAAAAAATTGAATTCCACCACTGCAGGTATGCAAACAAAGACGAAGTCTCTAATGTATTGCAAGATTGATGTCAGCGCTTCAAAGTAGATCAGACTGTGACTCAAATGTCATGTAGGTTAATACTACTTTTATTGTACAGCTATAATAACATAAGTCTTGAAAGTCTGATTCTGTTTCCCCTTTCCTCTCCTCATTTTTGTGAGAAGAAGGGCGGGGCTTGTCTGAGGTGTTAAATCACATTACATTCTTTCCCTGGATTCAGGCCTCTTTTATCTGACCATTGTCTTGGTAGCATGTCCCTCAAGGCCATTCCATTCTCTATAGATTTCAGGCATAACCATGCTGAAAAAAAGATTGTGCATTATTGTGACTTACTTCATTATCTGCATTGCTAGTTCACTGTACATTTTTAAATGCTGATCTGTTCGTTTTTATAGTTTCTTGTGACTATGAAAAATAACACTCTTGATTTTTAATTCATCAAACATTTTCCCTGTTTATATTTTACTGTATCTAAACAACATTCTGAAATCTCATTCCTTAAGAGTAGTATGTCCAGTTTGACATATAAACACATGTTGAGCCACAGATCCAGATGGTTTCTTTTAACTGAACTGTAGCACATAATTAGGACATTTAAAAAAAAGGTAGCCAGAGAAAAGCTCAACACTCACTATTGGAAAGGAGTCAGCAATTCATACTGCTCAACTTAATTCTCTTTATCATTGTCCAGTACTCTCGTTATTGGAACTACTAGGATATTGTAGCTAGGCATCACAATTAAGGTCAACTGAATATGTTCTTAATCCATCACCAAATTTAGAGTCAACTGATACGTTCTTAGAGCATTTCCAAATGTTGACTTTCTCCATATAAAACATAAAAAATCTATCTGTGTTTCTGAAAAACCAGTTATGTGCTCTGCTATTCTTCGAATGAACTCTTGGTATTTACCAAAACAGATACCAGGCAGAAACAATGAATTGATCTGTCCCCCCCCTTCAGAGACCCACAAAAACACAGCCAGCCGAGGGTTAAGACTCACTTGGCACACTCTGCAGTTCTTATCTCAACCTTGGCAGCGATATGCACACCGTCTGCCAAGGACTTTATTGGTTTACACAAACAAGAAAATCACCTACGTAGCTTTGCCGTTCATCCAGCTTCCAAGACTACGAGGTTGCTCCGTTTGTTTAGCTGTGCAGTTAGCTTTGTTCGTCACGAACTTCGTGACCCATTGTACTGTCTTAAATAGATATGCTTCTGGGTGTGGTCCAGTGAGTCATGGATCCTATGACTCCAATCCAATGACTCAGGATTTCCTCATACGCCGCAGCTGCAGTACCCTTTTCTCTCGCCTTCTTTGGCGTGCGTCCAGGAATGACGTCTCTCCCTCACTCTCATCTGAGACACCTGTTTCCCCACTACTTGGCTCTCTTTCAGCTGGCACCTGAGCCGGTGCCAGAGGGGGAGGGCTGGGAGATCTGGCTGGCTCCTCTTCCTCCTGCTCAGAGTTGCCTTCCTCCAAAGGGATAGGCTCAGAGGACGGGGCCACAACACTATCCCCCACCGCAGGGCCCTTCCCCCGGGTCTGACGGTCAGGATGGGGTCGGGACGGGAACTGTTCGTGGAAAGTCCGCACCAGGTCAGGGGCCTGAACGGCAGATGCGTCCACCCAGGTGAAATCCTCGGCCCCGTACCCTTTCCAAGCGATGAGGTATTGGAAGCGACCCTTCAGCCAACGGGAGTCCCGAATACTGTCCACCTCATACGTCGAGGCGTCGTCCTCGTCGGCTGCGGCTGGGGGGGCAGGCGGCGGCGGGCGGCGGAGACGGCTAGTGGGAGTCTCAGGGACCAGGAGGGACCGATGAAAAACGGGGTGGAGCCGCATGGAGCGGGGTAGAGTCAACCGATAGGCCACCGGGTTGATGACCGCCTCGATGGGGAAGGGACCGATAAAGCGGTGGGCCAGTTTCCTCACCGGCTGGTCCGTGGGGAGGTGTTTCGTGGACAGCCACACCCGATCTCCAACTTCCAGCGGTGGCGTCGCCCGGCGGCCGCGATCGGCGAACCGTTTATAGTCCTCTTTCGCCCGGATCAGCTGCCGCCGCACCAGTTGCTGCACCGCCTGCAGCTCCGAGAGGAAGTCCCGGGTCTCAGGAACAGGGGAGTCCATGATGGTCAACGGAAAAAAACGTGGATGGTACCCGACGTTGGCATGGAACGGTGTCATCTGGGTGGAGGTATGTTGGGAGTTGTTAAAAGCGAACTCCGCCAGGGGAAGGTACTCGGCCCAGTTGTCCTGCTGCTGGTTGACAAAACAGCGGAGGTACTGCTCCAGTATGCCAATGACCTTCTCCGTGCCCCCGTCAGTCTCCGGGTGGTGTGATGACGACAGGCACACCTGCACCTCCAGCGCAGCCATCAGGCTTTTCCAGAAGCGGGCCGTGAACTGGGCCCCGCGATCCGAAACCACCCGGTCCGGCAGGCCGTGGAGGCGGAAGATGTGTTGCAGGAACAGGCGAGCCGTGGTACGAGCTGAGGGCAGGCCGCGGCACGGGATGAAATGTGCCATCTTCGTGAGCGCATCCACCACCACGAGGACGGTCGTGAACGTAGCGGACAGGGGCAGGTCAGTCAGGAAGTCCATGGAGATGGCTCCCCACGGTCTCTCCGGTGTCGGCAGCGGCTGGAGGAGTCCAGGAGGGGGGCCGGATGCGGCTTTGGCCTGTCGGCATGGCACACAGGACGTCACGTAGGCGTGCACGTCGTGCCGTACCCGAGGCCACCAAAAAGTCCGCGTCACTAGGTTCAAGGTCTTAAAGAAGCCGAAGTGCCCCGCCGCGGGGTTGTCATGGCACTGGTTCATGACGAGGGCTCGGAGCGGACTTGTGGGCACGTACAGCCGACCCCGGTGCCTGAGCAAGCCCTCCTCCACGGTCCATGGGGACGCGGGGCCGACGTCCGCTCTCCGCTGCTGCGACCAGTCGTCCCGTCGCTGCGCTTCCAGCACCTGAGTCCGCAGGTCCACCGGTTCCTGGACCGCGGCCAAGGAGTCCGCTGGCAGCACCGTCCGGGGGGAAAGGGAGTCCTTTGGGCAAAAGTATTCCGGCTTACGGGATAGCGCGTCCGCCCTCTGGTTGAGGTGGCTCGGAATGTATGTGACGTGGAAGTTGAACCGGGCGAAAAACAACGACCACCGGATCTGCCGCTGGTTCAAATTCCTGGCCGTGGTGAGGTGCTCCAGGTTCCGATGGTCCGTCCGCACCTCCACCTGGTGTCGGGCCCCCTCGAGGTGATGTCGCCAAGCCTCGAACGCGGCCTTGATAGCCAGCAACTCCTTTTCCCAGATGGTGTAGTTGCGCTCGGAAGGAGTGAGTTTCCGGGAGTAGTAAGCGCAGGGAAAAAGAGTGCCACCATCCACCGGAGCCTGTAGCAGCACCGCTCCAATCGCCACGTTGGACGCGTCTGTCTCAACCACGAACGGACGGTGTGGATCGGGGTGCCTCAGGACCGGCTCCGTGACAAAGGCCTGCTTGAGAACCTCGAAGGCCTGCTGCTGCGGGGGCCCCCACTGGAACGGAACCTTCTTCCGAAGGAGCTGGGTCAACGGCACGGTCAGGGTGGCAAAGCCCGGGATGAAGGTCCGGTAGTAGTTGGCGAATCCCAACAGACGCTGGACGTCCTTCACCCGACGCGGGGGTTCCCAACTGCGCAAGGCCGCCACCTTGTGTGGGTCCATCGCGATGCCCTCGGGGGTGATGATGTGCCCGAGGAACTCTATGGAAGTCTGGAAGAAGTAACATTTCTCCAACTTCGCATAGAGCTGGTGCTCCCGCAGGCGCTGCAGGACCTGGCAGACATGCTGGAGGTGACTCTCCGGGGTCCGGGAATAGATCAAAATATCATCCAGGTAGATCACCACGAACCGATCCAGCATGTCCCGGAACACGTCGTTCATCAAGTGCTGGAAGACCGCGGGGGCGTTGGTCAACCCGAACGGCATGACGGTATATTCAAAGTGTCCGTATCGGGTGCCAAATGCCGTCTTCCACTCGTCCCCCTCTCGCATCCGCACCAGGTTGTAGGCTCCCCGGAGGTCGAGCTTGGTGAAAATCGAGGCCTCCCGCAACCTCTCCATCAGCTCCGGGATCAGCGGCAGGGGATAGCGATTCCGTACCGTGATGGCATTCAAGCGCCGGTAGTCGCAACACAGGCGCAAGTCCCCCGTCTTCTTTTTCACGAAGAGGACTGGGGCCGAGAGCGGGGAGGTCGAAGGCCGGATGAACCCACGGGCCAGGTTCTTGTCCAGAAAGTCCCGTAAGGCGGCCAGCTCGGGCTCCGACATGGAGTACAGGCGTCCCGAGGGCAGGGGCGCGTTGGGCATCAAGTCCACCGCGCAGTCGTAGGGTCGGTGCGGGGGCAAGCGATCCGCCTCCTTCTCGCTGAACACGTCGGCGAAGGATGTCAGCTCCGGAGGCAAGGAGACGTTCGGGGCAGAGACGTCCTGGCCGGCACAGGTGTGGCGAAGGTGGTCGACACACTGCAGGCTGGGGAACGAGATGGCATTTCTCGACCACGCCACCTGAGGGTCGTGCGCCCGAAGCCAGGCCATCCCCAGGACCAAGGGGAAGTGCAGGTCCGCCGTCACATAAAACTGGATCGCCTCCTCATGGTTCCCAATGGCAAGGCGCAAGGGCTGAGTAGCGAAGTTGATGGGCCCCGCCACAAGTTCCCGCCCATCAATCGTTTCGACCCTCAACGGAGGGTCCACTGGAACCAAGGGAACCTTGTAATGGGCCACAAAGGCCTGGTCCATAAAGTTCGTGGTGGCCCCCGAGTCCACCAGCGCGTGCGCCTGGAGCCCCTCCGACCGGTTAGCCAACAACACCCGGGTGTTCAAAATCAGGTGCCGAGGGGGCTCACAGTCCACAGCCGCCGCCTCCGGCGGGGCATGGTCACCTGCCTGACCCAGAGTTTCCCCTAGGCCAGGCCTGACCCGTTTCCCGGCTGGTCACGCCGAGGCTCCGGAACAGGCTTGAGCGATCCACTCCGCTTCCGGGGACACGAGGCGGCGAAATGTCCAGCCTCGCCGCAATAGAGGCACAACCCCCCTTGGCGTCTCCGCATCCGCTCCTGGGCCGTCAGTTGAGGTCTGGCTGCTCCGAGCTCCATGGGCTCCTCAGCCGTCGCCACCAAACGCGGTACGGTCCGGGGCGCTGTTGGTACGAAACGCGGGGGTGCCGGCACTGTCGGTGGTTCCGGAAGAGCCCTACGGGGCCGTCGCCGTTGTAGGCGGGCATCGATGCGCAGGCATTGGGTCACCAGCGTGTCCAGGGTCTGTGGCGCCTCCACCCGAACCAGCTCGTCCTGCATCTCATCGCAGAGGCCGTCCTGGAAGGCATCCATCAGCGCCGCCTCATTCCAGGCCGAATCCTGGCCTAGCAATCGGAACTCCGCAATATAGTCCTGCAGGGGGCGCTTGCCTTGGCGGAGGTCTTTGATGCGCCTCGCTGCCGTCTGCACCCGGAGGGGGTCCTCAAACATGGTGCGCAGGTGTTGCAAAAAGCCCTGATAGTCCAGAAGCAAGGGGCTGTCTTGCAGCAACAGGGGCGTGGCCCATCGGGCGGCAGTGCCAGAGAGGGAGCTGATAATAAAAGCCACCCGAACCCGGTCATCCGGAAAATCCTCCGGCCGCATTGCCATGTACAGCTGGCACTGTCCCAAGAAGGCCGGGAACATTTCCTGCTGTCCAGAAAACTTATCTGGCATGTTCACTGGGCATCTTGGACGGGGAAGGGGAGCAGGTGGAGCTGCTACAGGAGCATTTCCCAAAGCAAGTTGTGCAGTTAGCTGTGCTACTTGCTGTTGCAGAAGTTGATTGGCCTCCAGCATCTGCTGTACCTGCTGCTGCAGCTGTTGGTCCATCGTGGGTTAACGATGGAGTTTTGGGTGACGAACAAGATGATCTGTCCCCCCCCTTCAGAGACCCACAAAAACACAGCCAGCCGAGGGTTAAGACTCACTTGGCACACTCTGCAGTTCTTATCTCAACCTTGGCAGCGATATGCACACCGTCTGCCAAGGACTTTATTGGTTTACACAAACAAGAAAATCACCTACGTAGCTTTGCCGTTCATCCAGCTTCCAAGACTACGAGGTTGCTCCGTTTGTTTAGCTGTGCAGTTAGCTTTGTTCGTCACGAACTTCGTGACCCATTGTACTGTCTTAAATAGATATGCTTCTGGGTGTGGTCCAGTGAGTCATGGATCCTATGACTCCAATCCAATGACTCAGGATTTCCTCATACGCCGCAGCTGCAGTACCCTTTTCTCTCGCCTTCTTTGGCGTGCGTCCAGGAATGACGTCTCTCCCTCACTCTCATCTGAGACACCTGTTTCCCCACTACTTGGCTCTCTTTCAGCTGGCACCTGAGCCGGTGCCAGAGGGGGAGGGCTGGGAGATCTGGCTGGCTCCTCTTCCTCCTGCTCAGAGTTGCCTTCCTCCAAAGGGATAGGCTCAGAGGACGGGGCCACAACATGAATGAAGGCTAGTAGTGCTTGTCATTCCCTCCTCTATTTGATCTTTACATGGCAGTAGGATTAGTACTGTGAGACCAGCAACTAAGATCACCACTGTGGGACCAATGATTGTCCTCAATGAGCTATGAGAGTAATTTTAAAGTCTGGTGTTAATCATTATATACTGCTCAAAAAAATAAAGGGAACACAAGCAGAAGACATCTGAGATCTGAATGAATGAAATACTTTGTTCTTTATATACAGTAGTTTATACACTGCTCAAACAACTAAAGGGAATACAAAACTACTGTATGTAATGAACAAAGTATTTAATAAGGCTATTTCATTCATTCAGATCTCGGATGTCTTCTGCTTGTGTTCCCTTTATTTTTTTGAGCAGTGTATTTCCACCTCATTTCTAAGATTAATATAGGCCTATCCGTTTATTTTATTTGAGTGATGCGGTGGCCTAGAGATGGAGCTTTTGCCTCACAAGCAGGAGGCTGTGAGTTTGATCCTAGGTGCAGGCAGATATTTCTCTCTCTGGGCACATTGAGAATATGTCTGCTGCATATAACTCCGCATTGGTGACAACTCCGCATCCGGCCAGTAAACACTCAGTTCCAGCCACCTCGCAAAGGATTATGGAGTCATTAAAAGAAGATGATGATATTAGTTTATTTTTTTTTATTTTGTATAATGTAACAGAATACAGTATTAACTATTGGGTTTTTTATTATTGTTGTTGTTATTATATTATTTTATTTTATTTTATTTTATTTTATTTTATTTTATTATTTTATTTTATTTTATTTTATTTTATTTTATTTTATTTTATTTTATTATTTTATTTTATTTTATTTTATTTTATTTTATTTTATTTTATTTTATTTTATTTTATTTTATTTTATTTTATTTTATTTTATTTTATTTTATTTTATTTTCAGTAGTCATGCTGCTGTTTCTTGCTGGGAGATCCTTGTAAAGTCCAGCAGCCAGAATGTGTACACTATTTAGCGGTGACAAAGTCACAGTGCACCAAAAGGAGGATATTCTACATTGCACTACAGCATATCTGCTAAAGTGGTGACATTTGGAAATGCCCTTATTCTGCACTAGCAGGTTAGATTCCAAGCTAGAATTGAAAACGGCCATAAAATATGGCATTAGCTATATAACATAGAATAATAATAGTTAAAATAAATAACAATGTTTATTTTATCCATGAAGGCAGAAGCAAATTCTGTTGGTTTCCATTTAAAATTGGAACATTTTTAAGCAGTCTTCCTGGCACAATATAGTTCACAACTAACAAAAGAATCCCCAATGTATAGGGATAATTAGCTCATCATTTGCTTGAGGGTAATTGCTATATATAAGATGCTCTGTCCAAGTACAAACAAGAGTAAATAGCTGTAATAAATCATTTGATCGCTTGCTTGCAGATCCTTGGTAGGATTTCTTTTACTTGAAAACTTTCTGCTTTTTTTTTTTATCAATGCAAATTAAGATACTTCTTCTTCTTCTTCTTTTTTAAAAAAATCAGCTCCTCTTGCTTTCCCTCATGGTAGTTACATGGTATATACTAGCTGCAGAGAAAAGTGTGATTTCAATAAATGGCACTGCATTCCTTTTCATGGAATGATCTATGTAAGTATAGAGAAGAGCAGCTAGGATGATTAAAGGCCTGGAGAAAAAGAACAAATGGAGAACAGTTGTAGGATTTGGGTTTGGCTAGCCTAGAGAAAAGAAAGACTGGGGGGGGCAGTGGTGAGTTTCAAAAGTTTTTACTACCGGTTATGTGGGTGTGGCTTTGTGGGCATGGCTTGGTGGGTGTGGCAGGGGAAGGATACTGTAAAATCTCCATTCCCTCCCCACTCCAGGGGAAGGTTACTGCAAAATCCCCATTTCCTCCCTATCAGATGGGACTCGGGAGGCAGAGAATAGATGGGGGCGGGGCCAGTTACTACCGGTTCTCCGAACTATTCAAAATTTCTGCTACCGGTTCTCCAGAACTGGTCAGAACCTGCTGAAACCCACCTCTGCTGGTGGGACCTGATAGCTGTATTCTTGATCTGTCCCCCCCCTTCAGAGACCCACAAAAACACAGCCAGCCGAGGGTTAAGACTCACTTGGCACACTCTGCAGTTCTTATCTCAACCTTGGCAGCGATATGCACACCGTCTGCCAAGGACTTTATTGGTTTACACAAACAAGAAAATCACCTACGTAGCTTTGCCGTTCATCCAGCTTCCAAGACTACGAGGTTGCTCCGTTTGTTTAGCTGTGCAGTTAGCTTTGTTCGTCACGAACTTCGTGACCCATTGTACTGTCTTAAATAGATATGCTTCTGGGTGTGGTCCAGTGAGTCATGGATCCTATGACTCCAATCCAATGACTCAGGATTTCCTCATACGCCGCAGCTGCAGTACCCTTTTCTCTCGCCTTCTTTGGCGTGCGTCCAGGAATGACGTCTCTCCCTCACTCTCATCTGAGACACCTGTTTCCCCACTACTTGGCTCTCTTTCAGCTGGCACCTGAGCCGGTGCCAGAGGGGGAGGGCTGGGAGATCTGGCTGGCTCCTCTTCCTCCTGCTCAGAGTTGCCTTCCTCCAAAGGGATAGGCTCAGAGGACGGGGCCACAACACTATCCCCCACCGCAGGGCCCTTCCCCCGGGTCTGACGGTCGGGATGGGGTCGGGACGGGAACTGTTCGTGGAAAGTCCGCACCAGGTCAGGGGCCTGAACGGCAGATGCGTCCACCCAGGTGAAATCCTCGGCCCCGTACCCTTTCCAAGCGATGAGGTATTGGAAGCGCCCCTTCAGCCAACGGGAGTCCCGAATACTGTCCACCTCATACGTCGAGGCGTCGTCCTCGTCGGCTGCGGCTGGGGGGGCAGGCGGCGGCGGGCGGCGGAGACGGCTAGTGGGAGTCTCAGGGACCAGGAGGGACCGATGAAAAACGGGGTGGAGCCGCATGGAGCGGGGTAGAGTCAACCGATAGGCCACCGGGTTGATGACCGCCTCGATGGGGAAGGGACCGATAAAGCGGTGGGCCAGTTTCCTCACCGGCTGGTCCGTGGGGAGGTGTTTCGTGGACAGCCACACCCGATCTCCAACTTCCAGCGGTGGCGTCGCCCGGCGGCCGCGATCGGCGAACCGTTTATAGTCCTCTTTCGCCCGGATCAGCTGCCGCCGCACCAGTTGCTGCACCGCCTGCAGCTCCGAGAGGAAGTCCCGGGTCTCAGGAACAGGGGAGTCCATGATGGTCAACGGAAAAAAACGTGGATGGTACCCGACGTTGGCATGGAACGGTGTCATCTGGGTGGAGGTATGTTGGGAGTTGTTAAAAGCGAACTCCGCCAGGGGAAGGTACTCGGCCCAGTTGTCCTGCTGCTGGTTGACAAAACAGCGGAGGTACTGCTCCAGTATGCCAATGACCT
This sequence comes from Masticophis lateralis, assembly GCA_030761175.1. Taxonomy (NCBI): domain Eukaryota; kingdom Metazoa; phylum Chordata; class Lepidosauria; order Squamata; family Colubridae; genus Masticophis; species Masticophis lateralis. The sequence continues at coordinate 77,191,111 of JAUDYJ010000006.1, read as the reverse complement.
TCTCCGTGCCCCCGTCAGTCTCCGGGTGGTGTGATGACGACAGGCACACCTGCACCTCCAGCGCAGCCATCAGGCTTTTCCAGAAGCGGGCCGTGAACTGGGCCCCGCGATCCGAAACCACCCGGTCCGGCAGGCCGTGGAGGCGGAAGATGTGTTGCAGGAACAGGCGAGCCGTGGTACGAGCTGAGGGCAGGCCGCGGCACGGGATGAAATGTGCCATCTTCGTGAGCGCATCCACCACCACGAGGACGGTCGTGAACGTAGCGGACAGGGGCAGGTCAGTCAGGAAGTCCATGGAGATGGCTCCCCACGGTCTCTCCGGTGTCGGCAGCGGCTGGAGGAGTCCAGGAGGGGGGCCGGACGCGGCTTTGGCCTGTCGGCATGGCACACAGGACGTCACGTAGGCGTGCACGTCGTGCCGTACCCGAGGCCACCAAAAAGTCCGCGTCACTAGGTTCAAGGTCTTAAAGAAGCCGAAGTGCCCCGCCGCGGGGTTGTCATGGCACTGGTTCATGACGAGGGGAGCGGCACTGGTTCATGACGAGGGGAGCGGACTTGTGGGCACGTACAGCCGACCCCGGTGCCTGAGCAAGCCCTCCTCCACGGTCCATGGGGACGCGGGGCCGACGTCCGCTCTCCGCTGCTGCGACCAGTCGTCCCGTCGCTGCGCTTCCAGCACCTGAGTCCGCAGGTCCACCGGTTCCTGGACCGCGGCCAAGGAGTCCGCTGGCAGCACCGTCCGGGGGGAAAGGGAGTCCTTTGGGCAAAAGTATTCCGGCTTACGGGATAGCGCGTCCGCCCTCTGGTTGAGGTGGCTCGGAATGTATGTGACGTGGAAGTTGAACCGGGCGAAAAACAACGACCACCGGATCTGCCGCTGGTTCAAATTCCTGGCCGTGGTGAGGTGCTCCAGGTTCCGATGGTCCGTCCGCACCTCCACCTGGTGTCGGGCCCCCTCGAGGTGATGTCGCCAAGCCTCGAACGCGGCCTTGATAGCCAGCAACTCCTTTTCCCAGATGGTGTAGTTGCGCTCGGAAGGAGTGAGTTTCCGGGAGTAGTAAGCGCAGGGAAAAAGAGTGCCACCATCCACCGGAGCCTGTAGCAGCACCGCTCCAATCGCCACGTTGGACGCGTCTGTCTCAACCACGAACGGACGGTGTGGATCGGGGTGCCTCAGGACCGGCTCCGTGACAAAGGCCTGCTTGAGAACCTCGAAGGCCTGCTGCTGCGGGGGCCCCCACTGGAACGGAACCTTCTTCCGAAGGAGCTGGGTCAACGGCACGGTCAGGGTGGCAAAGCCCGGGATGAAGGTCCGGTAGTAGTTGGCGAATCCCAACAGACGCTGGACGTCCTTCACCCGACGCGGGGGTTCCCAACTGCGCAAGGCCGCCACCTTGTGTGGGTCCATCGCGATGCCCTCGGGGGTGATGATGTGCCCGAGGAACTCTATGGAAGTCTGGAAGAAGTAACATTTCTCCAACTTCGCATAGAGCTGGTGCTCCCGCAGGCGCTGCAGGACCTGGCAGACATGCTGGAGGTGACTCTCCGGGGTCCGGGAATAGATCAAAATATCATCCAGGTAGATCACCACGAACCGATCCAGCATGTCCCGGAACACGTCGTTCATCAAGTGCTGGAAGACCGCGGGGGCGTTGGTCAACCCGAACGGCATGACGGTATATTCAAAGTGTCCGTATCGGGTGCCAAATGCCGTCTTCCACTCGTCCCCCTCTCGCATCCGCACCAGGTTGTAGGCTCCCCGGAGGTCGAGCTTGGTGAAAATTGAGGCCTCCCGCAACCTCTCCATCAGCTCCGGGATCAGCGGCAGGGGATAGCGATTCCGTACCGTGATGGCATTCAAGCGCCGGTAGTCGCAACACAGGCGCAAGTCCCCCGTCTTCTTTTTCACGAAGAGGACTGGGGCCGAGAGCGGGGAGGTCGAAGGCCGGATGAACCCACGGGCCAGGTTCTTGTCCAGAAAGTCCCGTAAGGCGGCCAGCTCGGGCTCCGACATGGAGTACAGGCGTCCCGAGGGCAGGGGCGCGTTGGGCATCAAGTCCACCGCGCAGTCGTAGGGTCGGTGCGGGGGCAAGCGATCCGCCTCCTTCTCGCTGAACACGTCGGCGAAGGATGTCAGCTCCGGAGGCAAGGAGACGTTCGGGGCAGAGACGTCCTGGCCGGCACAGGTGTGGCGAAGGTGGTCGACACACTGCAGGCTGGGGAACGAGATGGCATTTCTCGACCACGCCACCTGAGGGTCGTGCGCCCGAAGCCAGGCCATCCCCAGGACCAAGGGGAAGTGCAGGTCCGCCGTCACATAAAACTGGATCGCCTCCTCATGGTTCCCAATGGCAAGGCGCAAGGGCTGAGTAGCGAAGTTGATGGGCCCCGCCACAAGTTCCCGCCCATCAATCGTTTCGACCCTCAACGGAGGGTCCACTGGAACCAAGGGAACCTTGTAATGGGCCACAAAGGCCTGGTCCATAAAGTTCGTGGTGGCCCCCGAGTCCACCAGCGCGTGCGCCTGGAGCCCCTCCGACCGGTTAGCCAACAACACCCGGGTGTTCAAAATCAGGTGCCGAGGGGGCTCACAGTCCACAGCCGCCGCCTCCGGCGGGGCATGGTCACCTGCCTGACCCAGAGTTTCCCCTAGGCCAGGCCTGACCCGTTTCCCGGCTGGTCACGCCGAGGCTCCGGAACAGGCTTGAGCGATCCACTCCGCTTCCGGGGACACGAGGCGGCGAAATGTCCAGCCTCGCCGCAATAGAGGCACAACCCCCCTTGGCGTCTCCGCATCCGCTCCTGGGCCGTCAGTTGAGGTCTGGCTGCTCCGAGCTCCATGGGCTCCTCAGCCGTCGCCACCAAACGCGGTACGGTCCGGGGCGCTGTTGGTACGAAACGCGGGGGTGCCGGCACTGTCGGTGGTTCCGGAAGAGCCCTACGGGGCCGTCGCCGTTGTAGGCGGGCATCGATGCGCAGGCATTGGGTCACCAGCGTGTCCAGGGTCTGTGGCGCCTCCACCCGAACCAGCTCGTCCTGCATCTCATCGCAGAGGCCGTCCTGGAAGGCATCCATCAGCGCCGCCTCATTCCAGGCCGAATCCTGGCATAGCAATCGGAACTCCGCAATATAGTCCTGCAGGGGGCGCTTGCCTTGGCGGAGGTCTTTGATGCGCCTCGCTGCCGTCTGCACCCGGAGGGGGTCCTCAAACATGGTGCGCAGGTGTTGCAAAAAGCCCTGATAGTCCAGAAGCAAGGGGCTGTCTTGCAGCAACAGGGGCGTGGCCCATCGGGCGGCAGTGCCAGAGAGGGAGCTGATAATAAAAGCCACCCGAACCCGGTCATCCGGAAAATCCTCCGGCCGCATTGCCATGTACAGCTGGCACTGTCCCAAGAAGGCCGGGAACATTTCCTGCTGTCCAGAAAACTTATCTGGCATGTTCACTGGGCATCTTGGACGGGGAAGGGGAGCAGGTGGAGCTGCTACAGGAGCATTTCCCAAAGCAAGTTGTGCAGTTAGCTGTGCTACTTGCTGTTGCAGAAGTTGATTGGCCTCCAGCATCTGCTGTACCTGCTGCTGTAGCTGTTGGTCCATCGTGGGTTAACGATGGAGTTTTGGGTGACGAACAAGATGATCTGTCCCCCCCCTTCAGAGACCCACAAAAACACAGCCAGCCGAGGGTTAAGACTCACTTGGCACACTCTGCAGTTCTTATCTCAACCTTGGCAGCGATATGCACACCGTCTGCCAAGGACTTTATTGGTTTACACAAACAAGAAAATCACCTACGTAGCTTTGCCGTTCATCCAGCTTCCAAGACTACGAGGTTGCTCCGTTTGTTTAGCTGTGCAGTTAGCTTTGTTCGTCACGAACTTCGTGACCCATTGTACTGTCTTAAATAGATATGCTTCTGGGTGTGGTCCAGTGAGTCATGGATCCTATGACTCCAATCCAATGACTCAGGATTTCCTCATACGCCGCAGCTGCAGTACCCTTTTCTCTCGCCTTCTTTGGCGTGCGTCCAGGAATGACGTCTCTCCCTCACTCTCATCTGAGACACCTGTTTCCCCACTACTTGGCTCTCTTTCAGCTGGCACCTGAGCCGGTGCCAGAGGGGGAGGGCTGGGAGATCTGGCTGGCTCCTCTTCCTCCTGCTCAGAGTTGCCTTCCTCCAAAGGGATAGGCTCAGAGGACGGGGCCACAACAATTCTAATATTTGAGGGACTGCCACCAAAAAGAGGGGGTCAAATTATTCTTCAAAGCACCTGAGGGCAGGACAAGAAACAATTGGACGGAAACTAATTGAGGAGAGAAGCAACCTGGAATTAAGGAGAAAATTCCTAACATTGAGAACAATTAACTGGTGGAACAGCTTGCCTTCAGAAGTTGTGGGTGCTCCATCACTGTCACTCTGTCACAGTTTCTAAGAAGAGACTGGACAGCCACTTGTCTCAAATGGTATAGGGTCTCCTGCTTGAGCAAGGGGCTGGACTAGAAGACCTTCAAAGTCCTGTTCTGTTCTGTTCTGTTCCGTTCCATTCCGTTCCATTAGGGGTGGGTTCTACTTACCTTTACCACCAGTTCACAACGGGATCATGTTTGCGTGCTCGCTTTGCTCATGTGTGTGCCTCTGCATATGCACAGATCGCTGATGACAACATCCAGGGTAGTGGGCGGGGCCTCTCACCGGTTTTACTACCGGTTCTTGCGAACTGGTCCAGACCGGTTCGCAACCCACCACTGATTCCATTTCATTCCACTACACTACACTCCAAAATCTAATTTTTAAGTTAAATTTTAATATTCTTTTAAAAATTAATGAGAAACAGGACCTAGTGGCTAAAATAATGACCAATGTATTACCAAAAATTAAAAAAAAAAATCCCTCATAAAACTATTGTTTGTTAAAAAATATAATCGTTAAACAAAATATTTAACTGAACATTTTTTTTAAAAAATAAGTTTTTAACTTAAATAAATATTTAAGATTTTAAAATTTTTTAAAGGGACACAGAGCAATTGACAATTTACAATTTTTGCACATCTTTTCACAATAACTGCAAGCAGTGACTTTTTTTCTCTCCTTTTATTCTTTTTGCTTCTTCCCTCTGTGTATTACAAAATATAGCTTTGAAGAATATCTGTACGTTTGATGTGTTTCATTTTAATTTCACTTCAACTTTAGTGAAAGAGGGTACAAAACATTAACATTTAAGTATTATTTCAACATTAAACAAAACGCTGAAGAGGGAGCAAAGACCAGTTTTTAAAATCAAAGGATGCAGTATTGAAAAGATTGCTTTTTAAAAAATAAAACCCTGCAGTAAACCAAATTTTAAAAGAAAGAAGGAACGCTGCATTGGAACTACTGGGAGCGTTTGCAAAAAGTAAAATGTAGTCACGGGAAAAAAGTCTAACACTGTTGTACAGATAGTAGTACACAAATTTATCCACTACAATGTCAATGACTACTTCAGCTTCAACCGCAATCATACACGAGCACACAATAGATACAAACTCAAGGTAAACTGCTCCCAACTCAATTGCAGAAAATACGACTTCAGCAACAGAGCGGTCAATGCTAGGAATGCACTACCTGATTCTGTTGTTACATCCTCAAACCTCCATAGTTTTAACCTTAAACTGACTACCGTGGACCTCACCCCATTCCTAAGAGGTCTGTAAGGGGCGTGCATAAGAGCACCAGTGTGCCTACCATCCTGTCCTACTGTCTCCATTTAGTCGTATCCATTTCTTTTGTTCATATCCATGTTTATACTTATTCCTGTTATCTCGTACATGTTTGACAAACTAAATAAATAAATTAAATAAATAAATAATTAGTCCTCAATTGAAACCAAAATTTATGTTTCTAAGTGAGACATTTGTTAAGTGAATTTTGCCTCATTTTACATTTTTTTTGCCACAGTTGTTAAGTGAATAATTGCAGGTGTTAAGTTAATAACATGGTTGTTAAGTGAATCTAGCTTCCCTATTGACTTTGCTTGTCAGAAAGTTGCATGACCATGGGACACTACAAACATCATAACTATGAACCAGTTCCCAAGCATCCGAATTTTGATCTCATGACCATGGGGATGCTACAACGGTCATAAGTGTGAAAAACAGTCATAAGTCACTTTTTCCATGTTGTTGTAACTTTGAATGGTCACTAAATGAACCATTGTAAGTCAAGGACTACCTGTAATTTGCAAAATATGTGCCATGTATCTATTCATGCTCATAGAATCCCCAGATTATATCTGTACCAAAGGTACACTAAACGAATTACTTAAGGAAGAAGTAAAGGCTCTAAAGCAGTGGTTCTCAACCTGTGGGTCGGGACCCCTTTGAGGGGTCAAACAACCCTTTCACAGGGATCACCTACGGCCATCGGAAAACACATATTTTCAATGGTCTTAGGAATAATTTTATGGTTGGGGGTCACCCACAACATGAGGAACTGTATTAAAGGATCGCGGTATTAAGAAGGTTGAGACTCACTGCTCTAAAGGGAAGTCTGGCCACTGTGAGATTCGAATAACAAAATGAGAAACTTTTACAAAAAAAAAAAAGATGTTAACCAAATTTAACACAGTAAGAAAGAATTTACTATTCCCCCAAAAATGAAGCCTTTGAGATAGATAAATGGCAACACGTCACAGAAAAAAAATATTGAGAAAAATGTACGTGCAACCCAGTCCAGACTGACACTGCTGCAGCTAAGCAATCAATTTCATATCCACCACTTAAATATGAACCAACAGTGTGTGGCAGCTTCCAAAAAAGCTAATGCAATCCTAAACTGCATCAACAAAGGGAGAGTATCAAGATCATGTGACATGATAGCACCACTTTATACTGCAGCAGAAAGATTACACCTGGAATACTGCATCCAGTTCTGGTCACCATGACATAAAAGAGGGTGAAGCTCTAGAAAGAGAACAGAAAAGAGCAACAAAATGATAAGGGGCCTTGAGGCTAAAACATACAACGGACCATTGCAAAAACAAAGAGGAGGACTAGGGTTGAGATGGTAGAAGTTGTTGTGGTCTGCCAGCAGCCTGTGGAGCTGGCAGCAGAGTCGGACAGTGAGGAGGCTGGGGAAGACAATGGACCAGTCCTAGAGTCAGAGGAAGGCCTGGACAATGACTCTGCATTGGAGGAAGAGATGGGGCCAGAGCCATTTGGGAGCGATGGGGCCAGGGCTATTTGGGAGCCTCCAGAGGCGGATAGCAGAGAGGCAGAGGAACAGGAAGAGCCTTTTCCTAGTGCCCTTCTCTGCGAAGAGCTGCTAGAAGGCAAGAGCAGCTAAAGCAAAAAGGACAACTCAGGAGTAAGGCCAGGAGATGATTGGCCCCTCCCAGAAGGCTTAAAACAACAGCAAAGGTTCTTGGGATCTTTGTAGGAAAGCAATGTTGTTACATTTGTTCCTTGTCAGCATCTCTTGCTTCTGAACTTTTGCCAAGAAAAGCCTTTGGCAGGGTGCCAAAGAAGACAAAGGTTGGTGATAAGGCCTAAGGACTGTTTATGAAGAATTTGTTTTGGAGTTAATTTGGACTACTGTGAATTACTTCATTCTCAGCTGTTCTAATAAAATATGTTTGTTTAGGACTGATAGTGTTTGGTAATAATATCTTGGGCCTAAGTCACAACAGAAGTCCTCCTGTTGAGGAGGTGTCACAGAGAAGAGGGACTTGGCCTATTCTCCAAAGCACCTGAGGGCAGGACAAGAAGTAATAAATGGAAGATATCAAAGAGAGATCCAAACTGATTTAAGGAGAAAGGTCCTGACAATGAGAACAATTAAGCAGTGGAATGACTTGCCTCCAGAGGTTGTGGGTGCTCCATCACTGGAAGTTTTAAAGAATAGAGTGGACGACCATTTGTCGGTATGGGGCTCCTGTTCTAGCAGAGTTTTGGATTAGAAGATCTCCAAAGTCCCTTCTATGACTTGGGTGATTTTTATAATAACTGCTTCTATTCAGCTAGTGTTTTAACACCAAACCACGGAAGATTTTCCTGTATTGTTGTTTCCTTATTGCTAATACAGGGCTATTATACTATTCTTCCCTAATTCTTACATACAAGTTTATTATCTAGTCGTTTACACTGTTAACAAGCCTAAACAATTCCTGAGGCGGGCTTGGAGTTGCATGTTAATTAGTGATTTCTTGCTAGGCATATTTTTCCAACTGCAGAAGGAAAAGGGCTATGCAGATAAATATGAACAAAAGAAATTGAACCTTTGTAAGCACTTGAGCAGATCTGCAACGCAACATGAAAGCTGAGGGCATAGCCAACTCAACTTCTGGTATTTCTAAATATTTGCATATGGAGATGTGGCTCTAACCATCTCTTCTTCTCTTTACAGACCTAAAAAAATGAATGTTATGCATTCCTGCTGTTATGCTGTGCTGTTATGTACACACTAAGGTGCTGTATTGGAGAAACTACTCAAAGTTGGATTTAGACTTGGTGAAACCCTAACTCAGTGGTGAAATCCCCCCCGGTTCCATCCGGCTCGCCGAACCAGTAGCGCCGGCAGTGGGAGGCTCCACCCACCAGCAGGGACATTATTACATCCCGTTTTTTTACCATCTGTGCATGCGCGGAAGATTCTTTGCATGCGCAGAAGAGGCACATGTGTGCTCCTGTTCCTGAACCAGTAATGAAGGTAAGTGGATTTCACTTCTGCCAGTGGTGAGTTGCCCCCAGTTCAGACCGGTTCACAAGAACTGGCAGTAAAACCGGTGGAAGGCCCCGCCCACCACCCTGGATATCATCATCAGTGATCTGCACGGGATCATTTGCGCGATTCCATTGCGAACCGGTAGTAAAGGTAAGTAGAACCCACCCCTGACCGCTGCCCTAACTATATAGTGTAAAGCTTGGAGGCCCTGAGTTGAAAAGTTACATTAGAAGGTCTCATTAGGATATGTATTAAAACAAGATGTTGGGTCACCCCTCCCCCCAAAAATATTGAAATACTGAAATATTGAAAACATAAACATGCTTCTCATATGTTTAATAACTAGGTATTAAAAGTGAAACATACAAATTAATTTCAAGTGAATGCATTTGCTGATTGCATTTTATCATTTGGCTGCCATAATCTCTGCCTATGTATTTTTCATAGGGTGTATCCTGGAAACGATAGGTAAATGTGATTTTAAATATATATTAAGATACCTTTATGTATATACGAAATGCTAACAAGATAAATAATCAGGACTGTTTTTATTAATGTAATGATGAACTAATTTGCACCATCAGAAAACTCATTTTCTGAAATTTTGTGAGGCCCTAAACTGGAGTTTCTTTAGCTTATGCCTAAATCTGCCACAACTACTGGAAAATATATCTTAGTGCAACCTAAAATCACCAATAATTGTTCCTTTTTTCCATTTCATGTTTGTCCTTCCATCAGTAATACTTTTCTTTTCTTTTCTTTTCTTTTCTTTTCTTTTCTTTTCTTTTCTTTTCTTTTCTTTTCTTTTCTTTTCTTTTCTTTTCTTTTCTTTTCTTTGTGTTGGTATGGATCCATTATTGTATTTAAGCCCTGCTTGGTGTCTTCTCAGCTACATTGAGCTAGTCATTACAGGAAACAGGACATCCCAAAAATTTCTTCCCAAAGTCATGTGACATTAGACCAAGGATTTATCTATCTTAAGGCATTATTTTGTATGCTGAGTGAGATGTATTAGCTAAATGAATGTGTGTAGTCATCATTAATACATATATCACATTGTTGTATCATTAAAACATTTTTTTGTACCGTTGATTAAGTGTTTAGGTTTCACTTTCTTTTGCCATTGAAACTTAATAGGCAAGTCTGTAATTTTTCTTTCTCTGGTGACCTGTAAGCAGTAAATAGCAAATGGTTATAATAACACATGAATTCTAAAAATATGATAATCCCAATAAAATATACAATACTCACTTTTAAAATAAGGTGCTTTTTTCAACAGTAAATCTGCCTCAGAGAGAGTTGTGTACTCCACTAAAATGGTTTCACACTTGAATATAAAAATCTCAGATGACTTCCTTATTTATGAACTGATATGCTAAATAATTTTTTGTAAATAACCCTTGACTAGAAATCTAATACTCTGCCCCAACCCCCCAAAACAGTTTACTTACCATTGAAAATATGCATAAGTGCTAGGGGAAAAAATGAATTGGTGATATCTGGATGTACCAATTAAAAATATATGGGAACTATGCTATGTAATTTTGGAAAAGAGGAGATTATATTAGTCACTGCTGTAAAGAAGATCAAAGTCATTTCTTTTAAGTATTTCCTTTTCTTTCTTTCATTATATTTCTTACTTATGTTGGAAGAAATATCCAGGTCCAGTTCCAAGTTGGGAGAAAGGCACTGGAAATAAAATGGAGGCTGGAGACTGATGGGAAAGAAAGGTTCCCTTTATTGGTGAAGCAGAACTACCAATCACATGGGATTCTGGGGCAGCTGACAAAAATGGAGTTTGGGTTGGGTGGGTTTTTATTCCTATGGGGTCATGTAGAGGTCATAGCTGGTTCTATAGGCAAAAGAGGAAATGCAAATCCTAGGTGTTTTTCTGAGCAAAACACCTGAGCAGGGTGGAAGTGGTTGATGCAGTGATGGAGAAGGGACCACTCCCATTCCACACAATCCCTTGTTTGTTTGTTTTAGCCTGCTTTTATTTTTTTGGAATTTTAAATTGTTTTTATGTTTGTAATTGTTCTTATGTTTTTACTGCATTGTAAACTCACAGTCAATTTGGATTGCATTGCAATTTCACAAATAGGATGGGATTTGCAATGGGTACATGACTGGGTACCTCTTTAAAAAAAATACTTCCTTTTACAGCTGCCCAATGCTGCTTTTGCAAAATCCTGGTAATAAATTCTCGTTCTGTTTTATAGTGACTTGCCCATGAAAGGATAACAAAGATCTTTCGATAATACGTTATATTAAGGTGTCACTCTGCTCCCATCCTTATACCCTGTAGACACATAATAAATTCTTCAGGAGGTGAAATAAAATCCTTGAAATTGAAGAGATACCTAGGAGGGCAGACGGGTGATTATTGAGGCACTGATATCTCAATGGGGTACAGAAGCAATACCAGATGCAAATTCATTTGCCCTGATTTAAATAAGCTATTAACATATTAGTCTTCCATTAAATTTAGCCCATAAATCAAATTAAAATGACCCTTTGTTTTACTTAGCAGCGAACAATGAAACATATACCCAATACCACTTAAATCTCTTTCACCCCTTCTTCCCAAAATAGTAAATTTTCATAAAAGATTTAAATGAAAGAACAATATTTCAGACCTCTGCTTCCTGGGGCTAGGTTCTGTCAGGTTGGGGAATTAAGCTCATTAGACTACTTATAAAAACTTTCTTTATTCAGGAGACAGTGATGAATGGCTATGTCTTAGTAGCTGCAGGTGTCCTGATGGACGATCTACGATAAACTCTCTGCCTTCCTTTGCCTTCACTGACTTGTGGAAAATAGTCTGTGGGGTGGCCCTGCATGATTGTATAATATAACAACATAGGAAACTTTTTTAAAAACCAAATAAGACATTAGCCCTTATAGCTCAGGGCTGTCATTTCAGCCCTATCTAAAGAGAAAAGAGATCACCTTGAAAGCTTCAGCATGTATTAGATACTCTACTCCTGAACTATGGCAGTTCCACAATGCTGTGTGATATAATATGATTAAAGGCTCTAATCTGAATGGATTGCCTTCTTCCTTATTATCTCCACAACCTTTCTCAGTTTATACAATCTTGACTATACCATCCAAGTTTTAATTAAGATTTGTGTTGAACACAGGACACAGAATGGAGAATAATAGACTTAGAAGGGATCTTGGAGGTCTTCTAGTCCAACCTCCTGTTCAAGCAGAAAACCCAATACCATTTCAGACAAGTGGCCATCAAGTCTTTTCTTAAAAAACCTCCAGTGATGAAGCATATACAACAAGCTGTTACATTGGTTAGGAAGTTTCTCCTTAATTCCAGGTTGCTTGTCTCCTTGATTGGTTTCCATTCATCATGTCTTGTCTTGCCTTCTGGTGCTTTGTGGTTGCCTCTCAAATACTGGAATGCTGCTATCATGTCCCCTCTAGTCCTTCTTTTCTCTAGACAAGCCAAACCCAAATCCTGCAACCATTCTTCATACATTTCAGTCTCCAGGCCTTTAAATAATCTTAGCTGCTCTTGAACTTTTTCCAAAGTCTCAACATCTCTTTTGTAATGTGGTGACCAAAACTGGATGCAATATTCCAGGCGTGGCCTTACTAAGGAATTATAAAGCTCAGGGACTGTGCAGTCTGGGGGGACTTGTAGGATCCCTGTGAATGTTTTCAGTCTATATAATAAATGCAGTTTAAAAACAAATATATTGCACTTGAATCATCCCTCAGCATATGAGAACTACAAACCACTTCTGTGTTCCAGAAAATGGGACATAAGCAATAATATCCCCCAGCTGAAGAGACAGTCTACTTTATAGAAAAGCACTATCACTATGTCCAAAATAATCAATGGGCATATGAATTGTCTGCTTGCCACACATGTAAAAATAATGCAGTAGTTCTAAATGTCAGGCATGAAAGATCAGGTCCATCAGGCCCAATTAAACAGATTTATTGCTAAACACCCTATGCACAGGAATCTTCTTAGCTAATGGTTAGCACCTGCTTGGAGTTAGATTAGGGTCAAAATACAGAAGACTGAATTGGAGGGGGGGAGGGATGGTCTTAATCCACCTGGCTACATAGCAGTGGTGGGATTCAAATAATTTAACAACCAGTTCTCTGCCCTAATAATTTCTCCCAACAACCAGTTCACCAAACTACTCAGAAAGTTAACAACCGGTTCTCCCGAATTGGTGCGAACTGGCTGAATCCCACCAATCTTACAGAGAGACTCTGGGCTGATCTCTCCTTTAACTCCACCCCAGGTTCCATCACTCCTTTCTCATACAGTAAGGTAGAGGTCTTCAAACTTGGCAGCTTTAAACATAGCTGGCCAGAGAATTCTGGGAGTCGAAGTCCACAAAACTTAAAGCTGCCAAGTTTGAAGACCTCTGCAGTAAGGTCATGAAAGAGTATCAAACATCTTCATGAAGCTTTAGGTTCACTAATAGTTCCATTTTATCAGATAACTAAATCTAAAGAACAGAGAGCAAAAATCGATGAGGTAAGTTGCATGATGTATGTGAAAAGCAAGATCAATCTCTCCTTTCCTCTTTAGTGTTAAACGGACTAACAACATTGCTATGAAATGGTAGAATTATATATCTTATGTAAAAATAAAACTTGTAAGAAGCAAATTATATCTTTTAAGGTGGTTGTTTATTTTGAGCAGAATGTTTTGTAAAAATAAATGTAATCTAGCTAAAATTTCCTTTCAGAAACCAAAAATCATAAAGTATGCCATCCATTGACATTTTAAGATTAATTTATTTTAGTTCCTTTTTTACATACTTTAAAGGCAGGCAATATTCATTTGTCAAAACAATGATTATGTACAGTAGGTTCTTCCAGGAATACAAAATGCAATGTCTTGTTTTTACAATCATGCCATTACACAATTGTGTGAATTTGGAAATCTGTTTTCAGCAGTAAAGTCATTTCTCTGATAAAGAATGTTCCATGATTTTTTTATAGCATTGCTAATGAATCTTAATGAGACGTGGTGGCTCAGTGACTAAGACACTGGGCTTGTCGATCAAAAGGTCGGCAGTTCAGTGGTTCAAATCCCTAGTGCCACATAACGGAGTGAGTTCCCGTTACTTGTCCCAACTTCTGCCAACCTAGCAGTTGAAAAGCATGTAAAAAATGCAAGTAGAAAAACAGGGACCACCTTTGGTGGGAAGGTAACAGCGTTCTGTGCGCCTTTGGCATTTAGTCATGCAGGCCACATGACCACGGAGACTTCTTCGGACAGTGCTGGCTCTTCGGCTTTGAAACGGAGATGAGCACTGCCCCCTAGAGGTGAGAATGACTAGCACATATGTGCGAGGAGAACTTTTACCTTTACCTTTTAATGAATCTTGAAATTCTAAATTTCTGAAATCCACTGTAAAATAATTTCAGTAGATGAAGATAGATGGGATGATGAACTATTTGTGGATTCCAATTGCCATCTGGGTCTAATTTATTATACACCTGATTGCATATTTATATTCATATTATTATCTTTACAAACAGCACTTTTGATCTGATGAAACTGTTGGATAAACACTGCTGAAGATTTTGAGTGAGTATGGTTTATGTAAGTCCTTTCAGTGTCCTTAGCTTTGTTCATGGGCTCTGTAAGAGCAAATTCAGCTGTCTGCTTGGATAACTAATTAATTTTTCACCTTCTCTGTATTGCAGCCTTGGGTTACACTTTTAAAGTGATATTTCATTGCAGCTGCTATTTGTCAAGCAAAATACTGCAAATTTCTGAAAAGCCCCATTTTTATCCAAGACTGAATCTTTTAAAGCAAACGGCAAAAAGTTCAGCTTGACTTTGAGGAACTACCACATATCATGCAGCTTCTTTGGCAACCATACAGCTGATTTTATGCTGTTTTCTTCTGGATTTCCCCCCTCCCCCAACTTTCTGATTCTAGCCGAAAGGCTTGAAAATAGCATCTAACTAACCCTGGCTGAGGAGGAGGAGGAGGAGGAGGAGGAGGAGGAGGAGGAGGAGGAGGAGGAGGAGGAGGAGGAAAAAAGAGAAAGAAAGATTAAGGAATGGAACCGGTTAATCTGTGGTTCCAAACCAGCAAAATTTTACCAGGTGCTATTTAGTCCATTTACATTAATAATGGCAATCATTAGTCATGTATGAATTTTCTGATTGTACAAGTGGCACTCTAGTATCAAAAATAGTATACCTTCCTTACTACTTTGTTTTATTCAGAAACTGTCTCAGAGAATTTTAAATGGAAACAAATTATCTTAATAACAAATTTTCAAAATATTCATTATACAGTTATAAGTATATTGTCATAGTTATACATGTATAGAAGTTATACATTTGTTTCTGTTTCTGTTTTTCCCCCTTTCCCCCCCTCCTCTTGCTATTATACAAGGATTAAAATGAAAAGTAGCTATGAAAGCCAGCTGGGTGAAGGTGGGCCAGTCACTCTCTTGTCAGCAAAATTCACCTGAGGATTGTTGTTGTAAGAGAATGTAGGAGGAGGAAGGTGTGTTGAATAAGTTTGCCCCCTTATATTATTATAAAAATAATAAACGTGGGATACAAATAAAATAAATTCATAAAATAATGCTTCTACCACCTCAACTTTAGTTTAAATTGCATTTTTTTTAATAAACGAAAAAGGAAAACAATAGTTGGTTACCTTCAACCAATCCCTGACACCCCTTCCCCCATGAAGGTATTTCTTCCATTTTTGGGAAAAATGATTATCATATGGCAGGATTGGATTGAATAGCAGGTGATACCTCAGTGACATCCATCTTCACAATGTCCTCCTGGATGGCTCATGAAATAGGAGGTTGCCACAGTTAACTTGCAGCAAAATTTCCCTTTTTTACTTCTGAAATTTGCTTAATTGCTGTTTTATGTTCCTTTACCATTTTTCCCCCCACCAAAGTTGATATTTTTTAATCCTGTATGTCCCAGAGTCCCTCTCTTCTGTTTTTAGATTTCATACATCATCACCATGGAAAAACATTGGCAATAAAGAGAGAATGCTTAGCTAACAAGATTTGCCTCGTTGTCACACAGAGGAAATCGGTAGTCAAGGTGGGTCAAAGGAAAACAGGTGCATGCTAACCCTCTCTACAAGAATCTGAACTACTAAAAATCAAAGAAAATCGGCAGAGGATAAGAGTCAATGGAATTCAAGGTGAGCTGGACTTAGATTTCTTACAGATGTGAAGGAATTTAAGACTGATGACTCGTTTGACCCCTCCCTTGGACTCAACCTGGCCATCTATGTTCTGTCTGTTGCTGGACAATTGCACAAGAGATTATGCGAAATGTTGTTTCTCAAGGATTTTTATATCATATCACAGATGGTATTATGTCGTGTATAGCCCTCAACATTTGCTGATATTACCAGAGGGGATCAAAAACCATTCAGAAGAAATGAAATGCTCCTTGCACAATTGCTGATCTCTCAGAATATTTTTTTAATCTCTTTTTAAAGTAATCTTTAACAGGCGAGTTAGTATTCTCCACTGCCACAAATGTTTGCTGCCTTTTTCACAAAGGCCCACGTTTCAAATTCCATTAGTGTTATATTGCTCCAGATTTATGCTACCGCATAACTCAGCTCCCAAATTATTATTTTTTTCTGAATTACATGGTGGAAAATATTTTCATGTTGGTGATATTTTCTGCTAACTATAGACCATCCCCCACACATATTTTTAACTCTTGTAAAGCTTATTGACTGGTTCATATCATTCTAATCTTCTGGTATTTTATTTATTATTGCTTTAATAAAAATAATATTTTCATTTTGTTATATCTTACTTTTTCAGTTATGAATAATTTTCAAGACTATTTCAATACATTTGAAACAAGGCGTACCAGAGAAGATGTAGGACTGTAGAACTAAAAATCTAGAATAATTTCTCCTCCTCCTCCTCCTCCTCCTCCTCCTCCTCCTCCTTCTCCTCCTCCTCCTCCTGCTTTAAAAAAGCATTGCAACATTTTGGTCTTTACAGTACTGATTGCCTTAAGATTGTTGAATTTAGTGGGACAACAGGCATATTAACACATAATGCTATGCATATGCAAAACTAATTTGCTGAAAAACTGAAATATCTGGATATTGAGAAATTCATTCCTTTAGGAATATATGAAGCTTGGTGCAAGCAACTCCATTTCTACGTTAATTATTTATTATACTTAAATTAATGTTATATGACTATGCTGCTGTTGATGACACCAGCCATAACTCTCCGTGATTACATGACAGTAGAAGCCTAGAGCTTGGACAAAGTCTTTATTTTATATTATATTAGAGAATGTAACTGGCTATACCAGTAAGTCATTCCGTTCTTGTTAGACTTGCAAAGCAGTCCAGACAAAAAGCACACTCATGAGAACTAGCTCTATCTTTACTGTCAGGTCACAGAAACAGAATCTTGCAAGTTTGAAAGTATCCCTCCTGTACCTCATTTTTACTTTCCGGAAATCTCTGGAGGATCTGTTCTGAGAAACTTTCATCACCTTCTCTTCCTCTGAACTCAAATTTCATTTATGAAACTATTGTCTAGGCTGCAGCTCTTCCTGTTATCTCCCAAGGTCAGGGGGCTGCAACCTTAAACACTCAAAGAGCCATTTGGACCCGTTTCCCACAGAAAAGAAAACACCGGGAGCCACAAAACCCTTCCCGTGCCTGACTATTTCTTGAGCAGCCACAAAACTAGCATATGTAGTTGAATTAAACATTCTCTTTTCTTCTGAAACTTTTCTTTTCTTGGATTTATCTATGGTTGGCCTAACTGGGAGTTGAAAAGCTCAATAAATTGCGTGCTGGCGGGTGTCACACATTGGCGGTTGTGACACATATTTTGAGTGACAGGGAGCCACAGCAGAGGGGTGAAAGGGCCACATGCGGCTCCAGAGCTGTAGGTTGCTGACCCCTGCCCAAGGTCATTGTCACATACCATTACAATTACTTTCTTTGACAAATGGAAACTTAAGGATAGATGCATGCTGGAAGGGTTAAGAGGAAATCTGTGAGGAAAAAAGGGGTTTAACTGTATCTGACTTGGTTTCTTGGAGAGAGTTCAGAGAGAAAGAAGCCACAGGTTCAAGGGAGAGCAAGCAAATGCTACTCAGGTGATTAACTGAGATCCAACCAGGTCTTCTCGTTCAAAATTGCTCGTTCAATGGACCAAGATACTTTCTCTCAAGAAAGGACAACAGATATTTCTTATCTTCTGCATTTGTTTTAGAAAGTAAATCCTCAAAATCACAATGAAAGTCAACAGTGTTCATCTGAGTAAAAACTATAACTTTAGGATGAGACTAAGAAATAATCCCATACTAGCTCATTGATTGATGAATCACATTGATTGATGAATCACGCCTGAAAAAAAAATCCTTATTTTCCACAAGCATTTCTTTCAATGTATTTAATAGGCCTGTGCAAGGCCACTTTGATTCATCGTGAAAAGCTTATTAGTGCCATCAAGGCAGTATGATTTTTTTCAAGGCGAAAGACAATGCTTTTTACCTCAGCATGTTGCTTCATGTCACTTCACAGCCTTGACCAAACCAGGAATTGTTCCAAGTATTTGAAAAGCCTTTGAAGGAGCTTCTCCACATTCCAAGTGCCAGTTGAGAAATGAGGCAATGTGATTACTTTGATTGTTCTTACAAGCAAAGGGAGAATTGCTTTGTAAAATGCTATTAAAAAAGTGCTTTACTTATTATAATTCCATTATGAAGCAAAGCACCCACTCAAAGATTGGTACAGCCCCAGTATTAATTGTTTATTCATTTTGGTTCTCTATTTGCAGACTTCTGATCATCGAACATCAAACATTTTTGTTGATGTATTGCTTTGGAATTTATTAAATTCCATTTGAAAACATGCTCAAGGTAGATCAAGACAAAACCACACAAAATTATATAAATAAGTTTTAATTCAGATCTGCTGTTTACTTGCATAATAAATGGATATTTATGACTTGGAGTGACACATATGTTTGGTATTCTTGGGAGCACTGTCATGCTCTCATGAATCCTATCTTGGAAATAAATAATCAGAAGTCCTACAGAGTTGATTATTGATTTCCCACAAATGCAAATCTTTCATAATTGCCCAGGGCTTAAGCACAATGCTACTTTGAAATTATCACTGTCTTATGGAGACATACCTTAGGGAAAAATACAATGCCATTTGGCAAATTAGGTTTGGAATTAAAATCCAAACACTGCATACAATATAAAATTAACTTATTGAAATTCAATCTCAATGGAATACTGGTAAGGATTAATGTTCACAATTTCCAAATGTTATCTGTATTTCAATGTTACTAATAAAAATCATAATTATTCTTATTTTGTTCAACCATACAAGCACTTTAAAAGTAGGTGATTGGTACAGGATTTTTTTTCCTTTTAAAGTTAATCTATGAACAAAGAATTAATCAAAGATCAATGAATAAATCCTTAAGTAAATAAGATTTTGAATTCAACTCTGCTATTCAACTCAGATATTCTGAAGGCAAGCAACAATGAGAAATAATAAGCAAATTCTATTTACAAGTCAAATATTTTTGACAGAAAACTATTATAGATCAATTTTTTCCACCTGATCTAATGTACCTTCTTTCCTTCTTTCGAATGGAATGCATGCCATTTTAATAGTTTAAGACCATACTTATACCATATTTTTCAGAGTATAAAACACACTTCCCCCCCCTAAAAGGGGGAAAAATTTAGGTGCATCTTATACACTGAATGTAGCCCTGCCAATCCACTGGCCCCACCCTTTGGCCTCTGCCTCGCAGCAGTTGCCTCCTTGCAAGCAAACAGCAAGAAAAAACAGCTCCTTTCAGCTTCAGCACAGCCTAATTAGAAAAAGTTAATTGGATCGGCCTCCCGACTCTCAGCTGATTTGCTTTCAGCTGTTTTGCACAAGGCTCTGCTGCTTGCTACAAAGAGGTAAATGTTGGAGCAGATTTTTTTTTCCTTGTGCTAATCAAGATATGCTGAAAATGAAAATGAAAGTAAAGCAGGCTGTTGGCTGTTTGCTGCAACGAGGCAAAATTGCTCAAGAGGCAGAGATTTCTTTTTCTTCTTTTCCTCACCAAAAAAGTCTTATAGTCCGGTGCATCTTATACTCCGAAAAATACAGTATTTTATTTTTGAAAATGACTAGGCTGGGAGGGAAGTTTTTAGTCAAAGCAAATAAACAGTTGGATGAAAAGATTGGAAAGAATGCAAAATAAACATGGAAAACATTATATGAAAGAAGAAACCGCATCTGTCCCTCTGAAGCTTAGCTGGCCTGATTCGGCCTACTGCAAGAATTTTCCTCCTGGCCCCAGGTATGTGTCAGTACATGAAATGAATGAATTATTCATGAAGTCTTTTTGCCAGACTGGGACTGTTTATAATAGACATATGCTTTGTGTTTGAACTAGACAATCCTATACAGCCCACAAATATATATTCACATTTTTTTAAAAAAATAGTTATAATTCAGTTTTAGGTGCAGCCATCTAGCAAAGAACCCTAGCATCCTGTAGTCAGATTAGCACAAATGAATGTCAGAAGAAACTGTTGGAAGAAATATCCATCTGGTTCAGTTCCAAGTGGGGAGAAAGACACTGGAAACATGGAGGCTGATTAGAAAGATGGTTTATTGGTGAAGAGGACTGCATGTGTTTTAGGTCCTGGGCAGCTGAGCACATGGAGTGGAGAGTGAGAGATATTTATACCCTCTCTTGGCCCTTGCCCTTGAGATTCCTGTTCCTGTGGCAAGGACATGTATTCTATTTGGTTGTTGTCAGACGCCTATGGATCTATGGAGGGGTCATAGCTAATTTTATCTGAGCTCCCAGTTTTGGTTGAAACTTGGAAGGTGATGATGCAATGAAGGGGCTTGTGTTCTGAAAGGGTGTTGGCCAATTCCTATTATGGCTTAATGGCTTTGCCCCAGGGGTGAGTTCAACTCACCTTTACTACCGGTTCACACAGGATCGCGCATGCACGCTCACTTCGCTCGCACATGCGCCTTGCTTCTGCACATGCACTGATCATTTCTGATGACATCAGGGTCAGTGAGCAGAGCCTCCTGTCGGTTTTACTACCGGTCTATAGAACTAGTCTGAACCGGGGACAACCCACCACTGCCTTGCCCTGGTTTGGGTCTTGAGTGAGGGTTAATCCCTGATGCTGAAGGTCTTTTTTTTTTTTTTTTTTTTTTTGTAGACAGGATCAGTGGTGGGTTTCTCCCAGTTCAGCCCGGTTCGGCCGAGCTGGTATTGGTGATGATATGACGTTAGCAAACTGATTCTGCCCCCCCCGCCCCCCACGTTATTCTTACCTTTTATTTGGCCCCACCCCCAATCTATTGCTGCCTCCTGAGTCCCAGCTTATGGGCTATAAGGAAAAACTGTTTAAACTCTTGCCGCGGGGCTTCAAAGGACCGCCCTACAGCTGATCAGTGGTAAAAGGCAGTTTGGTGGTAGACTGGTGCCTCCAAAAACAAATGAGTAGACTGATGCCTGCAAAAATAAATGGGTAGACTGGTACAGCTATGCAAGCAGTTAAAAGCCTGGTAGACCAGTACCTCTGCTAAATCCTAAAGAATTGTCAAATGACCATCAAGCCACTCCCACAAAATAAGCCATGCCCACAGGACCGGTAGTAAAAAATTTTAGAACCCATCCTGCCCAGTGTTTCTGGGGCTATTGACAAAGGTGGGGACTGCTTTCCAAAATCATGTTTCTCCTTTTCTCATCCAGGGAGGTATAATATTCTGCCTTTTTAATATTTCCTAAAATATTTCGTACTTCTAGGAGAGGGGTGAGTGCTAACTTTCTACAAAACTTTCTTTGTGTATGGAAAGATTTGACAATAATACCTACAGTGGAGGATATGGTTGGTGAAGATCATAGAACTTGCTGAAATAGGTAAACTGACTTCTTTGATTAGAGAAAAGACAATATCTACAGGAAATAACTTAGAAATTTCTTATGGATTTTTTAAAGAGAAAAAATGAACATGATTTTCATTTTCTTGATACTCTCATTCCTATTACTGTGGATGACGATGAGGTTCATCTTATCACATTCAGCATCACTAGCCCTTCGATACCTACTAGACAGAGACCGCTGCTCTGAGATGTAAAACATAAATTAAGGAGAAAATAGGTGGGAAATTGAAAACTGGAATTTATGCCCCCAGTGTGTTATGCACAAAGGTAGAATGCAGTATCTAAGCCAATGTATACATAGTTAAAGAACTATCCATACAGAAAATGTTCACCATAGAAAGAGAGAGAAATAGAGTCCTACCATGAGATGCAAACATTAAAACTGGAGCCCTGTGGAATCTTGTAGCAGCAGCAGAGTAACAAGGATGCATTTTTGAGCACTGACTTTTTTTTTTTTAATTTGATTTATATGCCGCCCTTCTCCGGAGACTCAGGGAGGCTTACAATGCGTTAAGCAATAACCTTCATACTTTTGTATATTTATATTTATACAAAGTCAGCTTATTGCCCCCAACAAACTGGGTCCTCAATTTACCCACCTTATAAAGGATGGAAGGCTGAGTCGACCTTGAGCCTGCCTGGGATTGAACTCGCCAGTAATTGCAGCAGCTGGATCTTAAATGCTGCCTTTGTAGGAGGCATTACTCCCCTACGCTACTCAGGCTCCTTCAGGGTGATTTGCTTATTTTTATTTTCCCTTCTTCATAATCACAAGAAATGCTTCTGCTTGCACAGAACTCCCTATCTTAGCCTGCACAATGGAGGGAGCAGCTTCCTCTTTGCTGGCCTGGTTCACTTCCTGTGAACTATGGAGAAAAGTTCTCAAACATTACAGAGGAGAAGGAGGCCATGTTTGGTACAGTGTCAAAGCTTAGAGAACAATAAAGCTAAATAGCACCTCCATATTTGAGCAAACTGGATGCTAATTTTACATCTGATTCACTGAATGAATAGTTGCAAGGACCCATCCCTCCCTCTCAGGAGTCTCCAGGTGGCTTGTTTTGGATGTCAGGTAAGTGCAGCACCTGTGCGGAGGCTCTGAGAGGGCAAAAAATGGGCCTCCCAGAAGTCAACAAGCCCATTTCCAGCCTCCGGACGGTCTCCAGAGCCCAGGGGAGGCCATTTTTGCCTTCCTGGAGAGTCGAGAAAAGGCTCTGGAGCTTGGGGAGAGCAAAAGGCCCCCTGACCATGGTGCAGGAGGCCGAGTAGGCCACGCCCACCTTGACCACACCCACCCAGCAACTTGGCAGAGAACCGGTTGCTAAAGTTTTTGAATCCAACCCCTGGATAACATGCCATGCCCACATGAGCCAAGAATCCTTTTTAAACATATATTACAATTTATTTATTTAAATCCCACTTTTATTATTTTTACAAATAATTCAAGGTGGCAAATACCTAAAAGGCTTCCTTCGCCTTTTTAATCTTCAGAAATGGATTAGTGTACCAACCACTTCCAGCTAACATCTTCTCCTTTACAAAGACCCCATGCCAGCCAGCTAAGCCAGGTTTAAAGGGCTTTCCTGGAGGCTAAAAGAGAGGGGAAGGATCTTTCCTCTGACAAGATGTTCCGAAGGGCAAGAGCAGGAAAGACTTTTTCTGGATTCCACCAACCAAAATTCCTTGGCTGACTGGTACCACAGTAGGTCATTTCTACTAGCACAAGTGTGGTGGGTCAATCCCATCACAATCAGGATATCTGGTTCCCCAGATATCCTGGACCCCATGCCATAAAGGACTTTAAAGCTAATAACTTGAGTTGCATCTGCAAGCAGATTGGCAGCCACTACAGTTCATATAACCATGGTGCTATATATGCCATGCTAGGGACATCCAAAACTGTATGTGATGCTGTATTCCGGACCAGTTTTAGTTTTCAAATGTTTTTCATGGAAAACCCTCTGAAGAGCATATAGGGCTTCCCTTGAAGAGCACATCACAATAACCCAAGTGGGAGATGATGAGAGCATGAGTGACTGACCTCACAATCTAGAAAAGGGTACAATTGGTGCACCGCATAAAGTTGTGCAATTGGCTCTTGTAGCCATGACTGCCACCACCTGCATGTGTGGCACAACTCATCCCCATGCCCCTGAAGATGATAGTCTGAGCCCGCTTCCTGAGGAGACACAATATTGAACAGGGCCAGTTGGATGACATTCTGCAAATGCAATAAGTGTGGAGGGATACTTAACATTTCAGCTCTCTTACTGCCACAAGGCAGACCTTAATTGGTGCTTTGACCTATGTTCTATCCAATTTTCTTTGTTTTCCTCCAGTAGCACTCTAGCTATCTCTTGACCAGGGGTGAAATCCAGCAGGTTCTGACAGGTTCTGGAGAACTGTTAGTGGAAATTTTGATTAGTTCGGAGAACCGGCAAATATCACCTCTGGCTGGCCCCAGAGTGGGGTGGGAATGGAGATTTTGCACTATCCTTCCCCTGCCATGCCTACCAAGCCATGCCCACCAAGCCACACCCACAGAACTAGTAGTAAAAAAATTTTTGATTTCACCATTGCTCTTGACCCTTTTCAGCACCCTCAGTTCCTCCGTGAACCACAGGGAGTGTCAGGGCCGATGGGCCAGGAGGGGGTGCATAAGTGCAGCACTGTCCAGGATTTCAATCTCTCTCTGATTCAAGGTTGTGGCCAGTGACTCAGCATGTAGGAGTTCCAAACTTTTGAAAACCAAAATACTTATTTAGCCCTATCCACTTTGGAGCTCACAAAAGAAATGCTGACGGACCCCATAACACTCCTGGGGACTTTTTTTTTTTTCACTTCCTATCACATAGGAGTTTCTCTACTATAAGTGAAGACAAAAGGGGGATAACGGATGAAATGTGAATTCTGACAGAAAAACAAAAAGATAGACTTTGCATTATAATAATGATGCACATTTTAGTAATTTGGTGACATTGTGGTTAGAAGTGAACAATGTTCGTCTTCATTTCTAAAGTCCAAAGTAATTATGTACAGAATTAAGGAGATAAAGAGAAAGTGGCCACCTTAGTTATCAAAATTAATTTGTTTAGGGCATGCTTCATTACTTCAAGTTATATAAAAAATTCTAAGCCAAAGAATTGCCTTGCTGATTGTCTTATTTATTAACTGACCCCTTTTCCAACTTTACCTGCAGGATTGGTACATTTGGTGGCACTCATTGTGTTGCAAAATAATGTTATAGTGTTTTATTATATAGATCTGTAAAATATTTGTGTTTTATTTTTACAATAACCCAGTCTTTGTCCATAACCTTTTTTTATCTAGCATATGTTAGACATTGTTTGAAGTAGAAGTTATTTTAATTGCCTTTATCTCCTTTTATAAAGAGACAAACAAACAGGCATTTTTTGTGAATGTAACAACATGAGTATAAATTACATTGCCTAGTCCTCATTAGTGCTAAACACCAACATAATTTACTTGAAATTTCCAAGTGATCAAAATACCATCATCTTATTTCAAGCTGAACTGTGATTCCAAGAAGTGGCTTTGAAAAATGATATATATACTCCAATTATTCAAGGATATGGTTTATCAGACATAAGTATAAATACGTTCTAAAGTTAAGGATTAACTGAAGCAGTGTGTTGTAGTATCTGTAGAGATGCTAGAGCTATTCACAAATGTCTGGTGAGCACACAGCGAACTAGACCTCCCTGAGGGAGCTGGGACAAAATTAAGATAATTTGTCGATCCAGACTGGAGAAATCTTTCTGGTAAAGGAGAGATTGTAAAATAGCTCACATCAATGGCGGGTTGCCCCCAGTTTGGACCCGTTCGCAAAAACCAGTAGTAAAACTGACAGGAGGCTCCACCCACTGACCCAGATGTCATCAGGAAGCTTCTGTACATGTTCAGAAGCACATGTGCCCAGGGGTGGGTTTTACTTACCTTTACTACCAGTTTGCAGCAGGGCCGCACATGTGCTCTCCCTTTGCTCGTGCATGTGCGCGCTCTTCTGTGCAAGCACAGAAGCATTTTCATGACATCAGGGTCGGTGGGCGGAGCCTCCCGCTGGTTTTACTACCGGTTCTATAGAACCGGTGCGAACTGGGGGCAACCCACCACTGGTGCGCATGTGAGTGAATCCAGAGAGTGTGGCACTGTTGCGAACTGGTAGTAAAGGTAAATAGAACCCACCCCTGGCTCACATGTATTTTTGTAGTCTCTCTTTGCAGGTAGACTACAGGAACTAACGTTTTGATGTCAATTGGGTGTGAGTGGCTGGGAGTTAAAGGATCCCATCTAAGCTCAAAAGGTCATGTGACCTTTATGGAGAAAAATCTCACCTGAAGGTTACCTCTTAATCACCTTTGGAATTAATTTTTGCTAGTTTTCAAACGTTAAAAAGCTTTAAGAGAGCAAGTTTTATGCATTTTGCTGGGTCAGTTTTCTGCACTTGTTAGTGAAAGTAGTTATAAGTATGAATTTAAGGACTTAGAAAATTTATTTTTGTGAAAATTATTTTTCAAGGGGGTGGAATAAATGGCAAAAGGGTGATTAGAGTGCTGTTTTTAGAAAGTTATAAATGGTCTGAGGGCCCAAATGGATTTGAAGTGCGATTTTTAAACTTAATTATAAGAATCTTTCCCATGGGTAATGGCTGAGTTCTGGGGGGAAATGATTGGATGGTACTTTGAAAGTTGGACAATAGAGGGAACTAGAAGGAATGAATGATTACAATTAAAAGAGAAATACATTTAACTTTGACTCCCTAACAGAATGGAGCAAAATACACTAACACTGGATATATTAAAGGGTATTTTTGAGCAATGGACTCAGAAGTTAATTTTAAGAATGTCTGTCATTATAAATAGATTGTATGTAAATTACATTATGCAAGAGAAATAAGTTCTGCCAGACAAGGATGAAATTAATTTGAACATGGATTTTAAAATGACACAGTGCAATAATGATCTGGAAAAAGATGATATACTGAAAATGGAATGGAATGGAGTGGAGTGGAATGGAGTGGAGTGGAATGGAGTGGAGTGGAACGGAACGGAACGGAACGGAACGGAACGGAACGGAACGGAACAGAACAGAACAGAACAGAACAGAACAGAACAGAACAGAACAGAACAACCTCGGAGGTCTTTTACTTCAACTCCCTACCCAAGGCAGGAGAACCTATACCATCCCAGACAAATGGTTGTCCAATCTTTTCTTGAAAACCTCCAGCAATGGAGCACCCACAACTCTGGATAGAAAGCCGTTCTATTGATTAATTGTGAAACCAGCTGATTCGTTAATAATTAAAAGAGATATACAAGTAGCTAATCAGAAGAATGACTTCGATAACTTTCCTATATTCTGGCTTGTCGGCCAGACATTTGAGACCCAAATACCATAATGACGTGGTGGGCTCCCATTCTTGCTCCAACTCTGCTAGCTTAGCAGTTCAAAAGCATGTAAATACAAGTAGATAAATAGGTACCATTTCGGTGGGAAGGTAAAAGTCACATGGCCACGGAAGTATCTTCAGACAACACTGGCTCCTTGTCTAGGAAACAGATGAGTACAACTCCTCTAGAGTCAGACATAAGAGAAACCTATACACACACACACACACGCACACACACACACACAAAAATCATGTATGTGAATGTAACAATGCAAGAATAATACACACAAAAACACATCTATAGCCCTTTCTTTAATATATTCTTATTTTTTCTTTTCTATTTATCTTTCTATTCTTTTTTATTTTCTTCACTTTCTATTTTTTTTTCTTTCTTTAGTTTCTATTAGCTTTATCTTTTTAACTATAATGTCCACTTTTCTTCTTCTTAAGATCTAGGTAAGTTTTGAATGGTGGGGAAAACAAACTTAGAAACAGTTTAGTACCATCATGATACAACTTCTGCTTTTACAAATCTCATGTTACCCACATGCAATTTTAATAATCTAATGATGCATGTGAATAAGATCAGTGGTGAATTTCAGCTGGTTCTATCCGGATCGCGCGATCTGGTAGCACCAGCGGTGGGAAGCTCCACCCATCCACCCAGACGTCATCACATCCCATTTTTGACCCTCTGTGCATGCATGGAGGAGGCGCACGCACTCACATTTGTGAATTGGTTGCAAAGGTAAGTGAATACCACTCCTGAGTAAGATGCTCAGCTAAACAAAAAGAGTAAATCAACTTCAGTATCTAGTTCTGTGCTTTTATTTAAGCCTTTAGAAAAGAGAGACCAGTATGAAATAAATGTTAAGATGTTTGGCATTTAAAGAGAAAGGATGAGTGAATTGTGAAATAAATATATGAAGGAAGAGTGAATGTGTTTAGAGAAAAGGAAAAATTTAACAAGTCAGGGTTGGTGTTATTTCTAAGAGTCTCAGAATGAGAGAGATGAAAGCAGAAATCAATACATAAAGTGATTTATATACACTATGAGAACAATAATGATTTGCAAGGATATAAAGATACAGAGAGGAACACTGAAAGCTCTCAGTATAAAATTATTTTATCTCTATTTCCTTTCCTTGTGCAATGTCCTCATTTTGCTTTTTTTTTTGGTTTGGTTTACCAAAGAAAATAGCATGTTAGTTATGTTTTTTGTTTGTAAGCATGTATGTATGTATGTATGTATGTATGTATGTATGTATCTGTGGTGATTGCTCCTGGTTCTATAGAACTGGTAGTAAAATCGGCATGAGGCTCCGCCCACCTGCCACAACGTCATCATGGGTAATCTGCATGGTCCCATTGCGAACCGGTAGTAAAGGTAAGTAGAATCCACCCCTGGTATGTATGTATGTATGTATGTATGTATGTATGTATGTATGTATTGTACTTATATTTTTTAAGATACTTGCCTTGGAATGTGAGATAGGCAGCAAACACAATACATTCAGAAAGTATTCAGAACCTCTTCACTTTCATCAATTCTGTTATGCTGCAGCCTGATTTTACAGTTGTTGAAATTCACTTTTTTTCTCATTAATCTACACTCAGTACCCCATAATGACAAAGTGAAAACAGAATGTTAGAAATGTCTGTAGATTTATTAAAAAGAAAAAAAACCTGAAATATCACATTGGCGTAAGTATTCAGACCCTTCACTCAGTACTTTGTTGAAGCATCTTTGGCAGCAATTACAGCCTCGAGTCTTTTTAGTATGACGTGTACAAGCTTTGCACACCTGGATTGGGGGATTTTTCTGCCATTCTTCCTTGCAAATCCTCCCAAGATCAGGCAGGTGAGATGGTGACCGTCAGTGGACAGGCATCTAAAAATACTTTTTGAATGCACTGTATATGCTGCCTGTCTCACTGTTCAAGGCATATATCTTTAAATATATAAGTACATACATTCATACAAATAAGGAAATTTTGTCTTAGTAAGACAGATTTTGTCTTAGTAAGACAAAAGAAAACAAAGAAAACTCAGGACATTGCACAAGAAAAGGAAATAGAGATAAAATAATTTTATACTGAGAGCTTTCCGTGTGCCTCTCTGCATCTTTATATGCTTGCAAATTGTTCTTGTTTTCCTAGTGTATATTCTTCGTCTTCTTATGCCATATCTGTCATCGGATGTTGGCGATCATGTTGGCAATCCTATTTTTGTCAACAGCTGCATGAAAAAGTGCTGCAGAGTTTTGTCCAAACCAGTCCCTTAGGTTTTGAAGCCATGATGTTCTTCTTCTGCCTGGACCTCGTTTGCCTTCAATCTTTCCCTGGAGGATTAAGTGAAGGATGCCATATTTTTCTGGGTGTCGCATCACATGTCCAAAATATTCTAACTTTCGCTTTTTAATGGCTTTGATTATTTCCCTTTGCTTTCCCAGGCGGCTTATCACCTCCTCATTTGTGATTTTGTTAACCCGGCTTATATGTAACAGTAGTCTGTAAATCCACATTTCAAATGCTTCTACTTTCTTCAAGTAGTTTTCTGTCAGAGACCAACTCTCTACTCCGTAGAGTAGGATAGAAAAGAGGTAATATCTGACAAGCCTGATTTTCACTTTTAGGCTTATGTCACGACTGCAGAAGACCTTTAATATATATAAACCACTTTATGTATTGATTTTTGTCTTTCTGAATACTTTCTGAATGCTCTGTAAATGTAAACAATAATAACAACAACAATAACAATGCAATACCAGATGATTTGAAGAGAAACAGCTAGAAAAAAATAACAAAATATTGTGATTTGCTGATTGAAGTTAAGTGACTATGGAGGAAGAAATTGTACCAATAGTAATAGGAGCCGTTGGAGCAATACACAAAAGACTGCCTAGGTACATGGAAATTTTGAACTTATGAGACCTGAGTATCGTGACTTTGCAAAAAAAAAAAAACCCTACCTTACTCGAACTGCCTATATACTCAGACTTAACAGCTCTTAATCCTTGGTTAGGATTTAAACTATTAAGTTTTTTACCAGTGCCAGACTGTGGATCTAATTGAACATTAAATCAACAACAACAAAAAAATGATGATGATGATGATGATGATGATTAATAATAATAATAATAATAATAATAATAATAATAATAATAATAATAATATGATTACTATTATTATTCTACCTCCAGTTTCACTAGGTAAAGGTAAAGGTTCCCCCGCATATGCGTGCTAGTCTTTCCCAACTCTAGGGGGCAGTGCTCATCTCCATTTCAAAGCTGAAGAGCCAGCACTGTCCGAAGACGTCTCCATGGTCATGTTGCTGGCATGACTAAATGTCAAAGGCGCACGGAATATTGCTACCTTCCTACCAAAGATGGTCCCTATTTTTCTACTTGCATTTTTTTATGTGCTCTCGAACTGCTAGGTTGGCAGAAGCTGGGACAAGTAATGGGAGCTCACTCCGTGCCATGTGCTAGGGAT
The DNA here is from genome assembly GCA_030761175.1 of Masticophis lateralis. Taxonomy (NCBI): domain Eukaryota; kingdom Metazoa; phylum Chordata; class Lepidosauria; order Squamata; family Colubridae; genus Masticophis; species Masticophis lateralis. The sequence continues at coordinate 77,160,556 of JAUDYJ010000006.1, read as the reverse complement.
TCAAACCAGTGAACTGCCAACCTTCTGATCGAGAAGCTCAGCATCTTAGCTGCTTCCCATTTACAATAGTAACAGTTAATAATCTATGCAGGAAAGTGTTACTAACACAACAGAGATCAACAGATATATTTGTGAGAGCTCAGTTTTATTTCTTGTAAAATATACCAGATGATGGTATTAGGCAATTAGTCATTTGGTCAATGAATACTTTCTTTCCTGCAAAACGTGAACTTGATAATCAAGCATCCCCTACTTGTTAAAAAGATGTAACAAATGTTTCTCTATTTCTTTCTGTGGCTATTCTGTACTATTGAAAGCTATTTAGCCTCTCAAAACAACCATAATACAACTCTTCAAGAAAGACCATTTGAGTAAAATCTATCATTTAAATACATTGAACCTACAACTAGATACAGGAGGATTAAAGAGAAATAATATTGCTAGGCTTTTAAATGAATCTCATATAATAGTTAATAAAGCTGGGGATATAATAAAAGATAAAGGTTTCCTTGTCAGTCAGTCAGTCTAGGGCACAGTGCTCATCTCTGTTTCTTCACAGAACAAGCCAGCATTATCTGAAGACACTAGGTGGACAGGTGCTGAGGCAAGTAATGGGAGCTCACCCCATCGCTCGAGCTATGGTCTCGAACTCGGGCTGTCAGTTTTCTCGCTGACATGCTCAGCATCTTTAATCACTGAGCCATCATGCCCCCAGGGATTGTAATAAGAGATTGTAATTTATGTTTGAGAGATACTGAGTGAAAGCTAAAACAATTTCCTTGCATTGTCTGCAAGAAATTGTGGGTGGTCATATAAGATTTTGTATCCCGCCCCCCATTGTGGTGAAATGCTCCCGGTTCGGACAGGATCGCCCAATTTGGTAGCGATGGAGGCGGGTGGTTCAGAGAACAGGTAGCAAAAATCCCTGCCCCCCCCACATGCCCAGCTGAGCCACGCAATCATCAGAGGCTTTTTTAAAAAAAAAATTTAAAGCATTTTTCCTACAACCTCTTCAGATTTTAAAAATGCTTTTAAAAGCCTCTGGCAATCCCAGCTGAGTTGCCTGATCGGCAGAGGCTTTTAAAAGAAAAAAAGCCTCTGCTGATCAGGCAACTCAGCTGGGATTGTCAGAGCCTTTTGAAAGCATTTTTTTACAACCACTTCATCGAAGAGGTTGTAGGAAAAAAATGGTTTTAAAAGTAAAAAAAAAAAAAACTGGGTGGGTGTGACTGGGTGCCATGCCCACCCAGTCACATTACCCCACCACCACCACCAAGCCATGCTCACAGAACCGGTAGTAACAAATTTTAGATTTCACCACTGCCCCCTGTGTAATAAAACAACATGAATCTGTGCAATTCTTTTTCTGTTTTTTGTTTGTTTGTTTGTTTCTTATGTTGCATCAGTATATCTTTGTCGAAGAGAAGTTTAAAATGGAGCAGTCAGTAGCATATTTCAAATACTGGGCATAGATACAGGTTTTACACATATTACACATATTGGGCTATATCCATATTTTTTTTAATTATACCATCTACACCTCCCTCTTTACTATTCTAACTCTCTTCAGCATTTATGATTTGTTCTTGTTGGATATTAACTTTATAGCATTTGCTTCAGCTCCACTCTTTAATGTGCCATTTTCTTCTATTGATTATGTGATGGATTATGTGCCATCAAGTTGACTCCCAGCAACCACATAAATAGATTTTCTCCCTGCTGATCTGTGATCTGTCCCTAATCTGGTCTTTCAGATTCCCCAATGGTGCATTCCTTGCCACTGCAACTGAGTCCATCCACCCTTCTTCCTCCTTCCTCTTTCCTCCTCCTCCTCCTCCCCCTCTCATTTCCAGCACTAGAACTATTTCCAAAAAGCATCACCAAGTAAGATTTTGTTGTTCTTGTCCTTAGATCTTAGTCTATCAAAACTTTATATGTTTTCCTACAATTCATCCATAATTCTTCAATTAACAAAATTGACTAGAGAAACATGAAATTATCCCACTGATGTATAGAGTCTATGAATGAATAGGCCATAACAAACTAATTGACTTTAAAGGCTTTTTCCATCATTAAGAATACATTGTATACCTTCTCTGTTCATCAATTCCAATCAACAAGATCAGATGACATTTAAGCATATCTATTATTTCTATTATTTCTATTTGTTATAATTTTATAGACATCCAACATACTTTTAATTTTTTTTATTTCATTTGTCAATTCTGTCTGTTTACAATTTACTTCTCTTGCTTTCTAAATCATTAAAGTCCATATAGGTATTATCCTCTACCATCCATCATAGTTTTGATTAATTGAGCTCATGTAATGGTTTTATGAAGATAAAATGATGTAGATTACTTCAATGGCCTTGTTTCATATGCAGCAATTCAGGGCAATAGTAAGAAGAATACTGATCAGCAAATAGGATTGCATTTGGGGCAATATGCCACAAGGACAACCAAAAGCCAAGTTTGCCCAAAATAGACTCACATTATTCTATGCAAATTAGAATCTGCAATCGAGAAATTATCTTGCAGACTGCCATTCTATTTCTTGCAACTCACCAAGTAAGAGTTATTTGTCGTATATCGACACAAACTCAAGCTGCAGCATCAGATAATGACTATCATAAACTTATGACTCTCATAAACTTTCTATCCTGATATAGATATTGGCTTTGCAGCTCTTCTGGTTATTGAGAAGACAAAAGTCTTTACGTCCCCTCCAGATGGAATTCAGATGATTTATTTCTTTCTAGAGCACCCAAGCACAAGTTTCAATTTTCATAAATTGTTCATATGATTCTTTTGGAAACAGACTCATTTCTCATTAGCCAGATACTCTTTCAAGATCTCTCCAATTTTTCTCTTTGAAAAAAGTGATTTATTCATCTAGAGTTATGAATTAAAAAGGGAACTTTGATAAACTGACCAAAATGCTATTCTCAAATGCTGAAGCTATAGGCATGCTTTTTTACATGCTTAAATGTTTTATGCCTATGTGCAAAAACAATCATTTTCACATGTACAATGAAAAAAAAAAGAATCTTAAATTGATTGTATATTATATACTTCTTTTGCAATTAGGAATTGTATTTGTCTGCACTTTTAAACCACATTAAGCGTAATTATAGTTGCAATTCTATACCAAAGATTAAGTGCCATTTTCTTCAGTGAGGCTGATTTCTGAGAACAACAGAAATGCATTGAAAAATCTCCAAATTCCTACAATATAAAATCACATTTATTTTGATACATATACCAATTTATGTGCTCTATAATAGGGATGCCCAAAGAATTCAGCCATGTCTCAAGTCAAACATTTGTACAATTGGAACTGAAAAGATTTGGAAGCTATTTGAATCAAACCATGGAGCTTCTATTGTGGAGCAATTGTTAATTGTCCTTTGTGCAGTTGTGACTTACCATGTTTCACCAAGCCATCACTGGGATGATGTAAAACCTTTCCTCATTATCGTTATTGTTGGCATCACAGCTGCTGGATGATTCTAGAACAGGGATGTCAAACTTACATCATCATGGCAACATCACGTGATGTATTGCTACTGTTTTCCCCCTTCACTAAACTGGGCATGGGCGTGGCCAGCAAATGATGCATCTGGCCCGTGGGCCACGAGTTTGACAGCCCTGTTCTAGAAGATGCTCTGAATTGTTAGTGTGAAAAAGACTACTATGAATCTACCAAAAAAATTGCTAGTAATTTAGAGAGACACTGAAATACAGATAAGATGTCTGCAGAAATTATAAGTAGTCATACATCACTTTTTTCTTTTTTGCCATTGTAACTTCAAACAGCCACTAAATGAATGGTTGTAAGTCAAGATCTATCTATTTTTTTCTTAATTTAATTTATATGCAGCCCTTCTCTGGAGACTCAGAGCAGCTTACAATGCATTAAGCAATAGCCTTCATACTTTTGTATATACCTGCTTAGTAGGGCTTTCGCTCCCCCCCCCCAAGCGGTGTTCTTTTTTATACAAAATCATCTTATTGCCCCCACAAACTGGGTCCTCATTTTACCTACCTTGAAAGGTATATACCTATATGTGTATATTAGTAATGCGTTTCAAATAATTTAACAACTGGTTCTCCCTAATGACTGGCTGGGTAGGTGTGGCAGGGGGGAATCATGTGACTGAGTGGGTGTGGCCTACTCAATGTCACTCACAGCAAGGTGGGGTGGCACAGGCAGGCCGAAGTGGTGGTGGTGTTGCCCAGAGCATTAGTGCAGGAGCACTATTAATGCAGGAGCACCCCTGTACTTCCTTTTGCACAGCAACAGCATTCCACCTTTGTCACAGTATATTTGCACTCAAGGCAGCCCTCGCCTCCCTCCACTTTGGGCTCGGAGCTATAAACTGGGAAGCATTGTGGTGGAGAAGTGGCTGGGTCTGATTCTCTGACACCTCATCTCTTGCTGGGTCTCGCTGCCCGACAGTCAGGTTTTTAAAAAGATCTTTGTAGCAGGAAATGGCAGGTGCTTACTTCCAGCCTTTGTTGGTGCAATTTTTTTTAAAAAAAAATGATTTATATGCCGCCCTTCTCCGGGGACTCAGGGTGGCTTACAATGCATTAAGCAATAGCCTTCATACTTTTGTATATTTATACAAAGTCAGCTTACTGCCCACACAAACTGGGTCCTCATTTTACCTACCTTAGAAAGGATGGAAGGCTGAGTCAACCTTGAGCCTGGTGAGATTTGAACTTGCAGTAATTGCAGGCAGCTGAATGTTAATAACAGGCTTTTAGTCTGTTGAGTATCCAGGGATGCCTTGGTCACTCAGGGAGACATGCACCTGTTCTCCGCCCCGTGACACTGGCCTGCCACGTTCACAGCCACAGCCTCATGGCCTGCCCGCTGATCCAACCAGGACATTGCTGATGCCGCTACTGTTGCCAGGGACATGTGGGTCAGGATTGCATTGTGGCTTCGCATATAATGGGCTCCAGGAGTAGGAGGGGACCCCATCTACCTCATCGTGAAATGCACTAAATTTCACTGTGCTGCTCAAGGTGCTGAGAGAGCAGCGGGCAGGCCACTTCAGCCATGAGGCAGCAACAGCAGCAATTAGTCAGGTCAGTGGGCAGGCCATTAGTCCATGGTGGCAAATGCGTCAGGCCAGGGTCTCAGGAAAGAGAGCATCTCCCCAAGTGACCGAGGCATGCCCAACTGCACCAACAAAGGCCAGAAGTGGCCGCCCACTATTTCCTGCTGCAAAAACCTTTTTAAAAACCTAACCAATGGGCAGCGAGACCCAGCAAGAAATGAGGTGCCAGAAAATCAGACCCAGCCACTTCCCTCCACTGCAATGCTTCCCGGATGTGGCTTACAGCTCCAAGCTCCAAGCGGCAGGAGGCAAGGACTGCCTTGAGAGCAAATGTACCGCGATGCTGTTGTTATGCAAAAGCAAGTACAGGGGCACTTCACTCCTGCACTAAAGCTCTGGCCATCGCCAAGACCACTTTGTCTGCCTGCACCGGCCCACCTTGCTGCAACAGCACCATTATCTCACTCGGCTAGCAAGTACCGCCATAGAGGATGGTACTTCTTGTACCATCCTCTATGGCGGAGATTTCCAGTCAACCCGGAACAAGTCTCCCTTCCCCGCCATCACCCTTACCTTCTCAGGCCAGGCCAGGAGTGACTGAGAGGGGAGCGGCAAGGGATGGGGCCAGCCAGTGGTGGGATCAACCAGTTCGCTGAACTGCGCAAAAAGTTAACCAGTTTGGCCAAACTACTGCAAACTGGCTGAATCCCCTCACTGATGTATATATACATGAAGTACATATGAGAAACTTTTAAGTAAGTATTTGTCACTTTAAAAAGTATGTATTAAATATAGTTAGGCTGACTAATATTGGCAAAAATATATTATTATTATTATTATTATTATTATTATTATTATTATTATTATTATTTTGCTATTGCATTGTCTATGACTGTTGCTTCTTTCACACCACTTAAAATAGTCTAAAGATGTTTATAGATTCTTAATATTTTTTTTAAAAAAAAACACATAAATAATTAAACACTGATTATAATTTTTTAAGTATTCTTCAGGGAAATTTACTTAGAAAAGGACATCAGGCAAATGCATCTAAAAAACCTATAAGAAAACACTGAGTTCAAAATCATATATATTTCATGTTAACGTTCTGTTGCCCAAGAGGTTCTGTTTATCAGAGAATGTACATATTCTTAACGGGGTGTTGATTTTAAAAGCAAATGTTCAAAAATGAATTTGAATGTTGCCTTAATAAAATAGGCTAGAATTGTTCCACTCTGCCCATTTCAGACAACTATTTGAGATCACAGATTGGAACACTTTATACATTTGCAATAAAAAATATAGGCCATGAGTAGCTGTGCTGTTTACCTTGGTGGTCTCTATAGAATGCAGTGATGATTGTGAGAAATAATCTTCTGGGTTTGATTTGGCTTTCTATGATCCAAATCCATGAATTCCATTGCTTAAGATAGAAAATAGATTCTGAAGAACTGGCACTGAAATATTAAGCATGGTAGAGTTGGTTTTTCTAAAAAAGATGCTGCTTTATTTGAAATTTGAAATATGAGAGAACTATTTCCAAACAGGAAATAAAATGGGGATAAAATTCTATCCCACTAACATACATGGATCCCAGAAATGGTTGCAGAGCTTTAAAACTAATGTTTGGAAGCTGAATGGTAATCCACACAAAACATAAATGTTGTGTATAAGAAAATTAGTCACTCCAGAGACTTATAACTAGTGTTAAATGGGTCTCTGTGCCTCTAAAGTGCGATGCAGACTCATCGCAATCTGAGATGGCTCAAATGGGAATAATGGGGATGGATTTTTTTTTATACCTTTATCTGGAATACCAGCCGCAGTCTGACTTGATTTGCAGTTAACTGATACCTTTGCTAACTATCTTCTACTGAATAGTCTATTCATGTCCAACTGGATTACTAAATTAAGGGGGTTCCCTTTTAAAGATTCTTTGGAAACATCAGGTAGTGCAGAACTGAGTCTTAAAGCAATGTGTGTGTAGGCTTGTGTGTGCATGCCATTGGTCAGAAAGTTTCTGAGACCAAAGCACTGTTTTCGACCTTTAAACCCTTTGAAAGCATCTAATTTGGGGGGGGGAGACCCCAAGAAGTCTGTGCCCTCTAGCTTTGTTATTGCTGTTGTTGTTGTTGTTGTTGTTTTCTTTATTGAAGAAATGTAGCTTTCTGGTTAAGGAGGGGATTAAGCAGGGGTGGGATTCAGAAATTTTAGCAAACGGTTCTCTGCCTGGTTGCTGGATGGGCGTGGCCATGGTAGGTGTGGCCTACTCAGCCTCCTGCACCATGGGGGGGGGGTGTTTTCACCCTCCCCAGACTCTGGAGGCCCTCTGAAGACTGGAAACAGGCCCATTTTCAGACTTCAGGTACTTAAAGTAGGTCCATTTATTGCCCTCCCCAGGCTCCAGAAGCTTTCTTTGAGCCTCCAGGAGGGCAAAAATGGCCTCCCTTGGTCTCCGGAGGCCTGAAATGGGCCTGTTTCCGGACTTGCAGAATTTCTGGTAGGCTTGTTTTTCGCCCTCCCAGAGCCTCCACGCGGGCCCTGCACTTACCTGGCATCCAAAAGGGGCTGTGTGGAGACTCCTGGGCGGGGAGGGGAGGGGTGGGGTGGGTGGGGTCAGCCAGTTCTTGCAACAACCAGTTCGGCGAACCAGATTAAAATTAACATCCGGTTGACCCGAATCAGTCTGAACTGGCTGAATCCACCCCTGGGATTAAGTAAGGCAAAGCTTTTGGAAGCTTTTCCTTCAGCTGCCACCTTTCTATGCAGGCAGCTGACTTGCCCAATGCTAGCAACAGCCAGCTGAGATTTGCAGTCCTGATGGCCAGCTGATTGGGGCAGAGGGCCAGCCCACAAAAGTGGCTTCATCAGCCAAGCATGGAGGCTTGCTTGGAAGTCTCTCCAGCATTGGAATGTGGATCTGGGTCCTAATCTACCTGAGTTCTTCCTTCCAAACCTTTTTGCTGCATGTCTTCTTCCTAGATCCAGCTGGATGGAGGGCCTCCCAGGGCTTCCCCCATCCATGAGGTACCCCATGTTCACTTAATCACCTGTGTGTTTGTTAAATGGTGGTGTGACCGTTAAATGGCACAAGGTAAGGGTCATTAAGGAGAGTGTCTTCACTTAATGATTGTCGCCACTTGTGACCTCAATGGGCAGGCACCATTACACCCATAGGTTAAGGATTACCTGTACAGTATCTTAGCCCTTCAGGAAAAAGACCATCAGAAACTCCAGCTCACACTATCCAATGCCTGAATGGCTTAATTTGATTTCCAGAGTTCTGTATATGAAACTTACTTTCTTGAAAATAAAGCGAAGCAATAGCACTCTTTGTAAACCTCTGCCCCCAGAGGTTTGATTTATTTATTTATTTTATTTATTTATTTGTTTAGATTTGTATACCGCCCTTCTCCTTGCGGACTCAGGGCAGTGGACAGCCAAATAAAAACAGTACATAAAAGTTAAAAAAATTTTAAAAATCCATATAACTTTGGCTAAAATTAAAACCATTAAATATTTAAAATACACAACCCTACGATACAAGATCTTAAAAATTCAACGGGGTCAGGCTAGACCAGCGAGCTGAAAGAGATGAGTTTTTAGGGCCCGACGAAAAGTCTGGAGGTCAGCAATTGTTCTCAGTTCTGGAGGAAGATCATTCCAGAGGGTAGGGGCTGCCACAGAGAAGGCCCTCCCCCTGGGGGTCGCCAGCCGACATTGTCTGGCTGATGGCACCCTGAGGAGACCCTCTCTGTGGGAGCGCACCGGCCGGTGGGAGGCTATTGGTGGCAGAAGGCGGTCCCGTAAGTACCCTGGTCCTAAGCCATGGAGCGCTTTAAAGGTGATCACCAACACTTTGAAACGCACCCGGAAGTCCACCGGCAACCAATGCAGCTCGCGCAGGAGAGGTGTCATATGGGAGCGTCCCGTCGCTCCCATAATCCCCCGCGCGGCCGCATTCTGCACCAGTTGGAGCCTCCGGGTGCACCCCAAGGGGAACCCCATGTAGAGAGCATTGCAGTAGTCCAGGCGAGAGGTGACGAGTGCCTGAGTAATTGTGCGTAGGGAGTCCCGATCTAGAAAGGGCCGCAACTGGCGTATCAGGCGAACCTGATAAAAAGCTCCCCTGGCCACAGCTGTCGTGTGATCCTCCAAAGACAGCCGTGGGTGCAGGAGGACGCCCAAGTTGCGCACCCTTTCCGTGGGGGCCAATGATTTGCCCCCAATAACCAGCGATGGTGTCAGCTGGCTATATCGGGACGCCGGCAGCCACAGCCACTCGGTCTTGGAGGGGTTGAGTCGAAGCCTGTTTCTCCCCATCCAGGCCCGCACGGCTTCAAGGCACTGGGACATCACTTCCACGGCATCGTTGGGGTGGTCTGAAGGTTTGATGGTACGATGGTTGTGAAAATAAAATGGAGATCTCAAAGTAAACTGAGTTGACCTCTTGGAGAAAATGTGGAATATAACTTATTTAATATTAATAAGTACATAAAATACAATGTGTAAAGTAGTAAAATATTTGTCAGAGTGTCACAAAAAGAGAGCACTTGCTTTCTGCCTTACAATTTTATTGCTTGTTTGATTTATACAAAAAGAATCTTCCTAAACAGTTTTGGATTATAAACAGGAAAATATGATTGGCTCAGAAGCTTTATGTGAGTCCAAATCTCCATGATAGAAATCCAATCTTCTGCATTATATCCAATCTTCTGCACTATAAACAGACTGGTATAGTCTGTTTCTTCTTCTTTTTTAATGGCATGTACTGAATAATAATTCCACGAATATGATTTAAGTCTCAGTTGGTTCAGCATTCTGTGTAAGCATGTGAATATTAGAGGATAAAACCTGAAATGAGTCAGCACTTCTCCATTCCCCTATCAGAGCCTTTAAACGTGATGCCTTTCTAAATATATATATTCAGAAAGCACTTTGCTAGGATTTATTACATACTTTTTTTCTCACATGGTGATCATCTAAGAAAAAAAGTACCCAGAGAAGCCTATTATTCAAGTACTGCAGGATGCTGAGAAAATCTACAGAAAATTGAAGTGTATTTTTTCCTCCATTTTATAGCATCTTTTTTCAGTTGGTAGATTAAGAAGGAAGAAATAGAACTGACACTGCAAGATATGGTAGTTCTGAGAAGCGGGAAAGTAGCTCCAACCATTAATTCATATGACTTCCATTTCTGTCATGATCAGATTCATAGAACCAATGTAAGTCTGTTGAGCACACATTCATTTCTGTCGCAAAGTCAATTTTTGTGGCTGCTCTTTCGCTTTGACTCATACTATGAAGCTCACATTTAACTTTTAATTAAATCTCCGGAATATGAAATGATATAAAATGTTACATTTATCAGGTTAATTTTGAAGCATTTACTGAGTACACAGCAATGCCCTATCATTCAAATGAATTTCATTTACTAGGAACCACGATTCATTCATTTATTTATTTTTTCTGACAGTGGCTTATATTTTCATACCCAGGTGGTCTGCTCAAGAAAAAGGTTAATGAATGAGGTCTAAAAGCAAATGTACTTTATCCTAGTTCTTGTGTGGTGCTAAACATTTCAAGTAGCTATTAAAAGTTTTTAAAAAGGGATCATTCACTCAAGAAATTGGCTTTTCCAGACACACTGCTATTCCCACTTTCAATATCTCTTATTAGAACAAACATAATAAAACATACCAGAGTCAGATAAAGTTACTACAGTTGCATGTGCTATATTCATATTTGTGTTCAATTTATGGATCCCCGTTCTTCCCCTTAACAACCCCAAATCTTTAAACTAAGGAAGTAAAATGAAGGAAGTAAAATGAAGGAAGTAAGCAAGTAAAGTGCATCTCCGGATCCCTGCACAAATGGATGTCAAACAAGCAACAAGTAGTCAAAATAGCCTGGTTTAGCTCTGCAGACTAAAGCACCGTAATTAACATCCATCTGTCTGCAATTACACCAGTTTGAATCTCCCCAGGCTCAAGGTTGACTCAGCCTTCCATCCTTTCTAAGGTAGGTAAATTGAGGACCCAGTTTGTGGGGGCAATAAGCTGACTTCGTATAAACATACAAAAGTATGAAGGCTATTGCTTAACGCATTGTAAGCTGCCCTGAGTCTTTGGAGAAGAGCGGCATATAAATCAAATTTTAAAAAAATAGGGAGTACCCTATCAAACCCTGCACCAGTAAACAGCAGTGTCCCCCAAGACAGCATTTTAGGACCCACACTCTTTATACTTTACATAAATGACTTTTGCGATCGTATTATAAGCAACTGTGCTCTCTTCACTGAGGACATAAAATTATTTAACATCACCGACAATGCTGCTGCCCTATAAAGCGACCTTGACTATGTGTCAGAATGGTTGCACAATTGGCAACTCTAAATCTCAACCAACAAATGCTCTGTCTTACACATTGGCAACAAAAATCAGAACACCAAATACAAGCTGGGTGAATACGACCTCGTAGATGACCCCCACTCTTGTCAAGGACCTAGGAGTACTCATCTCAAATGATCTAAGCTCCAGAGTTCACTGTAACAGCATTGCCAAAAAGGCATTAAGAGTTGTTAACCTAATTTTGCAAAGCTTCTTCTCTGGTGACATCGAACTGCAAACTAGGGCATACAAAACATTTGCCAGACCAATTCTCGAATACAGCTCATCTGCCTGGAATCCTCACTGTATATCGAATAGTAATACAATTGAGTGGGTCCAGAAGTATTTCACGAGAAGAGTACTCCACTTCACTGCTCACAATAGAACACCTTATGCCACCACTCTTGAAAGTTTGGGCTTGGACAATCTGGAACTACACCGCCTATGATCTGACCTAAGTATAGTACACAAAATTGTCTGCTACAATGCCCTGCCTGTCAATGACTACTTCAGCTTCAACCACAATAATACACGGGCAAACAATAGATACAAACTTAAGGTAAACCGCTCTAAACTCAATGGTAGAAAATACAACTTCAGCAACAGAGTGGTCAATGCCTGGGATGCTCTACCTGACTCCGTTGTTACATCCTCAAACCCCCAAAACTTTAACTTAAACTGTCTACTGTGGACCTGACCCCATTCCTAAGAGGTCCATAAGGGGGAGTGCATAAGCACACCAGCATGCCTACCGTCCCTGTCCCACTGTCCTATTTATTTGTACTCATTACCTGTGCTCATGTCCGTGTTTATACTTACACCTGTTATCTCGTACATGTTTGACAAACTAAATAAATACATTTTCCAGGTGAAACAAATACCTATTGATAAGTGCTCAAATGATTGTAGATGAGCCAGCTCTTTGGAACAACTTCCTGATTAAGTTCAAGCTGGTCCTATTTATTCATTCAAATGATGCTGAATATGAATTTTTTGAAGAAGCTTTTATGGATAGAATGGATACTCCCTGGATCCTTTGTTATACTGTTGGGTTTAGGTTTATTTTTACTTATTTGTTGATATATTGTTTACATTTTAACCAGGAGAGTTTATGCTACGTGTATTGCTTTGTTAAAGTCCTAGAAAGTTAAGCTATAACCAAATCCAATGAATTAATAAACAGTTCCCGGACAGTTTTATAAAACATCGCTCCAAAACTGAGTTACAGAATCAAGTTGGAAATAGGGAGCAAGAATGAACAAGAAGTTGTTCCAGAGCAAATTAGTTCTCTGGTCTAATTTCAAAAGTTTTCTTCAAGAGATCAGTTCAAACTTCTGACAAGAAATATCTGTATTTCCCCCCATAATCTGCTGCTTCAGGGACAGAATGTTCAGATGTAAAAGACTGACTGACTGACTGACAGACAGACAGGCAGATAGACAGACAGACAGAAGTAGCTGAAACAAACAGATATTGTAAGAGCTATAAGACCATAGCACCACATAGCTCTGTTTATTTGGAATTTAACAGTATTATGACACTGAAGAGGACCTGAATAAAGTATTCTGGGAGATAAAAATGTCAATGGAACTAACAAATAAACCACAGTGATCTTTAAAAAAAAATCAAGAAAGGATAAAACATCTTTGGAACCACAAAGCATTGCAGGGTATCAGGAAGGTAAGTATAGAATAAAAGTGTAAAATACAGAATACAGCATAAACAATCCCAAAGCTGACAGATATTGGCAGTGATGCTTCACATTCCTCTCCTACTTTAAATAAACTACTTGATTATGTATTGACTGATGCCAGTTTATACTGTGCTATGTGCATGGTTTTATAGGAAGCAATTCTGTGCCCGATTCCAGCCTAAATGAAAGTTTGGATACACATACTGAGTTTGCATCTAAGAAAGTTGTTGCTAGCAATCCTGCTCCATGAATTGCACACTCCCAAAGATTTATTATTTATAAGCTCAGTAAAGTGTCCTCAGCTAGATCAATGAGACTCACTATGGTCAAAGGGTGAAGGGATTTGTGAGGATTCATTGTTTTCCACAGCATAGAAGATAACTGTACAAAATGCTTCATTGTAGTGCACATTTTTCATAGTAATAAATGGATGTTGCCCTGAGTTGACTCCAATATTCCAGGTTTTGCAAGTTTATGTAGCCATGTAAATAAATCTTTAATGGTTAGTCCTTATAAGAAATAAAAATCTTAACGTTTGTAAAATGGCGGACAACATTTGTCTCTGTAATAGTATGTGAGATTGACCTTGGGACAGCAGAGAGACGCAACCAGGGGAAACAGTCAGATTAAAGGCAGACGAGAGCCTGCAGCAGGAGAATTTAGTTTTTTGGGCTGTAAAGTGGATGTGGGAAGAGATACACTTCCAGACTTGCATGATTGAAGTCACCCTGCTCACTGTAGCTTTTGGTTCTGGTAATTGACTCTTGCTTCCCTGTAATAGCTGTACGTTGTAGATCCGTGATGGCGAATCTATGGCACATGTACCATAGGTGACCCACAGCACCCTCTCTATGAGCACGCAAACTGTTGTACCAATTCAGCTCCGCCACGCATGTGCACGCACCTCCCACTGGTCAACTGGTCATCAGGTCACTGCCACACACTGCGGGGATCATATGTACTCCCACTGGTCAACTGGTCATCAGATCACTGCCACACACTGTGGGGATCATGTGCACCTGTGCGGGGCACATGCAGGGTGTGCATGCATGCATGGGGGTAGGGCACATGTGTGGGGGCTGCAGAAGCATTGCATTTTGGGGGTGCGCATGTGCTTTGGAAAAGGTTACCCATTACTGTTGTAGATGTTGCTTTCTATTTCCTCCTCTGCTAGTTATCATCTTTTTTTTCCCCCTTCTCTTCTTCACACCCCCACTTTTGAGAGCTTGGTGGCAGTGAGGTTGCCTATGGATATTGCCATGTTCCTAAAAAGACCATGATGTGACTCAATTAGCCAGATACCTGGAATGCTGATGTGGCTGCTTGTGAGTTAATTGTGGGTGGGGAAGATGAATGACTGAATGAGCCTATCTGGTGTCAAGTTTCTGGTGCCCTAAACTTTTACTGTCTTTTGGGTGGGCCAGATGACCTAAACTTAACCTCAAGGAAAGGGGAATGAGAAGTATTTCTACCTGGCTATAGCTCTTTTGCCAAATGCAGATGGCAACCCCAGCTTCATTCTCTCACACAGTAATGTTGTCAAAGGTAGACCTTTAGTGTTGAGGACCTTGGAGGTCTACTAGTCGAACCCCCTTCTCAAGCAGGAGACTTTTTTTTAAATTTAATTTATATGCCGCCCTTCTTCGGAGACTCAGGGCAGCTTACAATGCATTAAGTAATAGCCTTCATACTTTTGTATATACCTGCTTAGTAGGGCTTTCGGGGGCCCCTAAGCGGTGTTCTTTTTTATATATACAAAGTCAGCTTATTGCCCCCACAATCTGGGTCCTCATTTTACCTACCTTGAAAGGATGGAAGGCTGAGTCAACCTTGAGCCTGGTGAGATTCAAACTTGCAGTAATTGCAGGCAGCTGGTGTCACTTTAACACCACTTTAAGCTGCTGCGCCACCAAGGCTTCTTATGCCACTTTATGCCATTCCAGACAAAGGCTGTCCAATCTCTTCTTAAAAATCTCCAGTGATGGAACACTTACAACTTATGGAGGCGAGCCGTTCCATTGGTTAATTGTTCTCACTGTGGGGAACTTTCTCCTTAGTTCCAGATTGGATGATAAGTTTCTATCTGTTACTTCTTGTCCTTCCCTTAGATGCTTTGAAGAATAGTGACTGCTGCCATGTCCACAGAAATGCACGTGTAAATTCTTACTTCACCAAAACATATACTAAAACCTCCATTGTACCCTTGCATGGCCTTTAGGTATCATATGATGCTAGAACACCAAGTGATATATCTCAGTCTGATTTGCTAATTCCCTATAAGTAATCAAATATAGGATAGTAAGTAAGTGGTAAGTTCATGTTATGTATAAAAAAAAAATGTTGACTAATAATGACGGTTTGCAATGACGGCATGCAATAAGGATTTCATATATTTGCTAATATGAAAGACATTATTCCACTGCTGCTAATCATTGTAGCTTATATAATTCCCAAGTATAATAGACAGCCCAGTGACAACTGACAACATAAATAGGCATTGGCATCCTTCAGTCTCAAAAGACTATGGTGTTGTGCTCTGGAAAGAGGTCCTAAAACAGCATTTAGTGTGAGTAAAAAGGCCAATTCAAGAATGGCAATCCCTTCCACACTGAGGGCAGATACATTCTGTACCCTGCCCAGCCCCCAGATTTCGCTAGTTCCGGGACTGCATCTTTGCCTCAGCCTGCAGAACAAGTGTCTCTTCGAATTGGAGAAGGCCATGCTTTATCTTTAGCCTCCAAGTTGAACGATTGGAGGTCAAGGTTTCCCAATTGTTAATGTCCATTCCCAAGGTCTTTAGGTCCCTCTTGCAAATATCCTTATATCGCAGCTGTGGGACAACATAAATAAGAGGTTCAACAAATTCCTGACAGATGACATATAACTGGTGGAGTATGTGCTCAGTATGTGACCCATGCTTTCTGCTGTTGTCACCAATATATAATGGAAAATATTATTTATTGATAAATCTTAGCATTATACAAGACTCTGGAGGAAATGTCAAGAACACTTATATCATAGCCTTTGTTTTTAATGCCATATGATAAATGTGATTTACTGTTGAATTTCAGGAAACAAACTGATTTGTGAAATTTTTCACCATAAATAATGCATAAATGTTCCAACAATAATATTTTAATTAAATCCTTACTCATGTCTTAGATGAAGAAATAAAGAGAAAGAAAGAAAGAAAGAAGGAAGGAAGGAAGGAAGGAAGGAAGGAAGGAAGGAAGAAAGAAAGAAAGAAAGAAAGAAAGAAAGAAAGAAAGAAAGAAAGAAAGAAAGAAAGAAAGAAAGAATGAATGCTGGACAAAAAATGGAAATACTCAGATTTTAGTCTTTCCATAGACATGGAAGCCAGCTGAGTAACTTAGCAGTACTCAGCCTAAACTGGGAAAAATATCTGTCCATCAACCTGTCCTTAACCAGGATTGTAGGTGATAGTCTATAGCTTTCAATGACTTCAATACTTTAACAGAGGGGTCCTTAGAGATGCAGTATTTGGTATATAGAGAGAAGAGCAATGGAGAGAGCAGATTGTGTTAATTGTCTGGGTTCTCAATCTGATTTTCCCTAGCTTCACTTGCTGCTTCCTATCTGTCAAAAAGTTAATAACACACCTACAAGTATGGACAGATAATAGTTAACTGAATCAGTTTAGAGTGAAAAATATCTGGAATGATGGTATTGAGTGCCAAGCTGAAGTCTACAAAAAAGGACCTATGCATAGGTCCTTGTGGATCCAAGATGTTGCAAGAAATAGTGCAGTGCCATGTTGACAGCATCATCTGCCAATCTATTTGCTCAGTAGGCAAACCTCAAGGGATTTAACAGTGGACGTGTGATGAGATGGGCCAGCTTTTTACTTTGCTACAATTGTTTCTTTTTTTATTTTAAATTTTTAAAATATTTTGTTAATAGAACCTTAAAATGAAAATAAACAGCATAAAATTTATAACGGTATGGAGAATGAGCAATAAATGTCAGCATTCTCCAAATTTATAATACTTACCACAATATGTACCTTCTTCAAAAGAACTAAATACAGTGAGAAAAATCCTAAACTGTTGAGTTATTCAATCCAATAGAATTCCCAGTTAAGGAATACTTTCTATAATTACTAGGGTTTTATGATGTTTTGAATTTTATCTCCAAAAGGTACAGTGGAACATGTTGGAATGCGAACATAGCATTTGCCTATCACATTTTAAAGCAGTTATGCTTTTGTAGTGTTTGTGCACTAATTTAAGTTGTTTTAGATAGGCGTTAGAGTCAATTTTATGTAATGGTTAAGTCACCCAGCTAGAAATCAGGAGACTGTGAGTTCTGGTTTCAAGTTAGGCATGAGGCCATCTGGGTGACCTTGGTCCAGTCCCTTTCTCTCAGCCCTAAGAATAAAGCAAGCTAATTCCAATAACTTGCAAAGAAAATTGCAGGGATTTGTCCAAGTAGTTGCCAGGAATCAACAGCGACTCAGAGATACAAAAAAAGTTTTCTTTTACATACTCCAAAACATCTTTTTTGTTTGTTTGTTTCTGAAGCACAGGACAGTCATTCCTCTTTCCCTTCCCTTATATCATCAGACATACCATTCCCTACATTGACCCACAATTCTCTCAACACCCTTACCAGAATTTTAAGGTTGATAGAGAATGGCATGGGATAAATCAGACAAATCATCACTCAACTGCTCAATCAGAGGTGTATCCTATTAGCAATTCATTTACTCCTAAGAACAGAACAGAATAACAGAATTTGAAGGGACCTTGGAGGTCTTCTAATGCAACCCACTTCTCAAGCAGGAGACCTTATACCATTCCAGACAAGTGGCTGCCCAGTCTCTTCTTAAAAGCCTCCAGTGATGGAACAACCACAAATTCTGAATGCAAGTGATTCCACTGGTTAATTGTTCTCACTATTAGGGAATTTCTCCTTATTTCTAGGTTTCTTCTCTCCTTGATTAGTTTCCATCCATTGTTCCTTATCCTACCCTCTTTGGAAAATAGGTTGATTCTCTCTTCTTTGTGACTGATATGACACTGATATCATGTCACCCCTAGTCCTTCTTTTCACTAGATTAGACATACACAATTCCTGCAACCATTCTTCATGTGTTTTAGCCTCCAGCCTCCTAATCATCTTTGTTACTGTTTTCTGCACTCTTTTCCAGAAAATATGAATACTGTTTCCAATAGTATTGGTCTAATGTAAGGAATTCCATTACAGAAAAAAAATGTTAATAAAATTAAAATAGTAGATTAAAAAGGCACTAAAGCTTTCCACCAGAAATTAGGAAACTACTTACACACTTGACAGAAAAAAATTATTGTATACGCCTGTTCTCCTAGGACAACTGAACAAGTAGTCTATATGTAATGTTAAACATTGACTTTGCAATCAATGCTAAGCAATGTGCAAATATGAGTAATGGTCTCAGAAGGTTTAGAGATAAGAGAATAGCCTTCTTGATGAAACCACAGTCAGCACCTTAAGAAAGGACACTGGGTTTGTACATACTTCCTTTTGTAATCACTTTTGGATATTTCTTTGTTAAACATTTTTTTAGCCTTAGGAACATTTGGATTTACAAGTTTTACAGCACCATGTGGGTTTCCTTTAACCTTTCACAAAAGAAAATTAAATACAAATGTACAGATTTAAAAAAAATATTTTGGAATAAACAGTTATGAGGTTTTAAGGATTTGTTTATAGATAATAAATGGGATATGGGAAGAAGAAGCCATTGGTTTCATGTTAAGAGAATGCAATGTCAGGCTAGCCAAAGAATGACAAAATGTAAAATAATCCAGCCAAAGTTCAGTTCTTTATTTATATACACTGTACAGACAGAATCTTATGAAATGGAACCTATATTGCCCTAACCTAACATGCATCCTGGGAGATTCTAGGGACTGGCTATTCAAAATAATAATAATAATAATAATAATAATAATAATAATAATAATAATAATAATAATAATAACAACAACAACAACAACAACAACAACAACAACAACAACAACAATAGTAATAAATCTGTAGTGAGATTCACAGCCTTTGAGACTGGTTAATAGCTCAGCAGCTCGAGTCCTAACCAAGGACCTAGGAACTGTTAAGGTATCATCAGAGGATATAAGTTGTTCCGAGTAAGGTGTTTTTTTGTAGAGTCAAAATGTTCAAGTCCGGTAAATTTAGAATTTCTAAATAGCGGGGTAGACCTTTGGGTATTGCTCCAAGGGCTCCAGTTACAATCGGGACCACACACAATTTCTTTTTCCACAGTCGCTCAACTTCAATTTGCAAGTCCCGGTACTTTGTGATTTTTTCTTGCTGCTTATCTTCAATCCGTGCATCACCAGGTATTGCAATGTCAATGAACCATACTTTTTTCTTTTCAACTACTGTTATGTCAGGTGTGTTGTGGACCAAGTGCCTGTCAGTCTGAATCCTAAAGTCCCACAAGATCTTGAGTTTCTCATTCTCTAAAACTTTCTCAACCTGATGTTCCCAGTGGTTTTTGCTGTACTCAAATCCAAACTTCTGGCACAATTTCCAGTGAATGATCTTAGCAACGCGGTCATGGCGTCGTAGGTAGTCGGTTTGTGAAATTTTGCTGCACCCACTGATCAGGTGGTCAACTATCTCATCTTTCTCATTACAGAGGCGGCATTTGCTGTTGGTGGTAACATGTTGAATTTTTGCCTTCATGCAGTTTGTGGCTAGTTAACCAGTTCCAAGTTAGTTTCTGGTCAGCTTTGCCTTCAATACTTTTCAAGTATTGGCCATGCAGAGCTTTGCTTTTCCAATTTTCAGCTCGCTGCTCAATTACTTCTTTCTTATATTCTGCTTTTGTTTTAGTTGTCTTTAAAAGGCCTCTTTTATTTACTTCCTTAATCATTGGTTCTTCACTTTTCTGGATGTAACCATTCAAGCTGTGTTTTTCTTCTTCCACAGTCTGCTTTACTTGTAGGAGTCCTCGACCACCCTCTGCTCTTGGTAAATATAATCGGTCAATATCACTTTTAGGGTGCAAGGCATGATTCATTGTCATAAGCTTCCTTGTTTTTCTGTCCAAATTGTCTAACTCCATATGGGTCCAGTTAATTATTCCTGCAGAGTATTGAATCACAGGTATAGCCCAGATATTTATGGCTTTTATGATGTTTCCTCCACTCAATTTGGACTTTAATATCTTATGAATTCGCTGAATGTACTTGGCTGAAGTTAATTCCTTGACTTTATTATGTATTAAGTCAGAGGCTTCTAAAATCCCCAAGTACTTGTAGCCTTCTTCTGATTTTACTGCCTTTATCATTTCTTCATTCTCTAGTTCTATTCCATCCTCTTCTATGATCTTGCCTGCTTTGTTTGCTATTGTTGCACATTTGTCAATTCCAAACTACTACTACTACTACTACTACTACTACTACTACTACTACTTATTATTATTATTATTATTATTATTATTATTATTATTATTATCATCATCATCATCATCATCATCATCATCATCATTATTAGTTCAATTTATATGCTGCCTTCTTTGGAGACCCAGGGCAGCTTACAATGCATTAAGCAAAAGCCTTCATACTTCTGTATATACCTGCTTAGTAGGGCTTTCACCCCCACCCCCACCCCAAGCGGTGTTCTTTTTTATACAAAGTCAGCTTATTGCCCCCACAATCCAGGTCCTCATTTTACCTACCTTGAAAGGATGGAAGGCTGAGTCAACCTTGAGCCTGGTGGGATTTGAACTTGCAGTAGTTACAGGCAGCTGGCAACTAAGTGCTACTTTAACAGCACTTAGTCCACTGCGCCTCCAGGCTCTTCCTCTTCTTACTATCCAGCTCCAGACTGTGCTATCTCTTGTGTTGACCTCCTCTTTGGAATGTGCTCCTTCCTTCCTGGGAAACTGCTGCATTACTGTAGTGCAGGGCTGTCAATCTGGCGGTCCGTGGGCCAGATGCGTTATGTGCAGGCCACGCCCACCTCAGCTCCATAAATGGGAAAAACGTTGCAAAATGTCACATGACGGCAACATGACACACCGAGTCTGACACCTGTGCCTCCCCCTTCATAGACACATTCTATCACATCATTGTGTTTTTCAACACTCTCTTTCTCCAAATTCTCAGGGAACTGAGAAATCAGGATAGAGGTGAAAGTGCAGGTGTGGTGTCTCTGTCCATATCTGATAACTCCTCCAAGTCAGGTGGCTTGTCCTACAAAACAGCTAAAGGATTTAAAAAAAATCTGTCTCCTCATTCTCCCTTGCAAATTCAATGCCCAAAGTCAAAGGCTGAGAATCTCCTGCCTTGGCATTTTCCTCTGGAGCCCATAGCAGTGAGAAAAGAGAGACCTCTGAAGTCAATCTATAGTCACCTCTGTCTCTGAAACCCCAACTCTGCTTCAATTCCTTCAGTTACAATACAACAGTTACAGTTCATCCAATGTGATTGGGACTCTTTGTCTTACCAGCTCATCTCGAACTGATGAATAAAAACCACGTCATTCCATCTTCAGCTAACAACTGAAAATCCACAATGAACAATTCTATTGTTTGGATGTATGAATCTCTAAATCTCCCAAGGAAGCTCTCATAGTTATTTAGTTATCAGATCATTGGCTTCTGTCATTAGAAGGGCCCATTTTGTGCCAATCTCTTTCGCTAGCTTAATAAAAAAGTTATTCTGGTGTGGTCAGATGGGAACTCAGTGGGTCTTCTGTTCAGAAAGAGCCTGCACCGAATAAGGAAAGTTCTTAATTGGTTCACAACTCCTTCAGCAAGTTGGAAGGGGAATGTACAAACACTGCAGGGGTTGGGTTCAAAAATTTTAGCAAGGGGTTCTCTGCCTGGTTGCTGGATGGGCATTGCCTAGTCCGCCTCCCGCACCATGACCAGCGGGCATTTTTGCCCTCCCTGGGCTCCAGAGGCTTTCTTTGAGCCTCCAGTAGGATGAAAATGGCCTCCCCAGGCTCCAGAGGCCTTCTGGAGGCCTCTGTAATTTCCCAAACTTCCTGTAGACCTATTTTTTGCCCTCCCTTTGCATGGCCTACTCTTACCTGCATCCAAAACGGGCCATGTGGGGACTCCTGGGAGGGGAGGGGCTGGGGGCGGGGCAATGGTATTTGGGGCTTCTCTGAACTGCACAGAATCTTAGCTAGAGGTTCTCCCGAACCCCTGCGAACCCCCAGTAGCCCACCTCTGAAGTACTGGCTGCAACACTGCCACTAGTATGGCTGCAGGCTTCTGGAGCTGCTGTAAAACTACCTCCTTGTGGCTTATAAATTATTGATCTATGCATCCACTTGCTACTGGTGGTGCTCCAGTAGGCTGCTGCTAAAAAGCTGTGGCTTTATTGCTGTTTTTTGAAGAATTGTGGCTGTGCTTGAATTTTCCTTCCTGTTTTGGGGATTAGGAGGCTGAGACAGGATTGATGTCAGGTCTAACCCAAGAACAATTCATCCAAAGTTCTGTTCTTTATTTGCATACACCTTGTAGGCAGAATCTTTTCTTTACTGTGTTCTTATTTTTTTTCTTTTCTATTTTTCTCTTTTCTGCACCTTCTAGTACTCTTTTTATTTTTTATTTTTTATTTTTTTATTTCTTTTTAATTCTAATTTTAATAAAATCACTATAAAGAAGAAATATTCTGTCTGCGTCTGTTGTAAATAAAAGGACTAGACAGTGTGTCTTTGCTAAAGTCAAATCATCTAACTGAACTACTGAATCCTTACACTAGTAACAGTAACAGAGTTGGAAGGGACCTTGGAGGTCATCTAGTCCAACCCCCTGGTCACGCAGGACATCTGTACTAGGGATTCGAACTGCCGAATTGATGACCTTTCTGATCAACAAGCTCAATGTCTTAATCACTGAGCCACCTAGTCAGGCAATAGTAGTCACTAAGACTGAAACTTTAGTCAGACTTCAAAATCTATGAACTTTTTCCTCTGATATTAAAATTTATTTATTTATTTATTTATTTATTTATTCATTCATTCATTCATTCATTCATTCATTCATTCATTCATTCATTCAATTTTTATATTGCCCTTCTCCCAAAGGATTCAGGGAGGTGTACAGTCACGATAAAACAATATAAGATACAAAATTTAAAAACAATTAAAACAAATTAAATACTTTTGGCCCTTCCGTTAAAAACCCACAAGTTTAAAACACCCCCATCCAAATTCTTTTTAAGCCAGTCCAGCCTGTTGAAATAGCAGAGTCTTAAGGGCACTGTGAAAGGTACGCAGGTCGGGAATCATATGTATCCCTGTGGCAGTTCATTCCAGAGGGCGGGTGCCCTCACAGAGAAGGCTCTCCCCCTGGGGGTGAATGCATGAATTATGCATTCATCTTTAACAAGAACATAAAATAGACAGCGGAAGTGGATAAGACTCAAATACAGTCAGGTGACAGCTTGTTTTTCTAAGAAACTCTTGATAATTGTAATTTTTCCTCTCAGTTGGCTAAGCAGACAGTTCCTTTCTTGTCATGGGCTTTGACTTTGACTCGACTTAAAGCAACTTGTTTATTTTCAATATAAAAAATGCAAAAACAGGGCTGATTTTTGTATTTAGGTTTTTCAAAAACATCCCATTGCTATTTCCAATTAATTTATAATAAAACTGCTTGTCACGAACAGGAGAAACCTGTTGACAATTCTGTTTTGAGAAAGTAATTCACACCTTTGAATGTTCAGATAATTTGCAAAAAGAATATTGAAAAAAATAAAAGAAAGAAACCAAGAATACAAAGACAGTGTTGATACATTAAAGCTTAAAGCAGAAGATGCAATTAATGCAAAAGTTATCTCTCTTTAAAAATCAAACTGGAACGATGTTTTTGAATGCTTCTTCTTATTTAATGAACAATCTTTAGTTGTGTAACTTTAACAGGAGTTCAATATTCTGCACAAACTTATATATTATAAATGAAATCAAAGCACATTTAAATGTTAGTTGGTATGAATTATGCTGTTCTACAGCTCCATAGCAATAATATCTAAGTCAAAACTCAAAAGTTGTTCTGATTGTTGTTTATACTGAAAAGTTGTAACTCTAATTGTCAAATCTCTAATTTATTAGAACTGCACAGTACATGATTTACTGGTAAAGCTGTTTCTCTATGGCATCACCCATGGTATCATTTTCAACTGATTTTTATATATTTCTTAAACTGTTATTTCAACACTGATTTTTGCCTTAGTACAAGAAACACAGATTTCTTTTAACAAAAGAAGAATAAAATGGGAATAGGAGAAAAACTGTCATTTAGAACGCTGGATCTCTTCACTGATGGGAGAAGCTTTTATTTTGGATTTGGTGGTTTTTTCCAGGTAGGTGGTGGGGTCTGTGTTTAGAGGTTTGTAAGCAGGGTCTTGGAGTAGGTTGGATAGTTTGGTTTGGTAGTCAGATGTGTTCATCACCACGGTGGCATTACCTTTGTCTGCTGGGAGAATGATTATGTTATTGTCTTTCCTCAGCTTGGGGACTGCTTTTTGTTCTTCTTTGTGTAAGTTGGTTCTGGAACAAGACCTCAGACTCGGAGCCAAACCAAAGCCTGGGATTTTGCATCACAGCCATCTGCTCAAGACAATACATCACAGAACTCAGGATGTTACAACACTAAAGCTCAGGATGTTACAACACAGCCAACTACCCAGGATGTTGCAGCACAGGACTCAGGATGTCACAACACTAGAGCTCAGGATGCTACCACACAACCTATTACCCAGCACATTTCAACACAAAAGGCTAATGGGCACACAGCTAGGACCTCGGCCCCACAGGATGTTATGAAACAGCCGACAAATCTGCAAACATCAACCCCACCTACTAATCAAGATGTAACAACACAGCCAACCAACCCACTTACAACAACAAAGCTAGCACTCCACACCTCCCCACCAATATTTATAGAGGGACTACATCTCCCATCACGCTTTGCTCACACAAGCACGAAGCCAGTTTTTTATTTTTTTTATTTTTTTTACAAACATATCAAATCAACGTATGAACAGTGTGGCACCTGGGTGTCATACATTCTAATACAAGTAAAACTAATAAAATTGATCATAGTTATTACTTCAATAACATATATTTCTAATAATGACACACAATTTATTGGTTCGAATTATAAGTTGCAATCTATTGTTGAATTGGAGGAAAGGGCTTCCTCCCCTGAGGATTCGAATTTCCCAGCTGGGAGAGCGTTCTGGCGCTGCGCAAAACCGCGAGAGAAGCAAGCTGCGTGAAAGCAAGTTTTCTTTATTTTTCAGGAAGACAGATCGAGCGATGGCACAGACCAGCGTTCCTGGGTGAGCTGACATCTTTACAAGGTAAGCATACATTTTTTATACCTTTCTGTACACAGGAAATTCTTTGTTTTCCTCTGCTCTATTATTTGCCCCCTTGCCTTAAGCTGATCATGTTATTATCAGGAAAGCCCTTACACCCGGCTTGACCCTTATCAGATTGTCTGGGGTATTGATTAGATCTTCTCCTTTGCTATTTCCTTTATTTGTTCTGCTGTTTCAATAGTTTATTTCCTGGCCTGTCTTGGGTCTTTTGTATGTGTCATCTTTTATTTCTGAATGGCCCTGATGCTTATGTGTTCTTATTTTGGGAAGGTCATCTCCCCATGCCTAGTGCTTTTCCTTCCTGGGTTGATCCTGTGCTATGGGTTTTACTATGGTTCATTGGCCTGGCACTGTCTTAGTGGTGTTCCCTTCCTACAATCCCCACTTCTTTTTCTCTCTTTTTCTGTGTGTGTGCATGCGTTAAATAGGTGTCTCTCCGTTTTCCTCCTCTTGGGTTATTTCTGAATCAGAGTAGATTTGGTATTCATGGTCAATCTGGACCATCATGAGGGCAGTTTGATTATGCCCTGCCTTCTGCCGTGAAAGGTCTGGCTTACATGCCCTTATGCAGCGGAGGCAGGGAGGGATGCAGTGACAGAGACAACACAGAAAGCCTCCCAATACGCAGATAGTGACAATGCCAGTGAATGCAATTTTGAGCCAGGAGAAGTCTGGTAACCAAGAGAAGAGCCAAGAGAAGTCTAGAGATGACTGGCTATGGCCAATGTTTTGGGCCAGTTCCTCTAGGTGCTTGACTTCTGTATCTACAATTTTTGAATTTTGCTCCAAGTCAAAACAGCACAACCCTTTAAATTCTTCGCAGCCATGGTTGTGTTTTAATAGCAGGTAATCTATCGCTGCGCGATTTTCAAGGGTGGCCTCCCTGACTTGTCTTAATTCTCTATTTAGGGCATCCAATGCATGGGAAGTCGAATTCAAACTTTTGGCTAGGGTGCATGCCAAGCTATTTAGGTTTCTGGAATTCCAAACAGCTAATCCTGGCACTCCCACTAGAGAAACGGCCAATGAGACATATTCTGCTTTGGTGAGTAGGCTTACTTGAGAGTCACAATCTGCTCCTAAAGAGTGGAAAGCCCTCCTGTATCGTCTCTGTAGCGATGGCATTAGCATGGTCAGTTTCCCTAGGGTGCATGGCCCTCCCGTTGCGTTGGCAGGTAGGTAGGAATAGGCTTGTAGTCCGCACAGTATGAACCAGCCATGAGGCAGCCTTAGGTAACTGTAAGAAAAGGGAATCTGCTCTGTTTTATTGCATGTTAATTCTGTATTACTTAAACTGAGGCAGTTCCCATTTGTCAATTTGTGGCACCCATAGATTTCAAAGCACCAAGATGAAGCGGAGACAGCAGCTACATGGAGAGTGTACATGTCTAGCTCCTTTGACGTGGAGATGTTTCCCCATTCATAAATGGTTGAGTATGGTTGTGTAATAGGGAAATGTCTAAGCCATGTGTGGTTAAGTATAGCCTGAGGTCCTATTGCTACTCCCATTAAACATGTTTTCAGAATATCTTTCACTGAGTTCCCTCCTGTTAAGCAAAATTCTGTAGTGTTCAATATTTCTCTTGCTAAATACTCCCATATGTTCCCTTTCTCTGGGATGAGGTTTGGTTCTAGGAATGATGTTACCTGAGTTACAATCAATAATATACAATAAAGGTTACATATCATGCTTACAATCAGTTTTTGTTTTCCCATTGTACCGTCTGACCCCCCCCCCCCTTTTCAAATAATTATTAAAAAAAAGAGGGGAAAAAAAGGTAAATAGGTATATCCGGGTGGTCCGGAATGGTGTCAATAAAGGTATTATTAGTCAAGTTCGTTGTTGTCAAAGAATGCTTGCAAGGTCCACTCTTCTGTATTTGGATTTTTCTTCAATTTTATTGGAGGGACTGCTGGGCTGTGGTCCACCACTGCAGGTTTGGCGTGTGTCCAGTGTATCCAGCTGTCTTTTTCTGCAATTCGGATGGCTGTCTGGGTTGTCAGCAGAATTTGGTAGGGTCCTGTCCACCTGGGTTGCAGTGGTGAAGTTCTCGTGAAGGATTTTATCCACACCCAGTCACCTGGCTCAAACGGGTGCAGGTTTTCTTCCAGGGGCAGCGTCTGCGTTAGGGCACTCTGCGTCCACAGCTCCTGTAGTCTCTTATGCAAGGCTGAAAGGTTTGAAGAAAGGACCATATCCCCCCTGTCTAGGCTGAGGGAATGTGGGTCAAGACTGTGTAGCGTGTCGGGTGGGCGGCCAAACAAAATTTCAAAGGGGGAGATTCCCATATCCCGTCTAGGTCTTGTCCTTATATAAAATAGGGCAATGGGCAAGACTTGGGGCCAGGAGAGGTGCGTTTCCTGGCAAAGCTTACCTAGTAGTGTTTTTACCTCCTTGTTTGCACGTTCTGTCCCCCCACAGGAACGTGGAGAATAAGGACAATGGAGGTTCTGGGTTATGCCCAAGGTTTGGTAAATATATTCGAGGACCTGTGCTATAAAGTTTTTTCCTCTATCCATGTCTAGGATTCTTGGTACTCCGAATCTGGGTACTATGTCTTTAATGAGGTGTCTGGCTGTCTCCAAGGCTGTGGCATGGCGACATGGAAAAGCCTCCACCCAGTGTGTCAGCTGGTCCCTACACACAAGGGCGTATTGGTATCCATTAGCCTTGGGCAGTTGGATATAGTCCAATTGTATTGCCTCAAATGGCCGTTGCATCCATGGTCTACCTCCCTCATAGATTGCCTTCCTGGATGTGCTATTGTTGGCTTGGCATGTCTGGCAGATGCTAGTCACTCTAGTTGCCTCTGTGTATATACCTGGCGCATGCCATACTCTCCTAGCTGCATCTACTATGGCCTGTGTCCCACAGTGCCCTTTTGCATGTAGCCTTTGACAGATTAAGCGTATAAGGCGTCGCGGGGCGATGGGTCTGCCGTCTGGGACTCTCCAAAACCCATCTGAAAATGTCGCACCCAATTTATCCTCCCACATTTTTGCTTCCCCCTGCTCTAGGAAATCCTTATACTGAATTTCAGGATCAACTCTCATTGTTGGGGCTGTGATATTACAGGGTAAAGGTTCCATAGCAATCCATTTGGCCATTGTGTCAGCATAGTGGTTCCCTTTCGTTATTGCGGAGTCATCCGTTTGATGGGCTTTACAGTGGATGACTGCAATTGTTTTTGGTAACTGAATGGCTAGTAATAATTGGGAGACCTGGGCGGCATGTGCAATCCGTTTTCCTGCTGATGTGAGGAATCCCCTCTGTTTCCATAAAGCTCCAGTAGCGTGGCAGATTCCAAATGCATATTTTGAATCAGTGTATATGTTAACAGTTAGATCCTTAGCTGCTTCACAGGACTTCGTTAAGGCAATGAGCTCAGCAGCTTGGGCGCTAAGGGAGGGAGAAAGTGGTTCCGCCCAAATGATCTCGTAAAGAGACACTACTGCTGCTCCCGCAACCCTGTCTCCCTCATGGACGAAAGAGGAGCCATCTGTGAAAAGTTCTAAGTCCGGGTTTTGCAAGGGAGTGTCAGTCAAATCTGGGCGTGGTATTTCCGCATCCTGTATTAGGTGAAGGCAGTTATGTAGGGGATCATCTGTTTCATCAGTGGGTAGTAGGGTAGCAGGATTTAAAGTGCTACACCTCTCAAATGTTATGTGATCTGAAGTAAACAATTCAGCTTCATATTGTGCTAAGCGTTGTTGTGTGAAGGCTTGGGTCTGGGATTTTAAAAGAATGGCGAAAACCTCATGAGGCACTTTTAATGTCAGAGGTTGTCCCAGGACTAGGTCTCTGGTTCTTTTTACTATTTCAACGGTCGCCGCCACAGCTCGTAAGCATGGGAGTGCCCCTTGGGCTACCGGGTCTAATTTAACAGAATAATGTGCCACTGGTCTGTGTCCTGGACCGAAACGCTGGGTCAGGACTCCAGAAGCGATGCCTAATTTTTCGTGGATGAATAAAGTGAAAGGCTTATTGTAGTCAGGAAGACCTAGAGTGGGAGCTGATGCTAGGGTCTTTTTAATTACTAAGAAATTTTGTTCCAGGGATTTTGTCCATGTTATGGGATCTGGCATGTCTTGTTTCGTTAATTGTATTAAAGGTCTTGCCAGTTCCCCAAAAGATGGAATCCAGGGACGGCAGAATCCCAGGACTCCCAGAAGTGCTCTGACTTGCCTTTTAGTGCGGGGGCTTTTCATTGACAGTATGGTTTCCACCCGGCTGGGAGATAATTTTCTAACTCCCGGACCAATAATGTATCCCAAGTATGTCACTTCTTGTTTCAGATATTGTAGTTTTGAGGGGGAGGCTTTGTGTCCCCTCTCTGCTAGGGATTTTAACAGGTGAAAGGTGTCAGTTCTGCATGCCTGTTCGCATTTTGAGGCTAGCAAGAGGTCATCTACATATTGAATTAAGGTGGAGCCTTCTGGCAAAGTGATGGAGGCTAAGTCTCCCTTTAGGATCTGGGAAAATAGAGTGGGGGATTCTGTGTAACCCTGTGGCAAACGGGTCCAAGTATATTGTTGGTTTTCCCAGGTGAAAGCAAAAAGGTATTGGGAAGCGTGATCCACGGGAATACTAAAAAAAGCAGAACACAGGTCTATGACAGTGAAATGGGTGGCTGAAGCCGGCACCTCTGTGATTATCGTGGCCGGATTGGGTACTATCGGTGCTCGGGGTATCACATGACTGTTTATGAGGCGAAGGTCGTGAATAAATCTATAAACTGGGTTCCCATCCTTGTCTACCTTAGGTTTTTTTACTGGGAATATTGGGGTGTTACACGGGGAGGTGCACTTACGCAGAACTCCCTGTTCCAAGTAAGCTTTGACCAGTTTGCGTATGGGTTGAATGGCTTCCGTCGGGATTTTGTATTGTGGTATGCAGGGGGGTGGTCCTGGCTTTACTCTAATCGTGACTGATGTGGCCCCTTTAAGGAGCCCTACTTCAGTCGCATCCCAACCCCATAAAGAAGAAGGCAGGCTGACCAAATCCATGTGTAATGCATTAGGTTGAGTGGCTAGTAGGAAGGTTTTTCTCCCTTTTGGAATGTCTAGAGCTAGTCCTTCTTTCCCACACCTGATGGTTGCTCCTAGTTTACATAGGAGGTCTCTTCCGAGGAGAGAGACTGGAGATTGAGGACATATGGTGAAGGAGTGTTTCAATGAAAAGGGGCCTACTTCCACAGTTACATCGTTTGTAAATTGGACCGGGATAACCTTTCCTCCTACTCCCATTATATTATCGTGTGCTCCTGTTTTAATTGAGTCCCTATGTGGCGGTTGTACTATCAAGGAGGCAGTAGCCCCAGTGTCCACCAGACAATCATATTCCTTTCCCCCTATGAGGAGGGAGATCATAGGCTCTCCTTCCGGACCATTCCTTAAGGGGATTGCAAGTCCTTGAAAGGTAGCCAAGAATTCACTTCCATCTGTTCCTAGTCATAAGGCCTGGGGGTTGGTGTCCCTTTCCTCCCCCCAATGAGTGTAGTTTGGATTAGCTGGTTCATCATTATAGAAGGAGGTGTGTGGAGGTAGAGGCGCTGTTGGTGGTTCCCTGCGGTAATGGCTCCTTTGTGCATCTCTGTTAAATGGATTGCTTCTAGTGGGTCCTATTTGGCGGCGGGGTGGGGGCTGGTTGCAGTACCTGCTTAGATGTCCCACGTCCCCGCATCGGTAACAGTGACGGCATTTATGTGCCGGGCATCCCATTTTCTCGCACCTAATACAACGTTGCCTAGTGCTAGGAAACCACCCTTGGGAGTGCCTGTTGTTACCGCTCATGGCAGCAAATATCTGCATTTCTTCCTGTCTTTCTGTTCTTTTCCTCCTTTCTTTCTCTATTTCTTTCCATTCCCTCTGTTCTTCCTTAAGTTTGTCTCTCTGGTCATAAACGAAATTCGCAATCCTGCGCAATTCCGAGATATCTAAAGTAGACCAGTTAGAGACTATTTTGTGAAAGTGTTCTTTAATATCTCGGGCAGATTGGTCAACGAAGGCCGAGGCTAAAATTCTTTGATCCTTCTGGCAGTTCACATCAAGGTGGGCATAGGTTGTGGCTGCCTCTGAAAGTCGGACCCAAAAGGCATCAGGATTCTCATTTTCCCTCTGGGTAACTCGTTGGAATTCTGACCAATTTAGGGGTTTCTCCCCTATTTCTTCCAGGGCTTCCATTAAGTTCTGTTTTGCCCTGGTATAAGTGGTCCAGTGGGTGGCATCATTATAATCCCAGTCTGGACTCTCAAGGGGCCACGCGACCCTGGGTTGGGCAGCCTGACCTGGGACTCTTATGATTGGTTGTTTAGCAATCTGGTCCATTTTTTCAAAAAGTTTTAACAATTCATCTTTGGTTAAAAAAACGTGCAGTAGTTGATTCATGTCCCCCCATGATGGATTATGGCTATCTATTATGGCTTTTAGGGTCCTAATTACTGTTTGGGGGTCTGCTCTGAAGGTTGGGGTATCTTTCTTCCAGATTACCAAATCAGAGGCAGAAAAGGGTGTGTGTGTTAAAACATACTCGGGCTGGCCCCTCTGTCTCCCTGGCACGGGTCTGCTAATTAAGGGGGCCATTATCTTAGCATCTGTTTCTGTTCCTATTGCAGGGGTGTTAATTTCCGTTGAGGATTCCTTATTTCTAGCTAGTTCGGCCCAACAGTACCAGTAGGGTATGTGGCTGGGCTTCAGTCGTGGTCTAAGTGCTTTCAGGGTTTTTATATCAAAAGTACCACTATCAGGCCAAATTTGTTTCCTGTTTTCGTCTCTAAGCAAAGCCCATTTCTGACACAATTTTTCCGCTCGCTTCTGTTTCATCCCATTTAGAATGGGCATCCGCCTGGCGTCCCAGGCCTCGAGCAACTCGCCAATCGGGGTTCCTGCCACCCGTGAACTACCACTACCCATGACCCTGTCCTTTTTTTACTAGAAGGATCACTTCGATTTAGCCGGGTGGCCCGCCACAAGTTTCAGAAAAAAAAAGCTCTGGGAAGGACTTCGATTCCCTTATGAAGTACGGGCCCCTTCCTTTAGGGAATCGCCACAGTTTTCAGATCCAAAAAGGGGATCCGGGAGGACCTGCTGACCCCAGCAGTGAGTACTGGCCCCTCCTTACTCTCTCTCCATGTCTGGGCTTTGCACTTTTTGAGACTAATCACTGGGATTCCCTCTCGTAATTTATTACCCCCTTTTTACACGTTACGTATTCGCTCGGCTTTCGTTCCTTTTCAACAGAAAGTCCTACGTTTGGCGATCCCCCCTTGCTTTCTCTGTCCTACTGGTCACGGCTCGGTGGAGCTAGCAGTAGGTAGAGGTGCGGCTAGGGATCGTTCAAAGAGGTAGGATCAGGCTGCTGTCCAGGTGAAATCCCACATTCACACACTATTTCACACACTCTCATATACCCCGTATCCTAGGGAATTTATAGCAATTTAAAGTGGTACTTACCCGCTTTCAAGCAGCTAGTTGAGGCAAAGGCTCAAAACTCCCTTTACTACCCGACACCTCCCGGGCAGGGTCCGTGGATTGTTCCCTGGACAAAGTGGTCCGTGCCGGCTGGGATGAATCTTCGGGCCCCGTCCGGTGGCTGGGTTGGCTGGGAATTCTTCGTGGTCGCCAATTGTTGAATTGGAGGAAAGGGCTTCCTCCCCTGAGGATTCGAATTTCCCAGCTGGGAGAGCGTTCTGGCGCTGCGCAAAACCGCGAGAGAAGCAAGCTGCGTGAAAGCAAGTTTTCTTTATTTTTCAGGAAGACAGATCGAGCGATGGCACAGACCAGCGTTCCTGGGTGAGCTGACATCTTTACAAGGTAAGCATACATTTTTTATACCTTTCTGTACACAGGAAATTCTTTGTTTTCCTCTGCTCTATTATTTGCCCCCTTGCCTTAAGCTGATCATGTTATTATCAGGTAAGCCCTTACACCCGGCTTGACCCTTATCAGATTGTCTGGGGTATTGATTAGATCTTCTCCTTTGCTATTTCCTTTATTTGTTCTGCTGTTTCAATAGTTTATTTCCTGGCCTGTCTTGGGTCTTTTGTATGTGTCATCTTTTATTTCTGAATGGCCCTGATGCTTATGTGTTCTTATTTTGGGAAGGTCATCTCCCCATGCCTAGTGCTTTTCCTTCCTGGGTTGATCCTGTGCTATGGGTTTTACTATGGTTCATTGGCCTGGCACTGTCTTAGTGGTGTTCCCTTCCTACACTGTCATTGTTCAATTATTCCATATTTTCTCTTATTGTTACTTTATTTTATTATATAAAAGTGTCTACACTAACATTCCCCTTTCTCTAATTTCTATCACTTATTCTAACTTTTAATCATTATCACCTTTAACTAAAAACATTTTCTTTCTATCCTACCTGATTTCTATTTGTGTCACCTACCTGAAACAAAGAAAAGAAAAGAAAAGAAAGGAAAAGAAAAGAAAAGAGAGAGAGAAAAGGAAAAGGAAATCAGAACAACAACAACAAAAGAGAAATCATTTATCCATGGTCTCTTGCCCTCTTCAATACTGTTGTTGCTATGCTTTTTTTTAATTTGCCTCCTTCCTTCCTCTCTAGGATCTTTATTTCTACTATCTCTATCTATAACTGCTTTTTGACTATTCTATCTGGGTATTTCTCCCACCTGCACCCTCTTCCACTGACAAATTTCCCAAACTTCTGCCCAAGCCCCTACCTCCCTTCCAGACGTATCTTCCAATTCCCTTAATATATTTCCCTCCTGGTTTAATTCATCAGTCACTGTTATTTTCATTGTTGTCGCTTCCTTGTCTTCTTCTTCTTCCTTCATTTCTTCTGTTGACTCTCCCTTTCCTGGGCGTCTTGATCCTTACTCATCATCCCTTGGATGGCTTTTTCCATTTTTTTCTGTGATCTCCTTAAATCCTTTCTCCATGATATCCTTTGTGTTTTGAAAAAGTAATGCCATCTCCTTTGAAGTTTTACTTATTTCTTCCTTAAAATGCATCTTATTTTATTTTTTTTAAAATCAACTTTTGTCTAACCTATTTATTCAGTCCTTGAGTTGCCCTTCAAAAGTACACTAGTCCCAGTTCTTTATATCCCATAGATTGACATTCAGTTTCATTTAGATAATCCCAGAGGTTATCAAAAGCCTTTTTACATCTCCTTTACTATTTCAATCTGAGAAGGAGCCTTTATATCTCGGGCCACAGCCAGAAAGATGCAATCTCTCTCAGTAAATAAACTGAGATGGTGGCTCTGTTATGAAATTATCTTCATACATTTTCAAGTAAAAGGAGGTTCCAAGCATGTGATAAAGAAAAGGTCAGCATCTCCTGAGAAATCCAGGAGCTTCTAAAATGTCTGATGCAAGATATGATTCATGGCCCCTTAAAAATCTCTAGGCCAGGGATCTGCAACCTATGGCTGTTGAGTCACATGCGGCTCTTTGGGCCCTCTGCCATAGCTCCCTGTCCCATCACTCATTGGCCCTGCCCCTCACCTCTCTTATTTCTTTTTTGGACTCCAACCCAAAGTGGCAGGAAGCAAAGGCTGCCTTACACGCAAATGTGACGTGAAGACAGGGCCGCTTCACTCCTGCACTCTCCTCCCCCTCCTCCTCTTGTGACCGTATGGCCAGCTGTGTCTGAGCCATGGAGACCCTCCTTAAGCGAGCTGCTGCCCGCCCCATGGGCGCCTTTCCTGAGCTTTGACCCTCACTTGAGGAGGATCTCCCTGCGCATGTGCACACTCCTGGCTCAGCCATAGCCGTCCAGGGGGTCATGAGAGGAGAGGGGAGGAGGAGGATGGTCACCTGAAATGAGGGGGAGACACACACACACACACACATACACACACAGATGAGAGAGAGACATAGAGAGACACATAAACACACATATACACAGTGATACATAGAGAGGGGGGAGAGAGAGGAAGATAGGGAGAGGGAGAGAGAGACATAGAGAATGGTTTTGTGGCTGGGTAGGTGTGGCTAGGGGGTCATGTGACTGGGTGGGAGTGAGTGACATCGAGTTGGCCACACCCACCCAGGTTTTGTAGCTCCTGGTGTGTCTTTTTTTCTGTGGGAAACAGGTCCAAGTGGCTCTTTGAGTGTTTAAGGTTGCCGACCCCTGACCTAGGCTATCTCGCTCAAGGGCCCCTGAACCTTTTATCCTCCCAGCATTGTTCTTAGTTCTCAGTCCTATTATCAGCATGATGAGTTTCCATCATCCCCTTGTCTTTGCTGCTGTGCTGCTGATTCTGGAAGACTATTCCCCCCCACCCCCATTTCTTCCTCTAACCCAGTAAAGATTTGCTTCCCAGTAGAAACTTAATTCTTTTTTTTTTTTTTTTTTTTAAATTTTTTATTGAAAGACGTACATAACACAAAAGAAAAACACAATAACGTTGAACAAACAAACAAACAACAAACTACCTTCACCTCGGTAGCTAAATTCCTAATTTTAGACATCCTTAGTCGTATTTCTATAGTTTTCTTTTTATATACGTAATAGGTTAAATCCATCTTTAATTTACTATTAGTACCTTTGATTTTACATTCACCATGTTACTTCTTGTATGATATCTTCCTAATATGTTCCTAACTATATGTATATCTGTATGTATATTGTATAAATTCATTTTGCTATATGCAGGGTCAATTATTCACTTTAGATAGCCATTGGTACCATTTTTGCCACACCTGGTAGTACATCGAATCTTCTTTATCTTGTATTTTTTTTGTCAATCTGTCCATTTCTGCGCATTCCATGATTTTAGTTATTATTTGACTGTCGGTTGGGATTGTATCTGATTTCCAGTGTTGTGCATACGAAATCCTTGCGGCTGTCAAGATGTGTGTGATTAAATATCTTATGTCCTTGTCATAATGTTCTGTAAATATTCCTAATAAAAAAGTCTGTGGTTTCAACGATATATGCTGGGATGTTATTTGTTCTAATTTTATCCTAATATTATTCCAGAATTGTTTGGCCTTGGGACAGAGCCACCACATATGATAATAAGTTCCCTTTTTTTCCCTACATTTCCAACATCCCGGTGATACATTAGGGTACATCTTGGCGATTCTCGCCGGCGGGAAATGCCATCTGTAAAACATTTTTAATGCATTTTCTTTGTATGCTGTTGATAGGGTTACCTTCTTGTTATATTTCCAAATTTTCTCCCATTCATCTAACTGTAACGAGTAACCAAAATTTTTTGCCCACGCAATCATATTTTCTTTAACGATTTCTTCTTGTAATACCTGTGCTAGTAAATAGTTGTAAAATTTTGTTATCGATTTTTCAATGGGGCCTACAAATATTTTATCTAATTGACTTGGTTCTCGTTGTATTCCATATCTCTCCTTGTCTGAGTTGTATTTGGTTTTTAATTGAAAGTAGGGTAGCCAATCCAATTCTATTTCTTGTTCTTTTAATTGTTCTCTTGTTTTTAAATTTCCTTCTTCTGTCAGGAGCTCCTGATATGTTTTCATCTTACTTGGGTCTAGAGTGTTAGGGTAAATCTGAGCCTCCATCGTGGAGACCCATCTTGGCATTTCCATGTATTGCGACTTTTTAATCTCGTGCCAAATTTTAATCAGAGGTGCTCTAACCATATGTCTGCAGAATTGTCCCTGTTTTGTGTATTTTTCATCCCATAAATATGCGTGCCATCCTTTGGTTAAGTCTGGCCCTTCTATTGTTAATATTCTTCTATTTCGTAAATCAATCCATTCCCGTATCCAAGTTAATACTGTCGCTTTGTAGTAAAGTTGCCAATTAGGTAAGCCCATCCCTCCTCTTTCTTGGGCATCCTGTAAATATTTTAATTTTATTCTGGCCTTTCTTCCTTGCCATATAAATTTAGCAGTCATCTTATCCAAATCTTTAAAGAATGCTTTGCCGGGATTAATTGGTATTACTCTAAACAGGTATAAAATTCGTGGGAGTACATTCATTTTTATTGTCGATATACGCCCAATCATTGATAATTGTAGTTTATTCCATTTCTGCAGGTCTTTATCAATTTGTTTTTTAAGTTCTGAATAATTATCTTCCTTCAAAGATGATACTTTATTAGTCATTTGTATCCCTAAATATTTAATTTTCTTCGTTATTTGTATCCCCATTAACTCTTCCAATTTTCCTTGTTGGGCCTTTGCAATGTTTTTTGTTATAATTTTAGTTTTTTGCATATTTATTTTTAGTCCTGCTACTTTCCCAAATTGTCGTATTTTGTTCAACACCTTAGTGCCGACCTCTAGGGGGTTGTCTACTATCAGTACCACATCGTCTGCAAAGGCCATCAACTTGTATTGTTGGTTTTTTATCTTAAGTCCGGACAGCTCCTTGTCCCTCCTAATCTCTTCCAATAGTATTTCTAAGGTTAGTATAAACAATAAGGGGGACAGTGGGCATCCCTGCCTTACTCCTCTCTTAATTTCAAAGCAATCCGATGTCTGGCCGTTGATCAATACTCTTGCTTTTTGGTTTTTATATATATTCTGTATCATCGGGATGAATTTGTTTCCTGCTTCCATTTGTTGTAATTGTGTTATTAGAAATGTCCAATTCAGGTTATCAAATGCTTTCTGTGCGTCCAAGAATATTAATGCCAATTGTTTGTCCGGATGATATTCATAAAATTCTAATGTGTCCATTATTATTCTAGTATTTGTTTGGATTTGTCTACCGGGTATGAATCCATTCTGGTCTTCGTGTATGTATTCTGCTATAAATGTTTTTAATCTGTGTGCCATGATTGATGTAAAGAGTTTATAATCTGCGTTCAACAGCGAAATTGGCCTATAATTTTTAATATTTTCTCTGTCTGCATCTTGTTTTGGTATCAGGGTGATTAATGTGTCGTTCCATGATTGGGGAGTGTTAGCTTTCAATAATACCGCATTGAAAAGTTGAGTTAGTACTACATCCAGGGTCTCGTTCAAAGCTTTGTATAGTTCTATCGGTAGGCCATCTATTCCTGGTGTCTTATTGTTTTTTTGTTTCTTCCTTATTTCCTCTACTTCTGTCAGCATTATTGGTCTGTTCAAACACTCTACATGCTGGTCCTTTAACTTTTTCAAGTTAATTTTGGCTATGTACTCCCTCACATCCTCCTCATCTATTGCTTCTTCTGCATACAGTTCTCGGTAGAATTCAGTCGCTATTCGTTTTTTGTCTTCTTGGTTATAGTACATAATTCCATCTTTATCCTTTAATTGTATTATCGTCCTTTTTTCCTTCTCTGATTTTAGTTTATGTGCTAACCATCTTCCCGTCTTATTAGCAAATTCAAAATATCTTTGTTTTGCAAATTTCATTTTCTTTGTAATTTCGGAAGTTGTCATCAGGTTAATTTGATGCTTAGTAAGTTTTAGTTCTTCTTTTATCTTCTGTCTATCTGGATTCTGTTGTAATTCCTTTTCTAGTTGCTGAATTTTGGTTATTAGTGTTTCTTTTAATCGCTGTTCTTCCCTTTTCTTTTTTGCATTGAATGCTATTGTTAAGCCTCTAATATAGGCCTTAGTCGTGTCCCAAAGATTTTGTATACTAGTATGCTCTATGGAGTTGATTTGTAAGAAAATCTTCAATTCCTTCTGCATCCATTCTATATATTGCTTATCTTTCAACAGTTCTGTATCTAACATCCATCTTTTACGTTCCTGATCTCCTTTCCAACATATCTCAATTGGATTGTGGTCAGCCCAGATATTAGCAGCTATTTCAATACTTTTAAGAGTTGTTCTTAGTTGCGCCGTCATCCATGCCATATCTATCCTAGACCACGAGTTATGCGGATTCGAATAATATGTAAATTGCTTTCTCTCTTTATTCACTTCTCGCCATGCATCTTTAAGCTGATATTCCTGCACCAAATCGTAAAAAGTTTGTGGCAATAATTTTTTCTTAGTTTTTTTCTGTTTGTTAGGCCCATAATCTTTTTCTATATTGTCAATTGCATTAAAATCTCCAATGAGGCAAATATTTTCATAGTCCAATTCCTTAATCTTCTGATGGATTTTTTGAAAATAACTCATTTGGGCAGTATTTGGTGCGTAAACTGTTATTAATAATGTTTTTTTCCCTCCTATTACTATCTCTACCATTAATATTCTGCCTTCATCATCTTGATATATTTGCTTTGGCTGTAAGTGCTTGTGCGCATACATGGCGATGCCTTTTTTTTTCTTTTCTGCTAAAGATGTATATAATTCTCCTAATCTGTTACATTCTATTAATTTACGGTGTTGTTTCTTTATATGTACCTCCTGCAATATTATAATGTCCATTTTCATCTTCTGTAATTTTTTAAATGTTCTCGTTCTTTTTGTAGGTGAGTTGAGTCCATTGATGTTTAATGATATTAATTTGACTTCTCCCATTTTTCCAGTTTATCTTTAGTTGATTTTCTGTGTTTTGGTGTTGTCTCCAGTTAGTTTCGTCTTTTCCCTAGCTCCCTCTCTTTCCATTCTTTCCTTTTCTCCCCTAGTTCTCGGTTCTCTTTGCTCCTCTTGTTTTCCCATTTCTCTTTGAGTTGATCGTTGTCTATCTTCTTCCACATAGAAATTTGTTTCAAAAAATTCCTGTGCTTTCTGTATTGTGTCCAATTTGTATCTCCTATCATTCCACGTTACCATGATTCCTTCAGGCATTAGCCATCTAAACATTGCTCTATGTTTATTCAATTCTGTTGTTAAATTATAACTTTTTCTAATTTCCCTTATTCTTCTAGGTATCTGTTTAAGAGCTATTATTTCTCTTTCTTTGTATGTTGGTGGTGTTTCCCTCATTATCTTATATACTTCTTCTTTGATTGTTTTTCTCGCAAAACGAACATGGATCTCTCTAGGGAGCTTATGTCTCCGAGCATAATTTGTGAAGACCCTATATACTTCATCCAATTCTATACTTATTTCTTCTTTCGATTTTTTTGTCACTTCTGCCAAAATTCCTGTCATTGTTTGCCTTGGGTTCTCTTCTTTAGTTTCTGCCACATTTTGAAATCTCAGAAAGAAGGACGATTTTTCCATTTCGAGAAAGGAGATCGAATCTTCTAATTCTTTATTCATCATCATCTGTTCGTGTTCTCTCCTCTCCATTTTCTTATCTGTCTGTTCCATCTGCTGTTCTATTTTTTGGATTCTTTGTTCATTTTTAGTTATATCTTGCTGTATTTTCTCCATTCTGTCGTCCATTTTTTTCAGGTGGTCTTTTATTTCTACAACATTGGCTGTCATCTCTTCGTGGTTTTTCCTACTCTCTATATGATTGCTGGCAATCAATTCTTGTGTTTTACTCATCCCCTCCTGTATACTTGTTAATATCGATTGTATATTCTGCATATTAAATTGTTGAGGTGGTTTTTCTTTATCTGATGCCATCATTGTATCTATAGATTTTTGATGTAGAGGTGATGTAATTGTCCCTATGCGGGTTGCTGATGCTCCCTTATTAGATTTGGACACGATAGATGTAGAAGTGTATGACATTCTAACTTTTGCTTTTATATAATCCCAGTTTATCATACACCGCAATATAACACAATGTATTCCTAATATGTATTTTGAGTTCAGGGGTTAAATTTTCCAAAGGTGGGAGTAGGGAAAAGAGCCTCCAATTCAGTGACTCATTTTAAGTTCTCTCCTTAAATATATTCAATTTCCTACGTACAATCTTTCTACTTCTTTGTAATTAAACAATTGGACAGTTATACAACACAGATCAAGCTTAAATATCAGTTGCTTTCTTATTCTCTTTATCTCTTATTTTCTTTACTATTGAATACTGTTATATATTATATAAATGGATAAATAAATCATCAATTCCTTACTTCACCTAGTTAAATTCTATTCCAATTCAATCAATGTATTAATTAAATGCCTAAAACTAATTATCCAATATATTAACTAATCAATAAAACAGTACCCTTATATCAATCCCTAATTCTACAATGTATATTGTGTTATATCTTAACCCTTATAACTTAATTTAACTTATATGTCTATTCCGATATTCTTAAATTATTAAATATTATTAACCAATTATTGTTAAATTATTAAATTGTTCAATAGCAGTTTGACACAATCAATATATTAAATGTTATCAGAGCAGCAAAAATATTATGAAGTGCACAATAATCAAAAAATTAATGTAGTTATACTTCCAAACTTTCAGCAATGGATGCCCTCTCTGAATTGCTGACTCATTCCAGTCTCACTGTTGTTGCATCATTTTAACTCCTTCCTGGATTCGTCCTTTAAATTAAATTCATTCGTTCCTCAGGTTGGGAAAGATTAATCACAATTAATAATGTTCCTATTTAGTCCCAATTCAAACTCTCACTGTGAAAAGTTCAAAAGTTCAAAAGTCTTACTTTTGTTTCAATTCACTTTATATTTGCTGCTACCGGAAGTATCCCGCAGAGTCTGTTTAAGTTTTATTGTGTTTCACTCTCCAGTCCACAATCTCAAAACCATGGATCTTTCTGTTCAATCCCAATTGTTGTGGATTTCTTTTCCCTCTGCGTTAAAGTCTATTCCCTCTGAAACGGTAAATCCTCCACTATCAAATCTTGAATCCTCCGTCTCGCAACGTCTCAGCTGTCAAATCTCTCTCAGTCCTCTTCGATCAATCAAGTCTCCCTCTCGGCAGTCTCTGCCTCTCCTTCCGAGACACAGAGTCAATATAAGCAATATCTTTCACTTTTCCTTCTCTCCAACTCTCGTTCCACTCCGCTGCCTCCCATACACAATCCTGCGCTCCCGGTTGGCTTCGTTCCTCCGCTCCCCTCGTCTCCGTTCGCCGCTTTCTCTGGCTCAAACTCACCAATTGCTCCGGAGCGCTTCTTTCCCCCGTCCTTTCTCCCC
This sequence comes from Masticophis lateralis, assembly GCA_030761175.1. Classification (NCBI taxonomy): domain Eukaryota; kingdom Metazoa; phylum Chordata; class Lepidosauria; order Squamata; family Colubridae; genus Masticophis; species Masticophis lateralis. The sequence continues at coordinate 77,118,188 of JAUDYJ010000006.1, read as the reverse complement.
TCTCGACTCGATTCACTCTCCCTTTTATTTCTCTTTAGGTTTTCTTTATATGATTGATGCCTTCCGATCTTCTGCTTCCTTCTCTGGGGTGGTTTACAGCGTTCAGGCCAGCCCGGGGGGGGGGCTGGGATCTTTCTTGAACGGGATTAGGGGGAAAATCCCTGAACCTACGGGGTGTTTGCGCTCACCTCCGGGGTCCTACAGAATTCCCCTTTTGTCTGCCAACCTCTTCGTAGCTGGCAGTGCCCGCATGTGGGCTCCCGAAACAAGAAAAGGGAGAAAAGAGACAGAGCAATGTCTCCTTCCTTCCCAACACGCTGGCGCTACCACCGGAAGTCCGTAGTAGAAACTTAATTCTAAATTGCACAACGCTGCCTCTTGAAGCATACGTGGCTAACTGCTTGAGTTTAAAATATTTAAGTATTTGACTCCCAACTGAATTCCACTTGAATAAGTTTGCTCTCCTTCCTGTCATTCGAAGCTTGACCTCAATTAGTTGTAAATTGGTGTTAAAAGTATCATGTCAGTAATTTTGTAGTGGATGTATTTTTTTTTCTTTTTCGTTTCATTTCACACACCCATCCTATATCAAATAGCCTTAATATGTAAGTTCCGAGTATCAAGTGCTACTTTTGACTAGATAGATTTAGAACTATCTTAGAACAGCTAAAATGTCATGATCATATCAAGTCAAGTCAAAACTGTTTTACCCTAAATGGATTGTGCCCACAATTGTCATGCAAGTTAAAAACAGATTTCAAATGATTAGCATTGAATTAAGAGCAGAGAATCCATTTGTAGATCATTTTTATTTGAGGTTTATTTACATCAATGGATCCATATTCTCATTTGACAAATTTGTTCCATAGATACCTACCTCTATGAAGATGTATAGATAAAATAATAAATACTCAATAGCAGTGGTGGTATTCAAAAATTTTTACTACCTGTTCTGTGGACGTGGCTTGGTGAGTGTGTTGTGGTTTGGTGGCCATGGCTTGGTCGGTGTGGCAGGGGAAGGATACTGTAAAATCTCCATTCCCTCCCCACCCCACTAACCTACTTTCCAGTTCCTGTGCAGGACAACAAAAGAAGACCCAGCCAATCAGCTGGGACTCGGGAGGCAGTGAATAGATTAGGGCTGGGGCCAGCCAGAGGTGGTATTTGCCGGTTCTCCGAACTACTCAAAATTTCCACTGCCAGTTCACTAGAACTGGTCAGAACTGGCTGAATATCACCTCTTCCCCTATAGATAAAAATGTGCCCATATGCTTATTACTTACGCAGTTAATTTTAATTTCTCATGTACCTACAAAGAAATAAAATACAAATGATAAAAGATACACATTGGGTTGGAAGAAGTTTAAGACCTTTTAATGAGAATGCTAGATCATTTGATCAAAGATTGAAAAATTAATGCAAGAGAGAAAACAGGGAAATTCCTAGAAAACAATGTCTAAAAATAGATGTGATCAGATTGGATCCTGCCTCTGGCAATTGTGTGCATAATTATCCATCATTCCATCCTGTCCTTGGAAACAAATTGTACCTCTTCCACAATCCTTCCAGTGATTCTATCCATCCATCTTTTCAGTTCTCCTTGTGCATTTTGCTTCCCTTATCTTTCCCAAGCATAGCTTTTTTCTAGTCAATTATCTGCCCCCTCCCCCGCCCTGCATATATCAAAAAATATGTGCATTCCAACTGGCTAAATAATAATAGAGTTAGTTTAGTGTAGTGGTTCAGTCATCAGGCTAGAAACTAAGAGTCCATGGATTCTAGTCCTGCTTTAGGTACAAAGACATTTACGTGACCTTGGGCCAGTCACTCCCCTTCAGCCCCAGGCAATAACAAGCCATCCAAAATCTTTCCAACTGCAGGGACTTCTCCAGGAGTCAACACCGACTTGAAAACACAAATCATTATCATCAATTGAACCTAGAAATTGAGAATGGAATGGAATGGAATGGAATGAAAGGGAACGGAACGGAACGGAACGGAACGGAACGGAACGGAATGGAATGGAATGGAATGGAATGGAATGGAATGGAACAGAATAGACCCGATATGATTTGAGACAAGTGGCTGTCCAGTTTCTTCTTAAAAATCTCCAGTGATGAAGCACCCACAACTTCTGAAGGCAAGTTATTCCACTGGTTAATTGTTCTCACTGTTAGGAGGTTTCTCCTTAAATTCCAGGTTGCTTCTCTCCTTGATTAGTTTCCATCCATTGTTTTTTGTCTTGTCTTCTGGTGCTTTGGAAAATAATTTGACCCCTCTTCTTTGTGGCTGATTCTAATTTCAACCAAGAGCAAGAAACTGATTCGTCTTGCATTCCACAGTTACTCTCCAAATTCACAGCATTATCTATCTTTTCTCCTTTTATTTATTCTCCAAGTCCAGGAAAAAAACCTCAGTCTTTAGAAAAAACATTACTTTAAATTATTTTCAAGTTTGTTGTCTTAGAAATATATCTATACTTCATTATCTTGTCTACTCCACATTGCCTTCCTCTCTAGCATTAATTTCTTTTTTACTTCTCCAGTACTCTGAGAAAAATTAATCCAGCATGTAAATTAATTACTATCCATCTCAAGTGAGCGTCAAAGTCAAAATCTACATTTAAAATGAAGATATTAAAAAATAGTGCCATTCCGACAGCATTAATGTAATCAGTAGCTAAGCAGAGATTTTGCAGTTCTTGAAAAAATGACACATTTCAGACTTCCGTATGGCTTCAGTTATCTACATTTATTGTATTACTAGGAAGTCTGTAGTTATGGGTTATTTTCCAAGGTGTAATATTGGTGTTCATTTAGGTGTTTGTTTAGTGACCATTCAAAGTTACAACCACACAGAAAAAAGTGACATGACTGTTTTACACTTATGACCGTTGCAGCATCTCCATGGTCATGTGATCAACTTAGCAACTAACTCATATTTATGAAGGTTGCTGTTGTGGCCTGTTGGCCGCCAGCCTCTCCAACACCCAAATCAGAGGAGGAGGAGGCATGGGAGTCAGGGTTAGTATCAAGGCAACCTGAGAGCTCTGAGGGGGAAGAGGGTGTGGAGCTAGCAGAGAGAGAGAGAGAGAGAGAGAGAGAGAGAGGCGGAGCCTGGGCCATCTGTCAGCCCTCAGATAGAGAGTCAACAGCTCCCAGGTCTGGAAGTGGCTGATGAGGAAGAGGAGGAACAGCTGGGTCCAGTGCCTGACGCACAGATGCACAGAAGACTGAGGAGAGGAGAGCACTGGAAATCCATGGGCCGATCCTTGGGAAGGAAGAGCCACCCCTGCTGGTGAAGCCCCACCCTAACTCTGGGGATAAAAGGCAGGGGGCAGAGATGAATAGATGGTAGACAACTATTCATCTTCTGGCCAGAGGGACTTGTTAGACTGTTGTGTGAGAGAAAAATTTTGCCAGGGCTGCCGGCACTCCTAATTAAAGGAATCTTTGACTTCACTTCAGAGGATTTGTCATTTTGGGAGAGCTGTGTCAGAATAGTTGCGGTGTCCTGGGGTAATGTGATCCCTTTTTGCAAAGTCAATGGGGAAGCCAGATTTACTTAACACTGTGTTACTAAATTAACTGCAGCAATTCACTTAACAACTTGTCAAGAAAGGTCATAAAATGGGGCAAAACTCACCCAACAATTGTCTTGCTAAGCAATGGAAATTTGGGGTTCAATTGTGGTCATAAATTGAGGACTACCTGTATTTCAGGACTTGTGACTATATATTATATATATATAATATATAGTCACAAGTATATATATATTTGATGTTTAAAGATGGACACAATTTTGTACGTATACTACTTTCAAAAAATGAAACTGATAGGTATTAGTTCTACAGAATGTTTTTACAACAGGCTTCCAAAGAAAAATAAATGTCATATTGTGCCAATGTAATCAATATATTTCTTTATGTATTCCCTTTTATTTTCTTCAGTTTAGCTGGACATCCATTATAATTATCTGACAGCTTGTTTGAATAATGTTACTGCTATTAAAGATTTTAAAAGCGACAAACTTAGCTCGGAAAGAGAGAAATATGTGGAGAGGTTGAGCTTATTTTTTTTAAATCAGCAATTTTATCTTATTTTATGTTTCAAGAGTCTTGTGTGTGCTTTTGAGCTTTTTAAAACCATTATAAGAATTTAAACTGTAAATTACCTCAGAGGCCTTTTCTGGTGGAAAGGTGATTCAGAAACACTTCACAAATAAGTATAAAAGACATACCCTTTGCTTTCCAAAGTAATTTATGATTCATATGAAATCTGAATCACAAAGGCATCACAATTTATTTTACAATACTTGCTTTAAAAGGGTCTGCTCTCACATTAAAAGGACTATTGAAATAAAGAAGTCCATTGAGTTAAATAGGGCAGCGTTTAAGCAGGCATAAACAAGATCAGCGCAACTGAATTAACAATGGAGATTAATATATTTTGGACTCCGATTTGCTAAAAGCCCCAGAGAGAGAAACATGTAGGCCTCACAAAAATAGTTTCTATTTTATGAACTTCTATGACAATTTTTTAAAAAATAGGAATTATATGACAATATAATGACAGTATAATAGTAGTTCTATTTTTACTAATATATTAATATGGAAAATAATTCCAAACACTCATTATTGACTACTAACATAAAGCCTACCGAGCAATTCAAAAAGATCGTGATCTCGATCTCTTTGGGGAGATTTTAAAATGTGATCAATCACATTTTACAGATTTGGAATGTTTTTATTTTTAAATTCAATTGCTTATTTTCTGCATTGGCTCTTTTGCACCTTTTGGTGGGCAATTTTGAGGATGCTATGCTATCTTCTCCTTAACTTTGCTATCTTATCCTTATCAAAGAAACTGGGGAAATAGTCAAAAATCTGTTGTAATCAGTTCCTTGAAAATGTCCACATAAATCTTTGCAGAGTAAATTCATCTTAACGTTTCCTCCCATTGTTGTCTCATTATGTCCAAAATGTGTTCATGTTTCCCTTTATATCCTATGAGAAATGTGTGATTCTTCTGCATCTTGAAAAATTTCAACATTCAATTGCATAAAAGAATGTCATAAGGAAAATGGTGAGAAATTTCATAGGCATTATTTCCCCCCCATAGGACTAGTTAAACTAAGTTGCAACTAGTTAAATTTGTTTAAATATAAAGAAAAGCCTTGTATAAGACTTATACAATAGTGGAGCAGTCCACCAATGGTGATTACAGGTTGTCCTTCACTGATGTTGGGTAAATAGCAACATCTTGTGAATTGAATAATTTTTGTGAATTATTTACACATAGGTTGAGCTTCACAGTTGTATGGTTCTTTGGAATTTGAATCGTATCTGTTCCATCTTTGAACTTTCCGATGTCAAATTCAAATAGAATCTAGACTAATTTACTTCTAATATTTAGATTATAAAACATAAATAGCAATGTATTTCATGTGATTTTATTTATCCATATGTATTCACATGTATGCAGTTGTGTGTAGGTATTTATCTGAATTCGAAGTATTGGATCCGAGCTAGGGTTTAGCATGATTACTTTTTCTAGTTTGTGTCAAAAGAGTAAATTATATTTCATCCAATTTTGTATTAAACTGCATTATAAAGAAAGGAGATAAAGCATTCCATTACTGTCTATCTTCCTTCACCAAATATGTATAAAGTGCCTTTTACTCTAAGCTATAATTTTTCTATTAAATTTAATCTAAAACACTCAGTTTAATATTTATTTTGATGCTTTCTTAGAGTAGACAACCTGGTGCAAAATATGGAAAATATATCAAATTAAATAGAATTATATCACAATTTATGTATTCATTTGGATTCAGTCTCCTTAAAAATTCAGGCTGGTTGAAATCCCATGATGGGAACATGGGAACTGTGGTGGACGACAAATTCTCTAATTCCTGCACTTATCTCTTTCTCAAATAAAAAAAATAAAATAAAAATGACACTCAGAAATATCAGGTAGGCCACAAATTCTCTAATTCCTGCACTTAACTCTTCCTCAAATAAAAAAATAAAATAAAAATGACACTCAGAAATATCAGGTGGGCCACAAATTCTCTAATTCCTGCACTTATCTCTTCTTCAAACAAAAAATAAAATAAAAATGACATTGCACTTGATGGTAGTTGAAGCAAGAGACAAAAGAAATACCTATTAGCAATACCAATCAGATTACTATGCATAGCTCTGTCTCTCCTTGGACACATCTCTAATTAAAGCAAAACAAAAATTAAAGCTATTGACTACTTTACAGTGATGTGGTCTGAAACTACTTGATTTCAGTCATTCGCTTTCTAGAGACACTTATCCTAGACTATGAGAAATAGTTTGCAGATACAAATCCTGAAGAAATGTAATTATAAATTGGATGACCTGTGATTTATAACAACCAGTAGTGGCAATAAAAGGCAACCTTATATTCACTGGATATTCCCGACTGCTTGAACTCCCATCAATGGTGGGTTGTGTCCCGTTTGGACCGGTTCACAAGAACTGATAATAAAACCAGTGGGAGGCCCCGCCCACTGCCCCGGATCTGTGATCTGCGCATGTGCAGAAGCAAGAAGCAGAAGCATGCGCAGAAGCAAGACATGTGCGTGATCTTGTTGCGAACCGTGGTAAAGGTAAGTAGAACCCACCCCTGACTCCCATCAAGTTTCAGCCAGCTCAGCTAATCAAAAGAGATAATAGAGGATTTATTTTGAAATGTGTGGAGTGTACCAGTTTGCCTATTTCTGGTCTTGAAGAAAGGCCAAACAAGAGTCTTTTTAAAAAGTTCTTCCAGAATGAAAAGACCAATTACATGAAAAATTAAATGATGTAGGATAATATACATATATGACCCATGGTGGCGCAGTGGTTAGAATGCCATATTGCAGGTTAACTCTGCCTGCAGCCAGCAGTTCAATCCTGACCGGCTCAAGGTTGACTCAGTATTCCATCCTTCCAAACTCGGTAAAATGAGAATCTATACTGTTGGGGGCAATATGCCAGCATTTTTAAACCACTCAGAGAGCGCTGTAAAATACCGTGGAGCAATATATACTGTAGCCGAAACAATGATGGGAGAGAATATTAAAGTTAGGAATATAACATGAGATATGTCCTTGAGGATGGTAGCTTCACAGTAGAAAGTAAAAATTTATTTACGAAACATCATGATAATAGAAAAACCTAACTTGCTTAAGTTTAACTGTAGTTAAGGATCTGCTGCAGGCTTTCCTTCTTTATGAAGAGAGCATAAATCAGAAGATCTGGGAGTGAGACAAGAAAGAGGACTGAAATGAGAGAGAAAGGAAATGATGAAAGCCTTGGGAATACCGAACTGCCAAGCCAATAGTGATGAAGAGTCATGGGGGAAAAAAATCAAAGTAAATCAAGTGGACAAACAAAAGTGATAAAAGTATAGATTTCCTCTCCTTCTACATCCAAGAGGTCAATAGGTATATAAATGCAGAAAGCCTATGCATGCAAAAATGAAGTCCAACAAATTATTCATTTTTCAGCAAGATACTTGAATGTCCAGGAACTTAGTCTTAGATGAATGAGATTATTTAGTCTCAGGTTAGTCAAGTGTCAGACCTGACTTGGTTGCCTAATGGATTACCTCTTTTGGGAGAGATACTAGAAGATTGAGATCTTATTGCTCTTCTATTGCATAATCAGTTTTAGAAGGTTGTAGCATAACACATTTCTATTCTAAGGAGACTCTCAAGACCGATGCTTCTTATGAAAAGCCATTGAGATCATCTAAAATATTGGTATGAATTATCTTCATGGTTTTTTTCCATGCTGTTTTACCTTGTAATCTAAGTCACCTGAGGCTAATGAGGTGTTAATACTTAGATGCTGGAAATTCTTTGTATGGGCAAATTTCCAAAATGTGTCAGTTTCTTATTAAAACACAAGTCAAAATGTTCACTGAGTCTTAATTGTGAGTTTTTAAATAACAAAGGTACTAAGATTGAGACTGTAGGTTTCATGTGCAGGAAAGAGGTATTACTTCAATTTCTGAATAGGTCTGAAGTTTACCTCAAATAGTAATATTACAGTTTAGAGATTCTCCACGATTCACCTTTATCACTAGACTCATTTTGCTGGATTTCTATGGATTATTAGCTGTAATTACTTCTGAATAGGGACAGTTTTGCAATGAAGAACTACCTGAATTATTTTTACATACTATAAATAAAATGATATTGAAAATGATTTGGAAGCTTCAAAACAACTAGAATTCTGATACACACAATTCAAAATGAACCACATATTGTTTAGGAAGGGGCTCAGTTCAATGTGCTGTGCAAATTTGACTATGATGGCCAGAGAATGACTCTTACTTGAAGCAGTTGATACATTGAGATCTACCTTGAAACTAAAGAGCAGAATAAACATATACAGGTATAAATAGAGCATGTATATCTGCTTCTCTTCTGTCTGTCCATATGATGCCAAGTCACTGCCAGAGAAATTAGGCTCACAGAATTGTGAAAGAGTTGGACTTGGTCTTGTTGACCATCTATTTGCAGAAATGCCTTGAGTATTATAATATTTATAGTTTAGAATATACTGTATTGAGTTCCTACACGCCCACATATGGGGTTTCTTTCTTTCTTTTTTGGAGGTGGGCAGCCTAGAATTTAGATAAATAAACAGCTCCATGTTTGTGACATGAACGACAAACACATGTATAATCTTCTCCCACACATTCTAAGTTTAAGCTCAAAAACGATGTAAGGGAAATACTAAATATTTATGATAAAATATAAGCAAGAAATGAAAGTTAAATTATAAAGTATATTTGACATCCCTTGAAGAGAATGTACCGTATTTTCCGGCGTATAAGACAACTGGGCGTATAAGACGACCCTCCTCAGAGCCATTTAAGGCTCGTTAGAGCCTTATGGGCTGGTCTGCCTGGTTACAGGAGAATGAGACCCAGCGTATAAGACGACCCCCGACTTTTGAGAAGATTTTTGTGTGTTAGAAAGTAGTCTTATACGCAGGAAAATACAGTATATATTAATTTTTGTACCATGCTATTGACGACAGAATTAATAACATACACACAAGCATACCTTAATTGTGTGAAATACATTTTCTAAATGCCCTTCATGGACTTGCCATAACAGTCTTAGGTAAAGGTAAAGGTTCCACTCGCACATATGTGCTAGTCATTCTCAACTCTATGGGGTGGTGCTCATCTCTATTTCAGTGCTGAAGAGCCAGTGCTGTCTGAAGATGTCTCCGTGATCATGTGGCCGGCATGACTAAACGCCAAAGGCGCATGGAACACTGTTACCTTCCTACCGAAGTGGTTCCTATTTTTCTACTTGCATTTTTATGTGCTTTCGAACTGCTAGATTGGCAGAAGCTGGGATAAGTAACGGGAGCTCTCCCCGTTATGCGGCACTAGGGATTTGTACCGCTGAACTGCCGACCTTTCAATTGACAAGCTCAGTGTCTTAGCCGCTGAGCCACAGCGTCCCTCTAACAGTCTTACATAGTCCTAAAAGGACAAGCCAGTGTTCAAATTAAATATGACTATTTCTCCCAAAAAAAGTAAAGATTTCAGATAACCTGCATACATAATTTGAATGTAAACATTGTTCTATGTATATATATATAGATATACACATATGCATACGTATGTGTGTATATGCAGAATGAAAAATAGACTAAATTCTTTGACGAATTGAAAACAGCATTCAAGCATTGGAAAACTCTTAATAGTGCATTATCCCTGACTGTAATATTCTTCCTCCTGTAAAAACATGCAGCCTGATAATATGAAATACTACATTACTGCTGGTAATTACAGATGGGTGGGGAGATAAGCCTGATTTTCTATTATGTATGAAACCATATATTCCATTACTGAATCTTTGTAGATGTTTCTTTGTTCTTCAGAGCTTTGCTATCTCTTGCTATCTATATAATAGCAACATTAACAACAAACAACTTGTTTTTATTCAATCCAGCTAATGCAATATTTGGCAGTAGTCTTCAAAACACAGGCACATACTCAGAACTGTGCTTTCCCCATTCCTCCCCTTCTCCTCCTTCCCCATTGAGGTTGCATGATTATTTGTTGACGTAAGATAAAAGAGCTAATAAGTGAGTTTTTCAGATCTCTGAGTGGGGACATTTGTCATTTGAATAGGGAGTTCTGTGCCTGCAGCGGAATGTAATTTGAACTTCTCAAGATTTTTAAAAATAATAATAATAACCAATTTGGCTAAATATGCAATTGAGAATGTGCAGTGCCTCTACAGTTAAAAGGATATATAGTCCTTAATTTATCCAAGTACATCCTAAAAAACAGTATATTTTTCAGCTGGAAACAATATTTATAATGCCAAGAAATTCCACATTAACATCCAGATCTTTTTCTCCTTAAAATCAAAACAATAAACAGAGAGTCTTCAACTTATGAGCACAATTGGGAACAGAATTTCTGTTGTTAAGCAAGGTGGTTGTTAAGCGAGTTGTGTCCAAATATACAAACTTTTTTGTTTGTTTTGTTAAATAAATCGCTGCAGTTAAGTCAATCATGTGATCATTAAGCATATCCAGCTTCCTCCGTTGATTTTGCTTGCTGTAAACCAGCTGGGGGGTCACAATTGGCAATCCCATGATCCTGGGATGCTGCAACCATTGTAAAAACAATTCCTGTTTTAAATTCCTCTTAAGATGGAGCATGGAAAAAATTATGTATAGCTCAGTAGTGCAATAAATGTTGTAGGGTTGATATAAACAGGATGGTGTTTGGTTTAAAAATCAGCCTGCCACTTATTTTTAGAGCAGACTAACCAAATGTCTGTCTCTCACAACACGCTTTGTGTCTTAATACTTCATTTTAATATTGCTCACTGAACAGTGTTGAATTCAGTTATGGGGAAGAGGAGGATCTCTGTCTCCAAAAGTCTTCTGGGCCCCACACAGATTTTGCTGCCCAATTTTGCATTCAATGGATATCAGATCAGAGGTGGGTTTCAGCAGGTTCTGACCAGTTCTGGAGAACCGGTAGTGGAAATTTTGAGTAGTTCTGAGAACCGGTAAATACCACCTCTGACTGGCCCCACCCCCATCTATTCTCTGCCTCCCGAGTCCCAGGTGATTGGGAGGAAATGGGGATTTTACAGTATCCTTCCCCTGGAGTGGGGAGGGAATGGAGATTTTACAGTATCCTTCCCCTGCCACACCCACTAAGCCATGCTACACCCACCAAGCCACACCCACAGAACTGGTAGTAAAAATTTTTGAAACCCACCACTGTATCAGATAGAAGGATGAGATGGTCATAAGCCACTTCTTTCAGATGCTTTGAAAGAGCAGTGCACTATTACTTAATTTCTTATTTTTAATTCTTGTATCAGTAGTGCCAGGGATTGAGGAAAGATACTTGCAGATCTTTTTATTTTTTCATTATTATTTTTACTTACAATTGATACCACATATAGCTAACTAACTTGATCAGTCTTTGTTATTATGCACCATGATACTATAATATTTCAGTGATGGAACATCTCTTTTTGATGTTCAGGAAATACCAGATTGAGTCCATAGAATCACTAGGTTTAAAAAAAAGGATCTCACATGTAAGGTAATGGGAGATAGTATCAAGACAGAGGATTCTTTTGTAAACATATATTCCTCTAATGTTATTAGGAGCTTCTTCAGGCCTGTAGGACGCAGTGCTCACTGATAAGTCACCTTCTATCTGTATTACGCAATGCATTTGCTGTTTTATTGATTTTGTTGCTAATTTCTGGAAATTTTTGTTAATTACATTAAGCGAAGCAGAGTAGAACAAAGTGCAATGAAAAGAAAAGGGAAGCGAAAGAAATAAAGGAAGGGAAGGGAAGGGAAGGGAAGGGAAGGGAAGGGAAGGATAGGATAGGATAGGATAGGATAGAATAGAATAGAATAGAATAGAATAGAATAGAATAGAATAGAATAGAATAGAATAGAATAGAATAGAATAGAATTTTTTATTAGCCAAGTGTGATTGGACACACAAGGAATTTGTCTTTGGTGCATATGCTCTCAGTATACATGAAAAGAGAAGATACATTCATCAGGAATCATAAGGTACAACACTTAATGATAGTTATAGGGTACAAATAAGCAATCAAATCATATTAGGAAACAATCAATATAAATCGTAAGGAAAGGAAAGGAAAGGAAAGGAAAGGAAAGGAAAGGAAAGGAAAGGAAAGGAAAGGAAAGGAAAGGAAAGGAAAGGAAAGGAAAGGAAAGGAAAGGAAAGGGAAAAAAGAGGAAAGATACATGGTATACTTTCTCCTGCTTCATGTAATAAACTAGAAACCTGTTTGTGCAATGAAGGTAGCATACAGAGGACAAGTGTGCAATTATGTACACTCCATCCTTCTTTCACTTTCTTAGTCTGGCTAAGATCTGAAGAGAGGATGTAAATATGTTCAGCTAAAATAAATTACAGAATATCAAAACACTACTTGAAACATTTTTACTTCTGTTGAGCATGTACCTGAATTCAGGATGAGGGTAATTATTCCAAGAATACTTCATTAAAACAAAAAAGAAAGGGAACACATCTTTTTTTCCTTCGAATCATAAATTCATAGGGCTGGAAGAGAGACCTTGGAGGACATCTAATCCAATCCCCTGGCCAAGGCAGGAGACCTTATACCGTTCTAGACAAATAATTATTCAATATATTTTTGAAGACCTCCAGCAATGGAGCTTCAGGAGGCAACTCCTTCCTGTCACTTTCATGTCAGCGTTGCTAAAAAATGGCACTGAAAAATCTTAATGCTGGAAGCATGGGAAATTCTTGAAAACTGTAACCCTGCCAAAATATGTGACAATATTTCACCCTTTGTGGTTAACCACAGTCCTTAACCACATAAAAATTTATTGTCCCACTCTTAAGATTTCTTTGTAATTAAGTTGACCACATAGTTCAAAACTTCAGTCAACTTGACACAATTTTTGAACTGAGAACTGCAACACAATATCTGCAATAATATGGAATTATGCCTAAAAGATCTGAGATGCAGAAATCTAGATAACTCGTAAGGTAAAGGTAAAGCTTCCGCTCGCACATACGTGCTAGTCGTTCCCAACCCTAGGGGCAATGCTCATCTCCATTTCAAAGCCGAAGAGCCAGCGCTGTCTGAAGATGTCTCCATGGTCATATGGCCAGCATGACTAAATGCTAAAAGTGCACAGAACGCTGTTACCTTCCTACCAAAGGTGGTCCTTATTTTTCTACTTGCATTTGTACATGCTTTCGAACTGCTAGGTTGGCAGAAGCTGGGACAAGTAACGGGAGCTTACCCCATTATGTGGCATGAGGGATTCGACCCGCTGAACTGCTGATCTTTTGATAGACAAGCTCAGGGTCTTAGCCATTGAGCCACCACGTCTCTAGATAACTGGTGGATAAGACAAAAACATTTTTCTATATTTCTCTAATGGTACATAGAGATTGCCTTCAAAATGTAATCAGGAATGTAAAAGTCAAGTTCTCCTAAACATAAAGATTGAACTAAATTTTCTAGTAGTTTTATTTTTAGGTTATAGTTGGGAACTATTTTTCCTTGTTTTTCAAGAAGTGCCAATGTTGTGCTGTGTGCTGACAAATGAATTTTTAAATTATAACCCAGTGATCTCAGAGCATCTTCCAAAATATCTTTAGGTTTTCTTCACTGCCAATTCATCAACTAATTGTAGAAAACAACCAAGCCACATATCTAATGTTAACAATAAGCTACAATATCTTTCAAGAAGCTTCTACATATGTCAGTTTCTGTTTGAGTAGATCCATTACATGAATGACAATAAAATATTATTGCACTCTTGGAAGATTCCCTTGCCTGCCAGTGTGTGGGATGAATAATATGTCCTTGGTGCTAATTACTGACAAGTATTTATTATATCCACTGCATTTATTCAGGATGAATTACTTAGGTTAAGAACCAGCCTTTACTTTTCTATTGAACTTAATAAGGAAAAGAAGCTAACTCAAAGCAGGACAAATTCTCAGTCATAAGATTGTGGAATAATGAACTTTACTCCAAAGCAGAATGGTTTGTAAGCTACTATAATATATTCATGCAAATATATGTCTCACAGAAATAACTCAATGAAACACAGAGAAAAATACTGGATTATTAATAGGGTACTTTCTTTCAATTTTTCAATCTTTCAACCAGCCTAAGAATGAGTACATTTCATTGTCTAAAAGTCATCCAGGAAGTGAAGAGAATTAAATTCTTTCTTTTTTATTGCAGAAAAAAAAGGTGGTCTTAGAGATAGCATAGCCTTTTATTTTATTTTTTTTCTTTGAGTCCAACTCTGCCACCAATTTTCACCTTGAAAATCAGTAGAGAGAGCTCAAATTTTCATCTTGAAAGTAGAAGCAGCTGAAAACATCCTGAACACGTTTTAATGACTACATGCTTTTTGACTGAATCCAACTCACATGCTTAGTTTGAAGCCCCAAGTTTGGGTTTTTTGTTATTGTTGTTGTTGTCTTTGAGTCTGTTTTCATTCTTGGTGACTGCCTGGACAGATCCCTGCAGTTTTCTTGGCAAGATTTCAGATGTAGTTTGCTGTTGATTCTTCCTAGAGCTGAGAGAGAGGTTCAAGGTCACCCTGATAGATTTATGCTTAATAGCAATAGCACTTAGATTTATATACCACTTCAACAGTGTTTTTACAGCCCTCTCTAAGCAGTTTACAGAGTTAGCCCCCAACAATCTGGGTCCTCATTTTACTGACCTCAGAAGGATGGAAGGCTGAGACAACCTTGAGCCTAGTGAGATTCGATCTACCAAATTGCAGGCAGCCAGCAGGCAGCAGAAGTAGCCTGCAGTACTGCACTCTAACCACTGTGCCACTGGGTGGGATTAGAACTCATGGTCTTCTGGTTTCACCCTCCTCCTCTTTTGGGGGGGGGGCACTTCTTTTATTTTTTTCTTACTCATTTGCTATCTCTGGAAATTCTACAACTAATCACTGAACAGTATCATCAAATAAACACAAGTAATATAGAAATGGATATGTCCGCCTAACATAAAACAATCTGTGTGTGTGTGTGTGTGTGTGTGTGTGTGTGTGTGTGTGAGAGAGAGAGAGAGAGAGAGAGAGAGAGAGAGAGAGAGAGAGAACAAATGACATCTGGGACCTCAAACCAACTGAGGTACTGCAAAAACGGTCAAGGAATACAAATTGCATCCATCTCTTCCGCAAGTTGAGTGTTCACTGATTACCATATTTTTTGGAATATAAGGCACACCTTTTTGTCTGTGCATCTTATAAACTGAATATTGCCAAAGCCCTACCCATTCGGCAGCCATTTTTTGGCCTCCCCACACCCTGTTTTCAGCCCTTTTTTCAGCCTTTTTCAGGCCTTTTTTAGTCCATTTTTGAGGCTTTTTTGGCCTATTTTCAAGACTTTTTTGGCCTGCTTTTGAGGCTTTTTTAGCCCATATTTTCCAAAAAACAGGCCAAAAAAAGGCCAAAAAACAGGCCAAAAAAAAGCCTAAAAGTGGGCTAAATAAAGCCTCGAAAAGAGCCCCCCAAAAGCCTTGAGAACAACCCCAAAAACGTCTTGAAAAGAGGCCCAAAAAAGCCACCAAAATGGGCCAAAAAAGCCTTGAAAATGGCCCAAATACCCTTCAAAACTGATTTTAAAAAGCCTTGAAAATGGGCTGGAAATAAGCCAAATGACTGGAAAAGGCATGAAAAAAGGCATGAAAAAAGGCATGAAAAAAAGTAGGCCAAAAACCTGTTGTTGTTGTTTTCCTGTTCTAAATTTAGATACGTCTTATAGTCAGAAAAATACGGTAGTCAACTCAGTACCTTTTCTCAGCTCTGGTGAACCACTATATTACTTCTGCTTCGGTTTAAGAAAAGGAGAAGAAGAAGAAAAATACTACATGTTCTTCTTCTGCCAAAACAATAATATAAAAACAAAATAAATAGATCAGGGGTGTCAAACTTGTGTCATCATGGCATCATCATGTGATGTATTGTGACCTTTTTTCCCCTTCACTAAACTGTGCATGGGTGTGGCCAGCGCGTGACGCATCCAACCCATGGGCCACGAGTTTGACAGTCCTGAAATAGATAATTAGTTAGACAGCTGAAGTGGTGTGCTCACAGCCTGAATTTTCTCCCATGGGCAAGAATGTGTGGCTGATGTATTACCCTGGGCATGTAGAGCCTTGATTATTCTGGGGTACTTCTAATAGAAATGGGTCACAGTTCAACACAGTGCACAGGCATCTTCAATACTTGTAATAAGCAAGTATCTATCCTTACTAATCTGTAGTTAATTGTAAGCAACAGCAGCACTTCCATCATACTAATGTATTCTCATTATCTCCTATATTTTTCAGTATATATTACAAACAGCAGTAATATAAATGTATGCCATTGTTTTTCAGTAATTATTTTTATATAGTAATGTGCTTATTGCATTTTTTCCTTCCTTCCTTTTGGAAAGGAGTAGAAAAAAACAAAATTCCATTTTTTTTCCCTGTTTGTCAGGCAGCTTGCTTTACAGTGCTCATAAACCACTGGTTTATCATTTGAAGACACTGAAGAATTTCCTCTCAAAACTAATTATACATTTTCTATTGTTCTTTTAACAGCATTCTGTTAACAGCCAGGTCTCCTTTTCATGCATGGATATATTTTGATCAAAAGTCTTTCTCAGAGGAATCATGACTGAAAAGAATTTAACTTTAGATCATAAATATTATTCAGAGTGGTAAATCCTCCTATATTATGTCAACCAAAGATTGGCTGAAAGAGAGCAAAGGAAGCTGATTCAGATGTGTAGGGGGAAAAAATCAGCCAAGCTTCAAAAGTTGCTGAAGAGTTTGGATGTTCTTCCTTCGGGTGAAATCATTCTAGTGCAATAAAGCAAAATAAAATCATTTGAAAAAAGCTACTGGTGTGTAATGAGGTTACTGTCTGAGATGTCTGTAAACAGAAAGTATCACCAGTTAAGTACTTTTTGTTTAATTCAAAGAATATTATAAGCAAGGATCTTCTGTATTCTCTCTGAACAACTTAAAATTCAATGCTTGTTCATTCTCAGTGCCACTCCACAACTACTAAATGAAATCGGCTTTGATAAAAAAAAATGTTCAATAAAATATTAATGCTCTCATTAAACTCGGTGGAAGTATTTCAGATTCTCCCCCAAAGAAAAATAGGGTTAAAAGAGTATCTTAGATCTTTCCAGCGAGCGCAATAGGTCTTCTCATTGCCTACAGGTATACAGGGATTATCACAAAAGTTCCAAGGAGCGGAGAGAAATGGTTCTTGGGTGATAAAACTTATATGCACACAGTATCTCAGTTGTTAAACTGTACTGCTAGGTGGTGAAACCTTTGCACAGCTAAAAAGCCATGGGTAATGTCAGGTCAATTGTTCTCTGTGATTCAAGGGGCCAAAAGGAAGGATGGCTTATGCTCCACACAAGAGAGAATATATATTTTACCTTTAAAAAAATACTTTAGCAAAAGAGAAGAACGACTAATGTGAATAGCATTACAATCCCCCCAAAAAGTAATTACGGGGATTTTTTGAGATGGTAGGAAGAACTGTCTTGTGCTGCATTTTGAATGATGGAGCTCCAATAATTAGATTGTTAAACTTGAAGAACTAAAAGAACAATTAATTATGGAAGCAGAGCTGAGAGATATTTTGGAGCAGGATAACAATTAATTCCTAAGAAACGCTTTCATCTGTTTAGAGGTCTGGCACATTGGACCTGACCTCTGCAGTCTTCTTGCTCACTTTGCTCTCTAAATCTTCATGAAGTGATCTGGATGTATTCAAGTTTGTGTGAATATGGAAAAGGGATCTATGTGACTAGAAGCTTAATAAAGCAGGGTTCCAAAATCACACACAGAATTGTAATCTCACCAAGAAAACTCGGTGAGTATAGTTCTATTTCACATTAGCACACTCAGTTGATGAAGGGAGGAAAACCAAGATTGGAATAAATGGGATGCATACACATTGTAGGCAAGGTCATAATGTTTGACCTTGCCCTCTGTTTGTTTAAAACTTTTTTTACTCAATAATTGTTCCTACTGGAAAGCTAGCTTGTTAAAACAAACTTCTTCAAAAGTTGTTAGTGAAAGGGAAGTAAAATGAAGTATAGATTGTCCTTTTGTCAACTCACCCATATTGCAAGGAAATAGCTCAAGCAAGAGAGAACTTTATCCTGTATTTCACACACATCTATACAATGTATGACATTGATGACATTGTGTAGATTGCTAGTAATGTAGAAAAATTATAATGACATCTTGTAATTTTTTTTAAAAAAACAGTTACAGCATCTTTAAAGAGGAAAATATCCTCTTTTGTACAGTTTTTTTTTTAACCATTCCATCTTTATTTAGGGGTTATTAAGCAATTCATTCAATATCACAAATTCTTAATTTATTTATTTATTGGTTTGATTTATATGCTGCCCTTCTCCGGAGACTCAGGGCGGTTTACAATACATTAAGCAATAGCCTTCATACTTTTGTCTATACCTGCTTAGTAGGGCTTTTGGCCAGGTGGTGTTCTTTTTATTTAAGCAGAAGACCCTATACCATTTCAGATAAATGATTGTCCAGCCTCTTTTTGAAAGCTTCCAGTAATGAAGCATCCACAGTGGAAGTAGATGATGTTGTATCCTTCTCCCTCTGTTGAGAGAGAGCTGTTCAATTTTGGCATATTGATCCCTCTTTTAAACCAATGGTCCTCTCTGTCCAAAATGTGGACTTTGCTGTCTTCAAAAGAGTGGCCTTTGTCTTTTAAATGCAGATGGATGGCTGAATCTTGTCCTGGTGGGTTTGTTCTCCTATGTTGTACATTTATGAAGTGGTTGTTTTGTTTCTCCAATGTATAGATCTGCACATCTCACTGCATTGTATGGTATATACTATGTTGCTCAGTTTGTGTCTGGGTATTTATCCTTAGGGTGAACAAACTTCTGCCTTAGTGTATTCTTAGGTTTAAAGTGTGCAGGTATGTTGTGTTGACTGAATATCTTCCTGAGCTTTTCAGATATTCCTGCAACATGTGGAATGACAATATTGCTTTGTTTATTGTTCTTTGTCTGTAATGGAGGAGCTCCTGTAGGGTCTTATTTGAGATTTGATGAAGGCCCATTTGGGATAGCCACATGTTATGAGGGCTTCCTTGATGTGTTTTAGTTCTTTTTCTTTCCCTTCTTTGCTGGTAGACCTTCAGCTCCGTGGTGTAGGGTTCTGATAACTCCCATTTATATATACTTTTATTTGCAGTCACAGACCAAAATACAAATATAATTACAAAAGAATGTGGGGAGAGTAATATCATGAACAGTTGGCCACCAGAAGCCGATAACTCTCATTTTATGCTCCAGTGGGTGGTGAGAATCAAAATGTAAATATTAATCTGTGTGTGTGTGGGGGGGGGGGGTTCTTAATGTATTTTTCTTAACATCTTTCCATGTGAATTTGATTTATCTGTCCACAGAGTTGATGTGTTTGATGAATGCTTCCAATTCCTATGTTTTGATCTAGATTCAAGTATCGTCCACATACCTATACCAGTGAGTAGGTGGAATTCCTGTGAAGGAGTTTAGGGTTTTGATTTCTACTCTTCCATGTAGAGACTGGCCACAATGGGGGACACAGGTGAATCCAGGGCACAGCCATGTTTCTGTCTGCAGAAAACTTCATTATATTTAAAATAGATAGTGTTCAGGCAGATCCAATCCACCATCGATTTAGAATTTGGATTTAGAATAATAGAGTTGGAAGGGACCTTGGAGGTCTCCTAGTCTAACCCCCTGCCTAGGCAAGAAACCCTACATCACTTCAGACAAGCATCCAACATCTTCTTAAAAACTTCCAGTGTTGGAGCATTCATAACTTCTGGAGGCAAGTTGTTCCACTGATTAATTGTTCTAACTGTCAGGAAATTTCTCCTTAGTTCTAAATTGCTTCTCTCCTTGATTAGTTTCCACCCATTGTTTCTTGTGCTGCCCTCAGGTGCTTTGGAGAATAGCTTGATTCCCTCTTCTTTGTGGCAGCCCCTGTGATATTGGAACACTGCTACCATGTCTCCCCTAGTCCTGCTTTTCATTAAACTAGACATACCCAGTTCCTGCAACCGTTCTTCATATGTTTTAGCCTCCAGTCCCCTAATCATCTTTGTTGCTCTTCTCTGCACTCTTTCTAGAGTGTCCACATCTTTTATACATCATGGTGACCAAAACTGAATGCAGTATTCCAAGTGTAACCTACCAAGGCATTGTATGGCACATATGGTGGACTGGTCTGGGCATATAGTCTGGGCTGAGATTAGTTCTGTCACCTAAGGTGCTGTCTTGTAGCAGTTATTTCTTCACTACCATGAGAGCTTAAGTTCTTGGAATGCAGGTGAAGAGGGAAATCACATCATTGGAAACCATGGTCTTACCTGGGTTGAGTTTCAGTTTCCAAACCTTGCTGGTGAAGTCCTGTGCATTGTTGATGTGATGGGTGGTGACAATTGGTTTTAGTGGAGTTCCCTCTTCGTGGATTTTGGGGAGTCCTTATATGCATGGTGTGGTTTCCCCAGGGTAAAGACACTAGTATTGTGACTTGTCGATGGCATTGTCCTTCAGTAGTTGTTGTAAGAAATCAGTAGCTATTGCAACTTTGAAGACAGCAAAGTCTCTGTCTTTTGGACAGAGAGGACCACTGGTTTGAAAAGGGGGTAAAAGAGGCCATCTATGTCAAAATTGAACAGCCCTCTCTCAATAGAGGGGGATGAATACAACATCATCTATCTCCAGTCTACAACACTGTCCTTTCAGCACTTCTAAGAAAGGTCCACACCTATCTGCACTACTCAAGTGATCCTGAGGACACAGATTAACCTTCAAGTTGCCTCAACAACTCTTTAAAAGAATGCAAATGATCAGCTGCTTGCAAAGAATATAAATCCTTCCATTCTCCACCATCCTGCCAGAGCTGAAGAAGCTTCTTAGATGAGAAGCAAAACGTCTTCAAAGAAAAACAAAAAAGTCCAGTTGCGTCTTGAAAAAGCATCTTTGGGACAAGTTTGTTGTTGTTATGAAATATATATATATATCTCTAGGAGCACAAAGCCAAGAACACCAGCCTGAAGATGACGAATGAGACTTCGTCGAAACGTCGCCAAGACACTTCCAATT
This sequence comes from Masticophis lateralis, assembly GCA_030761175.1. Classification (NCBI taxonomy): domain Eukaryota; kingdom Metazoa; phylum Chordata; class Lepidosauria; order Squamata; family Colubridae; genus Masticophis; species Masticophis lateralis. Next base: position 77,096,964 of record JAUDYJ010000006.1, on the reverse strand, counting down.
TTATGTGGGAGAAAACCCGAATAACCAAAGACCTACATACAAACACCCGCGAAAACCTCAGAAAACATATATATATATATATATATATATATATATATATATATATATATATATATATATATATGTGTGTGTGTGTGTGTGTGTGTGTGTGTGTGTGTGTGTGTGTGTGTGTGTTTGTCTTTGGTTATTTGGGTTTTCTCCCATGTAAAATTGGAAGTGTCTTGGCGATGTTTCGACGAAGTCTCATTCGTCATCTTCAGGCTGGTGTTCTCGGCTTCGTGTTTCTAGGAGCAATGTGTGATCACAGCTGTTTCTTCCTTTTAACTGCTAGTGGGGGTGTGAACTGATTGGGTGGGAGCTTGGCTGTGCTCTGATTGGATGGGGCGTTGGTTGTGCTCTGAATGGCTGGGGGTGTGTTCTCTTTGGGTACGAAAACATATATATATGTTTTTGTAGAGTTTCTCTCCAAAACTAAACACTTCAGCAAGAGAATAATTATGGAAGCCATCAAAATAGAGAAACACCCCCATAACATGAATAAACGTGACTATACCACCCACCTACCAGACATCTGGAAACTAGCCCTAGTTAATAAATGAGCCCCAGCCATAAACATTGACACCAGACCCAGGATGACACATGACGCCACCACCAATCATCCTCATCAGATTCAAACCCGATCCCTTCCCATAGACGAGGTGCAGCCACCATCTAGAGGCCGGACTATAGTGGCATTGGCAGCTGCTGCGCCCTCCTCTGATCCCCACACAAAGCAAACTAGCACATGCCATGAACACATGACAAGACCTTAGACTCGGAGCCAAACCAAAGCCCGGGATGTTGCATCACAGCCATCTGCTCAAGGCAATACATCACAGAACTCAGGATGTTACAACGCTAAAGCTTAGGATGTTACAATACAGCCAACTACCCAGGATGTTGCAGCACAGGACTCAGGATGTCACAACACTAGAGCTCAGGATGCTACCACACAACCCATTACCCAGATCATTACAACACAAAAGGCTAATGGGCATACAACTGGGGCCTTGCCTACACAAGATATTATGAAACATCTGACTAATCTGCAAACATCAACTCCATCTACTAATCAAGATGTAACAACACAGCCAACCAACCCACTTACAACAACAAAGCCAGCACTCCACACCTCTCCACCAGTATTTATAGAGACTGCATCTCTGATCATGCTTTGCTTGCACAAGCACGAAGCTGAAGACACCAGCCTGAAGATGACGAGTGAGACCTCATCGAAACGTCACCAAGATACTCTCAATCTTACACGGGAAAAGACCCGAATACACCAAGACTTGCATAAATATATATATTGGGAACATTCACATGTTATAAATATATTTAGGAAATCAAAGCTGTAATCCTATGCATTTGCATAGAAAAATGTTGCATTTCTTAGCATTTACATATGAGACGTTACCATAGGATTCCACTGATCAGGAAAATAAACGAAACAATTTTATATGAGCTGGTATGGTTTTACCAATACCACCCCCCACCCAGTGGTGGGTAGCCCCCGGTTTGCATATAGAACCAGTAGTAAAACTGGCAGGAAGCTCCACCACCTACCCCAACATCATCAAAATGCTTCTGTGCATGGCCTGCTGTGAACCAGTAGTAAAAGTATGTAGAACCCATCCCCAGTCAACAGTGACTATGTGACTAACCACAAGAATGATTAATATATGGCTATCTTGGTCTGGGAGCACAAAATCAGGACACATGGTCTGCAAGGTTATGGCGAAAAAAAGGCAAGATAGTAGAAATGATTTTGTAATGAAAAAAATAATAGTGATTTATTAACTAGCTTTCATTGAATCCAGCCTATAATAAATGAAAGGTTTAAAAAGATAGAATTGTCTATTAAACCAATTAAAGGTGAATACACGCATTATTTTAACATAAACCTATGCACAAATGTTATTTATCTATGTACATATTTATTTGTTTATTTATTATTTGAAGAACATGTTTTATAGAATAATCCTAAACCTGATAATTAGAAGCAAATTCACTGATTTCAATTCTTAGATTGTATTCCTAGAATCGCTTGTTAGGAAGTAAACTGTATTAGAAAAAGTGGGTTTTGTATAGAAATAAGAATGTATATGGTTGTGCTGTATCTAATTTATATCTATTTTTAACTGACAGTTGGCTGCACATTACTTTTATTTCCATTCCTCTCATAGTTGCCTGTTGGGATGTAACATGCATTGTGATACCATGAGAAAACCCTTGCTTGCACATTTTGATGCAACATTGGCATTTAAATGCAAAAGGTTTCTGACATCACAATGTATGTTTTTACATTTTTAATGTACTTTTTTTGTTCCCATTTAAATACATAAAGGTTTCACTGTCCAGTCATGTCTGACTCTAGGGGGCAGTGCTCATTGCCATTTCTTGTCCAAGGGAGACAGCATTATCCGAAGACATTTCCATGGCCATGTGGCCAGCATGACTATACGAGAAGATGCATGGAATGCTGTTACCTTCTCACCAAAATGGTACCTATTTATCTACTCACATTTGCATGCTTTCGAACTGCTAGATAGGTAGGAGCTGGGACAAGTAATGGGGCTCACCCCGTCATGCAGCCCTCAGGTCTCGAACATGGGCTGTCAGCTCCAGGAGGCAAGCTCAGCATCTTTAACCATTGAATTATCGGTCCTTTATCTGAAGGTATGGTTATAGCTTAACCTTTTAATTCTATACATTTGAAATACAGGAAAATAAAAGTTTTATCAAAGTCAATTTGACAAGAACATTGGATGTTATGTAAAAAAAAAAGTTGCTATCATGTACATCAATTTTGTGGAAAGCTAAGCAACATAATTTGCTTTATGGCACTAACTCCACTTATAAATTTCATGAACATTGTCTGAATGGAATAAAGAAGTTATAATTTGGGCTTTATATTATGTGAAAAATCATGACACTGTCAATCTGCTAATTGCTAGCCTACCCTGTGCTTTTTTGAAAATCAATTTATTTTCCACAGCCATTCTGTCAATAGTTAATTAATGGCTCTTGAAAATTTTTCATATTAACACCTGCTCTTCAACAAGAAAGATAAAACCTGAATATGTATAAGGAAACCCTATTTTGTTTTATTCTGTTCATGTATGATCATAATTTTAATTGTAATTTACATTACAATTAGAAACACAGAGGGAAAAAATTAAACAATAGAACTATATATTTTTATTAGTATTTAACATATATTCTTAGAGGGATTGCTCTCAATTCATGATCTTCCCAAAGTATTTTTAAGTCTGAATTTAATCACTATGGTCACTTTTTTTTTTTTACTGAACAGTGGAAGGTCATCAATTCATTGAACAGCTTTTTTCTTTTTGCAAACAGTTTTGCAAACAGTTATGCATAGCAACAGATGATAATCTATTGGAGGTGTGATATAATTGTGATTTAAAATGGAAATGCAAATTAATAGCAGTATATTTGTAACTATCCAAAATAAAAAAAAATAAAAAATAAATATTATACAAATTATTTTATTTCTCAATTTGCCATAATATAGATTGATAATAAGAAGGAAGGAGAAGAGCCTAATGCTGGGAAAGATTGAGGGCAAAAGAAGAATGGGACGACAGAGAACGAGGTGGCTGGATGGAGTCACTGAAGCAGTAGGTGTGAGCTTAAATGGACTCCAGAGGATGGTAGAAGACAGGAAGGCCTGGAGGAACATTGTCCATGGGGTCACGATGGGTCGGACCTGACTTCACAACTAACAATAAGAAGATTGATAAAATTTTAGTTTTCATTACATTTCCAAGAATTTCTTTTGTCTGTATTTTAAAGCAAATTATACAATATATAACACTTCATGTAGGTTTGTATTGACCACATTTGTTCTTTGCCATACTTTAACATCTTTATGATTTATTTATTGTAATACAGATTATCAAGATCACTGGTAAGTCATCAGCTGAAAGCATCAGATCTATTCAATTAAACATACCTCAAAATTCCACAATTTTGCCAATTTGGCACAGTCAAATACTGTGCAGTTGTTCTGTTTGTATTTCTCTATACAAAATATCAGTATAACATTAAATTTATCTTATTTTACATACAATATGACTTTATCACTATATTGAATTAACATAGAAAGCACAAAGGTATTTTCAGTAAATTTTTATTACAGGTATTTATCTGATTGCATCCTTGAAGATGAAATGGGGCTGAAAACTGTCATTTAATTAAATCCCAATGGCTTTTGATTTATTAGATAAATACAGCCCTGGGATTTTGGGCTGTGTAACGTATTTATTTAAAGAAAAAAGTTTTATTTTTTTTTAAGAAAATCTACACATAACATAATGCTAACATAAATAAGTGCATAACTATACAATAAATGTATAATTTAAATGGTTGTTTGTGACAAATGGACTTTTCAAAAAAGCTGACTTTAAAAAAAAATAATGATGCCCTGGAAAAAATGCTTTCATTTATCCAGCCTACTACTACAGAACCCATTGGAATTTATCCTAAGCAGAGGGTGAATCAGGACAGGCATGATGAGTGGTTCCTGTTTAAAATTAATTATACCTATAGCCCAGAACTCAAAAATGACCCTTAGTTGTTTCAGAGAAAATATTTCATCCCAGAAGGAATAGATTCCCAAATGTGGAAGCAAAAAGAGTTTATGATCGTTTTTAAATTTTGCTCTGCAACAAAATTAAGCTCCTTTATTATGTAGAACTAGTCTTTTGCAATACAATTTATAATATTCACAATCCAATTACATTCTTTCACAGTGCCATTTTATGAGTGTCTGTTCAAAATGTCCTACTGTGAGTTTCCTTCCAGGTACAGGATTTCTGCTGTTAACCCTCACTTCAAGGCTACCGAGGCCTAAAATTTCAAGCCTGGTGGTATAGGGAATTTTATTTCAAGCAGAGGATTTGAGTACTCTTCAAGTAAATATCTCTGGATCCTCTCTAATGTATTGATGTCTAAAATACAGTGAGGGTTCCAGTCAGGTGAGCAGTATTCAAGGATAGGTCTGGCAAAAAGTTTTGTATGCCCTAGTTTGAAGTATAACATTACCAGAGAGAAAACTGGTATGACTGACCTCCTGAGAAATCTCCTGAGAAATCACAACTCCTGAGACCTCCTGAGAAATCACAACTCTGGATGGCTCTCAATAATAATTATTACTGATTATTAATTATATGAGTGCCTCCGTTGGTTAAGCAATGAGGAGCATTCGAGATCAATATTCATGACCAAGTTGATGACCAATATTCATGACCTGTTGATGACCAAGATATATGGAAGACTGTGACATGGAATGTCAAAGAGCATACAGTATGGAACATGAGTTAATTAATAAAATTAAAGAAACAAATATACTTGGGGAACAAAGAGAAATAGGAAGGATGTGAAGATCTGAATGAAGATAATCTGAATGTGTAGAATAATGTTGAAGAATACATACATGGATGTGTAGGTGCAGAAGTAACTATAAATGAAGGGGTAGAATTTATGGCATAAATTACTGTGTCATCTAAATTGTCATGGGAGCATATGAGAATAGAAATTCAAAGGTGGTGCTAGTTGCATGCTATACACCAATGAATGATTATACTGAAAGGTTTAACAATGAGTCTGGGGAAACATTGTGCAATATTATGAATGAATGTGATCCAGTACAAAAAATATTCTGCTAAATATTGATCTTCTGTTAGAAGAACAATTGATTCAACAATACACGGACAGCTCATAAATACACAGACAGCTCATATTTTATGTTCTGTCTCTCTGATGAAACGTAATTGTAAAACCAAATCTTCCAAGTGTACTTTGTAATGCTGAAGAGACTATTTTTTTTCCAGTGTACCAATTCACCCATGTACACAATTTTCATACCCAGAGATGGATGGAAGGGTGGATGAATAGACGATCGATACACATATCCTTGCTAAAGGTATACATAAAAACCAAGCTACATTTGGCTGTCTGTCTGTCTACATATATAATTACAGGATTCAGCAGATTCAGGCGAACAGGTTGTTAAATTGTTGGCTGGCCCCACCCCTTCCCGCCAACCCCTTCCAGGAGTCCCCACGTGTCCCATTTTGGCTCCCAGATAAGTAGGGAGGCCTACTAGGCCCAAAATGGAGCACGGGGGGTGCAGCACACACACCCTGTGGCTTGTTTTTGCTCCCAGGGGGGTGCAGGTTGCCTGTCATACTCTCTGGCCACACCCACCCAGCCAGTCATTAGGGCAGAGAACCAGTTGTTAAATTATTTGAATCCCTCCACTGTATAACTACCATGCAATTATGCTACATCATAAAGTAGAATACAGTGACAATTGGCTGGTAGGGTACTATCGTGTCAAGTTAGATTTCATGGACAAATGCTCATTATCACTGTCTCTCTGTAATAATAAGCTACAGTACTCCCAAGGACATTGCAGTAACCTCTTAGATGCTTCCATCCATCTTATATATTGTCCTCCCTTCCTCCTATGCCCTCAACTTGCCAGCATAATCATTTTTTTCAAGTTTGCATTACACATTGAGGATATGTAAATTTTTTGCTTGCCGATCGTTGCCTCAGGAGAGCAGTTGGGTTTCATGTGAACAAGGATGGATTGATTGGTCTTTCTTGCAATTCATGGTGGTTTTAGGAACTTGCTATCTCCAAATCCATAATTCAAAGCCATCTATCTTTCTCCTTGTCTTACTTTTTTTATATGACCACTGGAAGTCTGTTGCATTAACTGTTGCTTTTGCTATTTTGAAATGTCCTTATCATGCACGAGGTTGTCAATATATCACTGCCTACTTTCATAGGATTAATATCTTTTTTAGTAAGCACAATGTTCATCAATATCTTTTTCTCAGCTAAAGAACAAACATAAACTAATGCTCTTCCACTGCTTTCTCATCAGTTTTAAGTCTCTAAAACTTTCTCTAAAACTCTAAAAGTTTCTACGTTGACCTAAGAACATAGAACACAAACTCATAGGGCTTGAAGGGACCTCAGAGGTCTTCTAATCCAGCTCCCTGTTCAATGAAGGGGAACTTATTCTTTGTCTTCTTAATGATTAACCCATTTTTTTTCATTTCCTGCTGTGGATCTATAATAAGCTCCTTACTATTGACTAGCAAAATTATTTGGGTCCATATCTCAGCTACTAGACTACTAAAAGACTATTAGAGTGCATCCATGAACACTAACTAGCAGTTAGAAGACATTATGAAAAGTCCTGAATTTGGTAACACATGGACAAACTTAACCATACTTTCAATTGGGAAACTGTGAGCATCCTATAACAAGCCAAGACCAAAAATGCTAGAAAAATTCTAGAAGCTTGGCACTCAGGCAAGTCAGCTATGAACAGGAATACAGAGATAAATAACTTCTATATGTTGTTGTTGTTAGTTGCGAAGTCATGTCCGACCCATTGAGATCCCATGGACAACATTCCTCCAGACCTTTCTGTCCTCTACCATCCTCTGGAGTCCATTTAAGCTCACGCCTACTGCTTCAGTGACTCCATCCAGCCATCTTGTTCTTTGTCGTCCCGTTCTTCTTTTGCCCTCAATCTTTCCCAGCATTAGGCTCTTCTCCAGTGAGTCCTTCCTTCTCATTAGGTGATCAAAGTACTTGAGTTTCACCTTCAGGATCTGGCCTTCTAAAGAGCAGTCAGGGTTGATCTCCTCTAGAACTGACTGGTTTGATTGCCTTGCAGTCCAAGGGATTCGCAGGAGTCTTCTCCAGCACCAACGTTCAATGGCCTCAATTCTTTGGCGCTCATCCTTTCTTATGGTCCAACTTTCATATACCACTCAATAAAGAATCAAAAAGTCAAAACAACTCCTCACCAGTAATTACAACCAGATGAGCAGAGAATAACATCAAGATTAACATTAGATCAACAATGAAGCAGCAAATAATACCCCTATCAAGGAACTACCAACTCAGGCAAACAACCTAACAGTAAACAACAGTCCAATCAAGGACCCACTAACACTGACAGGGCAAGCTACTAGTACATAAAATGACAGCAAACCCCACTCTCACCCAGCACTGATAACGTTATCTATATTGATAATGAAACATATGCAAGAAAACAACCAAGGTCATAGACCAGAGAGGGACCCAGAGTTCAACCTGAGTTATAAATATTTTCTTCTATTTCTTACAGTAGCTTTTTGTTCATGTAAGGACTCCCCAGAAGAATAAGGTATTAGGCATTTCTTCCTCCAAATATGGCCTTATTCCTTTTTGCAAATCTGGCCAAATTTCTACTTGGATGACACATTAGTGTAATGATTCATTAATATGCACATTGTCTTGTATTTCTCATTTTAAATATTGTATAGCTCACCCAATCTGATCCAGAACTATTACCACTTTCTTTTTGTTGTTGTTTTAAGTATTTCAGTGATGATAGATTTGTAGTGCTCTTCTACTTGAAGCTGTTGTGTTGCTCCATTTTCAGAGTTCATATTTTTAACATAGCATTTCTGTATAACTTTAACGTAACATTTTTGAACAATTTTCTATTTTCCGTTAATTTTATTTGCCTCCATGAAATCTCTTCCATGATTATTCTTAACAGGAAAAAAATCCATAATTTTGATTTTCTTGGGAAAAAAAATTCATTTTGCTTTTTTTATTATATTCCTCCATTTGTTGACAGTTTTGATTGAGATATCCTTCCTTGTGTTTTCTTGCTTGATGTTGAAAGTCAGAATTCAGCCACTGTATACTTTTCTTGTTGGCCAAGGCTTTCATTTCCCATATTTCTCTGGTTACGGTAAAAGTTGGTTTTGAAAGCCACTTGCATCTTTTTTTTTTCTTTTAAGTTTTGGCAATTTTTTTCTGCTTTAAAGTAAATTGTCAAATATGTCTACAATTTGAGAAAACAAAGAAGATTCCTATAATTTGAACAAACAATGCAACAAGGCAGATTCCAAGATAACATAGTGCAAAATAGACTGTGTACGTGGACCAGGTGAAGTAGAGGGTCTGGCATATTACATATTGGAATACTGGTGCTTTGTTAAGTATGTGGATCATTATTTAGCTCTGCTCCTCAACAACAGAAGGAACTAGTATGTTGAAAGGAAATTGAATTTCCTCCTACAAGGTACCAAACACATTACGACATAGTGACTTGCTATCTTTGCAATTAAGGCAGCCAAGATAAAGGGGGATGGGATACTGCAATCTGGCTGACAAAAACTATCATATTACGACTATATTTCTTAGGAGTTTGACTAGGTCTACAACTTCTCTTTGTTAACCATTTTAAAGTATCATGTTCAATATTACCGACAGGATTGTTACTGCTTAGATTTTAGATTTAAATTTTAATCTTTGTAAAGTATTGGTCTTAGATTTAAATAATATCCTTGTTTTAAGATGTACTGTATTTTTCGGAGTATAAGAGGCCCCAGACTATAAGATGCACCTACCTTTTTTGCTGAGGACAACAAGAAAAAGAAATCTGCCTCTGCCTCCCAGCAATTTTGCCTCATTGCACCAAACAGCAAACAGCCTGCTTTACTTTCATTTTCATTTTCAGCATAGCTTGATTAGCACAAGAAAAAAAAATCTGCTCCCAGCAATTTACTTCCTTACAGCAAGCAGCAGAGGCCCACGAAGCAATAGGCAATGGCAATCCCTGCAGCCTGAAACAGCTGAGAGTCAGGGACAATCAACTTGTACTAATTAGGCTGTGCTGAAGCTGAAATAGGCTGTTTCTTCTTGCTGCTTGCTGCAAGGAAGTAAATTGCTTAGAGGCAGAGGACAAAGGGTGGGGCCAGTGTATAAGACACAAACAAATTTTCCCCCTTTTAGGGGGGAAAAGGTGTGTCTTATACTCCAAAAAATACGGTATGTACAATATGTACTGCTACTATCTGGAATTAAGGAACAACTTGGAATTGAGGAGAAGCTTCCTAACAGTAAGAACAATTAACCAGTGGAACAGCTTGCCTTCAGAAACCGTGGGCGTTCCATCACTAGAGGTTTTTAAGAAGAGACTGGACAGTCACTTGTCTGAAATGGTACAGGTTCTCCTGCTTGACCAGGGGGCTGGATTTGAAGATCTCCAAGGGTCCCTTCCATCTCTAATCTATTCTAAATTCTACTTGTACTTTCTTGAAACAGTTTGGAGATTTATTCAATAAACTGTCTACTTACTGTATGTACAGTATTTTTGGCAACCATATAGAAACAACTCATCACTTTTTTCTGGGTTTGAGCTTCAAGTTCCTTCTAAACCAATTGGTTTTTCTAACTCAACTGCCTTAATCTACCATTCCCATCTGATTTCATCTTTTATCTCCCCTCCCATCACAAAAATGACTGTAACAGAATCTTCTGCCAGCAACAGAAGTGACACTGGAGCTACAACCTTCCCTCATCCATGTGGCATCCATGTTGAGAAGTGGCAAGTGTAATGGAATTAGTTTAACTTTCAAAACATGATATATGGCCTTAATATTGCCAGCCTAATGAATACAAAAAAATATGAAAATAAAAAAAAATATTTAGGAGGAGGTAAAATATAACAAACTTCTGCATTAAGGTTTTTTATATCATAGCGTATAAATACGAATGGGCTATCTATATATCTATATCAACAGATAGACAGATAGACAGACAGATAAACACATATCCTGTTTTCCCCAAAATAAGACCCTGATAATAAGCCCAATCAGGCTTTTGAGTGCATGGCAATAAGGCCAAGTGTTTATTTCAGGGTTCAAAAAAATATAAGACAGGGTCTTATTTTCGGGGAAACATGGTAGATAGATAGACAGACAGACAGACAGACAGACAGACAGACAGACAGACAGATAGATAGATATAGCTACAATCTTATAATATTAATTAGAATTACAATTAGAATGGGACTGGGACAGAATTTATTAGAATGTAATACCACATGAATTTCAGGGAATGAATTTCAGAAAATTTGGAAGAGATTTTCAAGGTTCTTGAAAAGTTCTTTCGCTATATCCATCATTTGTTAAGAGAGCTGTCCCAATAATCTATTAACTCTCTGGAAATGTATCTGTTTATTCATTGGATTTAATTTTTCACACTCTTTTCACATTTTATATTGAAAACTAAACAACAAAATTAATTAAAACATTAAATATTTCAAAATATTTTTAATTGCTCATAGTTTTATTTTAGAAATGGTTGTATTGATTTTGTTTCCTAAAATCTTAATAGTTTTAGAATCATTTTATTTTATTCTAAATATTTTTTTTTATTCTAAGCATGATACTCCAGTTGGAATTTATTTATTTTTATTTATTGGCCTAAGGCTGAAAAACACATGTATTCAAAAGTTTACTTCTAAAAACAAATCTGTTTTATTTTAATTGTCAGTTCAAGAGAACATTCCAGAAACTAAGACAGACAGGCAAAGGTTAAAATGACTCGGCACCAGACAAGGCTGCCATACTTTTATTCAAAATTCCCCAGATTAATTGAGTGAGTGGATGAGAACATGTTCTCTCTTGTAGCAAATTCTAAAAGTAAAAGTGAAGACATTATGCCTCCAAGAAAGAATATTGAGAATTACTCTAATAAATAACTTCAACATAATAGGTTGCGTAAGGAAAGGAGGAAGTAATGGAAATAGTGTATAATGCAAAATTGAACCAGCATACAAATTAAAAGAATGGATCAAGAGCGAATGAGAATGATGAACTAAAGAAAAATTCAGATGGTTTCATATAAGAAAGAATATAATGGTAGAATAATACTGGGAAAAAACATGTGTGACAATGAGGTGAGCTTGTACCAATAATGAATATATTTTTATTTATTTATTTATTTTATTTTGTCAAGCATATATAAGATAACAGATAAAAGTATGAACATGATTATGAATACATGAAATGGATACAAATAAAAAGGGAACATTACTCACAGGGATGGTAGGCATGTTGGTGTGCTTATGCACACCCCTTACAGACCTCTTAGGAATGGGGTGAGGTCAACAGTAGACACTTTAAGGTTAAAGTTTTGGAGGTTTGGGGGAAGAAACTACAGAGTCAGGTAGTGCATTCCAGGCATTGACCACTCTGTTACTGAAGTCATATTCTCTGCAGTCGAGTTTGGAGCAGTTTACCTTGAGTTTGTATCTATTATTTGCTTGTGTATTGTTGTGGTTGAAGCTGAAGTAGTCATTGACAGGAAGGACATTGTGGCAGATAATTTTATGTACTATGCATAGGTCAGACTGAAGTTGGCATAATTCTAAGTTGTCTAAGCCCAAAATTTGGAGTCTGGTGGCATAAGGTATTTTATTTATTATTGTAAAATATCTCTGGACTCTTTCGATTGTATTTATATCCGATATGCAGTGTGGTTCCAGAAAGATGAGCTGTATTCAAGAATTGGTCTAGCAAATGTTTGTATGCTCTAGTTAGTAGTACAACATTATCAGAAAAGAATTTATTATTATTTAAACAAAAATAATAATTTAATTTAATTATTTAATAATTAAATTAATTTATTAATTTAAACAATTATTGGTCCTTCAGTCTAATACAACCACTTTCCTTCCTGAATCTCCCGTTTCTGTTTCCTGCCAACTTTTTTTAAAGTAAGCACCTGTGTTATTGCTTAATTAAAAATGATCTCCTTTTCTTAGCATGCCTCTAGTGCACTGAACTCTTAGAGTGTATATCAAATGTGACAAAAAGTTTAAATTGGAGATGGGTTGTATTAGACAATTCCAGGTAATTTTGTTGAATTAAAAGCCATGGCAATAGCCCTATTCCATATCAGCTTCATGTTACATGCCAGACGAGAGCAACAATCCTATCTTGGATCGAATCTTCTTTTAACAGGATCTCAAGTTAATGTGTGCAATAGTGCATTAAAGGATCCAGTTTTTTTTTAATAAATGGAAAGCAATGTGACCTCACAGAAGTTCAGTGCATTATAATTCTTAGACATCCATCATATATATATATATATATATATATATATATATATATATATATATATATATATATATATATATATATCCAATAACTGATGTCTGGAAGGCATATAATATGCTCTCATAATAACCATGGTAATGAAACAAAGTACAACAAAACGAGCACTCCAAAGACTTGTGAAACCATTAACCTGCAAATGATAATTGAAAAACTAAATTCAAATCGTAACCAGTTAAGTCATTTGATATAGTTTTTAGATTACATGTGTTAAAGTCTTCCATATTTATAATATCAAAGTAGCCTTTTCCCCAATTAAATAGGCAACTTACTTTTCTTTTTTACAAATATGCTTAACAGGGTACTTCCCAGGGGAATCGGTTGTCAACTGAAAATGAATGAAAATGAATGTTGATTCATCATTTGTCAGTTTTTTTTTTAATATATTCATATCAGCACATCTGCTGCCCTACATTCTTGCCTAAAATGAAGAAGAAAAAAAAACCTCAAGTGTGAATTCTTGGGGAAAAAAAGAGATTTTTCTTACTAATGTAAGACTTTCCCAAAATCAGGACAAAACCAAAATCTAATTATATGTTAAATATACAGCCAGCTTATTTAATAAACATTCATTTCAGCAAGGGATGATTGTTTGATGATGTAGCTGTAGAAAAAGCAAAAACACTGTAATGAGCATTGGACTGCAAATCCACAGAAATAAAGATCCAGAATTCCCTCCAAGGTCTGCTATTTTCAAACATTGTGAAAATGAAGCTGAATGCAATATTCAAAGGGGCAGGCAGTGATGTCAAAATGCCAGATGCAACTAGGTCACAAGCGCCCTACCCCTTTTTGTGTGTGCACATTAGGATTGCTACATCTGCACCTTCAGCGCTTGTTAAAAAGCCAGGATACTACTTGCATTTCAAGTAGTCATTGTTAGGAAATGAAAGTATCATTGGTGTGGTTTTGATAATTAAGTTACTGAAGCATCATCTGCATCATATGTGTAATATTGTGTAATGTGTAATGGATATCTGCAAGACCGCCTTCTGCCACCGATAGCCTCCCATCGGCCGGTACACTCCCACAGAGAGGGCCTCCTCAGGGTGCCGTCGGTCAAATTATGTCAACTGGTGACCCCCAGGAGGACAGCCTTCTCTGTGAGGGCCTCTGCCCTACGGAACGAATTGCCCCTAGAGATACGTAGGATCCCCGATCTTCGTGCCTTCTGCCATGCCCTTAAGACCCTGCCATTCGAACAAGCTGGTCTGATGGAATGATGAATTTTAATGGGTATTTTAGTCTTGGGGTTTTAAATAACACGGCCAAATTACTGAATTTGTTTTAAAATTGTTTTAACTTTTGTATCTATGTTGTTTTATTATGGGCTGTGCACCGCCCTGAGTCCTTTGGGAGAAGGGTGGTATAAAAGTTCAATAAAATAAAATAAAATAAAATAATAAAATAATAAAATAAAATAAAATAAAATAAAATAAAATAAAATAAAATAAATAAAATAATAAAATAAAATAAAATAAAATAATAAATAATAAAATAAAATAAAATAAAATAAAATAAAATAAAATAAAACAAAATAAAATAAAAAAATACCCATTTGAGATAATGGGGCTGGATTCAAACTGATGGTGGATAAGATAGATAGATGATAGATAGATAGATAGATAGATAGATAGATAGATAGATAGATAGATAGAGATGATGGATGATAGATAGGTAGGTAGGTAGAGATAGATAGAAAGAGCGAGCGAGCGAGCAAGAGATATGATGGATGATAGGCAGTGGTGGGATTCAGCCAGTTCGCACCACTTCGGGAGAACCGGTTGTTAACTTTCTGAGCAGTTTGGCAAACTGGTTTCTAGAAGAAATATTAGGGCAAAGAACCGGTTGTTAAATTACTTGAATCCCACCACTGAGGATAGGTATGTAGGGAGAGAGAGAGAGAGAAAGAGAGAGATGATGGACGATAGGTAGGTAGATAGGTAGATAGATGATGGATGGATGGATGGATGGATGGATGGATGGATGGATGGATGAACAGACAGACTTTTGAAGATGTTTTTTAAAAAATTGTGGTAAATTTAAAAACCAGTATTGAATATTTCTAAATTTCATTAATATAAGGTAGTTAATTGAGATTTGAATCTGAAATATGATTTATTGCAGGTTCATTGTTTTTTAAAAAGTCAAATAAAAATCAGTCATTTTATAATTAAATAGATGTTCAGATCAATAAAAGACTCTAATAGAGTTACTTTTTAAGCGAAACATTTTAAAAATGCCATTACAAATGATAGAGGAATTGGTTTAAACTGATTGTAATTATTCACAAAGTTTGAACAAAGTACACATTCTGGGATAATACTGCTATTGTTAAATCTAATCAGGATGACAACCATTAATATATTTCATTAAGAATATTGTTTCTCTCTAGAAATATATTGCAATGATAATATTCTTGTATGCTAATTTATAATTTCAACTAACATTTCTAATTACTATGTGCTTCTTTTTTGCATTCCTGTTACCTGCTGCTTTCTTCAGAAATTAATATACAGAATAGTAATTTATTTATTGTTGCCAATTAAAATACAAAGTGAAATTTACCTGGAATTTCTTACTTGTTAGTTGGATAACCGCTTTACATATTTATGCATATATAGGACAGAAATAGGACAGAAAATTAGTTATTTTCAACCTAAAAATGATGAGAAAAAAAATAATACTGTTCAAACAGTCCAGGAAATTTAAGTTTAAATCTTGTTAAAATCATTTGTATTTGTGGTGTTGAATTAAGATTTCCAGTATTTCTTTTTTCTTATAGAGCAATTAACTTTAACCCCTTGATGGCAGGGAGCTATAAAGTAAAGTTTCTGCCCAGGGGCGGGTTTCAAAACCTGTCATTACCAGTTCGCTCGTGGGCGCTTGCATGCTTGCGCGCACGTCTGATGCTTCTGTGTATGTGCAGGAGCGTCCAGGCAGGTGGGAGGAGCCTCCCGCTGCCTCCGCTACCGGTTCGCCCGATCCGGGACGATCCAGTAGCAACCCACCACTGTTTCTGCCCTGGTTACTACCTTTAAAGCGCTCCATGGCTTAGGACCTGGGTACTTGCAGGACCGCCTACTACCACCAATAGCCTCCCACCGGCCAGTGCGCTCTCATAGAGAGGGGCTCCTCCGGGTGCCGTCAGCCAAACAATGTCGGCTGGCAGCCCCCAGGGGGAGAGCTTTCTCTGTGGGGGCACCTACTATCTGGAATGAGCTCCCCCCAGAGATACGGGGGATCCTGGATCTGCCCACCTTCCGCCGCGCTCTTAAGACTTTTCTATTTTGCCAGGCGGGCCTGGCCTAACCACTCCCCGTTTTTAGTGTCAAATTTAAAAAATTTTTAAATTATATTGGGGTGTTTTAATTCTGTCCAGGCCAAATTCATTTAATCTGTTTTTAGTTGGTTTTTTAAATTTTGTACGTATGTATTTTTATTGTTGGCTGTACACCACACTGAGTCCTTCGGGAGTAGGGCGGTATATAAATCCAATAAATCTAATCTAATCTAATCTAAAAATTGCTATAATTAAATAATAATAAATAATGTAATTAACTCAGCCTAAAAGGAAGAACTTGCAGATGTATGAGAGTGGTTAATGAAATTCAATACATGTAGGCAGCATTTCTGAGCTAGATAATATTTTGTAGTATAATTTTAGTGGATTTTAAATTAGATAAGATTATCAATATTGCTTTTACAAAATATTTATTTAGCTAACTTAAATAGACATTTTGTATCGATGTGTTTTGTGTCATATATATTACACAATTACAATCTAATGTGTGTATATATTTCCATATTTCTCTAAATTATATTTAAAAGCATTCTAAGGCTTAAGCAGGCTGCTTATATTACTTCTAGTTCTATTTTAAATATAGGATATACACTGTGATTTAGGAATATTTGCTATTCTTTTGATTGTCCAGAAATCCCTAGGTAATATTGAAACAACTATCATATATTTTATATGTCCTTGAATTCCATATGGTTAACATAATTCACGTTTATCCTGGTAAAAATGATCTAAAAGCCTAGGTTTTTAAAATAAAAAAATGCCTATATTTAACTAGTATAGTCATATACTTTCTTGTAAATGATGTGGGTGAATAGAAATTCATTTTTACTGCATTTCCCTTTTGTCTAGTGGGAGTCCTATTCCTGCTTTATATATTTTCAGAAATTCTGCTGTTTCTTAAATTTATGGGCCAAAGAGAGTATCGCTCCCTGAATATATACATACAGATTTATCACTATCGAAGTTTTTATACGACACCAGACAAAGAAAATACATAGTTCCTACACATTAGCAGTGATGCTCGAATTTCAGGAGATGGTTGATGGAAAATAAACTTAATATGAATTACCAAACAATTCTTCCTGATTTATAGTCAATATTCCACTGTATCTTTTTCTACTTCTGAGCCACTGTGATTAATGCTACCTTCATCCCACATTTGGTTGCCTGTCAAATTCAAACAATGAAATTACAAGCTTAGGGTTTGGGGTTTTTTTTTTTTTACTGTTAATTGTATAAGCTACAATAATGAAGTAGAAGAATAATATCATTGGAAACAGTATGTTCGGAATCCTAAATGCAAAGAAATCCATAATGAATTATGAATGGAGAATATTGGGAAAACTCTCCTTATCTCAATATTTTAGAAACTAATGGGTCGGCTAAATCATTCAGAGAATAAGAAACATATATAAACAGAAGTGTTGAAGAAAATTATCCAATCTTTCACTTGGGAAGCATATCTAAAGTCAATGGGAGGTTTACTTTGGCTCCAAACTTGACTGCCGAAAATAGGACTTCAGCAAGAGTGGTCAATGCCTGGAATGTACTACCTGATTCTGTGGTTTCTTCCCCAAACCCCCAAAATGTTAACCTTAAGCTGTCTACTGTTGACCTCACCTCATGCCTAAAAGGTCTGTAAAGGGTGGGCATAAGAGCACCAGCATGCCTACCGTCTGTGTCCTAATATTTCCTCTATTTGTATTTATTTTATGTATTCAATTCATGCTTATTTATATTACCTAATACATTCTTGACAGATGAAATAAAATAAATAAATAACATAAAATCAGCACAAACCCAAAGGTGCTTTTTCAAGAGGCAACTGGATTGCCTCTTGAAAAATTATTGGTTTTTCTTTGAACCAATTATTGATTTTTCTTTGAAGATGTTTCACTTCTCATCCCTAGGAAGCTTCTTCAGCTCTGAAGTTGAGCTCTGAAGCTTCTTGGATGAGAGGCGAAATGTCTTCAAATAAAAACCAGAAAGTCCCATTGCTCTTGAAAAAGCACCTTTGGGATACCGTGACCTGGGATGACTAAGAATCTCCAGACCCTTTCAAGATCCTGTAATCGAACATTTCTTCCTAAATTCTTTACTGATACCAATTTCACCAATTGATTCCAACTTAGTAACTTCCAGATTTGTTGCATTGCATCCTCAGGCTTATACAATCATCTACAGTGGCCATTCTTCCCACTTGCTGAGGTTCTGATGCTGCCTTTGGGGCAAAGGAAGATACTACACCTACTTCTTTTCCCCTCATCATCCTAGTCACTAGCAGATTAGCCACTCCACATATCTGATGAAGTGAGCTGTTGTTGACTAAATGTTATGACTTTCAATAAAATTTCTTTGCCTGAAAAAGTGCTCCCAGAATCATTCTAACTCTTGGGTATATAGACTAATATAGCTGTCCTATATTGTCTTCAGTCCCTAGGTACTAATAAGGAATAGATAAATGAGTAGCAGCAAGTTATCAGTGATTGGGACAGTAGTAGCTTGATCTATTAACTGATCCATCTTTCCTCTGCATGTTGATGAGGAGCTTGTAAATGTCTCCCGAATAGGTGTTTCATTGAGTACCTCTTGCTTAGAGATACTTTCAGCAGTAAGTAATATGGTTTGGATTTACTCTCTTGCCATTATATTTGGGTCTAAAATCCTTAGAATTTTCTAAAATTACTAATTCTCAATGGATGTACATGCTTTTTTCCCCTATTATATATATCAGTGATTGGGACAGTAGTAGCTTGGTCTATTAACTGATCCATCTTTCCTCTGCATGTTGATGAGGAGCTTGTAAATGTCTCCTGAATAGGTGTTTCATTGAGTATCTCTTGCCTTAGATTCACAAAGAGCTTTTAAGGAGGAGTATAAACAAGAACCATCAAAATAATGAAATAAAAATGCATCAGCTGTTTAGAATGCAGGTAAATAACTACCAAACAAGTGAAAACAGAACTCTCTCGAGATGCAGGAATAGAAAATATCGTTTATCTGGAGTACATTTGTCATCAAACTAGTCCAGATGCTGATATGTATGATTGCACTCCGGGGAATCTTTTCAAAATGTAGAAGACCCATTTTCATCTATTCACTAAACGCAATGCTTGTAGGACCGTAAATACAATTCTTCAGCAGGAATTCACATGAAGCCAGCCACAAATTCCATGCAAAAAGTGATACACTTTTTTCGCTTTCCATCAAATGTTGCCCTGATTCAGAATTGGTACCCAGGTATAAATATCCATTCCCAGCGGTGTTCCAGACAATCTAAAAATATCTCTACAAATTGATATTCAAAGAACTACTTTGCTACAGCCTAATGAACTTATTCTCGGGAGCCCGTTTTCGCTGGCAGAGTGCTCAGACTGCCAAGGATGCCCCCAGACATTAGTGACATCGAGCTGGCCATGCCCACCATGGCCACACCCATCCCATCCCACCCCAAGGTCAAACACAACCCTGATGTGGCCCTCAATCATATTGAGTTTGAGATCCCAGTCTATGACTTCTTTTCCCTGAGAGCCAGCTTATTGCCTTCCGTTGCTCTCCTCTCCTCTCTATGCATATGCGTATCTGGGATGGGCCCCAACTGTTCCTCCCTTTCACTCAGCTCAGGCCCCGAAGATAGCTGCCTCATCTCTTGGGGGCAGACAGAAAGCCCCAGCTCTGCATTTGCCTCTGCATCTGCTTCCTCATCAGAGGCTTCCAAAGGCTCCCAAAGCTGGCCTAGGCTCCCACACCCCTCATCTGACTCTGCTGCTAGCTCTGCTGGCAGCTGACTGGCCACAACATGTACTGTATGTAGCACACATTTACAAAAACAGCATCAAAAGACCAGAAACTGAGGATAGGTAGTTCATTGAGATGATTCATTTCATCTCAGAACTTGAATAAGAATGAAGGTACCTGTGGTTTCATCTTATGGAAATTTGATAAGTCATAGGCATGCACTTCTCAAACAATGTTTAATAAGGTTTGCTATTAGAGATACTTCAGCAGTAAGTAATATGCTCTCTTGCCATTATATTTGAGTCTAAAATCCTTAGAATTTTCTAAAATTACTACTTCTCAATGGATGAACATGCTTTTTTCCCCTATTATATACAGCAGAGTGTCAAAACAGGTAACTTCCGTTGGTTTTTGTTCAAACCTTCCAACAAAGCACATTGGGGTTTTCTCTGTGCTAATTCAAAAGAAGGCTGTTTTAAACTTTGTTGTTAAAATAATCTGATCTTCTGAGTGCCATAATTAGCATGCCGCAGGGGTGAAATGCTCCTGGTTCAGACTGGATCGCCCAATCTGGTAGTGATGGAGGCAGGTGGTTCGGAGAACCGGTAGCAAAAATCCCTCCCCCCCCCCATGTCCAGCTGAGCTGCACAATCATCAGAGGCTTTTTTTTTTACTTTAAATGCCTCTAACCATCAGGCAACTCAGCTTGGATTGTCAGGCAACTGGATCGTCAGAGCCTTTTGAAAGCATTTTTTTTAAAACCTCTTCGCCAAAGAGGTTGTAGAAAAAATGGTTTTAACATTTAAAAAAAATTGGCCATGCCCACCCAGTCACATTACCCACCACCAAGCCACGCCCACAAAACCAGGAGTAACAAATTTTAGATTTCACCACTGGCATGTCTTTCCCTACTTAGCTAGCACAGTAATACAAACCTATTCTGTTTTTAGTATTCTTAGCGCTCTCTACTGCACTGGTAAGACCAAAGTTAGAATACTGCATCCAGTTTTGGTCACCATGATCAATTTTGGTCACCTCTATACTCTAGAAAGGGTATAGAGAAGAGCAACAAAGATGATTAGGGAACTGAAGCTAAACCATATATTGAATGGATCAGGAACTTGGAATGTCTAGTCCAATGATGGTGAACCTTTTTTTCCTTGGGTGCCAAAAGGGTGTGTGTACACACGACAGTGTGCTTGTGTGCACCAGAGGTGGGTTTCAGCAGGTTCTGACCAGTTCTGGAGAACCGGTAGTGGAAATTTTGAGTAGTTTGGAGAACCGGTAAATACCACTTCTGACTGGCTCCACCCCCATCTATTCTCTGCCTCCAGAGTCCCAACTGATCAGGAGGAAATGGGGATTTTGCGGTAACCTTCCCCTGGAGCGGGGTGGGAATGGAAATTTTACAGTATCCTTCCCCTGCCATGCCCACCAAGCCATGCCATGCCCACCAAGCCATGCCATGCCCACCAAGCCATGCCCACGAAACCAGTAGTAACAAATTTTGAATCCCACCACTGGTGTGGTGGGATTCAAAACCCATAATACATGTGTACGCGTCCCTCTACACTTCCCTTGGCCATGTGTGCACGACCCCCATTTTGGTGTTAGCAAGCCTCCCTGAAGACTCCTGGGACCAAAAATGGGGCATGGGGGGCACTACAACCCCACCCCATGCATGCACACGTGACCCCCATGCATGCCTTCCGGCAGAGACTCTGGCCAGTGGGAGGCACGCGGGCATGCGTGGTGGAGCTGACCTGGGCATTGGCTCGCGTGCCCGCAGAGATGGCTCTGCGTACCACCTGTGGCATGCATACCATAGGTTCGCCATCATGGGTCTAGTCTAATGAAGACATGGACTAGGGGTGACATGATAGCAGTCTTCCAACATTTAAGAGACTATTACAGAGAAAAAGAGGGGAGTTTGACTTATTCTACAAAGCACCTGAGGATCAGAAAAGAATGGGTGGAAGATCATTAAAGAGAGATCCAACCTAGAATTAAGAAGAAATTTCCTGACAGTGAGAATAATTAATCAGTGGAATAGCTTGCCTTCAAAAAGTTGTGGGTGCTCCATCACTGGAGATGTTTAAGAACAGATTGGACAGCCATTTGTCCAGAATGGCATAAAGCCATGACTGAGCAGGGCGTTGGACAGAAGACTCCAAGGTTTCTTTCAACTCTTTTATTCTATTTTCTTGGTTTTTCTACTATAAACTGAGAGTGGATGAGATAGGAAGCCAACAGTTATCTGGGCACATGTTACTGCTGCTAAAAGGCCCTAGTTATTAACTTGCCCAAATCAGGGGGTTGCATCTGCAATCAAAAACAATTGTAGATAGCTACTTACAAACATGCAGTGATGAAAATGATCTCACCACAGAACCTAATCTTAAAAAGAATATATCACACATCCTGTTGTGATCTATATAGCATTCTGATCAAGAACTAGAGGATTGGTATTAAAATTAGAAATCCACCTTTCTTCCATCACACCAGTTGGACATTGTCATTACCTTTCATTACATATGAAAGGAGTGAAACAGTCTGCAAATAATGTAAGATTGTTACTCTGGAAACAAAGCATTGGGCAGAAGTTACAGATGTAACTGCAAAGGACAATTAAAGATAAAGGTAAAGGCTCCCCTCGCACATATGTGCTAGTTGTTCCCAACTCTAGGGGGCAGTGCTCATCTCCGTTTCAAAGCCGAAAAGCCAGCTACCAATTTATTTTCTAAGAATCCTTTTGGAATTTACATGGGACAATAACATTGTCAGAAATCTAGATAATGCTTGAAATTAAAGTTTTACTTTTCAATGTGGTAGCTTTTTTGGCTTTTTTCACTGAACAACAACAACTAATAAAGCCTAAAGCAGCAACTTAAATAATTTGGTTCAAATCAAGGGAAGTGATCATAAAATCAATGATATTTAGCCACAATAGGTTGGTAACCAATTACCAAAAACTGTAACCAGTCCATTTTTTTCATTCTCTTGATATTTTCTTGAGTTGCTATGTATTCTTCCTTTTTGTTTTATTTTCAACATTGGTTCAAAATGAAACTTCATCTATTGGGGCACAGTCCTCAAACAAAGGGCATTATTGAGGAACCACTGTTGAACAGCTCAAGCTCATTACTGAGTTTTATTACACATTTATTATTATTTATTATGAATCTGTTACCTTCTGAAAATAGTAGCTAAAAGTACTTTTCTGTTCCAGAACAGAAAAGGTCTTTTCCTTCTTTATAGTTGTCAAAGGTTTTATAGTTAGCTATTTATTTTTATTTTTAAAATGTACGGGTATAACATTTTCATTGCTGAAACAATCCCTCTGCTGAGTTTTGATTCTCTTGGTCTCTTGTGGATATTCTCTACCAGAGCTGAAAAAACAAAACAGAAGAATGAGGCCAACTACTTTCTAGGTTATGCATATCACTTATATAGCTTTATTCTTATTCTGATCCATTTTATATTCCATGTTGCCTTCCAAATTTCAATGATTCCAGGGTGGCTGGAATATTATATTTCATTTTAGCACCAAAAGTATCTTAATTCTTTTTTTTTTTCCCCAAGCAAACACAGAAGAACTATGAATGAGGAATAACATTTCAGGTATGTAGTATGTTGAGCCTCGGTGGCGCAGTGGTTAGAGTGCAATACTGCAGGCTACTTCTGCAATTTGGCAGTTCAAATCTCACCCAGCTCAAGGCTGACTCAGCCTTCCATTCTTCCGAGGTGGGTAAAATAAAGACCCAAATTGTTGGGGGCAATATGCTGATTCTGCTTAGAGAAGGCTGTAAAACACTGTAAAGCAGTATAG
This sequence comes from Masticophis lateralis, assembly GCA_030761175.1. Classification (NCBI taxonomy): domain Eukaryota; kingdom Metazoa; phylum Chordata; class Lepidosauria; order Squamata; family Colubridae; genus Masticophis; species Masticophis lateralis. The sequence continues at coordinate 77,073,041 of JAUDYJ010000006.1, read as the reverse complement.
CACTTAGACTTATATAAAGTCTAAGTGCTATTGCTATGTTATATATGAACCTTAATAGTCTTCTTTAAAAAAAGTATTCCCAGATGGGTTCATTATTTTGGATCAAGCCAAATAATGTTTTGCAGGACAAAGATTGTACAGATGAAAGTACATGTTATATTAAATATGCAGCATGCAGCTGTCACTTTTCTCAAATGTAAGGAAATGAAAGCTCCTGATCCAGATTAGGACATGAAGCATGAAGTGTAAATCTTCACTTCAGATACTTTCTAATTTTTTTTTCTTCTGTGGAGAAGAGGGTTGAAAGTTCTAAAAGCAAATCTCTGGACAAGGGATCTACTTTAACCATTTGTTCTTCATTTATGGAGTTTCCATATAGATCAAAGCTCATTTGCATGCACCAACTTTGTATATCTGTACACAAAATGCTTTCCACTTATAAGATTGATACTCTAGGGACTTTCTATTTGACCTGTACAATTCAAATTCTTACCTGACTCTTTCTCATAAAAGAGCAAAGCATATATTTTTTTTAAAAATGTTTTTATTATACATTTTCCTTTATAATACACCACATTTTCCATTTTACGACAGTCCATCTCTTTCCATCTCTTTCCCTCTCCTTCCCTCCTTCCTTCTCCTCTCCTCTCCCCTTCCTACTTCCCTCTCCTTCCTTCTCTTTTCCTCTCCTTCTCTCCCCTCTCCTCTTCTCCACTTCCCTCTCTCCTTTCCTCTCTCTGCTTCCCTCTTCTGTCTCCTTCCTTCTCCTCTTCCCTTGGCCTTTCTCCCCTTCTCTCATTTCCTCCCCTCCCCTCCATTCCACTTCCCTCTCTCCCTTTATCTCTCCACTTCTCTTTCCTTCAATCTTTTTCTTTTCGTTGTTGTATATAAATGTCCATTTCCCTACAAAGTACAGTGTATTTTTCATATACAAGGCATATTTTCTTAAAGACCAGTTTGGTGAAACTGGTTGGAAATCAAAAGACATTGCCTTCTAGTCTTGCCTTAGGCACAATGTCAGATGGGTGACCTTGATCCATTCTCTCTTTCTCAGTCCTGGGAAGGAGGCAACAGCAAGCCAAATTCCAAAAGTTTGCCAAGAAAACTGCAGGGACTTACCTAGGCATTTGCCAGGAGTCAACACTGACAAGAACATACACAAAAACCTTCCTAGCTGTAGAGATACAATATTTACATCATTACATAATTTTTCTATTTGTTGAGTCAAGTTTAAGTTTATACTGTTTCATGCAAGCTATAGCCTCAATATTTTTTTTTTACAAAATTATATAACCGGATCTTTTGCACCTCATGTCACCATTTACTTTATAATATTATTTGTTAATTCTCTATAGGGAGTCATAATCCTATATCTTTACTTTAAAATAAATGCTCACACTCTTACACACAAATACCAGCTACACATCTTACTTTGAATATAAGGTACAAATTAACCAGGATAAACAATTTGGGGTATTACAGGGAAATGAATTGGGAGTAGCATTCAACATGCTGCAATGCTTTGGAGACTATAACATAGCTTTTAAAAATAAGAAACTACCAAAGTGATTCTTGTGGAATAATCCATGGTAGCCCATAAAAGAAGCATTAGTACTAATACTACTTTTATTGTAAGTTTACAGCAACAGAGTTTTGCAAGTCTGAAAACATTTCGCCTCTCCTTTATTTTTACTTTCCTGAAAACTGGGGGGAGGGGGGGTGTTCCCTTCTATGATGCTTCCCACATTTCTTTGCCTTCTATGGTCTAAGGTACCTTTTTCATTATGATTGTCTAGGCTGAGTCTCTTCTTCTTGCTCCTAACATCTTTCCCATGGACCATAACAATAAATCACCTGCTCCACTAAAGAAACTAAACATCCACAATGGATTCTTCTTTGTAAATTGGTAGAGTATTAAGTAAGCTGTAAAGAAATTTGAGTTGGCCCTAAAGATATCATGCTGAATTTGGTAGAGATGGCAAAAATTTCTGCATACCTAAAGGACAGGACCCATGAAGCTTTTGTTAAGGAGTGGAGGAAATGGGTAGAGTATATGAAGAATAAATACCAAAGTAAGAAGTTTCAATTAGTGCTCAGTTGAATTAGAATTTTAGTTAAACTTAAATGTAAGGCATTGAATATGAAATATCTGGTTTATTATTATTAATAATAGTATTAAAAGTATTAAATAAAAGTATTAAAAGATATGAATGAAGAATGGTATAAGTTAAATGAGTGGAATTATAGTAAAGGTTATATATTATTGATGATGATGTTTAAAATATTTTTCTAGATTTTTTAAATATGTTTAGAGAATTGAATATGAAATATCTGGTTTATTATTATTAATAATAGTATTAAAAGTATTAAATAAAAGTATTATTAACTGTTAAAGAGAAATGTATAAAATGATATGAATGAAGAATGGTATAAGTTAAATGTTTGGAATTATAGTAAAGGTCAAATATGTTTAGAGAATTGAATATGAAATATCTGGTTTAATTTATAAGTTGGATGTTTAGATTAAATGTTAAAGAGAAATGTATAAAATGATATAAATGATAAAGTAGGTTAATAGATTTTTTATGTTAAAAAATGTTAGTATGTGATGATGTTTAAAATATTTTACTAGAGGGATCTCACCTTTAAAGATTGTTAAATATGTTAAGGTTGATGTTTGCAAAACAGCGGAAGTCAAGGGGGGGAGGGAGGGATAGGGGGGTTAGGGTGGGTTATGTGGGGGGTGGGGAGAGGGAGGGGGGGGTTTATAAATGTAATGTAAAACTTTTTCAATAAAAAAAAAAGATATCATGCTGAAATGTACAAAAGAAGGGTTTTATTATTATGCTTTCCTCTTCACTATCAATGCCTTTGTCATATTCCATCTACCAACATCTCTTCCATCCACTGCTATCCGTGTTTAGTTTCCCTCACCTAACTGGAAGGCACTTAGCACAAAGACCTCTTTTAGAAGAGATGGAAAAAGCAAGGATCCATTTCTTATTCAGCATAGAAATGCTCATTGTATTGCTTGCACTTCAAAAGTGCATTACTCTTTTCTACAGCAAGCTGACTGTTATTTCTAGGAAGATCTGTCTTGCCTCAGGGCACTGGAAGCAAATCCTTTTTCCCCCCACTGTGGTCAGGATGGTTTAAGTGCTTTTAACAATAAACAACTTTTCTCTTTTTGAAATTGAGGTCCTGCCCTTCTTTCTATCGTACAGTATCAGGATTGTAGTCTCAGTGACAACATATTTAAGGAATGTGGAATATGATATAGCAGTCTTCCAATATTTGAGGAGCTGTCACAGTAAAGAGGGAGTCAAACCTATTTTCCAAAGCAACTGAGGGTAGGACAAGAAGTCATGGATGGAGGCTTCCAGAAATTATGAGTGTTCCATCACTGAAGGTTTTTAAGAAGAGACTGGACAGCCATTTTTCCAAAATGCTATAGGATCTTCTGCTTGAGTAGATGTTGGACTAGAACAGGGGTCTGCAACCTTAAACACTCAAAGAGCCATTTGGACCCGTTTCCCACAGAAAAGAAAATACCGGTAGTGACAAAACCTGAGTGGGCATGGCCAACTCGACGTCACTCACTCCCACACAGTCACATAACCCCCCCCCCCCACCACGTCTACCCAGGTTTTGGGAAACAGGTATATTTATATGTATGTGAGTATATATGTGATTTCACTCAATTGTGGTTCCAGAAAAATCTTGGCTATGTAGGAAAAACCTGGCTTAAAGGAAAAACACACATTAAACCTATGAAAAGTGAGAAAATAGACATGCTTTTACAGGGAGGAACATGAGATGTGGGTGTGGCTTACTGAGGATTGCTAATGAGCCAGAAATTGCTATATAGGTCTCCCACAATGCAGCACAAAAATTTGCTTGCTGCCAGAAAGAAAAGATGGAGAAAGAACCCAGAAAGTAGTGGATGTGATTTCGCTCAATTGTGGTTCCAGAAAAATCTTGGCTACGTAGGAAAAAACTGGCTTAAAGGAAAAACACACATTAAACCTATGAAAAGTAAGAAAATAGATATTGTGCCTTTACAGGGAGGAACATGAGATGTGGGTGTGGCTTACTGAGGACGGCTAACGAGCCAGAAATAGCTATATAGGTCTCCCACAATGCAGCACAAAAATTTGCTTGCTGCCAGAAAGAAAAGATGGAGAAAGAACCCAGAAAGTAGTGAATGTGATTTCGCTTAATTGTGGTTCCAGAAAAATCTTGGTTATGTAAGAAAAACCTGGCTTAAAGGAAACACACATACACACACAAAAACCTGGCTTAAAGGAAAAACACACGTAAAACCTACAAAAAGTAAGAATGTATATGTATATGTATATGTATATACCTTCCTCTCTGTCTCTATCTCTTTCTCCCTCCCTCTCTCCCTCTCTCTCTCTCTTCCTGTCTCTCTGTCTCTCTCTTTCACATTCTCTGTCTCTCTCCATGTGTGTCTCTCTCATTTCTCTGTCTCTCTCTCTTTTTCCCTCTCTTGTGCATGTGTGTTCCCTCTTGAACCATTTCCAAAAACAGGAGAGGGTTTTTTTTCCTGATGTTGTGCTTTTGGGTGCTTTTTACCATATGATTTAAATCAAAAGTCATTTCAGATTCCCAGATAAATGAAGCCCTTTCATCCTTTTTAAATGTGCAATTTAGCATGCTTCACAATGGAGCCCAGTATGATGTGGATCATCGGCTGCAGCCAGTGATCGGCTGGGTCGGTGTCTCAGGGCAGTGTCTCAGTGCAGAGAGCAAATCACGCATCTCCCCAAGTGAGGTGTGTGCAGCACCAACAAGGGAAGAAGCACCCGCAAGATGAGGCAAGTACTGGGGCACTTCACTCCCACTCTGGAATATGGAGTGAATCTCCATTCCCCACCGCCACCCGTACCTTCTCAGGCCAGGTGAGGCGTGACTGGGAGGGGAGGGCAAGGGCCAGCCAGTGGTGGGTTCAGCCGACAGGGAGCCACAGCAGGGGGATGAAAGAGCCACATACTTCTCCGGAGCAGCAGGTTGCCGACACCCGTACTAGAAGATCTCCAAAGTACCTTCCAACACTGTTATTGTGTAATTCTGAATAAACATTTCAGAGGACAAGAATAGAAGAGAGATTTATTCTTTGGTTCAAAACTGAGTAACAATACATAGGACTCTGCAAAGACTTTAAAATCTACTGAACTTCTACTTTTATTCGTTTCATAGGAAACAATGTCTACATTTGTCGAATTACATAATCATACTTCGATATGCCATTTATGAGCACAAATCTGTAGAATATTTTAGTCATGCCTTCTTTTAACAGAAAGTTTTTCCAATCCTAAGAGAATTCTGATTTCTACTCTTTTCTTTTTGCCTCATTTAGTTGTCTTTATATCTGAGAGAATAATATATTAATTTAATTGCAATCATCTGAAGTGAAAAACTGTACACCATTAATCTTTTAGTGACAGCGCCTCTTGCAATTAAATTCCAAAGATATATAATTTCTTACTAAGTAAGATTCTTTTATTGCACAAATCACAAGTTAAATTTATCTGTTCTTAGAGGCACTTTATGGTAATAAATTGTATCTAATTTTGTTTGAGTATTTCAAATATGTGAATTTTCTGATTCATATTTGGGCCTGAAATTGCCATGACAAAGTTAATTAATCTTGCTAATAAATGTATCAAGTAGAAAGTATTGTTTTATTTCTGAAAATGACACAATTAGAAATACTAAGGGTAAGAAATAGGGGATGATATTTTGCTATATATAATTTCATATATTAGAGATAGACAGCTAGTGTTTTAAACACTAGTCAACAGAATGACATGTTTTAAAGAATCTAAAATATATGGGCATTACTTTCTGACTCAATTTACTTTACATTTTTTTAGTGAAATAATAAAAAATTACATGTATCCTTGACAGGAATGTGTAAGGAATCATGATTTCCACTCCAAAACAATTGCAACATTCTCTAATTATTCTCTTATTAAAATTGGACTCTCTAAAAGCCAAATTGTGACCACACTTCAGAAACTGTGTTTAACAAAACTTGTGAAAATTTCCTTCAAGGAATCTTTGATTCTTTCCTTCAAAGATTTTCTTTATGAATAAAAAGTGGAACAATTGTTTTCCAAATTGGCAACTGCTTAAGAAGGTGCTTCTAGAAACTTCCACATGCCTTGTTACTTTCTTTACAGGGGAAAAAAAGTAAAAGAAACTACAGAAAACTCAACTTACAACCGCAGTTGGAACCAGAATTTCTATTGCTAAAAAAGATGATTGTTAAGCGAGTCACAATCAGTTTTGACTTTGCTTATTGGAAGTTGGCCTGGGAAGCTCACAAATGGTGATAGCAGGACCATGTCTGCTACTACATCTGCTACTACAAATGTCATAAATATACGCCAAGTGCCAAGCTTCCAAATTTTGATCATGTAACCTTGGAAATGCTGCAACAGTCATAAGTGCAAGGATTGGTTGTAAATCATATTTTTCCAGTGCAGTTGTAACTTTGAATAGTTGCTAAATGAATGGTTGTAAATTGAAGATTATTTGTACGTGTCTGTGAGAACATATGTGGAGATATCTGAAATCACCCTAGAAAACAGCTATATGAGCATGAAAAAAGACACAGTTGCTTTAATCATTCAGAGTGACTCCAATGTATCATAAAGCATCTCTTTCAAAGTATTTCTCCAGTCCTAATGTTTATTCACCTATGGAATTATTTTACTATGGAACACCACCACTATGTATAAAGTTTACCGTATTTTTCAGAGTATAAGAGACACTTACCTTTTTTTGGTGAGGAAAACAAGAAAAAAAAATCTGCCTCTGCCTCCCAGCAATTTTACCTTGTTGCAGCAAACAGCAAACAGCCTGTTTTACTTTCGGTTTCATTTTCAGCATAGCTTGATTAGCACAAGAAAAAAAAATCTGCTCCAACAGTTTACTTTCTTGCAGCAAGCAGCAGAGGCCCACACAAAACAGCTGAGAGCAAAACAGCTGAGAGTCGGGAGGCCAATCCAATCAACTTGTGCTAATTAGGCTGCACTGAAGCTGAAACGAGCTGTTTCTTCTTGCTGCTTGCTACAAGGAGGTAACTGCTGGGAGGCAGAGACCAAAGGCTGGGGGCTAGTGGGTGGGTGGGGTTGCATTTGGTGTATAAGACGCACCTAAATTTTCAACCCCTGTACTCTGAAAAATATGGTAATTTTAATATATAATAACTGAAACAGCTCTAATGTTTGTTCAACAGTAATCCTTCTCAAAGTGATGGATGTAAGTCCTTCATGCACTACAGTCTAAGTTGGTAGAATAAATTCAAATGCTTATGTTATAAATTTGAGGAACTAGTGCTTTAATTACTTCTGCATGCTTTAACATGTATAAAAATTGCTATTATATACAAATATTTTCAGCCATTCCATTATCGCATTGTATCAAAGTAAGAAAATGAAAGTGATATAGAAAAATGAACCAAAGATAAATAATGTAAAGGCAATTCAGATAGTACTTACAACCAGTTGCATAGGGACTCTTCAATTGTTAAGATGACAGCCACTCCACCTGCTGTCACATCAAGTGCTTGACAAATGGGCTGTAGTTATGGCAATTAGCAGCCTCCCACAGACACATGACTGTGTTTTATGACAGTTCTGCCCAAAACTGGCATTTACTTCTGGTTTCTGGCAATAATGCATCCATAGCAAAACATCGATTTTCTTAAAGACTATGGCATTCATTTTATGATCAGGGCAAAAAAGATAATAAAATCAGGTCTGTCAAGGGGGTGACCTGATTTATTATTGTGAGTTATGACCATGATGAGTATGTCCATTAGAGTGGTAACAAAGCTATAGCGCACTGCACACAGAACAACTAGAACAGTTTTTTCCTGAATGCTATCACCTTGCTAAACAAATAATTCCCTCAACACTGTCAAACTATTTACTAAGTCTGCACTACTATTAATCTTCTCATCGTTCCTATCACCAATCTCCTCCCATTTACAACTGTATGACTATAACTTGTTGCTGTATCCTTACGATTTATATTGATTTTTCCTAGTATGATTTGATTACTTATTTGTTCCCTATGACGATCATTAAGTATGACTATCATAAGTACCTTATGATTCTTGATGAATGTATCTCTTCTTTTTATGTACATTGAGATCTTATGCACCAAAGACAAGTTCCTTATGTGTTCAATCACATTTGGCCAATAAAGAATTCCTTCTATCATCTATCTATCTATCTATCTATCTATCTATCTATCTATCTATCTATCTATCTATCTATCTATCTATCTATCTATCTAGAGAACTGCCTGTATTTATTTTTTCAGGTTTCACGATTGTCAGATGACTTGATTTTGCACAACACAAAAAAAGAGAAAAGGAAAGTAAAGGCAACTCAGAATTGTTTATAAAGTTAGTTGAAGTTCTCAATGTGAGAGAAAACAGATTACTGTATCTATAATCCCAGTGATTAAGATGGAACTATTGTTGTAGACTCCAGATGTGCCAATTCAAAGTCATGGTTATCTACCTTTAAGTCTGGTTTTAGTAAATTCAGGGAATTATATATTTATTTTATTATTTATTTATTAATTAAGCTTGTATGCCTCCCTCTCTCTGACAAGGACTCAGGACAGCTCACAGGAATACATTTTTACAAGCAAGAATCAAAATTTAAATGTTAAAATTATTAAAATTCCCCTTAAAAACCCCTTCAGTCCCATCCGGCCTGGTGAAATAACCATGTCTTAAGGTCACGGCGGAAGGAACGCAGGTCAGGGGCTACCTGGAGCTCCAGGGGGAGTTGATTCCATAAAGTAGGTGAGCCCACAGAGAAAGCCCATTCTCTAGGAGTTGCCAGTCAGCACTGCCTGGCCAACGGCACTCCAAGAAGGCCCTCCCTGAGGGAATGCACCGGGTGATGGGGAGTTGTTGCTGGTCACAAATGGTCAGTTAGGTACCCCGGACCTAAGCCATGTAGGGCTTTATAGATGATAACCAGCACCTTGAATCTCACCCGGAGGGCAACCGGTAGTCAATGCAGGTTGTGCAGGAGGGGTGTAACATGAGAGTGTCGGGACACTCCCATCATAACCCGCATGGCCACATTCTGCACCAGCTGAAGCCTCTGAGTGGTCTTCAAGGGCAGCCCCATGTAGAGACCATTGCAGTAGTCGATCTGGAGCGCATGACTGACTGTATGGAGGTCATCATGGTCCAGGTAGGGGTGCAATTGGCACACCAGACGAATCTGTGCAAATGCCCCCCCCCCAGTCATGGTCGCAATATGATCTTCCAAAATCAACCGTGCATCCAGGAGGATGCCTAAATTGCACGCCCTTTCATCAGGGGGCAACACCTCACCCCCTATGACCAACGATGGAATATTTCCTTGGAACCGAGATGCCGGTACCCACAACCACTCAGTCTTGGCGGGGTTGAGTTGAAGCCTGTTCCTCCCCATCCAGAGCCGCACCGCTTCCAGGCACCGGGACATCATGTCGAGGGCATCACTGGGCTGGTTCGGGGATATAAAAAGTTCGGTATCATCAGCGTACTGATTCCTCACCCCAGAACCACGGATGATCTCCCCCAGCAGCTTCATATACATGTTGAACAAGAAGGGCAAGAGGACCGAACCCTGAGGCACCCCACATGTGAGGGACCTCAGGTTGACCTCTGTCCCCCTGCCAACACTACTTGTGCAAGCCCTGAGAGGTAGGAGGTGAACCACTGAAGAACAGTGCCTCCCACTCCCAACCCCTCAAGGCGCCACAGTAAGATACCATGGTCGATGGTATCAAAAGCCACCAAAAGGTCTAAAAGATGAGCATCCCCCTGGGAATATCCCCTGTCCTGAGCACTCCAGAGATCATCCACCAGCGCAACCAATGCGGTCTCCATGCTTCACCCAGGCCTGAAACCGGACTGGTATGGGTCAAGATATAATGTTTCATCCAGGACCAGCAGAAGCTGATGTGCCACCACGCTCTCAACAACCATCACTACAAAGCGAAGGTTGGAGACAGGACGGAAGTTGTTCAAAGTAGCCGGATCCAGGGTAGGCTTCTTAAGGAGGGGTCTCACCACCGCCTCCTTCAAGGTGGTCAGAAAGTGCCCCTCCCCCAAAGAAGCCATAATGATTGTCTAGATCCAGCCATGTGTAACCTCCCAGGCCGAATAAAAGAGCCAGGAGGGACACGAGTCCAGCACACACGTGGTGGCACTCAGCTTCCCCATGATCCTGTCCACTTCCTCGGGAGTAACCGGATCAAACTCTTCCCAAACCACCAGATCTTCCATACCCTCCCCAACCACCCTGCCCAGACGGAATCCAGCCCCCCCCAATCTGAACGATCTTATCCTGCAGGAATTTACTAAATTCCTTGGCCCGCCCCTCATAGGGTCTGCCCCTGCTCCGATTCAAAAGGGAGTGGGATACCCTGAAAAGGGTGGCCGGATGGTTCTCTGCGGGTGTGATGAGGGCAGAGAAGTGACCACAATCCTGGGGATTGTGTATGGAAGTACAGTTTTATATTGTTGACATCACAGGGTCTTTTAATATTATCATCCTAGAAGTCTTCTGGATTATCTATCTGGTTTTGATTTCACAGACACGGTTTCATGAAAACTCAGGTGGTGATAGGGAGGAATTTTGTTTTATTGCTATATTAATATTGTTTTGTTTTATTGCTATATTAATATTAATATATTAATATTAATATTAATATTGAACTCCATGCTATCATGGAAACCCTACATTTTAAAAGATATGACAAATGCTATGAAAAAAAATAGAAATAAATTTGATATCATGTTGACAGGCAATGTAGAATATTTAGGGGGAATATGTCATTATGTTAAGATGAAAATTCATATTTTTCCACCTTCTAGGGATTTCATAGAATAACTATTATAAGCCGCATAAAAAGCTACTAGTATGAAGATATCACTTGAATAAGGGTTGAATGAAGATTTTTCGTCTTAACGCGGAAAGCTTCATAAACCACTTTTTTTCAGGAATGTGATAATCCTGCTGAAATTACTTGACATGTTGGATTACTTATTTTGGCAGCCATCATTAAAAACCCAAAGGTACTTTACACAACCGGATAAGAATAACTTGCTTGAATAAACTTGTTGATTACCCACATATTGAACTGCTCATGCTAATAAAAACCACCACACTTTCTGTTGATCTCTGGAGTGCTCAGTGTTTCTTTTTCATTTAAAATAATATTACTAAACATTCTGTACATCATTCTCATATTTCCCAGCCTACTGCCACAGCATATGTTCCCAATAACACAAACTCCCTACAACATAAAACAAGAACTGCTTATTATTTTTTCCCCAATGTCCTCAGTTAGCTATTTTCTTGGAAAGCTTCAGTCTCCTATAACATTGTAAAAATAGACAAGGTGACAAAGAAATTACATATTCATAACTAAAAGTAATGTGCCAAATTTATATCAATTAAGATGAACTGGTGTAAATAAAATCTTTGCACATCCAGCAGTAGGAAAGAATCTCCAGCCTCATCCAATACAGTCCAACGTATTCTCAATAAAAATGGATAAGACTATATATTGCACATATGTCTGTAGAATATGCTGTTCTGTAAACATATTTTAATCACATTAAACCTTGATGTACTCACTTTGAGTTAAACTCCCCAGTTCTATATCTGATACTGACAATCTGTTGAATATTTCTAGAAATGCATAGGATATTATCTTTAAATGATGCACAGTTAATCAATTACATGCACACATACAATGTATAGAATGAGTTATTACAAGACCATGTTTTCATGGTATACAGTACTTGGATGACCAGTCCATGCAAACAATGCTTTGTAATATTACCAATCTATTGAGAGATGCAATAGGAATGGCACAACAGCAGGTATTGTCTGTGGAGACTTTCCTACTTTAGAACCTCTTGCCTTTGATTAAGGCTTCTTTCATATATATATATATATATATATATATATATATATATGTATGTATGTATGTATGTATGTATGTATGTATGTATGTATATATATATATATATATATATATATATATATATATATATATATATATAGTGGTTTGTCATGAATGCGACTGCTTGAGGGCTCTCCCCTGGCTCAAGCTGATGAAGGGAGGAGAATTTGTGACTCAGAGGTTAATACAACTGCCTAACATGCAGGCAGCCCAAGTTCGAATCCAGGTAAGGGTATGGCTAGTTGATGAGAGCTAAATATCTTGAAATAGATCTATACTAGTCTCCCTTTATTTCTTTATCAGCAATATATATAAGCTCCCACCCAATCAGCTCACACCCCCACTAGCAGTTAAAAGGAAGAAACAGCTGCGATCTCACATTGCTCCTGGAAGCACGAAGCCAAGAACACCAGCCTGAAGATGACGAATGAGACTTCGTTGAAATGTCGCCAAGACACTTCCAATTTTATGCGGGAGAAGACCCAAATAACCAAAGACCTACATACACACACACACACACACACACACACACACACACACACACACATATATATATATTCAACCATATATATATATATGGTTGAATTTGTATTGCATTAGTCTTGCTCATATATATAACAATCTATACATTTTATAAATAAAATGGTAAAATTGAGAAAGACATTATCGAAGGTGCAAATGTAGAACTGATTGTTATAGAACCGAAACTCAAAATCCTCAGTCTCAATTCATAAAGACATTTCAGTAGGTGACATAAAAATTAACACTTACTGCCTCTGAGCAGTAATAACTGGAATTGCAGTCACCACTATGATGTGGATTTAATCTAAATTTGACTTCAAGTCAAAGCTTTAATCATTACATTATTACATAAAGATATGTATTACCTTTTCTTCCATCTATAAATTTAAAAGAGAGATTCCTTGTGTTTAAGACCAAATCTTTTGACAATGCACTGATAATTTGTATCTTTCTTTTTCCTTATTTGCTCAAATCTTCCTATTTTGAAAAACAATTTAAGTAATACTCATTCCATGATTTAAACAATTTTATATTATTTGTTAAACAATACGAGACTTTTATTTTCCTTTACAAATGTACTTTTTTTTTCTAGATTTCTTCTATCTTTAATCATTTAAGTTTCTTGGTATGGCGGTTAAGGTGCTTGTCCAGAACATGAGTTCTTGTCCCATTTTAGGAATGAAGGCCAACTGGGTAACTTTGTCCCGATCCGTGTTACAGGGTTATTATTGCAGGGAAATAGGAGGACTAAGGGATATGATGTATGTCCACTATCTTGAGTTACTTATAAAGTAAATCAAATAAATAAATAAAATTATTCTCTTGTTGATATTATTAAGATTGTGATTTTGAACAATGACATTTCTCTTCTTTTTTATTCTACAATTTAGGCTTCGTAACACTTTAATCTCCATTCTTTTGTTTAACTAATCCTGTAGTTTTGGTATATTCGGGTCTTTTCCCATGTAAAATTGTGAGTATTTTGGCGACAAGGTCTCACTTCTAATCTTCAGGCTGGTATCTTCGGCTTTGTGCTTGTGCGAGGAAAGCGTGATCAGAGCTGCCATCTCTCTATAAATACTGGTGGGGAGGTGTGGGTGCTGACTTTGTTGCTGTGAGCGGGTTGGTTGCCTGTGTTTTTACATCTTGATTGGTTGATGGAGTCAACTGTTTCGTAACATCCTGTGTGGGTGAGGTCCTTGATGTGTGCCTATTAGTCTTTTGTGTTTTAACGACCTGGGTTTTAACATCCTGAGTTCTAGTGTTGTGATATCCTGAGTTTTTTGATGTAATGTCCTGAAAAGATGGCTGTGATGCCACATCCAGGGCTTTGGTTTGGCTCCGAGTTTGAGGTCTTGCCATGTGTTCATGGCGTGTGTTAGTTTGCTTTGTGTGGGGATCGGAGGGGGATGCAGCAGTTGGTGATGCTGCCGTGGTCTGGCTTCTGGATGGTGGTTGTATTTCCTCTATGGGATGGGTTTGGGTTTGAATCTGGTGAGGATGATTGGTGCTGGTGTCATGTGTTATCTTGGGTCCAGTGTTAATCTTCGTGGCTGGGACTCTTCTGTTGACTAGGGCTAGTTTCCAGATGTCTGGTAGGCAGGAGATATCATCGTGTTTATTCATGTTATGGGGGTGTTTCTCTATTTCAATGTCTTCCATGATTATTCTCTTGTTGAAGTGTTCAGTTTTGGAGATTAATTTGGTTCCTTCAATTTCGTGTCCTGTTGTTTTAAGGTGCTGGAAAAGGAAGGAAGTTTTTTCTTCTTTTCTGATTGCGTTCTTGTGTTCTGCAATACGTGCATTTATTCTCCTATTAGTTTGTCCAATGTATGTGGCTGGGCAGATTTTGCATGGTATTTCATAGACCCCTTGGTTTTCTAGCTGGATCTTGTCTTTGGGGTTTCTTAAGATGTTGGCTATTTTTGGTCAGTGCAGAAGGCTATCTTGATATTGTGTTTGTGGAGAATTTTGCTGATTTTATCTGTGGAGCCTTTGATGTAAGGGAGGAGGGCGATGTCGTTGTCCTGTTCTGTGTCTCTGTTCTTGGGGGGTGTCTCCCTTTGGATTAGGGTGGTAATTGTGTTTCTTTGGAATCCATTAGAGATTAATATGTTTGTGAGAGTGTGTAATTCAGTTTTCAGGTGGTCTTCAGGTGAATATTTTGAGTTCATGCAAAATGTCCCTCCATATCTATTGCAAAGTTGTCCTAGATGCTTCCAAAAGAAAGAGGATGGAAATTATTTCCAAATGTGATAAATGTATGGGCACTGTTTTTTAAAAGTAGGTGGTTTTGCAGGAAAATAGCTTGGAAATCTTGCATTAATTTCATACACTGTTACACTGTCATGCTGTCATCAAGTTCTATCATTCTAATTTCATTCTATCCTACCTATAGAATAGAATCACACATAATACACATAAGCACACACTCCAATGGTAGCTGGTGAATTTAAAGACAACAACTTAGATTTCTGTAGTGTGCTGTACCACTACAGCATACATATCCCAAAGGTGCTTTTTCAGGAGGCAACTGAACTTTCTTATTTTTTTTCTTTAAAGATATTTAACTTCTCATCCAAGAAGCTTCTTCAGCTCTGACAGGACAGTTGAGAATGGAAGGATTTATATTCCTTGCAGACAGCTGGTCATTTGCATCCTATTAGAGTGTCATTGAAGCACTGTGGCCTCAGGGTCACCTGAGTAGTGCAAATGGTTCCTGTAGTCTGCAATTTTTCTCTGGAAATCCATTCCTACTCCCACACCATTCCAAGGGTGTTCATTCCAAATTGTATAGCTAAAATTCTACACAAATTCTCAGTCATCCAGGGCATGGTTATCCCAAAGGTGCTTTTTCAGGGGACAACTCGACTTACTTGTTCACTTTCGACTTCAAAGAAAAAAACAAGAAAACCCAGTTGCCTCCTGAAAAAGCACCATGACCTAGATGACTGAGAATCTCTACAACACACATACTTTGGGTTTATTTATTTATTTATTGGTTCAATTTATATGCTGCCCTTCTCCGGAAACTCAGGGTGTCTTACAATGTGTTAAGCAATAACCTTCATACCTTTGTATATACCTGCTTAGTAGGGCTTTTGCCCCCCCCCCCCAGAAAGGGAGGAAAACTTCTGAATAATCATTAAATTTATATTTCAACTAGAAATCCTTAAAGATTTGAGTCCTTAAAGATAATAATGTAGTATCTTTCTTCTTTCTTTCTTTCTTTCTTTCTTTCTTTCTTTCTTTCTTTCTTTCTTTCTTTCTTTCTTTCTCTCTTCTTTCCTGATTTTATTATTTTTTACAAGGAAATTGCATGTATTGAATGCTCAGAAGTATAATATAAATATTATTGTTTACCCTTTTTTACTCCAGTTTCCATATTTCTCCAACATTTTTATTATGCACAAATATAAAAATATAGTCAATGCATTTAATGAATTTTACCTTTTTTGCTATCTTACGTTGAAGATATGCAGCCTTTAGAATCTCACTACATTCTTTATTATAAAGAATGTTTGGGTAGTGAGATGGGTGGCATACTGGCATATAAATTTAATAAATAAAATACTGTAGATGGCAGTGTTTATTGCAGAAATCTTTCCTTTACATTGATTTATTTTTCAAAAACTTACTTTGTCCTTTATTTTGATCATTTCACTTTTAGCATATAAATGGTTCTATATAATGAACAACTTTCAGAGTCATATAGGGAAAGTGATCTTATATTTTCATCAGAAAATGCATTTTTATACACTATTTTCTTGGTTTTGCTGTTGAATTTTCCTTTATAAAGCAAAGTTCTACACAGAAGGTTTTTTAAAAAAAATACTTATGAACATCTTTCATATTTGCCCCTTTTTTGGATTTGATTTTTCCCATCCCAGCTGATGTTAAACCTAAAGCAAAACCATCTTCACTGATAAAGTAATTTCTTCTGGCATTGCTTTTGATGTGCAAACTTGTTTTTATTAAAACCATTTTCTGTATGTGCTGTAGCTTTTGTTTTTATAATGACAATGTCACTAAGTCATTAACTCTATCTTGGCTCACTGTGCTTCTTAGAAGAAAGATAGTTTCCCTCCTCTTCAAAGTGCAGATACATCTTTCAGAATTTCAGTAAGGAGATGTTATTGAACTCTTGTTCAACGTTCTCTTTCTACCAAATTCTGAAATGCATGCCACTCAAAGTTTGCATTTTGCTCGGGTCTTTGCAACTCTCCCCTTCAGATCCTTCAAATCACCAACGCCTATCTTTGAGGAAGTTCGTTTCCAAAAAGAAAACAAAAATAATGTTGTGACTGCTGGTATGAATGGCAGCCACATAGCCATTTTGAGAATCTATGGGTGCATCCAGTATCTTTTTGTATGAACTGTAGATCAGGATGGTAAACTCCAAATGGCATGTAGCTTTGCTTTTTTCTTTTCTTTTTTTTTCCTTCAGTGCATTGGTTTTGCAAATGAATTTATCCAGATGTGCTGCACGGTATTCACAACATTTCCTCCTCTAAAGAAAACACACCTGGTTTCAATCCATTATGATCTAGCCTATCACAAGCATGTGGCTCTGGAAGTAAATGTATTTGGAGGTCTGGTTTGGTCTTAGAAGATTAGGGGAAGGCACTTTCCCTGGGATATTTATTAGGGATATTTATTTATCCCTAACAAATAAAATCGTGTCTGATCATGTGATGTTTCAATTAACAACTATATTGCTTAGCAATCAAACTTCCTGTCTCATTTGAGGTTGTAAATTAAGGACTATCTATAAGGGAAGTCATTTTATGAACAGTTGGCAATCTGGGAATTGGCATGCTTAATGCCATTATCCTTTCGAGTGTTTGTTCAATAATAAATTCTGTGTTTAAAATTGATTTGATGAGAAAAGAGATGTTTGTTATCTCTTTTGAGGTAATATGTATTTCATCACTGTGTGTGTGTGTGTTTGTGTGTGTGTGTCTATGCAGGTGCAGAAACAGAAGAAAATACTATGACAAAGAAATTAAGGCATGCAATAAGGAAAGGAAATATATCTAAATCTAATTCATCCCATCCCAATTGGCATACCATTCCCTGCTTTTACTATATCCATAGACTGCTTCATATACTTCCTTTGGTTCTTTATTCTGTTACCTTATATTTGTGAGATTTTACAGAACCTACAGAGATGTGAAATTCTTTTTGCTGTGACTTTAGAGGATACCACTAAAAGTTAAATAAGTCTGAAGGTAAGCTAGACAATATAAGAATCCAGTTTCTGAAAAGAATTATTGTGAAAAACTCAACTTTAGTTTTTACAGAAGGTGAAAAAAATGAATGCAAACCGAAGATCAAATTATGGGCATATGCTAGCTTTTAAAAAATCTGATAATTGACTGATAAGGATGAAATATATTCTCAAGTACATTTGGAAAGCTTTGTTGAATGTTTCTGAATAATTTTTGGAATATTTTTGGAAAGCATTGTTTGGCTGATATTTTATTCATGTTCTGTTAAAAAGCCCTCACAAATTTGATGCAATAAGATGGTATATCCTACCATCTTTCATTTTTAAAAGATACAATATATATATAAAAAAAACCATTGGGTCATACAGTGTTTTTAATGAGATTGGCAGGATGAACACAAGATGATTTTTGCATTCAGGAGTAAAAATGTTGGAAGTAATAGTTTCAAGAGCAGACAAGAAATAAAAATCTACTCTGGAATCAGTTCACAAATCGACCTATTGTGACATTAGATATCTTTTAGTGCAGTGCTGGCGAACCATTTTGGAACTGAGTGCTGAAACGGGAGTAAGCGCACGGACATGCGTGCTAGAAACCGGAAGAGCAGCCTCATGCGTGCGCCGGGCCGGTGCGCCGGAACCTGGAAAAGCAATGGGTAACTGCTTGCATGCCTGGAAAGATGGCTTTGCCACTTCTGGTACACGGGCCATAGCTTTGCCATCACAGGTTTTTTTTTATTTGATTTATATGCCGCCCTTCTCCGGAGACTCAGGGTGGCTTACAATGCATTAAGCAATAGCCTTCATACTTTTATATATTTATACAAAGTCAGCTTATTGCCCCCACAATCTGGGTCCTCATTTGACCTACCTTATAAAGGATGTAAGGCTGAGTCAACCTTGAGCCTGGGGAGATTCGAACTTACAGTAATTGCAGGCAGCTGAATGTTAATAACAGGCTATTAGTCTGCTGCACCACCAGGTTCTATGGTTTTAGGGCCATAGAACTTTGTTTTCTACTTGTGTTCTTACTGAAATCCTGCCCAGCCTTCAAATGTGTTCCAAAGGTTTTGAGCGTATTTTGAGAATATATATCTGAGGAAAGAGGAAAATATACAATTACAGTATCAGAAGAGGATATGGGGAAAAAAAGCCATGGGGAATAAAAATATCAGAGCAAATACCTTCCAACTTGATATTCCTCACTAAATAATTATATGGCACCTGGAAGCAGTATATGACTGCAATGATTTTCTAATGTATTTTCTAGCCACCAAGGTATAAACAGACATTCTGCCTTTAAAACTGGAGTGGTTTGTATATGACTAATAGGCATTGATAGTCTTATTCTCCATTGATTTGTTTGGTTCCTTTTTAGAACAGATGCTTTCATCTCTGTA
The DNA here is from genome assembly GCA_030761175.1 of Masticophis lateralis. NCBI lineage: Eukaryota > Metazoa > Chordata > Lepidosauria > Squamata > Colubridae > Masticophis > Masticophis lateralis. The sequence goes on along the minus strand of JAUDYJ010000006.1, from coordinate 77,053,868 downwards.
TACAGCTTAATTTGTTCTTAGAAAATAATGTGTTGTTGATCAAATAAAGCACGCAAAGGAAACATTGTTAAAAGAGGTATAAGATGCCCTCTAGTACCTTTAGTATCTTTCTAGTAAAATCTAGTCCTATCACAGACACAAACTCAAAGAGGCAGACTAATGGCCCAAAGTCAGATATTTCAATTATCCTAATAGAAGCAGTCTTTTTATTGTAGCCCATTGATAACCAGCACGTTGTGAAAGTTAAGGCATTGGATGAAATCTAGGGAGACACAGGTTGAGGTTCGCCCTTAGTGACAGATGTTCACTGGGTGACTTTGGGATAAACATCATATATGGCCTTATTGTACTACCTAGGTATGATTTAGTGGGGGGGAAATAGAGGAGATAATGTTTGTTTATTTATTTATTTATTGGTTCAATTTATATGCCGCCCTTCTCCGGAAACTCAAGGTGGCTTACAATGCATTAAGCAATAGCCTTCATACTTTTGTATATACTGCTTAGTAGGGCTTTTGGCGCCCCCTAAGCGGTGTTCTTTTTTATACAAAGTCAGCTTATTGACCTCACAATCCAGGTCCTCATTTTACCTACCTCGGAAGGATGAAAGGCTGAGCCTGGTGAGATTCGAACTTGCAGTAATAGCAGGCAGCTGGCAGATAAGTGCTATTTAACAGCGCTTTAATCCACTGCTCCACTAGGCTCCTGTAATGTTATCTTTACTACCTTGAATTCTCAGAGAAAAGGGGAGATATCTGTCTAATGAATAAATAAACATTTTATGTTATAAATCTCACTATAAGCTACAAGTTTCTTCCTAACCTCAGTTTTATCTCTTAGAGGTATGTACCGCTTTAGTATAGTTGTATGGCCAATACTTTAAGAAAATTATTATTTTACACCTTAGTTAATGTTAAAATAATTCAGCTACATCAGGGGTGAAATCCAGCAGGTTCTAACAGGTTCTGAAGAACTGGTAGTGGAAATTTTGAGTAGTTCAGAGAATGGACAAATACCACCTCTGGCTGGCCCCAGAGTGGGGTGGGAATGGAGATTTTGCAATATTCTTCCCCTGGAGTGGGATGGGAATGGAGATTTTGCAGTATTCTTCCCCTGCAACACCTACCAAGCCATGCCCGCAGAACTGGTAGGGAAAAATTTGGATTTCACCCCTGAACCACATGATTAGGGGTCAGATACAAAGTTTTGATTATAGAATGCATATCTATAATAGGTAAACACTGATGTTGTAAGAAATATCCTTGCGATAAGACTCTGCTTTAAGACAAGAGAATCTTATTTTTTAAATGAGAGAAAACCACAGCTAAATGTGTTCATCCTCTAGCAAAATAATCCAATGAGGACAGTAAAATAACATTATGAGAATGAAGTTAAAAATCACAAATCTGTGAAATAGCTTTTAACTCTTACAGATATCATTGAGTTCTATATTAAAGAAAAAGGGAACAAATATACCTGGGGACTGTACTCCTTATTGGCAGCACTATTACACTCTTATCATCTTAAATTGTTCCATATAAATAATTTATGCTTCCAATTGTGAAGAGAAGCTTCTTAGTTCTTGCAGGACTACAAGTTGTTGTGCAAAGATTCCATACAGTCTTTGACTTACAACCACAATTGAGCCCAAAATTTCCATTGCTAAGTGAGGCATTTGTTAAGTGAGTTTTGCCCTGTTTTACAACCTTTTTTGCCACCGTGGTTAAGTGAATCCCTTTAGTTGTTAAATTATTAGCACAGTTGTGAAGTTAATCTGGCTTCCCCAGATCCAATTTTTTTTACTACTGGCTCTGTGGGCGTGGCTTGGTGGGCGTGATGTGGCTTGGTGAGTGTGGCTTGGTGGGTGTGGCAGGAGAAGGATACTGCAAAATCTCCATTCCCACACCACTCCACGGGAAGGATACTGCAAAATCTCCATTCCCACATCACTCCACGGGAAGGATACTGCAAAATTCCCATTCCCTCCCCACTCCTGGGTGAAGGATATTGCAAAATCTCCATTCCCAACCCACTCTGGGCCAGCCAGAGGTGGTATTTGCCGATTCTCCGAACTGCTCAAAAGTTCTGCTACCAATTCTCCAGAACTTATCAGAACCTGTTGGATTTCACCCCTGACATAACCCCTGGACACTGCAACTGTCAAGAGTCTGAATTCTGATCACATGACCATGGGAATGCCTGTAACGGTCATAAATCACTTTTTTCAGTGTGCTGCAATTTCGAACAGTTACTAAATGAACTGTTGTAACTTAGGAACTACCTGCATGTGTTTTCTTGAAAAGATATGTAAAATGAAATCTTCTAGATATTCCAGATAACAACTCTCAAAATTGGTCAACATCTGACAGGAATTGAAGCCCATAATGTTTGTTCATTATAATTTAACCCCACCAAATGAAATATAATTTATTTCCTAGAAAGAGTTCACAAATTGATGAAGTGGATTTTCTTCTTCTCCACTTTATATATCCATAAGACAATGAATGGTTGCTATTCTAAGCTAATACTACTGTGGAAAAATTCAGTTGGAGCTCAAAGAAAAAAAATTGAAGCACAAAAGTGCCTCTTAACAAACTATTGGTCACAAGAAATTCGGATGATTAATTGTTACCAGGCAAAGAAATGGTTAAAAGAGGAAAATAACATATAGAAAAATGACTAGGCAAATTCAAAACAAGATGAATATTTCCATGAGCCACGTATAAATATTGTTTTACAATTTCTCTTATTAAGATACATGGAATAATGATAATTTTTATATTACATTTATTATATTATGTTATCAGAGGTGGGTTCTACTTACCTTTACTAGCAGTTCGCAACGGGAGCAGGTGCACTTCTGTGCATGTGCAGATCATCCATTATGATGTATGGGTCAGTGGGCAGAGCCTCCCACCGCTTTTACTACAGAACCAGGAGCAACCCACCACTGTATGTTATGTTACATTACATTACGCTATTATTGCATTGTATTGTATTGTATTGTATTGTATTGTATTGTATTGTATTGTATTGTATTGTATTGTATTGTATTGTATTATTATATTATATTATATTATATTATATTATATTATATTATATTATATTATATTATATTATATTATTTATTATAATTGCATATATTAAGAGGAAAACAGAATTCAGTCTACACACTATTCATTTAGTATAGCATCAGGATCACTCCATTGATTGGTTTGATAAATTCCCTAAAGAACTTTGCATTTCTACAGTATTGTCAAGTATATGCCTTGGGGATTTGAAATCAATAAAACTGACTACATACCACAAAGAAATAAACATTTTATAAATAGTTATTTTCTGCTGACTAATTCTGATGTATAAATATAGCAGAAAATGTCAAAATAGTGTTCCATGTGCATTTGCTCCAAGCTAAAGAAATTCTGATCCTTTGTTTGAGATGGTTTCCATTACATTTGTAGGTATCTGAATTTATGATTGAAGGATGTGATTTTCTGCCTCTGGCTTCCACTTTAATAGTATTGGCAAATATATTCCAGGTGATTATTAAGAAATTCAGCGAACACCACTTACAATCTGGCTTTATGGTTGAATGCATAGCAGTTGCTAGATTGAGCGTGAAATTGTGCAACTTAAAATATTATGGTTTGTTTTAACTCCTTTTCTGGTTAAAAATATGTTCATATACCTCTCTTGTGCATATATTCAAGATATGAACTATTTTATTAAGTTTATAAAAATATACTAGCATGCATGTGGGTGTTTCCCCCACACATGCATGCTAGTCCTTTCTGGCTCTAGGGGCGGTGCTCATCTCTGTTTCTAAGCCAAAGAGCCAGCGCTGTTCGAAAACATCTCCATGGTCATGTGGCCAGCATGACTAAACGCCAAAGGGTTTGGTGGGAACAGAATGTTGTTACCTTCCCACCAAAGGTGGTCCCTCTTTTTCTACTTGCATTTTTTACATGCTTTCAAACTGCTAGGTTGGCAGAAGCTGGGACAAGAAACAGGAGCTCACTACTTTACGCGGCGCTAGGGATTCGAACCACTGAACTGTCAATCTTCTGATCGACAAGCTCAGCGTCTTAGCCACTAAGTCACCATGTCCCTTAATTAAGTTTATAGATACAGTTTTTTATTTTCATATTAGCAACTGACTAAACAGAATAAGAATTATAATGTCAGAATTAGGAAGAATTGAGTCTTGTTCAAATGCTACTATGTTAGGAGTGCACGGTTCAAGAAGGGAGTTTTTCAGTTTGCATCATATGGACGCTTCAAGTGTTGGATCTGAATTGTAAAGCAAGCAAGAGGCAGAAAAAATAAGTCATATAGAATACAAATGAGGTTTTCAGTATATATTATTCAATATATAATTCAAAGGACACAGCTTTACCCATCTGCAGGGGGAACAAGTGACAAAGTGGATCACAACATCACGCTGTAAATTCCTCCCCTTATATACTTGCACACAATGTTAAAATGTAAGTACAAAAGGCAGAGCTTCTTGTATTATTATATTATAGTACACTTCCCATTGTTTTGGTTTCATTGTGATTAGGAATGGACTTTTATGGACATAACAAATTGGAAGTGAGTGCAGCCCTTTTTCGTTCCCATTTTAAAGTTTGTATGGGTTTGTATTTGTCAGACTGGCTTTCAATTATGTCAGCTGAGTAAACGGCAGAGTTGTTAGCTTTGGTCTGGATTAAGGAAATACAATTTGAAATAGTGCTAATACATCTGATTCTTTGTCAGAGTTTATGGTTGCCCATAATGCAAGAGTGAGAAATAAGAACAATCATAGATTGGTGGGGGGGGGGGGGTTTCCTATTTACTGCTGCTGTAATCAAGAACAAGTGGATATTTGGGGGAATGATTAAGTGGTTCCTGAAGCTGTGGAAGATGTCCTGCTTATGGTTTCAATTATATACTCTCACACACAGTTGCTATAGAAATTAGCAATTTACTCAAGGCTGATAAGATAACAGTAGACAAGCAATGCAACCCAAAACAATGTCTCTGAAAGAAGCTTGCCTGAATTATTTTGCTTTTAATAGGAATCTGCAGGATCTTGTTGGGTCTTTAGACATTAAAAGATAACCTCTCCAGAATTGGAACTGGAATATATGATGTTTGTAGAGTACAAACAACAATCAAGCACACCTTTGAAGTTGCTTACATTATGATAATCTAATGTTAAGATCTATTGTTACAGGAAATCTCCATTTTTTTAAAAAAAATTAGATTTATATGCTGCCCTTCTCCGGAGACTCAGGGCGGCTTACAATGCGTTAAGCAATAGCCTTCATACTTTTGTATATTTTATACAAAGTCAGCTTATTGCCCCCACAAACTGGGTCCTCAATTTATCTACCTTAGAAAGGATGGAAGGCTGAGTCAACCTTGAGCCTAGTGAGATTCGAACTGGTTTAATTGCAGACAGCTGGATGTTAATTACGGTGCTTAGTCTGCAGAGCTAAACCAGGTTCTATGGTTTTAGTGCCACAGAACTTTTTTTTCTACTTGTGTTCTTACTGAAATCTCCATTTGGATAGACTTAGTATAGAATTATTTAAAAAGCTGCTCTTCAAGCTATTTTGTGGGGATTTATGATTTATTGTGACTAATTGAATATGTAAGTTCTTTGGGTTCTAATAACGAGTAGGATCTGTTTATTCTTGCATAATTCTTATCTTAAAGAAGAAGAAGAAAAAGAGAGAAAGTTCATAGATGCAGGTTTTCTAACAGACTATAATATTCTTAATAAACATTATTTTCTCTTTGGATCTTAAGTATCTATACAGTATATTCTTAGTAGACTTGGGTGTAATTTCATATCTATGTTCTTTTAAATATATCAAGATTAGCATATGAGTTGCAAAAGCTCAGACTGCCACTAATGCCATAGAAAAGATAAGAAAAAATTTAGCTAGTGGAATTTTTCAACCCAAATCTGGTAATTCTGCATCTGCTTCCAAGCTGAAGGCTCTATAATGAGTTGGAAATAGTATTCTGGAAACTTTCATCCTCAAAAATTAGCCCCAAAACAATTTATTCCTTTATGCCAATGATACAATAATCCTGTCATTAACCTCCATTGATCTTAAAATAGTCCTTAAAATTTCACCCAAGAGGAATTAATAATAAATTATATTAAGACTAAAAACCTTATTTTTTGTAAATATCCAAAACAAGAAGATGGAACTTAGGTGGACAATCCATTGAGCAGGTTAAGATTTTTAGATATCTGGGAATGACTTTTCAAGCTTCAGGAAGCAGAAATGTCCACATGGACTACGTACCCCACAACACACAAAGATCTGCATCAGCTGTACAAACTTATTATTATTATAGTTCCTTGCAGCTAAATTCCAACCACAATTGCTATACGTGGCTCAGTTAGGACCATATAACAGCATGATCACCTTAGAAAGGATTCAAACAAAATGTCTAAGAAGTATCTCCCAGGTCACAAGCTGTTTTTCAAATGCAGTACTTTGTCAGGAAGCAGTAAAATTGAATTTAATCTTTACCTACTGGTTGAAACTACACCACAACTTTAACAGACTAGGCCAGGGGTGGGTTCTAAATTTTTTTACTACCAGTTCTGCGGGCATGGCTTATTTTGTGGGCGTGGTTTAATGTTCATGTGACAAACAATTCTTTAGGATTTAGCAGAAGTACTGGTCTACCAGGCTTTTAATTGCTTGCAGAGCCATACCGGTCAACCCATTTGTTTTTGGAGCATACCGATCTACCTATTTGTTTTTGGAATGCCCCGGTCTACCCATTTGTTTTTGGAGGGCACTGGTCTACCACCACACTGCCTTTTATCACTGATCAGCTATAGGGTGGCCCTTTGAAGTGCTGTGGCAAGAGTTTAAACAGTTTTTTGCCGGCAGAACCGGTTCAGTGATGTCATATCATCACCGCTACCGGCTCAAGAGAACCGGGCCAAACCGGGAGGAACCCACCACTGGTTTGCCTGCTTTTCCCATTGCTTCTCTCTCCGAAGATCAGTTGTGCTTTAGAAGCTGTTTTTTATCCCCAAGCAGGGGATAAAACCAGCAAACTAATGTGCTGAAGCTGACCAGACTAAGGAAGATGAATACCTGGTAGGCATATCCCCCCCCCCCATTTTTCTCTCTAAAAACTGAGCTGCATCTTATACTCTGGTGCATCTTATACTCTGAAAAATACGTTAGATCAAGACAGAACAATACTAAGGCAAAACGTCTTAGATATAGAAAGTAAATAAACAAATGTTAGTATTTAACCAGCCTCATATTTATATTATAAAACAGCCACCAAATTTAGGAGAATTTTATCTTTAGCTTGATTAAATGTTTGCCCAAAGCTGTGCCAGAAGAGAAATATAAGGAAGCCCAATACTACTGTGATATGGATGCCCTAGAAATCACAACTCATGTTCTTTTGTGTTGCCAGTTCCACAGAGAAATTCACCATGGGTTGATTATCCCTTGTTTATTTAAATTTCCAGTTCACTATGACAACTTTTATCCAGTGGTGGGATCCAGCCAGTTCGGGTAAGTTCAGGTGAACCGGTTGTTAAATTGCTGGCTGGCCCCTCCCCTCTCCACCCTGCCCCTTCCAGGAGTCCCCACGTGCCCCATTTTGGCTCCCAGGTAAATGCAGGGAAGCCTACTAGGCCCACAATGGGGCACAGGGTGTGCGGTGTGGCCCCCAGTGGCCCGTTTTTGCTCCCAGGGGAATGCAGGAGGCCAAGTGCTTCCTGTCACATACCCTGGCCATGCCCATCATGGCCACACCCACCCATCTGGTCATTAGGGCAGAGAACCAGTTGTTAAATTATTTGAATCCCACCACTGCTTTTATCTGCAATAGTTGTTAAATAATAAAGATTTTTTTTTCTCTCTAAAGTAGCAAAATTTTGCTATGTTATATGTAAGCTAATAGTTCTTCTTGTTAGGGGATTTTGTATTATTTGATGGTATTTTTATTGGTCAATGACCAAAATAAAGTTGTCTGGGTAATAACATCTCTATACTGGGCATCTCTCTACAGAATACAAAGAAAACTTCCTACTTTGAAATCCCCTGGAATACTTAACAGGACTTCATGGAGGTCACGAAAGTTCTTATGTTACCATTGTCATTTTTTTCACTTAGCCCTTCCATACAAGGGAGAGAAATCATTCCTGTTCTTTTCTGCCAAGACATAAGATTGTAGATATTGTTGGATGTCTCTAAATTGGTATTCATCAGATCCTGAAGAGTCAGAAAAGTTGTGAAAAAAATTGAATAATAACAAAATTGTTTAGGTTTCATGGAAAAAAACTGTATTTCATCAGGAAGAGAGCATGGGTTGTGTTTGTTAGCATTCTTGCCTGTCAATCTGGAATAAACCCAGCTACCTGGGTAAATCTGACTTATCGAAAGAATATACCATATTTTTCAGAGTATAAGATGCACCGGAATACAAGATACACCTTAGTTTTTGGGGCGGAAAATAAGAAAAAAGCTGATTGTCAGGTGGATCGGCCTCCTGGAATACCCCCAATCAGCTGTTCCCAGAGGTGAATTTTAGCAACAGGTTCGTTGGTTGTGAGCTCTGTGCCTTTTTTTGTTGTTTGTTTCAGAAAAAAACTTTTTTTTCTGCCTCTAAAAGCCTCTGAAATGAAGTTTCAGAGGCTTTTTTTTCTGAAGCTCTGTTTCGGAGGGTTTTTTTCTGAAGCTTCTTTCAAACGCTTTTTTTCTGAAGCTCTGTTTCAGAGGCTTTTTTCTGGAGCTTCTTTCAGAAGCTTTTTTCAGCCTCTGAAATCTACATTTGAGAGGCTGGACGGGGCTACATTTGGAGTATAAGATGCACCCAGATTTTCACCCTCTGTTTGTGGGGGGGAAGGTGTGTCTTATACTCCAAAAAATATGGTACTTTTTCCTTTGCTTCTGTGCCTGACTACATACACAAACCTGGCTATGTGCAGTTTATTTTTCTAGTTGATGGAAAGTTAAGTGAAATATAGCTGAGCTCTGTGTGACTAATAATGAAATTGAAAGCCATAACAGTGAATAAAGAACACAACTAAACATATAATGAAATATCATTAAAAGCACATCAGTAAAACATATTGTATCAGACCAATTAAAATTCTAGAGGCCTGCCTAAATAAACTCAAATTACCAGGACATAGACATGCATGATGTTTTTAATAATCTCAACCTAAAAGCCGAGAAATAAAAGGACTGGAAGTAAATGTTTGACAAATAAGGAGCAGAAGAAAGCATTAAAAATAGCATTTTAACAGTTGCTAAGAAAAATGTTCAAGTGCTGATTAAAATATAGACATTGGAAGGTAATAACTAGGTTCAAAAGGATGGGAAAAATGAGAATAAGTGAATGTTATGAAGGATTTAAAAAAAAGAAACTTCCATAGTGCTTATATTGCATATTCTTATCAAACCAACCCTTCTCATTATTTGACAAAGTCATATAAAGCTATTCAGGTCAATTATTTTTTATAGAAAGGATTACAAATTTAGGTAAGATTCCAACACAACAAAGATTTGTATGACAGCATTGAACAGACTAAAGAGTGCCTTCACCATTGTTAAGGACCTGTAGCCACAAAAAATGAGTTTTTGTAACTGAAGACCTTTGATTTCCCAAACTATTCTAAACTGTCTATCAGACCATCATTATCCTCAGAATTAGCAACTCATATAGAAGATATGTATGGGTCCCTACTAAGACTCAAAAAAGGACATTAATTAAATGAAATCAGTCTTTGTACTAGAAAGAAGTGGCGGACTTTTGTCGGTGAAAATCAATAGACCTAACTCTTGTCTCCTATTCTGTAATTAAACTCCATGTCCTCTTTAGATGTTAGGATAGTGGACTTAGTCCTTGTAGGAATAAAAAAAAAAGATCAAAGGTACAATTTTTGAACAAGACAGCTGCAGAGCACTCTTGTGACACAATCTTCAGACTTTTCATCTTGGTATTTCCATTACAAGAAATATAGAAGCCTCTTGTCACCATCACTAACATTTCATTGAGGAAGCTTTTAAATCACTTACAGACCCTGCACATGTTGAAGGAAAATTTTATAAATATCCAGTACATCAATGGAACAGCAGTTCTGACTTTGCAGTGTTGGTTAAATGGAAGACTTCATCCATGACAATAGCCACTCTCCTAACTATTATGAAATTAAGGAGAAACAGACTTAAAGGATCATAAACAGACTTAAAGGACTGGATACAAAAAAAAAAAAAAAAGAGAATTATCATTTTGCTGATGCGATTGCAATTGTTAGTAGCCAGTTTTCTACCTTTGTCATGTTTTCTTTTAAACTTAGAAAATACATTATAGTCCTAATTTCAGTATTAGTTGTATTAAGTTAGATGCCTAGCATGCCTTGTTGTTTTCTGTTCTCTCTTTTCTCTTTTCTCGTTTAATTCTATGTAATGTTAATAGGGCAGTCACAACAATAAATATAGTGACTGAATGAGTACTATTGAAATAAGTTATCTAAGATTATGAAACCTTGCATAATCTTTATAAAGCTAAACTTTGAAAACAAAGTACACATTTGGTACATATTTGTAGCTTATTAGCAAAAGCCTGCAACAAGGAAAGCCAGAGCTTAGCTATAAAATGGCATAAAAAGGTAAAGGTTCCCCTCACACATATGTGCTAGTCGTTCCCAACTCTAGGGGGCGGTGGTCATCTCCGTTTCAAAGCCGAAGAGCCAGCACTGTTTGAAGACGTCTCCGTGATCATGTGCCTGGCATGACTAAATGCCAAAGGCGCACAGAACGTTGCTACCTTCCCACCAAAGTGGTCCCTATTTTTCTACTTGCATTTTTTATGTGCTTTCGAACTGCTAGGTTGGCAAAAGCTGGGACTTTTGCCAGCCCAGCAAAGGGAGCTAATCCTATTATGCAGCACTAGGGAGTTGAACCGCTGAACTGCCAACCTTTCGATCAACAAGCTCAATGTCTAAGACACTGAGCCACCGTGTACCTAATAATCTTTATAGTTCACCTAAAACAGGATTGTTGAGTAAGCAGCAGGGAAAAAAGTGTCTATATTAATAACTCCTAATTATACATGCCACCTTAATTTTTTTATTGACAAATATTTATATGATGGATGTTAGAGAAAATGGCAAAGTAGTTATATGGGACTGATCTAACTTATTGAATGCATTCTTAAGTAGTATTTATCTGTTTTATTTGATAAACCGAAGTATTTCTTCACTGCCTTTATTTAGTCCTAGGACTTGCAACAATATTAGTAGTGATATTTGCTTCAGTACTAGACACAGGACAGACCGTGTCCAAAAGTTGTTATGGAAGAAATGGAGGATGATCAATAAATTTTATTTGACAAGACAAGAGATGGCATTGAAAGTGGATATACAGATGACAGGCTATGTGAATGACATGGAAAAAGATGTCTCAGTGAACATAGAAAGAAACGAGTTGACAATTCAAAAATCAAAAGACTTATAATAGATAAGTAAAATAATAAACCAAGAGAATTTATTGAATTTTTTAATGATAGATTTATAAAAGAAGTTTTGAAGGCTCTCTTATGAAAAGGGACAAAGAATAATAATTTAAAAAAAGAAATCCAATTCTATAACTATCTAAATAGATTAAGACTTTTAGAAATAAAGGAAGGGATTTAACTGATCAAGGTTAAAATAAGATGTCATTATGTCTGATGAAATTTAATGGATTTTCTGCTGAAAGATAATGCTTTATGTATTTATCTATAGGAAAGAGATAGGATTTAGGATAAATATATATATATTTTTGTAAACTAAGTACAAGTTACCAAAATTGTTTATTCTTGTGATGAAGGTTGGAAACCACTTATTTATATATTTATTTTCTCTTTAATATATTTCTATTTTTTTTCTATTTGCTACTTTTTTTACTTTTCCATTTCACTTTTTGCTGCATTTTATATGCTTTATTTTTCTCAGTAATTTTTATTTTTTATTGAAAAAAATACTAAATTTTATTATGATGTTTTAAATCTATAGTCATTACAGAGTGGGGAAAATGTTTATAAAAGTGGATTTTTAAAAAAAAAAAAGTTGAAAATTACCTGCGTGAAACAATAGGAATATCACTTAATCTTAGACTTATATACCATCCCATGGTGCTTTACAGCACTCTCTGATAAGTTTTCAAATGTAAGCATATTTATTTATTTGTTTGTTTGTTTGTTTGAATTCGTCAAACAAAAAATGAGAAAAAAAATACAATGTCAGGGACGATAGGCACATTAGTGCATTTATGCACACCCCCTCTATTGATCACTTAAGTATGGAGTAAGGTCCAGGGAAGTCAATTGCCTCCAACAGTTTGGGTCCTCATTTTACCAACTTTTAGAAGGATGGAAGGCTCAATCAACCTCGAGCCCATCAGGATTGAACTCAAGGCTATGGACAGAGTAAACCTGCAATACTGCATCCTAACCATTTGGCCCCCAGGGCTCCTTTGAAATCCATGATTGGACTGTTTTAACCAAAAAATTTGAAGCAGCCAAGAAATAATGTGAATCTGACCACGCAATTCCATAAAAAAAGTTAGTTGCTGTAAAACTTGCCGTACAGTGCAGTTGCTAGTGCTAATTCTGCAGGAACAATTGCAAATAATATAGATGACTTCAGAAGTTTTGTAACACTTTAACTGGCCATTGTGTTCAGGATTAGATTAGATTTTTTTAAAAGCCATAATAATAGCAGCATGAAGGCATTTGATTCATCATAAGAAAAAAGAAAATGATAAAGCAGTATGTGAAAGATGAAACACCATTCACACAATTGTAAAACACTGGAAAATTGAAACTGGGACTTTCATTTAGCAAAAATCTTTATTTAAAAAAGAGAACATTATTGTTATAATGTGAAGATAACCTTTAAAAAGTACAATTTGAATTGTTTGGAATTTATCTTTTGGCTGCAATAATTCAACAAGGTACAACAGCTGAATGATACTTTTCTTAAAACACCTTTTAAAATATTATTAGTGTGTTGAAGTGAAGTTGTAGTACATTATGCAGAATCAGAAAAAAGAAAACCTTTGTTATAAACCATATTGAAGTTATCTTTGATTTTCTACTAATTAGTTTTCATTTCTTTCCATAGCCATTTATGGTGGAAAGTAACCAATTCTTACTGGGCTGTATATCCTTTATAAAATATTACAAATAAGGAAAAAGATGCTTCTGTAATTCTTATGTTAATTTTATGGATTTTTTTCTTTAAAGCAGCAAATCTTTTTCAGTCTCACATAGGGTCTGCTCAAACAAAATCCCAAACACAACTTTCAAAGTATTTTTGAAGTGTATGCAGTCCTACCTAATAATCATAATCATAATCATAATAATATATACTGGTATGCATGACAACTGTGTTTTCCTCTTTTTATCATAAGATGATGAAATGCAATGCTTTGAAAATTAATAAAGCAAATTATTTCTCATGTTTTTAAAATTAGTACATGCATCTTTGATTATTGTCAGTCATAATGTAGTTATTGTTAGTCAGATATATATCTCACGTTTCCTTTAAGAACTTAGGATGGCTTATGTGAACACAGTATCTCCTGCAAAGAACCTCCTGAAACAGATTGGAATGAAGGAAAAAGTGACAGTTTCACAGTTTCCATGACTGAGGGGGATTTGAGCAGGGGTGGGTTCTAATTTTTTTTACTATGGGTTCTGTGGGCGTGGCTTATTTTGTGGGTGTGGCTTGATGGTCATGTGACAATTATTTAGGATTTAGCAGAGGTACTGGTCTACCAGGCTTTTAACTGCTTGCAGAGCTGTACCAGTCTACCCATTTATTTTTGCAGGCACCAGTCTACTCATATATTTTTGCAGGCATCGGTCTACTCATGTATTTTTGCAGGCACTGGTCTACCCATTTATTTTTGCAGATACTGATCTACCCATTTATTTTTGCAGGCACAGGTCTACCACCAAACTGCCTTTTATCACTGATCAGCTATAGGGCGGCCCTTTGAAGCCCCACGGCAAGAGTTTAAACAGATTTTCCTTATAGCCTATCAGCTGGGACTCAGGAGGCAGCAATAGATTGGGGGTGGGGCCAAATAAAAGGTAAGAATAACGCGGGTGGGTGAGTAGGTGGGGGCGGGAGGCCCAAACTGGTTCGGTGATGTCATATTGTCACCGCTACCGGCTCTGCGGAACCAGGCGGAACCAGGAGAAACCCACCACTGGATTTGAATCTAGGTTTCTCGATCCCAATTGAACATGTTAACCAATGGCTTCTTAAATTGTGAGTTGTTGCCCTTCCAAGTTTCACAAACAACTTTAAAGTATGTGTGTATCAGGAGGATGCAGGCAATATATCCAGGACTTTAATGTCCCAAGTCCTTCTTAGATCCTTGGTCTATGGGCAACTTCTATTTCTACAACCACAAAGAGGGTGCTGGAATACTTCAGTGAATGCAATCCTCTCACTTTCTTCTTTGACTAAACTGGATTAAAAATAGTCCAAGTAACATCATCCAGAAAAAGTTGATAGGAGTTTTCTGCCCTCCTCACTTCAGAGTTCAAGGACAAAACTGTACACATTTGTGACTATGTATCTTGGTTACTGAACATGCACCTGTCCAGCCATACCCATGTTCAAGTGGAGAAAGATGGATATATATAAAAAAGTGTTTTACACTTGTTTTTTTCTTCATTGCACTAATTTTGCTAATGCTTATTGCAGCATGTGTCTGAAAGAATAGCAATGACTAAACAATCTGTAATCTATTGGGTCATCATTTCAGAGATATTTCAAGATATTTAGAGTAAAGTAACAAAACCCTCTGTTAACAAACTATTATTTTATTCAACTCAAATAAAGTTTACCATGGCTTCTTATCTGTCCCAAATCTTCTTAATAGTTAACTCTGATCAAATATCCATGATTGTTTCTTAATACCATCTCTTATCAATTGTTATGTAATTGAATATAATAAATCCATTCTCCAAAATCGATCTATCTTCCCCAAAAAGTCCAGCTGGATTTTTTTTCAAATTGAGTATAATAAATCCATTCCCCAATCTTCTTCTATTTTCTTAGGAAAAACCAATCAATCACTTATCCATTCTGTCAGTTTTCTGCTATTCTAATGGAATGCAGGTCTGAACTTCGGGAAGGTTTAGAACTAAATCTGTAATATCTGTATCTCTTTCAGTTTCCTTCACCAAATCTACTACTTTCAAATTCCTTTTGTGAACCTGATTTAATTCCAGTTATTTGCATTTGGACATTTTTTGCAACCATTATTGTTTTGTCAAACTATTTAAAAAAGTTTTTGACTTGGGTTTGCATATAACCAAATGATCTTTTTTTCCAGCTGCTTGTCTATAATCTGATACATTATTGCTCTGGAGTAATTTAGCAATGGAGAGATAAAACTCTTCAGAGAGAGGGAGGATATTCCTCAGAGTGAAAAGATAAGTAGAGAGGCAGGGAGAATATTTTGGGATGTTTCAATTTAGGATAAAAAATTATATTTAAAAAATAATCTCCAAATATTTCACAAGTTAATAAAATGCAAAATCCCTGTAGTGAAAGTCCAAAATAGATGTAAATCAAGTCCAAATGCATCCACTAGTCAAAGACATTCCGCAATTTCCTTAGGGAAGACAAAA
This sequence comes from Masticophis lateralis, assembly GCA_030761175.1. Lineage (NCBI taxonomy): Eukaryota > Metazoa > Chordata > Lepidosauria > Squamata > Colubridae > Masticophis > Masticophis lateralis. Next base: position 77,038,190 of record JAUDYJ010000006.1, on the reverse strand, counting down.
GTTATTCAATAGAGCCAAAAAGATCAAAGGGAAAGAACAAGAAAAAACAGATAAAATCCAGCAAGGGGTTAAAATAAATTAGCATTCAACCAACCAATCAACTTTTAGAGATAAAAAGCAAAACAACATAGAAACTTCAGAAAGTATACAACCCAGGCATGCTTAAGAGAACGATCTGCCAAGAGAAGAAGATGGATGACCTCCCACAATAGAAACTGTAATCTTCAAGATTCCTTATCTTGGGTGGGTCCAGGGTTGTATGAAAACTGTCTTGGGTCATTCCAAAGTGCTCCCATTCAAACGCAGGAAGAAGCACTGCCAGCTTTGGCAGCAAAACCAAAATATCGTCAGAGGAAGAGAAAAATATCTGTACTGTTCAGTAGCCATCTTGAGGAGGAATTCTATGACTATAATACAATATTAATCTGGATAAATATAATAGGGAATTTTTCTCCCATTGCAAATAAATGGTAAAAAGTGCAAGATGAGAGTAAAGGACAAATAAGAATCTACTGCCTGGAATGATAGTATGATTCTGCACTTTATTTAATTTATCCAAATCATATTAAGATTGAAGATAATTATAACAATGTCAAGTATACTTTGGTTATAAATGAAATTACATATTGTGCCAAACAATTATTTCCTTCTGAGAGAAACATCCAAGCCATGTTATCTGTTTATCTGCCTGCCTGCCTGCCTGCCACCCACCCATCCATCCATTCATCCCTTCCTGAAATTCATTCCCTGAAATTCATGTGGTATTACATTCTAATATATTCTGTCCCAGTCCCATTCTAATTGTAATTCTAATTAATATTATAAGATTGTAGCTATATCTATCTATTTCTCTATTATAATATATATGTGAAATCTTTAAAATACAGAGATGTATTTACCTATTAGATTTCTTTCAAAGCCCAAATGTTCATTGAATGAATAAGTGAAAAGCAGAAAATAGTCTTATCATACATAACCTGGTAACAATCCTAGTTAAGGCATCATGTTAAGGGGGGCAATATACTTGCTTTTGTACATTCATTTTTCTGCATTGTGAAATTTCAGAGCAATTTTGCATAAGTATGGGAAAAATTAATTAGGTAAATTATGAGTAAAGGCTTTAATTATGTATCTATGGTATCTATCTATCTATCTATCTATCTATCTATCTATCTATACACACACACAAACACACATGCACAAACATTGCATTGCACTGCACTGCACTGCACTGTAGTTTCATTCTGTGAAGAGCTTCACAAATATCTGTCTAAGACAACGCATTTATGTATTTATTATTTTAAAATGTGATTTCTCTCCATACTTGTTGGGCACTTATTTGCTTAAGATGAAGATTATTTCAGTCCATTAATCAAATATTTATCAGCCAGTATCCAACATAGACTGTTCCAAAAACATGCACAAATTGCCTGGGAAGAGGATTTCTTAATATTCAGTAACCCATCTGAACACCTACTGTTGTATTAATGGATCTCTAGTTCCATAATTTTCTCTGGCTGAGTAAAATATAGAAAACCCAAATGTCCTCAATACAATTTTGCTGCCAGCTTTCATGCCTCTGGTTTTATCATTTATTTTATTTATTTATTTATTTTGTCTATGAGGACTATCTCCATTTTCTCATACCCAAAAATAACCTGCTTTTTATAGTAAGCTTAAAACAAAGTATAGACAAATATTTCCTAGATGTACTATAAAGGATAGAATAGCCATCACCCAAAGTAAAACCCCTATGATTTTGGGGGCTAACAATGTCCGATACAAATATCCTTCTTTTTCCTTCTGTAAGGCAGCCATTTAATTTTCAACCTTGTCAAAAGAATAAGCTACTTACGTAGAATAACCTACTGTTTATTATCATGAACCATAAAGAGATCATGATCTGCTCCAGTAAAAATAAATTAAGCTGATTTTTTTTTCAGATGCTTCCTATTTCCTGTACTATATAGGATTAAATCTTGACCAGTAAGGTTAAAAGTCAATTCTCATATCTAACTCCTGCAATCGAATTGAACAGAGCGTAACGTTAATTGTATGTGCTTGAAAACTTCTAAGTATACCAAGCTTTGTAGTTTACTGTAATTATTGTTTTTTTCTATACACTGCTATCTTTACCAATGTTGTTGAATTTTGTTTTATTTTAGCTCAGCGGAATTACATTTTGTAATGTTTTAAACTGACTTTGTTTGGCATGTTCTTTCTGTGTCTTTTGTGAAAGGAAATCTTTTTAAACTGTTAAAATATAATAAGCAAACATTGATTATGCCAAGTTTCTAATTAGTCAAAGTTCATGGAGGTTACTTCTGTGGGTATTAGTGAAAACAAATACACAAGCAATTCAACTGCTTTATTATCCAAATCTTATATTATCCATATAATTTGCATATCTATGTTAACTGATGAAAATGTAAAACTAATATTCATATATGGAGTGGGGCCACAGTAAGACAAGAGTTCAGAATATTTTTAGAATGATTGCAACAGTAATAATTATACTGCTGATATGACTGACAGGTTTTTATGCCCAAATAAGTATTTTCAAGTATTCCGCATATACAAAATATTCATTTTAATGACTGTGGCACCAAAGCATAGGAATAAAAGAGGGACAATTCTACGTAGCCAAAATAACCCTAGCACTAGGGTACATACTTGAGTTAAAATAAGATTTATGAACTTTGTGGAACTTCTAAGATTATAGATTTAGAGATGAATTTGACGGGATTAAAACTGCCATGATAATATGTTAATACTTTCTTGTTGCAGATTTTCTTTTCAAAGTAACAGAACATGGAATTGTTGCTCCTTCTCCCTTCTCTGTTAGATTATTTCATCTGACCTATAAAATATATTAAAAAAATTGTTTATCAACAAGAATGGAAAGTCAAACTTGGAACAAAATCCATTGCCCTTTTAACATTTATTAGACCATGGCTAGAAGTAATCTTATTAAATCAATAGTGCAGACATAGAGCAACTCTTCAGATTTAGAAAATGTGGAACAGCTAATGTCCTTAATAAAAGGCAGGCACATTAAAGTCATGATCTGCCTATCACTGAACACAATGGGTTATGACTGAAATACAGATAAAGGTAAAGGTTCCCCTTGCACATATGTGCTAGTCGTTCCCAACCCTAGGGGGCGGTGCTCATCTCCGTTTCAAAGCCGAAGAGTTAGCGCTGTCCGAAGATGTCTCCGTAGTCTTATGGCCGGCATGAATAAACACCAAAGGTGCACGGAACGCTGTTACCTTCCCACCAAAGGTGGTCCCTATTTTTCTACTTGCATTTTTTATGTGCTTTCAAACTGCTAGGTTGGCAGACGCTGGGGCAAGTAACGGGAGGTCACCCCATTACATGGCACTAGGGATTCGAACTGCTGAACTGCTGACCTTTCAATTGACAAGCTCAGCATCTTAGCCACTGAGCTACCACATCCCTTGAAATACAGATATGAACCCTTAATTCCCAAGATTAATATTTCCTCTACAGATGATGCAGAGTGCAGCACTATGCATGGGTGTTAGAAGTCAGCTTGACTAAGTTCACTGAAATGAGTTTGAGCCCAGCAGATTTGCAAAGAATTGTGTTCTTAATCTTAGCTGTTCCCTAATAATGATTTAGGTTGACAATCTTTTTTTTTTTTTTTAGATAATGCCTTATCTCCTCCTTAAATTGCGTATATGGGAATGCAAGCTACAAAAGAAAGTACTATATTGCTTAATATTACAGAATTAACAGAGTTGGAAAGGATCTTGTAGGTCATCTAGTGCAACCCCACCCCGCCCAAGCAAGAGATCCTATGGCATGTGTGCCACAGGTGGCACGCGGAGCCATATCTGTGGGCACGTGAGCATTGCCCTAGCTCAGCTCCAGTGCACATGTGCGTGCTGGCCATCTGATTTTCAGGCCTTCTCTGCCCACTGGAAATCGGGAAACGGGCTGTTTCCAGCCTCCGGACCGCTTCCGGGGGGGGAGGCTGTTTTAACCCTCCCCAGGCTACAAGAAAGCCCCTGGAGCCTGGGAAGGGTGAAAAATGGGCCTACTAGGCCCACCCTGCAATCGCATGCCAAAAGCGGGGAGAGCGCAGGGGGTCGCTCACGAATTTGTGGGGCAGGGTGTGGGCACATATGTGCGTGACCCCCCCCCACACACAACCCCTGCTTTTGGCATACGACAGCAAAAAGTTAGCCATCACTGCCCTACACCATTTCTGACAGGTGACAGTCCAGTCTCTTCTTGAAAGCTTCCAGTGATGAAGCCCCCACAACTTCTGAGGGCATCGGTTAAGTTCCATCAGTTGATCGTTCTGTCAAAAAATTTCTCTTTATTTCTAGGTTGAATCTCTCCTTGATCAATTTCCATCCATTATTCCTCTTCTGGCCTTCAGGTGGAAAATAGGTTGACTCCCCCTCCTCTCTGTGACAGCCCCTCAATATATTTAATTCTTATTGACACCATAGTAGAGAAGAGCGAATAAATGGTACTACAAAGAAATTGTGAGTAGTTACTTCTGCCCTCGTGAACCCCCTGCAGTATATTGAATTAATTGTGGAAGGTGAGATATGGTTTTATTCTTCTGACTGCTTATGGGTTTTGGAGTCAACACAGTGCAAACTCCACCTCAAAGCATCCAAGCAAAAAAAAGCAAAGACTGCTCCTTCTTTTTCTCAGTAGCAAAGACTGAGTAATTGAAGTTTGTTGATGAAGGGAATGTCAGGACATACTCAATTTCCTTGAGTTTGTTTGGAAATGGGGTGAATGGAGCCCTCAGGAGTGCAAAGGGAAAAAAAATATCAGAAGTTTTTCTTACTCAAATCTTTTGTGAATGGGAAAGATTGAAGAGGGAAAGATCTGGGGTGGCTGGTCAGATCCCCACTGCCAGCCCAGTGGGAAGATACATGACAAGTGATGAAGTAAAGTTGCCTGACTAAGTGGCTCAGTGGCTAAGACACTGAGCTTGTTGATCAGAAAGGTCGGCAGTTCAGCGGTTCGAATCCCTAGGATAGATCTCCTGCGTGACCAGGAGCTTGGACTAGATGACCTCCAAGGCCCCTTCCAACTCTGTTACTGTTAAAGTAGCAGTTCTTATTATGATCAAATCTTCTCTCTGTACCATGGAGGGGAGATATAAGCGAACGGCCCCCGGACAGTTCTTCTTTCCTGGCTAGGATGCCCAGGAAAGTACGATGCCCAGAAATGCACCAAGTAACGGCGGGTGCCTCCAATCTGCTGCCCCCCAAAACCTGGGAAAAACAGCCCAGGGGAGGAGATACGACGGCCGCAATGTTCACTGCAAATGGGAGGCAAAAAGATTCTTAAAAAATCCAAGGTAAGGAGAAGGGAAGAAAGTTTTAGCAACGCAACTCTTGATTCGTAAACCGCCTCTTCAAGATGTCGCCTCCGCGACCATCGCGGGGAGCGATTTCTCCCGCAAAAGCAAAGCGGGCGAACAAGCTTTTAAAAAAAACAAACAGGACGCTCTTCGCGCGTGTCCTTTGGGGGAAAAAACGGCGGCTCTTTAGCAAAACATTCTCGGTAAATCTCTCCCCCCTCCCCCCGCCATTGACTACCGTTGGATTTATGTCACGCTATGGAGTTTTGCCTTCGAGGGGGGGGGGGGGGCTGGGGCAGCACCGGCTTCTCTGTGAGGAGGAGCGCCTCTTTCTCTTCACTTTTCCCGGATTTTTTCTTTTTTTGGGTGTGTGTGTGTGTGTATGTGTGTGTAGGACTGCTCATTCCACTCCACTCCACTCCCGCCACTAAAGACCGCAGCAGGGGAGGGCAGGGACAGCACGAAGAGCCGGGAAATAGCCGCGCGTACCAAGATCCGCGAAGCCGCTCGCGGGCTGTGGGAAGCGCGCGTCCGCGCACCCGCCTGGCCTCCGCGCGCCAGCCTCGGTGAAGGAACGCGCGCGAGGCGGGCCGGGGGCGGCGTTAAGGGTGGAGAAGGGGGGTGGGTGGGTCCGTCAGCTGGAGCCCCCAACGAACGCACCCTCGGCAAAAGGGGTGGGGAGCTGAGTCCGCTCCGCGCCGACGGGACTGCCGGACAGAAAGCCAAAAAAAAAAAAAAAAGGAGCCACCGCTCTGCGGCCGGGAAAAGCGCGGCGGTTTCTGCTGCGGATCGCTACGGAGCCCGAGGAATCGAGCCGGTTGGAGGACTAGCAGCAGCAGAGGCGGCGGCCAGCCAGCCAAGCCCGCCCGCCACGTCCGGCTAAGGTGGCCAAGCTGGGTGTCTTTGCTTTGCTCGCCCCGAGGGGAAACCGAGGCGTCGTCGGAGGCTGCGGAGAGCGAGGCGGCACCAGTGGGCGGGCTTGGCTAACCCCTGCCCTCAAAAGGGGGCTCCCTCTGCCGCGCCGGCGAGGCTCCCTCTGGACGGAGCTACAAGTGCTGAGGGGAGCGGCGCGAGAAGTTTGCCGTCCGTGGGGAAGAAAGGCTGTAGAGCGAGACAACCTTTCCGGGGACCCCCGGCAGCTGGTCGCCGCGATTCCGGCTCTTCCTCGCCTTCCCCTCGCTCCCTCAGAGGCATGCCTCTGCCTGCCGTGCCTTCCAGGAGTCCTCCCTCCAGGCCAGCCTTCTGCGCCTTCGGGTAGCAACCTTCCTTTCCTTCTTTCTTTCCTTTGGCCGGGCGGGCGGGTCAGCCGCTTGCTGGGGTACGCGTGGATGCGCACGCGCGGCGCCCCCTCGCTCGGGACTTGCGGGAGGGTCCGCCACTAGGCACCAGCCTCCTCTCCGCCTGGCTTCTGCCGCCGCGCCCCGTCTGGGATCTTTCCCCGAGGAAAGCGAAGAACCAAACGCCACTTGGCACCGACGGGCTGCTTGAAGTCGTGGAAGGCAGCCTTGCTTCGCCGCTTTTAGCAGGGAAAGTTGGAGGTCGTTGCCGATGAATCTCCATCCTCGAAGGGGAGGAGGAGGAGAAACCGGGCTGTAAAGAGGTCGTCGCCCGCCGAAACAAAATGTCTTCTGGCTTGGCTGGGCTGAAGAGACCCCGTTGGACACCCCAGGATGATTGCTGACAGCCAAATCCTGTGGTCCTTCTCTAAAATGCTTCTATTTGGGATTAAGTGTGTCGAAGGGCGAGGGAGACCTGGCTTGTGAAACTTATCTTGAGTCCCCCTCCCCCTCTTTTTTTTCTTTTGGCTTTGGGGGACTTATGGCTTCAATGGCTCCATCTCTTAAGCGAAGCAGTAGGAAAGATGCCAACGTCCTGCCGAGTGCATCCTCAACTTTCTGGGCAATCATGATCTTGGTTGGCCTTTTAATTGCTTATTGCAGTAAGTATAGATTCAGCAGATGACAAATCCGTGTATTGCTTTGTATTTGGCTTTCTTGCTTGCTTGACTTAAAGGGACCACGTTAATTTTTATAGGCCAGGCTGTTTCCAAAGAGTTCAACTAGGTTAAAAGCAATGTTTTGTATTAAACTTGGTTCAAAACAATGCTTGCTTGCAAATGTTTTGGAAATACTTTGTATTTCCTACCGCTGTTGAAAACCTAACAAAATATGCCAACACCAGTGCAATCCAGATGTTCTATATTTATTACAACTTACATTTTCTGTTACTGGTGCATATTTCTGTCTTTATTCTTCTCCATGTCCAAATCTCCCCTTCTCATATATTTAGGATTCTTAAAAAAAAAAAAAAAACATGCTTATGATGATATTCCTTAGTGATAGAACTTGATCCTATGTTACAGTATCACAAAGCATCCTTAGTTAAATTTATAATCTGTTTTATTATAGTTTATAACCAGTTGTTTCTGGGGTAGAGTCAGAAATATTAAGTACCAGAGGATGGAGTTCAAAGACTGTAAAATTATTTATTTATTATAAATAAATTTTGTTTAGAAGCTTTTCGCTATTATCAGAGTATGGAAACATGTTCTTTTAAAGTATAATCCAAATGTGATTTAATATAATGAAATATGCTTCTTAGCAAGCATGAATTTGACAGAATTTATTATTGGCAGTTGTAATACACATTCGTCAATGGGGAGAAAAGATCTCATGTTGACTTTTATTGAAGCAAAATAGATTTGAAATGCAATTTCTTTACTGTATCTGAAGTTGGGTGGTTAGTGAATTCTAAATCTCCTTAAAACTAATAGCAGCTTATTAAGCATTCTCTATTTGTGATGATTACTAAACTTTCTGAGCATTGCTACATCAGTGGAATTTTCTCTTTAAGGTAAGGACGGGATTCTTAATACTGTTTGTATTTAAATACAATACTGGAGTTTGTATTTCACTGTACTTTTAAAGTTTAGGGTAGATTTCTATAATATAAAAATTTACAATGATCACATTTTGCATGGAAGATCACATGCACTACTTTGGATAAGATAACATTGTAGTCTCCATGCTCTTGTATTTAATAAAATATATGTTAAAATACTGTGTTAAATTGCGTCATATATAAATCTTGCATGTGAGTGCACTACGTGTAATGTAATGATAAGATGTCACCAATTGACAAATACTTTTCAATAACTTTAAAATATATTAGGGTATTGATACTTTTAACATTTGTATTTAGGAAGGACAGCATTGTTGTGTTTTTTTCAAAACCTTCAGTATTATAATTCTTATTTTCATAGGTTTTTGTCCACTTGCCTATCTCTCTTATTAGCCCAAAATGCAATCTCATAATTTCTAAATAATGAGTTTTTAAATTACAACTGAACTCTTTTTTTGCAGATCCCAAGTTAATCTTTGCTAAGCACGATGAATATATATTCTGCACAACTATGAGCAGAGCATTCCCTAGCTTAAAATATGCAGTGTTGAGACACTTCACTACTTCCATTATTTCAGTATCTTAATAACTGAATGTGCAACTTTGAATATGATGATATAATTCACATGTAATCTAACTGCCATACTGCTTAAAGACCTTTGTATTAAATGACTTTTAAATTCAGAAGAATATTAGGAATGAAATACGGCCAAAATATATGTCAATATAATTTCTATAGAATCCTATTACCTTTAACAGGATACTTCAAACATGTTTTATTACAAAATTAAAATCAATCATTGATTAACATCTCTGCATTTTTTTATAATTAAAATGGAAAGATAATGAACACTTCCATGCCTATACTTACATACCTGTGTTCATTTTTTTAAAAAATGCACTTAGGTGTTACGGATATGACAGCTGTATTCCAAACATTCAGCTAAAATGATAGCAAAGACAAGTTTAAAATATAACTGAATATAATGGATCGGGGAATATTTTAGAGTTTGAAGTAAATTTGACATTCAAACATGACTTGAAATAATGTTTCTCTTCCTTTCCCTTTTTTCCCTATTAAATATATATTCTTATAGAGGGAAATACTTTGTTTTGATTAACAAATTTAGCATACAAAAGGGCTCTCCCATAGGGTGTTTTTACTTTTTAATTATCAGAAAACGCATTGTTTATTTTCTTTGTTTCTTGTAACATGAAGGATGAGGAAAGGATTATTTTCTTTCCTTAACTCTTTGGTTTATACTTAGGGATACTAGCTCCACCCGATGGATGGTTGAAGGAGATACCTGTAGGAAACCAATTAGGTTAGTTGCTATAGCGATAAAGCTTTATGGGGCAGCTGTTTTGGGAAGAAAAAGATTCCAAGTTCTTCTTTTAAAGTGGTGATCAAAATAAGAAAGGAATAACTGGTGGTGAAATTCTATAAACTGATTCCATATAAGTTATAACAAAATACCGCCTTGGAATTTTATTCTAATCAATTATTTATAGTCTGTCAAGCTTCTAGATTTACCTGGAATGGCTGCTGTAAAACATAAAGCTAGATTAGTTTGGCTAATCTAGTTCAGTAAGTTTTGTACTGAACCATCAAAAGCCATGTTAGTGATAGTCATTAATAGATTGAACGCTATTCTACTTTTCTACCATTTCATTTCATCGATTTTATAGAAAAGATGATTTCTTGCAACACTGTATTTGAAATACATCGACAGTCTTGGGAGAAAGATTTTTTTGTGGCTGTAGTTTGGAAATTTCCATAGGAAGGTCACTTTGATTTCTAAAATCAAAGATCAAAGACACTAGTTATCTTTATATCATGAAGCAACCTTAAAGATACATGTTAAAAAGGGGAACAGCAACATACTTTTTTTCTGAATTCCATCCTGAAAGTTTTGTTCCCATACTTTTAATGCTTAAAATATGGACTTTGAAATATTTTGGATGTTCCATTTGCCAGCGGTGCAAAACTTGAAATATTTGGAGTGTTTTGACCTAGAGACCAATAGGAACACAAAGCAAGGTTCTTCTCTTCCTGTTTTAGTTCTCATCCTACCATTATAGATGTTAATTGGGTGGTATCCCATTTAGAGTTTTATTTACTGATCCATTTATACAAAGTCAGCCAAGAGAATGATTTTTTAAAAATAATCACTTTTTAAAAAATCTCCTAACATAAAATGAAAGCAAAAATGGTAATGCTTTTATATAGAAGCACAAACAGGCATAAAACTGATGCCAGCAATGGATTAAATTTTGCAAACAGTCCACAAATGATTTAATAGGAATAATATACTTTTTTAAAGCTTTTGACTTGAGGATTGACTTGTGCATATGTTCCATTACAATTGTCAACTTGCCTGCAAAAAAGCAGCTCTCAACAAATTGCCAAAGCATAGTTTTGTATTTGGAAGCATGCATGAACAACAAAATACAGAACACAAGAAAGATTACATTACAGTCCACTAAGACTAAATTTGGATACCGGAGTGTATCATTGTAAAAAACAGAGCAACCATCTTTATAGGTGGAGCAGAAATTAATTTGTACCTCTTTCCATGAAAGAGCTGTGCTTTGGAATTATTGAAAAAAGTTATGAATATGCTTGTTATAATCAATCAATTGGTGTTCATTTGTAACTATTTTACCCCGGTCTTCAAGGTTCATCTTTGCTTAGTTTCTCCAAGGAGACAGTAAAAGATAGCTACTAGTACATATTTGTGTTTCTTTTCAACCTGTCCCAGGCACTTTCGCAAGAATAGGACCCAAGTTTCCATTAGTAGCTTGGGCCTCACAAACATCTATCATTTGGAGAGGAGAAAAGCCAATTGTGGGACAGAAAACATCAGAACATGACAGATAGCATCATGTCTTGTCCTGAATTTGGAGGACATAGGCTGTTTTGTTTTGAGTTTCGAAATGTAAGATTAGCCATTTCAGTTTAGAACATTGTGCAAGCACATCTTAATTTATCGTTGTTTTAAAATTTATATTTTGCTACTTTAGTTTCTTTTTAATATTTATCTGGATATGTGTTTTTTTATTTGGCCTTTTAATTGTTTTTACCATTCTGTATAGAAAACAGATAATAATAAATATATATTTTGCAGTTACCGGAGCAGAATGGAAGAATTTATGGTTTCCAAATTGTAGGAGCAAGTGGTTAATGTGGGACTTTGAAACTGAAGGAGAGGTGTTAATTGTGCAGTGAATTAAATGTTTACAAACAAATCAAAGAATGGTACAAATAATTTTGCATTTTATATTAGATTCCTGATGCTTACCTAAATAATTTTTTGATGACATATATGCTTCTATACTAAGACTAATGTTTCAAAAAAAAAGTTGTTAGTTTAACTTGAAGTAATATTTTAGGAATACGTGCTATGTGTAGTTATATAACACACTGACGCTTTATTTACAACACAGTTGTTGGATAAGATACTTTTATCCCTCTCAACAATTGAAAAAGAAACAGTTTATCCAATTAGTAAAAACTTAACCTATTCTCACAACTTCTTTGTTGTAGAAGAGGCAATTTTCAGAATTCTAGATATTGGTTTTAGTATTCATAAATTCATTTATAAAAATTAAAACAGCCTGTAGATATTCATTATTTACACACTAAGGAAGGTGGGTAAATGCTGAAGACAATTATCCATTAGAATTTATAGGTTTTGAATTTTATGTTATTACTTTGCATGGTTTTGCATTAAGAGTCATATTAAAATAGTAGCTTAAATATAGTATGTAAGAGAATGTTGTAATACAAATTTTAAACCTGTCATCTATCTCGGACTATATAAGCACCTGCTCTTTACAACAATCTTATTTTCTTCTTCTCTCCCACCCCCCCTGCAAAAAAAAAAAAAGACCCTTTCTAATTTTCCAGAAAGCTTTTAAAAATGGGACTTTTCCTCTAGGGAACAATAGATGTTTTCTATTGTAGCGTGTAGTGAGTTTAACCTTAGCAGAATGTTGTATTATATGTTGATTATGGAATCCATTTCTTCAGTTTATATTTTTTTTTACTTTCATTTATTATTCTTTTCCAGATTTTACTTAACACATGCCATCCGGAATTGCAGTTATGTAGATATATAAATATTTAAAATATTTAAATAAATAAGCATGAAAAGGATGCATATTTCTTCTTCCCATGTTTTGCACACAACTTTATGTTTTGATTTTAAAAATGCTGAAGCAGTTCCCAAGCATCCTGTTTTAAAGACAGGTTTCATGCAGTTGTTACTTCAGGAGTATAACATTGTTGCTGAAATGATGGCTACCATTGGAGTTTTGGATAAACTGTAATGCATCGGAATAAGAATGAGCTTAGTTAAATCCCAGGCTAGTGTCTCCTTTCTCATCTTTCCCTATCACACGGTTGTAATGAAGAGTTCAGAAGCTTTCATTTCTATTTTCTTTGATGTACAGCATGCCATTTCATGCAGATCCCAAAAAGTGCAGATAATTTTGATTATAGTTTATTTGAATCAGACAAATTTCTTTGTATTGGATACAAACCTGGCTTGTTTTAGAATGGTTTGTGTCTTGATATAGAGATTATTAAAGTGCAGCTAATGTGAAAATAGAAGAATATGTTTTTAATGTCCTTGTGTCCCCATTGGAGAAGAAGCAAAAATGTCCCTCCCAGGATTTATTTCAGTTAATTCCAACTAGATAAATCTATGGATTACGTTTATACCCACAATGCAACCAATATCAGAAGGAAGTTTGTAAAAGAAATATAGTTGATTATATTTCTGCAAGAGTTCATGTTGCTAATGGAAATAATGAGGAAGAGACTAGACTTAACTCTTTGTTATTGACACAGCATGTAGCTATATACAATATACAGTATAAATGTTTCCTTCTGAAAAATTACCACCATTATCCTTTAATAAAATTTGCATTATATAACATTATGTCCCTTTGCACAATTACAGTGTTGCTGTTGTGTATATATTACTTTTCAAATTCAGATAGATTTTCCTTCTCAATCTATTTTGAATATGACTTATTGTATATAATTAAAAATATAGTGAACAGTTTATAATAATAGAAAAGAACAGCATAAGGAAGCATACATATTTTTGACATGTTCCATTCTTTTTAGTGTTTTTAAAGAAAATATATTTTAATTAAAAACATTATTGGAAAATAATGATCTTAACAAAAAAACACATATCAGTCAAACTAATACTGAAATCTGAAAACACGAAATAGTTGATTATAGGGCAATATGTTATCTACTATCCAAGCATAATATAAACAAAAATACAACAGAAACTGAATATCTACATATCCTTTGAAACATAGTGTCTGAAAAAACATTGTGAACATATGCAGATATTGTTTTGTTTTGCTTTGCCATTGAATTGCAAAAACAATTCTTTTTTGCTTTTGGATTGGACTAATAAAAAGAAAATTCTCTAGGTCAGAGGTTAACGTTTCTAGAAAGATTTGCATCCTAACATGGTTTTTTCCTCAAATACAATGGATGTTGCCATTTACCATATTTTTATTTTGGAATACAATTCATCATTAAATCTAATAAATAAGTAATAAGTAAAAGTGTTAAAGATTGCAATTCCAGAACCAAATTTCAGAGTATAAGCCTGTTAAATTCAATAGAGTTTATATTTGCATTGATGCATATATATTAGTAATGCAATTTATCAGATTTTTATTCTGCCAAATGTTGTGACTCATAGCAGTTTACAATGCTTCCTTGTAGTAAGTATCATGAAAATCATGGTCTACTTTATTAACTAAACAGTGTTAAATCATGTAAATTGTGTAGCCTTCAATGGAACTACATCTACATGGACGAAAGCATGCAAATGTGGTAACTCAAGGTTCTGTCTTGGGCCCACTGTTCTTAAGTAGGAAGAACATAAATGACCTAGATGAGGTGATAGAAAGGGAGCTTATCCAATCTGCAGACAACACAAAGCTGAGGGGAAATGTTAACAATTTGGAAGTTAGGCTCAATATGCAGAAGGATTTTGACAGATTAGTGAAATAGGCCTTATTCAACGTGATGCAGAAAACTAAGGTCCTGCACTTAGACAGGCAAAACCAAAAGCACAGGAATAGAATATATAGTACCTGGGTTCTACATGTCCTAGTAGACTACACTTAATTGTGATCCAGCAGGATGCTGCAACTGCTAAGAAGGCCATTTTGGTCCTAGGCTGCATCAACAGAGGGAGAGTTTCAAGATCATGTGAAGTGATAATATGCTCTATGCTGTACACACTTGGAGTACTGTATCATGTTTTGATCACCACAATACAAAAAGATGCCGAGACCATAGAGTGCAGAGAAGATCAGCAAAGATGATCATGGTTCTGAAGACTAAATCATATGATGAATGGTTAGGGCAACTTGGTATGTCTAGTCTAAGGATTAGAGATGACATGACAATTATCTTTGAGTACTTGAAAGACAATCATAGAGATGTGGGAATTGGCTTATTCTCCAAAGTATCAGAGGACTGGATAAGAAGAATGAGTGGAAGCTTGTTAAAGAGAGATCCTATCAGGAACCGAGAAGAAATTTCCTGAAAGTGATAGCAGTGAACCAACGGAACAGCCTGCCTTCTGGAGTTGTGGATACTCCACTACTAAAGGTTTTCAAGAAAAGATTGGACAATCATTTCTCTAGGATGGAGCTTGAACTAGAATTATTCCAACGTCCCTTCCAGCCCTATGATTCAATGTATAATTGGGTGACAGAGGTATAAATATTCTGTAGTTACAAGCACAAACCCGTTCTATAAAAAGTAATTACTGGATTGTTTTTTTCAGCCTGCAATTCAAACATTTTTCCTATAGTGACTGATGTAATAAGTTTTTTTCCCTATACCTCTCAAGATCATCTTAGCCCTACACTTATACAAATGAATCATACTCAAAGATCAGTTTCTGTATTCTTAACTTGAAACTTCCTTATTTAAGGAACTGTAAGTGAATTTCTAAATAAATTGAGAATGTAAGTGAAATAATTATGGATGTACTGTATTAAGATATTTTGTAAATGATCACTGCTAAATTAGCTCAGAGATAAATATCTATCTTTATTAAAACAACAATTAATTGAGAAGGCAAGGATATCTATTTCTTGCAGATGTCCTCTTCCTTTTTAAAAAAAATCAACCTTGAGTGCATTACAAATTTTAATAAGCAGATAGTACTAGGATTGGTTTTGGAGAGGAACGCAGTTGATTTTATTTTTATTTTAAAAGCCCATATATATTGCAACATAGCTGACAGATGCTCACCAAGAGCCTCCGTTGCCAACTATATCAAGAATTCAGCTCACTTAAAACTGACTGACAAGTGTTCTTGGAACATTTAAGTTCCATGAGAGGTTCATTAACATCTGTCTTCTAAACAAATATGTGCATAAGTAAAGTACATGAACTTTAGTCTAGTTAAATTCTTTTCACATAATATAGATAGGTACTTATCTTTGCTCAGGTGAGAGACTCTGATGGGAAGGATTAATCCTTGTAAAACATTCCTGTAGTCACGCTACTTTACACACTTAGCTTGAGATGTCAGGTTAAAGTCAAAATGCTTTTTCGTTGTCATTTGCATTTCATAGATAATGCAGTTTAGAGCATAGGAATGGGTTAGACTTTTTGCTATTCTAATTGAAATGATTATTTTATATACATGAGCTGTATAGGTTTCATTTACAAATGTTATCTCCCTTTTCATCTTAAAGTAAATAAATACTTAAACTTGAAAATATTTCCTTCAACTTCTTTTTTGTTCTGTTTAGCTTCCATTTTCATTTTATGAAATAATACCTGCCTTACAAACAAATTTAGATATCAAATATCATCCTGTAATTTATCTGTATGTAGTCATTTAATAATTTAATTTTTCCAGAAAGCTATTAGAAAGAAATTGATTAGTGATGTGGTTTTGACTTTTATGATTTGAAAGACTAAAATGGCTTGTGAATATCTCTTTAGAATGTCTGCGTATATAAGTTAGCCCTTGTGAAAAGGAAATGCTTGCAAAAGAATTATTTTTACATTCTTTTTGCTTTCAAGAATTTTATAATCTTCAGAGCAACAGAATAGTTATAGAATAGTTGAAGCTTTATTTCTTCTTATTCCATTATGGGTGTAATCAGTGTGACATATTCAGAAACAAAGCAATAATTGTCTATTATCACTATTCGTTTTATAGGTGTAAAAATGTGTCAGCCCTTTTGGTCCTATTTCAGTGCCTGAAGGCTGTTGAAAACTGGATGAGGAAGAACAGATTTAAACTCATTCCTGAGAAGAGAGAGGGGCTGTGCAGGGGTGAAATCCAGCAGGTTCTGACAGGTTCTGGAGAACCGGTAGTGGAAATTTTGAGTAGTTCAGAGAACCAGCAAATACCACCTCTGGCTGGCCCAGAGTGGGAAGGGGAGATTTTGCAGTATCCTTCCCCTGTCACACCCATCAGGCCATACCACGCCCACCAGGCCACGCCCACAGAACCAGTAGTAAAAAAAATTGAATTTCACCACTGGGGTTGTATATTCCTGGAACTTGCACTATGGATTTTTCTCATTTAGTTCTGAATGGGGTTGCAGTCCATCATTTTGGAGTCCCCTTGATTTTCAGCTCCATTCCAAAGAGAAGATGGGGGTTGTGGCCTATATGACTTTTACCCTGACTCATACACCAATTTTGCTCTTTCCTGGACAAGGAATCTTCATACTTTAGTCACCTTGCTCATGGACTAGTGCTTTGCATTAGAAGCTGCACTTAATTGAGAATTCAGTGTGAGCTATTATGGGTGGACCACAGTACATCTATATCAATTGCATTGCTTACCCATAACCTTGGCAAGGTGCTGCTTGTGTCATGGTACCTGCCTTCTAGAATAATATTCTTCAGAGGCTTGAATTGCCTTCTGTTCTTCAAATAGACCTTGAAGACTTGACACTGCTTGAATGCAAGGTTAAGTGAGTACAAACCTTCTGAGGAAATCTGTTGTGTTAATCTGCTGGTTAACTTAGCCCCAGGTTATTGCCTTTTAAAATTTTATTTTCTAAAGTAATGCATTGGATATGTTTTTAATAAAAATGGAATGAGGTGGTGGTAATGATGTTAGACTAGCATTGGGAAAACTAACTTTCAAGTCTATCTTTTGCCACAGAAATCAGCTGGGTCCCTTGGGGCCAGTCATTCTCTCTTATCCCAACTAACCTTACATAGTAGTAGTTGTGAGAAACAAAATAAATGAGAGAATGCTCTACAGCAGGGGTGTCAAATTTGATTTCATTGAGGGCCACATCAGGGTTGTGTTTGACCTCGGTGGACCAGGGTGGGTATGGCCAGGGGACGTGGCCAGCTTGATGTAACTCCTGTCAGGGGTGACTGGGGTGGTCCAAGATTTCTGCCAGCGAAAACGGGCTTCCGAGCTCCGTTTTAGGCTGCAACAGCCTCCTGCAACCCTCCGCCAGTGCACGGCCCTCCTGAGCTCCGTTTTCACTGCAGAGGGTTGCAGGAGGCCTTGGCAACCAAAAGCGGAACTCGGGAGCCCATTTTCATTGGCAGAAACACCACAGGACAGTTCTATGCTGTTTACAAGGTTGCCCCAGGGGCCAGTTCTAAGTATCCCACGAGCCACATTCGGCCCCCAGGCCTTGAGTTTAACAACCCTGCACTCTACAGTATCCACTGTCTTGAGCAACTGAAGGATAGTCAGGATAGACAACTAACAAATATATAAATGTGTTCTGGATTCCTAAGGTACTTCAAAATAGGAAACGTATCATATGCATAATGTATTTATTTATGAATATATAATGCAGTTATTTATGATGACTCTGTAAGGAAATCTAGATTGTTTCAATAAGATTCAACTTGATTCTTTTTGTGAAGTAAGGAAGCAATTGGGATTATTTCAGAGGAACACTGTCATGCCTTGAAGCTTCCTCCTCTCTCTCTCTCTCTCTCACTTAACACCGCCTTTGGGTTTGGTAAAGGCATGTGGGGAAAAAATGAAGATACCGGTAGTTTGCAAGCTTGTGTGTCTTCCATAGATGTTACCAGAGCCATTGGTAGAGCAATCTTTGTAGGAGATGCAATGCAGCCTTCATAGGCTTTGTCAAAAGTGTTGTGAATCAAAACAAAGTGTAACAGTGCAGATATTTTGCTTTGATCTTATAAACCACATAGCCACCTTGCTTTGTGAAACAGCTTCACCTCAGGCTTCAGTCAAACTTTGATCAAAGCAAAAATATTTCTTTGAATATTTGTACAGCCCTACTGTTTGCCCTCAAAGTTCATGGCAGATGGCAGTACCAAGCTGACATTGGCTGCTTGAAACAAAACAAACAAACAAAATAAACACTAAGCTTTATTAATGCTTGGATGGGAAACGAGCTATTGGATATATGAGACATTAATTTGGATAACCACAAGATGGTAGCAGAGAGAACTAGAAGTATTATATCTTGGTGCCATCTATCTTTGTTTAAAGGAGAAATAAAACACAAAACTCAAGTAAAAAGAAAAAGAAAAAAGGTAAAAGAAAAAAGACAATATATTAAAAGTATATTAAAACTCTATGTCCATGTGTGTAAATATATTTAATATATATATTTATATGTTTAAAATATATAAAAATGGCTTCCAATTTTCTTTATAGCAGTTCAATTGTAATTTTACTTCTTTCTCTAAAATTACATCATGATCTCTTTTTGAAAGCTTCCAGTGGAGAAGCTCCCACAACTTCTGAAGGCAAGCTGTTCCATTGGTTGATTGCTCTCAGTGTCAGAAAATTTTCTCCTTATTTCTAGGTTGAATCTCTCCTTGATCAGTTTCCATCCATTATTCCTTGTCTGGCCTTCAGGTGCTTTGGAAAATAGCTTGACCCCCTCCTCTCTGGCAGCCCCTCAAATATTGGAACACTAGTATATTATACCACTAGTATAGTATAGTATATTATACTAGAGCCATGATGGCGAGCCTATGGCATGCGTGCCAGAGGTGGCACATGTAGCCGTATCAGTGGGCATGGCAGCTCAGCTCCTGTGTGCATGTGCATGGCAGCCAGCTGATTTTCGGGCCTTCTGAGCCCACCAGAAGTAGGGAAACAGGCTGTTTCCTGCCTCTGGAGGGCCTGAGGGGAGTGGGGAAGGCCCGTTTTTCTTTCTCACCTGACTCCAGATCCTCTCTATGCATCTAGGGAGGGCGAAAACAGCCTTTCCCATGCCCTCAGAGGCCCTCCGGAGGCCCAAAACGGCCCGTTTCCAACTTCTGGTTGGACAGGAAGTTATGGTTTTTGCTGTCTCCAGCTTTCAGAGATTTATTTATTTTATTTTATTTATTTTTATTTTATGTAATTTGTATGCCCCCTATCTCCGTAGACTCAGGGTAGCTCACAACAAATAAAAACAAACCCAATAAAACATGAAATACATACAAAGTACATAAATGTATAAATATATAATTTAAAACATATATTAAAACCCATTAAAATAATCAAACCCCTCAATGTAAACAATGTAAGCAATGTAAACAACTATATTTTTAATTTGCGGTGGAAGGTGCGAAGGTCAGGAGCCAACTGAAGCCCCAGGGGCAGTTGATTCCAAAGAGTGGGCGCACCCACAAAGAAAGCTCTGCCCCTGGGGGTCGCCAGCCGGCATTGTCTAGCCTACGGCACCCGGAGAAGGCCTTCCCTGTGAGAATGTACTGGGTGATGGGAAGCTGTTGCTGGCTGCAGATGGTCTGACAAATACCCTGGGCCTAAGTCACGTAGGGCTTTATAGGTCATCACCAACACCTTGAATCTCACCCGGAGGGCAACCGGTAACCAATGCAAATCATGCAGGAGAGTTGTAACATGGGAGTATCGGGACCCTCCAATCACAACCCGCGTGGACGCATTCTGCCCCAGCTGAAGCCTCCGAGTGGTCCTCAGGGGCAACACCAGGTAGAGAGCATTACAGTAGTCAACATTCCTAGAGAGGCGAGCCAGGTGAGAAAGAAAAACGGGGCTACTGGGCCATCATGTGCCAGGAGCGGGGGGGGGAAGGGGATCGTGTGCGCATGGACAGGGCAGAACACAGAATTATCGGTGTGGGCACGCGCACGCACAAACCTCCCCTGCCCACCCCCTTCCTGGCACGTGATGGCAAAAAGGTTAACCATCGCTGTACTAGATTATTACTAATATATAAATTTTCGTTGAGAGAATTCTAGTATTTAATAGTATGTGAGCCATTTTTGTTTGTCTTATTATTTCTTGCTTTTTGTACTGAAATGTTTTCCGCAAAACATTTATTCCATATTCTCAATATGGTATGTCTAACATAGTGTTTTTTAAAATATACATTAACCTTGACTTTATTATACCACAAATATCCATCTCATCTGAAAATTAGGTCTAACGTTTTTGAACTCCATTTCTCAGCAACACCCAGTCTTTTATCCAAAATAATTAGCAAGGTGTAAAAAATAATTTCAAATCAGGTAAACCCAATTCTCCTTTTTCCTTTGCATCTTTTAACATCTTATGTTTAACTCCTGTTTTTTCGCCTCACCATACAATCTTAGATGTTTCTTTTGCCATTGTTTAAATGATGCACCAGTTGTAAAAACCAACATAGTGTGGAACAAAAAACATCACTCTAGACAAAACCATTTTATCACATACATTCTCCCCAACAATTTGACACAATACCGTAGTGTACCAAAATGAGTATTTAAAAACAATGTTTCTAATCTCAATAGCTGTTTTATGAGACAGAATTAATTTCTTCCACATTTATGTGTTAGTCAAGGTGTTTTTTTTTTCTATTCCCATATTATTTTCAGAGCACATGTACACAAACTAGGGAAAGAATTGGTTTTTTAAATGAATAGATTGATTTTCCTCTTACTGCCATATAAATGTAGAACAGATTTCTTTCTCATGAGCTTATTTTTGCTATTCCAGGGATCAAGTTCAAAGTCTTCCTTTGCTGCTGTAACAATCATTTTATTTTCTGGTGAAAGGTCATTTGGAATCCTGTTAGTATAGTGGAAAAGAGATGTTTCATTGATCTTTCTTTGATTGCTCAAAAATAAAACCTACTGAGTTCAATAGTATTTACTCCTGGGGCTGAAAGAAACCTTGAAGATCTTCTAGTCCAACCTCCCCTTCTCAAGCAGGAGATCCTATACCATTTGTGACAAATGTACATCCAAACTTTTCTTAAAGATTTCCAATTGCACGCACAATTCCAGAAGACAAGCTGTTCCATTGTTCTCACTGTCAGGAAATTTCTCCTTAGATCCAGGTTGCTTCTTATCCTGCCCTCAGGTGCTTTGGGCAATAACTCGACCCCTTCCTCCCCGTGACAGCTCCTCAAGTACCAGAAAACAGCTATCATGTCACCTCTAATCCTTCTTTCTGCTTGGCCAGGCACACATAGTTCCCTTCCCTTAATCATTTGTCCTACAGTTTAGCCTCCAGGCTCCTTTATTGCTCTTTTCTACACACTTTCTAGAGTCCCAGCATCTTTTTTGGCGGGCGAGGGAGGAATTGTGACGATTAGAACAGAACATAATATTTCATGTGTGGCCTCACTAGTGCAGTATAACAATAACAATAGCATTTATTGCCTTGGTGGAGCAGCGGACTAAAGAGCTACTAAAGTAGACTTAGCTGCCAGCTGCCTGTATTTACTGCGAGTTCAAATCTCACCAGGCTCAAGGTTGACTCAGCCTTCCATTCTTCCAAGGTAGGTAAAATGAGGACCCGGATTGTGGGGGCAATAAACTGATTTTGTATAAAAAAGAATACCGCTTAGGGGGGGCCAAAAGCCCTACTAAGCAGGTGTATACAAAAGTATGAAAGCTATTGCTTAACACATTGTAAACTGCCCTGAGTCTCCAGAGAAGGGCGGCATATAAATCAAACCAACCAATAAATAAATAATAAATAAATAAATAAATAAATAAATAAATAAATATAAATAAATAAATTTAGTCTTACGTACTGCTTCACCGTGCTTTACAGCCCTCTCTAAGCGGTTTACAGAGTCAGTATATTGCCCCCAACCATCTGTGTCCTCATTTTACTGACCTCGGAAGGATAGAAGGCTGAGTCAACCTTGAGCCTGGTGCAATTCGAACTGCCAAATTGCAGGCAGTCAGCAGTACTGCGCTCTAACCAGTGTGCCACTGTGGCTCTTAGAGCTGTACTATCACTTCTTATCTAGATGCTATCCCTCTATTGATGCATCCTAGGATTGTGCTGCTTTTTTTTTTTTTTGGCAGCTGCAGCACATTGCTTGCTCATACTTACCGTATTTTTCGGAGTATAAGACGCACCTTCCCCCCCAAAAAAGAGATGAAAATTTGTGTTTGTCTTATACACCAAATGTAGCCCCGCCCACCCACTGGCCCCCACCCTTTGGCCTCTGCCTCCCAGCAATTTACCTCCTTGCAGCAAGTAGCAAGAAGAAACAGCCCATTTCAACTTCAGCATAGCCTAATTAGCACAAGTTTATTGTCCCTTGGATTGGCCTCCTGACTCAGCTGTTTCAGGCTGCAG
The DNA here is from genome assembly GCA_030761175.1 of Masticophis lateralis. Classification (NCBI taxonomy): domain Eukaryota; kingdom Metazoa; phylum Chordata; class Lepidosauria; order Squamata; family Colubridae; genus Masticophis; species Masticophis lateralis. The sequence continues at coordinate 77,015,351 of JAUDYJ010000006.1, read as the reverse complement.
GGATTGCCTTTGCCTATTGCTGCACAGGCCTCTGCTGCTTGCTGCAGGGAGGTAAATTGCTGGGAGCAGATTTTTTTCCCCCGTGCTAATCAAGCTGTGCTGAAAATGAAAATGAAAGTAAAGCAGGCTGTTTGCTGCAATGAGGCAAAATTGCTGGGAGGCAAAGGCAGATTTCTTTTTCTACCAAAAAAGGTAGGTGCGTCTTCTAGTCCAGAGCATCTTATACTCCAAAAAATACGGTAACTGGTGTTAAGTAGGACTCCTCTCTCACAGTTACTACTGTTGAACTAGGTACCACCTATTCTATACCTGTGCATTTGGTTTTTCCTGTCTAAGTGCAGGATCTTATGTTTCTCATCATTGAACTGCATCTTATTGGATAGTAGCATTTAGAATAAATCAACTGCCAGCCTCCTTATGGAAATTTTAAAATCCTGTTACAAAGAGCAAAATATAAAGATAGATTTGCCAGGAGAGCTGTGTGACAGTTGCAAAATTCTGAGTGTCCACTTGATGTGAACAAGGATTATGATTTCCTGCTTCTATTCACATTCATATAAACATTTGTAGCCTTTCTTTCATGATAGTGGGAAGTATTAGAAAAACTCATGTAGATTTTTTTTGAATGAGCTTCAGATCTTTTGCAAAATTTATGTTCTCCCTGCACTTCTATGGGTATAATGCAAATGATTAAATAAAGTTGGTCAGAAATAACAGAGCAGAGCTCATTGGATGATTTTTGCCAGCAGTCCTGTTTACTGAAAAATAACCCATACTGAGTTCAATTAGCTTATTTCTCTGTAAGTGTGAAATGGATAGTGGCTTCAAATAGCTGTGTGTCTAATTGATCCTTTACATTTCTCAGCCTATTTTGCAGACTTAAAAGAAGCAACATTTCAAGTTACAAGGAGCTTTGTAAGTGGTATTTCAAAGTGGTGTTTTTGGTTCTAGAAAATGTTAACTTCTGCTAAACAGACTTGCTTGATGAAAAGCATATAAATTTCTTACGACTGATGAACAAATAAATAAAACTGCAACATTATACATGCCTTCTCAAAAGTAGGCCCTATTTTTCATGGAGGAATAAGGAAAAAAAACACTGTTTGTGGCTTCCTTGGCAAGTGGATAATGAGGAAGGATAAAGGAAGGGCAAAGGTAATCCTTTGTAAAGCAAGTGAGAGAAATATATACTGTATTAATCCGTGAGGGATCACAGAGGACAATTGTGCTGAGACACTCTATCTAATATATGTAAAATGTCAGTGCCTCCATTCCTATTTATTACCTACATTCACAGGTCTTAATTTAGTAACTTAAAATAATCATTGCCATTAATCTGACAAGAGAAAATGTTTTAAGTAATATGTTTTTAGCAAATAAAATAAAGAAATGACTTAAAAAGGAAAAGACAAAAAAGCTTGAACCTGATCAAGCCTGATGGTCCATTTTGCAATGAACCCAAAACAAATAGAGAAAATTCATGTAAAAAAAAAATTCCATCTGAAATAATAAAGAACTTAGCCTTTATCGATTAGCAGAAAAACTCACTGATTTCCCCTTTATCTGGTATTTAACATGTTTGTGCAGATGATGACACTATGTCTTCCAACTGTCACATTCTTTCAGAGAATGAAGGAAAGACCCCGACAAGCTATAATCCCCAGATTCATTTACTTTATTACCAAGAATGTCTTTCATAGGATAGCCTGCAATTTAAAATCAACGTAAAAAAGGGCAGATTGATTAAGTGTAAAGTAATGTATGAAGAAAAAGGGGGGGATGTGGTGACTCAGTGTCTAAGATGCTGAGCTTGTCTATGGAAAGGTCGGCAGTTCAGCGGCTCGAATCCCTAGTGCCGCCTAATGGGGTGAGCTCCCGTTACTTGTCCCAGCTTCTGCCAACCTAGCAGTTTGAATCTAGCAGTTCTAAAGCACGTAAAAAATGCAAATAGAAAAATAGGGACCACCTTTGGTAGGAAGGTAACAGCGTTCTGTGTGCCTTTGGCGTTTAGTCATGCCGGCCACATGACCACGCTGGCTCTTCACCTTTGAAATGGAGATGAGCACTGCCCCCTAAAGTCGGGAACGACTAGCACATATGTGCGAGGGGAACCTTTATCTTTACCTTTTAGTGTATGAAAAAAAGAGAAAGCTTCCTGTAAGTCAAGCATGACTTCTGGTGACTCTATGCACAGAACCTGACGTTTTCTTGACAACAGTATAAAAGGTTAGGGTGTTTCTTTTTTCTTTTTCTTTTTTAATTTACAGACACCTCTGAGATTTTCTTATGGTCCCTTACCAAACGTAAACAGACCCAGTTTAGCTTTCCTAGTTGTCCAAGAAACAATAGGTGTTGTTGTCCATTTCCTAAATAGAACGGTATGAAGCAATATAATGGAATACTCCTCGAAATGCCATTTAAAATTAAAAAAACTAGTCTGTCCCCCAATGTGCTCTGCCACTATCAACTTCCGCCAAGAATCCCCTTGTGGTGAGATGGGCGGCAAATGAATTTTATAAATAAATAAAATAAACCCTTGCATCTTTTACGGCACAATAGAAAAAGGTTGTCCTTTTTGTTATTTATTTATTTATTGAGAAACGTATAGGCCATCCATCTTACCTCAAAGTAATTCTTGGCGGTTTGTGAATGTTATGTGAAACTACTGATCTGTAAACAAGTTAACCTCATATATGTGCCCAGTGGAATTAATGAATAGTAATAATAAAAATTATTTTGCAGTAGAAGGAAGTTGAGAAGAAGTAGTAAGAGAATAAGTGGCATATGTGACATTTTAATTTGTAAAACTGAATTCTGATGATTAAGTAGGTAGTGGGTTGATGGCATTAGTTTTATTTACCTCAGACTTAGTAAGTTGGAATTGTCAACCTGAGGGCCTCCATGAACATCCTGTGGGGTTTTTTTTATTACTCAAGTCTCAAGACATGTAGAAACAAATTTATTTACTAAACAAATTTATATAACTGCTCTAACTGCCCATAGCGACTATGTGCAGAGATATACTTATTGCTGCTCATCTTCTGAATTAAAAGCTCTACTTGCTGATATAGTCACATACCTGGGCGTATCAATCTAACCCTAAATTACGGTAAATTTGTGTTCCGGAAGAATTGATGCAAGATGATCATTATGCATGGTCCTTGTTCTGTGCATTGGCTCTAAAAGTCTATAGTTTACAGACATTTTTACTCTTCCCAACAAGCTTTGACCAATCCATCGAAGTTCAGCCACTCCCATTTTTATATTTTTCTCAATTTCCTGACTTTTCCATCTGAATCTGTTACATAACCCAGTTTGCACATAGGGACTATATATTGTTCAGAAAATCCATTTGTTGTTGTGCATAATGTATTTTCTTGCTTCCTCTTTTGTCTTTTTTGAAGGTATCATTTTCTACAGGCTATATGAGTTGAATTTGATGAGCAAACTTTTTGACTTCTCTGATTCTGATAATATTCTCCATCTTTGATACATCTCCATCCATACAATCATACTGGCATGAAATTACATATAGTTAGTGAAAATATACTGATTCATGGTTGTCATTCAGTATTCTATATTCTACCAGTGGGTGGTGGACTTCTAGGTGAGAAGATTGAGTAAACTTACCATTTCCTTCAGAGCAATGCATATTTCAAGTGACTGGTTTATTGTATATTTTGGAATGTGAGGATGGGGAAAAATCTTACTCCTCAGGATAAAAAATTTGATGTGAAAATCTTCCCCCATTTCTTTACTCTTTGGTGAGCCTTCTTGATCCAGCTGTATGCAGTGTAAACTTGTAAAATCATTGTTAGGCTCTTGGAGGAAAAAATACTATGATTATTTTTATTTTTATTTTGTAAAAAAAGTAGAGAGAAGATGTGTTTTTAAGAGATGCGTTGTCCCTTTTTTGAAAAAAAACCACAACCCTTTCCTATGTCAATTATGAGACTTATAAGTTACTACTGACACAGAAGAGAAAATTATATAGACAACATAGTATTTTCCTCTCTTATTTAAGGGTGCGATGAGAAGCTAAGCAGTCATACCAGATGGCATTTAATGTTGTGTGTGCATGAATGACACATATATGAATTAATCAAATCCACCCCCATTTATAAAAAGGCAAACACTTAAGACTGATAGTTTGGTTCATTATACAGTCATTCTTGCTTCCATGGAAACTGTTCTAAGATCTATCAATCCCTCTTTTGATACTTTAACTTATTCCTTTCTTCTTTTTCTCTTTGCTAGGTTGATGGTACACTTAATAAGTATTATCTCTGACACAAAACACATAGAGTAATTGACATAGTTAAAACTAAACAACAGCCTGATTACTTAACTTATTTTAAAATTTGTTGGTAGTGTAATGAGTGAGAGAACTGATACCGATTCAAGTAAAATAGGGACATTCTCTACACTAATTTTTTTTAATCTATGAGAATTTATTTTGAAAGTTTTCCCTAAAGTAATTGCTCTAAACAAAATTTCAGAATACACAAGAGTAAGATCTAAGAACACATAACTTGTCAACAACTGCTTCAACAAACGTGGACAATAGACAAGGTTATCATTGGACAGACAGCTTCAGAATTTATTTTTAAAAATACATGATTGAAAGAAAAAAGATGGAGAAGTACAATATGGTCAGGATGGACACTTGCAGATTGAGTTTGTGGAAGACTTAATAAATAATGGGTATCAAACCTGCATGCTAAACTAAAGAAAAAGGATACACCAGCAAGATTTAACCTCAGGAATCTATAGTCAGAATATGTGATCAACATAAAGAACAGATTCATTATGCTTAATGTTGTGCATAAGGAAGCCTCAGTAGGGGTAAGAAGATGTAAGAGACACTGAAAATTAAATGGAATAAAGGTATATCCAAGTTTCCAAATAGGAAAAGATCCAAGTTTTTTTGGTAACAAATTGGAAAAATGGAGAATAACAACCTTGGGCAACTATATGAAAGATATATGATAATTGAACTAGATGTTGACCATCAAGCAAGAAATTACAAGGAAATGTATTTCAATGAAGTAAATTCAGAAATACCTAGAAAAGGGTATTTTACTGCTAAAGGAAGACTACAGAAAAGCAATAGAATTAAGTTACTTTAAGTCAAGACTCTTCTAAAAACTTTTTCCAAATGGGATTTCAGAATGATAGAAACACTTATAAAGAATATATTTGGAACCTGGCTCTCTTGGAAGGCAAGTTATGAACAGGTGTCAGAAAAGCATCATGCATGGGTGAAATATCAATTTAACTATGTAAAGCTGTGGGAGAAGAGACAGAAAGATTGGATGCCTATAAACACTGAAAAAGTTAGTGTATATACCTGTACTAAAGAGCAGAAAACAAACAAATTACTGAATGATTACATTGCATTGTATAAGAAAAGCTGTGGCAACTCTTATCACCTAAGTGTATATGCATGCATGCATACAGAGATAACGTTCTATTCAGGGGTGAAATCCAGCAGGTTCTGACAGGTTCTGGAGAACTGGTAGCGGAAATTTTGAGCAGTTCGGAGAACCGGTAGTGGAAATTTTGAGTAGTTCGGAGAACCGGCAAATATCACCTCTGGGTGGCCCCAGGATGGAGTGGGAAAGGAGATTTTGCAGTATCCATCCCCTGGAGTGGGGTGGAATGAAGATTTTGCAGTATCCTTCCCCTGCCACACCCACCAAGCCACGCAATGCCCACCAAGCCACACCCATAGAACCAGTAGTAAAAAAATTTGGATTTCACCACTGGTTCTATTGTATATCAGCTAGAGATTCCTAGCCTCACTAAACTGGCCTAAAATATTTTACAAATATAATAAGCAAAAATTTTCAAAGAATTTAGGAAAAATGAAACTGTTTAAAGGCAAAACTTAAGTAACTAGACTGCAAATCCCTTGCTCTACTGATTTTTATCTTAACATCCAGTATGGTACATAGTGACTTGTTCAGAGACAACATCTGCTAACTAGTAGCAGTAATGCAACCCAAGCAGAAAATGATTGCTCTGACCTCACAGTCATCTGGTATGAAACAAATATCCTCAGTCAAATATTGTAATGGAGGCATTCATTCTGATGGCTTAGCAACATTATTGCTATTAACTTTACAGTATTGTACCTAACGGAATAATTAAACCATATGTTGCGTTAAACTGACTTGCAAGCGTATAAGCATTTTTATGTTTTAAGTTGATCAAAATTAAGTAAAATAGCATATGCTTTGTGTGTGTGTGTAAAGTTTAAGTACTTTAATATTCTGAAAAATGCTGTAAGTAATTATTTTCTGATAATCTGTAACCAATTCCATATTTATTGAGCAGTTCAGAATGTTGAAGATAACAGGAGATTCTGGAAATAATTTGAAATCTTTAGAATAATCTATTTTGAAAAACAGACTTTTAATACAGAATGGATTTGCACTGAGAATAATGCTTAATTGAATCATAGGATGTATAGTGTGAATAACTGAGCAAATTATGTTTTGTGCAACAGATGTTTAGAAGAGAACAACAAACGCCTATTTCCTGTTATTGGTACTGACTTGCCACTATTTCTTTTTGTGGCATAAGACACAATAATGCCATACTGCCTTGCTAATTATATTTTGATTCTTCCAGATTGGAAAAGAGATTCAGTTTGCATGCAATCCGTATGTTTCCCATGAAATAGAAAGAGAGGCCCTTTTTCCACCTGTTTTCAAGATAAACTAAAAGTTTGATTGGAATGAGGGCGATCGCCTGGCATAAAAGGAATGGAAAAGAAATAAAAGCTACAGAAAGATCTGTAACTTGCATAGCAGTGATTTTCAGTTCTTTGTAGCGGAGGATGCTATAGTGCCTGGATTTCCATTCTGAGGTACCGATTTGCTTGCAGGCATTTCACCATTCTGTCTGCTTGACTCGATTCTCACCTGATCCTTTTGTTACCTATTTTGATTCTTGTAATTAAAAAAAAAAAATGAAATAGAAAACTTGTAAACTGAAAAGCAACATATCAGCCTCAACAATAATCTCCACTTCCAGGATTGCTTTGGGGCGCTGTACATTTTCTACAAGCATTCTTAGGAAGTAAAAATGATAGTAGTGAGGGTGCATATATGTCCATTGCTGTATTTTATAAATTGTCTAGAAAAAAAAAGAGAGAAGTAAACCATGGTGTTAAAAGGCATGAGCAATTCCATTAGTTTGCTTTTTGGTAGATTTATTTTTTGTGAATGGACATAACTATTACGATAGCGGTTTTGTGAGCATACCCATTAAAAAGCTTTAAAAATTCCAAATGTGCTGATTATCATAAAAGTAAGATTATAATAAAACCTAACATCACCCCATGTATTTTTATAACTAAGATGCTGTCATTAAAAGTAAACCACGTGCTTCAAAATCTAAATAGCAAAACTATGACTCAATTATACAAATCTAAGTGTAATAGACGAATTGCAAATGCCCTGTGCCTGTCCAGAAAGATATGCCTTTAATGCAAATGTTCAATTCCTATCTAATAATGGTACTAAGACTAATTTTTGGCCAAAAGATGGTGTGCAATAGAGAAAAAAGATTCGTACACTCAATAGTCAGGGATATTTCAACTTTTGGAACAGAGTACCTTAAAACAGGAATGAAGTAGATGATGTGGGAACTTCAAAAAATAGTAATATAAATACATACATGCATTGCACATAATTACATACATATGTACGTCATACATACATACATACATACATACATACATATCCAATTATTCTTGCTTGCTTCCTTATGTCCACATCTTACAATAAATGTATTCTTAAGGTATAAAATTCACTATGATTTATTATGTCTAAAATGCCACCGAGTGTGTGTTGTGTATAAATTTAAAATGCATGTAATGGAATTTACAGCAAGGGAAGCATCATTTGTCATTGTTAGACTCTATAAAAATTTAAGATTGAGAATTTAAAATGACCAAAATATATTCATGTAATAAGATAACTTCATGTTTTGACTAGATGCATAAAATGAGATACACTTGTTTGGAATACTTTATTCAAAAACTAAATAATTTTGAATAGTCTTTGACCATCTGGAATAAATGCCAGGCTAAGTGGATTACAATATATCATTTATCTTGTAATAGGTTATGTGAATAGATAATCAATCTGGTAGAATGTATGTAGAATGGAGGCTGATGTGAAAATCTGAAAAGTTAATAATTTGCCTGTTCCTTTATTATTTCTGAATCCTATACAATCTTTAATTGACTTTCAGTCTTTTCAATGAGGAACAAAAATTAAACAAAGGTCTTTGTTCAAGTATGAGCCATGGTGGCACAGTGGTTAGAGTACAGTACTGTAGGCTACTTTTGCTGACTGCCAGCTGAATGCAATTTGGCAGTTCAAATCTCATCAGGGTCAAGGTTGACTCAGCCTTCCATCCTTCCGAGGTGGGTAAAATGAGGAGCCAGATTGTTGGGGGCAATATGCTGACTTTATAAACTGCTTAGAGAGGGCTGTAAAGAACTGCATGTAACACCTCTCCTACGCGAGCTGCACTGGCTCCGGGTGTGATTCAAGGTGTTAGTTATCACCTTTAAAGTGCTCCATGGCTTAGGACCTGGGTACTTACGAGACCATCTTTTGCCACCTATAGCCTGCCACCAACCAGTTTGTTCTCACAGGGAGGGACTACTCAGGATACCATCAGTCAAATTGTGCCGACTGGCGGCTCCCAGGGGAGGGCCTTCTCTGTAAGGGCTCCAACCCTTTGGAATGAACTGCCCCCTGATATATGAAACATCCCTAATCTCTGTGCTTTTCACTGTGTCCTCAAGACCCTGATGTTCAATCAGGCGGGACTAAACATGTTAACTGGGAATGATTAAAATATTATCTAATTCTGGGTTTTATTTAATTTGGGCTAAACTATGTTATAATTTTAATTATCAATTTTGTTTATGTATCTTTTATTTTTTCTTGACTGTACACCGCCTTGAGTCCTGCAGGAGAAAAGCGGTATAGAAATATAATAAATAAATAAATAAATAAACTCTAAGTTCTATATAAGTCTAAGTGCTATTGTAATATAAATAGGTTCATATGTCATCACAAACGATAGTTTTGTTGTAGTTTGTTTGGTTTTGGTTTAGCCTGATGTACGTACATGTTTACAATCATGATTCATGATTTAGGCTTGTCTACAAGACTACTATAGCTTATTCAACATTACATTGTACACAATGTATTGTACAATACACAATACATTGTGGTATTGTAATAAAAGGTCTTCAGATGAAACTAGTTAAGTAATTTGGTATGATATGAGTAAGCAGCTCTAGGAATGAAATTAATGAATAAATGGCTTATGATAGGAATGTTACTGTTGGTAAAGTTAGCAGAAAATAATATTGTCGTTGTCATCATCATCATCATCATCATCACCATCATCATTATTTTAGCCATTGTCTATCCACTGCGAGATGAAGGCCTCTTCCACATGTCTCCAACCAATATAGTCCTGAGGTTTCTTTTGCCAATTGGGCCCACAATACTTGCTGTTGTCATTGATCCATCTTGTTTTAAGTCTCTTTCGTGGACACTTTATCAAGTGTGATCCATTCTATGACTGCCTTGTTCCACCTGCCATCAGTTCTTCCTACTATGTGACCAGCCCATTTCCATTTCAAGTCTTTTACTCTCTTGGTGATATTGTATACTTTTGTTTGTTCTCTAATCCATGTGCAGGTCTTTCTGTAGATAGATAAATAGATAGATAGATAGATAGGTAGGTAGGTAGGTAGGTAGGTAGGTAGGTAGGTAGGTAGATAGATGGAAAATAATGTATCAGGATGGGTCTTTGAGAATAATATCTGTTTCCTTTGCCTTTGCCTTGTGATACTTTACTTCCATAATAACCTTTAATAGAACAAACTGGAAAGGGGAAAAAAGATTAGAACAGTCACATAAGCTATAATGCAATGCTTCAAATCAGTAAAACATGCCATTTCTGTGGCATATCTCATTATACATATATTTTTATGTTATTGTGCCATAAAGCAAACTGAAAGGACATGAATATGGGCTGTAAGTCATACAGGAATTTTAGCTCATATTAGGCAGGGAACAATTTCAGTAGTAAATAGTAGACCAATTTTATCATTAGCATTTCCACACAATATTCATTCAACTGTAATAACTTGTCTGATAAGATACATTTTTCAAAATACTCCCTGGTATTCGATACATTTTGTCATCCAAACCTATATGTTGCTTTTCCTAGTATTTCTTGTTATATGTCTCCAGAAACTGTTCAAGGCAATATACATTTTAGGATTGAATTATCACATTTCTTTGTCATGCCTTCACTTTTGGAGGGTGGTTAGAAGCTATTACAATAATCGTGCTACTGAGTAAATAGCAGTCCATTGACTCAACTGTAGTCCTATACATTCCAGATTTTGGTCTCCTATTTGTTAGGCTCACTGAGACTTCTTTCTGAATAAATGTGCATAGGATTGCATGCAGGTGGCTAGAGAACTGCTTTTGGCTAATGAATAATTTATATTTGCTACAAGTGAGAGATTTTTTTTAAAAAAAAAACACCATCACCAATGAAAATAATTAAAATAATAGATTGGAGATTTCAAAAGAAGAACAGAACAGCAGAAGAAAAGGGTTTAGGTGTACTCAAAGCAGATTAAAATATTGCAAAATGGATAAACAGTGTGGCCAGGCAGCAGTGAAGGCAAACAAAATAGAGGGATCGCCATCAGAAAAAAGAAGGTCTTAATCCCGCTACATAGGGCTTGCCCAGCATCCTACAAAAATTAAAATAATAATAATATTTACAAAATCTCAAAAGGTAGACTCAAAGGACCATCAAGTCTTTTTCTGCCATCAGTTTTCTATGTTATTATTAACAATCTAAGTGCCGCCTACTTAGGATGAGCAATCATTTACTTTTTTTGTAATGAAACTAGGAGCAAAAAAGGTGGTATTTTTAACTGATGGACGAACAAATGGATGAAGATATTAGAAGGCTTAACACATCCTATTACCTTGATAGGTACTTTTGATACAGTGAGACAGTTCTATGAGACTTATGCACTCTCATAGAACTGCCCTCTTCCGGGTGCTGTCGGCCAGACAATATCGGCTCGCAACCCCCAGGTCGAGGGCGTTCTCTGTGGCCGCACTGACCCTCTAGAATGGCTTACCCACCGAGCTCCACACGGCTCCCGATTTCCGCACTTTCCATGCTGGCTTGAAGACACGGCTGTTTCATCATATTCCCTGACTGATTATGGGGTTTTTAACTTGGGGATTTTAAATTGCACCATTTTTAAGAATTTTGTTATTGTTGTTTAACCTTGTGAGCCGCCCCAAGTCCCACGGGAGAAGGGCGGCATATAAATTTTAATAATAAAATTAATAAATAAATAAATAAATTTGGAACTTACTGTAAACACATTTTTCCAGTTTAAATTGGCTAATCTAGTATATACAGATGTAGATGTTATTTTATGTATGTTTTAATTATTATCCTTCTGAGTCAACTATCAGCTTCTAAAGACTTTTAAATCAAAATTCTGTTCTGGCTATTTAAAAGCCATGTATATGTGTGAATTATGTATTCAGATCAGCTTTGGCCTCCAACCAGGTCGCATAAGCCAAGCAATAAAATTTGTTACTGCTTTAGATATTTTAGCAGGGAGGAAAAAGCAATTTACTTTCTGTTAAAGTTTGTCCCTTGTATGCCAGGCCCAAACAGAGAATTAGGAAGACTGTACTTTTTAAAAAAATGTTTGTAGATCTGTTTAAACGTACAAATTAAATCAAAATGAAATAAGTCTTTAGCACCAGACATTTAACAGAAAGGAAAGTGCTAATGGTGGGAGCCAAGAAACAAGGTGGTAGAAGAAGTTCCTTACAGTGGGGAAAAAAAATAATATTAAGAAGGATTTTGACACAATTGACCAGGGGTGTCAAACTCAAGGTCTGCAGACAAAATGTGGCCCATGGGGTGTTTAGATCTGGCCCACAGGGCTGTCCTGGAAACAGCAAAGGAGTGGCTTGCAGTGCCTCTACCAGTAAAAATGGAGCTCGCAGGGCTGTGCTCAGCTCTCCCAAGCTCCATTTTTTTCTTACAGAGTGTTGCAGGAAGCCATCACAGCCAAAAATGGAGTTTGGGAGCCTGTTTTCACTGTCACAGCACTCAGGCCTCTACAGGCATCTCCGACATGAGTGACATCAAGCAAGCCATACCCACCCTGGCCACACCTACCCTGGCCACGCCCACCCCGGCCCCCAAGGTCAAACACAACCCTAACGTGGCCCTCAATGAAGTCAAGTTGACACCCCTGCCACTGACTGTTCTAGCATCAAAACTATAATGGTACAGTTTTTGTAATATTAAAATGAATTTACTAATAGGGATTTTAATTCCAATAAGAGATACATGCCTTTAGCAAAAAGAAGCAAAAAGAAGGCAAAACAAAGCAAATCCTTTTCAAGATCATAATATCTTCTTATCTACTTTGGAATGCTTTGAAATGGCTTAACTGCCCCAAAGACAACACACAGCTTTTGAATATCCCAGAGCAGAAACCTTTAGAGAACATTTCAAAATGCAACAAAAGTAAATGGACTCACAGTATGTGCATGTTGTCTGGTTGTATATTGATTTTAAAAAGAAGCATAAAGGAATAAATACATCCTAAAATGGTATATGTGGTATGAATTGATAGGTTGATAGCCAAAAGTTTTAAGTACGTGTAACAAAGCCAGAATTGTTTTAGATTGGTGGGAAGGTGATAAGAAAATCAACTTTGATTTTCTTTGATAAAGAAAATAATTAGTCAGATTAAAACAAGGATGCACTAATGACACACCTTATAGAGGAGTCTTAAAGAATCTAAGGAATTTTACCATCCCAAAATAAATTCATTAATTTTGGCTGGTATCATTTTCTTTTCTTTTCTTTTTTATTGTAATGAGAAATCGCCTCAGAACCAAATAAAAATAAAGAGGGTTTTTTATATATGGAGAGATGTCACTATGAGATAATTAATACTTTATTTTACAGGAATACATTGATGCTGTAATGTTTTAGTTTATAGATTTTTTTAAAAAAATATGATAAATTGCCAAGAATTATGAATGCGAACAATTCATTACATTGGTTGTTGAGTTTTTCCGAGAGGGAAGCTGCACCTTCTAGGCTCAATAATATAGCGGTATCAATTATATTATGTATTAATATTCAGCTTTATAAAGGTCTTGTAATTTGTGTTCCATTGTATTGATGGGCAAAGTATTATATTCTAATATTTTTGAAGCTGACTGAAAGAGAATTTTTTTCTTTTTCCAAAATATGTATTTTGAGCATAGTGAGAGAAATGTGAAACAGCTTTGTGTGTGTACACACACACAAATGTGTGTGTATGTGTGTGTGTATATATATACATAACATACACATACATACATATACATATACATATACATAAGGTAAATGTAAAGGTTCCTCCACATATGCGTGCTAGTCGTTTCCTGCTCTAGGGGCGGTGCTCATCTCTGTTTCTAAGCCGAAAAGCCATCGCTGTCCGAATTTATCTCCATGGTCATGTGACCGGCATGACTAAACACCAAAGGTGCATGGAACGCTGTTACCTTCCTACCAAAGTGGTCCATATTTTTGTACTTGCATTTTTACATGCTTTTGAACTGCTTGGTTGGCAGAAGCTGGGACAAATAATGGGGGCTCACTCTGTTACGCAGTACTAGCTAGGGATTCGAACCGCTGAACTGCCGACCTTCTGATCAACAAGCTCAGCATCTTAGCCACTGCGCCACTGCATCCCATTAAATGACTACGATGCAAGATGAACTGGGAAAATGGATTTATATGATCAAGAATAAAAAGAATAACTTGTAACAGCAACCAATGTCATGAGAAAGATTGCTGAATTGATTAAGAACACGGCAAAATGCTGTGGACATAGTATACTTAGACTTCAGCAAGGCATTCGACAGACCATAACCTACTTCTTGAGCTAGAAAAATGTGGGTTAGACAGCATCACCATCAGATGTACTACATCTACATGGAGAGAAGTAAACAGTGAAGTACCACAGGGTTCTGTGTTAGGCCTAGTACTCTCAATATCTTTATAAATGACTTGATGAGGGAATAGAAGGGGAACTCATCAACTTTTCAGATGATACTAAACTGACAGGAATAGCCAACACTCCTGAAGACAAGCTCAGGATCCAAAGAGATCTTGACAGAGTTGAACAATCCAACAACATGAAATTTAATGTGGAGAAAAGCAAGGTTTTACACTTAGGCAGGAAAAAACAATGGTACAAGTACAGATTAGGTGAAACCTGACAGTAACTCTGAGAGGGACCTCGGAATCCTAGTGTAGGATCACTTAAATATGAGCCAGCAGTGTGTGGCACCAGTTAAAAAAGCTAATACAATCCTTGGTTGTGTAAACAATCCTCCAACGTCCCTTCCAGCTCTATTCTGATTGATTGATCAAATTAAAAGAAAATGACACCCAAGTTCCACAGGTAGCCCTCGATTTACAACCATTCATTTAGTAACCGTTCAAAGTTACAACAGCATTGAAAAAAGTGAGTTATGACTATTTTTTACACCTACAACTGTTGCAGCATCCCCATGGTCACATGATCATGAAATTTGCATGCTTGGCAACTAGTTGATATTTACGACGGTTGCAGTGTTCCGGGTCATGTGATCACTTTTTGCCACCTTCTGACAAGCAAAGTCAATGGGGAAGCCAGATTTATTTAACAGCCATATTATGATCTTAACAATGGCAGTGATTCATTTAACAAGAGTGGCAATAAAGGTTGTAAAATAGGGTAAAACTTACTTAACCAATGTTTCACTTAGCTTGGGTTCAATTGTAGTCATAAGGACTACCTCTACTTACATTCTTTAATATTTGAAGGTTTGTGTAGACTGTGCTTCTTGCATGCAGACAGCTGAGATGAAAGTTTCAAGAATTGAAACCTGTCAGCAGATGCCGTGCTGTGAGAATTAAGTGAAATATTTCTTTACAGTATTATGATAGCCATTGAAACATAGACTCATCTTTATGACCCAGAAATGAAGCAGCGGTCCACGGAATGTTATTACAAAGCCACCTGCAATGAAAAAAGCTCTCAAAAGCCTTCAAAACCTTGGCTTGGACTATGATTACAGTTTTTTCACATGGATTTCCCTGTACCTGGCACATCTGTCAACTCAAGTACTACTTTTCAAAACTCAAAACCTTGAAATAATGATTTAATAAAGTTCAGAAACAGAAGGAAATTTTGCTGTAACGTGACAACACTAGACCTTACATCTCACCAGCCGCCCAAAAGGCAATTTTGAAGTTGGATCTTACTGTCTTACCCTATCCACTATATAGTATAGCTCTGCCATGGGACTTCTGATTTTTCAAAACATTGAAGGAAAATCCTTATCTCTTTGATCAAATGAATAGGTGGAAACAATTGTCAGAATAGTGTGGAGTTCTTAACATTGTTAAAAGAAGTGTGTAGCAAATGGCAGTGATTATATTAAAAAAAGTCAATTCAGGTAACAAATTACATCAAATCAGCTGTGAAATCTTCTTACCTAGGCTATCAGTTCGGGAATGGGAGCGTGCGTGCCTCTTCTGCACATGTGCAGAGGGTCAAAAACGGGATGTAATGACATCCCAGCGGGTGGGTGGAGTCTCCCGCTGCCACACTAACGGTTTGTGCGAGCCAGATAGATCCAGCTGGATTTCACACCGCGTCAAATCAAGGATAGTTTTTCTGTTTCATTTATTAAAATTCCCTCTTTTAATTAAATTATAAAGATTGTAGGCATTAATTTTCAGTCAATCAATGCATGTGTAATTGCACATCTGACTAGAAACATATTGAAAACCATATTATAAAGCCATCAAAATATCTTCCAGTTTGGAGTAGAAGAGGAAAGGAAGTAAGATAAAACGAGGTGAAATCTGGTACCTATTTAGGTAACTACCTACACACAGAGAGACAAACACACAGAGTGAGAAAGAGACTTATTTCAATACATTATTTTATCTCAAATCACATTCACAAATTCTTGGCTAGTAGGTGAAATTATTTTGATACGAGTGTTTCTGTTAGATGTGCAAGCATGCACAGAAATTCCACTAGGCTATTTATGAAATTGGTTATGTATGAAATGTTTAATATTTACTATTGTTTATTATTTGGAATCCTGTGTGTTAATCTGTATCAGCTGGTATAGTTTTCTCTTCATAGTTCCAATTTAATGGAAATGACATTTAATTTTGCAGTGCTTGCTACATAAAATATCATCTTGCAACTAGAAAGGACTGTACTGGTTATTGGAAATAAACTTTAAAAAAATGAATTATATGCTTTTAAAATTTTTCTTGTGGAAGATTTGCAGAAGCAATTTAAAAGCTGACAATAAAAATTCACAGAATACAGATTAACTGAAACTTTCAAGTTTAATTAAAATAGAGTCCATTTTGTTGTTTGAAGACATGATAGAGATTATCACATAATCATATATGTTTCAGATACTGTATCTTCAATTTAAAATGTAAACATTATTACCTAATTAGTTCAATGAAGTTTACTATAGTGATTCATTCAATGAACACTGATAGGTTGCTTAAAATGTATTTAGTTGAACAGATAATTATGGCTCAGTCCAACTCCTGAGTAAGCCAATTTACCAAAATTATCTTATATAGCATGGGTTTTCCACCCAGTATTTATTCTCAACTGCCTCCTAGACAAAGGAAAATTTTAAAGCAAGAGTATTAGATTTCAGTGTCCAAATAACGTAGAGTTATTGACAAAAATAGATCTTTCATTAAGCACAAACAATCAGGATCTTTTGTTGAGTTCAAAGCACAGAACAGTTCATTAGTGTTACTTATACACAAGAATCTAGTCCATTAAACAATAGCAAGCTAAATTGGTGCTAGATAAAGCTCAACAGAATTCATGGGCCAAGAACATGGTTCTCTTGTGGCAACACAATGACTCCAAGCTGATGACATGTTTAATTCCATCTTCCAGGTCAGCCTGTTCTTTTACATCTTTAAACTGATTGGCTAAAAATAATACTTCATTTTCCAAACTGAAAGGACCCTGTCAATGAGGGATGCAATTTCTAGGAAGAACCTATTCTAGAGCAAAATTTGGGTTGTTGGATTCTATGAATGCTTCCATTACCTGTCATATCGTGAGAGGACATGTATATGCAGTGCGCCAGCCATTGAAGATACTGTTTTACTATCACCCCATGTTCCTTTTAGGCTTAGATATTTAGTATTCCCACTTGAAAGAATAGGCCATTGGGATCTAATTTATATATTGTGGGGCAGGACTGCTAAGTTTATAGATAGGGCAGTTAAACTGAGAACCCAGAATATTGAATAGATCAGGGTATAATATAAAGGTGATTATTTATTTAAATGCTCTTTCTTTGTATTTACCAAATATGTACAGTATTTCATTATTCTATTTTTCTTTGACACATTTTACCCTGGAATTAGATCCTGTATTTTACTTTTATTTTGCTTATTTTATTTTATATAGTTGTAAGACGATCAGTTAATATACTACTACATAGTGATCTAAATAAAATGGCCATAGATTTCTTCCGTTAAAAAAAGAACACTGAAAATTAGCATTCAGTCAAAAGAGACAGAGTAGTTCTTTATTCAGTTTAAGAGGTTATCTGTATTCTGAGCTGATGGACGGTATGCTTCTGCACAATAGTAAGAGGTAAATGATTCTGAATAAGATTGAATTTAAATTTTGTTACATATTTGTTGGAGACAAGAGACTTCAGTATTCTTCTCATCTTTTAATGTCACTAGTAACAATTTTATGCATAAATGCTATAAGTATTTATTGCACTATGATTTAAAGTAAGCAAGGCTGTTTCTATTCAAAAATAACCAGATTTGATGTGTCTGTGAAATAGACTTATGTACAATGGAAAGTGTTTTAGCAGTTCTGGAAAACTCTGAGGTTTTTCATTGCTTATGAAATAATGCAAGTGGATTTTGCATTTGTATGTCTTCAGGCTCAAGCTTATTCAGTTACTCTAAGGTTCTTTAAATTAATATCTAATCTTCTTATGGAATTGGTTCCCCTGTTACAAAGATGTAGCTAATAACAGGTTGAGCAACCAGATGGCCTTTTGTGAACATTTGAATAGAAGCTAGAAGTAATATAACTTCAACAATATCTAATAACATTTCTCCATATGGTTAGCATTTTTACGTGCAAAACGACACAACATGATACTGGAAGTTTTACAAATGTCCATCTTGCTTTATTAAACTTTTCTTTAAGTATGCTGGTGGAGTATAAGAATATTACTCCAAAATATTTCAATTTTTACTTACACGACAAGGTTGGAAGAATAATATGAAAGCAGATTTCTATAGTATCAAGCAAATCTTATGCTTGATTTTTAGCCATGGTAGTGTAGTGGTTAGAGTGCAGTACTGCAGGCTACTTCTGCTGTTCACTGGCTGCAGACAGTCTGGCAGATCGAATCTCACCAGGCTCAAGGTTGACTCAGCCTTTGATCCTTCCGAGTGGGTAAAATGAGGACTCAAATTGTTGGGGGCAATATGCTGACTCTGTAAACCACTAGAGAGGGCTGTAAAGCACTATGAAGTGGTATATAAGTCTAAGTGCTATTGCTATTAATGTATTCAGTTAATTTATTAAAATTTCAAATTGCATGCCACACTCCAGTTGTGTCTGTGAGTTTCTCTCTTTCTCTCATTCTGCATCTCTGCATCTCTGAGGCTTACTCTGCATCTCTGAGGCTCCACCCACCCGCCCTGATGTCATCATGGGTGATCTGTGCATGTGGTCCTGTTGTGAACCGGTAGTAGCCTGGTGGCTCAGGGAACTAAGTGCTGTTAAAGTAGCACTTAGTTGCCAGCTGCCTGCAATTATTGCAAGTTCAAATCTCACTAGGCTCAAGGTTGACTCAATCTTCCATCCTTTCAAGGTAGGTGAAATAAGGACCCGGATTGTGGGGGCAATAAGCTGACTTTGTATAAAAAAGAACACCGCTTGTGGGGGGATGGGACGAAAGACCTACTAAGCAGGTATATACAAAAGTATGAAGGCTATTGCTTAACGCATTGTAAGCCGTCCTGAGTCTCCGGAGAAGGGCAGCATATAAATCAAAGTAATAAACCAACCAACCAACCAACCAACAAATAAATAAATAAAGGTAAAAGTAAGTAGAACCCACCCCTGCCCAAATCCCCCTGCTGCCTTCTCCCCCATTCTAAGCTCACCACCTTCCTGCCCAGGTGTCTGATAGTGGAGCTACTTTAAGAGCTAGGAAAAAGAATGCAGCTTTGTTTTCCTAACTTATTTACTTATCTCATTGGACCTTCTGTTCAATGAGGATAATTCATTAGGATGATTCCGAAATGTGCTAGAGCTAATATAAATTTTATTGTTGCTTGAGTGTCTTCATATTTGCATCTTACTCCTTGTTATACAGGTGCATTATGGATTTATTTTATCATGACAGCACAGGGTAATTGACATGTCATTAAACAATACTTTAAAACTTGCAGTATTCTTTTTTTTTTTTATTGAAAAAGTTTTACAATACAATTTTAACCCCACTTTCCCACCCTCCCACCCCCCCACCCTCTCCCCCCACCCCCCCCCCCTGACTTCCGTTACAAGCAAAACATAAATTTTCTATATCAATCATTATTAAACATTAGATATAGGTGAGATCCCAAAAAATATATCATAAACTTTAACAACAAGTAAAATAGAATTAATCCCAAAATTCTTTACTAATAAAAAGATAAACTTAAACAAATAAGAATTATAAATGCCCCATTAAACCTAACTCAAACATATATCATTGTCAAGACAGCAGTATAACCAAAATATGTAAATTTATATCAACTTAATAATTATCTAAACAATAATATGATATATATATTTAACATAATAATGGCTTTAAAATAATTCTATATATATAATCTTCAACATACTAATCAAACCCCTAATAATTATGAATCAAAAAACCAACTGAAGATTCTTAGTTTGATATTTATTCCGCACATAATCAACCCACTTCTTCCAATCCCTAACAAAAACTTCATGGGTCCTATCTTTTAAGTATGCAGAAATCTTAGCCATTTCCGCAAAACTAGCCATCTTTGACATCCATTCAGCTATGGTAGGCACACTATCTTTTTTCCAGTATTGACCAATCAATAACCTAGCTGCAGTAATCATATACAAAATCAGTCTCGTATCACTCTGTGAACAATCCTTAACTATACCTAACAAAAGTTGTGGAGAAAATTGAAGCTTCTTTTTTAAAACATTCTGCATAACCCACCAAAGTCTAATCCAAAATGCTTTCACTTTTCTACAGGTCCACCAAATATGAAAATATGTAGCATCCAAACAATCACACCTCCAACATTTAGGTTGAACATTTGGATACATACATGATAATTTCTTAGGATCTAAATGTCATCTATAAAACATCTTATAAAAATTTTCCCTCAAATTCTGTGCTTGTGTAAATTTAACATTCTGGACCCAAATCTTTTCCCATGTTTCTAACATCACTGGTTCTGCAAAGTTTTGTGCCCATTTTATCATACAATCCTTAACTAATTCACTCTCTGAATCTCTTTCTAGCAATAAATTGTACACCCTCTTAATATGCATCGGCCCTTTCTGTTTCATCTGTATCACCAAATCTTCTTCATGTAGCATTAGTCCAATTTTCTGGTTGATTGACATGTCATTAAACAATACTTTAAAACTTGCAGTATTCTTAACATTTATAATTTGTCAGGTATGCTTCCTTCAGTATCCAGGAAAGGAAGACCCAGAATTCATCATAGGTTAAAGACTGGTACTTTTACTAGATATGAAATGAACGCAACCGTGGAAAGCAGGATTCTGAGGCAAAACGCGCGAAAGTTACAATTAGAAAGCATCCCCTCCCCTGTCCACCATAAATCATCCAATCCACAGGTCTCCCAGAGGTCAGGTGGGGTTGTGTCAGCATCCAGGAATGCAGTGTCCGTTGGTCTGATAACAGCTTAGGAACTGGTTTCGTTTCTCAGATTTTACAAAGCCCCTGTGAGCCTAAACCCCCCTCCCCTCTGTTTCTATGACAGCCGAAGCAAGGAAAAGCTAGCGAGGTTGACATAATTGCTTAATTGCAAAACTTTGCTAACATGTATAACAAAAAGATGCTTTAAAATCTGGTAGCATTCTGTTAAAACAGGAATGGATCAGATGGCCATCTATAAGTTAGTGAACTACAACTCCTAACACTCCTAACACCCCTCCTAACATCATAACAGTGGTGGTGTTGCAATGGTTATAAATGCAGTATTGTAGGCTAACTCTGCCAACTGCCAGCAGTTCAATCCTGACCAGCAAACTTGACTCAGCCTTCCATCCTTCCAAGGTCAGTAAAATGAGGGCTCAGATTGTTGGGGGCAATTTGTTGACACTGTAAACCATTCAGAGAGGGCTGTAAAGCACTATGGAGCAGTATATAAGTGATATTGAAGTGCTATTCCTAATCAGCAAATGGCAAGGTATTTTGAAAATTGTTCACTCTAAGAATCTTTGGCAGCAATGATTTAAGATTGGGAAATATATATATGTGTGTGTGTGTGTGTGTGTGTGTGTGTGTGTGTACAGGTGATATCTCGGGTTCCTTCCCGTGTAATTGCAAACATATCTTTGGAAGTATTGCAGCGACGTTTCGATGAAATCTCATTCATCATCTTCTGGCTGATGTTCTCGGCTTGGTGCCTATGGGCAAACTGTGTGATCTTAACTGATATCCCTCTTTAAAAGGAGGCAGAGGTGTATTCTGATTGGTTGACAGTGCTGCTTTATTCTGATTGGCTGATGATGTAGTTGTATTTTGATTGGGTGGAAGCACTGTTGCTGGGATGTGGGTTGATGGATAAGATATGTTGGAAATGGTGGCAACACAGGTCTCCTGATGAACCTTTGACCTATGGCATCAGGAGACCTGTGTTGCCATCATTTCCAACATATCTTATCCATCAACCCACATCCCAGCAACAGTGCTTCCACTGCTACCTAACGAGGTAGAAATGGTTCCATTCTAGTCTCCCACATAAACTCAAACAGATAGCATATATGGCTGCTGTAATGTTTAAGAAGGCCTAAAAGCTGGTGAATTGAGATTTCACTGAAAATTAGGCCATGAAACATCTTAATATACGTAGGAAAATCCCTGGCACAAAGAAAGATACATATATATGTATATATATATATATATGTATATGTATATGTATATGTATATATGTATATATATATAATGTTATATAATACTATATATAATACCAAATATATAATAATATATATAATACCAAATTTATATTTTGCTGATAAAGAAATAAAGGGAAACTAGTATAGATCTACTTAGCTCTCATCAGCTAGCCATACCCTTACCTGGATTCAAACTTGGGCTGCCTGCATGTTAGAGCCACAAGTTCTCCTCCCTTCATCAGCTTGAGCCAGGGGAGAGATTAAGTGTTTTTCTATCGAGGCACCTGCTCTACCCCAACATGTGGGAGGGAGCATATATGATTATGTTTCTGGAGTTTTGTGGTATTTGTTCTCTAAAATTCCTGCTTAGCCACATAGTATGACTTCTACTGATTCTGGATTAAATATATTCATATTTTTGTGATGCTACTGTATTCATTTATTTACCACCAAAATTATAAGCTCCTAGTTGTATTAAAGCATTCATTTATGTGTATTCATTTATTTACCACCAAAATTATAAGCTCCTAGTTGTATTAAAGCACAACATAGCAAAATTAAAAAACTGCAGTACAAATTAAATATAAAAACAAAGAGTAATATATCTTACAATATGATGATACCAACTCATATTGGGCAATATCAACTGTCACATTCCCTGATGAAAATTTCTATCTTGGCATAGAGATAGATATGGCTTATCAAAGAGCCATCCAAGTGGGTGCCAGTCAAGTATGACCTCCAGAGGGATTTAGTTCCATTAAGAGGGACTATCATAGAAATCACTATTTTTGCCCCATTTCCAAGATCTTAGACCAGGAACTCTAGAATTCCCAAATAAGGTGAACAAATTGTATGGGATAGTTCTATTGCAAATAGTCACTTCCATTGCCACCTTAGGCTGCCACTCATTTTACAATTAAATTCATTTTACAATTAAAAATGAGCCACAGAGATTTCATTTCAATTGAGTTGTTAAAAACAAAT
The DNA here is from genome assembly GCA_030761175.1 of Masticophis lateralis. Lineage (NCBI taxonomy): Eukaryota > Metazoa > Chordata > Lepidosauria > Squamata > Colubridae > Masticophis > Masticophis lateralis. Next base: position 76,992,001 of record JAUDYJ010000006.1, on the reverse strand, counting down.
GTTGATTCATTTTTGAGAAAAAGTTTATGTTGCTTTCATTCATGTTCTGAAACAAATTCTGGGAGAAATTTCCTGCTAAAGCGATGTTTCCTTATACTAATCATGAAAATAAATCTGTATAGATCTGTTGTGAGACTTGAAAGTATCTTCTCTTTCCTGTTCAATACTTATTCAAAAATGATACAAAATAGGGAGATATCTTGGAACCTTTACAACTTTTCCATGGGGTAAGCATTGCCAAATCTAGAATTTCACCCCCATTATGCTGATTAATAGACCGGTAACACACATTTTGTGCAGATAATGCAGCTAACCTGAACTGTATCTCAAGTGATGTTAAGAATGTGTCTGCTGGAAATTGATGTTTATTTAGAGAGGAAAAGCATCCAAGCAGGATTATCTCATGAAACTTTAACAGGTTTTTAGAACCTCTTGTAACTGATAACATGTATATGTATAAAGTATGATTCTGACTCTCTTGGGATGATGTAGATTTTCATAGAATAAATAAATCACATCAGGGAATTTTATCATATAAAAATGTCTGAGATGTCTTGTTGATGTAGTTGCTTAAGAGCCATGGTAGCAGATTGGTTAGAATGCAGTATTGCATTCTATACTGCAAGTGGTGGAAAAAATTTTTACTACCCGTTCTGTAGGCATGGCATGGTGGGTGTGGCATAGCGTGGCTTGGTGGGTATGGCAGGGGAAGGATACTGTAAAATCTCCATTCCCACCCCACTCCAGGGGAAGGTTACTGCAAAATCCCCATTTCCTCCCAATCAGCTAGGACTCGGGAGGCAAAGAATAGATGGGGGTGGGGCCAGTCAAAGATGGTATTTACTAGTTATCCAAACTACTCAAAATTTACGGTACTGGTTCTCCAGAACTGGTCAGAACCTGCTGAATATCACCTCTGATTGCAGGCTAATTCTGCTTACAGCCAGGAGTTTGATCCTACTGCTTAAGGTTGACTCCATCCTTTTGAGGTTGGTAAAATGAGAACCCAGATCGTTGTGGACAATATTCTGACAAACTTCTCAAACTGCTCAGGGAGTGCTGTAAAGCACTATGGAGCGGTATATATGTCTAAATGCTATTTCTATTGTTATTAAATTGGCTTGGCACTGCCATGAAAATTCAGAAATATTTCTGTTGTCTATTCAAAACAGAATATATTGAGATATATTCAATTAAGTAACATGAACCAGAAGCAGACTAATTTACTTCTTACTGGTTTGCCTTTTTTCCATTTTTTCTGTATGTATATCAACTTGTCTTAGATCAGTAGCATTATAGAGCCTGAGGTTTCTTGCTTACAATATTCATGAGTACAATCAGTTAAATCTAAATATGTCATACAGAAATGAAAGATAGTTAACTGCAGAACTGAGATACCAAAGATAAAAATAAGTTCTTGACTAATGATTTTCTAGGGGCACTAAATTATGCAGGTTCAAATTAATAAAATGTTAATTAGATTTAGATAGTTGCACATCTTTTTTAAAATTTACATTCACATTTTTTTTCATAGACGACGAAAGATAAATTATAAAAGGAAAGAAAGTAGCTCAAGTCATTAGGCCCTAGTCAACAAAATGCACCTCAGTAGTGAGAAAAGCCAGATCTTACTCTAGGCAGTGAAACATGGTATAAGCTTGCTCCACCCACACTGGCAGAAGGGGCATGCTTTGTACCTCATCTGCCAAGGAATTCTGGCAGGCGGTATCCAGAAGAACAGCCTTTTCTGACATGGTTCCTGCCAGTAGTGGTATTCACTTACCTTTGCTACTGGTTCGCAAATGTGAACGTGTGTGCCACCTCTGTGCATGCACAGAGCCTTCTGAGCATGTGCAGAGCATCTGTGATGACATCCGGGTGGGTGAGTGGAGCCTGCCATCACTGCCGCTACCAGTTTGCCCGAACTGGGTAGAACTGATAAAATCCCACCACTGGTTCCTGCCCTCTGGAACTTCATGCCCCAACCCCAGGTAAGATTTGCATGGTTTTGTGGCACTCGATATGGTTAATGAGATCGATAGCATTCCATCTCCTCTTTGTGGGCACTTTGTTCCCTTCTTCTTTCCATCCTGGTTAGTTTTATTGTTTTAATGTTTATAGAGCATTTTCGTTGAATGTCAGTAAACCACTTAGAGTTGTCTCCGGTGGGATGGGTGGCATACAAGTTGGCATATAAGTTATTTAGTCTTCTGACCATATTAAACATGTTATAAAGTTTATTAATCTTAACATAGCAGAAATTTAAACAAGGCAGAAAATTTGAAAGGTTTCTATAGACAAACTGAAGGGTTCTTTCCATGAAGGATACAAGGAATGTTACTTGGTTTTTGTTATATATATATATAAAAGGTTTGGTTGGTTGGTTGGTTTTATATATATAAAACCAAAGCAGGTCTTTGGTTGTTCGGGTGTTCCCCCCGCATAGAATTGGATGTGTCTTGGCGACGTTTCAACTAAGTCTCATTCGTCATCTTCAGGCTGGTGTTCTCGGCTTCGTGCTCGAGGATGCAATTTGTTCCTGGAAGCACGAAGCCGAGAACACCAGCCTGAAGATGACGAATGAGACTTTGTCGAAACGTCGCCAAGACACATCCAATTCTACGTGGGAGAACACCTGAACAAAACAAAAACCTGCATATAAACACCCACGAAAACCTCAGAAAACACACACACACACACACACACACATATATATGTATATGTGTATATATATATGTTTTCTGAGGTTTTCGCGGGTGTTTGTATGTAGGTCTTTGGTTATTCGAGTCTTCTGGAAGCACGAAGCCGAGAACACCAGCCTGAAGATGACGAATGAGACTTCATCGAAACGTCGCCAAGACACTTTCAATTTTACCGGGAGAACACCCGAATAACCAAAGACCTACATGTATATATGTGTGTGTGTGTGTGTGTGTATTTGTAGGTCTTTATGTGTGTTATTCTTTATGCCAGGATTTTCCTACGTAAATCAAGATGTTTCATAGCCTAATTTTCAGTGAAATCTCAATTCATCAGCCTTTAGGCCTTCTTAAACATTAAAGCAGCCATTTTGCTGTCTGTTTGAATATTTGAGGGAGACTGGGATAGATCTATTACTGGCTTTTTTGCCTTCCTCGGCCAGCCATGCAAAGAATGACTTTGGGGTTCTCTGCCTGGTTGCTTGGTGGGCATGGCCATGGTGGGCATGGCCTAGTCTCCTGCACCACAGCATGGGGGGAGTGTTTTTACCCTCCCCAAGCCTCTGCGTGCACCTACCTGCACTTACCTGCATCCAAAATGGGCCATTTGGTGACTCCTGGGTGTGGGTGGGAAGGGGGGGCGGGGCCAGCCAGGAATAGAATTTGGGGGTTCTCCAAATTGCACAGAATCTTAGCTAGAGGTGCTCCCGAACCCCTGTGAACCCCCAGTAGCCCACCCCTGCATACATACACGTAAGGAACAGTATATATAAACTATAACATTGCTTGTTTTTTAATTCAAGCTCTTGACATCAGTATTCAGTATTACTGAGACAGCCCCACATTTAACATATTTTCCCATGTGTTTTCCATGTATTGTAGTCTTCTCAGACCAGCAGCTGTGTCAGGAGACTTGTAGCACCTGCATATAGCAGGAAGAAGGACAAACCTAGGGAAATGATAAGACGCAAAAAGTTCAAAAGTTATTCTTCCCAAGTTAAAAAAAAAATGTATGCAGCAGAATCTGAAAATTAGAACTACAGCTGTACATATAATACAATACACTAGTATGAACCACTGTACAAATGTACAACATTGTTGAATGTGTAATAGCAGGGACCAATTTATGAAAGATTGCTCCAATTTTCTCCATATCCAGTTTGTACATATGAATGCAAAAGTATGTTAAAGTCAAATAATACGTAGTTTTAAAGGCACACTTTTGCTTTGCTTTGCTTTGCTTTTCTTTTCTTTTTTCTTTTCTTTTCTTTTTTTCCTTCCTTCCTTCCTTCCTTCCTTCCTTCCTTCCTTCCTTCCTTCCTTCCTTCCTTCCTTCCTTCCTTCCTTCCTTCCTTCCTTCCTTTCTTTCTATATTCATTCTATCAGGTCATTCTAATTTTTAATAAGGATGTCAAAGTCTAGCATTCAGTTTTGCTAGTAATACTTAGCTTAGCATTTGTAAAATATATTTTATGACATAACTTTCTTCTCTTGCTGTTTCCTGTGAAAACCTGTCAAAATGGAGCAAAAACACTTGAGATCCCCTTCCTCCTGTACCCAGGTCACTTGAAACAAAACTGTCCAAATTGAGGATACAATGGGAAAATCTGTCAGATTTTAAAGCACAACGGTCAGTAATGTTTTAGAATACTAAAAGTTGCTGTATCCCATAAAAAGGTATCCATCAAGATGTTCATGCACTTGGATCAGATCGATTTATACAATATATCTTTATCTGCTTTACTAAAAGTATCAAAAACACTTATCAAGATAACTGATGGAGTTAACACAGATGGCTAAATTGACTGTTTTAGTTAAAGAAAAAATACAAATACTTTTATTTCTACTTGGAAATCACTTCTCGACTTTGTGCTAGAGGTGAGAAAAAAATGAAACTTTGATTTTGGTTTTACCAATTAGATAGATTTGTTGTTATAGAAATGGATAGTTTATATTATTATGTAAAAGTAAAAAGCTGAGGTTTGATGTTAATGCTTTATTCTACTGCATCAAAGGGAGTTAGAAGTCATTTCCTTTTTTTTCTTTCCCCTCCTTGCTTTCCCCCACTTTTCCCTTCCCTAACTTCCCTATCATTTACTTTGTATTTTCTTTGTATGCTATATTATAAACTAATAAAAATGTTTAAAGAACACTTATCAAGACACTCTTATTGTTGATAAGCAAAAGCTAAATGATGCAGTAGTAGCACAGATAACCGTTAATGTGGAATTGAGACAAATAGGCCTCAAAACAATTATATGGGTCCCCCCCCCTTTTTTTTTTGGGTTAAAAAAAACAGAAGGTTGATGAACTTTTTTAAAAAAATATTAGCCCCCTCCAAGCTTCCTTGATTGTTTGCATCATTTTACTAATCTGGAAATAATCATGACATTTTGGAAATAATGCAGTTTGGAGGAAATGCTGATGTTTTACTCAGATTATGTACTAATAGAGTAACTCTTGCAGTTATCAATAGCTAGCTAGTGAATCCTTAACAATCATATAGGTCATTTTCCCCAACCCGGTTATGGAAAATTTGCTTAGATAAGACTGGAAATATAAAGATAATTACTTTCATTTGGAGTAACATAAGTGGGTTTGTATTTTGTTTGACAGAGAAAAGGAAACACATTCTGAGAGGACAATTTGTTGACCACTTGTTAGCAATAGCATTAGCATTTAGATTTACATGCTGCTTCACAGTGCTTTACAGCCCGCTCCCAAGTTTACAGAGTTAGCCTATTGCCCCCCCCCCCGCCCAATCTGGGTCCTCATTTTACTGACCTCGGAAGGATGGAAGGCTGAGTCAACCTTGAGCTGGTAAGAATTGAACTGCTGGCAGCTGGCAGTCAATGGAACGAGCCTGCAATAATGCATTCTAACCATTGTGCCACTGTGGCTCTTTCTGATTGTTATCTCACCAATCAGTTCACCTAAATTCACAATGGAGTAACTGGCTTAAATAATAGGTACTTCTACTTTCTATGAAGATCATCATATTCCATTAGCTTTGACCTAATTGGAGTTTTTTTGGTGTGTTTTTTTCTTTTTTATATCTATCAGATTGACATTTAATTTGCTTAAAAGTTTAGTGTCTTTTTTTATTTCACAAATAACTTAAGCAACTGTATCCAAAAGCCAACTTCTGTTTATTATTCATTTGCAATAACACTCTGTTACTGAACAGAGTTAAAAGAAGACTTTTAAGCTTCTTACTTTATTATTTCTGATTGCTGTTAGTTGTTCAAAGGTGGCAATCAATAGCTGGGCTGTAAGAAGATGCTGGTTGACAACCATTTCAAAGTTAGTTGCTTCCTCACTATTGATTTGCCTTACTGTTTCTTTCTCTCATCCTTTACTCACTGGAATTTTCCTGTGGAGGAGTTCATTTACCAGCCTGTGATAAATCAGTACTTTCATTTGACCATTCAAGAAGAGAATGAAGCTTCTTGCAAAGGATATTCCTCTTGCTTTGGTACTAAAAGTTAATTAGAGGTATGAAAGTAATGTAGATAACTTTTTACACAAGGTAAATATTTAATGTTCAATTACTTAACAGATTTAATTGGATTTAAGGATTCAATCTGTATTTTTTTCTCGTTTGTTTTCCATTCTAGACACTTTCCTCTGACAATTCAGAATGAAATAGAAGAAATATGTTTTGCTACCAATAGTAAAAATAAGGCATTTGAAATTAGGGTAGGGTAGGGTAGGGTAGGGTAGAGTAGCGTGGGATGGGATGGGATGGGATGGGATGGGATGGGATGGGATGGAATAGAATAGAATAGAATAGAATAGAATAGAATAGAATAGAATAGAATAGAATAGAATAGAATAGAATAGAATAGAATAGAATAGAATAGAATAGAATAAGAAGGGACCAAGAAAGGTTTTATAATCCAACTCCCTGTTCTAGCAGGACACCCTATTCCATTTCAGACAAGTGGCTATCCAATGTCTCCTTAAAAATCTCCATTGATGGAACACCCACAACTTCTCTTTATTGATTGGATCTCTCCTTGATTATTTTTCATCCATTATTTCTTATCTTGCCTTCAGGTGCTTTAGAGAATAGGTCCTTCTCTTCTTTATGGCAGCCTCATATTGGAAGACTGTACCATGCCCCCCCAAGTCCTTTGGTTTCGTTAGACTAGCCATACACAGTTCATGCAAGCATTCTTCAGAGGTTTTAGCTTCCAGTCCCATAATCATTGTTGTTGCTCTTATTCTGTACTCTTTCTAGAGTCTCACCATCTTTTTTCTATCATGCTGACCAAAAGTGGATGCAATGTTCCAAGTGTGGTCTTACCACACTTAGAATACTGGTCATAAGGGAAAAAAACTTGTGCCAGAATTCTGTAAAACATTAAATCTTCCAGCATGAGAAAAGCAAACTTTTCTAATCAGGAAAGGATGATAAATTATATTATAAACTGGTCAGATTTTTAAACCTTCTGCTCTGGCATCATCTTCCTTCATTTCCAATATAAATTGATTTTTCATTGAGGGAGATGTAAGTCATGTTCTTATTGTTCTGTATCAAATTTGTTTTAAATGCTTTAAAAACCAGCATCTTTGTCTAATTTTTCTGCATTGTGGTGGCAGATAGCAATCAATTAAGTCTACCACCCTATCTATTCCTATGGCTCTGAAGGGAAAATAGGATTGTTCATTATGACCAGAGCATGAAAATGCTTTGAATTTTATTGTATTAGAATAAAAACATTCATTCCATTTTGAGTTTCATTGGAACATTGCTGAAAATCCTTTTTAGCTCAGAATAAAGTATTTTTTATTGTTGGATAATTGTTGGATATTTATGGAATTGATCGAGTGTATAGAAGAGGTAAGGCATACATTGTATGTACATATGTATGCATGATTCTTTTACTTTGAATATTTATATGAACAGATATGAATGTTATAGATTGTATTACAGATGAAATAGTGAATGGAGTTTGAGCTAGAATCTGTGGACACAGAACACATTGTAAGTAAGATAAGGTGGATTGGGGCAGATAATTCGTAAAGGAATACCTGTACACTTGTATTCACATTCTTATAAGCTTGGAGAATGTGTTTCTATGTTGGTTTCAGAGCCCAGACTTAGAGATAAAATAAGACAGTTTTATAAAGTTAGTTCTTAGGCTCAAGTACTAATCCCTAATCATCGGCTAAATGGGCTTCTAGAAGTGTCTGCCTCAGAAAGAAGAAGATATATTCTACTTTGCTGAAAATATTTAAGCTACAACCAACTAGCCACTTGTACTGGGTGCTGAACTTTTATTCTAGATTCTTTACTGGATAAGAGTTTAGATGTTATTATTTCTAAAGGCCTTTCAAAAGCTATGATTCTATGTTCACTAAATAAATGTCTGTGTGGTTTTTTGCAGACCTATAATTGTCATAACAATAGAAGGGAGTAAAAATGTCATTGTACAAAAGATATTAAGTGCAATCGCTAAAATTGTTCAGTCAAACTACTGATTATATCTGTCGAGTATATACATATAAAGTTTATCGTTTACATCTTTGTAAGACAATAACATGAAAACAAGCCTATTCGGCTTTCAGTATCTTAGATGAATACATTGTTATGTTGTGTATCTATTTTGAACCTGAGAATTATTCTATTACCTTAGAATAAATATTACTTTAAAGCCATGCAGAATTTCTGTGCTAGGGATAATTCTACATTAATTAGTATTTGTACTTTCGTGGATAGCATTTAGAAACTTTTTAACATACCTATTAGTAGCTAAATCTACTGTCTTACTTAACTTTTAATTAACATATAAAGCAGTAGATAAGCTTATTATATGACAATTAATTTAACAGTTGATGATATATTTAGTGCAATTTAAATAGTTGTAATTGGCAAGGAGGAGACACTAAATGAAATCTGATAACATTATGCAGAGTCTGTAGATATTTATTTACAATATAGCTACATACAGGTGGTCCTCAACTAACAATAATTCGCTTAGTGACCAGTCGAAGTTACAATGGAAAAAAATGATTTATGACCATTTTTCCCACTTATGACCACCACAGCATCCCCATGGTCATATGATTTACATTTGGATGACAACTGACTCACATTTATAATGGTGTTACAGGATCATGTGATCACTTTTGCAACCTTCTAAGAAGAACCTGGTGGCTCAGTGGACTAAGTGCTGTTAAAGTAGCACTTATTTGCCGGCTGCGTGCAATTACTGCAAGTTCAAATCTCACCAGGCTCAAGGTTGACTCAGCCTTCCATCCTTTCATGGTAGGTAAATTGAGGACCAGGATTGTGGGGGCAATAAACTGACTTTGTATAAAAAGAACACCACTTGGGGGCCCCCGAAAGCCCTACTAAGCAGGTATATACAAAAGTATGAAGGCTATTGCTTAATGCATTGTAAGCCGCCCTGAGTCTTCGGATAAGGGCGGCATATAAATCAAACTAATAAATAAATAAATAAATAAATAAATAAATAACAAATTTCTCACTTCACAAATTTTGGGCTCAATTGTGATCGTAAGACGTGGTCATAAGACCACCTATATATCATTCCTGCTGCTAATCTGTATTAGCTGTCTCCCCCCATTGCTGAAAAGCTATTTAGTGAATAATTTCACATCTTTTAAAGTTGCAGAATTTTAAATGGGAGAGGATACATTCTAATGCCTCTTGATACATCCTATATGTATCTGTTCATAAATTTACTCAATGGATCTTCCTCCCAGATGTGGAATAGTAAATGGGATATTAATATGATTTTGTATGCTGTTTTAACTTTGGGGAGCTGCCCACATTTGGTTATTTATTTATTTATTATTTCAACTTATATACCGCTCTTCTCCCTGGGGGGGACTCAGGGCGGTGAACAGCCAAACTTAAAACACATAAAGTACAAAAGTTAAGAAAAACTAAAATAAATTAAATCATCGGCATTACCAATTTAAACTCCCAAATCTACAAATTGAAAAATACCCAATTTAAAACCCAAAATCAATGAAATCAAGAATTTAAAAACCCCCATTAAAACCAATTAAACTAGGCCGGCTTGTTAAGTGAGTCTTCAGGGCCTTTCGGAAAGCATGGAGGTCCGGGATCAATCGTATTCCAGGAGGTAGCTCATTCCACAGGGTGGGTGCCCCCACAGAGAAGGCTCTCCCCCTGGGGGCTGCGAGCTGACATTGCTTGGCTGATGGCACCCTGACGAAGCCCTCTCTGTGCGAGCGTATTGGCCGGTGGGAGGTTATCGGTAGCAGCAGGCGGTCTTGCAAGTATAAGACAGGTGGCTATATTAATATTTTAAATAAACAAAATAAAATAATGTATATGTAAAACTGCAACTGAAATTTTTTTTAAAGTATATGTGATGGAAGAAGAGTTCTTATTATAGAGGATTTTTAGGTAATTGTCAGTTTCATATTGACATTCATGATAACGGTGGGAGGTTATCAAGATCTTCTTAGGAAGATCTTGATAATGTTATGCAAAGAAGTCTTCCCTGTCAAAGGGTGTCAGTTTGTCCTAGTATAATTCCTAGTATAATTCCTAAGCTTCAAATCCATACCTCATTTTCCAGGTCCAACATTGGTGAATGTTAGAAGCTGTATCCTTTTTATCATAATTGAAATTACTGCCTTCTGATTCAGTAAAAAGGACTTGTGTAGGGAAGTTCTTAAAATTGGCTATGTTAATATTTTCATGTCACTTCACCCTCCTCATGCCTCATGGTTTCCTGAAATGGTAACTAGCTGTCTTAATGCATTCGTTTAGAATTTGTATGGTTAGACACCTTTTACTGCTGAATTCAGCAATGCTTGCCTGTGTAAACTTCTCCTGTGAAATAGATGTTGACAGAGGTGTGGAAGTGATGATGTCCAGCTGTTTTTCTTCCTTCCTTCCTTTTTTCTTTACATTGTAGTTGAAAGATATATTTAACAATCCTTAATGCCTTTTGTATATTCTCTTCATAGGTAGTCACATCACATTAATCCTTGCACTTTGGCTTTGCTGACCAAACAATGAAATCTGTGAATTAATTTTAAGAATGAAGTTAATCTAAAGAATGAAGCAAAGGGATTTAATTAATTAATTATTTTTTAATCTGTTCATGTAATCAATTCGTATAGCCATCCATCTCAATAAGTTACTCTGTGCAGCGAACAATATTAAAATAAAAACAGAAAAAGTTTAAATTAATACTCCAACGAAAGTATCACAACTCTTAGCTACTAAAACAATTAGGACAGCGGTGTCAAACTTGTGGCCTGCGGATCGGATACGTTATTCTGTCCCCACCCAGTTTAGCAAAGGGGAAAAAAGTCCCTATACATCATGTGACATTGCCATGACAATGTGAGTTTGACACACCTGAGTTAGGAGATGGACCCCTTCCCCCATTGGGGGGGGATTTAGGCCGAGGCATAGAATTAGAACTTTAGGCCTTACAAAAAGCCACATCCATCCTGATCTCTGGAGGCAGAAGGCTTGTCACTTTGAAGATTTGTCAATATAAGTTTGTTTTTAATATAGCTGGTTAGAGAGTACAACAAATTAATTTTATGAAGTATGTGTCATGAGGTATGGTGCAATCTCAATTTATTTACCTGTGTCAGACTTTGGGATAGGGATACATAGGGTTGGGATTTACTGTGTGATATCACTCCAGTATTTTCTATTTTTCTGTCGTCATGCCTACCTATAGTTGTCTGTATTTATGTCACCTTCAGCTGTGGGTGACTAACCACACATTAAAATATTGGAAAAAATGATAACAACAAAACACTTAAAAAAACCTTACAGTGATCATGTTTATCTGAACACGTCACAGGCATTCTAACATCCTGATCCTCCATAGATTGGAGCACATCCAGGTCTCAATGCTTTGTGAAAGGCCAGCAAAATCAAGACTAATTTAATCTCAAGGTTTGGTGTTCTAGAGAGCAGGCATAGCAATAGAAAAGGCCTGTTTCCTAAGTCCCATTCTTCAGTTAAGGAGACCTGGAGCATGCCTCTCCTCTCTGACTTCATCGTGGAGACAACCAGGGTAGAAGTAGTTCAGAAGATAACATGGCTCCATGCCATGAAGGGTTTTAGGTGACAACCAGCACCATGAATTCCATTTGAAAGCATATTGGGAGCCATTCAGCACACAGATCAGATATGTAACATCTACATAGATATAGTCATTACTGTGTTCTGCTATATTAGGGGCTATTTGCAACTTCTGAATAGTCTTCAAAGACAGCCCCAAGTAGAGTTCATTGCAGTAATCTACCAGAGAGATTACTAAAGCACAAGTGAAGCAAAATGCCTGTGCATTGTAAATTTTTTTTAAAAAAAACAAAACTCCAGCCTAACTCTAAATCAGTTTCCTGTCTAATCAGTGTCATTTTATGGTTCTAGGTAAAAAGTTACATCATCATCATCATCATCATCATCATTATTATTATTTATTATCAAATTTATATACCGCCCTACTCCCAGAGGGACTCAGGGCGGTGAACAGCCAAGATAAAATACAAATAACATACAAAAGTTAAAAGCTATTAAAAATAGATTAAATAATTTGGGCTCAAAAAACAGAATTTAAAACATCCAATTTATATAAAACATTTAAAACCCAATTTAAAAGGGAGAGTTAGGCCAGACCCGCCTGTTGGAATAAAAATGTTTTTAGGGCGCGGCGGAAAGTGTGTAAGTCTTGAATCCTCCTTATCTCTCTTGTATTATGGAAGCCATTCCAGTTATATAGCATCACATCCAACTCTTAGATGACATGAAACTGCTGAATCAAAGATAGTCACTCTTCCAGCTATTTTTTCATCACATGGCTTTGAGCAAGCAGATGTCTTCAGCATTGCATCAGAGTGCTACCATTGATAATCTGCCTATGAGCCTCTTTCAGCCACCTCTGCTATCTACTTAATAAATTCAAGCAACTAAATCAATATGTTCATAACTAATAAAAAGTGTAGGTTGTCATTCAGTGATATAGTGAGAAAGAGAGATGGTCTGAGAGATTTAATATCTCTTTGATTAGTTTTCTTTAATTAGAATATTTTCTAAGATTGATTCAGATAGTTTCTAACATTATTGAAAAGAAACCAAAACAACCCCTTTTTGATCCAAAAAATGTAGAGACATTTCAATGTTTATCTTCTTTTCTTGTTTTGCATTCAATTGCCATATGTTGACAAAGATCAGACTAAATTTAGTCATTTTAGTTTGACTAAATAGTTTTGATATACAATAATGGACAGTAGATTAATGGATTGAAGAATCGTGCAAATATCGGCATTAAAATTAGATGTCCTAATAAAAGATCAATTTGAATAAAAAATATGTTTTATCCTGGGGTCCGACTTTCTAGGAGTGTATAAACTCAGAAAGATGTCACTTGTTGTAACGATCAGTAAATTTATTCCATTCAAAAGAAAGTTATGAATTTAACATTTAATTCTGAAGAAGTTATTTTCATACATAATTTCCCTTATAATTTTCATAAGGGAAGTAAGTGTTGGATTTTGTTGACAATTTTCCATCTATTTATAATTGAAATGCATGTTCTATGATCATAGTTCACCAATACTCAATTTTAAATTCTGCTTGAGCAGAATTTAGTTTTATATTTATAGACACTTCCCCTTTGATTAGTTACATCAGAATTATTCTAAAATATACTTATGTATGCTTATCTTCCTTTAACTTCTGTGTTGGGATTGGAAGATGCATTTATTTAGACAGCAAGCAGATAAATGAAGTAATTCATTACTAAATTTATACTCCATGACTTAATTCTGTTTTTCAAGATAAGATCACATATATTGGCTAGATTAATGAATATTGAATGTCTTTGATATTACATGAATTTGAGGGTCTAGTATTGTCAACATCATAACTGCGTGCATGAATGTGTTCCTTTTGATGTTTCTAGTTCTACTTTCTTTGAATATGGAGTGAAATTCTTATCTTTGTACAGAATATCGAGAGGTGATTGTATTTCATTCTTTCCATTGTATTAGATTTATGATGTGTTCTTCAACGAAGTATACTCTAATCCCATTATCTCAGGTTAGAAACTTCTATTAATAGCAAAGACTTAACTGTGTGTTGAGTTTTCTTTAAAATGCTCATTAATTCCTAGGAGCCTCAGGGATTTCTAAAATGTGTTATTAGTTGTTCAAACCTTCTACTAGTTAGATATATTTGTCGCAATTTACTTTACACTATATTCTTTGCTGTTTAAGTTCTAAACTTTATGTTCTTTTAACTAATTTATTATGACAATAGTTGTATTTTAATAGTTTAATAATTAATTGTTTGCTCTTCTGTCAGAGCTGGGTTTCAGCAGGTTCTGGGGAACTGGTAGTGGAAATTTTGAGTAATCCAGAGAACCGGTAAATACTACCTCTCACTGGCCCCACCCCCATCTAGTCTTTGCCTCCTGAGTCCCAGCTGATTGGGAGGAAATGGAGATTTTGCAGAAACCTTCCCCTGGAGGGGGGAGGGAATGAAGATTTTACAGTATCCTTCCCCTGCTATGCCCACCAAGCCATGCCCACAGAACCGGTAGTAAAAAATTTTGAAACCCACTACTGTCTTCTGTGAACTTCTTTTGGGGGGCTTTATGGGAATATTCCCCCTTTCCTTTTTCTTGTTATATGTCTTGTCATTGATTGAGGTTCCTCTTCAATTACTGATGGGAAACTTTCAGCATCCCTATCCTGCTAGCTACTACCGTTTCCCTAGGCAGAACTTTGAAATGATTTACATTTAAGTTGTTGGTGAATCCTGTCAATACTATAACAAAAGAAGTAAGTACTGGATATTGTTTATAAAGTCTGTGCAGCATTTCAGGTGATTCAGTCTCTGCAAGTTCTTCTTTGGAAGTTGTGCAGCACCTGTGCACAATATCTTAAGGCAAAATTGCCTTAAGGTATGGCAGATTGGATATACATTCACATTTCTCCACACTCTTTGAGAGATTGGATTTAAAGAATTGTTCAGCCTTGCTACCAACGCTGCATGTTATCTAATTGTAATCATGAACGGTTTGAATAAATTGCACATTTATGGCATAATGGCATTAAAAAAAAATTCCCAACAGTATAGACTTAATTTAGATTTGAGTTTATAACTTTTCTGATAAATCCATCTAAGTAAATTTAAGTCCTAGGTTTCAGAGGATTATAACTGGAAAGCCATAAAAAAAGTAAAGTAGTTGAATAAAAGGAGTTAAGGAGTTAATCTGCTAACGAATTACACTATATTGTATATTACAGTATCATAGATATTGTAATGAATTACAGTATCATAGATATTGTAACAAATTACAATATCTACGAAGAGCTGAGGTGGCGCAGTGGTTAGAGTGCAGTACTCCAGGCTACTTCAGCTGACTGCTAGCTGCAGTTCAACAGATCAAATCTCACCGGCTCAAGGTTGACTGAGCCTTCCATCCTTCCGAGGTGGGTAAAATGAGGACCCAGATTGAGTCTCTAAGCGGTTTATAGAGTAAGCATATTGCTGGGTCCTCAGCAATATGCTGACTCTATAAACCGCTTACAGAGGGCTGTAAAAGCACTCTGTATGAAGCGGTATATAAATCTAAGTGCTAGTGCTAGTGCTAGTGCTATTGCTATATAGCCTTCATAGAATTCTTAATGTTGATGGACTCCTTTGCATAAGTTGTACTATATAGGTGATTTTATTTTTCAGTTCTTCCCAATGAGTTAAGACATCTAGGAGACAGAATAGCAATTTTTAAAAATACTGCATACAGCAGCTTCATACTTCAGTACGTTCATACTGTAGTGATTATTTATTTTCTATAGCTAATATGAACTCACTATTAAGTTATGCTTTATGGTTGTAAATATTTGTTTATTTATCACTATTTTTTAATAAAAATATCTTTCTTATGACTATTATTGAATTAGCAATACAAAGTCTAAGGAAGATGTCTGTCTTACATACTCCTCCACTGTACATTTATGGCATAGCTCAGCTGTTGAAGATTATCCGTTGTCAAAAATTCATGCCAGCACTTATTTGCCCGATACTTTATTAAGAAGCAAACATCTGAATATCTGGACAATGCAGGAAGTTAGGGTTTTTTTTCTTTTTGAGAATCTGTTCCTGTTTAGAATTTCTTATCTTCTTTTTTGGGGTATTTTCACCAGAATATTGATCTTTGCATGATAGATACTACTCATTAAATCTAATATAGAAACTTTGTAGTCAAAAGTAGTGGCCTCAATTAATTGTATTGGACATAAACTGTAAATATGCATGTGCTGACTGGAGTGTATATTTTGACATAATCAGCATGGTTAATATTACAATCAAGTTTTACTTATACTCTGCTGGGTCAACAATAAATCAGTTAAGATTAATGCTTCTGATTAAGAGTCAGTATTATCAATCAATTACATTTTATTTATGTTATGTAGAGTTTGCAGATTTTTGACTTTCAGCATGTTGTATTCATTTAGTGTGTTCAAAAATATTTAAGAGCAATTTACCAGCTGTCTAATAATTTACAGTATAGACTTTTTCAGTGTATTGCTTTTCAAATGCGTGATTTCCGAGAAAGTGCAATAAGCATCTTGTTGGAAAATCTTACTTTAATGCCCAATATTTTTGGGTGCATGATGTTAGCCACACATTCCAGTTTTAGTACAATCTTCATTTAAAGTTGGGCAATTTATTACTTTAATTGCTAAAATTAAATAGATAATACATTTCTTATTTTCAGGCTTGAGATTCCAGTAAATAAATTCAATAAACTTATCTATGGGAAGGTTTCTTTCTTTCTTTTTTTTAAAGTAGAACATAGAATTACAATTTGGAAGGGACCTTAGAGGTATTCTAGTCCCAACCTACTTGAGCAGGAGATCCTATACCATTTTGGACAAATGGTTTTCCAATCTTTTCTTGACACCTCAAGTGATGGAGCACCCACAATTTCCGGTGGTGGCCCTGCCCCCATCTATGCTCTGACTTCCAAGTCACAGCTGATTGGAACGAAATGTAGATTTTACAATATCCTTCCCCTGGAGTGGGCTGGGAATGGAGATTTTACAGCCATGCCCACCAAGCCACGCCCACCAAGCCATGACACGCCCACCAAGCCATGCCACGCCCACAGAACCGGTAGTAAAAAAAATTGAATCCCACCACTGATTACATCCCCTCCCCAGTCAATAAACCCTCAATTTTTATAGTTCTTTAGCCATGGTTTAACTTAGATTATTATTAATCTTCCTATAAATCAAATGTTCAAAAGGAGTTAATACAGTCAACATAATTTGTTGATATAATTCAACATAATTCAACCCCGCTGAATTTTTAAGATCTGTATTATAGGGTTGGGTATTTTAAATATTTAATAGTTAATGGTTTTAATTTTTAGCCAAAGTTATATGCTTTTTTTAAAGAAATTGTTTAACTTTTGTGTACTATTTTTATTTGGCTGTTCACTGCCCTGAGTCCGCAAGGAGAAGGGCGGTATAAAAATCTAAACAAATAAATAAATAAATAAATAATAATTTATTTTACTTTGCCTCTCAGCGCAGCATTCTTATCTTCAGCTTGTGGTTGAGCCTATTTTCTACAGTTCCAAGGACAAGTTGGAAATGGTTTCCTTGTTAGATGGCAATGCCAGAAAGCTGTGCATTTCAGTCAAAGTTGAAATAACTTTTCGTCCTTGTGATATAAAAAATATTGAATCAAAGGAAATCCCCACTTGTAACAAATCTCATCTGGCATAAGTTTTTATATCAGTGGTTTAAATTCCTTTCTTTCCTGCAGTGTAGCGATCCTGATTTCTTGGAAGAAGAATATTCTCTCACTGTCCCATCTACTTCAGTTCACATGATTTTCTTCTAATTTTATCTCTTACATTTGCTTTACCAAATCTGACCAAGATATCTCTAAATTTCTGTATGTTCCTAGGAGAGTAAACCCAGTGAACTTGTTCAATATCTTTATCTGTTAATTTAAATCAGAGCTTAAGTCTTTAATCTTAGAGATAAGTAATTAAATTGATCATTCCAGTTATTCTCTAACACTCTTTTAATCTGTAAATTATTTTTCCTGTTACAATCCTGTACATATGCTAATTCAAGCCTTAGTTTCAGAAATATTTTTTTCAACCTTCTTTATTTCTAGGGAATTGTTTCTTAACCTTGGCAAAATGTATGGACCGGGGTGGGTTCTGCTTATCTTTACTACTGGTTCACAACGGGAACGCATGCGTAGATCACCCATGATGATGTCATGGCAGGTGGGCAGAGCCTCCTGCCAGTTTTACTACTGGTTCTATAGGACCGGACTGAACCGGGAGCAACCCACCACTGGTATGGACTTCAACTTTCACGCTGGCTAGGGAATTCTAGGAATTGAAGTCCACACAAACCTCTTGCCAATGTTGAGACCAGCTCTAGAATATTATTTATAGCCATATTACATTTTAGCTATACACTATCTGTTATTTTCTGTGACACTTCTCTAAAATTGTTTTGCTTGCTCAGACATACCTGCTAAGTCTTTAGTTACTCCCACAGTATCTTTATTCCATTCTGCCTTCCTTCAGCTTTTTTAAAAAAATTGTTTTACTAATTGTCCAATTACCTCCATATCAGATGTTTGACTATATCTGTGGGTAGTACTTTCTTTCTCTATTGTCACTTTGTCATTGCTGGGGAGGGATGTCTCGTCAACCTCCTTGACATCTTCCAAATGAGCTTTGATCTTCTTTCTCTTGCCTTAGCATTCTGCTTGAATTATCTTACTGTCTAATTAAAGTATTTAGTGAAGTAAACTAGCTAAATTAGAAATAATAGCTGGGTTGAAGGAAGAGTGAGTAGCTCAGCACACCATGCAAAACTTCAGATAATGTAAGATTTAGGATTAAGATTTAAATTAACAATATTGCTTTTAGATTTAGATTTTAGATTTTATTGAATTTATATACCACCCCACTCCCGAAGGACTCAGGGCGGTGTACAGCCATAAAATAAAATATATAAATACAAAATTTAAAATAGACTAAAATGAAATTAAAAAATTTAAAATCCCAATAATTTAAAACAAATTAAAATTCCCATTTAAAAGGGGGAAAAGACTTAGATCAGGCCGGCTTGATGGAATAAGTGAGTCTTAAGCGCGCGACGGAAGGTGTGCAGGTCTGGGATCCTCCGTATCTCCGGGGGGGGGAGCTCGTTCCAGATGGTAGGTGCTCCCACAGAGAAGGCTCTCCCACTGGGGGCCACCAGCCGACATTGTTTGGCCGACAACACCCGGAGGAGCCCTTCTCTATGGGAGCGTACTGGCCGGTGGGAGGCTATTGGTGGTAGTAAGCGGTCCAGTAAATAACCAGGTCCTAAGCCATGGAACACTTTAAAGGTGATAACCAAAACCTTGAAGCGCACTGGGAAGACCACCGGGACCCAGTGCAGCTCGCGCAGGAGAGGCGTTACATGGGAGTGCCACGTCGCTCCCATAACCATATTTAATTGCCATATTAGTAAACAGAATCACAGATTTAAAATAACGAGACATCAGAAGCAGGAAGCACAATTCTAGTAAATCTGAAAGGATTTAATGGTTTACCTTACTAGCAGTAGACCACGGTGGGTTGCTCCTGGTTCAGACCGGTTCGCAACAACCAGTAGTAAAACTGGTGGGAGGCTCCGCCCACCAACCCCAACGTCATCAAAAAGCTTCTGCGCAGAAGCGTGCACACATGGCCCCATTAGAAACTGGTAGTAAAGGTAAGTACAATTCACCCCTGCAGTAGACCATAATGTGGTAATACTTTATGATAAATTTGCTTACTTTTTAATAATTTGTTTGTATTTTTGTATCTTTTTCTCTATACTCTTGGATTTATGTTAAATTATCTCATAATGTTTGTAAATCATAGTTGAAAAAATAAAAAAAATATAGTACATATGGAACACAATCATGGTATCATTTCTTTGATTACAATACTATTGTAATCAAAGAAATACGTGAAGAAAATTTGTGAAGTTGACAACAGTCAGGTGTGCCTTGATCAGCTAGTAATAATGTTTTAAATAAAGGAATTGTTTTTACTAGTTCTGAATTACACATGTAGCCTAGAAATGGAAACCAATCTTAGTCGGTCACCAGAGCAGAGATTTTGTCTTCTGAACAGTCATTTTTTCGGCTGAAGAGGTTGTAGAAAAAATGCTTTTAAGAGTAAAAAAAAAACAGCCTCTGATGATCACGCGGCTCAGCTGGGCATGGGGGGGGAGCAGTGCGCAGGGATTTTTGCTACTGATTCTCCAAACCACCGGCCACCATCACTACCGGATCAGGCGATCCGGTCCGAACCAGGAACATTTCACCCTTGCAATAAAGGTTCAAGAATATGTATAAATTGAACCACAAACTTCCCCTTTATTTTTGAAATAAATGGCCTGCTTACTAGATCACAGAAAGACAGCTTGTTGCAAAGAACAACATAAAGTCCCTATCCTTTCATGCATGAGAGATATTATTTGTAAATTGGAAATAATTCACAAATGAAAGCAAAATAAAATAATAATTAAAATAATTCAGTTGAAATTCTTGAAACCCATCCCATTCATCTTAAGATTTATTGGGAGGCGAAAAGAACCTTGTGGGAATTATGCTAGCTAAGCATCTGATTTTGTTATAGGGAGCTGCCAAACAGCCTGACACCAGTTTTCTGAACTGATTGAATTCAAAAAATGGAATAATTTTAACTCTGGCTCTTTCTCATATTAAATATCTATGCCATATCATGCTCCCTGCATTCATTGCCAACTAAACAACTCCAATTTGCAGCAAACATCAGTAGAGCTATTTAATTTTCTGGTAACATAGATTACCAGTTTTACGAGTGGAGTCCAACATGTCAGAGAAATAAAGTCTTCCTAGAAGTCATATTTCATGAATTGATTAATTGGTTGGTTGATGCAAAGTAATACTCAAGAATAAAATCATTATATCTTAAAACAAACAAAACCTAAACATTATGAATATTAAAAGCAAAACAAAATAACATAATGCCCCAAATTCAGTTAGAAGTTCAAGTGAACATATATGTTGTTAGACTCTGGAGAACCTCAACAGCAACCACATAAGCCAAGGAATTCCACAAGACCCCAGGCCCTTGAATATCCTTCTATGGAAGCTACATAGCAAATTGCTGGAAAGAGGAATCCTTATTTAAGGACAGTCAGGTTCAAACACCAAATTTGGGCTGCAAAAATCCAGGCAAGCAATAAGAAGATACAGAAAACACTACTGTTTGCTGCTATGTGCTGATCATCTGGATTTTTTGAGCCTTGTCTCTGGTAGTACCACAGTAATAAAGGACATTTTTAATCATCAATAATCTATGCAAATCCAAATACAAGCCACTTGAACTTAGCAAATTAACTAACAATATTAGCAAACAATATAACTTCTTCAGAATAGGTGCAGTTTGTTTGTAATAGACTGTTCACTTAAATTTCTCAGTCAAGGCATTCTGACTAATTGAAGCTCCTAAATCAAGCTTAAATGCAGTCTTTTTTAAAAAAAGACTGTATTTTTGAGATTACTACCTCAGATCACTGTAGATAACTTATATCTAGAAATCTAGCCACTGCTTGAAAAAGCATCTCTAGCTATTGAAACCTTTCACTGATATCCAAGACCTATCAGGGAAGGTTAAATTAAGATATATATATGTATGTATGTATGTATGTATGTATGTATGTATGTATGTACGTACGTATGTATGTATGTATGTATGTATGTATATGTATATATGTGTATATATATATGTGTGTGTGTGTGTGTGTGTGTTTTCTGAGGTTTTCGCGGGTGTTTGTATGTAGGTATATATATATATATATATATATATATATGTCTTTGGTTATTCGGGTCTTCTCCCGCGTAAAATTGGAAGTGTCTTGGCGACGTTTCGACGAAGTCTCATTCGTCATCTTCAGGCTGGTGTTCTTGGCTTCGTGCTTCCAGGAGCAAATTGCCCCCACCCAAACAGAACACACCCCCATCCAATCAGAGCACAGCCAAGCCCCCCAACCAATCAGAACACACCTCCACCCAATCAGAACACAGCCAAGCTCCCACCCAATCAGCTCACACCCCCATTAGCAGTTAAAAGGAAGAAACAGCAGCGATCTCACATTGCTCCTGGAAGTATGAAGCCGAGAACACCAGCCTGAAGATGATGAATGAGACTTCGTCGAAACGTTGCCAAGACACATCCAATTCTACGCGGGAGAACACCCGAATAACCAAAGACAATTTAAAATATATTTATTTAATTCATTACCCAATCTCTTGCTTTCTAGATGTGATATACCATAGTGTAGCACAACACCAAATTGGAAAAGTTTTTATGAAACTGGTTAAGGAAGAATTATATGGGATTATAGAAATAATTTATAACCTTACCATATGAGATTAATGCATTTTTTTAAACTATATATCTTTACAAAAAAAAAAATAAGTCATTCTTTTCTTTTCTAATTTCCTTATGTTTCTTTTTCTTTTTGCGCTTCCGTTTTACTTTTTACTTTTTCTAAAACCTTTTTTTCTTGTCCATCTTTTTAATTTTCTGTTTTTGAAAGTTAGTTATTTAAAAAAGAGACTTGTGAAAAATGAAACCAGGAACATTAACAGTTTTGGATGTAAGTAGAATAACAGCAAATATATTTAAATGTCCATTTAATTTCAGAAACATGCAGATGAAAAAATAAGTCTTATATCTAAAAAAGAAATGCTTATTAAATATAAATGTTGAATGTATTTCCACTTCTGGATGTTCATCAATCATCCACTTTAAAAAGACAGATGGAAAGATTCAGGTATCCTATTCTGTATTTTTAGCTAAACCAGGCCTGTCAAACTAGAGGTCCATGGGCCGGATGTGTCACACACAAGCCATGTCCACCTCAGCTCTGCAAAGGCAAAAAACATCATGATATATCACATGACTTGATCAAGTTTGATTCCGTGAGCTAAACGATTGATAGTATTTTTTTATTGAAAGGTATTGTGAGCCATTTTTATTTAATATACTTCTTTTAGGAAGAAAAAAAATGGACAAAATTGATCTAAACAGAAGAAAATAATAATCTGGATCCCCGTGAATCCTTAAAAACATAACTGGGAAGCATTCTTTTGGAGACTTTTTTTTAGAATTGGAGGATGAGCTGGTCTTGAAAATCAGTAGGATGAAGATAAAGTTGCAGTTCTTCCATCTACCCTTGTTTCAGTCCCAGATTTGCTTAATGAGAACAATGGAAACAGTTCTACTATGAAAGTAGAAATAGAAATAGAATAACAGAGTTGGAAGGGACCTTGGAGGTCTTCTAGTCCAAACCCGGTTTAGGCAGGAAACCCTACACCACTTCAGACAAATGGTTATCCAACATCTTCTTAAAAACTTCCAGTGTTGGGGCATTTACAACTTCTGGAGGCAAGTTGTTCCGCTGATCAATTGTTCTAACTGTCAGGAAATTTCTCCTTAGTTCTAAATTGCTTCTCTCCTTGATTAGTTTCCACCCATTGCTCCTTGTTCTACCCTCAGGTGCTTTGGAGAATAGCTTGACTCCCTCTTCTTTGTGGCAGCCCCTGAGATATTGGAACACTGCTATCATGTTTCCCCTAGTCCTTCTTTTCATTAAACTAGACATACCCAGTTACAGCAACCATTTTTCATATGTTTTAGCCTCCAGCCCCCTAATCATCTTTGTTGCTCTTCTTGGCACTCTTTCTAGAGTCTCCATATTTTTTTTTATATCTGATCACTTATCATTAATATATGATGTCTAATCAGAGAGTCAATTAGATAAAACCATTCAAGCCAGAATGACAGTGCAGTGGTAAGCTCCTGGATTTTCATTTCCCTACAAGTACTTATCAGTTAAATTTGGATAATTTGGAAAGCTTGCTCAATGGATGGCACATAATTGGCAACTGATTTCCATCAGGAGGATGGCTTGTCAAAGCGTGTCCTCTACTCCGGTCGACAGTAGTGCAGTCCTGACAAAAACATGTTCTCCTTGGCAGTGCTTTCCATAAAGTGGGATGGCAATGTTTCCTGCCCTCAACTTGTAAACTAGGTGACAACTGACACATTGTTAGCTGAGATGCCAATCATGGAGCACCATCATTCTTCTCCTTTTCAAATTAGATTTTCCAGGAGGAGAAAGCATGGTGGGGATTGAAGCATAGTTACTGGCAGATGACTGAGTTTTAAAAGCACAGAATTGGACTCCTCGTTTCTGTTTATTCCTTGTGTGTGCCATCACTGTCAGATAACAAGAAAATGATAGGGACACTCCTGCATACTAATGTGAGATTATGTGTGTGTATGTCTGTAATTACATACATACATACATACATACATACATACATACATACATATATGTAATTTACCACTTTTTCTCTGTTTTTCTTTCCATGGGACATGTCACTAATTTTCTATAAATCAGGATACTGGAAGTCAGATGGCTATGTCCACTTTCTTGAATTTCTTAATGTTAATACTAGAATAAAAACTGCAGTCATTCATACTGGGACATTTCAAACAATGCAAAAAATAGCAAGATCTTTGGTAGACTAAAAAAAAATTCAGTTCACAGTGATTTTTCAGCTAATAAAGGCATGATACTTCCACTATTTTAGAATTCGAATAAATTCATTTTCGAATAGATTTATAAATAATAGTTCTCAGAAATCTGACATAAAACCTGTTTTCTCCTGCAGAGGGGAGATCTTTTTCTAAATGTATTATTAATGTAGACCCCAATTTGTTACGAGGCAAGTCAATTGTAGGAATAGAATATTTAAATCAAAGAGATTCCATTTGTAATAAAGGATTGAATACAGTGGTGGGTTTCAAAATTTTTTACTACGGGTTCTGTGGGTGTGGCTTGGTGGGCGCGGCATGGCTTGGTGGGCATGGCTTGGTGGGTGTGGCATGGGAAGGATACTGTAAAATCTCCATTCTCTCCCCAATCCAGGGGAAGAGAAAATCCCCATTTCCTCCCGATCAGCTGTGACTCTGGAGGTAGAGAATAGATGGGGGTGGGGCCAGTTAGAATTTTTACTACCGGTTCTCCAAACTACTCAAAATTTCCGCTACTTTTCTCCAGAACTGGTCAGAACCTGCTGAAACCCACCTCTGGTTGAATAACCACTGGGGCATAATATTTAGGGTCTTTCAGAACTGACTGACTTGGAAGAACGCTACATTATTGTATAGGCAAACCTGTTTGCTATATATATATATAAAAAGACAGCTTATAGCCTTTTCTGTGAGGATCTTAATTGGTGCCCGAACATCCTTATTTTCATTATAGTGGTCAAAACACAAAACAGCATTTGCAAAACATATAATAGACTGCAAGGCCTATCTATCTATTATATGGAAAACATGAGGATTGTTTGGAAGGCAAAGAAAGAACTAAAACCCTAATGCATAAATGACAACAATATTATTAGCATAAGCCGCATCTCCAGTTAAAAAGATGGCAAATCTACTGTTACAAACAACATTTCCCTGAATGCCCTCCTTTTTGTTTTCTCTGAATCTCAGTGTAGTATGAAAAACAAAAAGTGAAATTTTGAAGGCAGATTGATTTCCTGGACACTTTCGTATAGCTTTGTTGGCACTAATATAGCTAGATTAGTCATTGTCTTTGGTTTGTTTTTCTGACTAGCTTACAACCATAACATTTTCAGTTGATTTTCCGTCCAAATTTGTCTAATCCTGATTAGTTCCTTGCAATTAGATGAAATGGATTAGTTGCTGCATGTATATACAGATAGTCCTTGATTTACAACAGTTCATTTAGTGACCATTCAAAGTTACAACATGACTGAAAAAAATGACTTATGGCCATTTTTCACACTTATGACCATTGTCGCATCCCCATGGTGACATGATTTACATTCAGATAATTGATCACTGACTCACATTTATGATGGCTGCAGTGTCCTGGGTATGTGTGTGTGTGTGTGTCATTTGATCACCTTTTGCGACTTTCTGGCAAGCAAAGTCAGTTTAACAACTGCAGTGACTCACTTACCCAATGTGGCAAGGAAAGTCATGAAATGGGGCAAAACTCGCTTAACAAATTTATCGCTTAGCAACATGAATTTTGGTTTCAATTGTGGTCGTAAGTTGAGGACTACCTACGTTGGTTAACAATATGGCCTTAGGTAAACTACTTCTCCATGAGATGGGATTGTACTACATTGTTCACAAACGAAGTAACTTTCATAAACAATATGTTACTTATGATATTTAGCTCTTTTCCTTTGGGATATCAAGTAGATGCGTAGAATGTTGGGCATCTTTTATGGAAAACACAGACTCTACTGTTTCTCCATCATTTTTAAAGCACACACAACAATGTCAGTAACATAGGTGTCAGTTTATTTTCCTTATTTTGGCTCAGAGGAACATATTTTTTGTTCATGTGCGTTTTGGTGCATTCTGGTTGCTTGACCTTATCTATAAAGTTGATTCAAACTTACTTTTGTTTGCACTTTTGTTCTAAACAGATCAACTCTGTTGAAAGAAACTGGTGACTACTGTTGCTTGTAAACTTCATGGACAACTTGAATTACAGAAAGGAAGTCACCTGCCATATAAAGTAAAGATACATAATAAACTTTGGAATTAAATTAACCCAACTAGAGCCCTAATAGAGAAATTGGAACGGAGTAATTGCAATAACCACTTTGTGGATTAGGCAACTGCCTAGTCTTCAACAGACACATAAGTCATTTGATAACCTGAGTTTCTTTTCACTGGTCAGTACAATCTTTTTTATCTGTCCTGGGAACAATGGTAAATTATAAAAATGTATAATTGCCATTGAGTCCTTTTATCCCTGTGCCTCATACTTCTTATTGCCTTGCTGCTTTGCTCTGAATTTTACACTTTGATTTTGGTCCAGAGTAGGCAGCAAGTTCTTGGCTTGCTAACGAACCTAAATAGCAGGATTTCTACCTTATTCTGGAGTGTAACTCTAATTTCAAAGGCTAGAAACGTAACTTTTTTTCCCCCCTCTTCTTTTCTTCGTTCCTTGATCTCTGTGGTTGTCCGGCTGCTGAGAGAAATTCTGTTACTTATTTATTCTAGTCTCAAAAATTCTATGTCCTCTCGTAAAACATCTACAAAATTCAATACTTACAAAATATCTTGGCTATCCGTTTCCTTAATATTTGCTTGATGTCTGGAAAACGATGAAAAACTAAAAGGACTATGTGCAGCCCCTATTGAAGAAAAGGATTAGGGTGACATGATAGCTGTCTTCTGATAGTTGGGGAGCTGTCACAGAGAGGAGGGGGGTTGACTCATTCTGCAAATCACCTGAGGGCAGGAGAAAAAGCAGTGGGTGAAAAATCATTAAAGTGTTCTGTCCCAGCTACGGATCCCAAAAAATGTAGCACACAGAAACTTTGAACAAAACCTAGTTTACTTCAGAACACAGCCTTTTGCAAATGCAGGCTATTAATAACATGTTCAGAAACCTGCCAGAAATTCCACAGATAAGTCTTACAAGAGTTGGCAGAAAGCCCAGAAGCCAGGTTTGCAGAGAAAATCCAAACTCAATGATCAGCGAACGAACATGTTGTTTCCTGCAGTTTTTTACAAGCTGTGTGCAAACTTAAATAGGCTAAGGGAGTGACCAATTAGCCCCAAACCTTACTCTCGAGGAGACCTCCTCCTGAGTAACCATTCCTGCCTTTTGGCAGTTCTGCGTGCTTGTGCATTGAGAAGAGACTCCTCCACTTCATCCTCTGCACTTAAAGGAGCCTCTGGAGGTTCTGAAGGCCCTGGCTGAATCCCTGCCTTTGGCCCCACTTCTTCTTCAGCTTCCACGCTGTCCGACTCAAGCGCTGGCTGCACAGGCTGCTGGCACGACACCACACCAGCCTCCTCGTTGTTGGGATCAGCAACGATCCGCGCAGGCCGCTGGCGGGCCACAACATAAAGAGAGTTCCAATCTGGAACTAAGGGGAAATTTACAGACACTAAGAACAATTCATCAATGGAACAGGTTGCATGTTCATCAACCTGGGTGGGTGGTCCATCGCTGGAGGTCTTCAGGAAAAGATTGCGCAGTCAGGATGCAATAAGCTCTCCTGTCTTGGGGAAAGGGATTAGTCTAGAAGACCTCCAAGGTCCCTTCTAACCTTATGATTCTATGACCATGATGGAGAACCTGTGGCATGCATGCCAGAGGTGGCATGCAGAGCCCTCTTTGTTGGCACACGCGCTATCACCCCAGGTCAGATCCCCGTGCCATTTCTTTCATGAGCTTCTGTTTCCCTGCAAATGACGAAACAGAATCTCACAAAAGAAAAAGATTTTACCTCTTGCCGGGCTGCCGGTGTTGGGATGCCCCGCCTGCCAGCTAGTCTTCGGGTCTTTGCTGCATATGTGCGCATGTCCGCGGCATGTTCACACATGCATGTGTTCATCCACACGCACACACATTTCAGTTTGGGCATGTGCATGCATGCAGTTTGGGCACTTGGTGTCTAAAAGGTTTGCCATCACTGTTCTACGATCTATGATTCTATGTTTCACTTTTTATATCACTTAGCGACAGAGTTGCCAGTCCCAATTATAGTAAGTGAGGTCTATTCTGAAGGAATTGTTTCTAGATAATTTTTCCCCTCTGGTACTGTGTTTCCCCGAAAATAAGACTCTGTCTTATATTTTTTTGAATCCTGAAATAAGTGCTTGGCCTTATTTTTGGGGAGCTCTTATTATTTTGGGGCGCATGGAACAAAATGGGGCTCCTCTTGCCATCTTGATTTCTAGCTCTGCATTTAAATATTTTTGGGGAGGGCTTATTTTTTGGGGGGGAGGCTTATTTTAGTGCATGAGCTCAAAAGCCCGATTTTCAGGGAAACAGGGTAAGCTACGTCTCTTTCTATACTTGCAGTAGTAAATGGGAATGACCTTGAAAGACAGGAGGAAGATTTGCAGCCAAGGCAACAGTCTGTCTGATGAAGAAAATCTGAGTCTGAAGGAGGGGCAAGGGTGGAGAAAATGTCTCAGAATATGACCTTGCCTAGGTTTTAGGAGAGAAAAGTAAAGAGAGGGAGAGATTCTTACAGACTTGCGAGATTCTGTTACTGCAACCTTACAATAAAGATAGAATTAGTACTCATAGTTGGTGCGTCTGGTCTGGTCTAGTTGGAAGGACTGACAGTATTCCACCTTCTCTCTGTATAGCTTGTGGGCATAATCTTTATTTTTAGCAGTGGTGAGATGCTGCTGGTTTAACAACCGGTTCAGTGATCACATGCTTCGCACACGCTGTGTGCATGTGCACAGTTTTACAAATACTAACCTTCTGTGTTATCACTTGGGAGTAACACAGCTGAGGCACGGCAATCCGCTCTGCCATGCCAATCAGTTGAGAAGTTAAAGGTAAATAAAGCACAGGGGGGTGGGCCCACCTGATCGTCAGAGCGAAGCGGTTCAGTCCCAGCTAATCGTCGGAGCTATCGGTTCACCCAAACCTGTCCGAACCGGTAGAATCCCACCCCTGATCTTTAGCCTGTGGGTTTAGCGTCAAATTACGAAACAAACGACAGGAATATTTGGAAGAGTGTGGGGTTAATTTATTTATTTATTTTTAATGAAACCAGATAATTTTCCTGAAAGGAGAAAGTTTTGATTTAACAGTTCCATGTTACTGACAAAAACTATCCTGATCCTATCCTCTTCCATGCTGTCACTCCTAAAAGGAAAATTATTATTTTATGCCAAAAGAATTCTCTTCCTTCTGCCTCTCTTTCCTCCTGGAACTAGCAAGTATGACAGGGGAAAGGGAGAAGAGGAAATTGTGTTTGTCAGGATTATGATTTATAGGAAAATGAATAGCCTTATTTATTATTCATAGATGATGCTTATGTTTCTTTGGTTTAAATCACCTGATTAATAATTCTAAGTATTTCCTGAACTTTGTGTGATTAGAAGGTCAGAAGGAGAAAATGATGCGATATTCCAAATGTGCTTTTAAAAGATGACATGCCCTTTTCTCCTTTAGGCATTGTTGTTTTGACATTGGTTTTGGAGACCTCCTGCTGTAAGCATCCTTGTTGTTGTTATTAGTTGCGAAGTCATGTCTGACTCATCACGACCCCATGGACAACTTTCCTCTAGGCCTTCCTGTCCTCTACCATCCTCTGGAGTCCATTTAAGCTCACGCTAACTACTTCAGTGACTCCATTCAGCCACCTCGTTCTCTGTCATCCCCTTCTTCTTTTGCCCTCAATCTTTCCCAGCATTAGGCTCTTCTCCAGTGAGTCCTTCCTTCTCATTAGGCAGCCAAAGTATTTGAGTTTCATCTTCAGGATCTGCCCTGCTAAAGAGCAGTCAGGTTTGATCTCCTCTGGGACTGACCGGTTTGATCGCCTTGCAGTCCAAGGGACTTGCAGGAGTCTTCTCCAGCACCATAGTGCTGGAGTCGGCCTCCATTCTTTGAGTAAGCATCCTAAAGAATGTTAAAAACCATATATACATACATGTATCTATTATATATAAACAGACTAAAACCCCAAATGTAGAAAATAAAATCATACTTGTGTTCAGTGCTTGCTGAAGAAAATATTATCAAGCTAGTTCACGTCGTCCACATCTATAATGATGCAGCATTGCTGCGGCTGGATTCTACAGGATATTAAGGTTAAAAAATATTTCAAAAGCTTCCATGGCTGCAGATCACAATAAAAAGCTTCCTTGGTGTTCAGACCAATAAATAAATTAGAAGAAGGGCTTTAAGCTCTGCATGATAAAAGGAACTGAAAGTAGGGCAGAGAAAGAACAACCTTTGTAAAGAGTCTTGCCTGAGGCTAAGAAGAACCAGAAGTTCATTGTGTATTTCAGCATATGATACAACAGGGTTGTAAAAAGCTGGCGACTGAGGCTTGACAGAGCCCTTTTCAGATATAAGTAATGACAATAAGTGACAGGGTTTACTAAGTAAATCTTGTTGTGTGCAGCTCACATTCTTAACTTGCAACTTAAAATGTGGATGGTCAATTTTCCATGAAGCGTTGTCGTATGATGTTTTGTTACCTTTGATGACATATTGTTATTGATTTAAAATAATTTTAGGGCTATTAAGGTAAAGGCTTCATTAGGGATGTCTCCAGCTTAAAAAACAAAACATTTTAAAAGGCCATATTAAAATTTATAGTAAACAAAATGGACAAACAGCTGAAAAAAAAGGTTATTGAGTACCATAAAATGTGATCATATATGCAGCACAGGGGTGAAATGCTCTGAAGTTTGCTACTGGTTTGCTTTGCGCGCAGCCACACCACAGGCACTAAGAAGTCTTTTCTGAGTCTGCAAAGGTAAGTAGAACAGCGAGGGGGGGGAAACAGTTGTGCTGCGCAATTTAGATTCACTAGAAAGTAGGATTTCCTGCTTTCTAGCAAATGTAAATCATGCAACACAGCTAATTGTCACACAGCTGATCCTTGGAACGTTTTTTTTTTTTTTACTTTTTTAAAGCATTTTTTTACCGGTGAACCGGTAGTAAGAAAATGCTTAAAAAGGTTTTTTAAAAAAGTTCTGAGGATCAGCTGTGCAACAATCAGCTGTGCCCCGTGATCTCGGAACTTTTTTTTAATGTTTTTTAGCATTTTTTTACTACAGGTTTGCTGGAAGTAGTTGTGAAAAAATGCTTTAAAAAAGTAAAAAAAAAAAAAAAAGGTCCGAGATCGCACAGCCCAGCTGATCGTCACACAGCTGATCCTCAGAACTTTTTTTAAAAAAACTTTTAAAGCAATTTTTTACTACCAGTTCAGGCAAACCGGTAGCATTTCACCCCAATCCAGCAACCCCAATTCATTAACACGAAAGAAAAAAGAGAAATGAATGATATTTTTTTCTGATTGTCTTTAAAAATCTAATGTTGTGGTGCTAATGCCTTATAAATACAATCAACAGAGAGATAGCATCAAGCATACAAGAAGTGACAATACCACTCTGTACTGCACTAGTGAGACCACTCTTGGATTATGGTGTCCAGTTCTGGTTAACGTGATACAAAAAGATGCTGAGGCCAAAAAAAGAGAACAGAGAAGAACAATAAAAGTGATATGGGATGTAGATGCTCAACCATACAATGAACAGCTAAGAGAACTAGGTATGTTTAGCCTAATGAAGAGACGGCTTAGGGGTGAAATGATAGCTGTCTTCCAACACTTGAAGGACTGTCACAGAGAGCAAGAGGTTGGCTTATTCTCCAAAGCACCTGAGAACAAGACAAGAAATAATGGGTAAAGCTAGTGTGTGTAAAAGAGAGATCCAACTGGAACTATGGAGAAACTTCCTGACAATGAGAACAATTAGTCAATAGAACAACTTTCCTCCCAGAGTTGTGAGTGATCAACCACTGGAGGTTTGCAAGAAAATATTAGACAACCATGGAACTATGATTCCTTTCTACAGCAGGAGGTTGGACTAGAAGATCTTCAAGGTCTCTTCCAGCCCTATGATTCTCATATCCCATAAACAAAAGCAGATGCTCGCTACATGAGAGCACATTTAAAGAATTTAAGCTTGTATTAAGACGATACCGTGTAATTACATTAACTCTATTGATTCTTGAGTTAATCCTAACTTACAATAATTGAAACTATTCTGTTTGTTTGAAACTATTCTGTTTCAATTGAAACTATTGTGTTTGTTTGTTTGCAATAATTTCTGTCCTTTTGCTTTTTAAAAATTTCTATGCTTTATTAGATGATCTTTTTGATTCTTTGTAAGGATAAAATAGGCTATTATTTATTAAAATTTAAATGCATTTATATGGCTGCCCGTGGTACCATAACAATTTTGGGAGGCTAATAACATATGTTCAGATCCTGCTTTGTCAAGTGAAAAATGGGACAAATTCAATCTTCCTCTGGCTTATCCTCTAATTCCAAATATGTCTTCTTAATTCCAAATATCCTTGCAGTTATGTGATTGAGATTTGGGTGCACTGCAACCGACAGTTGTTTATGATGCCTACCACAGTTACCTGATTACCATTTGTGTTCTTCACAGCCAGCTTCTGACAAGCAGACAATAGTCCTGCCCAATAGAAGTGAGCAATCAATTTCATATCCTCTGGATGAAGACACCTGTAGAAGTGTGCATCAAGTGCACCAATGACAGGAAGAAAAATAATGAGACTTCCCCAAGGGGGAAAAAAGACATATGTTGGTGAGAGAAGACTCACTTCTGAGAGGAGTGGAATCAGCAATTTGTACACCAGACAATCAATCTAGGAAGGTATATTGTCTCCCAGGAGCAAAAATCAAAGAGGTGGCTGAGCGCCTATTAAAATAATCAAACCCACATATTATTAAATCTTTCTCTTCTTTCATATTTGGATAAATGATACAACAAAGAGCCTGCAAACAATATCAAGGGGCTAGCAGCTAGGCAGGAAAGCTAAAGAGTTAGGAGTACAGGTAGCGTTCTCATCTGTATTTCCAATGGAAGGTCAATATCCAGTGAGAGAATGGAGGATTCTAGAAGTAAACTGTTGCCTTAAGGGATGGCACTGTCAAGAGATATTTGGATTCCTAGACCCTGGTTTACATTACCAACAGAAAGGGTTTCTGGAATGCTTCATCTCACAAGAACCAGGAAGAATATATTAGTAGATGAGCGCAGGTCCAATATTGTTATTATATGTTATTATTATTGTTATATTACTGAAACCTGGTGGAGTGGAACCCGTGTTTGGAACATACCACTGAAAGGAAATAAATTTAGGCAGATGTTTGTCCTCCGAGCTTGCTGCTTGACTCCCAGATGTTTCTTTATCAAACTAGATAACATCTTCAGTGGGGTTTTGGGTGAAGAGTCTTATTTGTTTAATAAATACATTGTTCAAAAAAAAATAAACCAGACCCAGAGTGGGGGGAGTTGTATTGTATGTAATGAATCATTACACCACTACAAAAATATACAACACCAAGGATTGAAAGCCTTTTTGAATGCATTTGGGTGAAAATTAGAGCAAAAAGAAATGACATTGCTATAGGCATGCACTACAGGCCACCCAGCCAAGCAGAGGAAAAAAGATGAACTTTTTGATAATCAGTTAACTAACTAAGGTATACTGGAGACACACCACTGTAATTATGGAAGATTTTAACCACTCTGACATCAACTGGGAGACAATCTCTGCAGCAAGTGGGAGATTTAACAGCTGATATGCCTCACTGACAACTTTGACAACTGGAAGGTAGAAGAGGAAATTGGAGGGTCAGCTACATTGGTCTTAATTCTTACCAATAGGGATGAAATGACAGAAAGGGTAAAAGTTGTAGGAACTTTGTGGAAGAGTGACTGTGTCATAGTAGAATTCAACATAAGACAGGCAGAGGTAATTGAACAAAGATCAGACTAGTGTGTTAGACTCTAAGAGACTTGACTTCAACAAACTTGAGAGTTTAGGAGGGTTTCCATGAATGGAAATCCTAAAGGGAAAAAACAATTCAAGATCTTGGGAAACTCTAAAAAGTAAGATTATTAAAGCAAAATCAAACACAATACCGCAAAGAAAAACAAGAGAACCCAGACAAAATCAGCAAAATCAGAACTCTGAGGGACAAAAAAGGTTAAAAAATGGAAATGGGCATATAACTAGAACAGAACAGCAGCAAATAACCCAAATCTGCAAGAATGGATTTGTGAAAGATAAGGCTCAAACATCCAAAAAGTTTTTTTTTCCAATATAAAAGGGGCAAGAAGAAAATCAAAGAAATTATTGATCTACTAATGGAAGAAGAAAGTAATGGGTATCAGGGAGAAAGCAGAACTGTTTAATTCCTTCTTTGCATCTGTCTTCACACAGAAGGAATAATTTGTCTGTGCTTTGCTTCTACAAAAAGCAGCACCAGAAAGAATAGGTAAGAGAACATCTATTCACTCTACAGAAGTTCAAATCACCAGCATCAAACAATTTTCACCCCAGAGTGATGAAAAAGCTGGAAGACTTGATTTCAGAACCACTGAACAGAACTGGGCTCCTGGAGCATCAGGGAACTGCCAGAAAAAAAGCTGATACGGTCCCATTTTTCAAAAAGGGGGAAAAGCTGGGTCTAGGAAATTATACACCAATCATCTTGACTTCAGTAAGCAGGAAAATCCTGAAAAGGATAACCAGATAGCAGATTTGTGAGCACCTAACAATGAACAAGATGATTACTAGAAGCATGTGTTTGTTAAAAACAGGTCCTGCCAGAAAAACTTTATTGCCTTCTTTGATAAAATGACTATTAGAACTAGGGGTGATACGATAACTGTCTTCCAGTATTTGAAGGGCTATGTCAGAGAAGAGGGGGTCAACCTATTCTCCAAAACACCTGAGGGCAGGACAAAAAATTGTCTGAACTAAGATATTTTTAATCAGTAAGTTGTTATTTCAAATGCTGATTTCACATAAGGTTCATTGGGCCATTTTTAGTCAGTTTCAGTGTACAGAAAGAAGAATGGTGGGGAGGGGGGGGAATAAAGAAATAATAGGGTTTGGCCTTCCTTAAAATGCACAGTTCCCTGTGATGGAAGCAAAAGTTGGACTTTGCAGAAGCAGGATAAGGAAGTGTATTGGTGTTTTTGAACTTTGGTGGTGGAGCAGACTTCTGAGAAAAACTATGGGGCATCCAGAAAACATAAAAAGATCCTAGAACAGTGATGGCTAACCTTTTTGCCATCACATGCCAAAAGCGGGGAGAGTGCGAGCTTGTGCCCACACCCATAATTCAATGACCCACGTGCATGCACGCACAACTCCTGTTTTTGGCACATGATGGCACCGTGGGCCTGGTAGGCTCATTTTTCACCCTCTCCAGGCTCCAGAAGCTTTCTAGGAGCCTGGGGAAGGCGAAAACTGCCTTCCCCATCCTCCCGGAGGCCCTCTGGAGGCCAGAAATAGCCCATTTCCTGACTTCCAGTGGGCCCAGAAGGCTGAAAAATCAGCTGGCTGGCACACACATACACCCTGGAGCTGAGCTAGGGCAATGCTCGTATGCCCACAGATATGGCTCCATGTGGCACCTGTGGCATATGTGCCATAGGTTCACCATCACGGTCCTAGAACAAATCCTACAACAAGCCACTCAAGGTTCAAGTGACCAGGCTCAAATTATTTGAATATGTTATGCAAAGACCTAATTTTCTAGAGAAGCTTTTGATGTTGGGAAAAAGAGAGGATAACCAATGTCAGTAAGGTTGATTGGGCTTAGTTACAAAGGTGATGAGGACATCACTGAAAGATCTAAAAGATCAAATCCTCATGGAAAACATCTATGTAGTTGTTTAAAGTTGACAATGACTTGATGGCATATAATTAAAATGTACATGAGCCAAATTACATTTATAATATGCATCACATATTTTCCAACAATTATAGAATATATCATATTTTTTATATTAAGTCCTACTTCCAACTGCTCCTTTTATTATTCAGGCACTTGTCATTCAGTTCATTCATACATTTTTTTTTTACATCTATCCTATGTATACTCGTAATTATTTACTGTATTTGGGGAGAAAATGTAGAGAGATGGACTGAAGTTTTTTGCTTTGTTTTTCAGGATCTGAGGAGGTTTCAAATGAAAGTAATTTCTTTCAGAAACAGGTAGAATAACTATTTGTTTTAACATTTAATTTTTGTTAGTGGTGTAGTCATTTGACTAAATTAGTAGGCAGTTCCACGTGATGTTCTTTAATTGAAGTGTTCATATAATAAACGCTGCATTCAATAAATATTGGCTCTGAATAAGCTTTGGGAAAGCATTTTTTTTAAAACTGAAATGATTAAATGTTGCAAGCCTGGATGAAAAGTAAATTGTTGCTACAGTGTAGCTAGAATAACTGGCTAGCCTAGATTTCATATATACCCAACTCATTCCCTTTCCATTCTTTGTGGATGACAGCTGATTGTTATTCATTTTACGTACCACGGCAGGACTGCCAGGTTTTCAGGAAACCGGAAAGCAAGCTGGCCGACAAATATAACTTTTCAGTCTTCACAGTTATTTTAATACATTGCATTAGAGTTCTTGATGTGATCTATAAAAAATTCTTTTTTAGAAGTAGAATTTCCCATCGTCTTCTATTATGACTTAACATTTTGATTTGTCTCTTAAAGGTTATGCACTACACGTGTGCATGTGTGTTTTCCTGTGTGTATGTGTTTGTTTGCATGTGGAACTTTGTGTATCTGTGACTGTAGAAGGCTGTAGAAGTTTTAGTTCTCAAGATTATATATCTTTGGTTTATGATGCAGTATGTTGTGTTCTTCAGTAAAATAATGTATAAATAAATGTCTTTGTAGTATCACTAGATGAAACATAAATGTTTTAAATATTACTACAGTGACTACCAGCAAGTATGAAATGATGTAACGATTTCATTAGTATTTCTGAAAGGGAGACATTTAATGTTTGATGGAGGCAATGTTTAGAAGTAATTTAATTTTAATTTTTAAAAAGAGAGTCAAAGATAATTCTTAGAAAACTGAATGTTTATGCTTATTTGATATAGCAGTATACTTTTCAGGCTTTCATAAGAGCTAAGGAGAGCAACAGGAAAGCAGTAAAAACCTATGTAAAACAGTTTTGTGAGTTAGAAAGAATATATATGACTGCACTGGAGGCCCTACTAATCAAACCATACAAGATCTTGGCAACAGCAGAATCCTCTCTCTTGGCTTGCCATATGGTTAAAAATTATAAATTAAACTACAGAAATATGTTGCTTTCTCAGGTCTTTGGATCAGAACAACATAGAATTCTTATTAACAGTTCAATATACCCAATTTGTGTCCATAGTAAACACATTGTATCCTTACGGTTTATATTGATATTGATTGTTTCCTAGTATGATTCGATTGCTTATTTGTACCCTATGACTATCATTAAGTGTTGTACCTTATGAATCTTGACAAATGTATCTTGTCTTTTTATGTACACTGAGAGCATATGCACCAAAGACAAATTCCTTGTGTGTCCAATCACACTTGGCCAATAAAGAATTCTGTTCTGTTCCGTTCCGTTCTATTCTGTTCCATTCCATTCTATTCCATTCCATTCCATTCCATTCCATTCCATTCCATTCCATTCCATTCCATTCCATTCCATTCCATTCCACTCCACTCCACTCCACTCCACTCCACCCCAAACCACTCCACTCTATTCTATTCTATATTGACTGAAGTATTTATAGATTCTTTTCTTTTTTTCCCCTTAGAAGTCTGTGACTCTTGTAATTTTTTCAAATGTATATGTAAGGGGCACCACACTATAGCATTCCCAAGGGAAGAAAAGAGATACATATCCTCTTTCATTTCCATTTGAACAGAAATTACCAGCAGTGTCAAAACTGATTACTGTGTTCAGTAAAATTCTGGCATTGCCTTCAGTTAAAAGTATAATTGCTATTGGTATATAGTAATGGAGAGCTAATATGGGGTAGTGCTGTTGCAACACTGTTTAGTTGCTACGAGGATGGAAGGCTATCAATGAGTTTTAGTGCTACAGGCAAGATTTAAAAAATGAAATAAAATTCCAGAAGGCATTGCTGCTGAGTTTAACTTGAAGAATTTCTACCTTACTTTTGATCCTCATTTAGCCATGGAAATAATTAAGAAACTCTGTGTTAGTTACTATAGTAGCCTATTATATTCACTGGGTGAAATAGTAAGGAGAAAATAATAGGAGGTCCTTTATGAATATATATATATATATATATATATATATATATATATATATATATATATATATATATATATATATATATAATATTTTTGCTGATAATACTATAAATAAATAAATATATATATATTGCAGCCAGCCACGCCCCCTTTTCTTAAGCCTAAAGAGGTAGAAATAGATCTATCCCAGTCTTCCTCATAAATTCAAATAGATAGCAAAATAGCTGAAGGCCTAAAAGCTGGTGAATTGAGATTTCACTGAAAATTAGGTTATGAAACATCTTGATATACGTCGGAAAATCCCTGGCATAAAGAAATATACACATAAAGACCTACGAAAATAAAATTTTATTTATATATATATATATATATATATATATATATATATATATATATATATATATATATATATATATATATATATATGTCTTTGGTTATTCGGGGCTTCTCCTGCGTAACATGGGAGAAGCCCCAAATAACCAAAGACCTACATACAAACAACCGCGAAAACCGCAGAAATATATATAGGTTGACTCAGCTTTCCATCCTTCTGAAGTCAGTAAAATGAGGATCCAGATTGTTAGGTGCAATATGCTGACTCTGTAAATTGCTTAGAGAGGGCTGTAAAGCACTGTGAAGCCGTATATAAGTCTAAGTGCTATTGCTATTGTTATACCTTGTGGAAGAGGAGTCAGATGAAATAGTGGGTCAGTGAAATAGTGTCTATGATTGTTTATGAGTTTTGGAATGCCTGCCCTATGTAAGTTGTCTGCAATGCTAATTAATTCAAATAAAATTTTAGAGCTATCTGTTCTGTTATTTTAAAGGATGCTAATATTTTAATTGTGGAAGAAAGTTTCTTTATTTCAGGATAATAAACATCCACTTTCTTGTGTTTCTAATTATTAGGATCCCTGAATCAGAAAGATTTGTTGAAATGCAGTAATAAATGGTTGGAAATTAGAGGAGAAAAAAAGTGCAGAATGAAGTTAATGATGCAACATAAAAATAAGGTAACCTGTGACCCCTAAACAAATTGGGAATCTTATTTTGATGGGTGTGGTGTGAAGGAATGATGAAGGCAATAACCTCGTGAATGTGGTGCAGGGTGAGAATAAGTATCTCCTGAAGTACCAAAAGTGATCCAAGGTCCAAGGCAAGAGACCCTTCAAGACGGGGAAGGGGAAGATGCAAAATCATATCAATAACTGACAGCATTCACTGCTAATCCATTTAAATGGGACTACCTATATAAAGCTCTATCCTTTGTTTGCTCTTCAGGTCTCCCTCACTAATCCTTACTAGATTTTTCTAATGCACACACTTTTGTATAAAACACCATGATCAGAGGTGGGCTTCAAAAATTTTAGCACAGGGTTCTCTGCCTGGTTGCTGGGTGGGTGTGGCCATGATGGGCGGGGCCTATTCGGTCTCCTGAACCATGGTGGGGAGCATTTTTCCTCTCTCTGGGATCTGGAGGCTTTCTTCGAGCCTCCGGGAGGGTGAAAACGGCCTCCTCAGGCTCCGGAAGCCCTCTGGAGGCTGATCTTCCATTAGGCCTATTTTTGCCATCCCCAAACTCCATGCGTGCCCTGCACTTACCTGCATCCAAAATGGGCCATGTGGGGACTCCTGGGAGGGGAGAGGAGGGGCTCGGTGGGCAGGGCCAGCCAGGAGTGGGATTTGGAGGTTCTCCGAACTGCACTGAATCTTAGCTAGAGGTTCTCCCGAACCCCTGCAAACCCCCAGCAGCCCACCCCTGACCATGATCACAACTTTGATAATTGGGAAAGTGGGTTGAATCTCTAATAGTAGTAAGCAGGTGCAGAAAGCTTAAACACTGGAGGGTAGTAGAGAGAAGATACTACTTAAGTAACATATCAGGGTGCAGAAGACTGTATGGCCCAGAGTTTTCTCTGAATCATTGATGGCAGGTAAGTATGTAACAGTCTCTCTTTGGAGCATGTAAAAGGCCTCTGGTCTTTATCTATTTGTCAGCAAGACAACTCCTAGAAGAGAACAAAATAATAATGCAAAGAGATTGGTGCAGAAGAAATTATAGTTTATTATAATATATTTTGGCACTATAACTCTGTTGGAAAACCTATGGCATGTGCGCCACAGCTGCCACGCAGAGCCCTCTGTGGGCATGCGAGCCGTTGTCCAGCTCAGTTTAACCATGCATGCACGCATGCCTCCCACCAACAAGCTGGTTTTTGGCATGCACAGGGGGTGCAGGGGGGTCATGTGCATGCACAGGGGGTGGGACTGCACACACCCCCCAGCCTGTTTTTGGGCCCAGGAGGCTGCAGGGAGGACTGCTAGGCCCAAAACGAGGTGCTTGCACATGCGTGGGGAGGGCAGTGAGGTCATGCGTGCATGTGCAGGGGGTGAGCTCATTGCATTATGGGTGCCGGCACGCATGTGCTGTCGCACACGCTTTCAGCACACGGAGAGATAAAGGTCAGCCATCACTGCACTATAACATATTTAACGTTAGTTAAATTGAAATATATTTCAGCATTTACTAAAAGGGAAGTATTTGGTGTTATATCTGACATGCACATTTTAAAATCTTACTGTTTGATGCAAGATGCATTTGGACTACAACTCCAAATTTACTAGTCAGTATGGTGAATACAAGCAGGGAAGTTTGAATACTTTCTTGTTCCCCAGGCTAGGAAGGCTATTTTATGAGTATGCTTTTTTCTTTTGCCACAGGAATCTAGAAAAATGTCAGTATCTTTTTATACATTTCCCATAAGATTCTTTAATATTTAGAAAGAGAATTTACCTTCAGGCTTTTTCTCACCATAGGTTTCACTTCAGCCATCAATGACTGATTAACCGGACGATTTGATATTCCAGGCTTTTTTATTAGTTCTAGGAATTAAGATGATTTATTTGTTTTAACGGTTAAGATTCTTGGCACATAAATTCATGGTGCTTTTAAAATGTCCTGCACTTTACTTAGATTTTGTTCTGATATATAACCACCCACTTTATTTGATGCGGTGGCTCAGTGGCTAAGACGCTGAGCTTGTCGATCAAAAGGTTGGCAGCACAGAGGTTTGAATCCCTAATGCCGCATAATGGGATGAGCTCCCGTTACTTTTCCCAGCTTTTGCCAACCTAACAGTTCCAAACCACGTAAAAAATGGAAGTAGAAAAATAGGGACCACCTTTGGTGGGAAGGTAACAGCGTTCCGTGCGCCTTTGGCATTTAGTCATTCCGGCCACATGACCATGGAGCCGTCTTCGGACAGCGCTGGCTCTTCGGCTTTGAAACGGAGATGAGCACCGCCCCCCTAGAGTCGGCAATGACTAGCACATATGTGCGAAGGGAATCTTTACCTTTACCTTATTTGAAGTATTCTTTAAATTGGTCTCCTGTTGGTTCTACATTTCTTTTTTTAGCATTAGCAAATATAACATTCTCATTACCGAGATAATATATCTTAGAAACATAGGGATGGAAGAGACCTTGGAAATCTTCTAGTCCAACCCACTCTCCAAAGCAGGAGTCTTTATGCCATTCCATTCAAATGAATGTCCAATCTTTTCTTGGAAACCTTCAGCAATGGACCACCCACAACTCTGGGAAGCGAGCAGTTTCATTGGTTAATTGTTCTTGTCAAGAAACTTCTTAATTCCAAGTATGATTTCTCTTTAACAAGCTTCCACCCATTGCTTCTTGTCGTACCCTCAGGTCCTTTGGAGAATAAGTCCTCTGTGACTGCCCCTCAAGTCCTGGATGACTGCTATCATGTCACCTCTTAATTGTTCATCATACAATTTAGCCTCCAGGTGCCTTTGTTGCTCTTCCAGGCATTCTATCTAGAGTTCTATCTTTTTTGTATCATGGTAACCAGAACTGGAAGCAGTATTCCAACCTTAAACTGAAATATCGTTACTACTATCTTCAATGCAGTTTAGAAGTTTTGAATAATCCATGTCAAAGTTTCAAACAGAAAATGAATATACAGCCTAATTTTAGCATTGTGCTTTCATTGCAATCTTTCTTTTAACTTTTCAAATATGCCTTTTATTTTTAATCCTCAAAATACCATTTTTAGATATGTGGAAATATTGGCTTTTAAAATGCATCTTTATTTATGAACATAGTTTCAGGTCTCATGTTTCCGTATTACTTTTTTATAGCAGCTCATCTTCTGCTTGAAAGGCTAACTTTGCTTTGTAGATTGAAATACCAAATAAAATTCCTGTTAAATGTGTGAAGGGTCAAAATAACAGAAAAGTAGTTGCAACGTTCCTACAAATATGTCTGTCTGATGTGCTGAAATGATAGCATTGTTATTGCAATAAAGGTGCTTGCAGTAGTATATAGGCTTTTTTGTTGTTTACTGTTTTTGCTTCTTCTGCTTTTATTTGGTCTGGAAGAATATATGGCTTTTTTCATTTTGCTAAAGCAGCAGTGAAAATAATATGTCCATTTTCCACATCACGTATGATTCAAGTTAGCAAATATTTCAATTTTAGACAATCATCTTGATTTTATACTTCATTAATAGTTGCATGAATGGAAGTTTAGCGTATCTGAGCTGCATGAGTTTGGAAACGCTAATTACTGAAATTTCAGTTTCCACGTTAAGCGAGCCCTTGAGAATGTACCTGCAAACGGCTGAAATATTTTTGATGTTTCAGATTTCGTTAACTTTTAAATTATTTATTTATTTATTTATTTAATTAATTCTCCCGCAGGACTCAGGGCGGTGTACAGCCAGGATAAAAACACCATATACCATAAATTTAAAAAAGTTTAAAACGAATTAAATAATTTGGCCCTAATTTTTTTTTAAAAAACTCCAAAATTAAAATACCCAATTAAAATTTCACTTATTTCATCAGTCCAGCCTGTTGGAATAGCAGAGTCTTACGGGCACGGTGAAAAGTACAGAGGTCAGGGATCAAACGTATCTCCGGGGGCAGTTCATTCCATAGGGTGGGAGCCCCCACAGAGAAGGCTCTCCCCCTGGGGGTCACCAGTCAACATAATTTGACCGACGGCACCCTGAGCAGTCACTCTCTGTGAGAACGTATTGGCCGGTGGGAGGCTATCGGTGGCAGAAGGTGATCTCATAAGTACCCAGGTCCTAAGCCATGGAGTGCTTTAAAGGTGTTAACCAACACCTTGAATCGCATCCGGAAGACCACTGGGAGCCAGTGCAGCTCGCACAGGAGAAGTGTTACATGGGTGTGTCGCGTCACCCCCATAATCACCCGTGCGGCTGGGTGATCATGAAGTTTGAAGGAATAATTAAATGAATGAATGCATTCCGTGACATTCATAAGCCCATCTACAAAAACATTTTGAAGTGTCCACAA
This sequence comes from Masticophis lateralis, assembly GCA_030761175.1. Lineage (NCBI taxonomy): Eukaryota > Metazoa > Chordata > Lepidosauria > Squamata > Colubridae > Masticophis > Masticophis lateralis. Next base: position 76,948,175 of record JAUDYJ010000006.1, on the reverse strand, counting down.
TCTTGTAACAAATATTTTTCTTAGTGGTTTTGTATTATTTGTTTCATTGGGCAAGTGATTTTGATGTTGGAATATCTAGAAATAAATACATACATCCTACTATAACTGATCAAATTGCCTTGCGTGAGGTTTTGCAGTGGACATTATTCCATAGCAGTGTGTTTTGTGCTCAAATAGATTTGTCCATGATAGGATGCAGTCACATTTATTTTTAGAATGTTGTTTTGTGTGTCTTCACAGAATGATGTAGAATAGTGTTTCCAAATCAATTCGAAATGGATTTTCACAGTTTCACGTGTTGGAATAAGAAAGGCCACCTGGGTAATTTTTAGTCCAAATGTTTTCATGGGAAATTTTTTACTTCTTTATTTAAGAAATTTACAGAACAATTCTAGCATACATGGGGGAGAAAGAGAAAAATGTTGCTACTGTGGTAGCAAAACTGTCTCTGTATGCTATATATGCTTGGTGGAGTAGAAAACCCATAGGAGGGGAAATAGTTCATATGGTATAATCCAATGCAGTATAGTGTCTTGTAAAATATAGAAATGTAAAATAGTTTATGTTTACATTTACTAAGGCCAATAGGCTGGAGACAACTAAGGCACTGAAAGGGCAGCAATCGAGATTCTTAAATAATTAACTGAGAGAGAAAGTATAAAGGGCAAATTGCAATAAACTCTATTTGTTGTAATTGTCCTGCTTTAATTAAACTGAGAGTAAGGACAGAAGAAGACACACTCAGATAAGAACTGCTATATGTGCAATAGGAGTACACTAGAATTTCTGATAGCCACTTCATCCTAGAAAAGATCTTTGATCCATATAAACGTGCACCAGGATATTCCTGATTCTTTTTTCCTGCTTTCCCATATAGGGACACAGCAAATTGGTGAGCTGAATGCGTTGCATACTGTTTGGAGGTCTGTTTTTTCAACTTTCAACCATTTCCATCATCTCAAGGGAATTTATTTATATTTATATTTGTTTATCAACAAATTTTCAATTCAGATAGGAAAGGCTGGTTTATATTTGATTTTCAAGCCAAGATTTTACAGGGAACTTTGCCATTCAGTGGTGAGAAAATAACAATAACAATAACAACAACAATGGACACTCTTGGCCAGAGTTTTCTGAAATCTAGCAATTAGAGTATTGACCATCAAATTCCAACTACCTTAATGGTTTAAACTTTTTAATTACTCCGTTGAGAGAATATCAACCAACTATTATCTGGATTCATTTCTGTTGGGTTTCAGACAAGATTCAATCTACGGCAAGACTTCCAAGTTTTGCTGGTTCTCCTGGGTCTGTGAGCATCATTTGATACCATCAACCAACAAATTATTTGGTACTTGGCAGTTAAAAGAATCCCTGAGGATTTTACTCTGCTAGTTGTTGCCGACTATAGGGGGCGGTACTCTTCTTCATTTCAAGGCCATTGAGCCAGAGATATCTAAAGACATTTTGTCATGCCCCTGTTGGAGCCTGAATTTGTGGGGGAAGATGAACCGGAACTGGTGATGACAGAGAGCGAGGGGCCAGCTCCGTTGACTTCGGAGGAAAACAGGGAAGGGCAGAGCCAGGGCTTTTCAGGATTAGAACAGCTTGAAGGCAGGGAAGAACAGGGGCAGAAGGACCAAGAGAGGCTAAACAGTGAGCAGGAGAAACAGAGCTCAGGTGAGGAGCAAGGACCACCCCCTCCTGATCCTTGAGTATGGAGAGATGAGAGAAGGCGAGAACAGTGCAGACTGAGCCGGCTACTTGGGAGGAGAGTGCCATGTCCTTCTTCACAAGGCACGCCTGGGTACTGAGACTTAAGGAGAGGCTGTGGGAAGGGGCATTTGTCAGGAACAAGTGTTGAATCTGTGGAGTCTCATGTGCACTTGCTGACGTCTGGAGGTTATTGTGCTCTGTCTTGTGTGCCTTGCCCCATTTGTCTATCTTCTGGCCTTGGTTACTGCTTTGCTAATCTTGCTTACTGGACTACTCTCATCCAGAGGCTGTTGAAGGTGCATGTGAGTACTTGGCTTCAGGACTTGTAGTTAATGTGGGAACTTTGGGGACAAAGTTGGAGCAATAAAGGGGAGTTAGACATGTTCTCTGGCTGTGTTGCTTCCATGCCATGCCCCGGGTCATCACACATTTTCACAATCATATAACCAGCATGACATCATAGAGCATTGTTAACTTCCCACTGAAATGGTACCTATTTATCTACTCACATTTGCATGCTTTCTAACTGCTTGGTTGGCAAGAGCAGAGGCAAGGATGGGAGCTCACATTTTCATATGGCAGCCGGGTCTTGAACCTGGGCTGCTAGATTTCGAGCTGAACCTAGTGTCTTAATCACTGCACTGTCCCCTCCCAAGTCCCCATGAACTTGGCAGTACTGTTAGGATAATTCTGGCTCTTTATTAGGACAATTCTTAAACATGATTCTGAAAATTACAGTGCGTAATTTTATTCCATATAATCCTGCAAAAGACTAGAAGTTTTCTAGAACTTTGCATATCACATATATGAAAGAGTCAGGTGGCCACAAAATTAATGGAAAAAATAAAATAAATGTTCATCTTTCAGGGGTGGTATAGCAGTATCGTGTTTTCCCGAAAATAAGACCCTGTCTTATATTTTTTTGAACCCTGAAATAAGCACTTAGCCTTATTGCCATGCGCTCAAAAGCCCGATTGGACTTATTATCAGGGGATGTCTTATTTGGGGGAAACAGGGTACATTATTACACTAGGTAGGGTACTAGATTAGCTGATTTCCAAAGGCCATTTTAATCTTTACATTTTATGAATTTTGTAAATCAAGGAAAAAAAAGTAAACTTTCATATAAGTAAACTTCAAAAAAGTAAACTTTCAGATAACTGTGTGCCATAATATCTGCTTAGTAATTGTATCCTACTGCAAAACTGATCGACAGTGAAATAATTTAAATCCATCTACGTTTCTCTTTCAGTTTCTCTTTGGCTAGCAATTTTTAACACTACCTTAAAAAACAGGTCTTATACTGATAGGTCTTTTTAAAATTCCAGTGGAGTCAAAATCACAATAGGATTATTATATACAGCTCAATAATCAGTTTTAAAAGAGGGTATATCACAGGAGAAGTAAATAAAAGGTCTCATATCTACATGGTTGATTTCAGTGAGATGTTTAAATTGCATTCCTCTATATTTGCAACCTATCCACATACATGAATTATTTATATTCATGGTAAGCTGTCCCAGATATGGAATATGGCTAGGACAGAAGTTTAATTCTATCGATACAATTGTCTTTCCTTTTCACTGTGCACAGAAATCATCAGAATAAATATTGCTTTTCAATCAGTATGGAATTCAAGAAAACGTGGGAAGAACTCCTTAAGCATAATAGTATAATACATTTTAACTATGAATACACAATTTCACATACAGTACTATTCCGTTTAAAGAACAGTATCCTCCCTTACATAATCACAGCACTAATCTCAGAGTCTTCATAGAGAGTAATACTTACAATTTCAAGATAGAAGGTTTCTGATATCTAACAATTGCTTTTGCTATATTTTGCTTAATTGTTTCAAATTCACACATATTGATTTGCATCGGTGCATCTGTAGATACGTTCTTTAAAAGTCATTACATATTTTTATAGTTCTTAATTAGTGCAGTACTAATTTCTTTTATTATGTTTGGGGACTATTTTGATATGTGCATGCATGTATGCGTGTGTGTGTATGTATATGTATATAGGTATATGTATATTTCAGTGGTGGGTTGTCCCTGGTTCGGACCAGTTCTATAGAACCGGTAGTAAAACTGGAGGGAGGCCCCGCCCACTGACCGCGACATCATCAGAATGCTTCTGCGCATGTGCAGAAGAGTGCATGTGTGGCCCCGTTGCGAACCGGTAGTAAAGGTGAGTAGAACACCCCCCCTGGTATATATGTATATATGTGTGTGTGTGTGCGTGCGTGTATGTGCGTCTGTCTGTCTGTCTGTCTGTCTGTCTTTCTCTTTTTGTGTGTGTCTCTCTCTCTGGGTGTGTGAAGAATAGACCATTCTTATACCGGTAATGTTAAGCTGGTTTCTAAGATATTGTCAGTCTGGCTGACTGCATTATTCTACATCAGTCTTGCACTGTAGTATGGAGTTAAAGCATTCTCGATATTTATATCCATTGTTTTCTTAAATTCTATTAAATCTGCATGCATCAGAAGCAGACCTCATTTCAAGGGTAAAAACAATGTATACAGGAATAATTTTTGTACTATGAATAAAACGATACAAAACAGATATGCAAAGAGGGAAAATATCTTCTGGGATATTGCTTATGTTCAAATAAAGAAGTTATTTGACATTTTAGATCAAGCAAATCCTCATTTCATGTCCAATATTCACTCATAAAGCAATAGATGGCAATGTAAACAGAATATGAATAAATTTTAGACGAGCCATCTTCAAATTTTGGTGCCTCGATTCTCAAAAAGCTCTTTAACTAGGATATTGAGCAGAATTTATGTAAACGATGCAACTATAACATTTTTGCATCAGAAATAGTTGTAGCATAAATTTATCTGCTTGAAAATAAGAAATAGGAAAAAAGGGTGAAAGCAAGTGATGCTGTGGAGATCTTGTCCTGGAGAGCAAAGGAATTAAGCTCAACAAGATTAAATGGCTTTGGATTTGTGGTTCTTCCAATACTGTGGATTTTCTCCTGTAGTTCTGAATGGATAGCAGTTTCCCACACAGGACTTAAGTGCAAATTTGATAGTTATTCTTGATAATACAGTAATAAAGGGCTTTGATTTTTTTAAAATGTCTGTGCATTTTCAGTGAAACCTTGGCTTTTTCTTTTATAATCTGCTTGTTAATTGGTTTATTTGTTTTAAAATTAAGTGATAATTTTGTCACATTGTTACTATTTTATGTATTTCATCTTTTTCTATGCATCTCTGTTTATCTCTTTCTCTCTCTTTTTCTCTCTCTAATCTATGTCTGTCTGTCTGTCTGTCTGTCTGTCTGTCTATCTATCTATCTATCTATCTATCATCTATCTGTCATGATTTGAACATTCCTCTGCAAGATACCTGGGAAACTTTATATACAGTACATTTTACATTTTAGACTACATGTAAAATGAAGCACTAGTTGTAATTGTGGTTGTTTTGCAAAATATTAATATATTTAAAAGATTACCAATTGTTGATAAATTTACAGAGTGGTACTATTGGTTAGATTAGGGCAATTTGCACTGGTAATACAGCTCAGGATTTATTAAATGGATTATCCATTAGAACAAAGCTTAGCAAAATGTATGTTATTACAAAATCTGTTAAGGTTTAAAATAGTTTGCTTATATTTTTTATTTTTAATATTTAATTGATGCACAATTTAAATATCCTAATACAGCAATAGGAATGAAAGAAATACCAATCTTGTTACAAAATGAGAAAAAAATATTTATAATATGTTTAAAAACATATTTATAATATATTTAAAATAGAGGATATTTCTCTCTCTAGATACATTGTTACAAAATGAATCCCAAGGGAGTTTCATATTTTAAATGAAAGTGATCTGTTCTGTACTGCTACTTAATTTATGCTTATTTAGCTTTGATTATACTGTGTAATTTTATACATACTGTCTCCATTATATGTTTGTTTTTCAAATATTCTAGTCCTAAATGACTGCTTAATTAACCTATTAAATGTCTTTGTATGCAAGTAATATAGGAAACTTAGAAAATGCAAATGCCACTACATTTTTCCTTAATTTAGGCTTCAGAGGGATAAATGTATATATTAAGATGATCCCTTATCAAACAATAATGAAAATAATATATGTGGGGGTCTGGAGAAAGAATGTAATTGAGTTATCTCAAATAACAATGTGCTAGCTGAATTTCTTATTGTTAAGTGTTGTATATAATTTCATGATGGTAACTCAACATCACTTGTATTATAGAGAGGAGGAAACTGATATTGAAGGTCACAGTGGAGAAAGTTACGATCCCTGTTCTTATTTTGCAAGAGTATTTTACTTACAGTAACAGCCTTCAGATGGAAACTAACTCCAGATTATTTGTTGGCAATTTATTTATTTGTTTGTTTGTTTATTTATTTATAGAATTTATATTGCCACCTGTTTGCATATGGGGGACTCAAGGTGGCTTAAATAATATATTGTATCATATCCTGATGCCAATAAGCTATGTTGCACATTAATACCTAGTTGGTGAGATTAAGGATTTTAAGCTATGTTCTATGTTAAGGTATGCTGATAAACATGGTATTAATTCAGAATTGCATAGGCATTCTAGTTTCTAATGTAACTGAAAAGGCATTTCTCCTGTTATCATGTTAATTGCAGGACCGTCTCTCCCTGGTTGTACGTACTTGTCCTATTAGATCTGGCAGGGAAGGCATGCTCCAATTCCCCTCTATTAGGGATCATCATCTGGTGAGACCCAGAAAGTCTCTTTTTGTCATGGCACCATTCCCCTGAAGATTAGCTTGCATGGACCTTACTGGCTTATTTTAGAGCTATAAAGACCTGTTTCTGTTACCAAGTCCCGTACACTGGTTGCATGATTATACTGTAATCATATTGATTGTCTTGGTTTTCTCTTGGTTCTTGGATGATCTCCTCCTCCTCCTCCTCCTCCTCCTCCTCCTCCTCCTCCTCCTCCTCCTCCTCCATCATCCTATTTTTATCAACAGCCACATGCAAAAGTGCTGCTGAGTTTTATCCAAACTAGTCCCTTAGATTTTGAAGCCATGATGTTCTTCTTCTACCTGAAGCTCATTTGCCTTCAATCTTTCCCTGGAGGATTAAGTGAAGTGTGCTGTATTTTTCCGGGTGTCGCATCACATGTCCGAAATATTCTAACTTTCACTTTTTAATAGTTTTGATTATTTCTCTTGGCTTTCTCAGGCGGCTTGTCGCCTATTCATTTCTGATTTTGTCAACCCACCTTATATGTAACAGCCATCTTGTAAATCCACATTTCTTGGTTCTTGGACAGTGTGTTATTGTTTGATTATGATTTTTTAAATCTTGTTCTTATTCATTGTTGACTACCCAGACTAATATAGGCAGCTGTATCAATTTAATGCATGAATAAATAAATAATAAATGAATATTTCCCCAAATATCCATTTCGTTAAGCAATTTTATGACAATATGCATGATTTTTTTCTCCTTCCTGTTTATGAGAAACAGATACAATGTGGGAAAAGTACTGTAATTGCCAATGGACAATATACTTATTTCCTTTGATTCCAAATTGGTTTTCTTCTTATATATTATCAGGATATAATTGGAATCTTGATACATTATAAAATCTGTCTCCTAGAAACTCCAGTTCACTAATATTCCATAATATATTTTTATTTATTAAAGAATAATCAATTTCTTGTATTACTGTGTGATACTTTATTTTGTCCCGTGTTTTTATTTTATTCTGAAGGTAGAATAGTCTATATATTAGTATTTGGGCTTAGAACCTCTTATACTTTTCTGTTTCATTTCATTTTAATGTTTTAATTTTTAATTCTGGTTTGTGACTCAAACAAAAAATTGAAAAATTATACTGAAAGATAATACACATTTGTTTGAGTATATAAATATATATACTTTGTTGACCTAGATGCATATTATTTGTGCTTTGAAGACCCAAGTAAGTGCAGGTTCTCAATGTTTTCTAATGTAAAGACATTTATATATGGAGCATATTAACTATGGTATAAATATGGAAATAGTGCACATAAATATTTCTCTTCTAATTGTTTTCCATCATGATATTGTACCCAATAATGGCTTTAAGGTGCCTTGCACGCTGTCATCTGTTCTTTAGATTTTGCCATCACAAGGAACCTTAGACATGGTTACATTGCAGTAGTGTGGCTTATATGTAGCTTTTTCCAGGAACTCTTGTCTTCAGTTATGAGATTGTTTTTTAAGAGGGGGATGAAAGTGATTAATGACTAATGTTTCTGCACTATTGCTATTATTACTCAACTCTGCTCTGTTTAAAGGGATGTTGGCATGTTAGACAGATACATCTAGATCAAGCGATATTGGAAAATACATACACTGCAAATTTATTCTTCTTGATAGTAAAATAGATTATACACTAGATGGATATATGATTATTAATGAGCAGATATATTTCTGGTGACATACTGGTACTTCAAATCATAATAGCAATATTGCGGACAAGCATACAGGTCCTCAATTTAGAACAGTAAAGACACTCATTCTATGGAAACTTTTTTATTCTTAAATGTTAAGAATCTGTAAAAGAAATGCCCAGATGAAATACATAGTATATGAAATGCTGGAAGACTATAGAATTTGTTGATGGAAAGAAAGCACTGAATGAATGATAGCCAATATTGAGAACTGAAGAAGATATCACTGATGGAATGAACTGTAGTGAACAAATGTGCATGGCGAACACATTTTGAGACCGTTTTGCTCTGCTCAGTATCAAGGAAGATTCTTTCTCAGGACTTTTCAGAGATAACAACCACAAAAGGGGCTCAAAGTCATTGCACTAAGCATTTAAACAATGTGGCTACCCCAATGCTCTGAACAATTGGTTCCTTTCTAAAGTATCCTTCCAATGTTTTTTAAAGTCTCCTAATATTTACATGGGGACGTGGTGGCTCAGTGGCTAAGATGCTGAGCTTGTTGATTGGAACGTTGGCAGTTCAGCAGTTCGAATCCCTAGTGCCGCATAATGGGGTGAGCTCCTGTTACTTGTCCCAGCTTCTGCCAACCTAGCAGTTTGAAAGCACGTAAAAAATGCAAGTAGAAAAATAGGGACCACCTTTGGTGGGAAGGTTCCGTGCACCTGTGGCATTTAGTCATCCCTGCAGTAAATAATAGGGATTCTATGTTTTATCATTTTGATTTTAATGCTTAAGCTTAACGTATTAGCTGTTTTAGCAATTCTGAATGTCCAGTGTTTGCAGTGGGAAAACCATATTGATTTGATTCAGGAAAAACAACAACAACAATCTCTGGGCATGTTAAAGAGTAACACATTTATTATGTGCTGAATCAAGTTTAAAGCAGAATACAACAGAATAAAATACAGGTAGTCCTTGATTTACAACATTTTGCTTAGTGACCGTTCGAAGTTACAACAGTACTGAAAAAAGTGACTTAGGATCATCTTCACACTTATGACTGTTGCAGTATCCCCATGGTCACGTGACTGACATTTGGATGTTTGACAACTGACTCACATTTATGACGGTTGCTGTGTCCCAGGGTCATGTGATCCCCTTTTGCGACCTTTTGTCAAGTCAATGGGGAAGCCAAATTCACTTAACAACCATGTGACCAATTTAACAACTGCAGTGATCCACTTAACAAATGTGGGGGGAAAAGTTGCAAAATGGGGCAAAACTCACTTAACAAATTTTTCATTTAGCCACAGAAATTTTGGGCTCAATTGTGGTTGTAAGTTGAAGACTATCTGTATTTTCTATTCTAGTGCTAGCAAGATATTACAAGTATACCTGATATGGGTGGGAAAATATTATGAATTGAGAATATTTGGAATATTTCACAATTCTTGTGAAAATCCTGCAACATTTCAACCTTAATGAGATTGAATGTCATTAAATTGAAGGTCCCATGAAATTTAGGTTTTGAAAAACAGTTATTTGAGTGCCACGTAGTGAAGAAGGATGAAGGGCACATTTTGAAACTGTTGTAATAATCAGAAAAAATAATGTAATGCTAATAAATTTAATCAATGCTTTCACCTCTGTAGTGTCTTAGAACTCCTTCCTATTTATATCGAAAAGGTTGCTAGGTAGGTTACTAATATAATAAAAAAACAGTATTTATAATTCAGGAAAGAAGAATAATTTTGCACCAAGTAAATAAACAATTATCATTGGAAAATATCAGAACTTTGTATTTAGATATGCTTGCAGTATTTTAAATTCTATCTAACAAATGCCAAGATTATTATTATTTTTTAAACATAAAATCTTAGTATCCCTCTGGATATTTATTTAAATCCTCTGTATATTTAAAAAGCAGTTTCTGACAAAATCTACTTTTCTAGAATGTATAGTTGGAATGTATTATTCTGAACAAAGATATAATGCAACATGGAAAAATGCACGTTTTCATGAATACAATTATTCATTTTATGCATGTGGAAACATATATTTTTCTATTTTTCCCCTAATGTTATACTAAGAATATTTCTAGCACTTACTATGTTGAATATTAGTATTTATATTTTTTAGGAATATTTTATCATAACTTCAAAATTCCTAAGTAAGTAACTATAATTATGTAATTGAACTAATAATGCTCTTATTTCAATATAGATATTGGATTTCCCTTCCTTGTGGATGAGAAAGAGCTATTTAAAATAATAATAGTAGTAATAGTAATAACTACAACAATAACAATTATTACTTTACCTCATGAATAGCCTGTATAGAATGTATTAACATTTTAATTATAGTAGGTTAGTTTTGTAAATTTTTCTAGCTCATTGCTTTATACATTGCAAAAAGGTATCTTTTCTGTTAATTAGTTACATTGCAAGATTTTCTAGTATTCTTAAATAACTTTTCCATTTTTTCTAAAAAAAATCCTGTAATAATTTTATATATAACAATGTATGCTTTTCCTTGCTATAATTGATCAACAGTTACTGAAACTATAACTTTTCCTTTATATTATGCATTGTACCAATAATTCATGTTACAAATGATATATTTGCCTTCACCTGCATGCCATTTACTTCCTCTTAACTGTTTCTTCATACCTAAAAAAAGCTCTTGATTTTCACATGTAGATTCATATGAAAATTTGTTAAAATTAAAAACTGAACAGGTCAATACCCCACCTCAAAGGGCTGTTGTATGGAAAACAGAAAGATGAAGGAGTATTAGCTATCTTCATCTGCTTGAGTTATTTATAAAACTAATAAAGGTGGGATAAAAAAAATCTGAAATCAATAAAATTCGACTACTTTCCACCTATTCACCTCTTGTCAGACCTACATGATCATCTTAATGTTTTAATATTAGCATGGTTCCCAAAAAGACTAAATATTAGTTGTCCCAACTTCTTTTATACCACCAAGATATTAACTTTTTTTTTGTAAATATTTTTTTTTATTTTTTTCAAACTTAAACATAAAATATAATTTTCAAGAGCAGAGTCTCAATCTGGTCATAGATGGTTACCATGCTTACATTCCTTTAACAAGCTCCATTCACAATTTCCTATTACATTTTTTACAAATAAAAATTCAAAACATAAAAGAACAAGTTTTAACATAAATTCTAACATCTTCATCTAAACAAATCCATTATATCAATACAATTTTAATTTCAAATTAACTTTCACTCATTTTTATATCTCTATATCAATCCTGATTGTATCTTGTTCTTCTTCATCTTGTATCTTTTACCATCAGTATCAAAATAATTTTTAACAATATTCTAACCTCTTATTCTATTTACCTTACAATTTTATCACCACAAATCTTAATTTCAAATTCAATACAACTCCATTTTTATTACACTTTATAAAACGAAGTTCTATCTAATTCTTAATCTCTTGACCCTTTCCTCGAATCTTAATATCTTAAACTTTATCAACTTATCTTTAATTTTATCCCAATTATCATCTATTACACTTTTCATGTTACGCAGGTTTATCACAAAAACATATTTTATTCATATAATTTCCAGCATATTTTCTTCCATACCTCCCTCTATTATTTTGCTGTTTTCCAGCATATTCTGTTTGGCTGATTCCCAGCATAGTCTCCTCCAGAGCACCAACTATTTTTGGCTAATTTCAGTATAGTCTCTTCCAAGCCTACCACCGTTATTGGCTGATTTCCAGCATATTATGTTTGGCTGATTTCCAGCATAATCTCCTCCTAAACTCCCTCCATTGTTTGGCTGATTTCCAGCATAATCTCCTCCAACTCTCCTCCTATTTGTTTGGCTGATTTCCAGCATTTTATTGGCTGATTCAAGCATATTATGTTTGGCTGATTTCCAGAATAGTCTCCTCCAACTCTCCTATAATTGTTTGGCTGATTTCCAGCATTTTAACTAGTTTCCAACGTATTTCCTCCGAGTCTCAAACTCTTATCTAGTTGGTATCCATCCTCTTATTTTAACTTTCCCTTAGCATATAATTATCTATTTTATGTCAGTTTCCCAGCATGTTCTTTCAAATTAATTCTCAATATATTTTGTAATAATCATCATTTCCAGCATATATTAAATTAAATCACAATTTATCACTAAAATCTGTGTATCTTATAGTTTGTTCAATAAAACCTTAGTCCACCATAATCATCAATCTAGCATGTTTGCAAATTAAAATTAAAACATATTACATCAAACAGTAAATTTTCTTAAAGTTGTCTCACATTAATATATACTCTTCTTTATTGCTTTTAGCCACCTATATATCATCCTCTATGTTAATTGCCATCTCTTATTTTCTATTTTTATTACTCCAGAAACCTTTCTGTTTTTATCCAAAAATCATATATACCTTTAGGCTTTTAAACTTTACATTTCAATTTAATTACATTTCAATTTATTTACTTTATTTCCTCCTTTTCTTCCTTTTCTTATCTGTCCATAAATGTTCCATTTCAAAGTTCATCTGTTCAAATTAAAGAATTCTGTATGTCCCTTTAGTGCTTTTATAATGTCTGTTCCATATGTGATGCCTCAACTGCCTGTCTTTTGTTCCTGCGCCACACCTAATTTTTTTTTTGCTAAACTTGTTAATTTCCATTGTCAAATATCCAAAATATTCCTTCTTTCTTCTTGAAATCATCTGGTACAGAATAGGAATCTCCAAAGTCCATAGATCTAATGTTAATTTCAAAATAATCCAAGGTAAAAAGCCATTTAAAATGTTTCTTTTCCAAATGGAAAGAGAAATCTCTTCAATCCATTCTCCTGCTTAGTCACCACAGACTCCATGGCAATTATGTAGCCTTCCGTCTGTCTTTCTTCATTAGCTTTGTTAACCCTCAAAGGTGTAAACTCCCAAAGAGACATTTCTCCAATCCACTCCAAATAAAAGCAAAGTCAATTTTCTAAGTTATTAAAAGCCAATTCTTCCAAGCCAAATTTACTAAAGCAGTCTATTTTGGGTCTTCATTTCCATTTCTTTTCCCTTTCAATTTTCAAGCCCCACAGATCTGTAGCCGCTGTTTAAAGTTTGGGGTCTTATTTTTTAAAAAAATCCAAATAAACATGTTGTTTTGCCTGGGCTGGTGTCTCTCACCCAACTTCGAGATACCCGCTCTTTCTTCTTCTTCCCTCCTGCACGATCTTGTATCCCGGTCTGTCGCAGCTTTGTGGCAGCCTCCATGGCTGCCTATCCCCACCACTGACTTTAAGGATTCCCTCTGGCCTCCGAGGAATTTGCCTGTTCCCCTTGGCACACCGAGGTGCTCCTTTTTACCCCCTTTTTACCCCTGCAAGATGAGGGTCGGTCCCAAGACTGGTCGGATGGTGGTTTGACAGTTGGGGGTTTCGCGGGCTCGTGAGAGCCTGCTATTTCCCCGACTGTGGCACCGTGGCTCCAGACCGGAAGTCCCAAAATATTAACTTTTAAACTCTTCAGTTTATATTTGAAGAGAACATTCTGGCCAAGAATAAGCCTAATAAACTATCCCCACATATTTTACTTATTAATATTTAACTTCCAAAGTGTGTATAGAATTTCAGCCTTAGTTTGACTTAAGTATCCATATGTGATCAGCACATACAGAATAAGGATTGCACTGCACAAGAGATAAATCTCCAAAACTAGATATGGTATCAAAACAGGATATTTGTCCTCCACGTGGTTCTGCAAACTCATCCTTGAATAATTTTGGACTCTATAAAACATAACAAGACAATTCAAACTGAACTCTTTTGGTCTGTTCTGCAGCCATATCCCACTCCGTACAAAATATATCCTGTCTCATCTTTTGTACTGATAATCCCAAAGGATCAGCAACCACTCTTTTTTTGGATGTGAACTCAAGAGTTCATAATACCTTAATGGTTTTTGGTACACAGTGTTATACGTATAACAATGGTTCTTACAATCTTTTGCTTAGGCAATAAAATTGACGAAAACATGGTTAAGTAAGTCTTATTAATTTCAATGAAGTAAGTCCTATTGATTTTAGTGACACTCACTGAGAAGTAGATAACTTGCAGTGTTAAGAAATTATGATAAGGAGATGAAATGCCAATAAAGAAAAAAAAACTCCCCTTGGGAGCTGCTGGGATGTCAGTGGGTACTTTTGAGTAGCAAGCGATGAGCAGGAAGCAAGCGATAAACTGCAGGTGGCACAAGGGCAACATCGGTAGAAAGAAACTAATGGAAATTGGGAAAACCAAACCATGTTAAATAACAAAAAGGAGATGAAGAGCTTGCATACTAGACCGTCAAGACTATTTTTCTTCTCTTTATCTTATTAGCTTATCTCTTTGGTGTTTGATTCCCAAGGGCTGTACTCCAAATATTATCTGCCTCACTGCTATATACATACTATTGATCTGTTTTACATTCTGTAAACTAGGAATACTTTTATCTCCCTGCTTTGGAAAGTAGGTTGCTTTGTTGCCTCTTTCAAAACCCGAAACTCCTTCTTGGGCCAGTCGGTTGGTTGACAGAACAAAAAGCTTTTTTTTTTTTTTTTGGATGCCTCTCATCGAGGTCGAACAGGAATGATAGACGTGGTTTTGGAGATCACACAGCTTCTTGACCTATTTTTGACACCATGGCTAGGTTTTCTCCTGTGGGTCTGAACAACCGCCCCCTCGACCCCTCAAAGGGAACTCGAAGCTGGCTTAGACCACCCAAGACCTGCCCGCATCATCTTCCCTTGTTTACACCCGGAGAGTTGACTGCAGGGAGCGAGAGCGGAATCCGTGCAGCAGCCTTTAGTTTCCTTGCGCCTAGCGCGCAGGCTCGCCTCTTGGGCATGCTCATTAATAGCGAAGAAGCCCCGTGCCGCGCGCCGAGGCTGTGGGAAAGTTACTCGATGGCGTTAAGCAGTCTTTAAACGAGAAGCTGGGATCGAGCGCGTCGAGAGGATCCACTTGGCGGGCAGGCGGCACCAGAGCAGCCGCCGCCTCCAGAAGAGGAAAGCGAAGTGGCGGATCCCCCACTTCCCGCCCCTCCAAAAAAGACACGATCGGATCCTTGCTCCTCTCTCTCCTTCCTTCCTTCCTTCCAGAGAGGGGTACTCGGATCTGCCGCTTGGCAGAGACGGTACTTGGAAGCTGCGGGCATTGATAAGGGTCTACCTCGGCCAGCTTGCCAGCCGTCCACGGAGCTTTGGCACTCCGCGCAACGCGGGAGATTACAGCCGGCAATCCTGCTTCAAGTGAAGGAAGCTCGGGGGGGAAACCGAGCTGCCTGCGGTTCTCTCGCCCTTCCCCTGTGCCCATCGAGGCAGACTGGGAAAGCCTCCTCTGGCTGAAGAAGCCGAAGAGCCTTTTGCGAAGGGGAGGCTTCTTCAGACGCTGCTTCCCTGCCGGGGGTCTTCGTCGTCGCCTTGCTCGCCTTTCGAATTGCACGGATTTCTGGGGTGGCGGATGACGACGAAATAATAAACCGGGAAGGGGTGGGGGGTGAAACCGGCTGGTCTTATCTAATCAGGAAGCCAAGCCAGCCCCAAAGCGGCGCACCTGCTTATTACTATTATTATTTGCAAAAGGCAACTGGCGAGTGAGGCGCACCGGGTGCCAAGGAAAGGAGAAGCCACCAAAAAGCCGCTTCTCCGGACGAGGCTGGGGGCGACTGAAAGGTGGGGGTGGGGGGTGGGGGAGAAGGAAGAGGACAGGAGAGAAGGAAACTCCCGCATCCTTTCCCAGCTTCGCAGAGCGGTGAGAAACTGCCCGGCTTTGGCCAGCTGGCACCTGCGCTAAAAAAAAGGATTAATTGAATTGCTTCGAATTGGGGAGGAAGAGCGAGCGAGCTCGCGGGGGCGAAGCCCGGACCGCGGGCGTCGGAGGGAAGTTGCAGGAAATTAGCGAGCCGTTCCTCTTCCCCGCCTTCCACTTCCAACGCAGGAAAACCCTTCCCGCAGCCGCACTTTTTCCTTCTCGCCTTAACTGGACTGTGCCAGCCAAGCCAAGCCAAGCCAAGCCCTGGGTGAACAGTGGCAGCGAGCAGCAGACCCCTTTGCCAATGGGGCATCGGCTTTCCGGGGGAAAGAATCGGCTCGCCTCCCGCATTCTGCTAGCTGCTTGAACTGAAGCAATCGGCGGAGGAGAAGAAGAAGAAACAGCAGTGGGGGTGGGGTGGGGGGAGGACCAAAAGAAAAAAAGGGAAGAAGAAGAAGCCCTCATCCGAGTAAGGGGAAGCGATTGCGCAATTCTGCCCAGATTATCTGTGTCTCCCTCTTTCTTCTGGACCTCTCCCCCCCCCCCCCCCCAAATGCTGCTCAACTCGCAAGGAAACAGAAAGCTGATTCATGGAGCCCCGAACCGTTCTTCTCCGTATTCCTCTCTTTGGGGGGATCATGCTGCTGCTACTGCTGCTGACTGAGACTTTGTGTTAAACCCCCCTTACCCCTTCCCCCCCCTTCTTCCTCTCTCCCAGCCTTAGAAGGGAGGGGGGAAAATTCCGCTATCTCCTCCGATCGTTCGCCTTTTTCTCTCTCTCTATTTCGGAAGTGTGCTTTGCTGGCTGGCTCAAACCCGAGAAACATTGATGCCTCGCTCTGGAAATTCATTGTGTGACTTTCTTGGTATTTGCTGAGTTCCAACCCGAGATGCAGTTCTTGAAAGCTTTATGGGCATTAGCAGGAACAGCTATCTGCTGTTTTCTTATATTTGTAATCCACTCCCAGTTCCTTAAAGAAGGTAATTATATCTGCATGCCTGCATAGACTGGGTTTTGTCCTCTTTTTTTTTAATTTTTCCTCATCTCTCCCCAAATGCCGACTCCGCGGTTAATATTTTGGAGTGCATCTTTCATAATGTCCAATATATTCTCATTCCATAATTCTCTCTCTGTATTGATGACAAGCAGGGTTTTTGGTTTTTTTAAAAAAGAAAATGACAACTTTTATTTTACTGGCAAAGCTGTCAAGGGAAGCTAACATACATTTTATGGTTTATTTTGAGTAATGCTGGAATTTGGTAGCAGTTCATGGATGTATTAGCTGTATTTCTTGGTGGGCGATGGACTGGGCAGTTACTCAGTAAACAGATAGGAGTTCTCATATAAGAGTAATAATACATTACTCAGAAAAGTAAATAATATGTATATGAATATGTGTGTGTGAGTGTGAGTGTGAGTGTGTGTTTCTCTGTGTACATGCATAATAATCCCTGTTTAAAAAGCCAATTCAGTCCATTTTCAATAGATGGCACTCATGTTCTATGGTCAGGGCAAGGAGGAGCTCTTGGGTTGAAGGCTTCTTCCCCCTCCTTCCCTTCTAAAATTGGAAAAGGCCTTTCTGCCTAATTTTAGGATTTCTCAGTTGAATGTGAAATTATGATATAAGGAAAGGAAAGGTAGTGACTTAAAAGCAACGTAAAGATTTCCAAATAATTTGGAGCATGCATTATTTGTACACAGACTTTCTATTAATTGAAAACTTCATTAATTGAACAAGATCATTTTCTTCATTTATAATTTTAATTTCTTTTAGAAATTAAAATATTTCATAATTAATGAGCACATTGCAGGTGTAGAATAAGATGTTGCTGTATATTATAGAATGTTATGTGTTTGTATCTCTCTTTATCTCATTGTTGTAGCCAGTGTTTGTTTATAGAAACACACATACAAAATAAAGTTCACACCCATCTTTATAAACTGATAAATACAGAGTCAGATGACTCATAAGTACTTTCAGTGCATCTTAGAAAAAAACAAACATCCAACTTGTCATTGTAATACCTTCATTCTTATTCTACAATCCTGCTCATTATATTATTGTTGTTTTAAAATTATGTAGCTGTGATTGGGATGAAATACAATTTATTATTTGAATTAAACAGTTTTTAGTTACAATTTCATTTTTAGGTTCAGATGTTTTCAATGCCTTGCTTTATCTCCCAGAAACTAATTCATTTTTAAAATAACAATATTAACACAATAATATGAGAAATGTTCATCATTTATTTTGGTAAAAATTCCCTTGTGTCTGTATCAATAGGAGAAATATAGTATTTAAATCTAATTTAAATATTCATGTTGTCTTTTAAAAGATAGCCCACTATTTGAAATTTTTAAAACTTAAGTCTATAAATTTCAAATAGTGGACTCTCTTTTAAAAATTAAATCCTTTAACTGACCAGGCATATACATTAAACATTACATGGTACATCAAATTAGTTTTACAAGAAGATAAATTTAAGTTTCAGACTTTGGAAGCAAATAATATTTACCTCACGGATATTGTTTTATATTTTGCATCATATGCAGTAAGGAATATTTTTATGTAAACTGCAATGTTGATTCTAGGTTTTCTGATACTACTAATATTTTGTTTGTGAATCTAACAATTCGGTTAAGGCCATGATTTAAAATGATTGATGGGCTGTAGTAACATTAGAGAGTTGAATAAGTCTGGAAGTAATTTCATGTTGAAAGCAAATTTTACTTGCCTACATGTTTAGAACATAGTTCCTTTCATGGCTTATCCTAAAAGGAGATTCTCCATAAAGGGAAATGTTGAGAAATCATTTTTGCCCAATTAGAATTCAGACTCTACCTTCTTCTTTAGATCATTGCAAATGGAGATAGAGGATATGACATGGCAAAAAGCTTGATTTTTTTAAATACTATGCTATGTTTAGGCCTAAAGTCAATAGTTACTAAAAAGCTTCAACTTTCGCCAACCAAAGATAAATATATAATTAAATACAGATATTATGGATTCATACCTCTATATGTTTCAAAAAAGAAGCAAGTCTGATTTTACTATCTTCTGAGATTTAATTGTACAATATCTCAGTACAGTAGCTTGCTATACAAGCTACTTGGATTGAGTTGCTCAAACTTTATGAAGACATTTGCAGAGGATTCTAAACTATATGATTTCTAAAAAAAAACCCTCTATACAAAATATATGTGCAATTACTGATGAAGTCCTAAGACTTCATCAGTAACTGCTATAAAATTGCTGTAAAACTGCTTTAAAGTAGGGTAGTGTGTTAACTGTTGCTTAAAAATTGTTTTAGGTAGAGGTAAATCAACTGATTATGAAGAATCAAGTTCATGTTGACTCTTAGAAGAAACCACATAGATTTTTCCAGGAGGATCTATCCCCATCTGGGACCTTCGGTTATTCCAAAGGTGCACCATCATTGCTGGTGCATTGTCTTCTCCTCTTTCTTACCAATTTTCCCAGCATTATAGATTTTCTCCAAAGATCTGGGTCTTTGCATAAAGTGTCTACAATATGTTAATTGAGCCTGGTCATTTCTGCCTTGACCCATCAGCTCTCAGTTGATGTTATTATCAGTGATCCTTTTGTTCCTTTCCTTAGCTGCCCATAGAATTCTCAGGAGTCTTCCCCATTGCCTAGGTTCAAAAGATGATGCCCTATCTTGTGTCTTTATAGTCCAACTTTTGCCCCCATAAACTATAACAGAGAAAACTTTTGCTTGCTTCTGATTTTTGTAAGTATAGATACATTCCATCATCCGATTTAGATAGAGAATCCATTTTAATGGAATACGATAACTGGTTAATTTACTTATAAAATAAATGTTCAATCAGATCTTATAGAACTGTAGCAAAAATATAATAATATGGATTCAAACTAAATTGTCTTTGCGATAAAGGTAAAATAATTGCTTCCGTTGAACTTTTCTGTTGAAAAGTTCCATGTAGATTCTTAGCAACTCTATAAAAGCTGTACGCCACTGCCTTCTTTCAGGATTTGCTTAGAACATGTTCATAAATTCAGTGAAACTTGAGTTAGTTTTACAGATTTGTTCCATGGATTTCACTGAATGTGCTTATTAAATGGCTAATCTAAGAACCTGTACATATTCTCAATAAACGAAGATTTTGATTTAATTATCATTAATACCCAGAAATGTCAATATATGTTTTCCTGGAAAAAGACCCTGATGGAAATACAATGGTATTTACCATATTACTTTTGTATCTAATAAATTTTCTGCATTGGCTTCCTATGCAAAAACTACATGGTTAATTTCAACGTATTTGTTTTCTTTGTTGTAGCATTATACTTAGCAGAAGTACAAATCAATTCACATTAACAGAGGATGACGCTATGCATATTATACTGTAGGTGATAAGAAAACAGATTAGATTTGTCCTGAAATGAGTGGGAAAGTACTGTTTCGACTGTGTCCATGAATATGGTTTTTTTTTTCCTTCCCCAAAATGAAGGAAAGTGCTAACAGGGTGCCATTTTTCCACACTTAACCTTTTGTGTGGAAATGCAGGTCATCCTGTGGCTAATCCATTTCCTTATGTCCAATCTGCCTTTCACTGTTTCAAAAAAGATGAATAGAGCTCTGAACCAAGAAAAGGCTATTGTGGTATATAATTGCAGTCCCATGCCTGTCTGATCTTCATACAAAGCACTTTAACATTTTCAGTTGGTTCCTTTCAGTTTCAAAAGGAGTTAAAAATTAAAACATTTAGCAATTGCTATAGACAATTAAAAGTGGACATGGTATATTGATTAGCTTTTTCTAGTTCAAAGCCTTGTATCATTTCTTTGACATTATCTTCAGTAGAAAAGAGAACTAAATAAACATTGTAAAGAGGAATTCTTGCTCTGGCAAAATAGTAACACCCTTTCCCCCATGCCCCATAGCGTATATCTGATAACATGATACCAATGACAATGAAAGGCAGTGAAAGAGCAGGAGATAATTTTTGTATGGCTTCTGTGTTGAACATTTTAATTAGAGACGAAGATGAATTATACTGATCCATCCAAAGCACATTTCACTGTATGGCTTACTTATTTCTTTATTTTTGGACTCTTTGATTTTAATAGAATATTTACTTTATCATCTATGCTTCTGATGTTTTATTGTGTTACTGGGTTCTCATTTATTAGTGGAATATTGTGCTATGCTACAATGAAGTGGTTGTATAAAAGTTAAACCTTACAAAACAGTTGCTTTGAAGACAAGCCATACTGTACCAACCCTTTGAAATTGTAGGCATTTATCTACCTGCAAGTTGAACTGTAGACAATTGTCTCACTGCAAGTAGGTAACATGCATTTTTATTTATTGCATTTGCAACTTGAGATAGTATTTTGATGCATTTTGGTGAATTAGCTCATATACTTTTAATAAGCTTGTTAAAATAGCTAAGGCATATAAGATTTTAAAGAGAATGATCAGTCCAGTGATGATAAATCTATTGCTATTTACAGTCTTTTGAGAGTTTAAATTCGTTCTCTCTCTCCTTCTCTCCCCCCCTCTCTCTAGATAGATAGATAGATAGATATCATATAGATATAGATATAGATATAGATATACGTACTGTATAGGATAGTCTGGGCAGAACCTCAAGAAAGCCTTATATGGCATAATTATATAATATATAATAAAATAATTATGTAATAATATAAAAATATGTAAGAAGGTAGGAAAAGCAAACAGATTATGATTTCTGGAACTCTTTCCAACCGCTTCCTATAAAGTTCAGTCCAGATTGTTAGAGAGGATACTTGATTCAATCCCTTTTTTAATTTACTATTTTTTCTTTTCTTTTCTTTTCTTTTTTTTTTTGCACAATTCTTCTCGAGATCAAATTTAAACCCATTGTGCTAAATTTTCAGAGAATTATGTTCAGAAATGCTTTGCTTATTTTCTTTCCAACACTTCATTAGGTTGGAAAAAATGAAGAAAATTTCTTTGGAAAAGTAGTGTTTTGTGTCGTTTATTACCGTGTTTTCCCAAAACTAAGACCATGTCTTATATTTTTTTGAACCCTGAAATAAGCGCTTGGCCTTATTGCCATGCACTCAAAAGCCCAATTGGGTTTAATATCAGGGAATGTCTGATTTTGGGGAAAACAGGGTAGTTAGCATATAGCAGTACCAACCAAACACAGATCCATGCTAGAAGAATAGAAGAGCATGAGGACTGCATGTCATTTTGAAAGCCTTGATATGAAATAGTTTCAAAGCCTCTTCTGTTCTGTCAATGGATAGGCTCACCTGTCGGCCTTTGAGGCGTATCAGCCATTACACATAAATCAGGGGTGTCAAACTGGCAGCCTGCAAACCGGATACATCACGCACAGGCCACGCCTACTCCAGCTCTGTGAAGGAGAAAAAAATGTCACAAAACATCACATGACGGCAACGTGATGCGTGAGTTTGACACCCGTGAGATAGTGTGTGATATGCTGCAAGCAGATTGTGTATTACACTGAATTATTACTATTCATTATTACAGGATTTTTTTTAAGCTAGATGATTTTTTTCAAGGCCCGTAAGACTGCATATACTCATTATTGTCAAACAGCTAATCTATGCTAATTATTAGAGTTCCATGCCTTCTTGCTTAACTGAATGAAAACCAATGGCTAGATTTTCAGTAATTCTACAGTAGCTCAAGGGTAAATGTTAATTAAGGGAAAACTCTTTATCCTGTACCGTACAAAAATAGTATTTTCTAAGATGACAAGCTTTTCTGAGTTTTTTTTAAAAGTTTCTATGATTTTGAGTAAGTAGTCATGAACATTTCAAAGAAACCACTCATTCCTCCTACATCCCCCCTACCCCAAATGAAGAGGCTATTCCAGAAACCAACTCTGGGGAAGGAAGATGATGATAATACCAAGGTTAAAAAAAAGGCAAAGATTTAAACAAACCTTCTTGCTTTTGAAAAATCGCTGAATAAATTTAGAATGGATTTATTGAGCTGGATATAGACATTCTTTCTGTGAACATCAGTGGAAGGAGTGACGGAAAAAGAAATGCCTAACTCCTCTGATTTTCTATATGATATGTAGGGATGATAGTATATAGCTGACTCTTCCCAGCTATGTCATGATGCATGAACACGTGAATAAGAAAACTGAAGTGTAGAAATAAAACTTAATTCTATTATGTTATTTCCCGTATAAGTCTTGGATGAATGCGTATTGCTAAATATAATTTATGGAATCAAGATTTTAAAATTGGACACTAGAACTTAATTCATGCTGTTTAAAAACAATTAGAAATGTATTACAGTTTATTTCAACATCCTCCACAGTATAATTTGATCGCTAGATTTATCGATTACGTAGCATGCTTAAATGCTTGTAAAAATGCTGTTTATTTTGGAAAGTATATATAAAATATACTTTTCATATTTGGAACAAACCTTTATTTTGCCAAGAAATTTACCTTTAAAGTAAGTTAACAAAGAGTTGCAGGAACATAATAGTTACAGTCAAGGAAGCAGGATCTGAAGAGCTAGGTTTGGGAGAAAAGAATAGTAAACAGGAATTATTTTTATTGGTTATCTTTAGAAAATAAATAGAATGAGTGAAGGCTATATATACACACAGCATCTTATTCCAGACAAGTTATAATTTTATTGGCTGAAATTATAGTCCATTTGGAAATTGACCAGAACATTTTCCCTTAAGATAAAGCTTTAGTTTGGAAATGCTTTAAATCTTGTCTAGGTAGTGAATAACTATATATAGAGGTACCTTCTATTATTTTTGGATTATGTGCCAGGTAGTTTTTCTTCTGTAGGTTTGCATCCCTTGCTTCCTACAAGTTAGGATTGATTTAAAATAGAGTAGCTAGTCTACTTCCCAAAGACAATTTTTCTAAATAAAATATACCTAATATTCATTTCTGTCAGTGGTTTATAACAAATTTATTCAATTCAATTTATTCAAGTCCAGCTGGTATTATTAGGTCATTAAAGTGCAATTCCGAAGGAATTTGGGATACTGACAGAATCTCTCCATGCAGAAATCTGTTTTTCAATAATAATACCCTGTTTTCCCCAAAATTTGACATCCCCTGATAATAAGCCCAATCGGGCTTTTGAGCAAATGGCAGTAAGGCCAAGCGCTTATTTCCGGGTTTAAAAAATATGTATGTAAAACAGGGTCTTATTTTCGGGGAAACACAGTACTAATAATAATTGTTGGAATGACTTAAGTTTGTTAAAGATGTAGTTACTGACTTTTCAATAATGGGTTTTTAATGAAAAGTTCACTAGTTTTCTATTTATACCTTTGTGGATTACAGTTTGAACCTTTGGTTTTCACATTTACTATTAGATAGATAGATAGATAGATAGATAGATAGATAGATAGATAGATAGATAGACAGACAGACAGACAGACAGACAGACAGACAGACAGACAGACAGACAGACAGACAGACAGATTTCTTTATTGGCCAAGTGTGATTGGACAAACAAGGAATTTATCTTTGGTGCATATGCTCTCAATGTACATAAAAAGACAAGATACACTCGTCAAGAATCACAAGGCACAACACCCAGTGACAGTTATACGGTACAATAAGCAATCAAATCATACTAGGAAATAATATCAATATAAATCGCAAGGATAAGCAACAAAGTTATAATTATGCAGTCATAAGTGGGAAGAGATGGGTGACAGGAACAATGAGAAGATTAATAGTAATAATAATGCAGCCTTAGTGAATAATTTGACAGTGTTGAGGGAATTATTTGTTTAGCAGAGTGATGGCATTCGGGAAAAAACTGTTCTTATATTGGTTGTCTTGGTGTACAATGCTCTATGGCATCGTTTTGAGGGTAGGAGTTGAAACAGTTTATGTCCAGGATGAGAGGGGTCTATAGATATTTTCACAGCCCTCTTTTTGACTCGGGCAATATACAGGTCCTCAATGGAAGGCAGTTTGGTAGTAATTGTTCTTTCTGCAGTTCTAATTATCTTCTGAAGTCTGTGTGTCTTGTTGGTTGCAATTACTCTGTTTGTTACCATTTTGGCAAGGGAATTTTTATCTGATTCATTAGCTTTTTAATGTTCTTTTCAGGTTATAAATTGTACATGATGTATATCTGACAGATAAGTTAAAGTTTAACATTAAATTTAAGAAATTTAACTGTAATTATGAATTTTCTGAAGACCTTAACATTTTGGGTAATGACATCAGGTGTATGAGATTCTGTACTTCTGTATTTTTCCATGAAGGTGATGTAAAATTTGACACTAAAAAGTGTTTTTTTTAAAAAAAAATATTCTCCATTATTCTATCATGACTAAAATATCAAGCCCAACTATTATTATTATTATTATTATTATTATTATTATTATTAAGAAGAAGAAGAAATGAATTATTTCAGTTTAGATTTGTATTTTTACTGGAAATAATTTTACTGGAAATAATTTTGTCTTCAATTTCTCATGCAGTTTCAAATTTTCCTATTGTTTTTATTAGTGATACCTATTACAATGCAGGTAGTGTTAATGACGTTTTTGAAATTGTGGCAGTGCTGAATGACAGCTACCGATGCAGGTAGTCCTCCACTTACAACAGGTCATTTAGTGACCGTTCAAAATTACAACGGCACTGAAAAAAGTGACTTATGACTGTTTTTCACACCTACGACCTTTGCAACATCCCCATGGTCACGAGGTCAAAATTCAGACGCTTGGCAACTGGTTCATGACTCTTGCTGTGTCCCAAGGTCATGTGATTTTTGCAAGCTTTTGACCAGCAAAATCGATGGGGAAGCCAGATTCACTTAACAAACGTGTTACTAACTGATCATCTGCAGTGAGTCACTTAACAACCGTGGCAAGAAAGCTCGTAAAACTCACTTAACAAATGTCTAGCTTAACAACAGAAATTTTGGGCTCCATTGTGGTTGTAAATTGAGGACTATAATCAGTCCTTGAGGTTCCAGTTATTGCATGCTCCAGGGTCATGTGATTGCAAGCTGAATGCTTGGCAGTTAGCTCACTCTTAGGATGGTTGCAATATCCTGTGGTTATGTGGTCACCTCTGTTGCAGAATGCAAGAAAACTTCAGGGACTTGCAGGAGTGTGCTTACTCCACTGCACCCCCTCCATAGCCTGCATGAACTCACGTGGCATTGCAGCACCCTTCTGCAATCCTCATGCACTTGTGCAATGCTGCAGCAATCCTTACCAATTTCAGCCAGCTATCTAAATCCCACACATACACTGTATGGCATCACAGCAACCAGAAGTGGGATTCAGCTGGTTCGGACAGATTCAGGTGATCTGGTAGTTACGGCCAGCAGCTGGGCCCACCCATTCGCCCCGGTGCTATCCCATCTTATACAATCACTGTTTCTTTGATGGAGCACGCATGTGCGCAAGGCACGTGCGTGATCAAGCTATCCTGTCCGATTCAATCGCCATGTTTTTGACTCAGTGCACATGTGCGCAAGGTATACGTGCAAGCAAAGCTATTGTTGTGACCTATGCTTCCTGAGTCATTAAAACACACGAGTAGTCCCCAAAACCTCTTTTATTGCAACAGCTGTGAATTACGTTCATTCACAGCTGAGTCCCAGTTAGTTGCAAAAAGTCCTTCGGGATAATCTTTATCTCCCTTGACATGCTGCCAAAGACCTATTTGGCAAAGCCACACAGAGTCCAGAATCAAACAGAGGTGCCAACTGGGAATGTTGCTTTCCTGCAAAGGCCCCATTTGCCTTTGCTCCTCTTTTAAGCCTTATGGGAGGGGCCAATCCTCTCCAGGCCTTACTCCCGAGTCGTCCCTTTAGTTTTAATTGTTCTTGCCTTCTGGCAGCTCTGTGCATGGGCACACTAGGCTCTGCCTCTGCACGTGAGCCGCAATAGGCTCCTCCTCTTCCTCTGCCTCTCTGATATCCGACTCTGGAGGCTCTGGAATCTGCACATCACTTCCGGATGGCCCTGGCCCCATCTCTGCCTCTGACGCAGAGCCCTTGTCCAAGCCTTCCCCAGACTTCAGGACTGGCCTGTGTTCCTTCCCAGCCTCCTCATTGTCTGACTCTGCTGCCAGCTCCGCAGGCTGTTGGCGGACCACAACAGCTATACCATCCTATACAATCAATGTGTTTTTGACACACCACGCATGTGCACGTATGCACACTCACATTTTTGATTCTGGGCAAACCAGTTGTTAAATTATATGAAACCCACCTCTGACAGCAATCCCAGCCCACATAGCTGCCTCATTTCATGTTTCCTCCGACCTCCTTGTGAGGTGCCTACGGCTTTGCAACTTCCTGCTAGCTTCCCCATTGACTTTCCTTGTGGGAGGCTGACAAGAAGTCACAAATTGCAATCATACGAAGCTCTTGCTTAATGAACCAGGATTTTCACTAAACACTGGCATTGGGACTGCTGGGATTGCTGTTGCTAAGCAAACTGGTCACATGATGTCAAACCAGGGGTAAAATCCAGCAGGGTCTGGCAGATTCTGGAGAAGCGGTAGTGGAAATTTTGAGTAGTTTGGAGAACCAGCAAATACCACCTGTGGCCGGCCACGGAATCGGGTGGGAATGGAGATTTTGCAATATCCTTCTCCAAGGATTGGGGAGGGAATGAGGATTTTGCAGTATCCTTTCCCTGGAGTGGGTGGGAATGGAGATTTTGCAGTATCCTTCCCCTGTCATGCCCACCAAGCCACACCCACAGTACCAGTAGTAAAAAATGGTTTTCACCACTGTGTCATACTGTATGACCTCATTGCTTAACAATGGAAATTCTAAGCCCCATTACCCTTGCTAAGAAAGGACTACCTGTAGACCCTTCAAAATCATAGTATCTTAGTAGCTTTGTGTTTAATTAAAAAGAAAAAAAGTGTTCTTGTTCCTTTTTTAGGATGAACAGAGTTCTTCCTTTTCTTTTGCTACTTTAAGTCATCTAGCTTTTGTATATGGAACTGATTGGATAGCCTTTTTTTATGATTAGGAGTTTCTATTGCTTTGTCTTATTTAAGAAAAAAACCTCCCATTTTACTGAATGTAATTCATAATACAAATTATACTGCCTCAGAACAATTTGTAATTTGAACGTGATGTGTATAGTAATAGAGAAACCACTACTCGATAAAGATACACTAACAGGTAATTTGAAAAATGAATTTTGTTTCACGCATAGATGAAATTTATAAGCTAGTAGTTAGTTGACAAAGATCAAATTAAAAATGTTATTTCTCCAAGATTATTTTTAACAGCATTACTTTAGTACAGTCCTGCCTAATATGCCTATTCTGCCACTTCCATTTTGACTTAATGTCCATTAAGTATAATGGGAGTTGTAAATATATACAGATGGTATAGCTATAGCCCTTTTACCATATTGTATTCATAAGAGCTTACTTTGCTACTTGAAAAGTACTATCTATATATTTTTTTTCCTCTGGAGTGATTAATTTGGGAGAACAAGTTGCAGCAAGGTTAAAATAATATTTAATATGCTAAAGGATCTTTTACTTAATTCTGAACAGATTTTTGAACAATTAGTATTCTGCTATGCAGAGGATATATGAAGATAATATTATATTTAATATATCAAGGGTACAACTTTCAGCTGTAGGGATATGTAGAAATTACTTCTTGATCATATCCAATCCTTCCACAGCATAGTGTTATGTGTTCCACTTTAATAATTCCTGTCATACTAATAATATTTATCTGAAGTAATATTCAGATACATGATTTTTACATGGCAATCCCAAAAGGAACAAGCCTCTGGGGAGATGAACAAACAGAAGAAAGGTTTCCAAGCTAAGCAGATGGATAGGAAAAAAAAAAATGTTTCACATTGTTTTTTGGCAAACTAGATCGCAGTACCTTTTGACTATGGACTTTTTTTGCCTTCTCCATCTGCTTTGGATTTGGAGTATCCAAAACCTTTAAAAGCACTTTTGAAGAAATACTCCTGGAAATCTTTAAATGGCTCTGGAGCAGCGAAAAGGTTCAGCATGATCCGGGGGGGAAAGTAGGGCATTCAAATATTCTTGGAATAATGTATTCCTAAATCAATGAGTCTTGTACATTAGTAATAAGTACTATTGATTAATTTCTTATTTTTTCCTCCTCTCCTCTCCCCTCCCCTCTCCTCCCCTCTCCTCCCCTCCCCTCCTCCTTTTTAAGCATTTGGTCATATGTTTAGGTTCTGTGTCTGCCCCAGGCTTATCAGAATCAAGAAAAGAGGTCTGGGTAGAGGAAACTAAAAAAAAGAGTTGTGTTTAGTCACTCATTCAAATAACCCTGTTGATTAAATTTAGTTCTAAAACAGATGTAGCCTTTCTAATATTAAAGTCTGCATTGCAGTATTGTAGGAAATTCACACACCCAAACCAGTTGTCCCAGTTTGCCTATCTACCCTGTTTCCCCCAAAATAAGACATCCCCTGATAATAAGCCCAATCGGGCTTTTGAATGCTTGGCAATAAGGTCAAGCACTTATTTAAGGGTTCAAAAAAATATAAGACAGGGTCTTATTTTCAGGGAAACACGGTAGTCCACCAAGAAAAAAAGATTTGAAGGGAAAGAACAGTTTTAAAAAACGTCATTTTAAAAATTCTGTTGTCATGGTAACTGCTAAATATGCATTCCTAAGTGCCTATTGGTTGATTCTGGGATTTGTTTTCTTCTTGGTACTTTACCAAAAGGAAAGTGATGTCCAATTAGAGAAAAAAAATAAAATAAAAACATTTAAACTGAAAAATTTATATACACGCTCAGATGCTCCGAAATATGAAAAAAAACAACACTTTGTGCAGTTGTGTATACTTTATCTCAGGGGTCTTCAGCCTTGTCAATTTTAAGACTTATGGACTTCAACTCCCAGAATTCCTCAGCCAGCTTGCCAAGGTTGGAGACCCCTGCTTTATGTAAAGGAGGGGAAAGGAAAGTTCTGGGTCTGTTGCACTGTTTTTTTGGAGCTTTAGATTCTTGCATATGTGTCCTGGATGTCAGGAATGTGTTCTGAGTTACCTGTGTTTGTTTTCCTTTCTCTCCATCAAAGGTTACCTTATTCCTTTTTGAGCTTGGTTGTGCTTAGATGATTGCATTCTTCCTTTAAGGAATGTGAGCAATTTCTAATAAACTGGCTTTGAAGGATAGATCTGAGAATTTAGATGGTGAGGGACAGGAAGTCTAAAGGACAAAGTCACAAGTTGCTGAATTAATGAATTATTTTTAGAGGATTTTTTCCTAAAAACTAGATCCTCAGGACCATGAACATTAAAACCGCTCTCCTGAACAGTAATTCCAAGAACAAAGGCCTAAGAAATGTAAGGAAAATCCTGTAAATATCTTCTGACTCTCAAATTCCACACCATGATTAGAATTTATACCATCTCTGATTCAGTTGAAGGTGGTGTATGGCCTGCTAGACTTTGGCATTTTCTTTACCACTTGTTGCATTATGTTAAGATAATTAGCTTTTTCTGGACTTGCATGCATAGAAATCTTTAGAAACCCATCACAAAATGTCACTTGCAAGTGATAATATTGGAGTGCCAATTCTGCTCTTTAGATATTAGTGGTCAATTTTGCAATGCAAAATTCAGAAGGGAGAAGCATTTTGATATCATTGTTTTGACATTATTGTACTTAGGAAAGACATCTGTGGTTATGTGGGTACTGGCATTGTGTTAGTGTTGTTTTCCATCAATCCCTTATACCTGTGATAGTGAACCTATGGCCTTAGTGCCACAGGTGGCATGCAGAGTCCTCTCTGTGAACATGCGAGCCGTCGCCTCAGCTCAGCTCCGCCACGCGTACGCCTCTCACCAGCAAGCTGGTTTTTTGGTCTCTGTTGCACATGCGCGGGAAGTGGGGTGCACGTGGGAGATGCACGCATGCTTAGGGGTCATGCATGCATGTGCAGGGGGCACATATGGGGTGTGTGTGGGTTTGCGAGCGCATTACATTATGGGTGTGTGCATGCACATGCGTGCACTTTTAGTACTTGGTGCCAAAAAGGTTAGCGATCACCGCGTTATACTATGCTGGTGAAGTAATATCTAGTTTCATTCCTTATTTAGGGTTCAGGAACTTTTTGTTAGTTTGTCTTTTATCTTATATAACTTCCTACAGTACTGAAGCTTTCAACTCAAGTCCAAGAGAAGCTTAAAATGACGGTTGTCTTGAATGTTGATTACTAAGGAAATGTCTTCCACTTTTGCTGTTCCATTCATCCCTGCAAAAATCAAATAAACAATAATATATAGGGGTTAATAACAAGTTCCTAAATTTTCATGTGATCAGTCTATAAAAATATTAAATTACTTTAGATAATACTATATAAAATACTAGATAAGGTTTGTTCTGAATCCCTCCTAGATGTATTGGTATATTAATTTCATATATGTTGTTAGATATTAATGACTGAAATAATTTGAAAGTATATGAATATTTATCTATTAATATATTTTAAACTTCTAATTATGCTTTAAAATAAGTGGATGAAGAAAGATTCTTTTTAAAATTCTAGGCATTGTTATAACACAAGGACAGATGGAACTTGATCTTATATTAGAATTAAATCTTAAATGAGCATCTGTCAGTTATGAAAAGTGGGATTAACAACAAGCTTAGTTACTGATTACAATGTGCATCAAAAGAGAAATTTTACATATCTGTTTACAAATACACGTCTTCTCTATACCGCTGAATACCTGCATATTCTCACTGATGAATTATCTTAACTTTGAATTATCCTATTTACAGTTTCTTAAAAAGAGAACATCTTTTTTAATATGTACAATATACAGATGTGCATACATATGTATTTATAATCCACAGTTTATCTGAAAACACAAGATTTAATATGAGTGTCCTTTATTTTCTGTGTGAGATAGGTGAAGCTGATAGTGTGATTAGTCCAGGAACACTCCTAGTCAAAGCTATAGCAATAGCACTTAGACTTATATACTGCTTCACCGTGTTTTACAGCCCTCTCTAAGCGGTTTACAGAGTCAGCATATTGCTCCCAACAATCTGGCTTCTCATTTTACCCACCTTGGAACGATGCGTCAATCTTGAGCCAGTGGGAATTGAACTGCTGTACTGCCAGCAGTCAGCAAAAGTAGCCTGCAGTACTGCATTCTAACCACTGTGCCACCACGGCTCTTACCCATTCAGAAATGCAGTTAAACCCATGTACCTCTTTTAGCGCAGTCACTAAACTCTAAAGCACGTATTTGTAATCACATACTCACATTTATATTCCTACTGCAGTCACTTTTACTTTCATTGCTACCTTCACCAACTGAGGCAGCAGTAATGCAGCAGGAGAAAGCGGTATCCTGACTCGAGAAGGACTATATCTGTGATGGTGAACCTATAGATGGCACACAGAACCACCTTTCCGGCATGCTGTCACCCAACTGACCTGCAGCTGTGCATGCACGCGCACCCCAGCTGGTGTTCGGGCCTCCGGTGCACATGTGTGCAGTTCAGGGGTCCCAGGTGGTCTTCGGAGCTCTCCTGTCCATGAGCACACATTTGTGCATGCACGTGAGAGTACTTGTGTGCAGTGCACACATGCATAGACGATGTTCATGCATATGCATTGCAAGCATGAAAACTACATGCATGCGCAGATGGTGCGATTGGATGCACAGCAGACGGGAGCCGCACAAAAACCACGCACGTGCACAGATGGTGTGGTTGTGCATGCAGAGCATGGGGAGGAGCACGCATTAGTGCAGATAGCACACAGGTGCACAAAGTACATACCTGTTCAGCACTCGGCGAGTAAAAGGTTCGCCACAACTGAACTATATCATGGTCTACAGAGCAAAAAAATGGGAAGACGTATCAGTGGTAAGAAAGAAGGAGGAAGGCTAGATTCCGAATGGAGAGTCAGGACTAGTGAGAGAGAGAGAAAGAGGTAGCAAAGTAGTCAGAGTTGGGAATTAGGCTGGTTATAGAAGAAGGGATGATTACGAATCGGAAGGGAAAACGTATTTGTATGCGTGTATGTGTTTGTAAATATTACAGATCCCCAAGAGTTTATTGAGTGACACAGTATAGATCCGTGGTCCACAAGTGGCACGCGGAGCCATATCGGTGGGCACACGAGCTCATCTCCGGCACGCATGCATGCGCCAACCAGCTGGTTTTCGGGCCTTTTGGACCCACCAGAGGGCCTCTGGGGGGTGGGGAAGGCCGTTTTTGCCCTCACCAGGCTCCTAGAAAGGCTCTGGAGCCTGGGGAGAGCAAAAAATGGGCCTACTGGGCCCACCGGGACATCACGTGCCAAAAGCGGGGGGAGCACCAGGGAGGCAGGGCACTTAGTATTATGGATGTGGGCACATGTGTGTGTGACCCAACCGTGCTGCCCCCACTTTTGGCACGCGATGTCCCGGTGGGCCAAAAAGTTAGCCATCACTGGTATAGATTATGAACATTAAAAAAATGAATAAGGGTCACAGGAAATGGGAAGGAAAAAGAAAAATAAAAAAAGTGGAAAAGCTTTTAAAGGCTCTGGTAACATGATGTATTATGTTGGTATCTAGTCAGAGAAAAAAAGGGATGTGGTGGCTCAGTGGCTAAGACGCTGAGCTTGTTGATCGAAAGGTTGGCAGTTCACTAGGGTTCAAATCCCTAGTGGCGCGTAACAGGGTGAACTCCCGTTACTTGTCCCAGCTTCTGCCAACCTAGCAGTTCGAAAGTACGTAAAAATGCAAGTAGAAAAATAGGAACCACCTTTGGTGGGAAGGTAACAGCGTTCCATGCACCTTTGGTGTTGAGTCATGCCAGCCACATGATCACAGAGACGTCTTCGGACAGCGCTGGCTCTTCGGCTTTGAAATGGAGATGAGCATCACCCCCTAGAGTTGGGAATGACTAGCACATATGTGCGAGGGGAACCTCTCCCTTTATCTTTTAGTCGGAGAAAGAGAAAAATGGCTTCTTTGTGTTTTCTTTTCATATCAAGCCTAATAAGTTTAAAACTTTTGTAAGGTATTATCACACAAGTAATTGGACAGT
This sequence comes from Masticophis lateralis, assembly GCA_030761175.1. Taxonomy (NCBI): domain Eukaryota; kingdom Metazoa; phylum Chordata; class Lepidosauria; order Squamata; family Colubridae; genus Masticophis; species Masticophis lateralis. Next base: position 76,914,212 of record JAUDYJ010000006.1, on the reverse strand, counting down.
TAGTTCCTAGTTGTATTACAATGGGTTGGCTGATTTTGATGCTATAAATCTCAGGACAAGTTTCACAGCCATATAATAGGTTGGATATTATGTTACTTGGGACTAGGGAACACATACTGAAACCAATGACAACTTACTTGACTTAGTGATTTAACTTAGTCACAATTATATTAAGTCTTCACTGATTTTGTATGCCTGTATTAAAAGCATTTTGCTTTTTGCTTTTAATACAGGCCACCACAGGAAACACAGGCAAAAATCTCTTTTCTTTTATAAGAATAGTTGGCATGGCAGTCCAGGACGAGTACTACATACCACTTCAGCTGCAGAAAAATGGTCAAATTGGATTATATTTTCTGGAGCAAGCAGAGGGGAGAAGAATAGGATATAGTCTAATGAAAACATATATACATGCATGCATACATACATGTATATATGTCTATATGTTATGTATTAAACGCACATACTTCATAAAAATAGCTAAGTTTGCTTTTCATAGCACGCAGAAATGGGAACAACCTCAGAACTGAGCCCAGAAATAAAGTAGTAACAACAATGAATTTATTACTGTCCTTGAACATACCATAACAGCAAAAATACACTTTTAGGCGTTAATTGGATTGATGTTTCTTCCTCATGCTTAGCATAGTACTCATTTCTACAGGTAGTAATCTGTCTGCCATGTTCATCAAAGAACCAAAGCAATATAGTTTTGTATTTGGCAAGTAAAAACCATAGCAAAACCTGGTAATGTATGTGTACATTAACCAAGTAGTCAAATTTGCAGCTCCCTAAAAATGAACCCATAACATAAGCTGAACGTACCCTCTAATTCTAATTTTCCCTCAGCAAAGCAAAATAAAGCAGCAATAAATTTGCAGACCAAGTAGTCAAGGAATGGTGGTTCGTTTACTATTAAAACAGTTTCTCCATCTCTGAACTTGTGTTTAATTTGATGGTCTTTCATACTCCTGCTATTCTCCACTCCACTATTTCAGCCAATGGGAGTAGAGGTGAAAATTTTGCCTTCTGTTTCTACACCAATATTCTCTGTAGCTCTTCAAGACCAATTGGAGGATATGGGAACATTTTTGAAACAAAATGGAATGGAAGACATCATTTTTATCATCAAGTTGAAAAACAACCTAGGAAACATGATATGTTTTATTTTGTGGTTAAGGCACAACTCTGAAGTGACTTTCAATGTAGTAACATGAGTCTCGGTGGCGCAGTGGTTAGAGTGCAATACAACAGGCTACTTCTGCTGATTGCCGGCTGCCTGAAATTGTCAGTTCAAGTCCCACAAGGCTCAAGGTTGACTCAGCCTTCCATCCTTCAGAGCTGGGTAAAATGAGGATCCAAATTGTTGGGGGCAATAGGCTGACTCCATAAACCATTTAGAGAGAAGGCTGTAAAGCATTGTAAAGTGGTATATAAGTCTAAGTGTTCTTGCTCTTGCTATTTTGAGATCAGAATGTTTTTACATAACTACCAGGGTTGTGCAAAACAATTAAAACCATGTGCCAACATTTGTTAAAGCAGCTGTAGCTTGAAGACTTGTATAGTTGCTTCCAGAGATAGCTAGGCATACACAGGCAATATTTCCATAGAGACTAATAGCAAAACTACTGTGTACGTACAATATATGTATCTTGAATGGCAAATTAGATTTTTTTTTCTAAAATGGATTGACAAACAGATCTGCCTTTCCATACACAAACAAGCCTTTAATACATATATGTTCTAAACACTTGTTAATTTCCAAGTAAATTATTATTTGGAGTAGTAATCGTACTAACAGCAGGAACCATTTTTATTTTTATTTGTTTGTGATTAGACTTGCAGCTAAGTACAGTAGTCACAGGAATGAAATATAGCACAAGGTACACCAGCATGAGAAATAGAAGTTTAAAAATATATGTTGATATTGCTAAAGTATTAATTCTGTAAAAAAAAAAAAAATGTAAGATTATTCAATATTCAGCCCATATTCTTCAGTAACCATTCATTCTTGACCCTTTTTTCTTATTTTATCAGTAATAAAATACTTCTCACTGTGTTCAACTAATTTTATGTTTTTTCCTGGCATACTAAAATCACATAAAACAGTCACATAAAACGAAAAGGGCAGAAGCATTTTGCTTCTTTCACATTGCTATCTCAGAGCAATGAGTGATCTACTATCTCAGAGTAGATCACTGGTTTTTTTTCTGAACGTACGAACAAGTTAAAATTCCTCTGTTTCTTCATCTTTATTATCAATCTACCTAGATAATGTTCATCTGCTTTTTCTAGTTATGTATTTATTTTTTGGTTGAACCAAATCAGTAAATTTGGAAAATTTATATCACTAATAATCATTTTCTTTCTTTTGTTTAATCGTAACTAATTCTTGGAAAGTGCCTGGACAAGTCCCTGCAGGTTTTTTTTGCAAGGGTTTTCCAGAAGTGGTTTGCCATTGCCTCTCCTAGGGTTGAGAAAAAGTGACTGACCCAAGTTTGTCCAGCTGGATTTGTGTCTAAGGCAACGCTAGAACTATCTCCTGGCTTCTGATCTGATGCCTTAACCACTATATCAAATTGGCTCTAATCATATTATATAGGTTACAATTTAGAATAGCATGTAGCAACCTATACGAAGGAATTTGAGCATACCAAAATATTTCAAAATACTTTATAAATGATAAACTCTTGAAGCTTTCTCTGTTGTTATTGGAAGAATTATAGTAAAAATTATTTTAGTAGCCAGAGCATTATTCAATTATTTGTTTCCTTATTCAGTTTTTTCTGAGAAGAAAAGAAGCAATATGTTATACATTATTTTTAATCTGCTGGCAGAGAAGTATTACTCAAAGATGGAGAACAGCCCACAGATTGCTTTGCTGAATGATATAAAATTTACAGTTAAGCTTCTTGTCAGAGTGTCCAAAAAAATCTTCTCAGAGCATACAGACTATTGTAGTATATTTTTAATTTTACATGTTAGTCAAATAATGCATAAGATGCAAATGAGAACTCTATCAATGGTGGGTTTCAAATTTTTTTACTACCAGTTCTGTAGGCATGGCTTGGTGAGCATGGCATGGCTTGGTGGGTGTGACTTAGTGGACCTGGCAGAGAAAGGATACTGTAAAATCCTCATTTCCTCCTTATCAGCTGGGACTCGGGAGGCAGAGAATAGATGGGGGCAGGGCCAGTCAGAGGTGGTATTTACCGGTTCTCTGAACTATTCAAAATTTCTGCTACCCGTTCTCCAAAACTGGTCACAACCTGCTGAAACCCACCTCTGAACTCTATGTGGAAAAAGATGCTGGATGTTCAAACTAGCTTTAGAAAAGGCTGAAGGACTTGAAACATTACTAATACAATGCTGGATAACCGAGAAAGCCAAAGTAAATAAATAAAAAAAGAAGTCAGTAAATGGTTCATTGATTATAGAAAGGCATTTGATTGTATTGATTATATCAAGCTGGAATGTGCTCAAGAAAATGGGATTCCCATAATATTTCAGAATAAAGCACCTGAGATCAGGACAAAAAGTAAAGGATGGAATATTACCAAAGAGAGATCCAACCTAAAATTAAGGAGAAATTTCATTATAGTGAGATCAATTAATCAGTGGAACAGCTTGCATGCCTAAAAAGAGCTGTGGTAGCGCAGTCATTACAATGTAGTATTGCAGGCTAACTCTGATGACTGCCAGCAGTTCGATCCTGACCAACTCAAGGTTAATTCAGTCTTCCATCTTTCCAAGATTAGTAAAATGAGGACCCAGATTGTTGAGGTCAACATGCTGACTCTAAACTGCTTAGAGAGGGATGTAAAGAACTGTGAAGTCATATATACCTCTAAGTGCTATTGCTATTGCCTCCAGAAGTTATGGGTTTTCAAGATTGGACAGAGCTTTGTCTGGAATAGTATAGGCAGGTCTCTTGCTTGAGCAAGGAGGTTGAACTAGAAGACCATGAAGTTCCTTCCAATTCTATTATTCTGTTATTTTGTTATCATTTCATTATTCTCACGAGAAACATATATATATATATATATATATATATATATATATATATATATATATATATATATATATATATATATATATATATATATATATATCAGAAAATCACAGTATGGATAGGACATGATAAGACACTGGCTCCAGATTGCTGAGCTAGTGCAACAAGTATGTATATTCTCTCCTTATTCAACCTATATGTTGAATATATATGCAGGGAAGCTGGATTGATTTTAAAATTGGAGGAAGAAGTATAAATAACTTTTGCTATGCTGATGACAGCACCCTGGTAGCTGAAAATGAAAAGGCTATGCAAGCTCTAGTAATAAAAGTTAAGGAGCAAAGTGAAAAAGTTAGATTACAATTAAATATAAAGAAGGTAGAACAACTGTCTTAGAATTGGGAATGAAGATATCACTATGGGCATAGTTTCTGTCTTTTTGGATCTACGATCAACAGTAAAAGAACAAGCAGTCAAAAAGTACACTGTCAACTAGTACTTATTTGAGGAGCCCTGAAGGCCTTGGAAAAGAGATTCAGATGCTGTGATGTGTCTATGTATATAAAGATTATACAGATGCAAGCCATGTTATTTCCTGCGTCACACTAGGGAAGCAAAAGTTGGAAGCAGGATAGGATAAGTATTGCTACTTTGGAGTATGACCAGGTTCAAATCTCCTTCTTCCTATATTATATAAAAACCTAGCTTTCTAGAGAAGGGTCTAATGCTGAAAAAGGTAGAAGGAAACAGATGACCAGCAGCAAGGTGGATGGATAGCAGGAATGGATGCACTATTAGAAGTGCATAAGTGCACCGGCGTGCCTACCATCCCTGTCCTAATATTCCTTTTTACTTACTCTTTTCATGTTTACTTACTCTTTACCTGTTATCTTATATATACTTGACAAATAAACTTATGATTATGATTATGATTAGAAGACCTGAATGACCAAGTTGGACACAAAACATGGAAAAAATCTGATCTGTTGTTAATAAGAGTTGACACCAACTTGATGGCAGATAACCCTTCAAACCTTGGTAGTAATCAGGTTTCTCAGATACTTCAAGTGATATTATACTTAAATATGCACTGGCTAGGTGGCTCAGCGGCTAAGACGCTGAGCTTGTCGATCAGAAAGGTCAGCAGTTCGGTGGTTCGAATCCCTTCTAAAGGTCTCTTGTGTGAGCAGGGGTTTGGACTAGATGACCTCCAAGACCCCTTCCGACTCTGTCACTGTTACAATATGTGATAATGTATTAAGATGTCCTGTATGATAAGGAAATATAATTTTATGCAAGTATACAAAGTTAATACCAGAATTGGACTTTTAAAAATGTCATTAACTGAATCCCATGGTCATCAGATGAGACTACTTCCTGCCAGTTTTCCACAATCAAAGTCAGTGGGAAACTGGCTGGAAGTTTGAAATCTCAAGACTGGCAGACAGATAAATGACTGATGCTGGTTGAGGGGCCGTGTAGTAGGTGCAATGTGGGTTAGGGAGTGTGTGATTGTAAGAGGGTGCACAAGAGGCATGATGGTCAAAGGTGTGAGGAGTTGCACAAGAGCAGGTCAGGAAAAGTGCAAGGGTATGAGGAAAGCACGGGTATGGGAGAGATCTCAGTGACTTCTGACCTTCCCTGATGATTTCCCTTTTAATTTTCTTGGAAACTGGCACAGAAAGTAACAAATAGCAATCGTGATCACAGGTTGTGTCAACTCCCTGTAGTCGTAACTCCAAACTGTCTAAATTGCAAGTCCAAATTGAATAAGCGAACATATTGTAACTTCTTAACATGCTTCATATTTATCTTTCCTATCAATCAGCTCTTTGGTTTCTAATCAAATTAATAATAGGGACCCTTAGTAATGTTTAAGATAGCCGTTGTTATCTTTTAACACTGATAACTAGGACCTAAAGAATGACTCTACAATGACTAATCTGGACTCAGCACAAATGTTTCTGCTACTTACTGGCTGTAACTTAAATTTGATTACAAACTAAATCTTAGTTATATGCTGAATGTATTTATACATAATTAATATGAAGCTTAAGTTATATCTAATGCCAGACTATAGCTAAGGAAATTAATTATTACTTGATATGATTATTGAATTAACAAAGTATGGTATTTGTTGGAGATCTCAACTCTTACAAAAACAGTATTTGAAGGAAAGGTCAGAGTTATTAAATGAGAAAATTAACTTGAGTTAGAAATCATTTCTAGATGAGAAAATTCAGAGTTCTTGCCTTTTGTATGAAATCTTTTTCAATACTTTTTAAAATAAGTATTATCATGCAGAGCAATAGCACTTAGACTTATATACTGTTTCACAGTGCTTTTACAGCCCTCCCTAAACGGTTTACAGAGTCAGCATATTGCTCCCAACAATCTAGATCCTCGTTTTTCCAACCTCGGAATGATGGAAGGCTGAGTCAACCTTGAGCTGGTGAGAATCGAACTGCCAAAATGCTGGCAGTCGGCAGTCAGCAGAATTAGCCTGCAATATTTCTAACCACTGTACAGCTCAGTTCGTTGTATGTGTCTTACATATACAGTAAATGCAACATTGTTTATACATTTTTTCAATATTTTTTTCTGTCCTGCTCTTGCTTTTAATTAAATATTTGGGAAAAATGCCTGAATTTAGATTTCTGGTAGACGGTTACAGTTTGAGTTTTGACAATACAGTTTGTTTCTGCAAGACAATAAGAACAAGATTTTTCCATTGAAATGAATATTGGAGTGTGGCCAGTAGAAAAGCAAAATATGCTTTTTAAATAAATGTATCTTAAGCTCACCCACTAGCAACATTAAAAGTGAACTGAAGCTCTGTCACAAAGTGGGAAAAAATGTATTTTTATTAGAGCTCTGTCAGAAAGATAGGAAAATCTCTCACCCTCCTCAAGCAAAGTAAGTCCTCAGATATATAAAATGTCTTTATTTTTAAAAGAAGGGGGAAATACAACAGCATCTCTTTTATAGGAAGCAAGTCTATAAAATTAAGAGGCAAGGTTATCACTCTTATGCTCTAAATATGAGCAAGTTATTATTTTTTTTGAATTATTGTATTCCAGATATTGAAAGAAAATCAGACTGTCCAAATCACACTTAGCTATAAGAAATAAGGGCGTAAAATACTCCTATATATATCCTTTAGATAATCCAGATAGTAGAGCTGGAGGGAAAAGTTTTGTTATGGAATTAATATCCAATTGTTAAATAAAATATTTTTGATGGCATGAGTATTCGTTGCACTTGTTGTAATGAAGTAGCAGAGGAATTGGACCAAAGATAATATCTAATTATTAATGCTAATGCAAAGGTTTTTGTTTTCACAGTGTTATCTTGAAAAAAACCATAAACATAAAATACAGATCAATATGGTTCTGCAGAGAATATGAGTCATCAGGAAAATGCCAAAGTCTATTCTTAATTAGATTTTTCTTATGGTTAGCATAGAAACTATGCTACATTTTCTGTGCGTTCTTCCATTGATATTTTTAGAAATACATTTCCTTATGTAAAGAATAAGGCAGCACAGTGGAAAAAAGTGTATTTTTATTAGAGCTGTGCAGCACTTTGGAAATAATTTGAAAAAGGTAGCTCAGAGACTGCCTTTGCAGATACTACATGCTCTGGATATGAAGTAGCTCCATTGAAGGATTGGAGACAATTGCTACCTTTTCATCCCTGAATGCTGTGGAATTTATTTTAGGAAGCTTCTCTGAGAGTAGCTAATGTATTCTTTAATTTCAATTGCAATTAAGTGCTCATGGAATAAAGTATTCTATTTTATACAGTACATACCTATAGAGAGAGAAGGCAGAATTATTCAAAGTGGAAGGAATGTACCATGCATTTGAATAACCATAGATCCAGCTAGAAGAATTAGATATTCAGTAGTGGGAAAGGTTTCTATCAACTTATTGTATAATTTTAATATCCAGTTTCCTCTCTAGAAAAAAAAAATGCTTTCAAACTTATTCTGATTTTTTTAAAAAAATTCCTTCCAAATTTGATTTTTTTTTTTCCCTGAAAATGAAAATGTATTTTGTTAGTTATTTTGTTAGGGAAGGATTGTTACATTGTGCACTTTATGCTGCAGTACAGTTGAATTCTCAGTGATTTTGAAAATATTCATGGGAGTTGAGTAAATTTGTTTTACAACTGAAGTAATATTTAGGAGTTACAAACTATCTAAGTTCCTAATTAAAAAACTATAACTGAATTGATTTGAATTGCACTCATGTATGATCTTAAAATACCTCTTAAGATTCATACAGCTCAAAATGTTAGTTTATGTTTGAAAGTGACCTGTTTTCTATAATTGGAAATAATTTCATAAGTATTCACTTGAACATAAAGAATAATTAAGCTAAGTTGGTTAATATAAGAATATTAGAGAGCTGGTAGAGATTTTTGTTCTAAATGTTGAAAAATTGTGTTTTCAGTTTCATCTACTATAAATGCATATAAATATCATATACAATAATGGAATGGAAAGATTTCAAACAGTATATTGAATGAATTTAGTAGTCAGTTTGAATTGAGGATTGCTTAGCTTCCGCCTATCACTTGTTTTTGTTGCTAAAGCTATTTATGCATACTGATTTCATACATTTGATATCTATAATTTGTAAGAATGGTTCAGATATTAAGGTTTATTTTTTGACAGTTTCAAACATTCAAACTTGTATAATCACATTAGGAAGTAATGTAGCATATCTTTTCAGGTCATATGATTTCATTTAAGAAGATAAATCTTGATATATATGAAAACCTATCTGTATATTAGAATAATTTAGTATTTCTGTTTATAACCATCAGTAAAGTCTGTCTTGTCACTTTTCATTACTTTGAGCTAAAAAATTGGAATGAAATAGGAATAGCTTGAATTATCCTATAATACAGAAAACAGTATTATTTTGAGGTATGATTTTTTAATGTTAAACTGTGTTACACATTTTCTAGATTTGTTCTAGGGCTTTGGTCTGGGGGAGATATAGATAGTTGAAGATACAGCAGTTTTATTTTTGAAATATGATTTCTACATTTATTTTTTATTCAAGCAATGAGCATTTGAGTATTAATTGGTAAGATGTTATCTTTAATTTTATTTATGTTGGGCATAACATCTTTGTGACTCAATGTGTCACAAAATTAAACACAAGTTATTTCAAGTAATAACTTCATTATTTTAGATACAAATTTTATTGCAGTTTTATATTTAACTGAACACTTTCTGGTCGGATCATTCTGAGAACGATTCTTATATTCAACATATAGTATTTACATATTTTAAGTAACAAAACAAGCAGCAGTTTTAAAAAGAAATTGCATTGTTAGCCTAACAATTACACAAATGTTTCTGTTGAGCTGCCAAACTCAATGAATGAATCATTATGCTGTTTTCTGCTTCCAGGTGAAATAACTCTCTTGTCAGAGCGAATAAAGGCAATCAGTAAACACACACATATATGCATATACGTGTACACCAGTGGTGGGTTTCAAAAATTTTTCCTACCGGTTCTGTAGGTGTGGCATGCCTTGGTGGGCGTGGCTTAGTGGGCATGGCAGGGGAAGGATACTGTAAAATCTCCATTCCCACCCCACTCCAGGGGAAGGTTACTGCAAAATCCCCATTTCCTCCCGATCAGCTGGGACTTGGGAGGCAGAGAATAGATGGGGGTGGGGCCAGTCAGAGGTGGTATTTACCGGTTCTCCAGAACTGGTCAGAACCTGCTGAAACCCACCCCTGATATACATACATATGTACCTACATATCACATGGATGGAGACACACTGTCCTAACAATTTGCTGGTTATAGCTTAATATTGTATATAGAAGAAATGAGTTTATTTATTGTAAGAACTAGTCATTCAGAAAGAAACAATGAAAAAAAAACCCTGGTTTTGACTTATTTAAGGATGTTCTTATTCTTCCCATAGCAGCCTACTTCCTGAATATCACACATTCAGACGTGTAGCTGTGTATTCAGAACACATTTTTCACACATTTGTTACCTTGAGTTCTATACAATCTATACATTTATAACTATTGTGTCATATAAAAAGCAGGATAAAATATATTTTTCCGAATGGAAATACTCAAATAAAATGGAAACATAACAGTACAATATTTCCTCTTCTAAAGATTTTTTAAAAAACATTTAAAAAAATATGTTTTTCTTCTTTTTGAAAAGTTTTTATTTTTATTTCTCATGAATTATTCATCTAGTCTTTTAGCTATTTTTAAAAATAATTTTTATTAAACAGTTTTTTTAAAAAAACAAACAAAAACAGATATTTACATCTTTCTCTTTTCAACATCTTCGCATCAGTAATCCATATTTATACATTTTCTCTTTCTTGTCTTAATATATCTTTTATACATATATTTCTAGTATATCATATATATACCGTTATATTCTACTAATCTAAATATTTTATTTACATTTAACATAAACAGGTACCTAATTTCCTTTCCACAATTTTTATTTCTTCCCATTTATTACCATATTCCTCCACCTAATTTAACCATTGTTTAGTTTTCCTTTGTCACCCCCCTTTTCCCCCTTCTCCTTAAATATTTTTAAAACAATACTTTTAAAAAAAAGGATCAGTAATCACATTCTACTTTTCAAGTCCAATATCTACAATATCCAAAAGTATTATTTAATAATATTACTACTACAGCTAGTCCTTGAATTATGACCACAATCGAGCCTCAAATTTATGTTGTTCAGTGAAACATTTGTTAAGTAAGTTTGTCCCATTTTATGACTTTCCTTGCCACATTTGTTAAGTGAATCACTGCCGTTGTTAAATTAGTAACACGGTTGTTAAGTGAATCTAATTTCCCCAATAACTTTGCTTCTCAGAAAGTCACAAAAGGTGATCACATGACCCTGGGACACTACAATTTTTGCGAATGTGAGTCAGTTGTCAAGCATCCAAATGGTAAACCATGTGACCATGGGGATTCTGCAACAGTCATAGGTGTGAAAAATGGTCATATCACTTTTTCCAGTGCTGTTGTAACTTTGAATGGTCGCTAAGTGAACTGTTGTAAATCGAAGACTACCTGTACTATGTTTCTGCAATGAATTATAAACAGGCAGTCATTATGGGGATTGTTATTCTAAATGATAGTTTAGTTTAGTTTTAGTTTTATTTGATTTGTATACTGCCTACTCCCGAAGGACTCAGGGCAATGAACAGCCACAAAATGAAACACATAAATACAAAATTTAAAAGCAATATAAAACCACATTAAACAATTGGCCCAAGACAAATTTAAAACATCCCAATAGTTAAGAACAGATTCAAAATTTACATTTTGAAAGGGAAAAGTTAGGCAGGCCAGCCTGATGGAACAAAAGGTCTTGAGAGGGTGTCAGAAGGTGCGTAGATTCGGGATCCTCCATATCTCTGGGGGAAGGTCATTCCAGATAGTAGGTGCCCCCACAGAGAAGGCTCTCCTCCTGGGGGCCGCCAGTTGACACTGTTTGGCTGACAGCACCCGGAGGAGCCCCCCCTCTATGACAGCGTACCGGCCAGTGGGAGGCTACTGGTGGCAGCAGGTGGTCCCATAAATAACCAGGTCCTAAGCCATGGAGCGCTCTAAAGGTGGTAACCAGAACCTTGAAGCGCACCCGGAAGACCACCATGAGCCAGTGCAGCTCGCGCAGGAGAGGTGTTACATGGGAACGCCATGTCACTCCCGTAGAAATTGATATGTCTGCAATAACAGAATAACAGAGTTGGAAGGGAGCTTGGAGATCTTCTAGTTCTCCACAACCCCCTGCACAAGCAGGAGACTTTATACTACGGGTGTCAAACTCACTGTGTCACGTTGCCGTCATGTGACGCATCCAGCCCGCAGGACGTCAGTTTGACACCCCTGCTCCATTCCATTTCAGAGAAGTGGCTGACTAGTCTCTTCTTAAAAACCTCCAGTGACAGAGCACCCACAACTTCTGAAGGCAAGCTGTTCCACTAGTAAATTGTTCTCACCATTAGATAAATTTCTTCTTCTTGTAAAGAATCTTTCTGATCCTATTTCTTTTCATCTGTTCAGTGGTGGCTGGTTACATGAAGAACGGTTGCTTATGAGGCACCATGTTCAACATGTTCTAGTGTTTGACTCTTTTTGATTTTACCGGAGACTACTTTAAAGAGGAAAAAAAAAGATGTGGTGGCTCAGTGGCTAAGTCTCTGAGCTTGTTGGTCAAAAAGTCGGCAGTTCAGCAGTTCGAATCCCTAGTGCCGGGGTGAGCTCCCATTACTTCTCCCAGCTTCTGCCAACCTAGCAGTTCAAAAGCATGTAAAAAATGCAAGTAGAAAAATAGGGACCACTTTTGGTGGGAAGGTAACAGCATTCTATGCACCTTTGGTGTTTAGTCATGCTGGCCACATGACCACAGAGACGTCTTCAGACAGTGCTGGCTCTTCGGCTTTGAAACCGAGATGAGCAACACCCCCTAGAGTCAGGGATGACTAGCACATATGTGTAAGGAGAACTTTTACCTTTACCTTTACTTTCAGGCCTGCATGTTCCTCTCTTGCCTCCTTCCCTTATGTTTCATCTTTGGTGTTAACATTTTGCTTATTTTAAACTACAATTCCCCACTGCATTGTAAATAGGAACTCTAATGTCAGTTAACTAACAAGAAGTCACTTTATTTATCAGCCTCTGCACAGTTATTGACTCACCATGAGATGTTCTTGGTTGAAGTTCAATCTAGTAACCTGACATTAATTTGATGTTTTCTATTTCTGGCTTAAAGGGCAGCTTTTATTTAAAGAGGCCAGAATTATGGGGCTGAACTGGTATCAAGGGGAGCAGAAGTGCATGCGAATTATGTTGATCCCTGACTTGTTAAAACAATTAGATATTTGTATTTGCAAGAGTCTGTGGAAATGTAGCTTAAAAAGGAGTTTGAATAGTTTGAAATGAGGGAGAAGCTATAAACTAGACATAAGAAAGTGTTATAGTTTTAAACACAATCCTTCCTTCCTTCCTTCCTTCCTTCCTTCCTTCCTTCCTTCCTTCTTTCTTCCCTCCCTCCTTCCCTTTCCTCCTGCTTTTATATATTTTTACAAATAACTGAAATCAGAGAATACACACAATCTTTGTTCTTCTCCTATTTTCTCCACAACAACAGTTCTGTGAGGTGGATTGGACTGAAAGAGAACGAGTGGCCCAAAGTTACTCAGCTGGCTTTCAAGGCTGGAATTGAACTCATAGTTTCCCGCTTTCTAGCCTGGTGCCACTAGACCAAATTGGCTGTCTCTATATGCATACAATACATATATACATTTATGCTAATAAACAGCTGACCCTCACTTGACACTTTTATCTACTTTCCTAAGCTAATCAGTATTCTGTGCTGGAAGGATGTTATATAAGTCTATTTTGCAATGCACATTTTTTTCAAATTAAAATTGTTTGTTATTGTCTGAATTAATAACGTGTTTATAGGAAATACTACTTGGGTTAGGGGGTTTTTTGTTTTTGTTTTTGTTTTTTCATCAAATACATTCTGTATTTTTTGGAGTATAAGACACACCTTAGTTTTTGAGGAGGAAAATAAGAAAAAAGCTGATTGGCAGGTGGATCGGCCTCCTGGAATAGCCCCAATCAGCTGTTCCCAAAGGTGAATTTTAGCAACAGGTTCCTTGGTTGTGAGCTCTGCGCCTTGCTTTTTTTTTTTTTTTTTTGCTTTTTTTTCCTGCCTCTGAAAGCCTCTGAAACAGAGCTTCAGAAAAAAGGCCTCTGAAGCTCTGTTTGCGGGCTTGTTTTCTAAAGCTTCTGATGCTTTTTTCAGCCTCTGAAACCTCCGTTTGAGAAGCTGGGCAGGGCTACATTCAGAGTATAAGACACACCCAGATTTTTACCCTCTTTTTTTGGGGAAAAAAGGTGCATTTTATACTCCAAAAAATATAGTATATGTATAAGTCTTCAGAAATAAAAAAAAAAAACCTTGTTCACTACAGTAAACAAAAAAGCTTGAACTCATAGTTTCTTTCTTGGTTTAGATTCACATATTATGATAAGCCAAAAAGAAACAAAGCTTATTTGTTTATCATTAGGTTTGAATTAGGTATTGTAGTTGAACATTCCATTGTAAATTGAAAAAAAAAATCACAACAGATTATTGCCTGAAGAACCTTTCATTACTTCTGTTTCTGGGCACTGCTTACATCAAGCATCTGTTTTATGGCCTTATCTTAAATATGTTAAACAAGTTTAATCTAGTTGCCTGTAGACAACTATTAATCATCAAATATGGTAACTAAATCATTCCTGATTTGCATTTTTTGTATTTCCTGTTCAACACTGTTAGACTGAGGGTCCTTTTCTCAGACATGCCTGGTAGTCTCATCTTTGGTTGGAAAATGTAATTTTTTCCCCTTTTATCAGTATTTTTGATCTCTCAGCTTGGCCATAATATTAAATTTTCCTCTGGCTTCTAATGATATACAGTTTGTTACCAACATTGTTACAGATTAATGCTGTTAATATGATTAAATAACCTGTATATGATTAAATAACCTGCATTTTTGAGGAATATGGCAGCCAGAAGATGTCGTGGCAACAGGACAATTGGCAGTAAGAGAAGATCAGACTGCAGCTGAAGACAAAATATGCTGTTGTGAACAGTCTGAGCAGGAAGAATAGATAAAAGTGTGACTACTAGATTTACCTGAAGCTTGTGGCTAACTGGGCATAGATGGGTTCCTGCTTACCAGTATATCATTCTGGAGAACAGATTTCCAAAGATTGTTTGTTGGATTGATCTATTGGACTATCTATTGTCAAAATCGATTTCATTGTGGGCTGCATCAGGTTATGTTTGACCTCAGGGGGGCTGGAGTGAGCATGGCTGGGTTAGGTATGGCCAGGATAGGCATGACCAGCTCGAGGTTACTCGGGTTGGGGGCACCTGTGGTAGCCAAGTGCTAAAGCAGGACTTCCTTCAGACCTTCCCTCACTCATTATAATCTTCCTTCCTTCCTTTTCTTTTTCCTTCCCTCTTCCTTCTCCTTTCTTCTTCCTTCCCCTCTTTCCTTATTTTTCCTTCCTTGCTCTCTTCCCATCTTCCCTTCTTTTTCTTTCCTTTTTCCCTTTCTCCTTTCCTGTCTCTTCTTGCATGCTCAAATGCAAAAGGGGAAACATTTTTCCTATTGTTTTGTTTTTAGTTTGTTTTGCTAGGCCATTGCCAGCGAAAATGTGCGCCCCCCTCCTCGAGCTCCGTTTTCACTGGCAGAGGGTTGCAGGAGGCCATCACTGCCAAAAATGGAGCCCAGGAGGGCCATGGGCCAGATCTAAGCACCCAGCAGGGTAGTTTCAGCCCATGGGCCTTGAGTTTGACACCCCTGATCTATTACATTGTGTTTTTGCTTATATCTTAGACTGGCTATATGCATAGAACAGTATGTGTTCTATGTGCATAGAACAGTATTGCACTTTCTGTTAGCCCCACTGGGATTAGAACTTAGTAAGGGGCATAAGTAATGGTGACAGTGAGCATGGCTGGGTGGTTTGTAACAGCCAGGCATCCCCTGCAGCTGATAGTATGATATGACAGAAGCAGTTTGGGGGAAATAATGAACTTTCAGTAAGCTGAGGATAGTCAGTTGATTGTTGTGTAATGGTGGTTATGTTAGATCAGGGGTGTCAAACTCAAGACTCGAGGGCCATATCTGGCCTGTGGGGTGCTTAGATCTGGCCCGCAAAGCCGCCTTGGAAACACCGAAGGACCAGCCTGTGGTGCCTCTGCCAGCAAACATGGAGCTTGGGAGGGTTGCGTGTGGCCCTCCCAAGTTCTGTTTTCACTGACAGAGTGTTGCAGGAGGCTGCCACAGCCAAAAATGGAGCTTGGGAGCCCATTTTCGCTGGCAGAGTGCTTGGGTCACCATAGGCCCCCCCAACACAAGTGACATCAAGCTGACCACGCCCACCCAGGCCATTCCCCCCTGGACCCCCCAAGATGCGGCCCTCAATGAAATCGAGTTTGACACCCCTGTGTTAGATGATGC
Source organism: Masticophis lateralis (assembly GCA_030761175.1). NCBI lineage: Eukaryota > Metazoa > Chordata > Lepidosauria > Squamata > Colubridae > Masticophis > Masticophis lateralis. The sequence continues at coordinate 76,898,149 of JAUDYJ010000006.1, read as the reverse complement.
CTAGGATTTAAAGGAGGAATAAGAGGGGGATCTGAAGGTACAGATACTACAGATGTTAATATATACTGATGACAGCTAGAGAGACATACTGTATGGTGAGAACCTAGTAATGGGCCTCGTTCTGGGAAGGTAGAATAGATGTCTAATATTACTTTCTGGCACTCAATATTAATGAAAATTCTATCTAAAGTGTCTTAATAATTAGTGACATTTTTCTGCTTTGCTAATTATAAATGCCCTTGTAAGTACTTATTGTAGTTATATGTAGCAGTTGCTCACAGGTGAGCAATTAAAGGCTTTTGTTAAATAAGAACTTCAAAACTGTTTTCCATGGAACTTTGGGCTTTCTTAAAATTTGTTGATGATTCATAATTGATTTTATGTTCAAGTTTATAAAATGGAATATAGAATGTTTATTTTATGGTAGTCGTCTTGCTAGTAATGAATGCTAATATAAAGGCAAAGTGTTTATAATAGTATGCCAATGAAGTACTCATGTTGTGTTAAAAAGTGACACTGGAGTCTGCAGTTTGTAATGGATATCAAGATCTTCATTAATATGCACATTAACTGAATGTAATTGACTGTAAGCCAGATGGACAGTGGTAAAATATTTAATAATGAACCTCTTCGATGCAGTATTTGCTGCCTCAAGGACAACAATAAAAGCACCCAGACTATCTTTAATGTCTCTCAATAAAGTGTTGGTATATTAACAGGCAAAATGATGGCGTCATCCAAAGCCTTTAAAGATTTAGAGAATTAAAATATGTTAAACCATAAATTGCTTCACTGCAAGAGTTTACCAAGAGAACAAATAAGATTACCAACGCCTCAAGATTGCTGCAGGTGTATCTGGAGTTTTGCTGAGTAGTGTACATTGTGGTGAAGGTTATGAATATAATTGATCCTATTTGGAAAATAATAAATCTTGAGTATCTCAGAGTTACAGCCCACATTCTAATCTATTTAGCAAATAATAGTAAATATCTAAGAATCTACAGCATAGAAAAGTGAACAATAATATTAAAAAGTCTGGTAGTAGGACTAGTAGTCTTTTTAAAATTTGAAATTTCTACCATTAAAGAATCCAAGGGCATAAAGTTTGTATTTGGTTAGTATAAGACAACATACACCTCTGTCAGTGGTGGGTTTTAAAAATTTTTACTACCGGTTCTCTAGATGTGGCTTGGTGGGCAGTTTCCTTCCCCTGCCACACCCACCAAGCCATACCATGCCCACCAAAATCTCTTTCCCTTCCCACTCCAGGGGAAGGTTACTGCAAAATCCCCATTTCCTCCCAATCAGCTGGGACTCTGGAGGCAGAGAATAGATGAGGGCAGGGCCAGTCAGAAGTGGTATTTACTGGTTCTCCGAACTACTGAAAATTTCTGCTACTCCAGAACTGGTCAGAACCTGCTGGAGCCCACCTCTGACTTATGTTAAAGTGACTTTTTCTGATCCCAAGCATTGTTTGAAATACATTTTAAAAATTCAATCAAACATTTTGAGAAGTATCTTTTAGGTTACCCACTGTATCCCAAATGTAATACTTTGATGGGAAGCGGGAGTCAGTACACTTGAATCCAATTTCTGGATAAATAGCTTTACCTACTGACTAAAACTACACCACAGTCTACACCTCTGACCATCTAATATTCACATTGTCTGAGAAACAGCTATCCAAAAGAAACTGAGGCACTGGTGTTTCTCTTGTGAGACCATCTTAACTTTACAGCTAGAGCAGGGATGTCAAACTCAATGTACAGGGAGCGGATCCGGTCTGTGGGATGCTTAGATCTGGCCCATGGGGCCGTCCTGTAAACAACAAAGGACCAGCCAGCCTCTGCCAGAAAAAACTCTCTCAAGCTCCATTTTTGCTGGCAGAGGGTTGTAGGAAGCCATCAACAGAGCTCGGGAGCCTTTTTGGCAGAGTGCTCGCACCACCACAGGTGCCCCTGACAGGAGTGATGTCAAGCTGACCACACCCATCTTGGCCCCCCAAAGTCAAACAACTCTCAATGTTGTTCGGCCCTCAATGAAATTGAGTTTGACATTAATATTAATGCAAAGAATCTCAGACCGAAGGCCCGACAGAAATTCCTGCTTTGTTTTACAAGTTTTATAAAATACCCAAATTTAGCTTCTACATCAGCTTCATATTTATGTCACATTACAGTTTCCAAATTAAAGAGATTTAGCTCGATTTTTAATGCTTTTCTTCCATAGCTATTTTGGAAGGGAAATAGAGGGGAAAAGCTCAATACTACCTCTGTGATAGAAAACAAACCCATGTTTCTTTGGGCAGCCAATTCTACAAGGATGTTTGCCACCAAATATTTAACCCTTTTTATCTAAATTTCCAGGTCACTCGGATAATTTTTATTTGTATTATTTGTTAAAGGAACAGGGTTAATTTATATTTCTAAAAATAGCAAAAAGTTTGGAGTGGACCTTCCCTAAGTTCATATATATCAAGTCATCAGTGAATCTCATATAAAATAATATAATATATTCCCCATCAAGCAGCACAGCTGTAATTCACCCACCTATGGCTTTTTTGACATTGGTACTTTGTCCACATATTGTGCGACATCATGGTTTGCTTTAAAGCTTTTTGGCTTGTTTTTGCAGGAAAATACTATCATGCTATGAGCAATGTCAACCTCAAAGAATGTACAGATATTTATAGCTGCATTCCTCAAACGAAAAAGGACAATTTATTGATGTTAAGCTATGTTATTTCACATGAATGCATTTTTTACATTGTGATATCATATCGCTGCTTTTCACACTGGCCTGGGTTTTAAAAGCTAAGTGAAGTAGTGACTGTTTTAAAAGAAAAGCCCAATGTTCTTTCAGCAGGTAAAACAAATTGCTTGATTCCATGAATGTCCATGGAGATTCTCAGTCATGGTTGTTCCAAACTTTTTCAAGAGGCAACTGGACTTTCTGGATTTTCTTTGAAGATGTTTTGCTTCTCATCCAAGAAGTTTCTTCAGCTCTGAGTGGATGGTGGGGAATGGAGGGATTTATATTCCTCGCAGATATGGTCGTTTGCATTCTTTTAGTGAGTCGTTAAAGTCACCTGGAGGATTATCCGTGTTATCGGGGTCACCTGAGTGGTGCAAATGGGTGTGGAGCCTTCTTGGAACTGTTGAAAGGACTATGTTGTAGACTGGAGAGAGATGATGTCATATCCCTCTCCCTCTGTTAAGAGAAGGCTATTAAATTTTGACATAGATGGCCTTTTTGACCCCTCTTTCAAATCAGAGGTCCTCTCTGTCCAAAATATGGACTCTGCTGTCTTCAAAAGAGTGGCCTGTGTCTTTTAAATGCAGGTGGACTGCTGAATCTAGTCCTGATGCATTTGTTCTCCTATGTTGTGTCATGCGCTTATGAATTCCATGACTCCAACCCATACAATTTAATGAGAGGAATGATAATGCAATGGAAGGAGAACGTTTGCTTTTAGAAATGCTTTTAGAAATTTAGAAATGCTTTTACTTATCTCCTGCTCTCTCAAGTTCAGAATAGCTCTTGTGGTGCTATTCGGTCTGCTTAGCAGCTGGATCCCAAGCCATGAAAAGAAATTGATCTGCATTGCATTGGCCAAGCAATAATTTATTCTGATTTATTGCCTTTTTGGAAGATAAATTGGAATAAATAAGAGCTGCTGTTACGATAACTGAAAAATCTTCATGTACTTTATCATATAATTTTACACGTTTTGTTTCAATTTCTCATATATTAAGACTACATAGACTTAGAGAAACTCACACAGATTGCAAGTGTTTAGTAGATGCTTATAAGTAACTACATGCAAGATATATAGGTAAAATTGTGAATAACATATTCAAGGAAGAAACTTTGTAGATGGTAACATTTCCCCCTTTTCTTGACTGTCTATTATATTCTAAAACTCTTAAAATTTCTCATCTGTAAATTAAAACCAGCCCTGTTTTATGCTTGCCTCTAATTTGTCCTGTTTATTTCCTATATTATACATAATGCAAAATAGTGAAACTAAAATAAGTATCGTTTTCTATTGTATTGTACATATTGTAAATATAGGTAGTTTTTGATGTACAGTTATTCGTTTACTTTCCGCTCAAAGTTACAACAGCACTGAACAAAGTGACTTAAGAACAATTTTCACACTTACAACTATTGTAGCATCCTGATGGTCAATTGGCAATTGACTCATATTTACGATGGTTGCAATGTCCCAGGATCAGGGGTGAAATCCAGCAGATTCTGACAGGTTCTGGAGAACCGGTAGCGGAAATTTTGAGCAGTTCGGAGAACCAGCAGTGGAAATTTTGAGTAGTGTGGAGAACCAGCAAATACCACCTCTGGCTGGCCCCAGAGTGGAGTGGGAATGGAGATTTTGCAATATCCTTCCCCCAGGAGTGGGGAGGGAATGTGGATTTTGCAGTATCCTTCCCCCAAGAGTGGAGATTTTGCAGTATCCTTCCCCTGCCACATCCACCAAGCCACACCCACCAAGCCATACCGCAGCCACCAAGCCATGCCCACAGAACCGGTAGTAAAAAAAATGTGGATTTCACCACTGCCCAGAGTCACATGTTCCCCTTTTGCAACTTTCTGACAAACAAAGTCAGTGGGGAAGCCAGATTCACTTAACAACCTTTGGACTAATTTAAGAAAAATAATGATTCACTTAACAACTTAGGCAAAAAAAATGGTCGTAAAATGGGGCAAGCTCACTTAACACTTAAATGTTTCACTTAGCAACAGAAATTTTGGTCTCAATTGTGGTTGTTAAACTACCATGGTTAACTTTTAAAAATGTTTAATTAAAACAGATCCATACAAAGGAGAGAAACATTGCACATTGGCAGAACATGAATTCAAAGATACTAGGAAAAAAAAGAGTTATATTTTGACACAAGGGTTTTCTATCATGTCTGCTTAATTTTTTTGATTGCTTAATGCTGCTGGAGGTGCTCTTACTCTTTATTAAATTACTGATGTACAAAGTTTACAGCTGCTGCTTACTTTGATAAATTAGTATACTGTCCTTGCTGTTACTTTGCTTTATGTAGGATATTGTCAATTTGGATTTCTAGAAAAGGATGTATGGATAATTTAGAGTAGATTTACAATACATTCCTAGGAGGGGAGAAAAAACACGGTGGGAAAATAGTATTGTAAATACTTATACTTTAGATACATTTCCAGCTACCATGAATAAATCCGATGGCATTAGATCAGTGATGGCTAATCTTTTTGCTGTCGTGTGCCAATAGCGGGAGGAGCGTGGTGAGGTCATCCACATGTGTGCCCACACCCATAATTCAATGTGTTCCACCCCTGCACATGCACCCCCCCACTTTTAGCACATGATGGCATAGTGGGCCCGGTAGGGCCGTTTTTCACCCTCCCCAGGCTCCAGAGGCTTTCTAGGAGCCTGGGGAGGGCAAAAATGGCCTTCCCCACTCCCCTGGAGGCCCTCTGAAGGCCAGAAACAGCCCATTTCCCAACTTCTGGTAGGACCGAAAGGCCCAAAAATCAGGTGGCCACACGCGCACGCTGAAGCTGAGCTACAGCAATGCTCGCGGGCCCACTGATATGGCTCCGTGTGCCACTTGTGGCACCCATGCCATAGGTTCGCCATCATGGCATTAGATTAATAAATTGAGCAATTCTGAAAACTGGATTAGCAGTTTTGGATATAATTGATTAGCAGTTTGGGATATAATTGGTTAGCAGTTTTTCTTTCATCAAGTTGCCTTCCTAGGCTCTAGCTCAGGGGTGTCAAATCCAAGGCCCATGGGCTTGATCCCATGTGGTGTTTAGATCTGGCCCATGAGGCGACCCTGGAAAAATCCAAGGACTAGTCTGTGGTCCCTTTGCCAGCAAAAATGGAGCTCGGGAGGGCCTCTTTTTGACTGTGATGGCCTCCTGCAGCCCTCTGCAGTGAAAACAGTGAAAACAGAGCTTGAGAGGGCCGTGTGCAGTCTCCCGAACTCCGTTTTCACTGGCAGAGGGTTGCAGGAGGACATCGCAGCCGAAAATGGATGTTGAGCTGGCCAGGCCCCTCTAGCCATGCCTCCTGGGCAGGCCCCCCCATCCCCCAAGGTCAAACACAACCCTGATGAGCCCTCAATGAAGTTGAGTTTGACATCCCTGCTCTAGCTCCACCAAATCATTTTTTCCCCCAATTGTAACGGTATTAAGGAAAATGTCAGCATATTTAAGTATGTCAGAGTGAGCAGTTTGCAGATATCTTTCTGGAGCTATTCTCAGTGAGGTAGCCGCTCTCTGAGGCAAACCTTTTGCTATCTCACACAACACTCTTCTAGGAAATCTTGCTGCCCAATCTTAGCTTGTTTGAACTGACACTTTGTGCCAAGTGTGTTATCAGCTGGGTCATTGTCATTGTGTCACTTCTTTGTAAGTTTCAGCTGGTGGGGATTCTTTCATAGACCACAGAATCCTGGTCCTATTGGGATTTTTTGGGGTGTGTGTGTGTGTGTCTCAGTTGTATAACTTATTGTTACAAGTGTCTTTTTTTTTTTAGAAGGGGAATCTCAGTTGTTATGCAACTTATTGTAAATATGTGCTAGAAGGATCTCTTAAATGGCTTCTCCTGCTAAGATGCTTTTGGCTTTTTCCATAGTTTTGCTCCTGATATTTGGATGCCTGTTTCTGCTGTGTCATCCAGGGTTTGCTCTTCACTGCCATTGGTCTGTTTTCTCCATTGCTTTTTCTTTTTCTTCTTCTGTAGCGGTAGGCAGGGTCTGAGGGGCTGCTCTATTTCTTGTCCCTCACTCCAGCTCATTGTGAATACACTTCCTGAATGAAGTGACCACCATGACACTTCAGTTCCAAATAAGAAGGGGGGGGGACTGTCTTCTTAATCTTCTTTCTGCTTGTGCTGTGACAGCTCTTGTTGGTGCTGTCAGTATCAGCAACTGAGGGTCCTTTAAAACAGGGGTGTCAAACTTGCGGCCTGCAGGCCGGATGCATCACATGCTGGCCCCGCCCCGTGCCCGGTTTAGCGAAGGGGAAAAAAAAGTCCTGATACGTCATGTGATGACACGAGTTTGACACTCCTTCTTTAAAAAGAATGGGAAAGGATGAGGTTACAGAACCATATTTTAACCATACTGCATCCTTCCACAGTTACCTTCTGGTTATAATTAATCATAGCTATTGTCATTTTGCCTTTCCTCCAGTGCCTTATTCTGCCGTATTTAGGTTCAAACTGAATTTCAGCAACCTTCATAAACAAATTACACAAATGCCATTGTAATTTTCGGAAGGTGCCATGTTATTTTAACAGATACATTTTCATTCATTGCAGTTTGTTGGCGTGTAGTGTTTTTGATTAATCCAATAGTTTTATTAACATTTTAAATCGTGTTAAAGATCAGTTTCAAAATCTCATAATTTGATTATCTTGTTGTAAGGAGAACAAAAATAAAATTTATGATGTTTTCTTTCCTCTCTTTGTGCCTTCTAAGGTCTTCAGCTTCTCTTGGATTTGTTAAAGCAAAGCATGTCAAGACTATCCAGATTAACAGAACACTACACAAATCAAGGCTGCACCATAGTTCACATCTGACCTATTTATCTCTACCCTTAGCTCAGCCTTACCTATTTATGACAGGCAATTTATAACATAAAGAGCTTATGTTGAAACGTACTCATTCTTAGAATTTACCATTGCCCGAATACTGTCTTTTATTAATCTCTATGTATATAGTTTGTTCTTTGAATTGTAATTATTAGTTTGAATTGTAAATTGCTTTGAGATCAGTTTAAATGAGAAAAAGCATAGAAATGTTCAAAATAAATAAATAACACAGCTCCCTAGGCAATGACCAAGAATCTCTCTGTACCACTTTAGGAAAAAGAAAACCATTTTGGCGTAGTACTTAAGGTTGAAAATCTCCTCAGGGTGACCTTGGGCCAGTCAGCCTTGGGAAGTAGGCAGTGTCAATCGGCTTCTGAAATATTGTCAAGAAAATTGTAGGAACTTGTGTGGGGAGTTGCCAGAAGTCAAGCTTTATACAAAGGCACCCCTTTCCTCCCCAAAAAACACTTTAGGGCAATATCCTGCGAGTACAGGCCAAAAATTATTTTAAAAGAATATGAAACAAAATTTAAAACAATACCTAAAAAACATTACTAGTTAATTAAAGCTGCAAAAAGATGGGTAAATGTTTTATTGTTCCTTGTTGAAATATCATATTGCCCAATTTATGCAAGGAAAGGGTCATGTTGATTTTTTTTTAAAAAAAAAAAGTCTTGTGAAAGAAATATTCCATCAACTGTTCCATGCTAGTGGAGTGATAAAAGTAAAAAAGTGGCAGAGGCAGCTGTAAATTTACTACTTTTTTAAAAATGGCGGTTTACACAAGGCTGCTTGACAGGTGAAATATAGGCTGTGGGCCATAAATTGATCAGGCTTGCTATAAAGTTAAAGGTTTCCCTCGCACATATGTGCTAATCTTTTCCCGATTCTAGGGGGGTGGTGCTCATCTCCATTTCAAAGCCGAAGAGCCAGCGCTGCCCGAAGACGTCTCCATGATCATGTGACCGGCATGACTAAATGCCAGAGGTGCACGGAAAACTATTATCTTCCCACCAAAGGTGGTCCCTATTTTTCTACTTGCATTTTTTACATGCTTTCAAACTGCTAGGTTGGCAGAAGCTGGGACAAGTAACGGGAGCTCATCCCGTTATGCGGCACTAGGGATTTGAACCACTGAACTGCCGATCTTTCGATCGGCAAGCTCAGTATCTTAGCCACTGAGCCACCACATCCCTTTGGCCTGCTATAGATTGTATTATATTTTTGTTCAAAATATCCTTCTCTGTTTCTCTGGATGGTAATATATCGTTTCAATATGCCAATGTAGTGACCTAGAAGGAAGAAATATTTCTATTAGAATTTTACTTGCTGATTTCTTGAAATGTTTAATAATTTCAGTGATTGCTGAAAAATAATATTGATAACTTTATGAAGATAAAATTGTTCTTTCATTAAAGCTGCAATATAGCCCACTGAATACAGAATTACTTTTAAACAGATATAAATAGGATTGTATCAATGACACATTGGCTTTGCACTATGTGATATGCATAATTTCACAGTCCATTTATCTCCTGTAAGTTTTAACACTTCCACCTATTTTCATAAATCTTTGTGAAAATATACAATTATACCTTTCCCTTAAAAATACTTACAACTCATTAGTTGTGCCATAATAACATGGATAGTAAGTGCCCATCTAAGCCATGTAGTACCTATAAAAGTGAAGTTTAGTTAGACTGCAGAGGAAGTTATTTCTGACAATTTCCAGCAAATTGTCTCACTGTCTATAGTCTTCAACCAATTTTTTTTCTTTTACTGGTGAAGTTTGTTCTCTATAATATATTCCAATTGCTAATGAAATTAATTATGCATAGAGCAGTTGTCTGTAAAAGCTCTGCTGGATCAGGCTGCGTTTCACAATCTAACATTCGTTGAGATAATCTTTTCATGTAGCACTCAAGTAGAAATGAATTCCCATCTATAAATTTGCACTACATTGTCAGTTTTCCACAAGAACAGCATGATTGACTTGGCAGCCTAGTCTTTGCATCTAGAGATTTTCTTTGCATGTAAAATTGTGCATGTGAAAACGTCCATGTAATCCTAAATACTCTCGTGGTTCCAACTCATATGGAAGCTGTGTGTTTAAAATTCTGCACTGAAACTTTATATGCTGGTAATAGACAAATTTTAGTTGTGGAAGTCAGTTAATGCTACGTGACGGAATTAGGTTGTTCAACTCATCTCGTGTGCATCTGTATGTATTTGCCTGAACAGAGCTTGCATTATCTGGTGGCAATCACATGTATTTATGAAACTCAGAAATATATTATATATGTAGAAAAGTGATAACCCTTTACCACTCTTGTTTATTATGATTTTAGTTGCCTCAATTATATCTCTGTTGTGCTTGGTCTTTTTTGTTTTAAGCTAAAGGACCCAAACATTGCAATCTTGTTCTTTGCAAATAGGCTAGAAATCCCTAATTATTCTAGTTGCCTTTCAGTTTATTTTCCATTTATTTTTTTCCCCCCAGATCTACAAACTCTATTTTTTGAAACTACAGCATCCAATACGATGCTTACAAAAAGTGCAACCACATCATCGATTTATATAAGGCATTTCTATATTTATAATTTATTTTCAGTTATCTTCCTTGCATGGAATGTGCTTTTTTCTTAATAGTTTGGTACTTAATCTTTAAACTGTTAATCATAATTGCGAAAGACATTTTTGAAATTAAATAGTATCAAGCCACAGTCCATGGATGCATATCTAAAATTTGGCGTTTCAGAACCAGTAAAGTTCATTTTGTGGTTGCTTATGTTGCCTTGCATTTGTCTGGTAGGGTCTTTTTTTTTTTCTAGTCTGGAAACATCTTTTGGAGTATTTCACATCCCCCCCCCCAATTTTCAATTCTGAACAATTTGTAATGTGAGTAAACCTAATTACCTATTACTTAGTCCTAACTCCAGACGATTTATTTAAAAAAATTAAAATGCACCAGGTACTCATCTCTAGAGAATCCCCATAGGTAGCTCCCTAGGTGGCTCAGCAATTAAGATGCTGAGCTTGTCGATCAGAAAGATAGGTGGTTCGAATCTGTAGTATAGGTCTCCTGTGTGAGCAGGGGATTAGATTGCATGACCTCCAAGGTCCCTTCCAACTCGGTTATTGTTAACTGTGTGCATCAATTCAGTGTAACATACATACCTTCTATTTTTTCCTCTCTTTTAATAGACATATTTAAAAACCAGCGAAGTTTTAGTAATGCAAAACTCACCAATTCAGATATGGAATGCTCTGGAGAACTCTGAATTGTTTTGCTTTTATTTCAGATCACGGCAAACCACCTCTAGATCCTTTCGGCTTCAGGAAATAAATCTTCTGAAATGGAAGCAGTTTGAAATATCCCAGCCATGGCTTGGCCCTAAACTAGGCCCAAAACTAGGCCCACAACTAGGCCCACAACTAGGCTCAATAGGACCATTTTTTTGAAAACACTGAATTATCCCCTCCCCCCCACAGGTTTAGAGGAATTTGTTTTGTTCATGGGCTTGTTTTGCAAAACGCTGAAATTGAAACAGATGCAACCAAGTATTCAAGGAAGTAAATATTGGATAATTGTAAAACCTAATGAAATAATTATAGAAGAATTCCACCAACTGCTGTTTCTTAAATGCAAGTCTTATTTGTAATAAAATTGAGATTTAAATTATTACACCTTTTTTTCTACTCATTTTGTGCAACAAACTTGTTCCTTCCTTCCTTTCTTCCTTCCTTCCTTCCTTCCTTACATTAGAACAACATTTCCTAATGCCATTCATTACTGTCAGTATCCTGACATCAGAAAAGACTTCCACATGAAAAGGGAAATAAAAATGGTGACTGTGGTAGTATGATCAAAATCTTGTCCATTTCTTATTTTCTTTTGCTCCTATGAGATTTGGAAGCAATACATCTTATGGTAATTAATGATAAATTAAAAGAGAAATGTATTTTTACAGTTCTAATATTCAGATCTATAATAGTTTTTAATTACAACATGCATTAAAGTGTACGTAAAGAAATTTAACTAAAAGGAAAGTAAAATTATACATTGGGTAACTTTCATTCTGATTTTGAATATTTTAGATAAACGGTTAAATCAGATTGGGGAAAAAAACAGATTAGTCAAACTTAAACTGTTATGACACATACAATGCAAAATGCAGATTCTTTTATTTATTTATTTATTTTTTGATAGTTCTATTTAGTAGAAAAGTATCTGTTTTGCATATCTCAACATCTCACATTATGGAGACTCAAACACACAGAATTTCAGAAAACAGAGAGCTTTGTATTATCTTGGGCATACTGTATTTTATGGCTGGATGGTGATAACTAGAGTTGCGGTATCACAATGGTTAGAGTGCAGTACTGCAGGCTACTTCTGCTGCCTGCCGGCTGCCTGCAATTTAGCAGATCAAATTTCACCAGGTTCAGGGTTGACTCAGCCTTCCATTCTTCAACATCAGTAAAATGAGGACCCAGATTGTTGCGGGCAAGCTCTGTAAACGGCTTAGAGAGAGCTGTAAAAAGCACTGTGAAGTGCTATATAAGTCTAAGTGCTACTGCTTTTGCTACTAAGTATGAGTCACCATAAAATAAATTACCCTGAGTTCTTCATTGGGCAAGTGTGATGATTCCCAGGGATGCTTCCCCAGCTACCTCTCTAGAAGTCAGCTTAGGGGAGGATGAACCAGTTCTTGGCACGTCAGTAGGTGAGTTGATTGATGGCTCCGAGTAGCCGTCTGTGAGGGATTTGGCTGAGGCTCCAGGTATGGAAAGCATGCAGCTGCAGCCAGTCAGTGAGACAGAAAAGGAACTGCCTTGTACACCTGATCCAAGAACATGTAGAGCAGAGAAAAGGCAAGAGCAGGGAAGGTCAGTTAGACTACTCGTGAGGAGAAAACCTTACCCTTCTTGATGGGCTGCACCGGAAGCTGGTTATTTAGCACAGTAGACAGATGGAGGAGATGCTGGGAACAACATGTTTGTTTCCTAGCAATGTGTTTTCTGGTCATTGTAATTCCTGTCTCATTTAGGATTGCGCCTTGACTTGAATCGTGCCTTGGAAATTCTGGACTTTTCTTGCCTTGTGAACTCTTTCGTTGTGGATTTAAGTTTGCCTGGTGGATTTATTTTGATTGAAAAACTTTCATGTGTTTTATGGACTCTTTGGTCTGTGAACCAGTGGTTGGTTTCTACCAGTTCGCCCTGGTTCAGGCACATCAGTAGTGGCGACGGCGGGAGGCTCCACCCACCTGCCGGACGTCATCACGGATGCTCTGTGCATGCACAAAAGGTTCTGCGCATGTGCAGAAGCGCCACACATGAGCGAAGCAAGCATACGCGCACACACATTCCCAATTTTGAACCGGTAGTGAAGGTAAGTGGAACCCAAATTCCACTTGGAATTGCTGGAGAATATTAATAAACTCCCTAAACCACAGTTACACGTGTGTGTGTATGTGTGTGTGTGTGTGTGTGTGTGTGTGAGAGAGAGAGAGAGAGAGAGAGAGGAACAGCACAGTAGGGCAAAAAAACAGTTATTCTCTACTATGTAGTTTATTATGAGTGCACTGTTTTTCTTGCTTGACTTATGATCATAGTTGAGCCCGAAATTGTCCTATTCGATTTCAGATAATCTAAATCAAAATACACCTATTTTGACTTCAGATAATCTAAATCAAATTTATATGTTTATATATTATTATATTATATTATATTATATTATATTATATTATATTATATTATGTTTATATATATAATATGTTTATATTATATTATTATATTTTTATATATTCTCTACTATGTAGTTTATTATGAGTGCACTGTTTTTCTTGCTTGATTTATGACCACAGTTGAGCCCAAAATTGTCCTATTCGACTTCAGATAATCTAAATCAAAATACACCTATTTCGACTTCAGATAATCTAAATCAAATTTATATTTTTATAGAATCACAGAAAATTTGCCAAGAATTTTCAAACTAGTGCAGTCACCTGTTTGGTGTGCAGACCCTGCTAAAAACTTTCCACAAGGACGGATTATTTTGGTCTTTGACCTCAAATAAATAAATTCAATCATTCAGATGTATAGCTAACCTCTCCTTAAGGATTTCCAAGAAAGAAGTACATACTACGAAGCATATAGTTGAAAGCTCTTACAATCAGGCTCTTCCTCCTAATATCTAATCTGAATCTACTTTCCTAGAGTTTGAACCAGGGGTGAAATCCAGCAGGTTCTGACAGGTTCTGGAGAACTGGTAGCAGAAATTTGGAGTAGTTCGGAGAACCAGTAGTGGAAATTTTAAACAGTTTAAAGAACTGGCAAATACCACCTCTGGCTTGCCCCAGAGTGGGGTGGGAATGGAGATTTTGCAGTATCCTTCCCCTGCCACACCCACCAAGCCATGCCCACCAAGTCACACCATGCCCACCAAACCATGCCCACAGAACCGGTAGTAAAAAAAATTGGATTTCACCACTGGTTGAACCCATTGGATCGAATCTTGCCCTCCAGGCCACACAGAACAAATAAGCTTCTAAAGTAAATATTTCAGATATTTAAAGATTGATGTTCCCCATCAACAACCTCTTCTGCAGGCTAAACATCCCTCACCAATTTCTGTGTTAATATTTCTTATCAATATGCCACCATTTTAACTTGCTATATATGTGTATATGTACATGTACATCAGTGGTGAAATCTGAACCAGTTTGCCACCAGTTCGCTGATGGCACATGCATGCTTTGCGCCAAATGTGTGCTGCATGCATGCAGGTGCAGTGTGCGGCAAACAGTGCTTTGCATGGAAAAAGGAGGCTTGGGATGATAAGTAGAACAGCAAGGGGAGGGAACAGCCGTGCCGTGTGATTTAGATTTGCTAGAAAGCATCCTACTTTCTAGTGATTTTAAATCCCATGGCACAGCTGATCTTGAGAAATACCGGATCAGAGGAACCGGTAGCTTTTTTTATTATTATTACTGCTTTGTCCGAACCGGTAGTTTTTATCACTACCAGTTCACTCGAACCAGTGTGAACCGGTAGCATTTCACCACTGATATATATGCATATTAATATATGGCTGATTTCATTTTTCTCCTTTCTCTAAGAATTTGTATGAATACAAAGTATGTATGAGTTGTACATTCCTTTTACTGTTTTGCTGCCCCACCCATTAATACATGTAATGTATTTTTACATATATTAAGCCTGCATTCTTGCTTGTTCACCCTCTTAAGGAATCCCACAACTGCAGTGTGTAAGAATGTTTATCATACAGCTGTGCCAAAAGTAAAGGCTGAATGAATGAGATGGAAGATTAAAGCCAGTAGACTGAACCTGTATTCAGTGACTGCAGTTGTGCGGTTTGCCTCCTGAATGCTGATGAACTTTCATGAATGGTCCCATATACTTTTCAGTCCAGTATATTTTAGGCAATAGTGATTATTGCTTGTGCTCAGCTAAAGCTTGAGATAAATAGCAAAGCCTTTCTTAGCAATCCAAAGCTTCATCTTATCTCTCATAGGACTTCACACTGAAGAATGTGACATGCCTTATAGCAAAACTAGAAAAGGCAATATGTACCTTGGTTTCCCTAAAGATCTGGCAACAGCCAGGAATAGCATGAAACCAGACAGTTCAACAAACTGAGAATTTGTTTAAATAAGTCACTGTTTTCTATAGCAATGCAACCAGCTCAAATATTCTTTTATCATTCAACAAGCAGGTATAATTGATTATGCTTAAATTCAAACCTATTTTGTGTAGGTATCCGAATCTTAAAATGGTATTGTGAAACCATTTTATTATCTCGGGTCAATGAGGTATGTTTGCATATTTATTTAAATCTAAGAGTTTTAGTCTTTCATTTCTTAAATTGTTTGCCTGATGATTGTTTTATCTTAAGGACTATATTTCCTGCAGTTATGACATTAAAGAAACAAATGAGTGCAACAGTGCAAAGAAGGCAACTGAAAAATCACAGAGAATTGTAATTTCTAAATTTCACTGGATACTTCCCCCCCCCCCCCGAAAATGTAATTTTAGTGTATGTCAGACATTTCTTTCTTAGTTCTTGCCTTTGGTCTCCAGAAGTTGCTTTCAGTAATAGTATATTCTATATTTTTCTTTAATCAAAACAGAGCCAAAGTATTTTTGGAGAGAGAAAGATAGGTAGGTCGGTTGGTAGGTCTGTCTGTCTGTCTGTCTGTCTGTCTATCTAGTCAAGGCTATAGGAATTGATGGATCCTTCCTCAGTAGCAGCAAGTGATTCAATTGTATGTCTCTGAAAATAATCCAGTTGTGAAAATAAACATTTGCTAAATACTTGGGTAAGGCTAGTAGAATGACAGTCATTCAATTGTTAAGTAACAATTTTTATCTTTGCTAAGAGCCTCGTCATTAAAATCAGATATGCAAAGAATGTGATGAAATGGAATGTTTTATCTAATATATTGCATTTTGCATGAAGTGGACTTAGAATTTTGAACATTTATTATAATGAACAAGCAAGAGCAGTAATGTTTGTTATATGATATTTGCATTTCATATAACAATGAAATTGTTGTATTTACCAAACAATGCCAGTGGCATTCTTGAGCTCTTCGGCGTAATTTTGTTTTCATTTCTGTTTAGCTGCTTTCACTGTCAAAAAGAAACAGCCATATACAGATTTATGGAATAATAAGTTGTTACTTCTACAACAAAATATTGTTATTGTTTGTAATACAAAATTTATTTTTGTAATTTTGCATATATATATATATATATATAAAATCTTTTCAAATTATAAAACATTTCCAAGCCACTTATTATATAACATTTCTAAGAGATTATTGAATTCAGAGAATCAAGCATTCATGAAAGATGATGTGCAAGTTGCCAACTATAGTATTTTACTGTAATTGCATTTTGATACTGAATTGGCTTGAAAGTCAGGTCACAAAAGTATTTTGAATGAATTGTGTCATATAAAATAGAATACTTCTGCAAAATTGTCACTTCCATGGACAGAGATTTCCTTGATAGCAGAAATACTGCTTTGACTTCCTCGAGCGATCTTCCCATGTGCCACCAATTATGCATTTAGACTCCCTGCAGATGCTGCTGTTCACAAGAACATATGACTTAACCCTGGTTTTCATTAGAAAGTCATTATATGCTAGAGTGATTCACCTTATTAGTAATGTAATGGTCATACACAGCAGTCTTTCTCTAATTGAAGAGAGCTAAATATATCAGAAACAGCTTTAATTTTTTTTTAAAAAGACTTTGAGGCTTAATCCAATCTTTTATCTGTTATATTGTTTGAAAAATTCAGTGTGCAATATCTTTACAATCAAAAGTGTTCAGAATACTACATGAATGTGTATAGGCTTGATGTGTGTGTGTGTGTGTGTGTATTACATAACATCTTTTACATATATATACATATATACACACACGTGTGTGTATATATGTATGCAAAATATGTTATGTAATATACATATATATACATATATGTGTATACATACGTATACATATATACATATATATACATGCACATATATGTATGTGCATGCATGTATGTATATATATATATATATATATATATATATATATATATATATATATATGTAAAATGTTACATAACACACACACACACACACACACACACACACATGCCAATTATATGTACATGAGTGGTGCAGTAGTTAAGAGTGCAGCACTGCAGGTGGTGCAGTAGTTAAGAGTGTAGCAATTGCAGTCTGCTGACTGCCAGCTGACTGCAATTTCGCAGTTCAAATCTCACCGGGCTCAAGGTTGACTCAGCCTTCCATTCTTCTGAGGTGGATAAAATAAGGACCCAGATTGTTCGGGCCAATATTCTGACTCTGTAAACAGATGAGCCGCAGTGGTGCAGTGTTTAGAGTGCAGTATTGCAGGCTGCTTCTGCTGATCACCGGCTGCTAGCAGTTTGGCAGATCGAATCTCACCAGGCTCAAGGTTGACTCAGCCTTTCATCCTTCCGAGGTGGGTAAAATGAGGACCCAGATTGTTGGGGGCAATAGGCTGACTCTGTAAAACCGCTTAGAAAGGGCTGTAAAGCACTATGAAGTGGTATATAAGTCTAAGTACTGTTGCTGTTAGAGAGGGCTGTAAAGCGATATATAAGTCTAAGTGCTACTATTGCTATTGCTATATGTATAGGTGTCCGTTACAGCTTAAACAGTGATCATTAAAAGTACGTAAAACTTTTCTGATTATTAAAAGTGTACAACGTATCTTATAAATGTTTTTATTAATTTATTATAAAAAACCAGGGTTTGGATTAACAGTCAAAATGAAAACAAAAATTTATATGGTATATAATCACATTATCTTGAGCTAAAACAAGTTTATCTTTTAAGGCTTTTGTTTACAGTAACAAAAAAGTAGAGCTATGTTACACAAAAAATTAAATGTTTCTTTTAGACTGAAAAACCAGGGTCTCGAATGCTGTTAAGAGTCAGACAGATTTGTACAGAATGAGATGGAACTTCTTAATCACCAGAGATAAATTCTAGGTGGGTGTTTTAAATGGGGCATAAAAAATGAATTGTTGCCAATGGGGGGAGATGAATTTGGTCTTTGATGCTGGTGATTTCTTTAAAAGGTTCACATAAATTAAATGCTTTTTGTATATCTTTTTAGAATGCTTGTATTATTCATAAAAGGTTAGCTTGTTTATTATCTTTTTATTGCAACCTGAGTGTAGAATGATGGATTTCCTTAGACCACCTAGGTTTTATGTCTGGAATAGATTTAGACTAGGAGTATAATGATTTATGCTTCAGTTCTTGAACCAGTCTGTTATGCTAGTTTTATAGCCTTGTTTACATTGATATCTCACGTCTGTCCTATGTGCCTAATATGGCTTCCCACTTAGTTTCATTGAACTTATCCACAGCTTGCCACCAGGATTTGGGGGATATTCAAGATATTTGTCATATCCAGTTAAAGGAACTGCTTTTTTCTTGTTCCTGCTCTTTAATATTTCTGAGAGCTAATCCCCAGAACAGAGACACTGCTGGACTATATTATAAATTTTCACAATAAAATGATAAATATAACATTATGTCCTGTACAATTCAAGATTGACCAATAACTACCGTACTTTTTGGAGTATAAGACGCACTTCTTCCCCACCCCCCGCAAAAAAGTGGGTGGAAATGTGTTTGCGTTTTATACAGCGAATGTTGCCAAAGCCTAGCCCACCCGATAGCTCCCACCTTTCGGCCTCTGCCTCCCAGCAATTTACCCATTGACGTTGTCACCCACATCGACGCTGTCGCCCATCACTGCCTCCACATGTCCTGTTTTCGGCCTCTGCACATCCTGTTTTCAGTCTCCCATTTTTGGCCTGTTCCAGGTGATGGGGATAGCAATCCCCACAGCCTGGAACAGCTGGTAGGAGGTATTCCGGGAGGCAGATCCAACCGCCAATCAGCTACGCGTGCTAAATCAGGCTGTGCTGAAGCTGACCATACTGTTTGCTGCAAGGAGGCAAATTGCTGGGAGGCGGAGGCATATTGTTTTTTCTTGTTTTCCTTCCCAAAAGCTAGGTGTGTCTTATATGGTAGTTTACATTTCCTTTCCTAAACTTACGGTTAATAGAGCTCCTCCCTCCATACAATCAATGTACTCTTCCTCCTTTCTATGACATGCTTATTTTATCAGCAGAATCTTTTACTTAGGATGCATATAATTTATTTAAAACCACAAACATGCTTGGGGTTTATTATTATTATTATTATTATTATTATTATTATTATTATTATTATTTAATCTGTAGTGAGATTCACAGTCTTTGAGGCTGGTTAATAGTTCAGCAGCTCGAGTCCTAACCAAGGACCTAGGAACAGTTAACATATCGTCGGAGGATGTAAGCTGTTCCGAGTAAGGTGGTTTTTTGTAGAGTCAAAATGTTCAAGTCCGGTAAATTTAGAATTTCTAAATAGGTAGTCCTTTGGGTATTGCTCCAAGGGCTCCAATTACAATCAGAACAACACATGATTTCTTTTTCCATAGTCGCTCATCTTCAATTTGCAAGTCCCGGTACTTTGTGATTTTTTTCTTGCTGCTTATCTTCAATCCGTGCATCACCAGGTATTGCAATGTCAATGAACCATACTTTTTTCTCTTCAACTACTGTTATGTCAGGTGTGTTGTGGACCAAGTGCCTGTCAGTCTGAATCCTAAAGTCCCACAAGAACTTGAGTTTCTCATTCTCTAAAACTTTCTCAACCTGATGTTCCCAGTGGTTTTTGCTGTACTCAAATCCAAACTTCTGGCACAATTTCCAGTGAATGATCTTAGCAACATGGTCATGGCAATGTAGGTAGTCGGTTTGTGAAATTTTGCTGCATCCACTGATCAGGTGTATTATTATTATTATTATTATTATTATTATTATTATTATTATTATTATTTAATTTCCCCATATCCAAATACTGGATCTACTTGATACTTTTTTTTAATTTCACCAATTTCTCAGTTGGCTTAAATTAGAAAGCTCCTGCAAGACTAAACATTTCAAATTTTAACATTTTGAACATTAAAAGATGATCATACATAGTTTGCTGTTAGTTTTATTTTAATAAAGCTTTTTTTTAAAAATCCCCATAAGACTGATCTATTTTCCAAGAACAGGGAAGAAGGACTGATAATTCTAGTCAATTGATGAAATTAAGTGTGTGGTGTATTTAACATATCTTATCTACTAAAAATATGTTTTCTTTCAATAAGCTTCTCCCCACTCCTAAAAAAAAGCATAACTGTTTATAATACCCATTTCTATATTTGTCCAGATTGCTGTGGCCTGTATTTCCAAGCATGATGTTTATCCTGGTCCCAGCAGGTAGAGTTGTGTCTGTAAAAACCATTTTTTTTAACATATATATAAAAAGATAGTAAAATAATATGTGTACATACATACATACATACATACAATTTGACAATGTTTTTTATTGAAAGTTTTGCTAAGAATTTTTGTACTCAAGCTTTAATTGACTTCATTTCTTTTCTCCAAAAATTTGCATATCGTTAGCATATGATTATAATAGTCACAGTATGACTGTCATTGAGCAAACTGTTGACTTTTGCTGAAATCAAGTAATTCAATACAATATTGAATTACTTGATAATTACTGATAAACATATATTAAACTTTTTGATAGTTATGAAATCCTGATACAGACTGTTCCTACTGCTTTATTTTATTTATATTTACTTTACTTTATTTATTTTATTCTAATTTATCCTATGTTACATGACTCTTTCTGCTCAAAATAGTGTCCACAGTGCCAACTCTGTTATTTTCTTTCCTTACACCAATTCCATGAGATTGATAGGGCAGAGAGAGAGTAACTGTTCCAAAGTCAAAGCAATAGAGCTTTAGTGGCTGTGAATATATTAGCTTCAGCCTCTCTAATGGCTGCCCAGCATTTTAAATAAAGAATAGCAGAGTTAGCAGAACATCTTGGAGATGTTCTAGTCCAACTGTTGACTCAAGCAGGAGACCTTATATCATTCTGGACAAATGGCTGTCCAATCTCATCTTTAAAACCTCCAGTTATGGAGAACTCACAACTTTGGAATGCAAGCCATTCCATTAATTAATTGTTCTCACTGTCAGGAAATTTCTCCTTAGTTGTAGGTCGGATCGCTCTTTGTTAAGCTTCCATGCATTGCTTCTTATCATGCCCTCAGGTGCTTTGGAATACAGCTTGACCCTTCCTCTCTGTGATAGCTCCTGAAATATTAGAGGACTGCTTTCATGTCACCTCTAGTCCTTCTCTCTCTTAAACTAGACCCGTGATGGTGAACTTACGACACACATGCCAGAGGTGTCATGCAGCACCCTCTCTGACGGCACATGAGCCATCGCCCCAGTTCAGCTCTGCTGCGCATGTGCGCTTGCCTCTCGCTGGCCCGCTGGTCTTTGGATCTCTGCCTTGCATGTATGGGGGAGGGGTGAAGTGCATGGGGGCTGCACGCACATTGCATTTTGGGGGTTTGGGCGCATGCACTTAGGCACTCAGTCCAGAAAAGGTTAGCCATCACTGAACTAGACATACCCAGTTCTCACGGTTTAGTCTCCAGTCCCCAGATCATCTTTGTCTCTCTTCACTCTTTCTTTTGTCTCAACATCTATTTTTTATCGTGGTTACCAAAACTGGATGAAGTGTTTCTAGTGTTGTTTTACCAGTGCAGTATAAAATGGCATTAACATTTCATGTGATCTTGATGCTATCCCTTTGTTTATGCAGCTAGGACTGCATTGGCTTTTTCAGCAACAGTAACATTACTGGCTCATACTTAAGGGTTCCTAGATCCCTGAAGTTACTGCTGTTGAGCAGGTACCATCTATTTTATACCTGTGCATTTGGGTTTTCTTGCCTAAGTGTAAAACCTTACTTTGCTTCACATTGAATTTCATTTTGCAGGATAGGGCACAGTGTCCAAGTCTGTTAAAATCCTTCTGGCTCTTGATGATATTTTCTAAATTGTTGGCTGTTCCCCCCAGCTTGATATTATCTGCAAATTTGATGAGTTACCCTTCTATCACCTTGTCTAAATCATTTATGAAGATGTGGCCCTAAGTCAGAACCTTGGGTTACCCTATTACATGCTGTCCTTCATGTAGATGTAGTTCCATTTGACAACTATGGTAGGATTCAATTTTTTTTACTACCAGTTCTGTGAGCGTGCCTGGGTTTGGTGGGTGTGGCTTGGGCGTGGCAGGGGAAAGATACTGTAAAATCTCCATTCCCACCCCACTCCAGGGGAAGGTTACTGCAAAATCCCCATTTCCTCCTGATCACCTGGGACTTGGGAGACAGAGAATAGATGGGGGCAGGGCCAGTCAGGGGTGGTATTTACCGGTTCTCCGAACGACTCAAAATTTCATGCTACCGGTTCTCCAGAACTGGTCAGAACCTGCTGAATAGCACCTCTGAGAAAACCGAATAATGGTTGGAAGGGACCTTCCATCCCCTTGCTCAAGCATTCAGATAAATGGTTGCCCAATCTCTTCTTAAAAACCTGTGTTGTTGCACCCATAACTTCTGGAGGCAAGTCGCTTCACTGATTAATTGTTCTGTCAGGAAATTTCTCCTTAGTTCTAGGTTCTCTCCTTGACTAGTTTGCTAACCCATTTGATACATACATACATACATACATATATACATACACACACACACACACACACACACACACATAAAATGCTACATTATGCCAAGTACATTTGGCTTAATGTAGGGTTTTAGAGTCTTTCTCAGCTCACATTATTATGAAAGGACATAGAAAAACTGTAGGTTTATAAAAATTGTAAGAATTGTAAATTCTCAGTTGCTCTTAATAGTAGTATTATTATATATATTTTAGCAGAATGTCTAATATTGTCTAATTTCATGTAACATCACATCTTCTCTATGGGTCCTGGTTGCTTTATTTGTAGAAAGGCACTTTTTTCTCATTTTCAAACATTGTCTGACATTATTTTCTGAAAAGTGACCACCCAGCTTTTCAAGTTAAATACTTGGGAAGTTAAAATAAAATGGGAAGTTGCCCATTAGTTTTTTGGGGGTTTTTTTAGAGATTTGTCAATCACTGATAAAATTCCTCTTTCTAACTATTACTAATAAAATTACTTATTGGCATAATTTATATTTCAAATTTCTTCAAAAGCGGAAGAAATCTTAAATTCCTCCTTTTTTCCTCCTTTGGCTGAGAAACTCATCAAACTTCGATGACTCAGAATGTCCTGTATTACAATCTGCTTCTCCCTAATTCTATTCTATCAGTATCATAATTAGCCCCTTCATGGCTTGGGACCAGGTTATCTGAGGAACCGTCTCTTGCCAGTGACATCTACCCGACCCATCAGAGCAGGGAGGCAGGGAATGCTGCGGCTCCCATCCCCGCGGGAGAAGCACCTGGTGGGACCCAGTAGAAGGGCCTTCTCGGTGGTGGCTCCCTCTCTATGGAACATCATTCCCCCAGAGATTAGAACGTCTCCCACTCTATTTCCAGAAGACGCCGAAGACCAGATTCTGCCAGCAGGCCTGGGGAACCCAGAGCGAGATGGAGTCCATTAAATAGCTCCTGTGATCAGCTGTCGCTGAGGTGGGGTGGGGGTGATTTGATTACATTAGTTTATATTATTTTTTTATTAGTTTTACTGTTTTTTTAAATGTGGTTTGTAATATTCTGTAAGCCTCCTTAAGTCGCCATGGGCGAATAGGCAGCAACAAACAAACAAACAAACAAACAAACAAACAAACAAATAAATAAATAAAATAAACCTATCTATCTGTCTATCTATCTATTAATTTGAAATAATTTCTAGAACTAGAATGTTTTTTTAACCAGTTTTCCTTCAAGGTGAGTCATGACAAAAAAACGTTGCCTTTGTTTTATTACCAATATCAATATTTATATTTCTCAATTGAATTTCCATTTATTGAGAAGTGTCTGTTGCAACACTGGGTCAAAATGACTCTTTTGGATTACAATAGTTATTGACTATGATACCTGTTGCTGGTTTTGTTTTTTTTTTCCAGGTCAGTTGGCTGCAGGTACGTGTGAAATTGTTACTTTGGACAGAGATAGCAGTCAGCCTCGAAGAACTATAGCCCGACAAACAGCTCGTTGTGCATGTAAAAAAGGACAGATTGCCGGCACTACAAGGGCAAGACCAGCATGTGTAGATGGTAAGAACTGAAGTATAACTTAACTTAGAATCCATCTAAAATGGAACCAGTTTATCAAGTGGTTTATTTGATCATTTTATAAGAAGGAGTTATTTAAAACTGCTCATTGAGTGTCTTGCTGATTTTGCTGCTGCCTATATTTGACAACTCCTTTGTTTGTTTTCCGATGTAAAGACTTTAACCTGGTATAAAGCCTGTAGCTTGTTTTGTCAGTGTGATGAAATTGAGAAATGTTAGGTCATTTTCTCAGCACAACCGCATTGACAAATTGGTTGTAGGTCAGCATTTTTAATCATTGTGTGCAATGATCACCAGACGGCGGAGTAGAATACCACTGCCTTTTTCTGTTTGTTTGGTTTTGGTGCCAGAATTTACACACACACACACACACACACACACACACACACACACACATACACACATCAAATTGGTTTGTGTCACAAGGTAGAAAATGGTCAACCTGCGCTACAGCATTTTTGTTAACATTTGTTAGGTGGGATTTCTCTCACTTTGTTTAAGGCTTAAGTGTTTGCACGTAGTCATCAGCATTGCTGAACCAAAGCTGCTTTTTCAGGAGGCAAATGCACTTTCTTGGTTTTTTTTTTTTGCTTTTGAAGACATTTCACTTCTCATCCAAGAAGCTTCTTCAGCTCTGACAGGATAGTGGGGAATGGAAGGATTTATATTCCTTGCAGACAGCTGGCCCTTGGCATCCTTTCAGAGGGTCGTTGAACCACTTAGAGGTTTATCTGTGTCCTCAGGGTCACCTGAGTAGTGCTCCTGGTTCGTGTAGTCTACAATTATTTTTTCCTCTGGAAATCCATTCCTACTCCCACATCATTCAAAGGGTGTTGGTTTTATAGCTGTATAGCTAAACGTCTGTAGAAACTCTACAGACTTTCAGCATTGCTGAAGTGCAATGCTCTTCAGTCTTTAGGTTAATGCTAATCATCTCATGATGAGCATTCCTGCCTGAAAGTTAATGTGTTGGTGGAGAGAAGCTATAACGGTACTAATGATATTAGAATGGAATTGTTATGTCATACCTTTTATTTCTGCTATCTGCTATGGAACTGTTATGTCATACCTTTTATTTCTGCTATCCTTTCCTTCGTTAAAGATGTCCTTCTGTATGATTCACTGCAGATGCAATGTGCTGCCTGCAGCTTCAAAAATGCTGATGTGGAGGGAGGAGGAAGATATTTCATTTTAAATTCTTTTTTTTTGGTTTGTTTGTCGTCTCAAATGAGCAGCTCTGTTCCTTCCAATATAGCAGTGGAGCAGAATAATGCAGGCTTGCTAATGAAAATGTATTAACAAATATTCCAGTTACAATTAAAAGAAAACAAAACAAGGGTTTTTTTGTTAAAACATATGACATTAAAAATAGCATGTTTGAAATGCGATTCAGAGGGGAAAGAAAAGGATCATTCTATAAGAAAGTAATTTTTGATTTCCTTGAAATGACTCATGCTTGAACTTTTTATGAAAAGTGCTGAGCTTTCACAAATAATTCATAAAAATTTGAAAACCCCCCCCATCAAAAAGCAATATAAAGGGTACTTCATTGCTGGCCCACCTAGCTAAATATGAAATATTATTTAATCTATTTTTGTGTTTTGCTTTCAATCTTGTTGATTTTCTGGTTGCTATTTGAATTCTCCATCACGTATTACTATGGTATGTTTAATCATTCTCCTTTCCATGACACCCCACATTCAATGAAAATAATTTTCTGAGCTGAATAATTTATCTCCAGCTTTCCTCTAACTGAATAGATTAGTTTTGAAAATCCTGCAAATCTTTACTCTGGAAAAGCAGATATAGGTATGGGGAACATAGTTCATCATATATTTATAATTTTAGAACTACTTACGTTGAATAAGTGGCACGGGGCCAGGTTATCTGAGGATAGTTACCACCCAATTACCTCTGTTCATCTTAGTGGAAGAAGTGGGCTGTGGGTCCGTTTCTAAAGAGTTTGATCTGCTGGACCCCGGAAATAGGCCTTTTCTGCTTTAGCACCTGCCCTATCGACACTGGCAATTACATTTGTAACATTTGAGGCACTTATGATCATTGTAAAGAGCATTTAGGTGCTATTATGAAAACAATATTTAATAAAATGTAAGTATTAATTATTTGTATAAGGGTCATTGACAAATACGAACGATTACTCACTGAATGTATTGAATAGTCCTTTAGAATTATTTTTCATGAAGTTCAAGCTCAGGAATACTACAGTAGGTGGAAGATAGATAGATAGATAGATAGATAGATAGATAGATAGATAGATAGATAGATAGATACCCTATTTCCCCCAAAATAAGACATCTACTGATAATAAGCCCAATCGGGTTTTTGAGCGCATGGCAATAAGGCCAAGCACTTATTTCAGGGTTCAAAAAATAAAAGACAGGGTCTTATTTTCGGGGAAACACGATAGATAGATAGATAGATAGATAGATAGATAGATAGATAGGTAGATAGATAGATAGATAGATAGATAGATAGGCAGGCAGGCAGGCAGGCAGGCAGGCAGGCAGGCAGGCAGACAGACACATACATACATACATACATACATACATACATACGGTAGATATGATAGAAAGATAGAAAGATAGAAAGATAGAAAGATAGATAGATAGATAGATAGATAGATAGATAGATAGATAGATAGATAGATAGATATGGTGGGTAAGGAGAGAGAGGGAGGGAGGGAGGGAGGGAGGGAGAGAGAGAGAGAGAGAGAGAGAGAGTGAGTGTCAGCCCTGGAATCATTTTTCCACATGGCACTTCAGGACTGCCACAACAAAAAAAGTCAAACTGTGGGAACAGGAGGGGGGAGGAAGAGAAAACTGGAAGATTGTAGCCATAATAATAGTCTTTCTCTTGAGAACCAAGAGTTTTCCCACCCGATGCAAGGAGGTGGGGGTCTAAGACTGAGTAAGCCTTGGTCTGTGACCTGATTGGATCATGTGATGGACTGCATGGAAGGGGAGGGAAAAAGCTCTACTTTTAATTAGGGGGAACCCAAGGGGGGCTTCCCCTGATGTGCCAATATGACATGCCTAATAAATGTATACTTTGCCTGCCTTGGAGTTTTGATTCCATTGGGTTTGTTACTTAGAATCCTGACAGATAGAGAGAGAGAGAAGAGAGGGAGGGAGAGGGAGACAGTGAGGCGGGGGGGAGAAACATCTCCCAGGGATTACAATGTCCCTTAGTATTTGGCCATATATCTGCACATGGGGGATCTTGGTATATGTTGGAACCCGTGAATACGTTTTATTGAAATACTTGTGTTGTATTTAAAGTATTTGAATTGATGGCTTTCTTGTTCTTGGTTATTTATTTTTTTTATCTTGGCTGCCAATTGTCAAATTCATTGCATTATAAAAAGCTGGGGAGATGTAGCACAGATTCTGTATTTGTCTTCCCGTTAAGTTGATTTCCTGGTCTGGTTTACCTAGGGAGGCTGAGAATGTCATACTTTCATCCAGCATCGTTTTTATTTAATTTATAAACATAAGACCAGAGTACTGTAGAGACAACATTAGTTCCATTCAATAGCTTTATTTATTTCTTGCTGTGTTAGTTTTGAAAACCTACAAGGAACTATAAGTCAAAACTGATTGTTAATTGAATTGTGATTTATGAGTCTGTTACAAAAAACAAACAGCCTGGTTTACTTTTCAGCTTTTTAAAATTTGTCTTTGCAAGAAGCAATATAAAATATGGTACGCTATAAATAAAAAACAGGAGCAATACATAATTAAATTAATGTGCTATGACTCTGACCCATGGAATAGTTATGGCTGCAGTTGGACTTTAGGTCTCTAATTGCACTAACTCCAACAGTTGCTTTAAATAAAATAGTTGCATCTTAAATGTAAATATTCAGTAAAAGTAAAGTGCAATAATAATAAAATATCTCACCTTACTGTATTCATGAACTGAGCTGACTTGACAAGTATATTTCACATGGCTAAAATAGTTTTATGGTCTGTTGTCCATTATTTTTTAAAGAAATACTCCAAATAGAGAAGAAGACCTATTGACCTATTGGTGGTATTTCACTGAAGATTTAAGACTTCATAAGGTTAGAGAGCTATCTTTATGTATTTAGTTTGTCACCAGCCACTAAAAAAGTCACTACTTTTTTAAAAAAATAGTGGGTTACACAAGGCTGCTTGGCAGGTCAAATGTAGGCTGTGGGCCATAAATTGATCAGACCTGCTATAAAGTTAAAGGTAAAGGTTCCCTTCACACATATGTGCTAGTCGTTCCCAACTCTAAGGGATGGTGCTCATCCCCATTTCAAAGCCGAAGAGCCATCACTGTCCGAAGACGTCTCCATGATCATGTGGCCAGCATGACTAAACACCAAAGGCACACGGAACACTGTTACCTTCCCACCAAAGGTGGTCCCTATTTTTCTACTTGCATTTTTTACGTGCTTTCGAACTGCTAGGTTAGCAGAAGCTGGGACAAGTAATGGGAGCTCACCCCGTTATGTGGCACTAGGGATTCGAATTGCTGAACTGCCGACCTTTCGATCGACAAGCTCAGCATTTTAGCCACTTTACCTTTATTTATTTTACTTTACTTTTATAAAGCCACTCTTTACCTTTATTTATTTAGATTTATGCAATTCCTAAATCAACATTTGACCCTAGGTGGTAAAGAAGAATGGAAACTAGCAATTTTTTTAACAATTAAACAACAAAAGAAATCAGGATCTACCATCCATTAAACTGAACAATGGGCAAAAAAGATCCAGGTTTAAGTGACTTCCAAAAATCCGTTGAGATCAGAGTCATCCAAATTTCAGGAAAATTTCCCTTTCTGGGACCGAGATGACCTTCGCACGGTCACTCATGCCCTGGTTACTTCCTGCTTGGATTACTGCAATTCCCTCTACATGGGCCTGCCCCTGAGATGCACCCGGAGACTCCAGCTGATCCAGAATGCAGCCGCATGGGTTGTTACGGGAGCCCCTCGTTACTCCCATAAAACACCCCTCCTGCGTCAGCTGCACTGGTTAACCAGTGGTTCTCCGGGTCCGCTTCAAGGTGCTGGTTCTCACCTATAAGGCCCTACATGATTTAGGTCCACGATATTTACAGGACCTTCTCCTGCCTGCTTCCCACCATCCTGTTCGCTCACATAGGGCCGCTCTCCTCAGGGTTCCGACGGCGAGCCATTGTCATTTAGCGGTGCCCAGGGGTAGGGCGTTCTCTGTGGGTGCTCCCACCCTCTGGAATGAATTACCTACTGAGCTCCTGATCTCCGCTCCTTCGGTCAGGAACTGAAGACTTGGCTGTTCAAGCAAATAGGCTGACTCTGATTCTGGGTTTATTATTTATCATTAATGAGTTATTTGATTTAAAGTGCGATTTTATTGTACATGTTTCTTAACTTGTGTTCACCGCCCTGAGTCCTTCAGGAGAAGGGTGGCATATAAATACATGTAATAAATAAATAATAAATAAATACACCATTCCAAAGGACAGACACAGTAACAGAGGAGATATGCTTCCTAACTTCCATTAGAAGCATTGTTTAATTTGAGGAGGGCAGATGATGTCTTCTCTATTGGATATTGTGGTGGATATAATTGGAGGCAGAAGGTTCTGCAGATAATCCAGCATAATCCAGTAGAATCCAGAATATTCTACTTTATTCTTATTGTATAACGGTCAATTGAGGGACTACAGGTAGTCCTCAATTTAACAAGAGTTCCTTTAGTGACCGTTCAAAGTTATGACAGCACTGAAAAATATGACTCATGACTGTTTTTTCAAAGTTATGACCTTTGCAGCATCCCCATGATCATGTGATCAAAATTCAGATGCTTGGCAACTGACTCATATTTATGACTGTTGCTGAGTCCCAAGGTCATGTTGCGACCTTCTGACAAGCAAAGCCAATGGGGAAGTCAGATTCACTTAACAGCCAGGCTACTAACAAACCAAACGCAGTGATTCACTTAACAACTATGGCAAGAAAGGTTGTAAAATGGGGCAAATTCACTTAACCAGTGTCTCGTTTAACAACAGTAATTTTGGGCTCAATTGTGGTCATAAGTTGAGGACTACCTGTATTTAGTGATTAACAATGCTAAAATAAAACAAAACAAAAATATTTCTGTGGGAAGAAAAAAGATTTAGAATTACCATTATTATACAGTTGGTATGTTCTTGGCCAGCTCATACCCAATAAGCTATTATTTATTTTCATCTAACTTGAATTTAGATAACGTAAAATTAATCTATACTAATTTCTTAGGTTTCTTTCCAATTTGGCGAAGATCGTATGATCAGCAGTGCATCTTCATTACACAGGGAGATTGTAATATTACCAAGTAATGTGGAAATTAATGCAATTTATCAATTTGTCATTGGTGAAGATGTATTCTTGTTAAATACTAGGCTGTTATTTGGATATCAAAGTTATTTAATATTCCTAATAAAATAATACCAATTATCTTTAAACATACCAAATATTTTCACCCTTAAGTGAAGTAAGTGATACTAATGTAATACAGGGTTTCAGGATTTGTAATTGTTTTTATAGATATTGTATTATTAATTTGTAAATATTTACTTTAAGAGCAGTAATATTCTTGTAGTTCCACTAAATAATAAAGCTTGTTATGTCAAAAAAAAAAAACTCTTATTATACCACCAATAAATGTTAAATTTCACATACTACATTTAGATGCATATATACATTCTTGAGCAGAGGGCATGCCCTCTACATGTCGGAGAAATAAATATCATTTCAAAATTGTCCCATTTCATCTTGTTAACTAGGCTTTCGGTGAATCTGATGCATTCTCCTATTAATAAGTTTTGAAAAATACATATATAGTATACAACCTTACCTAAAGGTTATGCTATTTTACCTAAGTAGCACACTGGAATCCAGTAGATCATTAGAGTTTCTGGAAAAGCATTGCTGAAGTGAGGGAGGCAAATATTTGCAGCAAAAAGAGAATTTACTCAAACATTTCCGTGGTTCATGTTATACCTAGCTGTGTTGTATGGAACATTTTTTTAAAAATTTGATTTATATGCCGCCCTTCTCTGGAGACTCAGGGCGGCTTACAGTGCGTTAAGCAATAGCCTTCATACTTCTGTATATTTATACAAAGTCATCTTATTACTCCCACAAACTGGGTCCTCAATTTACCCACCTTAGAAAGGATGGAAGGCTGAGTCGACCTTGAGCCTGGCTAGGATTGAACTCGCAGAAATTGCAGGCAGCTGGATCTTAATTGCTGCCTTTAGTAGGAGGCATTAGCCCCCTACGCTACTCAGGCTCTTTAACCAGTAATATAGGTGAATTGTCATGTATTTTATATATTCTACCTAAAATAAGCATTTTGTCTTTGCTGTACAGTATTTTTCTATACTGGCCCATTTTCCTGATTTTCTGAATACATTTGACTCTCAAAATAAAGTTGCAAAATATCTGTCTGTCTATCTGTCTGTCTGCTTTTTCATCTCTTTCTCATTCGCTCTCTCTCCATCTCTATCTGTCTATCATCTACCATGTCTGTCTACCTACCTACCTACCTACCTACCTTTCCTATTTTTAACCACCCATTTCCCTCAGAGAGGGTCTCTGTGCAGTGTACAATATTATCAATAAAATTAATATTAAAATCAGAAATAATTAAAGATTTAAAAGTTTTCATTTCATTTTAAAATTTCAAAAGGTGAAAAATTCCAAAATGGGGCTTTAGCAATTGTTAGTATAGATAGAGGGGGATTCTTGTGAGTCCAGCCAAACCCACAGTTGTGTGGGCCTCTGTGTCAGGATTCCAAGTAACACCCCCAATAAAAGAAAACTCCAAGGCTTGGATTTCCTCAAAGTTACTTTTTATTAAAGATGTCATATTGGCACATCTGGAAAAACCCTAATCTGAGTTTTCCAGGTTTTCCCCACCCATTAAAAATACATCCGTCAGTAGAGAACGTTTGACTGTTTTTTTGTTTCTCTCTTCAAAACCTTGAATGTCTTTTGGAAATCTAAAATGTGTTTTGAATGTTCTTGTTTTTTTTTATGTTTATATATATGGATGTAGACTTCCTCTCAATATCATCTCCTATCCCTCCAAAAGAAGCATCACATGATGAGCAATTACTCAGTTGCAATGACAAAAAATCATGTCTATATATATTTAGTTTGGTGTCCTGCTTAGATTCCTGAGCAATTCAAGAAAATGGAAGCAATAGCATTACAGATATTGATACAATAAGAAAAGCATACTACAAGTCTATAAAAATCACTTTAGATAGCTAGTGTGGTACATGTGAGTGTGGGTATATATATATGCATGTGTGTGCATGTGTGTGCGTGAAGTTTATTTATATTTCTATGTGATCAATTGTGAAATATAAATTTAAGTGATATTAAAATGTATCTTGCACAGAGAGTGAGGAAATATTAAGAAGCATACTTTTGATACAAATTTGTCCTGCCTTTTCTTCTTTATTTACTTCATGCTGGAGTGTTTATGTGCCAAACTGACTCATGGGGCTACAGTTGTAGCAATAAAATTATAGCAATAAAATACAATATATCATCTTCAACTCTTGGAAGAAAGAAATATGTAAATGAAAAGACTGTTTCTCTTCCAAATGCAGTGTTGCTCATCTTATAACATGGATATACTTACATAACATACGTGTGTTTGTGTGTATACACACACATACATATATGTATGGATTAATTTAGATCAGGAAGTGGACGTTATTTGAACTGGAGAGTGTATGTGTACATGTGTGTATTTATTGTGTGCACATATAAACATGTATATTTATTTATTTATTAGTCCAATTTATATGCCGCCCTTCTCCACAGAGCTAGAGCGGTTTACAATGTATTATAGCAATAGCCTGCATACTTTTTTGTATATACCTGCTTATTAGGGCTTTCGCCTCCCCCCCCCCACAAGCGGTGTTGTTCCATACAAAGTTGGCTTATTGCCCCCACAATCCAGGCCCTCAATTTACCTACCTCGAAAGGATGGAAGGCTGAGTCAACCTTGAGCCTGGGGAGATTCAAACTTGCACTAATTTCAGACAGCTGGCAGCTAAATGCTAGCACTTAACAACACTTTAGTCCGCTGCACCACCGAGGCTCTTACATGTATATAAATCTATATCTCTCTGTGTTCTATCAATACCCATAAAATTGGAAAATGGGTAGAGAGAATTGACAGAGCATAATGATGAGTGAGAATCTGTTATAAATTTAGCAAATAATATTTTCATACTTTGGATCCATGCACACAAATGCACATATACATACACACACACATACACACACACACACACACACACACACACACACACACACACTGGTATATATAATTATGCAATGCATGTTTGCTCTACTAAGGCTATTTTTGGAAAGCGTATTCAGAAACTTACATAAATATATTCTGCATACTGTGGAAAGATTGCATTCATTGCCAAGTTTTTTTCTGAATTAATTCAAATTGCCAGTTGCTTCATGAAAACATGAATTAATACCTCTGTACCAGTGAGGCAGATGGAGGTTTCCTTTATGTCCAAACTGATACAGGTTATTTAATTGAGACAAGAAAAATGAGGGGCAACCATACCTAGGAGTTAGGTAAAATTCTGCCTTAAATTGTCAGCTTATTTTCTTTTTGACTTGAGACTTTCTTGTTTAGGTAGGCCTTGCTTCTATTAACCAAGTATAATTTTGCTACATCGGGTATAGCTGGCTATTTTTATAACACTTTATAAATTATCTGATTAGATTCGTTTTTGGTCCACTTGTGTGGTTCTGAAGAAGAATAAGGGTAGGATGAAACCAAAAAGTTGATATCAATCAGTCACTTAATTGTAGTTATCCCGACTGCAGTAGGCATATTCCCTGGCATATGTTATGTGTTTATTTGTTTACTCTATTTATATGCCTCTTTTACCTTAAAGCAATATTCAATTAGAAGAAAAACAGCATATTAAAATGCTGAACATCTGTAGCAGCTTCATAAATGACATACTGTAACAAATGCATAAAGCACTTAATAAACACTAAAGCAAAATTACAGAAAAGGGGGTCAATAATGGAGATATTACTGTTTATGGTATGGAGTCATGGAAAGATTAAACTAAATATGTTTGTGATGATATATATGAAACTTACTGGGATTTTCAAGAAAACTTTTTGGATTTTATCACATCTAGTATATCTCCAGTATAAGGGGGAACTTATCAAAGCTCAATCCTTTTTTGCTCAACCATTCTAAATTAGTATGGAGGGAGAGAGGGAGAGAGAGAAAGAACTGTTAGAAATAATGTAGATATCTGAATGAAGGCAGTGGTGGACTTCTACTGGTTCACCCCGGTTCGGGCAAACCGGTAGTGGCAGTAGCGGGAGGCTCTGCCCACCCACCCAGACGTCATCACGGATGCTCTGCACATGCGCAGAAAGTTCTGCGCATGCGCAACAGCACCACACGCACTCCTGATTCCGAACCAGTAGCGAAGGTAAGTGGAACTCACTACTGGACAAAGGTAGAGATTTGTTCTAACTAGCAAAATTTATGTGTATACAGTATGCTAATGCTTAGCAGTATATTCCACTCCATATTATATTAAATGAATGGTCAAGGCTATCCACATACAAATGCACATCCAATTATTTTGATAAGTACAGTAATGTAATACAATATCACAGCTTCAGAATAACAGAGTTGGAAGGGACGTCGGAGGTCTTCTATTCCAACCCACTGCTCAACAGGAGACCTTATACCATTTCAAATAAAGGGTGTCCAATATCTTTTTAAAAACCTCCAGTGATGGAGCACGCAAAACAGCATGTTGTCCTGAAGATTAAATTGCTCTCACTGTTAGAACATTTCTCTTTATTTTTAGGTTGGTTCTGTTCTTGATTAGTTTCCATCAGTTGCTTCTTGTTCTGCTTTCAGGTACTTTGGAGAATAGGTTGACCCCAGAGGTAGGTTTCAGCAGATTCTGACCAGTTCTGGAGAACCAGTGGTGGAAACTTCGAGTAGTTCGGAGAACCGGTAGTGAAATTTCTGACTGACCCCGCCTCCATCTATTCTCTGCCTCCCAAGTCCCAGCTGATCGGGAGGAAATGGGGATTTTGCAGTAACCTTCCCCTGGAGTGGGGTGGGAATGGAGATTTTATAGTATCCTTCCCTTGCCATGCCCACCAAACCACACCTACAGAACCGGTAGTAAAAATTTTTGAAACCCACCACTGGTTGACCCCCCTCTTCTCTGTGGCAACCCCTCAAATATTGGAACACTGTTATCATGCCCCCCAGTCCTTCTTTTCTTTAAACTAGACATACCTAGTTTTTACAACCATTCTGTATACAGTTTAGCTCCAGCCCTTAATTATCTTCTTTGCTCTTCTCTGCATTCTTTCTAGACTTTTTTATTGGATGCCATATTCCCAGTGTGTTCTTACCAAAGCATTATAAAATAGTATTGACACTTCACATGATCTTGATTCCATCCCTCTGTTAATGCTATCTAGGACTGTGTTAGCTTTTTTGACAGCTGCAGCACACTGTTGATTCATAGTTAAGTTCTATTCCTCTCACAGTTTCTACTATTAAGCCAGGTACCAACTATTCCATACCTGTGCATTGGTTTTCCTTGCCTAAATGTAGCATCTTACTTTTCTCACTATAGAATTTTGTTTTCTTAGATAGGGTCCAGTGTTCAAGTCTGTCAAGATCTTTCTGTATTTTGAGACTATCTTGTTGAGCAGGGGTATCAAACTCAAGGCCCATGGGGCAGATGCAGCCCGAGGGTACTTAAATCCGGCCCATGGAGCCAGCCTGGAAATATCAAAGGAGTGATATTTCCAGTGCTTCTGTTGGCCAAAACGGACTGCATGTGTCCCCCGCCCCCATGGCCCATTTTCAGCCTCCATTGACTCCTGCAGTATTCTGCTGGCCAAAAACATTTTTGTTTTTGTCCAGCAGGGTGTTGCAGGAGATGTCCGTCCCATCTCTCCCACGCGCCCCGCTGCCCTGCGGAGGAGAACTGCAGTGCTGATCCAGCCCTCAAAGAAATCCAGTTTAACACACTTGTTCTTGAGTATAGGCTTGATGTTTGATGTTATTTGCAAATCGGATGAGTTTCCCTTCTCATCTAAATCATTGATGAAGATATTTAAGAATATTGGGCCTAAGACAGTTTCTGCCATCAATAGCCCTTCATTGTCAAAGAAATATGGCAACAAATTTTATTTTACCTTTTATTACTTATTATTTAGAGCATATTAATCTCAGTTACACTCCTGCAGTACAGTTATTTCTCCCCAAGTTGTTTTGAAACGCTATTGGCCTTACGTGGCTTTCTTCACTCTGCAATTTGCAACTTGAATTCCAGATTACTGATTGTGAGAGTCAGTAATAAGGTCAAAATTCAATTTATGTTCTGTTAACAAAGTGACAATTTTGCCACTACTACTTCCCACTTCTCCTGAAATATAAAACGCTGACTATGCGCATAATGCTTGTTTGTTGTCACATTGAGCAAAACGTTCAGTTTAAGGACACTTAGCTTTGAGAGATTTTTAACTCTACTAGGTTACTATTTTATGTGGTTTTCCACATAACACATAACATATGGTGGGGAACATTTATATAATAATAATAATAATAATAATAATAATAATAATAATAATAATAATAATAATAATAATTATTTATTTATATAAATTATTACATTTTTATAACAACAAATAACAACAACAACAACAACAACAACAACAATAATAATAATAATAATAATAATAATGGAGCCCTTGGAGCAATACCCAAAGGGCTACCCCGCTATTTAGAAATTCTAAATTTACCGGACTTGAACATTTTGACTCTACAAAAAACCACCTTACTCGGAACAGCTTACATCCTCCGACGATACCTTAACAGTTCCTAGGTCCTTGGTTAGGACTCGAGCCGTTGAGCTATTAACCAGCCTCAAAGACTGTGAATCTCACTACAGATTAAATAATAATAATAATAATAATAATAATAATAATAATAATAATAATAATAATAATAATAATAATAATAATAATAATTTTATTTATATACCGCCATTCTCCTGAAAGATTCGGGGCGGTGTACAGCCAGTTTAAAAACATAAATATACAAATATCATAATTAAAATTAATTAAAATCATTACATAATTTTGGCCGAATTTTAAAACCCCAATATTAAAACCCCAGTTTAAAATCATTCAATTAGATATTCAGTCATTCAATATGATGATTTGTTAACCAATACATCAATCACATTTTTAAAATTTCAAGCTGATGCTTAAATCCTATATTGTATTCATACCTTGATCACAATATTGATTGTGAGCTGCCTAGAGTTACCTTTAGATGAGATGGGAGGCATATAAGTTTAATAAATAAAAATATCTATTGAAAATTGGATATTTAATTAGAGCTTTTCCATCAGACTTCTAATTTCTTTCTTATTAATACATAGTAATTTCAGTGTTATTTTTTCTGCTGCGGCATTCTAGTTTGCTGTAGTTGCCGTTTGTATCGTTTCTTCTGTCCCAAAGGAACTTTTTCGAGAAGCAACTGGACTTTCTGTTTTTTACTTTGAGGACGTTTTGCTTCTCATCCAAGAAGCTTCTTCAGCGCTCTTCTTCAAAGCTGAAGAAGTGTCTTGGATGAAAAGCGAAACGTCCTCAAAGAAAAACCAGAAAGTCCAGTTGCCTTTCGAAAAAGCACCTTTGAGACAACCATGACCTGGATGACTGAGAATCTCCATAGATACCATTTGTTCTAGTTAATACAAACCATTTTCTAGCATTCAGAAAATAATAATATCTTAAATTGGAGAGTGCTAGCAGGGTTAGGGTATGGACCATTCAAACTGCCATTTACTGTTTTGCCATTAAATACTCTGGTATTATTTATTTATTTATTTATTTATTTATTTATTTATTTATTTATTTATTTATTTATTTATTTATTTATTTATTTATTTATTTATTTATTTATTTATTTATTTATTTATTTATTTATTTATTTATTTATTTATTTATTTATTTATTATTTATTTAAAATATGCCGCCCTTCTCCGGAGGCTCAGGGCGGCTTACAATGCGTTAAGCAATAGCCATCATACTTTTGTATATTTTATACAAAGTCAGCTTATGGCCCCCACAAACTGGGTCCTCAATTTACCTACCTTAGAAAGGATGGAAGGCTGAGTCAACCTTCAGCCTGGTGAGATTCGAACTTACAGTAATTGCAGACAGCTGGAGTTAATCACGATGCACAATATATTAGTCTGCTAAGCTATCCAGGCTCGTTCTGTGGTCCCTTAATCCTCTGTCTATAAGCTACTAATATTTTTCCATATTTTTCTGAACAGCCAAATTAAGAAAGTAAGCATATAAAAAATGAAGCATGAGAGAAAAATTTCAAAAGGCTTGTGTCCTTTCTCCAATCGTAGCTTTTTACTATTCAGATGACTAGACTGATATACATTCAGACCTTGTCCTATGATTGTTGTTGTGGGGAAAATAGGAGATAAAGGTTTTGTTTGGATATGTTTGCCATCTTGAGTTATTTGTAAAAATAATAAAGTCGGGATATAAATTATAAATAAACAAATGGTGTATCTTGTAGATTGTCTAAATTGTTTTGTGTCTTCAGCAAGAAACCTTTAGTGGTATTAGAAATAAAATGTACATTCAACATGTAGGAAATTAGCACCCACCCTTCTCCTAGAAAAATAAAATATTTTAGAAAATATTAAAAGGGCAGAATATTTCCCCTAAAAGGGAGACAGAAACTCAGCCTCCCCCACCACCACCTTTGTCAATAGGCCATTAAGGCCTGGGCCAGTCTATTCTACATAACAAAGATCTACCTCTTTGAGGCAGAGCCATAATAGGAATCCCAAAGCCCTTTCATTACATCATCACCCAGCAAGGCTCAACCAAGCTTGGGACTCAAAAACACAATCTATAAAGTTACCCCTGAATGGCCCTATGGGAGTCTGACAACCAATCAGAATACAAGCTAAAATTCAAAGCCCAGAGAGGGCATAAAACCCAGGCACTCTCAGCTCTCACTCTCAGCTCTTCCCTTTTTTCCTTCGCCCAAGATCTTCAAGCATGTGATCCTGTCCACCATTAAAACTAGCTTTCCAAGCAGCCACCATGTTTCCATGTCTTCCTCCCCACTTGGAACTGAACCCAGAAGGACACTACTTCCAACAAACTCAAATGTGGATTACCTTCAGATAGGAACTACGTTGCCTGGGCTTAACTCCATTAATTTCCTGTTGATTCCTGGTTCAGATTCTTAATACTTTTCCCTAGCTTTGGAATCTAGATACAGTACATAAAGTGTCATTTATATTGAAAGTTCATCACAACTCTCATTGCAAATATTCTTGTTATTGCAGATATGGTCAGTGATAGTCAGAGACTGCAAATTCTGAGCAGTGGCATCTCATTTAGAGAATGATGTTACAGTCCTGGAGATACTGTCCCAACACATACATATTATCATTTGAAGTGGAAAGCAAGTATGATCTATATTGCCAGATATTTGAAATATGAGTACAATGGGAGATACTGGCTTGTGCTAATTGATATTGTAATCCTAGTTTTTATAGGTTATATTTTCTATGCTATTAGGCTGTCTTGTAAAACTGTTTTGTTCTATTTAAAGGAGAATATACATTATTTAAAATAAGAAACAAGTAAATACATACTTGCAGTGCCAGAACCATAGAAATTACACACACTTTTCTGTTTACTGCTTAAAGGCTAAATAATCATTTAATGTTGAACCATTTTAAATTCAGCTTTCTGTGTTAGACCTATGCAGGAACATTATATGGAGCCATCAATAGAATTGACTAGTGTCTACTTTATTTATAATAGAGCAATTAATTCAAGTGTTTATTTTCATATGTTCGTTTGATGAATAATTCATCAAAATAATTCATCAATAACATTTCCTAAGTGATGATAGATATTTCTTAGTTCAACAATGTTGGTATAACATAACAGTGTTATTTATGAGTGAATGACTCATTGAATTACTTTGTCCTACAGATAGAAAAGAAAGCTTTAAAATGAATTGAAGGCATGCAAGTCTTGAGATATTTTTTTAGAAATACGGAATTTACACATTCTCATTGGGTATTACGTTTTCAGGGACATACTGAAAGGCTGTTTACCTGGAACAACACTTTCTAGTCAAGATATATACAAAATACTAACGATAAATATGATTTCAATGAATGATTCATATTTCAGTGAAGCTAAACAACCTTTTTACAGATGAAGTGCACATAAATGGCATCTTATTTTATACTTTTGCTGCAATGTTTTTGAATCAGATTTAAAAATAGAAAATTGTACTTAGTCATTTTATTTTACAGTGTTTTCTCATAATAGTGTTTTCTTCATTTCTATTTATTTATTTCTTATTACTCTGATGCATATTCCATCTTTTGTCAAGGCAGTTTATGGTGGAATCTCCTTTCAGTTTCTTCCCACAACAACAAAACAACAACCCTGTGAGGTTAATATACTTAAAAGAATTGACCCAGTGAATATGCAATGAGTTTCTATAACTGAGTCGGACATACACAAGTACAAGTAGTCCTTGACTTACGACCCAGAGACATTTGTTAAGTGAGTTTTGCCCATTTTATGACCTTTTTTGGCTCAGTTGTTAAGTGAATCACTGTGGTTGATATGTTAGTAACTTGGTTGTCAAGTGAATCTGGCTTCCCCATTGATTTTGCTTGTCATAGGGTTCCAAAAGGTGATCACGTGATCTTGGGGTGCAGCAGTGATCATAAATATGAACCAGTTGCCAAGCAGATAAATTTTGATCACATGCTGCAAAGGGTTGTGACTGAAAAGCGGTCATAAGTCACTTTTTTCAGTGCCATTATAACTTTGAACAGTCACTAAACGAACCGTTGTAAGACTAGAACTACCTAATTTGTATGGGTTGCAGTCAGGGGTGAAATCCAAAATTTTTCCCTACTGGTTCTGTGGGTGTGGCTTGGTGGACGTGGCAGGGGAAGGATATTGCAAAATCTCCATTCCCACCCCACTATGGGGCCAGCCAGAGGTGGTATTTGCCAGTTCTCCAAACTATTCAAAATTTCCGCTACCAGTTCTCCAGAACCTGTTAGAACCTGCTGGATTTCACTCCTGGTTGCAGTGTAACTTTTTTTTTTTTTTTAAATTATATGCCGTCCTTCTCCGGAGACTCAGGGCGGCTTACAATGCGTTAAGCAATAGCCTTCATATGTTTGTATATTTATACGAAGTCAGCTTATTGCCCCCACAAACTGGGTCCTCATTTTACCTACCTTAGAAAGGTGGAAGGCTAAGTCAAGCTTGAGCCTGGTGAGATTTGAATTTACAGTAATTGCAGACAGCTGATGTTAATTGCAGTGCTTTTAGTCTGCTGAGCTACCAGGCCCTAACTTTCCCAATCACTCTTCCCAACTTTTTCTTATGAAGTCAGAACAGACAAAGAAAACTAATGTAGGTACTGTGTCTGCAACCATCTTCAGTAATGTAAGACATTAGGTGCAGAGAGATATCTGCTTCATTTATTTTCTACAGATCTTCATGCACACTTAAAAAAACACATAGTTGTGCTTTTCAACAATGCCGCTTTCCTGAGATTCCCCATTCACTTTTGCCTGTCCTAATTTCTTCACACTGAGTTATCCTCAGTTGACAGGGTATTCTTTTCAAAATTATACTGTTGAATTGGCTCTCTGTTAAGGGGGAAAGTGTTTGAGCCAGACAAGAAAGGACAAAAATTCATGTTCATTGGTACCATATTTTTCAGTCTATAAGATGCACTCCCCCCCCCCAAAATTGGGTGGAAATGTCTGTGTGTCTTATAGAGCGACTATTGTGGTGGGGGGGAGGGGGTTGGTGTGGTGCCAATCAGCTGTTTTACATGGCGGGGATCACCACTGTCACCTATCACCGACGACCATTACCGTGGCCTGTTCGCACTGGCCCATTCACCACGCTGCCAAATTCCACCACCCATTCACCATGGCCCATTCACTACCAATCGCGGCCAGTTCACTGTGGCGAACAGGCTGCGGCGGTGATCCCCACTGCCTAGAAGAGCTGATCAGCGGTATTCTGGGAGCCAAATCCAATCGCCAATCAGCTGCTTAGCAGCAAAGGCTCCAGCATTCCCTGGCAGCAGCAGCTGCTCAGCTCAGTTGACCAGTGGTGGGTGCAATGGAGCGTAGCCCTGACGAGCCATGTGCTGGGGCTGCAATAACGTGCTGAAGCCGACCAGGCTGTTTTCTGTTTGCTGCAAGGACACTAGCCAGATGAATACCGGATGGATGCTGGGGGGCAGAGGCAATTTTTTTTTCTTGTTTTCCTCCTCTAAAGCTAATGTGTGTCTTATAGTCTGGAGCATCTTATAGTCCAAAAAATACAGTAATTCTTTTATTAAGTTTAATTTTCCTAGATTCAATGAGCA
This sequence comes from Masticophis lateralis, assembly GCA_030761175.1. NCBI lineage: Eukaryota > Metazoa > Chordata > Lepidosauria > Squamata > Colubridae > Masticophis > Masticophis lateralis. Next base: position 76,855,239 of record JAUDYJ010000006.1, on the reverse strand, counting down.
GCATAGCAAATGATTTTATGATCGGAACAAGTAGTAGTTCAACAACATGTGAAATTTTATTATTTGATAGAGAAGACATTTTCCAGCAGCTCTTAAAAATCAATATTTCCTCACTACAAAGTGCACGAAAAGAACAAATAAAAAAACCACTAGTATACAAGCATTAGGATGATGCCGTATCCCATTTCCCACTCTAGCTACCGTGATATAGTTGCCTTTTATCTGAAAGCTTTTTTTCCCCTATTGAAAGTTTCCCAGTGACGCTATTGTATTTGAGTAGATGTTTAGTTTTGCAGTAACAAAACAGTGACTTCCCTTTATTGAATGAGGTTAAAATGAATGATAACATCACTTTTAATTTGAATGCAGAAAACAAAATAAAAATTTAGCTAATTCATTTTAAAACTTTTAAAAATGAATGTAACATCGGATTTCACTCTGAATGTGACACTTTTCAAAGAACGTGTTGCCAATAATATCTGACAGAGCTGACTTTTGTTAAGATATATTATGTCTCTGCCTTAAGGGAATGCCTGGGGAAGAAACATTTTTTAGGAAACCTAGTGTTGTAAACAAAAATAATTTTGAACTGCAATGGTAGAAACTACACTGCCAGGGTTTCTTTAACTGGAAATATTCAGTTATCTATCTGTAGTGCTACTGTGTTCTGTCTTTCTAGAGGTTTGTGTTTTGATTGTTCCAATTAGAAGCTAAATACATTTAATAACAACAAAAGGTTCTATAGAAGTAGAATTCCATATAATTGAACAGTGTATGGAAAGAATGATATCCAGGAACGGAGCAGGAAGACAATGATTAATATTAATAAAGGTAAGAAAAACGAGCCGTTTACCAAAATATTTACATCTGTAAAGTTTTGCTTTCAGTGGCATCCAGTGTGCCAAAACATTATGAAATAAATGATGTGAATTATGCCAATTTTGGTGATGCACAACAATGCAAGAGTATAATTTGGGCAATTACATTGTTACACATTGTGGTTTCCAGAACCTGTGATTTTCATGATACTAAGAGAGGCTAATTGAGAAGCAGTTTAATTTTCATAGTAATGATTTATTTAACTACTCATTTCTTTCTGTCCATGTGCTGAATTGACAGCTCTCTTTTCCCCTTCCTTTTTTTTTTTTCTGGTTTTAATGTCAAAGGAATGGAGAGAAATACTCCAATCCGGCATTAGTCATTCAGTGGGCAATAGTCAACTCTTAGGAGAAAACATAAAAAAAGAATGTCCTAGTTATGTGATACCTTTATGGTGATAACTCACACTTCTGTATTGCTTTTTTAAATATATGGATTACATCAGGGGTGAAATGTATTTACCTTTCCAATTGGCTCGCTGATGTGCGTGTGCCGTTATCTGTGTGCGTGCTGTCATCTGTGCATGAGCCATCATCTGTGCATGCACAAAGCCTTCTGTGCATGTGCAGATGGTTAAAACTGGGACGTGACGATGTCCCGGGTTTTTTTTGGGGGGGCGAGCCTCCCGCTGCCGGCACTACCGGCTCTCTGAACTACCCGTTGCCAGTGCTACCGGCTCCTGCGAACCAGATAGAGCCATCAGCATTTCACCCCTAGATTACATGTTCAAAATAAGTAATTGGCTGGATGAAATGTTATCAGGTATATCAGGAAACATATTTTAGTTTGTGTTGGATGTGGATATCAGGTATATCAGGAAACATATTTTAGTTCGTGTTGGATGTGTCCTTGAAGATACAAGATAATTTCATAGTTGTGATGTGGTCTTAACTGTAAATATCCAGTTTTAGAGGCAGTGAGGATGCCCAATAAAGATTCATAACTAACCTTCCACCTGTTCATGGACATTTCAATGCATGCCTCAATATAATCTTGTTTGGAATATTATAATAGGATTGTAAAGCGAACTTTCAAAAACATTAGCTCAAATGTCCTGCTGCTACAGGGCTAATAACATGCATATATTGCAATCCCGTCTCATTTGGCAGAACATCAAACACAGCAGTTAAAATACTAGCTTAAAAAAAAAAACAAGCCAGAATAGACCGGAACACTGATTTGATCAGAAACATAAAAGTGCAAAGATGGCACTGGAGTATAAAAGAAAAAGCTGTTGAATATTCCTTACCTGGAGATACTGCAACAGAAAAGGTTGAGTGTTCCCTACAAGAAGTTAAATTGAGAAATATTTTTTAAATTAGAATGCTACTTTGAACAAATGATTACAGCAGAGGAATCATATCTCTGGAACTTGCTGGAGACTATCCGGAGCTGATTTCTGAGTCATTATAAACAAAACACCACACATCGTGACAGTTTAGGTGGGACAACATAGTCATTCCTTCTATTGTGATGTTGCATAAACGTTATTTACCTATCTGGTCTCTTCTCTTACTAAGGAGACATCCAAATTGATAATTTAGTTGAAGTCTGAAAATGTACCTATCTAGCTATGATACCTTTTCTCCTGTATTGATAAAGAATAATGCATATTGATAAAGGCCAGTACTAGCTTCAACATTTTTTTTCTTGGACTAATATCTCTATTCATATCACTGGGCAAGTCATTTGTAATCCTAATCCTTATGTTAGGAATTTATGGCTGAAACTACAACATTGATTAGACTTTTTTTTAAAAAAAAATATTTTCTTTTAATACAAAACATTCCATCATTCATTAAACAGTGTGTCATCTCAGTACAATTTTTTGTGTCATAACAGTTAAAGCTTACCACCATATTTGTTATTTATATCTACTCTTATTTTAATGCTAATACTTAATACTTAACATTTCTGTTTTATCATTTTCTTCTTAACTTACTACTTTCATATTTATTCTCTAACCATTGATAAAATAAATCCCATATATTGTAGTAATCAGATTCTTCTTTTCATTTAATTGCAAATGTTAATCTATTTATTTCTGCACATTCCAATATTTTCTTAATCACGTTTTCATCTGCTGGAATCTCTTCACCTTTCCAATTCTGTGCAAATACAATTCTAGCCGCAGTTATTACATGAATAATCAGGTATACTGTATTTTACTATAGTATAGTACTTTCTAAATCTTTACTGTAATTCCCTGGTAAAATCCTCAACAGGAATATCTCAGGTGTTAAATCAATATGCTGCTGCGTCATCTTCTACAACTACATACGAATTCTTGCCCAGTATTTTTTTGCTTCTACACACGTATAATACTGTGGTGGAGTGACTGTCTTTAAGGCTGAATGTTCCATATTGTATGCATATTTGATTGAAACAACTTTGTGCAGAAATATAATTGAAATCAGACTTATTTGAAAAATTTATATACTGTTCTTCAAGCAAATTTTTTATTCTATTAAAGTTGAATATTTGGTACTTCATCTTTGGTAGATTATCATCTCCTTGTTCTCATATATTAATTGTAATACCGGCAGTCTTGGTTTATAGCCACAAATGGGATCAGAATTTTAGTTGCCAAGCAATGTGGTCATTGACTCGTCAGGTGGCCATCCCAATTTTGCAATCATTTTTATGCTGTCATTAAGCAAATCATGGTTGTGGTTAAACAAATCACATGGACATTAAATGAATCATGGGGTTGTTGGAAGCCAGATGTGTGGGAAAATCACAAATAGCAGTCATGTAACTGCATGACACCACAACCATCATAAATGTCAGCTGGTTGTCCCAAATTGTGGCGTCATTTGACCGTGGGGATGGTACAAAGGTCATAACTTTGAGATTAAGTTGTAAGGTAAATTAGAGCCAAGGTGGGGCGGTGGTTAGAGTGCAGCACTGCAGGGTTACTTCAGTTGGGTGCTAGCTGCAGTTTGGCAGTTCAAATCCCACCGGCTTAAGGTTGATTCAGCCTTCCATCCTTCTGAGGTGGGTAAAATGAGGACCCAGATTGTTGGGGGCAATATGCTGATTCTGTAAACCACTTAGGGAGGGCCATAAAAGCACTGTGAAGCAATATATAAATCTCAGTGCTATTGCTATTGCTAAGTCACTGCTATTTTATCACCTTTGAAACTCCAAACCTTCATTAAATAAATGGTTTAAATTCAGGACTCTTTGTAGTAATATTAACTTTTACTACAAGAACTTTTCTGAAGTGATACTGACTAGGAGGAAATAAACAATTGGTTATCCTCCAATACCTTTTAATTTCTATGTCAATTTCTGTGGTAGGATATTTAAGTGAAATGAAGTATCATCTCCCAAAGTTAAAGGAGAAATTCTTTGTTTCTTTGTTATATACATTTGATATTGCAATTGCTTCAAAATCACCAATAATGCAATTTTGAGAGAACTAAAGAGAGTTAAAACCATTGGTCCACTTTTGCAAAGATCATTCATTTCAAATGAAAGTTAGTAATCTAAAATCAGTTAATTGATGTAATAAAAAATTACTTTATGGCTATTTATGGCTTGAAGGATATTATATATTTGCTAATTCTTTTTACCGAATCTCCCATTGCTTTCACATTTAAAGTTGCTAGTTTATGAACAAATTGTTCACAAATAACTGAAAAAATGTAACTTAACATATTTTTCAGAGTATAAGATGCATCTTTTTTCCCCCTAAAAGGTGATGAAAATTTAGGTGCGTCTTATACACCGAATGTATCCCCGCCCACCCACTGGCCCCCACTCTTTGGCTTCTGCCTCACAGCTGTTACCTCCTTGCAAGCAAACAGCAAGAAAAAACAACTCCTTTCAGCTTCAGCACAGCTTAATTAGCACAAGTTGATTGGATCAGCCTCCCAACTCTCAGCCGATTTGCTCTCAGCTTTTTTGCACCGCTGCTTGCTGCAAAGAGGTAAATTGCTGGAGCAGATTTTTTTCCCCTTGTGCTAATCAAGCTATGATGAAAACAAAAATGAAAGTAAAGCAGGCTGTTTATTGTTTGCTGCAATGAGGCAAAATTGCTCAGAGGCAGAGGGAGATTTCTTTTTCTTCTTTTCCTCATCAACAAAGGTAGGTGCGTCTTATACTCTGGTGCGTTTTATACTCCGAAAAATAAGGTAATTTCCCCTTTTATCTGCACCCAGTCAGCTGGGTGACTGTGGGCCAGTCATTTTCTCATAGACCATCTCACCACATGTGGTTGTTGTTGGGGGACAAAGAGGAGGATTAGATGTGTTTGCCACCTAATTTATAAAAATAAAAAGGTGAGATATAATTTAATCAAATAAATAAAATTCTCTGTGTATCCAAGGCTGCCATTTCGCAATTTCTCATACTGCTTTTTTTTAACTCTGCCAAAGTTCAGAGACAATAGAAATAATCACCTTTACTTGAGATTAGAAAATAATTAGTTTAAGTAGAAACCCTCACTTATGTCTTATTCCTTGTTTTGTAAGTTCTTCAGTAAGACGTTTTAAATCTCTCCTTTGTATTATTTGACTTATATCCTGGAAAAAGTTATATTATCTTCCCCCCTTTTATTTCCTCCAGCTCATAAGCTTAATACACAATCATATCTCTTACCCAAGCACTGACAAATATTATAATTAAAACTTGTGATCTCTGCATTCTTATGAGCCTAAGATTAGTATATTCTATAGATACGCTCCATATCTTTTTCAGTGAGTTGCATTTCTGGAACCACTTCATTAATTTTTGGAATAAGATATCCTAATAAGTCATTCTTTCTATATTCACCTGAATGCCTCTGAGCCTTAAGTTATTCCTTCTGTTTCTACCCTGAACATTACCCAGGTTCGTGTTTCATGTTTATAATATCTTCCAAGATCACTCATTTTTTTATAGCAGTGTCATAAGCACACTTAGCTGACTGAGCAGTTTCTGAAATCTGTTTCGTTTACAGAAATGCAGAAAAGCAAGAATGAAAGCCTTCTTGAAAGCATTTTGGTTAATATAAAAATAAAAAAGAATGACATTGACATAGGTGTATACTACAGGCCACCCAGCCAAGCAGAGGAAACAAACTAACTTTTTGCTAATCAGTTAATTAGGGTGTGCGGGAAACCTTGACGTGATGTCCCGATGCCTAGAGGCCATGCGGATCTGGATGGGGAGAAACAGACTAAGACTCAACCCTTCCAAGACTGAGTGGCTATGGTTCCCGGCGCCCTGGTATAGCCAGCTGGTGCCATCGCTGACTATTGGGGATGAGATCTTGGCCCCCTCAGAGAGGACTTGCAACTTGGGTGTCCTCCTGGATACACGGCTGACTTTAGACGATCATATGATGACTGTGGCCAGGGGAGCCTTCTATCAGGTTCGCCTGATTTCCCAGTTACGTCCCTTTCTGGATCGAAACACCCTGCGCAGGGTAACTCATGCCCTCGTCACTTCCCGTCTGGACTACTGCAATGCTCTCTATATGGGGCTCCCCTTGAAGAGCACTAGGAGGTTCCAACTGGTCCAGAATGCGGCCGCGCAAGTGATTATGGGGGTGACACATCGCACCCATGTAACACCTCTCTTGCACGAGCTGCACTGGCTTCCGGTGGTCTTCCAAGTGCATTTCAAGGTGTTGGTCACCTTGGTTTAGGACCTGGATATCTACAAGACCGCCTTCCGTCCCATAGAGAGGGCCTCCTCAGGGTACCGTCGGACAAACTATGTCGACTGGCAAGGGGGAGGGCCTTCTCTGTGGGGGTCCCTGCCCTTTGGAATGAACTGCCCCTGGAGATACGAAGGATCCCCGACCTCCGCACCTTCCGCCGTGCCCTTAAGACCCTGCATCAAATTGGTCTGATGGAAGGATGAGTTTTAATGGGTATTTTAGTTTTGGGGTTTTAATAATATGGCCTAATTATTGAATTATTTTTATTAATTAAATTATTGTTTTTAACTTTTGTGTTTCTATTGTTTTTACTATGGGCTGTACACCGCCCTGAGTCCTTCAGGAGAAGGGCAATATAAAAGTGCAAATAATAATAATAATAATAATAATAATAATAATAATAATAATAATAATAATAATAATAATAATAATAGTTGTTGTTGTTGTTGTTGTTATTATGGGAGACAATAACTATCCTGACATCAACTGAGAGACAAACTCTACAGTAAGTGGGAGATCAAACAAGTTCCTGATGAACCTAGCTACCAACTTTGTCATCCAAAAAATAGAGGACAGAACTACAGGGTAAGCTGTACTAGATTTAAATCTTGTTAATTAAGATGAAATAATAGAGAGGGTTTTAAATTACAAGAACTTTGGGGCAGAGTAACCATGTCATACTATAATTCAACATAATGCAGGCACAACATTCCTTGCATTTATCATCAGGCAAAAGGAACAAGTAATCCAACCTATCAAAAGCAGCACCATAGGAGACAGAACAGGAATGCTATCCAGTTGTGGACACCATGTAAGAAAAGTTGTTGTGACCCTAGAAAGAATATAGAGAAGCGAAACAAAGATGATAATGTGTCTGAAAGCTAAACTGTCCTATGAACTGTTGAGAGAACTAGATATGTCTTCTCTAACAAAGAGAAGGACTGGGCATGACATGACATCAGTTTTCCAGTATGTGAGGGTTCTCACAGGGAAGAGGAGTTTGACCTGTCTCCTAAAGCACCTGAGGATGAAATAACAGGTGGAAAATCATTAAAGAGTGATCCAACTTCGAACTAAGGAGAAATTTCCTAACAATGAGAACAATTAGTCGGTGGAAAGACTTGCCTCCAGAAATTGTGTGTGTTATCAGTGGAGATAACACAAGAAGAGATTGGATAATCATTTGTACGGGATGATATAAGGTCTCTTGCTCGAGCAAGGGGTTGGACTAGAAGGCCTCATTTTTCTATGTTTTATGTTCTTTATCCTTGATTTGCTTTTTAGTATGGTCCAGTATACCTTCAAAGTCTTCACAAAATATGCTATTTATTGCATTTCAATGTTAAATCCTGTTCGTGTTTTTCCATCAACTTATTAAATTTGTGGAATTAGATCAACATCCTTATATCATCCAGAACAGTGTTCAGTTTTTAGTTATGTATTCTGGAATTCTTTTTCCTCTTCCATTTCTTCTTCATTTCTAGAGAGAAATTCTGTTGTCACACTTTCTGACTCTTCCAGATATGACTATATTCCTTTGCTTCTTTGTGAACGTTCAGCATTGAATATCTCTAGCAATTATTCTTGCCAGCCAGTTGAAATTTTTAATTCAGAATTCAAGTCCTAAGATTTTAATGAAAGTAGTTCAGGAGGAGAGCAATTGGCACAGTGTGCCACTCCCAGTAAATTAGCGTTTCTGAGATCCTTGATCTGTCTGAGTTTTGACATGGCTTACCATAAAAGGCTGAGTATTGGAGGACAATTCAGTTATTGAATTTTATTGATCTATGTAGGAGTAGGAAATGTATCTTGCTCCAGAGGCCAAATTCGCCTGGGCAAAGATGTCAGAGATGAATGAATGAGGGAGGGAGAGAGAGAGAGAGATTTCTATTCTGAAAATTCTTCTTGATCAATAACTAAAGAAACAAACATTTTTCACCAAAGGGAAACTTTAACTGAAATGCTCATATATTAAGATTTCCAGTTTATGGCACAACCTCCTTCTGAATTTTCTATAAACATGGATATTCTCCAAATTATTGATCTGATTCTCTTTTTACAGTATTGCTAATCAAACGTAGGAATGATGACTTTCAGGAGAAGAGAAGACTGGGAGAAGAAAAGTTTAAATCCAGTACAATCTTGCTTGGGCCCAGTTGAGCAGATCCTGGAGGTGCTCAACTTTTCATTGCAATGGTTTATTATATTTTAAAGAACTGCAATGCAAATGTAGCTCGCTGGGCCTTTGCAACCATTTAATCAAATCTTTGTCATATTTAGCCTTTGCCAGAGGCTGTATTGTGAGGAAGTAGCAAATCTCATATAAATTATGTATTTTCGAGGCTTGCTGGAATAATAATCATAGAGTTATATTGATGGTGTTTGCCATAAAGTGTGAATGTTAAAATACTGCAGATATTGTTCACCGTCTTTAAGGTCTGAAATATGAAATGCAAGGATAAGAAAGTAATATATTAGACCCGGGGAGAATGTTTTTATTCATTTAGTTACAGATTTGAACTTACATCAATGCAAATGTCTCACTTCCATACTGCGTGATCATAAACAAGCCTTATTTGCATAAATTTTCACATTAAAATGTTATGCTGGTTTCCATCTCTATAAAGTGAAAATACAAGATCTTGTGATTAAGTTTTAAAATGCCGTAACATCAAGAATGGAATTTGAAGTGGCAATTTTCATTTTGTGTCGAGCTGTAAATCAGATGGTATGATTTGCTTTATTCCATCTATATTTTGTGTGTGTATTTAATTATACTCTGTTATCTGAGCTATGGTAATAGAGTTTGCCATTGGAATCATTTGCAGTAACCATCACAAACAAGAATAATATTTACATTCAGAAAACGTCTTTTCTGAATTATTCATATTATATCACCATATTAGAAATATTGCATTAGCCTGAAATCTAGACTGTGATTCCTTCTTGAAATGTGTGACCTTTTCAAAAATGTCATCTTGAATTTACGGGAAAAACAGTAATGAGCCACGTAAGTATGCTTATGTTTCTGTATGCATGTGTTTGATCTTTTGTTTTATTGGGGTATCTTCTTAACTTTATGCTCCTTTTGCTACTCATTATAAACTTACATTAGTGTTTTTATAACATTTAATTTCTCATGTGTTAGAGGAGTAACGAGGAGTAAAAACCAGTAAGATGGTATATAGCCGTGATGACGAAACTATGGCACGTGTGCCCAAAATGACACACAGAGCCCTCTCTGCTGGCATGTGCCCTGTCACCCCAGGCCAGATCTCCGTGGCGTTCTTTCATGAGCTTCTGTTTCCCTGCAAATGACAAAACAGAAGCTCACGAAAGAAAAAAAAAATCTTACCTCTTGCCAGGCTGCAGGTGTTGGGAGGCCTCGCCTCCCACTGGCCAGCTGGTCTTTGGTTCTCTGCTGAGAATGCATGCATGTCCACACATGTGTGCACACATGTCCACAAATGCACACATGCTTTCAGTTTGGGCATGTGCACGCACACAGATTGGGCACTCAGTGTCTAAGAGGTTCACCATCACTGGTATATAGAGCATTCTGATGCAAGCTCCAATTCTTTTCATCACCAACTGAAGTTACAGGCACATTAAAAAAACCCAGAGCTTGTACTACAACCTTCTTTCTATATTATGCTGGTTTTTAGCATCCCTATGGGCACCAATACCGTCTACAAATTTCTAGCTAGTTTCTCTTTCTTGGGAATATATTCCACATGGAAATTAGTAAACTGTGAATAAATGTTAGGAAGGGCAAACAACCATGTGCCGCTTTTGAGATTATTATTGTATTCAATGTATGGAGGACTTCCTTCTAATTCAGAAAAGGGACAATTTTAATAGCAGATAATTCTGATAAATCCTATCCCAAATCAATTTGTTGTACTTGATTCCTATTAAAATCAATAAAGCATATGCAATGATTACATTTCCATGTTTCATTTACCCATAAATATCAAATTTGTAAAGGTTACACAGAATTGTGTAAAATTAGAATCTATTATGGTGGAGATAGAATAGAATAGAATAGAATAGAATAGAATAGAATAGAATAGAATAGAATAGAATAGAATAGAATAGAATAGAACAGAACAGAACAGAACAGAACAGAACAGAACAGAACAGAACAGAACAAATGTGATTGGACACACAAGGAATTATAAGATATAAGTCATTTCCAGATGATGTCAAAGTTGGAAGCAATTTCATAAATCCAGATATTTTTGCATATTCCACATGCAGGCTGGAAATCTTATTTATTTTCTCTTAAATAACCCAGCAACAATCTCCAGCATGAGTCTGGCTTGCTAAGAGAACAAAAGGCAATGCAAACCCATTTGAATATAAAAACATACAAAAACTAGAAAAAAAAATTCTTGTTGTATTTAGCTAAACCTACTGGCAATCCAGAAGAAGTAACAAATTATCTCAGCACGATAATTTAGAATTCTGTTTGATTCTTACATGTAGAATTCTAAGTGGCTCCTTAGGAAATTGGTAATTTTTGCTAATTTTCTCTTGGTTTTCAGACCTCTATTACAAAATTGAAGACTCATTCATTCATAAATGTTTGTCAACCGCCAACACTGTAGACGTTGTATAAGAAAGTGCAAGGCCTGGAGGCTATGTGAGAGGTTGTGGGAAATGTTGTCTTTAATGAGCTCACTGTAAATGAGGCAGGGAAATTCCTTTTATAATTTAAAAGATTTTTTTAAATATTTATCCCAAACTAGCATTAATGAATGCTTGGCAAAATCTGTATGGTTCTTGCTTCTTTGAGCTGGCCCATTTGTATGAGGCTTGACAAGATTTAGGGGGAGAAAATCCATTTTTAAACAAATAATATCAGAGTATTGATTTTATACCTTTTTAAAAATACTCATTATACATTCTACTTGATGAATGCAAAAACAAAAAACAGAGTAAAATAGAACAAAAGCTTTTAAATAAAAACCCCCACTTAAATTCATGTGGAATATTTATTATTATTATGAGACCACCTATGCCCGTGATGGCGAACCTATGGCACGCGTGCCAGAGATGGCACATAGTGCCCTCTCTGATGGCATGCAAGCTGTCACCCTAGATCAGCTCTGCTGCGCATGCGCACATGCCTCCTGCCGGCCAGCTGGTCTTCGGGTCTCTGCTATGCATGCGCGGGGATGGGGTGCGTGTGGGAGCTGCTCGTGCATGCGCAGGAGAAGGGAGGTGTGCGAGGGGTGTGCACACATGTGCGGGGGCATGGCAGATTCAGGGAGCACGCATGCATTACATTTGGGGGGTTTGGGTGCACACGCTTTGGGCATTCGGTCCGGAAAAGGTTAGCCATCACTGATCTATGCTTTGCTTGGTCATCATTTCGGAGATGTTTCCTTACTTAAACAGAAACAGAATGACTTCAGGTGGACAAAAAAGCAGTAGCAGCTACTTCCAAATTCATGCCAGTTTTCCCACTGACTTTTCCTATGGGAATGTGGCAGATAGTATCCAAAATCTATCTTCCTTCCTTCCTCCCTCCCTCCCTCCCTCCCTTCCTTCCTTCCCACCTCCTTATTCTTTCAACGTAGTGTGCCATTATCTTGGTTCAGTTTCAGTGTTATTTGGTATAATAGTGACTACTTCATTGGCAATAGGTATATTAAATCTCTCATGTTCAAATGCTGGTCTCCAGTCAGCATCAATGACAATTCCGGCATGTCTCAAATTTATTATTTTGTAAATTTACAATTTACAGTTTTTGTTATCCTAGTAGTTTCTCCAATAATCCAATAGTATCATGTTGAATTACATTATTGTGGAGTATATCCATTATCAATTCTATAGTGTCTTGAGGATCCATGAAATAAAGTTGAATAAGTTAGGCTTGTCATTTGAGATCTGTCATTAAATATCTGCTGAAATGATGGCTTTACTCTTGAATAATCGCAGAATAATCTGTTCCTTGTTGGAAGGACTTCTTTGGTGCCAAAAGATGTCATTTGGAAGAGGTAGTTGCATTGTCTGGTATTCTTCCTGAACCTGTTTGCAGTAGATTCACGATTGCTATATAAATCGAGGACTTCATTATCTATCCTGATCTTTCCTGTTCATACTACAGAAATTGTTTTTTTCCCCCAGAAAATTGCAACACATGACATTGAGAGCAGACTTTGGTCATGGCACCAACTTCAGCAGAAATATTTTATTTTACAAGTCATGCACAGTGCCTCACTATCAGTCTTAAGGTCTCGTTGTTGTAGGCAGGTATTGTTGGGTTAGTGAATTCTCACAACAATTTGTGTTGCCACATATTCTCAAGTTGATCTTCCTTTATCTCCCATCTTTTTCTTGTATCTTCATTCTGTATCTCTTCTTCTCCTTGTGATTTTAGAGACGAGCAGCTCCTCCCTCTCTTTTGCAGCGTAATTATGCTGACAATATTTTACTTTATTTTTTTATTAATTGATATATAATTTAGCACAAAGTTGTATGTTGCTAGAACAGAACAGTTGAACATTATGGGAAATGTTCAGAAAACTCTTAGAAAAAAGTTTTAAAATAGGATTAGATGATTCTGAGGGCTTGGGGGGAACCTGTCTACCTGATCTCCTGTAGCCAAAGGAGAGCAGTCTACTCTCAGTTTCAGAATAGGAAGCAGTTGAAAAAGAAACAGGATGGGCAAGGACTGAGATGTAGTGGCTAATATATTTGATTGACACCAGAGAGATCCAAATGCAGCCACAGCTGCTCACTTGGGAACTTTCATCCCAATTTATCTCACAACTTTGCTGGGTAGACATGTAGGAGAATGAAGTATTATACCTGTGGCCTGACTTCCTGAAGAGAGATGGGATATAGATACATGTGCATGTTTTATGTGCCAGAGAAAGGATACATAAAACAATAAAAATAATCAGGCCTTTTTGTTTCATGTATATATTTATTATGTTTTATCAGTAGGAATAAAATACAAAACAGAAAACAAATATATACATCCCACAGTAACAACAACAAAAGGAAAAAATGTGTACATAAAAGGAAAAAAAGAAAGGAAAATAAAAAATGATCCAAACATCCAATATTAAACATATATTAAATAAATTACCCTGACTGGATGTTAAAAACAAAAATAAAAAAAAAAACTGATAAATTCTCCTCTCCTTACAGAATGGGTCTATAAATAGCTATAAACCTTCTCATCCCTATTTAACAAGAATTTAATTGCTTTATTTGCTATATATAATCCCTATTTGCTTTATATAAGCAAATATTTCAGATGAGGTCTCTATTTATTAATCAAATCGACCCAACATCTAATACGTATAAAAAAGAAAATACAAAAAACCAGTTAACAGGTTAGCCCAAATATACACTAATCTTCAAATTCCTCTGTTGAGTATCTGTTATTGTATTTAACATATAGAAAGTCCACAAACAGCTTCCAGTCTCTTATAAAGCTGTCTAGTCCATTATCTCTAATCAAGGCAGTTGATTGTGCCATCTCTGCTAATTCAGTTAATTTTAAAATCCATTCTTCAATAGTCAACATCTCCTTTCTTTTCCAGAGTTTAGCAAGTATAATCCTCACAGCAGTCACCATGTAAAAGAACTAATGCCCCAAATAGTTTTTCAATTGATTTATCCATAATACCTAAAAGAAAAGCTTCAGGTTTTATCAATATTTGTATCTTAAGTATTTTCTGAATCATCATTATAATGTTTATCCAGAATCTTTTCACATACTTGTAAGACCACCACATATGATAAAATGTATGTGGATTTTGATTACATTTCCAACACTTGTTAGAAGTCCCTCTATACATTTTTGCTAATCAATTTGGATCCAAATACCATCATTTTATAATTTTTTTCTTTCAAACTGTAATTCAAAGTAAATTGAAGTCCTTTAATCCATACATTAATCCATTTATCTAGTGTTTTATTTGTCTTCCAGGTTTATTTTGAGGAACATTTTATATACTTTAGTAATCAAGTGGTCATCTCCAGAACATATATTTATATCCAATTCAGTTTTAACTCCTGTGAAAACAAAATAATAATAATAATAATAATAATAATAATAATAATAATAATAATAATGTTTAAATCTTTCAAAAATTCTATAATAATTAAACCAGTCACAAACAAAACTTTCATTTCATAATTGTTTTCTTGTCTTTATCTTAAGTCCCTCTTTTTCAAATGTCAATAAGTCCCGATATGTCATCCATTTACCTGCCAATAGTATCTCTGTTCTATGTAATGCTTCTTGAGGTGAAATGTCAGTGTTCCAAGTAACACTCCCATTGAAAGCAGAACTCTGAGGCAGGTAGATTCCTCAAAGAACATGTTTATTGGATACATCATATCGGCACAGTAGGTGAAAGCCAACTCTAATATTTCCCGCGGTTTTCACCTAATTAAAAGAGTAAAATTCCCCCTCACAGGTGTCACCAGTCACATTGTACAATTAGGATGGATGGCAGGCTAGTCTCCTTCTTCAACAGTCACCTGTTACAATGACCTTGGTTCCCACAGGAAAACTTTTTTGTTTTTGACAGCTAGCCGGCTATCTACTTCCATCCTCTCTTCCCCCTCTCAGGCTTCTTGGCAATTATGAGGCAGCACAAGATGGCTTCAGCCAGGTTCACTTCAGAGTTGAGATGAATATCTGGTCCTTTCCTGAAGTACGTTAAAGTCTTTGCTTCTTAAGAACCACATAATGAAACCACTCCTTGCAGCTGAGTGAGGGTAGGAGCGAGGGATTACAAAAGCGAGTAGAAAACTATAACAGAATTTTGAATTTTGAAGATCACATAACTACAGCAGCAATGCAGCAGTAGAGCAGCAGCCAGTAGCATTGAAGCAGCTGCAACATTTCAAAAATTTCATCCCCTAGGGAGTCATGGTTATGGGATTTTGATCTAATTCCGTAAATTAGCCTATTTGAAGTATTTATTTAAAAGCATTATTGCTCTACGATGCACTGTTTAGCCCAGGTAAATGTCGTGACAGGACTTAGTATTCTGTAGATTATTTACAACATGATTGCAAAATCATCTTTTAAACCAAAATCAAATGAATAAATTAAAATTTCTGATATGATGGTAGTTGTTATGATATGATATGTTGGTAGTGTTACTATGCTATCAATAGGGAGAAACCATTTTTTAAAAATATACTAAATTATAACTTATAAAAAAACCTGCTAATGGGATATTAAAAATGATGTATTGTAACATTAAGCACATAAACAAAAGATGAATGTCTTCATATACATTTTACCAGCCTTTTCTGTTCTGCTCACCTTCCTGTTGTATCACTAAAAGAATGATAAAATAAGTGCTATCACAATGAAGGGTATTGCTATTATTAGCTATTCTAACAATGGAAAATATAAAGCAGAACAATTGGATTATAATTCTGAAATCTATTTAACTTTAACTTTGCCTCACGTTTTTAGTTTAATTTGGGTATGTATGAAAAATGAGTCATCTTGTTTCTAGTAGACAGTATTTTTCATTGTAAGTAACATTAAGTTACTATTGAAATTTAAAGAACCCAGCTATCTTTTAGATTTGGCAATTTTGGGGCAAAAAGACTGATGGCATTTTTTCCTGATATTTTGAAATGGGAAGCAAATGGAACTGTTGTACAAGACATCATGGTGATACTAATTCTTTGATGATCAAAATGGAGCAAGCATCCAGTTATTAACTAAAATTGACATTGATGTAATCTTCCAAAATTATGGGTTTTGGGATACAACAGAATTTTAACTTTTCACATACATCTAAAGATTATCTGAGATATAAAGTAATCTACCTAGAAGCAATGTAAATCTGAATTATATTTTAAAAGTTATTTTAGCAATCTTTGTTTGTAATACCAAATACTGTCGAAATATTCTGATGCAGCATTACATATATACCATAATTGACTTACGTTATCAAATGATCTTTGATAAGATTGAACTGAGACAAATCTAAATATGTGTGTCTGGACATACAAAGTTGAAATGAACCAAAACCTGAACAGTTTGTAACATATCAAGGCCATCCAAATTTTAAATTTAAATTTAAAATTTTAATACAAAATCAGTTATAATTTCCAAATTCGATTAGATTTTGAACTGTAAATGCTCAAAAAAATCTGCCTTGCTCTCAAAGCAGATTTTATCAAGTTTTTTTTTCAATACATTCTTGTCTATCAGTGTTAGATAATTACACTGTCCTACGGTAGATGTCCTTATTGTATCAAATAAGCAACTTATTGCATACTGCTCAATAAATAATAAAAATATCCTATTGGACACTGCTTCTATTTTCAATTTGAATGAAATATAAAAGAAAAATGGTTGGGTTGCTCACAATTGCAATTTTCTGTCAGAATGCCCCAATAAAATAAATACATGTTTTAGCAATATAAATTTTAGAAGCAGGTTATGTAATTGGAGATGAAGCAGGGCAAAATGTTGCATTCACCCTCCCAACTGTAGCTCCTGAATATTCTTCAGTGATGTCCTCATACAAACAATAATCTAGACATTAGTTTTCTATGGTGAATGTCAGAGTAGCTAGATAAAAAGCAATTAGTAGTATAACAGAACTTTTTTTGTCCCTAAGAAGCAGAGTCTTTTGGATCTAAATTAGAATGATAAAATTCTATGTTAGTGTGGATTATTACTACTTCTAAATCAGGGGTATCAAACTCATGTTGTCACGGCAGCGTCACATGATGTATTAGGACTTTTTTCTCCTTTGCTGTACCGGGCGTGGGTGTGGCTACTGCATGACCCATCCTGCCCGCGGGCCAGTAGTTTGTTAGCCCTGTTCTAGATCTTTGTTTCCAGTTGTGAATTGTAATCTTACCTTTTTAAGAAAGCAAAAATATAAACTCTGTCATATCATAAAATTTGCACTCATAGTAGATGTAGTAGTAGAAGTTATTTATACTGGAAATAATGTTATTAGGAAAGTTATATACCATGTTTCCCTGAAAATAAAACCCTGTTTTATATTTTTTTGAACCCTGAAATAAGTGCTTGGCCTTAATTTCAGGGAGGTCTTATTATTTAGGGATGTGTGGAGCAAGTCAGGGTTCCTCTTGCAGTCTTACCTGATTTCCAGCAATGTCTCCCTAATCCTAACCAGAGAAAGTGGCGGGGACCATCTGCGCATGCATTAAAATGTTTTCAGGAAGGGCTTTTTTTTTTTTTTTTTTTTTTGACCATGATCTCAGTAGATAGATAGATACTGCGGTCATAGACCAAAAAGATCAAAACATCCAGGACACATAGCTGGCACACAACCAGACTAAAGTACAAAATGACAGCAAGATCAGTGGTGGAAACCATTCCATCAGACTCACAATAAAATTGTACATAGGCAAAAATACTATATTGCAATTTGCATAAAATCCGCTCATCGCACTTTATACAACCACCAGCTAACTCCACCGCTGGCGGTTGATAGAACTGACCTCAGTCAGTGGGTCCAGCCCGTCCCTTCTCCCGGCTCTTACATCTCAAGACTGCAGCAAAAATTTTTGCTACCTTTAGTGTAATCTTAGAATCAGTATCTTGAAGTAAGAAGCAGAGACTAAGCTTTTCACATAATCCAGGAAATCTTTGGCAGATGGGAAAGATAAGTTCTAACCTTATCTCCCGATAATGGGGGCAAGTAAATATGATGTGAGCCAACAATTCCGAAGATCGACCGTCACATGAACAGTGAGTGGGTTTCACACACACCGAGCACCTGCTGTCCAAGACATTTGAGTGAATCACATTAAAACGTGCCTTCAAAAAGGCCAACCTGTATTTAACAATGGATAGCATAGAAAGATATTGGGGGGGGGTGCATTTGGGGAGTAATACCGAGAGAAAATGGAGAACATACTCCCGCACCAATTGCCAAATTCTGTTGGCTTTCAATATTATCCAGTCGCTGAAAAATCAGTTTGGCTGCATCTGGGCCAAGCAGATTCAATGGGAATACCTATCTTCATAAATTTGGTGTGAATATTGCGGGCCCAGGGACTGTGGAAGTCATCCCGCCATAAGCACTGGCCTAAATAGTAGTCTGCAAGTCTGGTCCACAAAGTCAGCCAGTAGCCAATAGCACACTTCCACAGAACAGTAGCAAGAGATGATATGCTCAGTTCCAAGCGGATTGCAGCATTACTCACACAAGGGGGGACTCCCATTAGGCAGCGTAAGAACTGGCTTTGAACTGACTCAAGGAGGGAAATATTTGTTTGAGCCCAAAGGGGGCACCATATGTAATGGCAACTATCGTCTTTGCCCTATATACTTTCAATACTGAGGGAATATGTTGGGCTCCCTGTGTGTAAAAGAATTGCAAAAGGGCATGCGTAATGGCCTTGGACTTGGTGCGGAGGGATTTAACGTGTGCAAGCCACATGGCATTAGATTGAAAAATTAGGCCAGGCCCGCCTGGTGGAATAAAAAGGTCTTAAGAGCACGGTGGAAGGTGCGCAGATCTGGGATCCTCCATATCTCCGGGGGGAGCTCATTCCAGACAGTAGGTGCCCCCACAGAGAAAGCTCTCCCCCTGGGGGCCGCCAGTCGACATTGTTTGGCCGATGGCACCCAGAGGAGCCCCTCTCTATGAGAGCGTACCGGCCGGTGGGAGGCTATTGGTGGTAGCAGGCCTATGCTACCGGTCTATGGACCTGTTCCATTGGTATGCCATCGAGCTTCCATTGATAGCTTTTCCTGCTTCTTGAGAAAATCATAATCTTAGATTTAGAATGACTGATAAACAGTTGGTTGGCACAACAATAGTTGGAAAGGATTTTAAGGGCTCTAAGCAGGCCCACCCAAGAGAATGAGAGAATCACAGCATCCGCATAGAGCAGAAGCGGGCATCTATAGTCAGCTAATCTGGGGGCATGGATATAATTCAGATGGGCCATTAACACTCTTCTCCAGACACTAATATATAAGTTAAAAAGAAGGGATGCCAATATACAACCCTGTCTGACACCCTTATTAACAGGGATGGCGTTAGAGAGGTCCCCTTAGGGGGTAAGGCACACTTAAATGTTTTCAGGGAGGGCTTATTTTCGGAGAGGACTTATTTTCGGGGGGGACTTATTTTAGTGCACGCGCTCAAAAGCCCAATTGGGCTTATTATCAGGAAATGTCTCTTCTTTTTTTATAATACAAAAAATATAAAATATAAATTACCTTACAAATATTGATCTGCATTGCTTAAATAATATTTTGGTAGGTTTTGTTGAAGGCTATAACACATTTATGTAGTGATTCTCTGTTAAACTACATAATGATATTAATTAGTAAAGAGAAATGCAACTATTGATATTCTGCAACTAAGGCATCATTTTTTAAAAATTGTTCTTCTTATACTATTTTAAAAATTGTTCTTCTTATACTATTTTTAATACAATTTTTTCCATCAATAGAAGATTCTTGAATCAGTTAGGAAAACAATACATAACCCAACCATTAGAAAGTTATCATAACCTTAGGCAATCTAATTGCTAATTTTTCCATAATGATGATAGGAAAAAAGGGCCGCGAGCAGCAGATAAAATAAGTGTTAATGCAAATTCCAACCCTCTTGTATTGCACTTAACACAAGTATGTAAGAGTGAATCTTCTATCATGAAGTCACAATAAACTTTTAATCATTGTGATTAGGAGAACATATGCTTTGCTTAAAAACCACCAGGAGATTCCTAAGATTTTGATCTCTAAAATGCCCCTTATTCAAGAGTAGTTGGAAAATTTGCAGTTTCTCGGGTTGATTGAGGGTCTGGAGAGGAATTCCAGGGAAATGTTTTTAATTGTGAAAGCTACATGATTTGAGAGTTATATATTATGCACAGTTAAAGCTGTCAAATCAAATCATATCAAATCATTACTATGGTTGTAGACCAACGTAGTCAAAGCTGTCATTTTACTCCTTTCCTCCTTCTGCTTTGATCAGATCCTGAACCTTATTCTTTATATCCCTCATTCCTTCTTCCTTCATACAGATATAGTTCTCTCTCTCTCTCTCTCTCTCTCTCTCTCTCTCTCTCTCTCTCTCTCTCTCTAACACACAGACACAAGTTTTGTCTTCCTGATTCATATGAACCATAGGAACGGGACATGTACAAACTTGATTGGAAAGAGACAGGCAGGAAAATAAGTAAACGGGCAGAATGATAATTATGGGGAGAATACATGGGAGCAATCTCCTAAATTCCAGCCTTCTAAACATTTGAGAGATTGTGGCTGAATAATGTCCGAACCAGCTGAAATACCACCTCTGATAAGGACCCATGTGGTCTGTTGGGACATCTGGAAATGCTGTTGTTAAGCTGTGTAGTTAGGTGAATTTTTGACTTAGTACCAAGTTGCTTAACAATTTTTGACAATTTTAAACACAATGTTTGTGTTTATGGCTATGTTTTGCTTATTTATATCCTTTTATTTGTGCCAATTTTTTTTCATGTGTCCATATCTATGTCTATACTGTTACTTGTTTCTTTGTACTTGTTGACAAATAAATAAATAATAAAATAAATAATAGTAAGGTGTGGGCCTTCTACCCCCCCCACCCACCCTCCACCCCAGTTGCCCAGGTCCATTTCCTTTCTCTTTCCTCACAGCTTTAATCATGCCCAGCCAATGCAAGGTGCTGTTACTGTATCAAGCTAACCAAAACTGTATGTCCATAGTTAGAAAGAGTCACAGAACACGTAAGCGCTGGTACTCATCTAGTGAAAGAGAAATAAGTCAAGAATTACCTGTAGATACGCTAGAGATTCCATTCCCATTCATGTTGGAGGCAACTATTTAAGGTTGAAAGGATTAGCTGGTGATATAACCAGCGCCTAAGGGACGTCCCTAGAGGCTCTTTTCGTGTCCCCATCATGTGATCACCTTGTGCTGTCTTCTGACAAACAGTCAATAGAGAAGCCAAATTCACTGAACAATCCTATTGCTCACTTAACATTTGCAGTGATTTTCGTAAGTGTGGCAAGAAAGGTCGTAAAATGGGGCAAAATTTACTTACCGGTAATAACTGTTTTGCTTGGCAACAGAAATTTTGGGCTCAATTGTGGTAATAAATTGAGGATTATCTGTACCACGTCTTGCAGGACCTGAACCTGTTCCTGTAGTTTGGTTATGGAAATTGGGTTTTTTGAAAATTCTCTCCCATCCCGTCATTAATTACATGGATCACGGAGCACATAACAATCCTTCTCACTGGCAGCCCTTATTTATGGATAAGTACTTCCTTCCCTCCCCAACACCAGAAATACACGCAGACCCATACCTTATTTTTTGTAAAGAACTTTATCATCAAAGAAAGTCTGACAATAAGTTTCCCACACCAATCATATCTGTTGACTGTTGTATTTTTTTCCCCTGCCAAATGGGATGGTTAACAGATACCTCTTCAAATATATGTACCCACACTATAATCAGAAGTGGTATTCAGCCAGTTTGGACTGGTTAACCTGAACTGGTAGTGGAAATAGCGGGTGGGCCTGCCCACCTGCCCTCCTGCCCTGGCTCTATTCCATCCTATTTAGACATGTTTTTGAGGCTGGTTGCATGCGTGGAAGGTACATGTGTAAGGAAAGCGCATGCACGGAAGGCCAGGAGCATGCATGGAAGGTAGATGCGTGCATGAATCAGCTGCATGCACAGGGGACGAACTGGGGTGAAATGCTCGCATTCGGACTGGATCACTTGATGGCGGTGGGTGGTTCAGAGAACCGGTAGCAAAAATCCCTGCCCACCCCCCATGCCCAGGCTTTTTTTTTTAACTTTTAAAAGCATTTTTTCTACAACCTCTTTGGCCGAAAAAATGCTTTTAAAAGTTAAAAAAAAAGACTCTGATGATTGTGCAGCTCAGCTGGGATCGTCAGAGCCTTTTAAAAGCATTTTTTCTACAACCTCTTCGCTGAACAACCTCTTCGCTGAAGAGGTTGTAGGGAAAAAATACTTTTAAAAGTAACCAAAAAAAAAAAAGTTGGCCATGCCCACCCAGTCACATTACCCACCACCACCAAACCATGCCCACAGAACCGGTAGTAACAAATTTTACATTTCACCACTGGGGCGAACTGCTAGTAACATAATGTGAAACCCACCTCTGACTATAATGGTCACAAGACCATTACAACAACCAATTACGGTAAATCTGTGATGGGTGAAACCTTTTGGACATGAGTTTTTAACATTCATAGTGGGCAGAAAAGGAACAAATGACTTTTTAAAGTAAGTTAAAGCTTATACATTTAATTATATAAGCTTTCAGTTCTTAATTCATTTGAATGCCTGTGATTATCAATTTATATCAATTTTATATAATGAAATTGGCTTTGCTGTTCCTTAGCCAGAGGCCTTTATGTGGGCTATAAATATTGTTCAGTAAAACAAACAAATAACAGATGAGGGATTTCTTCTTATCTTGGTATTAATTTGTCTAGAAGCTTTAGTAACAATTCAAAGTCTGTTTGTTAAGTACAGAGGAGCGGTTAATGCAGTATTTCTCAACCATGCCAACTTTAAGATATGAGGTCTGCAACTCTCAAAATTCTCAACCATGCGAGGTTCAGGAATTCTGGCAGTCCACACATTATAATATTCCTTTAAGCATTGTATTAAAAAGGTAAAGGTTCCCCTCGCACATATGTGCTACTTGTTCCCGAATCTAGGGGGCAGTGCTCATCTCCTTTTCAAAGCTGAAGAGCCAGCGCTGTCCGAAGACATCTCCGTGGTCATGTAGCCAGCATGACTAAAAGCCAAAGGCGCATGGAACGCTGTTACTTTCCCACCAAAGGTGGTCCCTATTTTTCTACTTGCATTTTTTATGTGCTTTCGAACTGCAAGGTTGGCATCACCCCCAGATGGGCTCAGCCTGTGGTCCTCAATGGAAATACGTCTGCATGGAGGGAAGCATTGTATTAGATCCATGCTATTCTTGCTTTTAGGAACAAGGCCAAGACCATTGTCTTTATCTACAGTGTTTAAGTTTGATTTTAATGTGATTTTAACTGCCTTTATAAGTCTCCATTTTTAATTGACTGTTATGTTTGTTTTCTTGGCAGTAAGAAGGGGGGTTGTTGTTAGTACCGTTTGCAATGACTTTTCTTGTTTTTTTGCCCCCTGTATTAATCCCATTTCCTCCTCTTAGCAATATGTCATGACAAAAATAACTCAACAAAAAATAACCTACAGCTGGATAATGGCCAAATGATCATTTATTTGTTCAAAACTAGTAATTTACAGTGAGTAATTGGTCTTTTGCATTCTGGCAAAAAACAAGAGGCCCAAGTTACGTAGCTCCTATTATTCTCGTAATTATATTTTTATTCTGCCTTTTTTATATATAACTCATGGGAGCAAGCATATTTAATGCTCTTTCCCTCCTCTTTTCTCCACAACTCTTTGTGGTGGGCTGAAAGCAGAGGTGAAATCTATTTACCTTCCTTACCAGTTCGGAAGCGCACATGTGCGCATACACCTGCACATGCGCAGAAGGTTAAAAAAAACATTACTTCCTGGTTAAAACCAGGAAGTAATGACACCTGGACGGCGATCGCTACTGGATCGCCGAACCACAGGGAAAAACCACTACCAGATCAGGCGATATGGTCCAATCCGGGAGCATTTCACCCCTAAAGAGTCTTGTATAGTATGTTGACCAAGCATGTACGATATAAGTAAGACTGCAAATGTAGAAAGACATGTTTGCAGCAGATAGTGAAACAAGATACCTAATAAGGCAAATATAGGGATCCTTCATAATATACAAACACATTCCTGGAAATGAAACATCACAGTTTTGATATAGAATTTACACCAAGATTCCATATAGTGCTCTTCTTGTTTAGACACTCTACTTCATTCTATAAGGAAAAGAGATAATGAAATTGTTGTTGCTGTTATTTCTATTTTTGGCCTCCATTTTTTTGTAGTGAATCCAGGCAGCTACAGTCTTCATGCCATGAACCAACTCTCAAAGTGCAAATCCTGCAAGCAATTAGTGAACACAGATTGTTTACTAACATTAATATCAATTTGATTTTTAAAGAGATTGCATGATCAATAAAGCAAGAAACTACATATGCACCTAGAAAGACATAATAACAAAAAAGATAATCATTTAATTATTTTATTTTCTGGATTTTATTTTCTGTTGGGTTTTTTCTTTTTTGTCTCAACATATGATAATGTAGAAGTCATAAATCCTATATAAGAATTGATAGCTATATAATTAAAGATGTGCAATATGGTAACTAAACAGCTTGCAACTCAAAATAATCCTCTGTTCTTGAAAATACATACATTTTTCTTTGTAATTACTCTGTATGAAAAATGAATATGTCGGTAGATTATTTAAAAGCAAATATTTTGAAAATAAAGAAATTTCTGGAAGTACAAAAGACTATTTTAATGAGCTGTTTCCATGGAGCTATTACATTTTTCTGGTTAATTAACGTATTTTTGTATGTGGGCCTCTAACTACGGGTAATCCTGTCATGTATATTTGGCAGCTTTTATAGTATATTAACATTAACAAAGACTATATTGTAAGAAATTATAACAGATTTGGATTGTTCATATTTATCAAATAATATACTTCTTTGATATAATCCTGGAGTAGATATTTGAAATATGGAGTTGCTTTTGCCAAAAATATTCCTCATAGTCAGTTCCTTTTTCCCACGGCACATTTCTAATAAGAGGGAATATGAGCAGACTTTTTACATTATAAAATATAAAAAGGCACCTTTTTAAAAATAATTGTTTTGACACACATCATTTCAGTTTGTGTTTTGTTCTCTCTCTCTCTCTCTCTCTTAACCATCTTGAAAATCTTTAAGCTATTTTTCTGCTGCATATTTCCAAGTTGTGGTCTCTGAAATGTTGTATACTTCCAAATCAATCAAAATGTATTTGTGGTCCAAGACCAAGTACAAAACAACAGTTTTTCATATGAGGGATTATTAACGATATAGGGTACCCAGTACTATGGCTCTGTTGCACTGTTTGTCAAACAAAGACTTTGAAATGGGGTTAGATCAATATAAAAAGGAGGCTAGTTGAGCAGTAAGTGGTTTTTAGCGAGGCAAATTATTTTCTGATAGATTGAGATTATTTCAAGGACATCTCTGGTTGTACAGATAAAGGTAAAGGTAAAGGTTCCCCTCGCACGTTCCCCTTGTTCCCGACTCTAGGGGGCGGTGCTCATCTCCATTTCAAAACTGAAGAGCCAGTGCTGTCCGAAGACGTTTCTGTGGTCATGTGGCCGGCATGACTAAATGTCAAAGGCTCACAGAACACTGTTACCTTCCCACCAAGGTCCCTATTTTTCTACTTGCATTTTTTACATGTTTTCGAACTGCTAGGTTGGCAGAAGCTAGGACAAGTAAGGGGAGCTCACCCCATTACACGGCACTAGGGATTTGAACCGCTGAACTGCCGACCTTTCGATCAACAAGCTCAGCATCTTAGCCACTGACCCACCGCATACATATAGACTAGAGGTCTTCACACTTGGCAGCTTTAAGACTTATGGACTTCAACTCCCAGAATGCTCCAGCCAGGTATGCTATGCTTTGCTCTGTTATGCTTTGCTATGCTGGCTGGAGAATTCTGGGAGTTGAAGTCTACAAGTCTTAAAGCTGCCAAGTTTGAAGACCTCTGATATAGACTGTCTCAAACAGCCAAAAGGACAACGATGACAACAGCAACAATAAAATTGAGATGAGATCATAGCCACTCTGTTTATCCAGACAAATCTTTGTCAGTACATTTAATCCTCCATTTATAACAGTTTGTTTAGTGATTGTTCGAAGTTACAATGGCACTGAAAATTGACTTTTTCAATTGTGGACTAACTGTACAAATCAAGGTATTTTTAAGCAATCGTATGACACATATTGTAGGAATTTCTCTTTAGTTAGTCATCCTTAAACAAATTGTTT
Source organism: Masticophis lateralis (assembly GCA_030761175.1). NCBI lineage: Eukaryota > Metazoa > Chordata > Lepidosauria > Squamata > Colubridae > Masticophis > Masticophis lateralis. The sequence goes on along the minus strand of JAUDYJ010000006.1, from coordinate 76,828,733 downwards.
TATAAACAGAAATAGTTTATAATTAAACTGTATTTTTAGAAATTTTCAATTTATTTTGGCATAAAGAAGATTGGATTAGAAATTAATCAATATGGCCAAAAACCCCAGCTAAAATGGAAGTTTAATAAAAATGATGGTCTTTGGCATTTATCCATAAAATGTATTTTTTATGGATAAATGCCAGCAGTATTTAATTTCCAGCAGTATTTTATTATTTCATTATAAAAGCCGTGGTGGTGCAGTGGTTAGAGTGCAGAACTACAGTACTTCTGCTGACTGACAGCTGACTGAAATTTGGCAGTTCGAATCTCACCAGGCTCAAGGTTGACTCAGCCTTCCATCCTTCTGAGGTTAGTAAAATGAGGACCCAGATTATTGGGGGGTAATATGCTGACTCTGTAAACTGCTTAGAGAGGGCTGTAAAAGCACTTTAAAGCGGTATATAAGTCTAAGCGCTATTGCTATAATTGTTGGTCTTCTCTGAAGCTGTTCCATTCTCTATGGAAAAGTGTAATGTCAGAACTGGACATAGTCTTTGAGATGGAATTGTAACAATGCAGAATACCATGATGCTATTATTTGCCATGATTTGGACATTATAAACCTTAAGCCTAAAATTGTATTTGTCTTTCTTGCAGCCACATAACACACAAAAAAATTCAGTAAACCAGGTATCACCCATTCCCTATCTAAAAATTCTTTTTGTTTCTTTGTTTTCTAAATGAAATAATACAATCAATTCGGTGTAAATGCACCAGGCTAGGTATTCTTGGTATTGCTGTTGCTATTATAGAACAAAAAATATGACATTCCAGTAGTACAGGTAGTCCTTGACTTATGACAGGTCATTAGCAACCATTCAAAGTTAGCACAGATTCCCAACAGCTACTTGCGACCCTGTTTCAAAATTACAATGGCTGCAGAACCCCCAGAGTCATTTGCTCTTATGACCGGCTGTAGGAATACTGCACCCAGCCTACTCTGCTGGGTCCCTGTAGCCACTTATCCAGCCAATGGATATTAGGTGGCTGTAGTGGGCTAGGAATCAGCTGGAGCTTATAAGCCTCCAGCTTCCTTTCCACTGAACACTCTACCTCTTTTCTCTATCCATTCATAAAATTTATTGCATGTACGATAATATTCCAAATCTTCTTTAATTTTTAAAGTTAATCTGTCCATTTCAGCACAGTATCAATTTTTTTCTAATTGCAACCTCATCCGGTGGAATGTTCATATTTTTCCAGTATTCAGCATATGTAATCCTTGCTGCCGTCAGTATATGGGTTGCTTTTCAATACATTTTAGATACCTAGTTATTTTTAGTTAAGCTATGTGACCTAATTACTATAGATTTAATTTTAACACTAGTAAAAGAACTGATTTCTTCGCTGTAACATCTTCCATACATATTAGTTAGTACTTAACAGCAGTTCCTTAATAATAAGAGTTATACTGTTGCATACTGTTATTATTACACTATGAATTTCAATAGCTAGTCACACTTAGAATCCATGTTCCCTTCCTGCTGATCTAATCTTATAAGTACTGTTTAATCATGTAAAGATTTATTATAACAGCCTCCCTATTGTATCAAAAAAGGTATTAAGTCTTTTACTTTTAATTAATACACTTAATTACTCACTAACTTTGGACACATTGGGTGAAAGCCCAGCTCTCTGGAAAAAGCTCTAATCCTAGGAAAGGTGGAAGGAAAAAGAAGAGCAGAAGCAAGGTTGATGGACTCAATTAGTGACGATGAAAGCACCATTGGGAGTTGTGGAAGAACAGACTTAGGATAAATTGTCATGGAGAAAATCTACATGATCAGTAGAAGTCAAAAACAACTTGATGGCATATAATCCATTAATCAATTCACTAAATTAAAAGCAAAATTGAATATCTGCTTTCATTATTTACAATTTTTGTTCCCCTCAGTTACAGATAATTGATGTATCCCTTTTGTATTTTGGACTGTAACTTGCACAGTTCCTTGACATTGGCTATGAACAGGGGTGGGCTTCAAAAGTTTCAGCAATGGGTTCTCTGCCTGGTTGCTGGGTGGGTGTGGCCATAGTGGGTGTGGCCTAGTCAGCCTCCTGCACCATGGGAGGGGGGCGTTTTCAGCTTCCCCAGATTCCAGAGGCTTCTGCAAGCCTCTGGGAGGGCAAAAACTGCCTCCCTTGGGCTCCAGAGGCCCTCCAGAGCAGCCTGTTTCCAGCCTTCCAGAAGTTCCGGAAGGTCTGTTTTTCGCCCTCCTTCTGTGCAGGCCCTGCATTTACCTCACATCCAAAACAGGCTGCATGAAGACTCCAGGGAGGGGTGGGGTTGTAGGGGCCAGCCAGGGGTGGGATTTGGAGGTTCTCTGAACCGGCCATAACATTAGCTACAGGTTTCCGAAACCTGGGCGAACCTGTAGCAGCCCACCCTTGGCTATGACTGTTGGTGTGACAGGTGTTGAAGCAGTGGCATCTGTAGAGGGTAAAGAAGATAAGATGGAGAGTGTGACCATATAGTCAGAGTACTACTTTTTTATGCCTGCATTCCTTCTGAACACTTACAAAATTTAAAAGAGTAGAACTCCTGCAGGTGCTGATGTCTTAAACTACAAAGCCAAGCTTTCTATCCTTGATCTTAAATGTGACCGGAAGGCTCCGTTTTATATCTTGTAGAAAGCCTTCTAGAAAGGAACAGGAATTGCTTCCAAACTTTTTCAAACATTCAAAATCAGTTGCAACATGGTCATTTATTGGAAATTCTGTTTCTTTAAAAACTATGTAATTAGAATAAGATGAAAAATTCAAGCTGCTTGTGTTCCTTGGATATCTGGTTGTTTATTCATGTCCTGGAGACAAGCACAAAAGATGAGTGCAAAATGGATTAAAAATACACAGGAACCCAATATTTCTATTACAACTCTTGTGCAGAAAACCAGCCAGAGATTTACTGCTGGTATGGAACTGCAAAATGTTTTAGTTTCAATCACGTTAAAATGGATTAAATGGATTCTATATTGCATAGAAATATGCTTATTTTTATGCAAGATGTTTCAGCTCATTCACATTGTTACTTCTTCACAGTGGAATACTAAATAGTTTACAATTAATGTAACCATTTAGAATCCAATTATACCTACTTATCTTCTAGAAATTCTGTTTAGCAAGCTTGGTTTGCAATTACAACGTTGCTTCCTAAATTTTTATCTATCAAATTGCTGTTTGGGATTCCAACAAAAGGTTCTTTTCTCCTCAGCTGGTATATCAAGTTTATATTTGCACACTGGAACTAATCCTGCCTTGTCTTTTTTTTGAAATTAAGAAGTCTTGTTATTCAATACACAGCTTTATATTTAGTTCATCTATGCTGGGCTTCTTACAATAGTAAGAGACTGGTCAGATATGAAAGACTTAAAAAATAAAACCATCAGGTGAATCAATATTTCAGTTGCTTTAAAGTACTTGTTTGCTTTGATCCTACCACTTTGATTAACCAGGAAGTCATTAGTTGCGTCAAGACTTCTTTTGAAAAGAGAAGGAAAAAAAAAGCTATCAATTCAAGGACACATTTATTGAACTCAGGGAATCCAAGTTTCTTAACAAGCAAAATCCAGGAGACCTAGTTGGAAATATTCAAACTAAGCTTTTAAACAACTTTACTTAATAGAATAGAATAGAATAGAATAGAATAGAATAGAATAGAATAGAATAGAATAGAATAGAATAGAATAGAATAGAATAGAATAATAGAATTTTTTATTGGCCAAGTGTGGTTGGACACACAAGGAATTTGTCTTGGTGCATATGCTCTCTGTGTACATTAAAAGAAAAGATATGTTTATCAAGAATCATAAGGTACAACACTTAATGATAGTCATGGGGTACAAATAAGCAATCAGGAAACAATATCAATATAAATCGTGGGAATGGGTGGTGGGAATGATGAGAATATTAATAGTAGTACAGACTTAGTAAATAGTTTGACAGAGTTGAGGGAATGAGTGGCATTTCTATCAGTAATTTTTAGTTCATTTGTCATAAAAAGCCAGTCAAAAAAAGGAAAGAAATTTTAGTTAAGCCTATGTTTGAAACTCATTATGAAAGTTGTTTTTGGTTGCTTACTGATGATTGCATTTCACATTCCTGTTATTTTAGAAATTAGTTTTGTATTACGATAATGAATTTAATGCTACAATGGAGATATTAACTGCATTAATGAAGGGAGCCTGTTTTATTGTATAAGAACTGTTTCTGGGTTAAAATGTTTTACTTGTAAAAAAAAAAGAGCTTTTTATACTACTAGAATTCATGTTATCCACAGCTGCTTATGTTTTACTGCTCAGTGTATTCTATTGGTAGGGGTGTGTTTGTTTTTTAATCATGATTTCAGGATAGCCTACAACCATTTGAATTATGTAGAAGAGCAAATGTATTTTATATCATGGAAGCATTCTTCTAATACTGAATATTTTAGGTTTTGGAATAATAAGATCTATCTGTCTGACAATTACTTATTTTGTTTTTCAAATCTTAGGATTCACTAGCACTCTAGGTTAGTATTGAAGTTTTCCTCTTTATTGTTTTTGGATGCTGCTACTACTACAGCGTGCACCAACATAGAACAAATTATGCGGTGTACCAGTTTGTTAAAAGGTTTTTCAGGCCGTAGGACCTCTTAGTTAAAATAAAATTTCCCAGAATTCTTGCTCAAGAAGCAAAGCCTAGCAGCGGTATCAAACTCAGAGCCTATGGGCCGGATGTGTCACGTGCTGGCCATGCCTACCTCCATATTAGTGAAGGGCAAAAGAGCCACAATACATCACATGACGACACACGTTTGACACCCCTGCTCCAGTGGTAGAAAAGCAGGCTGTATTTGGGATCTTTATTTTGTCCTTAGTCACTTACAGAATCCTGTCAAACAGGCTGTATTTCATTTCAGGGGATCCTACGGTTTAATGGAATAAAGTTGGGCGCCCCTGAATTACACTGCATACTGCATGCAGAAACCTAATAATTTAGGGTTTTCTGAAATAATTAGAAAGTGTTTAGCCACAGGAAGGAACTTACTATAACTGCCTATGGCCTATAGATAGTCCTTGCTTATTGACTGCCTTTAGTGACTGTTCAAAGTTAAAACAATTGGGGATTTTTTTTCTTTTTTTGCAAAGTTAGGTGATCTCTGTTTGGGTGCTTCCAATGAGCAGAATTAATGGATGTAGAAGTGAACTTGTAAGTTGTGGTCCCATTATGTCTTATTTAACCACGGTGGTTCAGTTAACAATAGAAGTGGAAGTGACCTTGTGGGTCCAGTGCAGTCATATGATTTTTTTACTAGTCAGTCAACAAGGACTGCCTAGATTTGATGAATTAATCCTATCATGAAAAAGTATAATCTACTAGCACTAGACATACACAAAGCCATTGTTGGAATTAAGACAGATATTATTGCATTGATGGGGTGATATATGAGATCATACATCACGTTATGACTTGAATTAGAATCTTGCTTAGTTCATTTATATTTTAAGTAGTTAGCAAAAATTTCAAATTCCTTCAAGAATGGGATAAAAAGTACATAATTTTTTTTTTTTTAGTTAACTAGAATTTAACAACCTTAACTATATTATGCTAAGGATTGCTTAAAAATTTTGGATTTCAGAGTTTATATAATAAGCTATCTTGCGGTAAAATACAAAGTATCACAAACTACCAATCCTGTCAGTAATATGTTAAAAACATGTTAAATTCCTTAAGGATGGTATGATGTCACTCCCAGTTGGGTTTTACTTTGCTTAGTCCCAACTCCTAGACAGATGTCAGCAGAGTTTTGATCTTTAACTGATCTACAGACCCCTCACATCCTGGATATAAATTGTTTCAACTTCTACCCTCAAAACGACGCTATAGGGCACTGCACACAAGAACAACTAGACACAAGGACAATTTTTTCCCCGAATGCCATCACTGTGCTAAACAATTAATTCCCACAACACTGTCAAATTAACTACTAAGTCTGTATTACTGTTCTTCTCATCCTTACTAGTACTTATCAATTCCCAGTTACGGCTATATCCATGTTGCTTGTATCTTTCAATTTATATTACTTTTATTGTTTCCTAGTATGATTCAATTGCTTATTAGTATCCTATGACTATCACTAAGTGTAGTATCTTACGATTCTTGACAAATATATTTTATTTTTTCTTTTATGTACACTGAGAGCATATGCACCAAAGACAAATTCCTTGTGTGTCCAATCACACTTGGCCAATAAAGAATTCTATTATATCAGTGGTGAAATCCAAATTTTTTTACTACCAGTTTTGTGGGTGTGGCTTGGTGGGCGTGGTGTGGCTTGGTGGGCATGGCAGGAGAAGGATACTGCAAAATCTCCATTCCTACCCACTCTGGGCCAGCCAGAGGTGGTATTCGCTGGTTTTCCGAACTACTCAAAATTTCTGCTACCGGTTCTCCAAAACCTGTTATGCTATGCTATGCTATGCTATGCTATGCTATGCTATGCTATGCTATGCTATGCTATGCTATGCTATGCTATGCTATGCTATGCTATGCTATTTGAAACTGAACAATTCACAGAACTGTCTGCCCCTTCCTTGCTGTTTGATCCTGGTAAAAATGTAAACTGAGTAGCATTAGCAAAAGAAAGGCACTGGAATACAATTCAGTCATACATACTCCACATGTATAGGCATACTATGCACACATTCCATGATCCTTGCTTTTATTTGCTGTTAACACAAACCATTTCCATTCAGCTTAGCTGGATGAGATGGGAGAGGAAAAGCTAAGTATTTGTAGCTAATTGAAGGCTAGAAGTGGCTAAAGACTTGCAAAGCTGGGCAGGAAGTCAAATTGCTCAGGACAGAAAGTACTCATTATCTAACAGGCCTTACCTAACAAAAATGCTCAAGCAGAAAGAAAGAAGCCTTTGGGAATGTTACAATCTTTGAAAGATCTTGCAACTGGGTCACTTTACTAGAGGAAAATTGTGTTTTCCAGATACAAAAAAATTGCAACAGGAAAAAAAAATCATGAATTAGGCATGACTTGAGAGTGACATCATATAATTGACATGCAAATTACGGTGGGTTTTTAAAGAAAAATAGGATAAATGTGAGATTAAGCAAACGTGGCAATCTTCTATGTTAAAAAAAGAGATAGATTCAAGAATAAAATAGGAAAATGTTTTTAAGATTCAGAATGGTCTTTTGCTGAATATTATGATAGGGGGAAAAACAGTTCTAATGCAAATAGGTTAGTGACAATGGAATAACACAGAAGGTAGAAAAACATTTTGCTCTACAGCCTCAATTATTTGTCTTAGTATTTTCTGTATATATTAGTATATCTGGGTACACACATGTATACTGGTACATGTAGATATATCTACATGTATCTACACTGTCTAAAATCTTACATCTTCTATGTCTCTTCAGTTGACTCTAAGGCAGGGCTGCCAAACTCCCGGCCTGTGGGCCTGATGCATCATTTGATGCCCATGCCCATGCCTGGTTTAGCAAATGGAAACAGTCCCGATATATCAGGTGATGCTGCCGTGATGACATGAGTTTGACACCCGTGCTCTAAGGCAATTTAAAAACATGAGGTATACAGAGTATGTGTTGCACTTCCAAAACTGAGATTTGTGTGAATCTGGCGATCCTTTTGGATTCCCATCTCCTGCTTGAAGAGCAGGCAGCAGCCAAGAGAGTCTTTGCGGAAGTACATACAATGCACCTTTTGCAATCCTTCCTGCACTGAGAGACCCTTCAGACAGTTGTTTATACTTTGGTCATCTCATAATTGGACTAACATGCACTATATATGGGGTATTTCTTGAGGATCACCTAGAACAGGGGTGTCAAACTCAAGGCCCGTGGGCCACATCTGGCCCACGGGATGCTTAGATCTGGCCTGCGGGGCCGTCCTGGAAACAGCGAAGGAATGCCCGGTGGTGCTTCTGCCAGCAAAAACTGAGTTCATGAGAGCTGTGTGCGGCCCTCTCGAGCTCCGTTTTTGCTTGCAGAGGGTTGCAAGAAGCCATCGCAGCCAAAAATAGAGCTCAGGAGCCCGTTTTCACTGGCAGAGTGCTCAGGCCACCACAGGCGTCCCAACACAAGTGACATTGAGCTGTCCATGCCCACCCTGGCCTCACCCACCTCAGCCCCCGAGGTCAAACACAACCCTGATGCGGCCCTCAGTGAAATCGAGTTTGACAATCCCTGATCTAAAATTTATAGCAGTTTCAGTGGCAACCAGTTGGCTTCTGGGTGCAATTCATGGCACTGGTTATCACCTTTAAAGCCCTAGAGTAGAGAATGGCTGTCTGAGGGAGCATGCATATATTTCCAGTTATTTCTGCCCACACAGTAAGGGCAATAAGCATCAGTGCACCGTGAGTCCCATCATGTAAGGAAAATAATCTTTTAGGACCCAGGCCGCGTGTCAATTTGTGTGGCTTCCATCTTTATTTTTTCAGAAATAATTAAAGATCTGTAACAGCCATTTTTGTTATATTGTAGCTGGTTTATACTTAATGTTCAGCTCTTATGGTCAGATTACTTTTTTATTATATGCATTGTTTTTATTTATAAGCTTTTCAAAGTTGTCAAGGAATTAGCCTCAACATTCCAGTAAATACATAAATATTAAATAGATAATGTTACTATGTAAGTTATTTATTAATCATGAAAATTCAGTGATATTACTTTTCAGTTTCTCCTGTTATTATGTCAAATAGCCAATGTAAAATCCTTCCTTCCTTCCTTCCTTCCTTCCTTCTTCCTCCCTCCCTCCCTCCCTCCCTCCCTCCCTCCCTCCCACCCTCTCCCTTTATCCCTGGAGAGATAATTTGTTTAAAGAAAGCACAATAAAGCAACTTTACTTTAAGAGGTTCCTTGTTGTCTACCCACCTCACTTTTATGAGTACCGTCTACAGGTACTCTTCAACGCACAACCAGTGAATAGCAATGAAAAGTTATAATGGCACTGAAAATGGCTATTGCTATAAGTGCATTGTAAGCCACCCTGAGTCTTTGGAGGAGGGTGGTATATAAATTTAACAAACAAACAAACAAACAAACAAATAACTTAAAATCAGTCCTTGCACTTATAACCAATGCAGCACCTCCATAGTCACGTGATCAAATTTTGGTTGCTTGACATCCAGCATGTATTTACAATGATTGCAGCATCCTAGGGTCATGTGATCATCATTCAAAAGCTTTCCCGCCAGCTTCTGGCAAGCAAAGTCAATATGGAAAGTCAGATGTACTTAAAGACTGCATAATTCACTTAACAACTGTAGTGATATGCTTAATAACCATGGCAAAAAGGTTGTAAAATTAGATATGACCCACTTAACAACTGCCTTGCTTAACAACATAAATTCTAGTTTCAGTTGTGGTCATAAATCAAGAGTATCTCTACTTCACAGGATTTTCTGTTACACTTATTAGGAAGCTAATGAAACTGAAGGTAATCCTTGATTTAAAATCACAATTGGGACTGGAAAATTTGTTAAATTTGTGCAGATAAATGAGGCATCATATGACTACAGGCAATTTTACAACTTTTTGACATGGTAGTTAGTTGAGTTTACTTTATTGATTAGCCCTTGAGCCTGATCAAAGTGCAGAGTTCCAAACACAAATTATAACTAAAATCTGATAAAATACAGTTTAAAATTGGAATTGGATAAAATACAATTTAAAATGAATTGTAAAATGAATTTCCAATGAAATTGGAATAAAATACAGTTTAAAATGAAATTGGAATAAATTGCAATAATTTAATATATAGATAAATAAAATATGATAAAATTATATTTCGGTGCCACCTCTACAACCTATCACAATCATAGTAGTTAATCACCGTGGTCATTAAGCAAAATGCCAGATGACTTCCCAGCCAGCTTCCTCATTGACTTTGCTTGTTGGAAACCAGCTGAGAAGGTCGCAAATGGTGATCACGTGACAGTGGGAGTCTGCAATTGTTGTAAATTCAGGTCAGTTGCCAAGTGCCCAGAGCACACTCACATAATTGTGGGGAAGCTGCAACAGTTTGTAAGTGTGAAGAGCAGCTGTAAATCAAGTTTTTCTTTTATCACCATCCAAACTTCTGTGGGAAGAAAAATCTGGTCCGTTCCAAGCTAGGAGACGGGTGCTGGAAATAAAATGGATTGGAAAGAAGGACTCTGTTTATTGATGAATAGAACGAACAACAGCATGTAATTCTGGGACAGCTGACAAAATGGGTGAATGAGCGGATGGATTTTTATAGGTTTCTGTGACTTTGAAGTTTGAACTGTTCTTGGGATTGTACAGTGAAGGGGCTATTGTGTCTTTTGCTATTTCAATGTTGTTGTTAGTTGCAAAGTTGTGTCTGACCCATAGTGATCCCATGGACAACATTCCTCCAGGTCTTCCTGTCCTCTACCATCCCCTGGAGTCCATTTAATCTCATGCCGACTGCTTCAGTGACTCCATCCAGCCACCTCATTCGCTGTCATCCCTTTCTTCTTTTGCCCTCTATCTTTCCCAGCATTAGGCTCTTCTCCAGTGAGTTCTTCCTTCTCATTAGGTGGCCAAAGTATTTGAGTTCCACCTACAGGATCTGGCCTTCTAAAGAGTAGTCAGGGTTGATCTCCTCTAGGACTGACCGGTTTGATCGCCTTGCAGTCCAAGGGTCTGAAAGGCATCTTCTCCAGCACCATAGTTGAAAGGCCCCAATTCTTTGGCACTCAGCCTTCCTTATGGGTTATTTCAATGGTGATGGCTTAATCCTATTATGTCCTAAATGTCATTTCCTGTTCTTAGAATTTGTGTGGGGGATGTAAATTTTAATCCCATCAGCTCAAAGTTTTTCTGTGTTTTGTTTGTCAATAGATTGGCCCAGTCTTTCTTAATGGGCACAAAATATCCACCTCTAAAGATTTCAAGCATCTGCTGGAGGCTATTAAGAAAGGCTGGGGCTGCTTTCTGCCTTTAAGAACATGTTTTCTCTATTTCTCCTTTGGGGAAATATTCTATCCTGCCTTTCTTAATATTAAAAATAAAGAATATTTTAATCTGGGGAGGGGACTTCCTACACTTTAAATCAGGAGTCACGAGCCTTTCAAACCTCAGGGACTACTAAATTCATAATTTTAAATCCCATGGACCACCAATATGATCTGCCTAATAACTGTCTGGGTGAGTGTGGCTATTCAGCTTCTGACCTGGGTTCTTTCTTCCAATCCAGCTTGCTCATCATTTTTCTCTTTTTTTGAATGCTTTCTGAATAAATTTCTTATTTGCAGAGAAGCAACACATTATTTTGCTTTGCTTGATAAATATTCATGCCAAGAAAAGCATAAATCAATCAGTCTCTCTCTCCCCCCTCTCCCCCCCCCTCTTGGAAACTTTCCCATTTTTATTCTCCTTTTGGGGGGGCTGGTCTGATCTTTGTATTTAGAAAACATTGTGTATGTTTTCTTGACTCAAATTCTGATTGTGAATGGTCCTGCAGTTATTACTGAATGAGAATCATGTGTCTTTCTTTACTGACTCTAAGACTATATTTATATTGTTTAAGAGTAGACAAAGGACTACTGGTAATAAACCATTCAATGAATAGCAACTGCACACAAGTAGGTTTTTTTTTTTAAAATGAAATACATCTGATATTCACTCTTTATTTAAATAATCATTTCCCCCATGTTTGGAAAACAAATCAGAATGAATGTTCATGGATGGTGATAAATGGGAAAGTAAGCAAAGGCTATCCCCCCCCTTTTTTGGGGGAACTGATTCAACCCCAGGAAATTATATTTATGTTTTTGAGCTGCAGAGATTGGTGACCCTGAAGAGGATCTAAGTCAGGGGTATCAAACTCAAGGCCCACAGGTCAAATCTGGCCCATGGAGTGCTCACATCTGGCCCAAGGGGCTGCCCTGAAAACAGTGAAGAACCAGCCCAAGGGGACTCTGCCAACAAAAACGGAGATCGCAAGGACCACATGTGGCCCTTCTGAGCTCTGTTTTCACTGGCAGAGGATTGTAGGAGACCGTTGCAGCCGAAAACAGAGCTTGGGAGCCCGTTTTCGCTGTCAGAGCACTCGGGCCACCACAGGCGCCCCTGACACGAGTGATGTCAAGCTGGCCATGCCCATCCTGGCCCCCCAAGGCCAAACATAAGCCTGATGCGGCCCTCAATGAAATCGAGTTTGACACTCCTGATCTAAGTATACTGGGACTGTATATTTACCATGGGAAAACATAGTGTGATCCTTAATAATGGTAGCTGCCGTTCTGCTAAAGTAACCATGTTGCGTTCATAAATGAATGTGTTGCTTAAAAAAAAAAAAGAAAAGAAAGAAATTCATGGAAATTCATGTCCTGACACTTTTTTAAAAGTGGGAAAATAAGCAGTTCAATTTAAAATAAAAGCACAGAACTGGTGCTGAAAAGATGCTTTTTCATTACTTTGTCAAACAAAATATTGCCTCTGCCATCTGAGTTTTTGATGCAAATTGTTTCAGTGAGCAGATGGGTGGTGGTTGTGTGCAGTAACATTTTTAGCAGTTTCCCACAAAAGCCACCATTTTGTAGGCTTCAAAATGTCTATGTGCTTTTGGATCCTGGCAATACTCATTTGAACCCCAAATTTCTTTTCTGCTGTGTGAAAAATGAAAAGGCAAAAATAATGCTAGTTTAGAAATAAAATGATGCATGAAAAGGGTAGCTTAGTCATTCTTCAGTTCTTCTATATGTTTTTAATATAAAGTTAAGTTGAATCTCTAAGTATCAGAGAAAAAAAATACAACCACAACATGTAAATTGCATGTTATTTTGACCAGCTCCTTTAATCATCTTAATACTCTCGTAAGGTATTTTAAACATAAACATTATTTTATATGGCAGTTTGATCTAAAAGGATACTGTATTATGCTAGACCAATTCTTCACTTTCTATATATAGAGACCTATAATAACAGATACCTCCTTCCATTAATTATGGTGGTTCTATGAGTCTCACAACTTTTGAATATCCATAAACTCAAATATTTTTCAGTTGCATCTGTAGCAGTGCAGATTTCCACTTTCAAAATAAGAAGTGTAAGCAATGATTTCCAGGACATTACATACAGTATTATCTGATATAGTAGGAGTTGGTTATCTATAGCTCCTATATAGCAAAATATGACTTTTACCAATGACAATTTGAATAATTTGAAACATGTTTCTATCTGTTTCCAGGAGTATAATTTGAAACATTATCGTGTTTCTATCTGTTCTATCCAGGAGTGGGCTGCTGGGGGTTCCCAGGGGTTCAGGAGAATCTCTACCTAGGATTCTGTGCAGTTTAGAGAACCCCCAAATCCCACTCCTGGCTGGTCCCACTCACCCCGCCCCTCCCAGGTGTCCCCACGTGGCCCATTTTAGATGCAGGTAAGTGCAGGGTGCATAGGGAGGCTCAGGGAGGGCAAAAGGCAGGAGTTCAGGAAGGCTGGAAATGGACCAGTTTCTGGCTTCCAGAGTGCCTCCAGAGCCCGGGGAGGGCAAAAACGCCTCACCCCCACCGTGGTGCAGAGGATGACCAGGCCACACCCACCATGGCCACGCCCACCCAGCAATTTTTGAAGCCCACCCCTGTCTGTTTCTATTTTCACCTCACAATAGTATCGCCAATGGCAGCCTCAGTGAAATTGCGCCGATTGGAGGGACTGGGGGTGGGAGGCACCGTTTTACGGTGGTTCTCCTCCTACCTCTCCGACCGGTCGCAATCTGTGTTGACAGGGGGGCAGCGGTCGACCCCGAGGCGCCTAGTGTGTGGGGTGCCGCAGGGATCGGTCCTCTCGCCCCTCCTGTTCAACATTTATGTAAAGCCGCTGGGTGAGATCATCCATGGTTTTGGGGTGGAGTTCCATCAGTACGCTGATGATACGCAGCTGTACATTTCCACCCCAGACCACCCCAACGATGCCGTGGAAGTGATGTCCCAGTGCCTTGAAGCCGTGCGGGCCTGGATGGGGAGAAACAGGCTTCAACTCAACCCCTCCAAGACCGAGTGGCTGTGGCTGCTGGCGTCCCGATATAGCCAGCTGACACCATCACTGGTTATTGGGGGCGAATCATTGGCCCCCACGGAAAGGGTGCGCAACTTGGGCGTCCTCCTGGACCCACGGCTGTCTTTGGAAGATCACACGACAGCTGTGGCCAGGGGAGCTTTCTATCAGGTTCGCCTGATACGCCAGTTGCGGCCCTTTCTAGATCGGGACTCCCTACGCACAGTCACTCAGGCACTCGTCACCTCTCGCCTGGACTACTGCAATGCTCTCTACATGGGGCTCCCCTTGGGATGCACCCGGAGGCTCCAACTAGTGCAGAATGCGGCCGCGCAGGGGATTATGGGAGCGACGGGACGCTCCCATGTGACACCTCTCCTGCGCGAGCTGCATTGGCTACCTGTGGACTTCCGGGTGCGTTTCAAGGTGTTGGTGACCACCTTTAAAGCACTCCATGGCTTAGGACCAGGGTACTTACGGGACCGCCTTCTGCCGCCAATAGCCTCCCACTGGCCGGTGCGTTCCCACAGAGAGGGTCTCCTCAGGGTGCCGTCAGCCAGACAATGCCGGCTGGCGACCCCCAGGGGGAGGGCCTTCTCTGTGGCAGCCCCTACCCTCTGGAACGATCTTCCTCCAAAACTGAGAACAATTGCTGACCTCCGGACTTTTCGTCGGGCCCTGAAAACTCATCTCTTTCAGCTTGCTGGTCTAGCCTGACCCCGCTGAATTTTTAAGATCTGTATTATAGGGTTGGGTATTTTAAATATTTAATGGTTAATGGTTTTAATTTTTAGCCAAAGTTATATGCTTTTTTTAAAGAAATTGTTTAACTTTTGTGTACTATTTTTATTTGGCTGTTCACCGCCCTGAGTCCGCAAGGAGAAGGGCGGTATACAAATCTAAACAAATAAATAAATAAATAAATAAATAAATAAATAAATAAATAAATAAATAAATAAATGCTGTCTTGCAATTTTGATATTTTATACTTTCTGTGACTCTCTGAGAATTTCATCCTCCAGAATTGATCTTTTGAATATCAAAAAATGGACATTAAATAACAAGCATCTTTCTGGGGATATTCCTTCCTTCTTTTCAAATGTGGAGGAAATTCTGACTGAGGGAATGACAATTATCTCTTTCGGCCTGGCAGAAACGAAGAAGCAGAAGCAGAACAAGAGAAGGAAGAAGAGGGGCAAGAGAGGAGGCATATTACAAAGGCTCAGAAAGCATGGGGTAAACAAATCTCCCCTCCCATTTCTGCATTTAACTAATCTTTGCTCACTCATAAATAAAATAGATGAACTACTTTTAAGTAGGAATAATTCAAGATGTTTTAAACTCGGCAGCCCTCTGCTTCATTGAAACATGGCTGAATGGTTCAATTAATGATAGCTGCTTGCAAATCCCAGGATTTCAGATTCAAAGATCAGATAGAATTGCAAAAACATCCTGTAAAAAGAAGAGAGGTGTCTCTGTTTTTATATCAACAACCGATGGTGTAAAAATATAACTACACTGAGGAAATTTGGTGATGTGGACTTCACATTATTTATCAGTTGCAAGCCATTTTATTATCCATGAGAGTTTTTCTTATTAATTCTGGCTGCTATATGCATTCCAGCAAAGCCTGCATAAACAATGCATGACGAACTCTAGCTGACCAGATTCTGTGGGCTGAACAGAGATATTCAGACTCTCTTCTCTTTGTGTTAGGAAACTTCAAGCGTGCTAACTTAAGCCAAGAACTGCCAAGTTACATACAGCATGTCAACTGTCTTATTAGAGGAAAGAATATTTTAGACCACTGTTAGACAACATTAAAAGATGCTTATCAGGAGCAGCTGTGGGATACTCTGATCACTGTGTGATTCACCTTGTATCTGTTTATAGACAAAGGCTTAAAACCATAAAACCAACAATAAAGCCAGTGAAGTTTTGGATTAAGGAAGCAAAGTTAAAACTATAGGGTTGCCTTGGCGGCACAGATTGAAATGTTTTTGAAGCTACATCTGACTTGGATTAACTCACAGATACTGTGACATCATATGTTACTTTTTGTGAAGATAGGAGGCAGCTGAGGAAGTTAGGCAAAATCACATTGGATACCTGTACACATAGCATGCTCCCCCAAGCCCCGTTTTGGGCCTGGAAAGGCTCCTGCATCGAACTTTGCTGGCATGAACAATCTGCCACTGCTGCTCCTCCTCCTCCTCCTGCCAGCCTCGACCTCTGGGCAACATCCAGCATGGCCATTCATGACCATGCTGGATGTTGGTTGGTTCAAACTTCTCCAGCCACTTCTTCCAAGGGAGCACGACCGTTTCCCAGCCGGCGCACCTCTTACCACTTACCGCACTCTCCTCTGGTCCTCCTGGGGGCAGCTCATTTCTCCTTCTCCTGGCTGCGAGGAGTGAGGGGGCACACCGGAACCCAGAAGCGGAAAAGGAGCAGCGCTGCAGGCTAAGCCAGGGCTTCCCTGTCTCCCCGTCCAAGCGAGCCCAAGCCTCCAGCAGGGAAGGAAGGAAACCCCAGGCCGCTATTCCTGTTGCCGCCGGGGAAGCGACAGTGAGGGAACCCCTATTGCCAGGGGTGAGGGGGTAGCGGCAGCAAGGACGGGCAGACCGGGGCTTCTCTTCCTCCCTGCGGCAACCCGTGTGGATCCCAGGCAGTGCAGTTTTGGGGCCTTTCCTCGCAGTTTCGATGACAAAGTAGGCAGGCAGGGGAGTAGTTGCAGGGGAGTGACTGGGTGAGTGCTCCTGGTTGGCAAGGGGGTGGATGTCCTGGGGCACAATGTGCACCGGCCAGCTAGTCTTCTGTTTACTGGCATGCATGCGTACACAACAATCAGCTGGCCAGCTGATCTTTTGGTTTCTGGCACTGCCGCACATGTGAAGGTCAGCTGATAGTTGCCAAGCATGCACACCAATAACCAGAAGACTAGCTGGCTGATGTGCGTGCATGTGCCAGAAACCTGGAAGAGGAATGGGTGATGCCTCGCACGTGCCATAGTTTCGCCAACATGGCTATAGGGTATTGCATGCCAAAAAAAACAGACACAAAGATAAGACACCCAATGCTATCACTCTGCTAAACAACTAATTCCCACAACACTGTCTTATGCCCTGAGATATCAAACCACTTAGTAGGGCTGTATTACTATTACTATTATCCTTCTCATCTTTCCTATTACCTATTTCCTTAACTTCTTATGACTATAGCTTTGTTGTTTTTATTTCATGATTTATGTTGATTGATTATTTCATATTTTATCACTATCACTAAGTGTTGTAGCATATGATTTATGATTGTATATATGATATGCTTCAATTAATTTATTAATTATCCTGAAGATTATGGTATAAATGCAAAACTTACTTTCACAATAGCTTTGATTCTTTTCCTTCTTCATTGCCAGTCCTCAGTGGGTTGCATTACTACCCTGAAAAAAAGGAAATTTATAGATGCTGCTTATACATTATCTTGCATATTTTCATAATTTAAATGTTACCCAACTTTCCATTTTATAGGAACAAGATTATGGATGTAGCTATAGAACAATAACAATCAATGTTTTTTCCAATTTAGTCATGGTAAGTCACACACCAGAATCTGTGAAAAAGTAAACACCATCTGCTAATAACTAAGAAATAAAATTATCTTGTTTGAAATGAAATGTGCTAAAACATATACATATACATTCATATATACAGTATGTGTGTGTTGTATGTACATGCACATATAAGTAGATAGATAGGTAGATAGATGAGAGAAAGAGAGAGAGAGAGAAGTACATATAGTTATATGTGTATGTACATCATCTGCTTCTATTAGATAGATGATGGATGATAGATAGATGAGAGAGAGAGAGAGAGAGAGAGAAATCCCTATAGTTATATATGTATGTCATGGGTGGGTTCGACTTACCTTTACTACTGGTTTGCAATGGGATCGCGCATCCCCTCTCACTTCACTCATGTGCATGCCTTGCTTCTGCGCATGTGCAAATCGCTTATGATAACATCCACCAGTTTTACTACCGGTTCTTGTGAACAGGTCCGAACCACTGGCAACCCATCATGGTGTATGTACATTCTGAGTCTGTACATCCTGTGCTTCTATTAAATAGATGATGGATGATAGATAGATAGATAGAGAGAGAGAGAGAGAGAGAGAGAGAGAGAGAGAAATAAAAGTACATATAGTTATATGTGTATGTACATCCTGTGCTTCTACTCTAAGATTTTTTTTAAACACTACACATTTTCAGGTCCCCCTTATTTTCTCAGTAAAAGAGGAAAAAATAAAATGGGAATAGTTTCAGGTAATGAAACAGAATTTTCAAGGGCCTGTTCATTAGTGGCACAATGGGCATCAGGTTTTATAAGGCTGAAATATATGTAAGCTAATTGTATATGTTATGTGCATTATCTAATAAAACATGGTATGCTGATATTTATGCAGTATATTATCCCTGTTTAATTTTGTGTAATACAATTACTCAATAAAAACATACAGAATAAATGAAGGTGTTCAATGCACTTCCAGTTGTTTAATCTGTTCAGTAATAAAACGTCTGATGATTTAGCAATGTGTGAATTCATCTGCAGTGGCTGTCAAATTCTGCCTTTGGGTTCTAGACTGGGCAATGAAATTTTTTTAGAAATTTTGATTAATGATATTTATTAGAAAAAAGGGTCTAATTGCAGCCACAATAATTCTAGCTGATTCCTTACTTCTAAATGAGACATTTCTGTATTGATCAGTTTTGGTGGCAACATTCTTGGTTTTTTTCTCCTTTTTAGACCTCAAGATGTCAAGATTTGCTTCATTAGTTTTCAGTTATATGTTGTTTTGGTAACCAACGGTCTTTTTATTAATGTTAAAAATAACTCACATTTGGTCATTCAGACTTGCAGAACAACAGGAATTCATTATACACGTATAACATTGAAACTGTATAAAGAGCAGTTTTTAATTAGCATCGCAATATGTCTGTTTCTACTAAAATAATTTTAGTTGCAGGTTTCTGTAATTGGGCTAAGAACTGAACTTGATATTTCGCTGCTCTTGTTTGGTAATTACTAAAAGCTTTTCAAATCCAAAGACCATGAACTTTGAACACCAAGTATAACTTATAGAATAGAATAACAGAGTTGGAAGTCTTCTAGTCCAACCCCTGCTCAAGCAAGAGACCCTCTACCATTCCAGACAAGTGGCTGTCCAGTCTCTTCTTGAAAACCTCCAGTGATGGAGCACCCAAAATGAGGCACCTCCATCCCTGTAGAGACTCCATCTCCATCTGTTTAACCCCTTGTCCAGGCAGGAAACCCTACACCACTTCAGACAAATGGTTATCCAACATCTTCTTAAAAATTTCCAGCGTTGGAGCATTCACAATTTCTGGAGGCAAGTTGTTCCACTGATTAATTGTTCTAACCGTCAAGAAATGTCTCCTTAGTTCTAAGTTGCTTCTCTCCTTGATTAGTTTCCACCCATTGCTTCTTGTTATACCCTCAAGTGCTTTAGAGAATAGTTTGACTCTCTCTTCTTTGTGGCAGCCCCTGACATATTGGAAGACTGCTATCATGTCTCCCCTAGTCATCTTTGTTGCTCTTCTTATGACACAACTCTGTTTATTCTTATTCTTTATGGGCCAAGTGTGACTGAACACAGAAGGAATTTGTCTCCGGAGCGTAAGCTCTCATTATACATACAAACAACAAAGTGGTAGGTTATAGATCATAATCATAGTTACAATCCTTAGTCGTACGGTTGTTATCACAATGAAAAAGTGATAAATCATAGGAGAAGATAGTAGGAAAGATGAGAAGATGAGAAAAGCTGAGAAATGAGAAGATGAAAAGGACAATAGCAATACAGCCTACTACATGTCAATGGGGGAGCCAGAGTTACTTAACAGCTATGCTACTAACTTAACAATTGCAGTGATTCACTCAACAACTGTGGCAAGAAAATTTGTAATATGTAGCAATAATCACTTAACTGTCTCGCTTAGCAACAGAAATTCTGGGCTCAGTTGTAGTTGTTAGTCAAGGACTACCTGTAATGGGGATTTCCTTTCCCTAAAAGATACTCATTTCCAGTGTTGTTGGCATGATTTTCACATAATTACATTGAGTAAAAATTCTACATAGGATAAAATTATATTTGATTTTTCTGGCTACATCTAACTATAGCTGCATAAGAATAGTGAGTACATTAGGTATATTTATTTATGCATTAGATTTAAATTATAGTTTATAATTATACAAGGTAAACCCTGCATGAGGTTGGTGAAGAATATTCTGTACATCTTTTCCATTTTGCAAATATATTGGCATTTTAGAATTGAATAGTATCTATTTCCTTTGGTTCATTTAAAAGTGGAAGGGAGTGTTAGCAAAGCTGCTTGAGCAATAGCTACAGAAAAACTCCTTGGGGGGCCTCTGCTGAAGTCAACCAAGCTAATTCTACATTACATAAAGCTGTATTTGATAAAATAATATAGCTCAAATGTCTTAGCACTGTTAGTGTTAACTTTTCCTTCTGCTTCTCCACCCCAATCTATTGATAATGCTAAACGAGCATCGATTTGTGTAGCCTCTGTGAGAATTTATGCTTGAAAAACAGGGTTTCAGGACTGAAAACACCGAAGAGTCATCTGCTAGATTTCCTCATTTATATTTAACTGTTAGCAGCTTTGAGGAGGGTTTCTAATTTTAAACATTCCTGTTCTCCCGCAGCTCACTCTTCTTTTCTTTGTAGAAAAGCTTTAATTTGCTTGGGTGCATCTTTAATTTAGCCGCCAACACAGTTCAGCTTGGAATAGCCCTTGACTATGGCAACTGCTGCCTGCCTTTCGGAGTACACAGCTTTCTTACATCATGTGGTCCTTGTAGCTAAAAGCCATGTCTGAGGATCACATTTTTCTGAATTTTTCTTTCCACATAACATTTGGCTGACTACCTCTTGAAGGGAGAGCTGAGCTTGTGAGCCATCTCAAGTTGTTGGTTCTGAACTGAAAAGAAGGAATGAGATCAGTGCAGGCTTCTACCATAAAGGAGTTATGCATAATTTGTACTTTATTTTCTGTTTTAATCTAAGTTACAGAGGTCAGAATTAAATACTGTTCTGAGGTTCCTGATACATTTCTGATTTTTATAAGATTTAAAATAATAAATGTGTATATACATATAGATGTATTGTTTGTTAGAGACAGAAACTCCTTTTGTATTTAAGAATGGGGAAAATGGTAATAATCATGTACAGCTTGTTTCTAAAGATATGAGCTTAGTTTACAATTTTCTCTTTAGGAATTCAGTTTTATCCATCCATCATCTGTCAAGCTTCACTTCCTCCCTCCTCCAAGATTATTTTCTTTTGTATTCTAAAATAAAATTCTGCAGATTAACATTAGGTCATAGCTAAATAAAAAGAATATAATTTCAAATAACTGTAATAGTATTTCCTCCTAGCACACCAATTCTCACACAAATATTTAGCGAAACGGTTTCATTTTTTAACATATGTAAAATTGAACATCTATGATAATGCATGCCCCCATTATTTTTTTTTATTGCACAGTACCATTATTGTGCATGGCAAAAGCTGTTCAACTTTTACTGTTATACAAATTTTATATGTATATTCTATCCCTTTTTCAATTTTGTATTGGGATTAGGAATTGATTTCTTTTTTCCCATGAAGTCTTGGGAAGAAGAATTTAAAGTAAGCAAGGCAGGTGGGCATAGGGAACATTCTCTAACAACAGCTCCAGTCGGTCTGCTGGAATCAAAGACACTATGTTTGTTTGTTTGTTTTCTTTTTTCTTTATATGAACAACCCAAGGAGGTGAACATGTCTAATACTCTGCCATCTATTTTCGCCACAATAACAACCCTGGTGAGGAGAGTTAGGCTGAGAGTGAAAGATTGGCCCAAGTCAGCTAGCTGGCTTTCATGCCTAATAAGGAATTCAAACTCACATTTTCAGTTTCTAGCCTGCTGTCTTAACCTTAACTGTGTGAGTAAAAGTTCCAGGAAGTCTGAAAATAAAAGAAAATAGCTCCAAATGTATACAAGTAGTTTTCGACTTATGACTACAATTGAACCCAAAATTTCGGTTATTAAGTAAGACAGTTGTCAAGCCAATTTTGCCCCATTTTACAACCTTTCTTGCCGCAATTGTTAAGTGAATCACTATAGTTGTTAAGCTACTAACATGAATGGTAGCTAAATAAATTTCCCTTTGACTTTGCTTGTAAGAAGGTCATAAAAAGTGACACCAGGACACTGCAACTGTCATGAATATGAGTCAGTTGCTAAGTGTCTGAATTTTGATTGTGTGACCGTAGAGATGTTGCAACGGTCATAAGTGTGAAATATATAAGTTACTATCTTCAGTGCTGTTTTAACTTCAAACAATATAGAGCCTGATTAGCATAGGGGGCTAATGCCTCCTACTAAAGGCAGCAATTAACATCCAGCTGCCTGCAATTTCTGCGAGTTCAATCCTAGCCAGGCTCAAGATCAACTCAGCCTTCCATTCTTTCTAAGGTGGGTAAATTGAGGACCCAGTTTGTGGGGGCAATAAGCTGACTTTGTATAAATATACAAAAGTATGAAGGCTATTGCTTAATGCATTGTAAGCCGCCCTGAGTCTCCGGAGAAGGGCGGCATATAAATCAATTTTTTTTAAAAAAAAACAATCACTAAATGAATGGTTGTAATCCAATATAGAATCATAAATTTAGAAGAGACTTTAATGGTCTTTTAATCCAACTTGTCAGCCTATTCCAGATAAATAGCTGTTCATTCTTTGCTTGAAAGCTTCAAGTGATAGAGAACACACAGTTCCGGGGCAGTATTTAATATCCGCACAGTCGGGAAATTCTTCTTTATTTTGAATTTGAATCTCTCTCATTGAAAGTCTCTAATATTGGTTCTTACTCTTAGGAATTACACCAAATAAACACTTTCTTCTTTTTGATAACCCTTCATGCCTCCTCTTAGCCTTCTCTTAGATTAAAGATATCCAGTTCATTAAAACATTTTTCATAATGTAAAGCCTCTAAACCCTTCACCATCTTTTTGAACCTCAAGTCTGTCTCCTGAGATTTTCTTTTTGAACCTTGACTCTGTGTTTTGAGATATTAGAAGCCCCCAACTCCAGTTTTCTGTCATCTGAAAACTTATTGCATCCCTTTATTTAACTCAATTATATATAAAAAATATATTGCATAGGCCAAGACACAACTGAGACACCTCCATCCCTGTAGATACTCCATCTATTAAGGGTTACATGCTAGATGTGACTTTCAACCAACTGTGCTGATGTGATAGTAGGATTATCCATCCCATTATGACTGTACAACTGTAACCTTGTTGCTAGTGTCTTTAAGATTTATATTGACTGTTTCCTAATATGATTTTATTGCTTATTTGTTCTCTACGACTATCATTAAGTGTTGTACTTTATGATTCTTGACGAATTTATTTTTTCTTTTATGTACAGCGGGAGCATATGCACCAAGACAAATTTCTTGTGTGTCCCAATCACACTTGGCTAATAAAGAATTCTATTCTATTTATTTCATTTCACTTTCTCAAAAAGAAAGCTATGATCATTTTGTCAAACTTCTTAGGGCCAGAAACACCGCTTCCATAATGTTGCCTTGGTCTATTAATCTAGTGGCTTTGTAAAAAACCAAATAAACAAAACCGTTAAGGCATGATCTATTTTAACAAATCCCATGTTGGCTTCTAATAATCACATTATTCCTTTTTAATAACATGCAACCTCATTGGGTTTTTCTAGGTATTTTTGTCAAGAATATTAACTTGTAGATCATTGGCCTCTTATTTCCCCATTTTAAAAATTGTAATGAGGATAGTTTTTCCTCCAGTCTTCTGGCACTTCTCCTATAATCCAGGAGTCCAGGAGATTGCAGCCAATGGTTCTGAGATCACTTTCAGAATCTGCTTCTCCAGCGGAGGAAGGCTATTGAAGATTTTAAAAGGGATTTATATGACATAAAACTCTTTTCTTCTCAGCCTAGCATAAAACTTCTATCTATAAACTTCAGTCGGAATGTTTTCTGTGTCCCATGATTACAACTTAAGAGCACTCAAAATAAGTAGTTCATGTTGCGAAAGAACAAAACATTTTTATGTTATACTACAGGGGCAAATGAAAATTTGAAACAAATTCTTTGTTCTTTAAAAACATAAATAAGTATATAAATAAAAACCAATTAAACTAAATAATAAAACTAAATAATAACAATTCAGAGATAAAACTACTGAGTATTAAAAAGGAGAGATGATGTAATAGAATTTGTAGCTGGGGAAGGTGTGGGAGGAATGTTGACAATAGCACCACAGTTTCTCAGGGCGAAGTTAGCACATTTCAGAAAAGGGCAGAAACAAGAGACTGTGAAGTCCTGAATTTTATGGGGGAGAGAGGAAAAGGTTCAAAGTAGCCACACTCTAGAACAGGGGTCAGCAACCTATGGCTCTGGAGCCACATGTGGCTCTTTCATCCCTCTGCTGCGGCTCCCTGTCACTCAAAATATGCATCACAACTGCCAATGTGCAACACCCACCGGTATGCAATTTATTGAGCTTTTCAATCCTGAATAAATCCAAGAAAAGAAAAGTTTCAGAAGAAAACAGAACATTTAATTCAACTACATATACTAGTTTTGTGGCCGCTCAAGAAATAGTCAGGCACAAGAAGGGTTTTGTGGCTCCCGGTGTTTTCTTTTCTGTGGGAAATGGGTCCAAATGGCTTTGGTTGCAGACCCCTGCTCTAGAATTAAGGTAGCATCTATTATATTACAAGGTTATTGTTTTAGTTTGGCAAGAATTGGGCGTAAACAAATAAAAAACTGAATTCTAATGGCTTCTTAGGTCTGACAAGTGACAATCTGTCTAGAACTCTCTTTGGAACTGAGTTCTGTTTTCAGTATTTTTCTTAAATTTTTCTACTTGTAAAGCTCAACAAACAATTAAAGCATTTGTTTATTTCCATTTGACAACTATAAATCTCAAGAATGCAGTAGCTCTTGGTTAATACAGATATGCAGAATTGGCAGCCTGACTAAAACAGAAAACATAACCATGAAACACAAGGAAAAGCAATAGCAAACAAACAACAACAAAATTAGAATCTGCACTCTTGACTTAACCAGTAGGGATGGAAAGAGCGGGGAGTGGGTTGCCTATACACTCTTCAAATCTCTATAGGTATAGTATAAAAAACTCATTGCATAACATTGAAAAGAATTGTGATGGAAAAAGAATGTTTTGCACGTGGGACAAAATTTTGGGACACTTTTTGTTCTTTGCTTTTAAGTCTATAATATCTGAAATGTTCATTCTTGCCACAGAATATTCTGAGTTTTCCAACTTCCCTTAGTTTTGAGCAGAGGTGAAATCCAGCAGGTTCTGACAGGTTCTGGAGAACTGGTAGCGGAAATTTTGAGTAGTTCGGAGAACCGCCAAATACCGTCCCTGGCTGGCCCCAGAGTGGGGTGGGAATGGAGATTTTGCAATATCCTTCCCCCAGTAGTGGGGAGGGAATGGGAATTTTGCAGTATCCTTCCCCTGGAATGCCCACCAAGCCACGCCCACAGAACCAGTAGTAAAAAAATTTGGATTTCACCACTGGTTTTGAGAGTAGGAAGATTCTCTTCTATTAAATCCAAGAGGGAACAAAGAATTGATATAGAGACCTGGCACTAAATACTTTGAGGAATGCAAGAGGTTAATTTGATTTATGGTGAGAAGTTCCAATAAAAAGGATACTAATCTACAACAGCTACTCATTTTGTCTATTAACATTGGGCTCAATTTAATTATTAGAAAATAAATTTGGAAGGCCAAAGGAGTTTAGACCTTTAACCTAAACAATTCTGTTAGAGCACTTAGGGAAATAGAGACAGTAAATGTTTTTTTTTTTTTAGCTTTTAAAGAAAGAAGAAAAGTAGTGGATTTTAATAAAATGATTGTACCCAGATTACAACTTCCATAATTTCTAGGAAGCATGTTAAGTGATTTACTAGACATTTTAGAACATAACTAAAATGCACTAGCATGAAAAAAGAATGGAACAGATTATATTATATTTTTAGAGTTATTTTCAAGTAATATAAGCCTGCCACATCATTTTGACATGGGCAGAATATGATATATAAATGAATATAAAGCTGCTAACATCTGATTTCTAGTTTTTCAAGGTATTTTTCCTTTTGGGATGTGGGCTGCTAATGGTTGTTTTTATTGTTATTTCCCCCTAATATCTGTTAATAACTTTGCAACCCTCCTTTCCATCTTCTTTCAGCTGAAAAAATCCCCATGTGAGGAATTTATTCATAATATCTTCTCTTGAGAAATTCAGCTATGAGAAGTGGGAGAGACAACAATTTCTTGGAAGTATTATTGTGCAGTTAATGCAATATACACTCACTGATTCCTGGCTGCTTCGTAATGAGGATGGCTGCAAAAATCCCACTTCTTATTCATAAACAATTTACTGAAATTTTCATTTTCACTGGGGAGAAAAGCGAAAGCAATAAATATTTACAGCCATTTATGTTTTAGTACTTTTAAATTTCAAAAGTGGTTTTTCAAATGGCTTAGAAATTTAAAATATTTGGGTGTGTAGAATCGATTGTCTACTGTTTGGATATTGGCCCATGCACATTTCACCATAAATATTTCAGCTGAATTTGTTTGTTTGTTTGTTTGTTTAATTTATATTGCCACCTATTCGCCCATGGCGACTCAAGGTGGCTTACAGAATATAAAACCATTTTTAAAACAATAAAAATTAACAAAAAGAATCAAATAAATTAATATAGTACAATATAACAAAATCACATCCCACCCCCTGCCCCGGCGACAGCAGATCACACAAGCCAGTTAATGGGCTCCATCCTGCTCTGGGTTCTCCAGGCACACTGGTAGAATCAGGTCTTCAGCACCTTCCAGAAGAGTATTAGAGTGGGGGCCATTCTAATCTCTGGGAGAATGAAGCTCCAGAGAGAGGGAGCCACCACGGAGAAGGCCCTTCTTCTGGGTCCCACCAGGTGTATCTCCCTTGGGGATGGGACCTGCAACATTATCCAACCGGGTCGAGTCTAGCGATGGCTTCTTAAGAAGAGGACGGACCGCAGCCTCCTTAAAGTGCTGGAGCACCACCCCCTCCTGTAGAGAAGCATTAATAAATTGCTCTGTAATTCAATCCAATAACAAAGAGAGAAGGGAAAAAGTGTAAACTTTAGGCAGTATTGAATGGTAAATTTGCCAAAATACAAATGATTTTCATTCTTCTTCATATAGGGACAGCTGTTTGTCTGGAATGGCTGTTTGTCTGGAATGGTAAACTATCCCCAAACTATCCAGCTTGGCAGCCTGACCAGTGCGTGGAGAGGGGGGAGCATGTGAATGGCAGGCACACATGCGCCTGCACAATTCCATTTGCACAAGTGCACTCACGCCCTCCTCTTACACAAGTGGAGCTTCGCACATGAGGGAAGGTTGCTTGTGCTCACTTGCGAAGCTCCACTAAGAGGAGGAGATGGTGCTCGCACATGAAGCTCTATTCACACGAATTGAGCTTCATGTGTAAGGGCAAGTGCCCTCCATTCGCATGAGTGGAGCTTCACAGGGATGTGCATGCTTGACCGCCGCTTGCATGAGTGGAGCTTCACACGTGCACTTGCCCACTTTTTCCACAGCCCGGTTTTGAATAGGCCTCAGCCTGGTAGTGGGCTGTGGCCCAGGGGTTTTGGTACCCCTGGTATCGGGCTTGAGCAGAGGGTTAAATTAGAAAACCTATAAGGTCCCTTCCAACTCAGTTAGTTTGTATTCTATTTCTTCCATAATTTGAGTCACTATTTATAATAATTAAGTAACTAACACAAATTGTGGTGTTGCAGGTGAGAGAATTAAACCTGTGCTGTGATTTTTGTAAGAATAAAAATGTAACAGTTCCGTTTTCCTCTCTATTATCAAATTATTCACACTGTGCTTGTTAGATTTAACACAAAACAATACTTTTTTTTTTCTCCAGAAAGTGTGGAGTGACTAAAATGTGAGCATTCCTGTTATTTATTTGAAAGTAAGCTCCAGTGAACTCAGTGGAACTTGGTTTTGTCTATATTCAGTTGTGTGCATGTTTTCTTAATTGCCTTCCTGAAGGTCTCAGAATTACCTCTTAATATCTTGCAAGTGAAATCACCTTATCTTCTTGTCTCCAAAAAAATAATTGGTCTAATAAATCAAATTTTGAAAAAAAAATGTTGCTTTGCATTTTGCAAAGGTTTTATATCAGGAAAATTTAATTCAGGCTTGTGCTGAGCATCTAATTTCATTGTTTATCAGTAAGAAGTATACACTCTTCTTTTCCCTTTCTCTTTCCCAAGCAATCCTGTCTTCCATTTAATCCAGAGCCCCTCTCTGAGGGAGATGGACGGTTTAGAAATAGGAGATTATCTATCTATCTATCTATTATTTTTTATTAATACTACTTACTATTATAATTATTGAGTTTGTCATCTGCACCACTATAACTGTCTGGTTTGGTTCTGCAACCTATCAAGACACAGACTTCAGAGGATAATGAGAACTGCAGAAAAAACAATTACCAGTAATACCAACCTGCCTTCCATTGAGGACCTGTATACTGCACGAGTCAAAAAGAGGGCTGTGAAAAATATTTACAGACCCCTCACATCCTGGACATAAATTGTTTCAACTCCTACCCTCAAAACAACCCTATAGAGCATTGCACATCAGAACAACTAGACACAAGAACAGTTTTTTCCCAAACGCCATCACTCTACTAAACACATATTTCCCTCAACCCTGTCAAACTATTCACTGTCTGTATTAGTATTACTATTAATCTTCTTATCGTTCCTATCACCCATCTCCTCCCACTTATGACTGTATGACTGTAACTTGTTGCTGTATCCATACAATTTATATTGATCGTTTCCTAATATGATTTGACTGCTTATTTGTATCCTATGACTATCATTAAGTGTTGTACCTTATGATTCTTAACTAGTGTACCTTTTCTTGTTATTTACACTGAGACCATATTCACCAAAGACAAATTCCTTGTCTGTCTGTCCGTCCGTCCGTCCGTCCATCCAATCTAATCTAATCTAATCTAATCTAATCTAATCTAATCTAATCTAATCTAATCTAATCTAATCTAATCTAATCTAATCTATCTAAGTAAAATGTTTTACCTGGCAATCATTGATAGAAATGCCAAAACATTTGAATTTGGTTTTCCTATTTGTACTCGCCATATTCCTATAGATTTTCTAGCCCACTTTTCATTTTCTGAAAGGGCTGATTATTTTTTTTAAAAAAAGTTTTCAAAAGAACTGAGAGTTCTGGTGTGATCTACAGCAATAGAACATTTCCTGTTACAGTGCTGAGAAAATTATGCTAATGAATCATTTTGAAAACAAGAATAAAATGTATCCATGCAGAGAGAGTAGCACTAAATGACCATGGCAAGTATCCTTCAGGTCTTTTCCGTAATCAAAAGTACAGCTTGGGTGTGTTAGTAGGAAGAACTTACCCTATCCCTCATTAACCTTCATCATCTGACTAACCACAGAACTCATTTCAGGATGCAGGCAGCTTGCTGTTAAGGAGAACAATTTTTATTAGGTTCTTTCACAAGAAACCCAAATGCCTGACAAATTTTGCCATCAAGCAGCATGCGTAAGTAGTATTTTCCTACAAAGATTATTGCAAATGGACAATAAAGTTGTTCTTTCTGTGAAGAAGAAAATTAATTGAAATGGGATTAAAGTTATATGTTGCTTTAGTTCTGTAAGAATGCTTCACTCAATCGTTAAATAATGGATTATTTGACCTAGGTAAGGGGATTGATTTTGCCCACTATCATTTTTGACAGGTTAAAGATGGGAGGGAATCTTGTCTTGATCATTTCAGGATAAACGGTTTTTTTTTTGTTTTTTGCATTATTTGGTTTCTTAAGACTTAATCTGATATAAATTAAAATGTGATATGGGATGCAAATAACCAATTCTTTCCATGAAAGTTTTTTATTAATTTTTATTTTTCATTTTTCCAATTTACATAACAATAAGCATTTTTTAACAGTACTGTGTCATGTGTCTCTTACAGTTATCTACATTTATTTCTATACATTTTTGTTTCTCTGTTCTAACTACTTATACCTCTTACCTCAAACCTCATAAAATTATGTTTCTTCCTTGCCTTTTATTTCTAATGTGAGCTTATACATCTCGGCACATTCTAATATCTTATGAATAATCCTCTCATTGGCTGATATATTTTCAAGTTTCCAACTTTGGACATAAACAATTTGTGCTGCTGTTACTATATGTAAAATGATATGTTGGACTTGCTCCTTTATCCTTTTATTAATTATTCCTAATAAAAATAATTCAGGTTTAAATTCAATTTGTTGTCCTGTTATCTCCTGTAACCATCTCCTTATCTGTTCCCAATATTTCTTTGCTTTGCCACCAAAGCACCACCATATGGTAAAATGTTCCATCCTTATATTTACACTTCCAGCAGTCCGGTTTCATATTTGTGTACATTTTAGCCAATCTCACCGATGTTAAATGCAACCTTTAAAACATTTTGTACTGATTTTCTTTATATGTGGTCAACAATGTTAATTTACAGTTTTTGTTCCATAATTTTTCCCATTCCTCTTTCCATGAATGTTTTGCACAACTACAATCCTTTTATATTTAATTGGTTTAATGAATTTGATTGGAAATGAAAGCAAAATGTTCACAGTATTCAGTAAATTGTGGGGCAGATATCTGCCCAAGAAAGAAGCAGATTTAGATGCTAATATATTGGAAGATTAAATGTTTTGAAACCAGAACAAAGAATAACAAGTGGCAAAGAATCCCAGTCGGCTAATAATATGTATTTAAAGATTAATAGTAACAAAATTTAAAGAATTCTAAACTCAATAATGTTCTTTAATAATGTTCTTTTGAGCTGCTTTTTCAGGATTGTTTGAAAAAGAGTTTTCCCAATGTCCATCCATTTTTCCTGTCAATTGACTCATTTTTTTTATAGCAACACATAATGTCAAATGACTTGATTGGTAAACTAGCAGCTTAAAAAAAACTTATTCTACCAGCCCTTAAGAAGATTATAACAGTAGTACTTAGTATAAATACTGCTTGGTGCTTTACAACAATCTCTGAGCAGTTTACAAATGTCAGCATTTGCCAACAATCTGGGTCCTCATTTCATACAACTTCAGAAGGATGAAAGACTGAGTCAACCTTGAGCTGGTCAGGATCAAACTCCTAGCTGTGGGCAAAGCTAACCTGTAACCACATTCTAACCACTGTGCCACTGCCACCACAGCTCATAGATTAATTATATCACTACCACTACTAATTTGCCTCCCCTTGAAATGTTTGGCTACAACTAATATCTGTTTTGCAGTTGAATAAACATTCTCACGATGATGCAGTAAAGCACATTGTGCAAATAAAGCCAACATATTTTTCTTAAACAAAAAATATGGCCTAAGAGCAAGTGCAAATCATTTGAAAAAATAAAAGTGTGTACAAAAATATTTTCAAATGTATGTGCATGTAATATCATAAATACAATACCAAACATATATGCATATAAGGTAAAGGTAAAGGTTCCCCTTGCACATATATGCTAGTCATTCCCAACTCTAGAGGGTGGTGCTCATCTCTGTTTCAAAGCCGAAGAGCCAGCGCTGTCCGAAGATGACCAGCACTGTGGTTGTGGTTGGCATGATTAAATGCCAAAGGCGCATGGCACGCTGTTACCTTCCCACCAAAGGTGGCCCCTATTTTTCTACTTGCGTTTTTTACATGCTTTCAAACTGCTAGGTTGGCAGAAGCTGGGACAAGTAATGGGAGCTCACCCCGTTACGTGGCACTAGGGATTCGAACCACTGAACTGCTGACTTTTTGATTGAGAAGCTCAGTGTCTTAGCCACTGAGCCACCACATCCCTGGCTATATATGCATATAATTATATATTATAAATGTATATTCTTAACCGAATAAGTATATTTCGATAAAACCTTTATTGTAATCTGCTTAGAGTTCTTATTTATTGAGAGACTTTATTTATTTTATTTATTGATTTAAATTTATATACCGCCCTTCTCCTAGTGGACTTGATTTGATGAATTAAACAGGAAGGACAATTGGGTGATCTGAGGTTTTCCAGGGAGACTCTGCCTACCCTGAACATTCCTCTCACTTTTTGTTGGAGGCCATTTTAATCTTACTTGCAAACTTTAAAGATTTTCGTTAAGCACTTTTTCCTGCCTTCTCTAAGGCCACCTTACAGTACATCATAGGTATGAATAAAATCTAAAATAAACTTTAGAGTTCAGGCTATAATGTCAGTCAGCGAAGAGGATTCAGACAGCATGCCTATGAAAATTTCAACCTTGCTTTCTCCACTTGTTTTGTTTTTTTGTGAAATTTAGTAATTCAAACCCAGGCTTCATGGAAACAGTGAATAAAAGCCCATTCAAAATGCACAACCTAATGTTTGTTTACCTGAGGGGTATATTGATTCAACTCAACCTGCTGAAAGGATTTTTGGAGAGCAGCATCTTGTCATTCTATTTCTTTCTTGACCTAATGAACTCCATACCATTTTTGCTGCCACTCCATTGCCCTGGTTCTGCCAGTAATATCTGAGAACTACATGTTCTTTCAACACAGAAGAGGCTTTGTACCTTTTTAAACAAAAAGCACCTTGAAGGTTAATTCCCTTTTGCAACCAGCTAGGAATTTTTTTCTATTAATATTGTTTCTATCCCAAACACTGGCTCAAAATTGATGAGCATACACTTCTGGGGCTTAAATCAATCACACTGAGAAGTTTAGGAAGTCATTTGTTGTTGTTGTTGTTGTTGTTATTTAATCTGTAGTGAGATTCACAGCCTTTGAGGCTGGTTAATAGCTCAGCAGCTCGAGTCCTAACCAAGGACCTAGGAACTGTTAAGGTGTTGTCGGAGGATGTAAGCTGTTCCGAGTAAGGTGGTTTTTTGTAGAGTCAAAATATTCAAGTCTGGTTAATTTAGAATTTCTAAATAGTGGGGTAGCTCTTTGGGTATTGCTCCAAGGGCTCCAATTACAATCGGGACAACACACAACAACAACAACAACAACAACAACAACAGCAACAGCAACAACAATAATAATAATAACAATAATAATAGAAAAACCAACAGAGGGATCCAGTAATTAACATTACAGGTAGGTCAGAACTGGTCTTTCAAAACATAAAGCTCCCAAATCTATCTTCTGATATTACGTCTCCTTCTTTTTACATGCTCTATTGCAGGGGTGTCAAACTCAAGGCCCGGGGGCCAGATCTTGCCCACAGGGTGCTTAGATCTGGCCCATGGGACCACCCTGAAAACAGCAAAGGACCGGCCTGTGGTGCCCCTGCCAGCAAAAACAGAGCTCGGGAGGGCCATGGAGGCCATCACCACAAGGCCATTGCTGACAGAGGGTTGCAGGAGGCCATCGTAGCTGAAAACGGAGCCTGGGAGACCATTTTCACTGGCAGAGCACTCAGACCACCACAGGCGCCCCCAACATGAGTGATGTCAAGCTGGCCATGGTCACCATGTTCACGCCCATCCCAGCCCCCCGAGGTCAAATAACCCTGATGCGGACCTCAATAAAATCGAGTTTGATACACCTTCTCTACTGAATTATTTATCAGAGCCCAGTTGGAGAACATTTTTAGGCAATATATATGCTAACCCATATATATTAGGTGGGACTCTACTGGTTCGGACCGGTTCAGGCGAACTGGTAGCTCCGACAATCAGATGGGAGTGAACTGGTTCACTCCAACCATCAGGTCGGCCCTCCCACCTGCCCCTGCGCTTTACTGACCTTTACTGATTCGTCCAGCAGAGCAGATTGCCGCACCTCATCTGTGTTACTCCCCAGCAGTAATGCGGAAGGTAAGTTTTCGTAAAACCACGCAGTGAAGTGCACGATCACCGAACTAGTTGTTAAACCAGCAGGATCCCACCACTGTGCTACCCCCCCCCCCATCTGTATGTTTTCTTTGCTGTAAATGTTTATAAAGTCAACTTCTCTAAGGACCCCTTTGGCTACAGAATTTATTTTTTCCCTATTGTAACTTATTGTAAGGATGGTAACCCATAGGGAGAATGTTTAACTAACCTAACAAATGAGAGGTGCCATTTCTTTTATAGATAGAACTTCCCCCTGACTTTTAAAATCCCCACTTTGTTTGACCAGTTTGAACTTAAACCATACTTAATAACTAACTGTGAAAAAGCCCATAACCTTTGTCCTTAATGTCTCTTGAGTTTCAACTGCTGAAGAGTTAATAGCATATGAAGACAGCTATTCTGGCAGAACTCAAAGAAAGCTGTTACTTTGTATTATGAAACTTTAAAAAAAATATAGCAGCTATTTCCTTTAAGGCCCTTAAAAGAAAATTGGTCTTTTGTGTTAAAGAATCAAAACAGTAGAGCAGTTATTTCTGTTTACAAATTTAAGGAGAAAGTGTCCCAGATGTTTGAAGTACCTTCTTGGAGTCTAGCACAACTGAGATCATTTTCTTAACACTGATTTTTAATTACTTATTCCACCTTGATTTTGTGGGTGGTTTGTGAGTGCCCCTTCACAATACCACAATGCATAGCACTGATGTTCCTTTGCCTACCATTCCAGCAATACAAGCTTAGAAGATTTTTTTTTATCTTTCATTGAAAAGATGCCACTTGGAGTGTAATGCATTTTTTTTTTCATCCTCAGTTCTTGGGCTCTGCTCAGGGTGTACAGCTTTGGTGTCCTCACAGATGGAGTTTGCCTTCTGCTTCAGTTGTCACTGCTGCCATTGTTCTTATGCTTCTCAACTTCCTACATGCCTTTTTTCTGGTGCATTACCTAACGTTGCTTGGTTTCTTTTCAGACTTTGTATACGGATTCTCTGGTAGCGCAGCACACTAGCACTTAGACTTACATGCCACTTCGTAGAGCTTTTCAGCCCTCTCTAAGTGGTTTACAGAGTCAGCATATTACCCCCCCCCCAACAATCTGGGTCCTCATTTTACTGACTATGGAAGGCTGAGTCAACCTTGAAGAAGAGAGTGGACATTAAAGGGAGGGCTAGTATCATACATAGAGATGCAGTGGCTCAGTGGCTAAGAAGCTGAGCTTGTCAATCGAAAGGTCAGCGGTTCAGCGGTTCAAATCCCTAGTGCTACGTAAAGGGGTGACCCCCCCTTGCTTGTCCCAGCTTCTGCCAACCTAGCACATGTTTTCGAAAGCACATAAAAATGCAAGTAGAAAAATAGGGACCACCTTTGGTGGGAAGATAACAGTGTTCCATGCGCCTTTAGTGTTTAAACATGCCGGCCACATGACCACGGAGACTTCTTCAGATAGTGCTGGCTCTTCGGCTTTGAAACGGATATAAGCACCACCCCCTAGAGTCGGGAACGACTAGCACATATGTGCAAGGGGAGCCTTTACCTCTATCTCAGTATCATACATTCCATTCAGAATCCTGGGGCAGAAAGGGCCACATGACCACGGAGACTTCTTCAGATAGTGCTGGCTCTTCGGCTTTGAAACGGATATAAGCACCACCCCCTAGAGTCGGGAACGACTAGCACATATGTGCAAGGGGAGCCTTTACCTCTATCTCAGTATCATACATTCCATTCAGAATCCTGGGGCAGAAAGGGCCTCATTGGTTGAATTTTTCCCCCATCCCCTTTTGCTTTTCATTTTTTCTTTCGTCAATACCTTTTTAAAGGATATCTTTCCACATGCTTGACTGATTGGGGAAAGACAGCTGGGCAAATCTTCCAGAGGGTTGCAAGAGTTCAGAGTAGGAATGGGAGTAGAAATCCCCATGAGGAAGACATTCCTATCCTCACCCTAAATCCTCTAAGTAATTATTTTACATAATTTTATGCAGATGGAGGAAAAATATTAAATATGAGAGGCCTCAGAATTTTTCAAAACAAGTAAATTAATGAATTAAAAATTAATTCCAAAGCGTGGAAATGTTGAAATTCAGTAATAAGACTTCCCATGCTAGGAAACCATAATGTTGTACTTTTTTACCTGTATTGTATAGTTGACAAGTATTTCTTAGAGTAGTTATATGGCATTTTTCTTGTTACTATGGTGCTGTAAATCCCATTAGTCAGACAAGATCAAGAAGTCAACTCCATAGCCTCCAGTGGAAGGCTAAAACTATTCTTTTTATTGAGATAAAAATAATTTTTATTTTATTTTATTAGCTAAAATTGACTAGAATCTTGCAAGTCCGATTGTGCTCCACTATTTCTTTCATGCAGTTCAGTGAATTAAGGAAGCATCTGTATGAAATGATTGTGAATGATATCCTGGTGTGGTTGAAGGATGCTACAACCCTTTTGCCAAGGTAGCAATTACCATATATCTCCATCAAGATCCTGTTCTCTACTGCACTGTGTTATTTAGTTAGGAGCTTGGTTGGTTGGTTATTGGTTAGTTGGTTATGTGCAGCAAGTTGGTGTAAACTCTTAGAAACTACATAGAAAAATTCTCTATGTGATCCCTCAGGTCTTCCAATCATGCATCCAATGCTAATGTAATTGACTCTAACTACCGGACCATAGGTTATCTGCTTCTTTTTCCTTCCATCTTTCTCAGTACTATATATGCTTCTTAATAGATCTAGTGTTTGCATAATACAACTATGTGAAAATTTGAGTCTGGTTAGTCGTGCTTTGAGTGAGAACACTGGATTCATTTGTTTTAGAGCCATTTGTTTGTTTTATCCCTGTCCAAGGGTACTCTCGGGACTTCTGCAACACTGAAGTTCAAAAATTGCAATACTCTATCTGGTGTCATAAATATTCATCTATCACTTTTGCATAGTATTTCCGGAAAAACTATTATGTGCATATACTGTTTTTTGTAGATAAATCACATCCTGGTATCTGAGTATCTTTTTTTAAGGCCTTCATGTCAGAGTGTGCACAGTGTGACTACTATTTTGAGACAACCCAGGAGCAAAATACAGGACACAGAGGTTTGTTTTACAAACAATGGTTTATATACGAGACTTCTATACACATACATACATACACATGGTAGGCACTCAATCAATCTCTAACTCTACAAGGAAGCACACATGGAGAGATAATACACAGAGAGATAATACATGGAGAACTACAATGCATATAGAATACAATGAGGAGAGAGAGAGAGATGCCCTCTCTCTCCCTTATATAGACAGCTTCTTAAAGTGGAAATAACCTTGCTGACTCATCCTTAGTTCATCATCTTGATTTACAGCCTTACAACGGCTGGTCAGCTTTAAATCTTCATTACTCTGACACTTCATTACTACTCTACTGATATCAGGGCCCAAACCAAGAATAATCTTCCAAGCTGAGTTCTTTATTGTTTCACACCTATAGCAAAATCTGCCAGATTGAAGGTTCTATTATCTGTATCTACAATATACTCTCTGAATTATTAGGGAAGGACTGCCTTCACCCTCTTTCTCTTACATTCTGGGCTGAGTTGCCTCTTACTCATCTCCCTCCTGCTAATCTGAGCCATAGTCCCTCACAACCAAATGCTAATCTTGACTGCTCATTCCTTTATAATGATAGTTATAATGATTCGCCGAACAGCCTAATTCAGGGTATCAAACTCGATTTCATTGAAGGCCACATCAGGGTTGTGCTTGATCTTCAGGGGCCAGGATGGGTGTGGCTATCTTGATGTCGCTTAGGTTGGGGGCGCCTGTGGTGGCCCAAATGTTCTGCCAGTGAAAACAGGCTCCTGAGCTCTGTTTGCAGCCGTGACAGCCTCCTGCAATTGTCTGCCAGCAAAAACAGAACTGTGAGGGCCGCACGGAGCCCTTCCAAACTCCATTTTCATTGGCAGAGGCATTGCAAGCAGGTCCTCCGCTGTTTCCAGGGTGGCCCCTCGGGCCAGATCTAAGCACCCTGTGGATCAGATCTGGCCCCTGGGTCTTGAGTTTGATACCCCTGATCTAATCTTTATATTATTTCAGTACCCTCATTATCAATTCTCTTGCTGTTCCTGTTGTAATCAATTTGGGCTTTATATTTAATCTTAGTCCCATTTTTTTCATTACTTGCCTTAACGTTCATTACTAAGGCCTTCAGGTCATTTTTCT
This sequence comes from Masticophis lateralis, assembly GCA_030761175.1. Classification (NCBI taxonomy): domain Eukaryota; kingdom Metazoa; phylum Chordata; class Lepidosauria; order Squamata; family Colubridae; genus Masticophis; species Masticophis lateralis. The sequence goes on along the minus strand of JAUDYJ010000006.1, from coordinate 76,790,417 downwards.
CCAATTTTTTTCTCATTTTTTTTCTTTATTCTGCTGTAAGTTTTTAAAAGCTACTAACATGGAGTTTTACTTCCAAAAGGGTACAATTTTAATAATTGTTTGGCCCAATCTTTTGTTGTCCTACTTGTTTCACTTCACACTGATCAGTAATAAACATAGTAATTAGTCTAATAATGCATCACTGTGAATAGCAGCTGGAAAACAAAAGAAGCCAGAACACATAGTTTTAATCAACAAGACAAATTTTATTGTCAAGCAGTTTAGAGTTAAAAGTATTGAAAAGTCACAAATTAACTGCAAAGGAAATGATAAAATGAATGTTGCTATCTGTTGTATAGTATATGAAGTATTCTATTTGAAACTTACCGTATATGATCATCATTACAGCTATGATGGTAATTGGAAAAGTGGGAATATATATGTCCATTTCTCTGAATTTATTCTTCAACCAATATTATCATACCATTGCCTTCCCAAGAAGAAGTGAATGATGTCTTTCCAGTGTAAATTTCCTGTCTTTCAAAGAGATGTGTAATCTTAAAAGACTAATGAATTCAACATTTGTTGTGAGAAAATTCTGCCGAACTATTTCCTCTGAGAAATTCTGAAATATCTTACAAATTGCTCCTTCATAGGGTGGAAGAAGCCATAAGAGGGTCAGGGATGACTTTATACTAATGCATAGAAAAGTTTTAGTTGGACAAATAGCAGGAAGCAGGAACATGAGGAAATGTGATTATGCAGTGCTTAGATTTTAAAAGAAATTAAAAATAGAACATAATATAAATGTCCTAGACTTGAAAGATATGGATTTTAATAAACATAATGGGAAATGATTAAAAATATTCCTTGTCCAAAAAAAAAAAAGGTTAATGGGAAAAAGAAGTAAAATATAAGGGGGGTTCCTAACAAAGAATATTATTAAACACAATTCCAGCAATTCGAATGAGGAAGAGGAAGCAATACTGACTAATGTGACAACACACACACACAAAAAAACCCTTAACAAACACAAAAAAACTCATATGGGCGAATAGAAGGAGGACCAGGACAAAGAAAGTGTACAATTAGATCAGGGGTGGGTTCTATTTACCTTTACTACCAGTTCACAACAGGAGCGCGTGCATGAGCAGATGTCTGGGTGGGTGGGCGGAGCCCCCTGCCACTTTTACTACCGGTTCTAAGTAGATAGATCAGAACTATGAGTGGAAGATGAAAAACTTAGAATAAGGGTCATTTACATTGTAAATGACATTTACATTTATGACACCGAAATAATAATATGTACACTAAGATGTAATCATGCAAAAGTTGTCAAAAATTAGGTCAGGACATAAGATACAAGGACTATTGCATGGAAAAACTTAGATTGGTCAGATTGTATGTTTTGATTACTCCCTAAGTAAAACAGTAGTTGACCTGACTTTTGCACAGGTCTAAGTTAAATAGATATTTTCTATTATGTGCTATTATTTTTATATTCTAAATAAGAAAACAATTGTTTACCAAACTAAACTAGGGTCAACAAGAGAATGATCGAAAAGCAAGATCAATTTCTAGCATTTTTATTCTCAGTTAAAGGCTATGTCTTTTCTTGTGGGAATAACTGAATGGTATTTACATTCATGCTAAGTTCTAAGTCATTGAATTGTATCTCTTCTTGTCTGGAGGTTTTCAAAACCATATGTGTTTATTAATATGAGCTGTAGCAAAAAGTGAAAATGAAATTCTTAGATTATTCCATGTCAAAAAGTAGTTGACTTGTCAGATCGTGCAGAATATGCTAATCAAAGACAAGGAGTTTGTATCATTTTTATTGTAGTTGATATTCAACGTTGGTTTTGGAAAACATAAAGATCCTTTTAACTGGATGTGTTGTCTTGTTCATGAAGACAAAGTTCTGAAAATTATAAAATAAGAACTGTATACATACATACATACATACGTAAATATCTAGGTTGTAGGCACTTTGAAAATGATTCCAAGAAAATAGTTCAGACTTCATGAAAGCGCAACACCATTATCTGAAATGGAAAAGTGGCTTTAAACAATCATCAATATTATTCTGCTTTTATTATTTTTACAAATGACTCAAGGTGCCGACTCTATTGCAACACAACTTCCTATTAAAATTAATTTAATATTTAAAGCAGACTATCTTTTTATTGCCTGAAAACAAACATTGAGCTACTCTTACGAATAACAGAAAGATTCTGTGCACTATATTCACATTTGTACGAAGTCTAAAAATGCTTCTAAATAATTTTTTGAGGTATACATGCAGCTTTAAGAGCAAGAAATTTTAGTGCCAAGAAATGTAGCTTAACCTTTTCGTCACATTCTTTTAGACAGTTTGAAATGATAAAAATCTAAGTAACAGCAAATGGGTGATAATTTCTTAATTGCAAAGGCAAAAAGGATTTTGGCTTTTTACAGAAATGTAAATTTTATGATGAACAGCTATTTTTCTGTGGTCTTCGTTTGGAAACTTTAACCATGTTTTTAAAAAAGCAAAATTCAGTTTAAGTGCCAATTTTGTCCTGATTGTGTAACATTAGATTCATCTCATTGATATTTATGTATGTACACTTTTCTTTTTATTATTTAAGCAATGTGCGTTTTCCCCCATTATTTCACTTTCTTTCATTTTAGAGAGCCAATTGAATACTGGTTATATATCCTTGATTATTACTCTGGATAACAGTTACTGGGGAACAATGTGGTATACTTAGTCTAGTTTAAAGGATCAGAAATAGATCTTAAATTGAGATTAACTGCTTCTATCTTTTCTTAGATGCAGATTTCAATTCCTTTTTTAACATATATTATTTAGTATATTGCACATATTACAACCTATTATTGTTAACATTGTATGTGACTGATCGATGTTTATAAGTATATTTTGCAGTAGTCTCAGAAAGACTGAGGCTCTTGTGAGTTAGCTGGTGACATCACTGTTGCCCTGGGGGTGTCCAGTTGTGGGCTCCTTTCACATCCCCAGTAGAAGCTGGAGTGAAGGATGAGAGCTCAAACCTGCCCCATAGCAACTTTGGGTCTCAAACTCTGGTTTGCTAACCTCCTGTCCAGCATCCCACCGATTCAAGCCACTGCGCTCCTACATGTATATGATATATACGTATCAGGTATATCTACTATATATGATGATGCCTAGAAAAGAATCAGGGGTGCGTTAGCTTAGTGGTTAAAGAAAGCTGACAGCTCAGGTTCAAAGCTTGAGCACTGTGCTCAATTAAGTGAGTTCTCGTTATTTGTCCCAGCTCCTTCCTACTTTAACCGTTTGAAAGCAGGCAAATGTGAGTAGATAAATAGGTACCATGCAGGGGTGAAATCCAATTACCTTTGCAACTAGTTCGCAAATGTGAGCGTGCCTCCTCCATGCATGCGCAGAGCCTTCTGCACATGCGCAGAGGGTAAAAACAGACTTGATGATGTCCGGGCGGGTGGCGGAGCCTCCCACTGCTGGTACTACCGGTTCACCCAAGCTGGATAGAACCGGGTGCATTTCACCATTGGTACCATGTCATTCGGAAGGTAACAGTCTTCTGAGCATCTCGGCATATAGTCAGAATGGCCTCATGACAAAGGAAAATCTTTTGACATCACTGGTTCCCTCACCTAAGAAACGGTGATGAGCATCTCTCCCTAGACTCAGACATGACTGGACAGGGGAAACATTTATCTTTACATTTAGAAAACAATCAGATAAGAGGAGATGGAGCCTACAGTCGGAGAAAGAAAGTTAGGAACGGCCTGCTCTAATGGGTTAAGCAGCTAGAAGTGGGAGTGAAAAGTTTGTACTTTCAAGATTCTATTAATGTCATGTTACGCTCAGTGGTGGGTTGCCCCCGGTTCACACCGGTTTTATAGAACCAATAGTAAAACCAGCAGGAGGCTCCACCCACCGACCCCGACGTCACAAAAATGCTTCTGCAGAAGAGCGTGCATACAGGCTTCACTCGCATGTGCGTGTGTGCAACCCTATTGCAAACCGGTAGTAAGGGTAAGTAGAACCCTCCCCTGGTTATGCTAAAGTAGAATTAGTTAAACTAGCTGTGTTTTCGGTCGAGTTTATCCTGTCTAGAGAACTGATAGCAGTGAATCTTTTGGGGATTCTTATGCTGCAGAATGTTGTCATTATCTTTTCAGTCAAGGCTGGCTCAGGGTATTGTATCCACCACAACAACCATTTGTTTAAGGACTGTTTAAGTTACAATGGCAGTGAAAAAAGTGACTTATGACTGCTTTTCATACATTTATGATGTTGTGATATCTTTTACGACTGTCTGATAAAGTCAATAAGGAAGCCAGATTCACTTAACCACTGTATTACTAACCTCACAACTGCAGTGATTCATTTAACAACTGTGGCAAGTAAAGTCATAAAATATGACAAAGTTATTTAAAAATTGTTTTGCTTAGCAACATAAATTTTGGTCTCAGTTTTAATCGCAAGTTGAGGAATACCATTATAGAGCTGTCTGAATTCATGTCTTGGACTATCTAGAAATACATTTTCAATTTTTGAGATCGAAAAGTTTTAATATTAAAATTTTAAATAGTCTGCACGAAGACTGGGCTAAATCTAAATTATTTCCTGAATTTTTCCCATCTCATTTGACAGTATTATTGTAAAGCCTGCACTAATTTATGGAATAGAAAGAGATTTTGGATAATGGAAATTATCACTGTTAAATAACAGAGAGTTGGGGCAAAGTAGCAAGAGGGATAATCGTTCAAATGAAAGATCATTCATGATGAATCACTCCAAACACCTACTAATGACAGAGATTTACTGTTTTGGTGAGAGAACAATAAAAGATCTCTTTTTTTTCCCTGTCATCTTTGCATAGAACACGCCAACAAGCCATCACCTTCTCCTTTCTCCCGTTATATAAGGTTTTCTTATCAGGATATTTAATAGATGTACTTAGATAAGTATATCATACATTCATTGTGAACACTCTTTAACATTGGTTATTTTGTTCCCGATTTGAATCCCAGTTAGGGGAAGGTCAGATTAAGGCACTATTGTTAACAACTTCTCCAATTTTTTTGTATGTTTTGCACTTTGATGAACTTAACTGGAGAAGCAAAGGCTTTCATTTTACTAGTTCTTGCTCTTTCTGGCTGCTAAATTACTTGTGTGAGATTGATGAGAGAACGTTATTAATTGTCCTTGGAAAGGATTATATACTCCTGTCCCCTTAAGGGAAAAGTTCATAATATCTTTAATGTAGAACCTACTTTGGATCAAGCACTATTAAATAATTTTAGGTCAGTGTCCATTAGCTATTCTTTTCTATTGTGACTGAGAAGATAGTGAGTTTATAAATTCAAGAGATCCTGATTATCTAGACCATGGGTGTCAAACTCCCAGCCCGCAGTCCCAATGTGTCACGCACTGGCCACACCCATGCCCAGTTTAGCAAAGGGGGAAAAAGTCGTGACACGTCATGTGACAATGCAAGTTCTGACACCCCTGATTTAGACCATTCTAATCAGGTTTAAGATATGATATGAGATATGAGACAGAGACTTATGTGGACGCTTGATGCCAGAAAGTGGATAAAAAGGGAATACAGTCCTTTAAATTTACGTTTACATATTTACATACAGTACGTACAGTACATCTGTGGATGACAAGACTAGAAATTGGAACCATTATAATGCAGTGATTTATTTATTTTTTTCTGTCAATTGTCCTATTGAGAATGTGGTATTAAGGAACTGCATCTATGCTGTGGGACTCTCTCATCTTCTTTGTTGTTTGTGGGAAAGATTATCCAGTTGAGATGAAATATCAATATGCTAATATTACTCAGTTCAATTGTTCTTGACCCAGTGAAATGATTTAATGATTTATATGCTTTACATTTTGTCTAAATTGGCTGCATGGAAGTAGATTTTGAAAGATTCAAGGAAAGACAGAGGTTCTGTTGCTCGTAAAAAATAAAGTTTAGTTTTTCTGTTGAAACAAATATCATGGAATTAATGCATTGTTGTTGTCGTTAGTTGCGAAGTTGTGTCTGACCCATCGCGACCCCATGGACAATGTTCCTCCAGGCCTTCCTGTCCTCTACCATCCCCTGGAGTCCATTTAAGTTCATGCCTACTGCTTTACTGACTCCATCCAGCCACCGTGTTCTCTGACGTTCTGTTCTTCTTTGTCCTCAATCTTTCCCAGCATTAGGCTCTTTTCCTTCCTTCTCGTTAGGTGGCCAAAGTATTTGAGTTTCATCTTCAGGATCTCATCTTCTAAAGAGCAGTCAGGGTTGATCTCTTCTAGGACTGATCAGTTTGATCACCTTGCAATCCAAGGGACTTGCAAGAGTCTTCTCCAGCACAATAGTTCAAAGGCCTCAATTTTTTGGCACTCAGCCTTTCTTATGATCCAACTTTTACAGTCATACATTGCAACTGAGATTATTATTAATGCATTACATGTTTGTTTAATAATATTTTGTATTTGCTTCCATGAGACTTAAGAGACTGTAAATGTCCCATCATTAGAAAATGCAATCAACCAGTTCCCCACCCCCAGGGGTTTCTTCCCGTGTAATTGCAAACATATCTTTGGAAGTATTGCAGCGACGTTTCGATGAAATCTCATTCATCATCTTCTGGCTGATGTTATACATCTCCTCCCCGTAGAGGTGTGATATTTGTCTGTGTAAGTTTTCACGGGTATATATGTGTGTACAGATGATATCTCGGGTTTCTTCCCGTGTAATTGCAAACATATCTTTGGAAGTATTGCAGCGACGTTTCGATGAAATCTCATTCATCATCTTCTGGCTGATGTTATACATCTCCTCCCCGTAGAGGTGTGATATTTGTCTGTGTAAGTTTTCACGGGTATATATGTGTGTACAGGTGATATCTCGGGTTTCTTCCCGTGTAATTGCAAACATATCTTTGGAAGTATTGCACATATATACCCGTGAAAACTTACACAGACAAATATCACACCTCTACGGGGAGGAGATGTATAACATCAGCCAGAAGATGATGAATGAGATTTCATCGAAACGTCGCTGCAATACTTCCAAAGATATGTTTGCAATTACACGGGAAGAAACCCGAGATATCACCTGTACACACATATATACCCGTGAAAACTTACACAGACAAATATCACACCTCTACGGGGAGGAGATGTATAACATCAGCCAGAAGATGATGAATGAGATTTCATCGAAACGTCGCTGCAATACTTCCAAAGATATGTTTGCAATTACATGGGAAGAAACCCGAGATATCACCTGTACACACATATATACCCGTGAAAACTTACACAGACAAATATCACACCTCTACGGGGAGGAGATGTATAACATCAGCCAGAAGATGATGAATGAGATTTCATCGAAACGTCGCTGCAATACTTCCAAAGATATGTTTGCAATTACACGGGAAGAAACCCGAGATATCACCTGTACACACATATATACCCGTGAAAACTTACACAGACAAATATCACACCTCTACGGGGAGGAGATGTATAACATCAGCCAGAAGATGATGAATGAGATTTCATCGAAACATCGCTGCAATACTTCCAAAGATATGTTTGCAATTACACGGGAAGAAACCCGAGATATCACCTGTACACACACACACACACACACACACACACACACACATATATATATATATACACACACACACACACACACACACACACACACACACACATACATACTGTAATATATTTACAGTTACAGTGAAAATAATGTTTATGTAATTTTAAAAACCTACACCTATTTATCATCTAATTTTGTTAATCAGATTTACAGTAAAACAGCCCTAGTGCCATTCTCGGCATCTGCTCATAATTACTTTCATTAGTCAGTTTGCTTTATTGAATAAATAGGTTTTCAGATCTTACTTAAATAATTTCAAATATAGGTGCAGCTGAGTTGGTGGAGAGAGGAGAATTATACAAGCTCTAGTTTGACCTAAGAAAGCAATATGATATATCTGCATTTGCATATAAAGAAAACCATCAGGATGTGTTTTGTATTCTTTAATATACAGCGTAAGTAACAGATCAGTTACTAACAAATCTGTGGACATTTATTTGCATAGATGTAATTTTGTATACATACAGAGGTGGTATTCAGCCGGTTCTGACCAGTTCTGGAGAACCGGTAGCGGAAATTCTGAGTAGTTCGGAGAACCGGTAAATACCACCTCTGACCGCCCCTGCCTCTATCTATTCTCTGCTTCCCAAGTCCCAGCTGATTGGGAGGAAATTGGAATTTTGCCGTAACCTTCCCCTGAAGTGGGGAGGGAATGGAGATTTTACAGTATCCTTTCCCTGGAGTGGGGTGTGAATGGAGATTTTACAGTAGTTTTCTCCTGCCATGCCCAGCAAGCCATGCCCACAGAACCAGTAGTAAAAAAAAATAAACCCCACCACTGTATACATATATGTGTGAATTAAGTTAATAGAAAACATAACAAAAGGTTAATTGCCATGTCAATATATTTAAAACATTTGTGCCTTCCTCTGTAGTGATCCAGGGAACTCTTCAGTTCTATATAACAATAACTTAACATCAAGACATTCCTCTTGATGTACAGGATGCCCTTAATCCACAGCATGGCAGAACAAATTATAAACTAGTTATTGAATCAGAGCTATCCCTTGAGCTATTTTACACAATCGCTTGCACAATAGGACTGACCCATTATTGACATCAGATGATTTTGTTTTTGCAATGAAGAGGAATATAAACTGAAATATGCTCAACATGCTTGACATTTATATGCCATCAGCTCAGTGTCAATTCAGAGCAACCATATAAATAAATATTTTCCAGGATGAAGTGTCCTCTGCCTGGTCGTTTCATGTCTTTCTAAAGGTAAAGGTAAAGGTTTCCCTTGCACATTTGTGCTATTCGTTCCTGACTCTAGGAGCTGGTGCTCATCTCTGTTTCAAAGCCGAAGAGCCAGCGCTGTCTGAAGACGTCTCCATGGTCATGTGGCTGGCATGACTAAACGCCAAAGGAGCACAGAACGCTGTTACCTTCCCACCAAAGATGGTCCCTATATTTCTTTTTTTTTTAATTTTTAAATTTTTATTAATTTAAGAAACCACAAAATACATTTATAAATACAAGTAAAACAATATACAACAGGCATCATCTTAATGACATCTACTTATAATATCTGAATTTTTACAATATCTATATCCTATATTCTTCAGTATAGATTATTTCTCTCACCTTATATAATAATATTATTTTATTGATATCTCGTGGTCCCTATATTTCTACTTGCATTTTTTATGTGCTTTCGAACTGCTAGGTTGGCAGAAGCTGGGACAAGTAACGGGAGATCACTCTGTTACACGGCACTAGGGATTTGAACAGCTGAACTGCCAACCTTTTGATCGACAAGCTCAGCATCTTATCCACTGAGCCACCGCTTCCCCTACATGTCTTCCTAACAGGTTTCAATTGCCATTCTAATAGAGTTTACTCACTTTGCTGCTGATTGTCCTCCTTTTTCCCTTTCAGTTCACCTTTTGCAGCATTATCATTTTCTCAAGAGAGCAAGGTTTTTGTATAACTTGTCCCAAGTAGGATTATTCTGAGCCTGTATATTTGTATCTCAGGAGAGAACCCTAGATTCATTTGTTTTATAATGCATTTGTTTGTTTTCTTCATTCTCTGTAGTATTCTGTGGAGTCTTCTCCAACACCAAAGTTCAAAAGCTCAACTCAACTGCTTTCATGGAGTTTCACTGGGAAAACTATTGCCTGTGGGATTCTGAACTTCGTAGCTTCAGCCAATCAAGGCATCTAAATATCTTTTCTAATGCCTCCATTCTTAGTCTACCAAGCAAGACACAATTTCACCAGGACTGAAATCTTCAATTTGATTCCATAAAAATGTAGACAAATGCATAATGCCCAAGTAATATGTAGAATGGTGAACTAAACATAGGCACAGTGTTTCAAGGTTTCTAATTCCATGTATTTTTAGAATTTATCCTTCATAAAGTTTCTAGTGGATAAAAAGAGCATGAAGAGCAATTAATCATGTATTATTACTATTTGAAGAGATGCACCTTTTTATATAAAGTATAAAATCTTTTATATTCAGACTCTTATGAGAGTGAAGTGGGCATGTAACAGACTTCATGGCAAACAAAGACAGGGTTAAAGAGAAATAAATGCTATCCTGTTTTTAATTGTATTGTACAAAAATGTATTTTCCAACCTATCAAATAACAATAGCACTTAGACTTATATACCACTGCATGGTGTTTTATAGCACTCTCTGAGTGGTTTACAGAGTCAGCATATTGACCCTAACAATCTGTGCCCACATTTTATTGACCTCGGAAGAATGGAAAGCTGAGTCAACCTTGAGCCAGTCAGTACCCAATTCCTGGCAGGGATCAGTTAGCCTTCAATGCTGCATTCTAAGCACTGCATCACTAGGGCACAAAATATGTTCAATAATGGATAAGATCTTTGCTGATAGGCTAAGTATCTGAGAAGATGAAGTTTGCCAGTCACAGCTGCTAGAGGGGGGAGGAGATGCATTTATGATCAATTGATATTTTTTTTACAAATTTTTTTTTGGCAGTACAAGAACTTAATCTTGTGTGATAGTGCAAAGGTAGAATCTACAAGCATTGCAGGAAATGGTCTACAGAAGGAAAGAATGTGTGATAGATAGTTGGGTATATCTGGTTTATATTTTAAAGGGTAGAAGACAATACATGTTTCTATCCTGTAATGTAAAGACCTTAGTTTATAATGTACATATTCAGTGAAGTTAGAATTCCAGGGAAATCCATGGCCTAACCATACCTCAGAATTGGGATGGAAACTAGTCATCATTTCCATTTCTCTAAATGTTTTGATACCATTCTGAGTCTCGGGGACTGGATTTTTGTGATATTGATATGTCATAAAGTACCCTTGAGAAATGAAACTACAAACTTTTAAAGGAGTGCTATTTTTCACAGTCATACCCCTGCTGGCAAGTAATTGCCAAAGGAGAAACATCACTTTAGAGATGAAAGACCAGACACATAATATGATGAGGTTTTGTTCTCTTTTAGAAGCTTTGCAGATATTTTCATGATTTGGTAAGCATCCAAATGCAGTTTTGATGGTTTTTTTACACCAACCTTTGATTTACAGTTTATTGTTATTGACAACTAGTGACGTTTTCTTATATTTTTAGGAAATTTAGTTAATTACTTCCAACTTGTCCACTGATTTCAGTTCATGTGCTTAAGCTAAATTCAATGATAAATGAATAGAATTCTGTTTGAAGAGTAGATGTCTCTTCCACCTCTTGAATTATGAACATTCTTAGATACTTTTTGGGCTGCTTATGGTTTTGATTTTAAAAAAGGAATTTATTATTATTGCATGATCAAAATTCAGGCAAAAAAAGTGAAAATATTGTGAATAGTTTTGCTTTTCATCATATAGTTGGAAGTTCAACCCTCTTCTCTAAGCTTTTCTGCCAGAGAAATTCTGACAATGTGAAGTGAATACAAAGGTATCAGAATGATAAAGGATTCTATTTATTTCTTGAATTACGTTTCTTCTCTTATTTACTTTATAGATTTTATAGCATGTTATTTTTGGAATGCATACACTCATAGATATGTGCTATTTGTGTGTGTGTGTGTGTGTGTGTGTGTGTGTGTGTGTGTATCGCAAGCATTTAAGTTGAATTTGGTAATCCCATTTTTATCCATAAGACTCCCTTATACAATATATACGTATATTGTCAAATTTTGGCTGTTTGGTTGCCAAATCTGGTGACAATTTATTGTAGAAAACACATGGTTACTGAAGCATAGAAGCTGTAAAATGAGCTTAACATTGTTTAAAAATCAAATAAATTTGGCTTCTTTCAAATTCTCCCTCAAAATTGTTATATTTGTGTGGTCACTTGAATTGTTTTAATCATTTAAGCAAGTCTCAAGCACACGGTATGGATTATTTCGGGCTCCAATTTTTTTGTTTCCTATCCATACTTCTTTTTCACACCCAGACAGCATGTGCAGTACTGCCAAAATAAACATCAAAAAGACAGAGAAGTGCCAAAACGAGAATACCTTGGGTATAAAGCTCAAGAATAATAAATTAGATTCAGCTGCAAAGTTGCTGCACTTCCATATTTCATAAGCAAAAATCCAGACATCCACTAGTTAAAAGCAAAATATACCATTTTATTTATGTTTTATTGGTAATTTTCTTTAAAATACATTTCCACAATGTATTTTGTGGACAGTGTATTGACTGGGTCAACATATTTTTTACAAAGTACTAACAATTATAATACAATTAAATATACATAATCTTTGTCTTCCAACTTCTAACTTTAATATGCTCATTGTAATTATAATAGATTCTTTTATATATCAATATATCTCATACTGTTCTCCCAATTTGTACTTATTCTTTTTCCCCATTTGTTGGGATTCTTCTACATTCACATCTTTGCCTTTAAACAATACCATTCTGTCTTTATGATTCTTTATCACTTTCTCCATAAATATATTTAAACATCAATAATATTTCTTCATACAATGTATTTGTTGATCCCTGCTGAATCAGTAATATTTAAATATTTTAAATATTACTCAGTGTTCCACCATAATTCCAATATCTCAATTTTCTATAAACACCAATAAAACTAATTATTAATAAAGTTTAATTAGTCCCCAGATTATTTCTCTAAATCCCCTGAATGTATAGTCCTTGAAAGCTATAAATTTCAATATATATATTTTACACACTGTTAATAATAATACATTTAAATATACCTAATCATAGTCTTACACCTCCTAGCCTTAATATATTTGTGATTATAATAAATTATATTATATATCCATATGTGTACTACTATTTTCCCAATTTATACTTTCTACTTTTTTCTATTAGTTTTTAATACAATCACTATATTGCAAGATATTTTATCTCTATCCATCATCTCTTAGCCCTTTTAGAATTTTATCATTTATTGACTTTTTGATAACTTTTTTATATTTCTCTCTTGGGATCCTATATTTCTTTCTACCATTTTTGTACAAAGTGAATGTTCCTCTGCCTTATCCCTGGTCTCCTTCTCCAAGTCCCCAAAATTTCTATTCCTTAAAGGCTATAAATCGATAATTTACAATATTTTTCCAGTTTACACCTTCCCAATTGTCCAAATTTTGAAGGTTTTTTTATTTTATTTTCTTTCTTTCTTTTTCTTCTATCACTTTTCTTCTTTTCCCTCGTAGAATGTTCTGTGAAGTAGCATTAGTAATCCAAATCCAAATTGGCCAATCAAGTTCCCACAAGTCTTTCAAATCCTCCTTCCGGTAAACAATTTCAATAGGGTTTTAGTTATTTGCAATTCAATTTGTCTTAAAGATCTTCAAAAAGCTCACAAGATATTTCCAAACATCCAAGTCGCCTACTGAAATAGAATCAAGGTCAAGTTGCCTTTCAGGTGTTATTTACTTTCACTCCTTTTCTTTGTGTATTTTAAACAATTATCACTTTCATTTGATTTCCCATGCTGCAATAATCTTCTTCCTCAAGTAGATGGCTCTCCTGCTCCAAATCCTTTAAACAGCGTGCAAAAAAACAAAGCTGATTGTCAATCGATCCGGGGGCGGGGGGGGGGGGTTAGAAATAAAAATTTTAAAAAGCAGTTTCTCCCAATGATCACTTTTCAAAGTATTATTAAATCTTTTCCAGGCTTTCTATATTTTAAAGTTTCTATTAGATATTTCTTTCACATCTGGGTCTTTAATCTTTCTCTTTCTCCATGTATCCAATTACCACTTTCTTAACATTTGGATATTATTTTTTAAAATTATTTTACTTGGGTTAGGTCTCTAGAATAAAAGTTTGGAAGTTGTCTCACCCAGTTTCAATGTGCTGTCCAGCACAGATCTTATTTCCTGGCTGTCACAGCTTGTGACTTGCCAAAAATGGCTGTAGTCCCTGCTGCTGTTCGGGAGAGCTTTCTTCGGACCTAACAAGCAAATTGCAGTTTCCTCATGGTTGATGAAGCACCTCTCCTTCCTTTACCACCCCTCCAGGGCGGCTTTGACCCCATAGGGTCTCTCACCAGGCAGATACCGGCTGGTTTTCATGGAGCTCAACAGAGCTCCACTATTTTCCAGCCATTCTCACCATGACACCAACCAGTCTCTTCCATTTTCTATATAATTTTGATTTATCTGGTAACTATGGTTATGATTATAATACGCTAGCTTGGTGTGGGTCTGACCCTACTATTTCAAATAAATTTCACAGACTGTCTCTTAGGTAAAGGTAAAGGTTCCCCTCGCACATATGTGCTAGTTGTTCCTAACTCTAGGGGGCGGTGCTTATCTCCATTTCAAAGCCAAAGAGTGAGCACTGTCCAAACACGTCTCCATGTTCATGTGGCCGGCATGACTAAATGCCAAAGGTACACAGAGCGCTGTTACCTTCCCTCCAAAGGTGGTCCCTATTTTTCTACTTGCATTTTTTATGTGCTTTCGAACTTCTAGGTTGGCAGAAGAGAATGTCTCTTAAGTAGTAGCAACTATTTCATGTCTCTTGTATAAGTTATTTTTAATGTATTTCAAAGAATTTTGTTTTTGTTGGTGAAAATTGCAAAAAAATGACAGGAATTTTTGAGAAATTACTATTAGTGACATTTTGTTCTTCAAGGCATTAATATATTCTTATGGAAAAATGTGTGTGCCTACTATTATTTTCAGTGCTTTGTACGTAGGTTAAGCAATACAATAAATTTTTCTTTTATGAAAAGAAGTCTGTTTGTTGCTTGGTAACATGAATTTATGTGAATTGGATGCTTTGTTTACGTCAATCTGGAACAAAGTTATTATTGTACGATAGACTCATTCTCTTCGGTTCCAAATATTAAGTTCTTAGAGTTCAGTAATTTCATCTATGGAATAGTAACTGTGAACGAACTCTAAGAAAAAAACAAATAAAATAACTATTATTCAAATGTTAAACTGTATTGAGTTAATGCATATTACATATTTGAAGACTATAAATTCTTAGACTCTGCCGTTCACTGAAACAAAATGTAATAAAAATGTCACAGTTCTGCTAAGTTAAATGGAATTCAACCAAAATGATTTTTTTTAAAAAAAATGACAGTCTAAATGTCAATAATGTAGTGTATATCTGTTTCATTTGTTCATCCTTTAATCATATCAGTTGTGATGATGGATTAATATAATGCCCTTATCCTATGCTTTACATTTCATATTTTGTTTGAGTTGTCAGATTTTTCTGACAGTTAAAAGATTCTTAATTAGTATGTGCATTTTAAGGGCAACATTCCCAAGTTCAGCTTTATACATAGATTTCCCTAATATATTATTATTTTGCATGCATTCAGAAAACACAGTTTTCTGGCACCACATTTTCTAAATATGTCACTGATAGTTGCTATGCACTGTAGTTTATATTGGTGGATCAGCTATTTTGTTCTGGGAGAGATCTATAGCAATTTTATTTTATATCTATAAGTATGAATATTTAATTCTTCTACAATCCAACATAATAGACTCAGGCATTCAACACAACTTTTTAAAAAAATTAGTTATCTGATTTTAAGAAAACTGTAATTGTGTTACATTGTTTGAAATAGTACCATTCTAAAAATTTTCTTAATTCGTAAAGGCATAGTTTTAATAACAGAAGTCCCTGGTGATGCTTATATACTACAACAGTCTTAAATAAAGGACTTATATTTCTTGATCTCAGTATTAATGTATGAAATGCTATATTTTTTATATCACTGTGCATATTAATGTGTGTGTGTGTGTGTGTGTGTGTGTGTGTGTGTGTGTGTTTGTTTTCAGTGGAAACACATTGATAAATGTTGCATGTTTGTTCCTGAAAAGATGTTTACATTTTCATTGCTTTAACCTTTGGAAGCTCCTGTAGTCACAAATACAATTGCATAATATATTTCAATTTATACAATGACTTCTCTCTCCATGTAAAGAAAATATATTGCAAGAAAATTCAAGATGAAACCAGTATGAAACAGACTTCAGTATTATTCTTTACCATAATTTTCTTTGAGCAGATGTTGTGAAATTCTAGTGCAATAGCAAAGCTGTTTGCAAAGATAGGGATGCTTATTGATTGAGTTACTATCCTGGGCACTATCCTGGGTACTTGTTTGGACTTATCTGCCTGGAGTGCCAGCTGTTTCAAAAGTGAACTTTCTTTTTTTTTTCTGTTTTTGCTTAGCAGCCTGAAAATCTATGGAGTTATGCCTACCAGTGCAGCAAGTTGCTTTTCTGTCATTGAATAACTATTGCTAAGGCAACCCTGAAAAAAAGCAGTTTGGTAACTAATTTTGGAAGGAAAAAAAATTGCTAACTATTGAGCATATAATATCATTAAAGCAGACATTTAAACATGAATTCATATAAAATATGGCTTTGTATAATATAGTGATCAGCTGCCCATCGTAAACAAATTGGTTGTGAGTTGTTTTTGTTTGCAAGTAAATAAATCTAGGTTAAATACAAGATACGTATTTATGTACTCAGGAATTTATAAAGATTGTTTGTAGATTAACATACGTTGTTTAAATAGTATTCAGAATTTATTTTGTTAAAAATAGGAATTAAAAATAGGAATTGCAGTTCAGTGCTAACTTTTGAGAATGTAATATGATTAAGGCAGGCATTAAAATATAAATTCACATAAAACATAGCTTTGTATAACATAGTGATCAGCTGCTCAGCATGAACAAATGGGTTGTGACTTTTTGTTTTTGTTTGCAAGTAAGTAAATCTAGGTTAATTAAGAGATACACATTTATGTATTCAGGAATTCATAAAGATTATTTGTGGATTAACATATGAAGTTTAATTACAATTTAGAATTGTGTTTAAAATAGAATTATGAATAGAATAAAAAATAGAATTATGAGGAGAAACACTGCTAATAGTTTATATGTATCACTAAATTATGATTCAGTAGCCAGTTTTATTAAATAAATATTGTATTTCACTTTAAAATATTCATGTTTGAGTGTTTATTGCTGCAGAATGGGCAACCATCAACATCTCTTTCAAGAAAGGGCCTCTTTTCCTGGGCTCATTCAGTATCCAAATAAGCCTAAGAAAGTACATGCTTGCATTAAGGGGGTATTGATAGCACCATATATCATCTTCAAAACAGCTAACTACTCTCTCAGTGCTTCTTTAACTGAAATATCCTTTTTTTCACCCTGGGATTATGTGGTCTTTTTAAGACCTTAGTCTTAGTCTTAGTAGACAGGTTGAACACAGAATAATAGGGTTGGAAATAGTGGTGGGTTGTCCCCGGTTCGGACCGGTTCGCAAGAACCAGTAGCAAAACTGGTGGGAGGCTCTGCCCACTGACTCGGACGTCATCATAGAGGTGATCTGCGCATGCGCAGAAGAGCGCGTGCACGATGTGAACTGATAGTAAGGGTTAGTAGAACTCACCCCTGGCTGGAAACAATCTTGGAGATCTTCTGGTCCTACCCCTTGCTCAAGCAGGAAACCTATATCAGTGATGGCTAACCTTTTCCGGACCGAGTGCCCAAAGCAACCTCCAAAATGCAATCCGCATGTGCCCTCTGCGCATACTCCCTCTTGCACATGCACATGCACCCTGCATGCATGCACACCCCACGCATGCATGGTAGAGACCTGAAGACCAGTTGGCTGGTGGGAGGTGTGCACGCATGTGTGGTGGAGCTGAACTGGGGTGACAGCTCGCATGCCCAAAGAGAGGCACACATGACATAAGTTCGCCATCATGGCCCTATACCATTCTGGACAAAGATGTAGTAGGTATCCCCATACCTTTTGGCTTTGAATCCATACAAAAACACATTCCTGTCTAGAAAGTGGTATAGTTTTGCTTTCATGCTTAGGAACTGAGACCTTCTTAATACTTGTAGTTGTGGGGAAAGGGAATTGACCATACATCGAGAATGGAAATGTTAGTTCTGTGCCATTTGATAAATAAACAAGATTATGAAAGCCGTATTTCCTTCACATAGTTTACCTACCAACATAGGAAAGTACTCATTCTCCAATTGAACATTGTCCTCCAACTTTGGTATTCATCTGAGCTGGTCTTTCAATGGAAGCAAACATTGCTGATCAACATATTGTAACATACTATTATATCTCCAGTCTGACTACTATCTTTTCATCAAACCAAGCTGAGGGGGGAAAAGAATCCAATTATATATTTTTTTTCTTAAGAGACTTTCATTTATTCAACAACATTTATAATTCATCCTAATTCTGTATTTTTTGGAGTATAAGACATACCTACCTTTTTTCGTGAGGAAAAGAAGAAAAAGAAATCTCCCTCTGCCTCTGAGCAATTTTGCCTCGTTACTGCAAACAGGCTGCTTTACTTTCATTTTCGTTCTCAGTTTAGCTTGATTAGCACAAGGAAAAAAAAATCTGCTCCAGCAATTTATCTCTTTGCAGCAAGCATCAGAGCCCTGTGCAAAACAGCTGAGAGCAAATCAGCTGAGAGTCGGGCAGCCAATCCAATCAACTTGTGCTAATTAGGTTGTGCTGAAGCTGAAAGGAGCTGTTTTTTCTTGCTATTTGCTTGCAAGGAGGTAACTGCTGGGAGGCAGAGGCCAAAGGATGAGGGCTAGTGGGTGGGCGGGACTACATTTGGTGTATAAGATGCACCTAAATTTTCACCCCCTTTTAGGGGGGGAAGGTATGTCTTATACTCCAAAAAAGAATAGTATATGGGTGACAAATAACACGGAAAATAAAATTATATGAAGCAAAATAGGTAAGAAAAAACTAAAACTCCTTGGCACATGATTTAAAGAATTTTTAGAGTAACTTTCTCAAAATTAAGCCAATTTTGTTTGGTTCAGTAAGTGCCTCGCTTAGTACTGTTTAGGACTTCTATCTTAATTTCTTTTGTGAAACAGTTGAGATGGCAATACGATACATAAGCTGATTGTTGCTTGCTTGATTGGTAAGTAAGAACACCAGCAATTGAAGGTGATGTCAAAAGCATTTGCTGAATGTCCACCGAGAGTACAAGAACAAATGGCAGGCTGTTGAAGACTTTAGACAAAGAATAAGTAGAACTGAAGGCTTAACGAAATAACAGCCAGAGCTGTCATGACAGGATGAGTTCCAAATGCAGGCAATTGAAGCTATTCCTGAAGGTTAACAAATAGTGGAAGGAGAATGGTAAATAACTGACTGCCAGTTTTGAACATACTACTAACTGATCAAGATTTCTATCCATTTCCTTCCCAAATGCCAGTGACAAATATGTTGGAAGAACAACAGAACCTTTGTTCGGGAGCACAAGGTGGCTCAATCTCTATGTGTAGCTTATTTATCACTGAACTGTGCTCCCCTAGAATGTGCTGTGACACAAACAGTGTTGTAAGAATCAAAGTTAGAAGCTGAGCTCTAAGGGTGGAAGGTGCAGGGGGGGCTATCCTTTTTTTCTCTTTTTAAAGCAAGGCTGCTCAGAATCCATCGGTCAGGATTCTGTTGTTATGGAGATGGCAGCTTAATCATGGAGCTCCTCAGAATCCCTTGTTCTTGATTCACAAACTTCATACCACACAATATATATTAAGAAAGCTTCACCACAGAAAACATATTAGTGGTATTAACACCACATTTATTAGAGAAAGTTGTGACTTTCTCTAATATTTATTTATTAGAGTGTTTATTCAGAAAGGTTGCCTAAGATAATAGAGATGTTTTTTTTCTCTTGAAAAATAAAAATTGATAGAACTGAATATTACACTTGTGTGTGTGTGTGTATGTAGGTCTTTGGTTATTTAGGTTTGTCCTGTGTAAAATTGGAAGTGTCTTGGTGACGTTTCGACGAAGTCTCATTCGTCATCTTCAGGCTGGTGTTCTCGGCTTCGTGCTTCTATGAGCTTCCAATTTTACATACAAACACCCGCGAAAACCTCAGAAAACATATATATATATAATGTTATGTGTGTGTATATATGTATATGTACTGTATGTATATACTCTGTGCATGTGTGCATACACACACACACACACACACGCATGCATACATACATGCAGTGGTAGGATTCAAATAATTTAACAACCCATTCTCTGCCCTAATGACCGGCTGGTCAGGAGGTATGACAGTGCAGCACTCAACCTCCTGTCCCCTCCTGGGAGCAAAAATAGGCTGCGGGGGGGGGGGGGCGTGCCACACCCCCTGCACCCCGTTTTGGACCTAGTAGGCCTCGCTCCAGCCTCCTAGGAGCAAAAACAGGCCGCGGGAGGCTGCACTGCACTCCTCTCCCTGCGCCCATTTTGGGCCTAGTAGGCCTCCCTGCACTTACATGGCAGCCAAAACGGGGCGCATAGGGACTCCTGAAAGGGGAGGGGGAGGGGCAGGGCCAGCCATCAGTTTAACAACCAGCTCACCCGAACTGGCTGAATCCCACCACTGCATACAGGAAAGAATTATTTTTTATACTATTTTAACCTTCATTTGTGTTTCTATAGTTTGCACTTTTATTTTTTTATTTTTATTTTGTTTAGATTTGTATACCGCCCTTCTCCTTGCGGACTCAGGGCGGTGAACAGCCAAATAAAATAGTACACAAAAGTTAAACAATTTCTTTAATAAAGCATATAAGTTTGGCTAAAAATTAAAACCATTAACCATTAAATATTTAAAATACCCAACCCTATAATACAGATCTTAAAAATTCAGCGGGGTCAGGCTAGACCAGCAAGCTGAAAGAGATGAGTTTTCAGGGCCCGACGAAAAGTCCGGAGGTCAGCAATTGTTCTCAGTTTTGGAGGAAGATCGTTCCAGAGGGTAGGGGCTGCCACAGAGAAGGCCCTCCCCCTGGGGGTCGCCAGCCGGCATTGTCTGGCTGACGGCACCCTGAGGAGACCCTCTCTGTGGGAATGCACCGGCCGGTGGGAGGCTATTGGCGGCAGAAGGCGGTCCCGTAAGTACCCTGGTCCTAAGCCATGGAGCGCTTTAAAGGTGGTCACCAACACCTTGAAACGCACCCGGAAGTCCACAGGTAGCCAATGCAGCTCGCGCAGGAGAGGTGTCACATGGGAGCATCCCGTCGCTCCCATAATCCCCCGCGCGGCCGCATTCTGCACTAGTTGGAGCCTCCGGGTGCATCCCAAGGGGAGCCCCATGTAGAGAGCATTGCAGTAGTCCAGGCGAGAGGTGACGAGTGCCTGAGTGACTGTGCGTAGGGAGTCCCGATCTAGAAAGGGCCGCAACTGGCGTATCAGGCGAACCTGATAGAAAGCTCCCCTGGCCACAGCTGTCGTCTGATCTTCCAAAGACAGCCGTGGGTCCAGGAGGACGCCCAAGTTGCGCACCCTTTCCGTGGGGGCCAATGATTCGCCCCCAATAACCAGTGATGGTGTCAGCTGGCTATATCGGGACGCCGGCAGCCACAGCCACTCGGTCTTGGAGGGGTTGAGTCGAAGCCTGTTTCTCCCCATCCAGGCCCGCACGGCTTCAAGGCACTGGGACATCACTTCCACGGCATCGTTGGGGTGGTCTGGGGTGGAAATGTACAGCTGCGTATCATCAGCGTACTGATGGAACTCCACCCCAAAACCACGGATGATCTCACCCAGCGGCTTTACATAAATGTTGAACAGGAGGGGCGAGAGGACCGATCCCTGCGGCACCCCACACACTAGGCACCTCGGGGTCGACCGCTGCCCCCCTGTCAACACAGATTGCGATCGGTCGGAGAGGTAGGAGGAGAACCACCGTAAAACGGTGCCTCCCACCCCCAGTCCCCCCAATCGGCGCAACATGATACCATGGTTGATGGTATCAAAAGCCGCTGAGAGGTCTAATAACACCAGGATAGAGGAATAACCCCTACCCCGGGCCCGCCAGAGATCATCCACCAACGCGACCAATGCCGTTTCAGTGCTGTATCCAGGCCTGAAGCCGGACTGGAGCGGGTCTAAATAGACAGCTTCATCCAGGTACCGAGGGAGCTGCCATGCAACCACACTCTCAACAACTTTCGCTAAAAAGGGAAGGTTGGAGACTGGACGGTAATTAGCCAAAATAGCCGGGTCCAGGGAGGGCTTCTTGAGGAGGGGCCTCACCACCGCCTCCTTCAAGGCGGCCGGTAGGGCACCCTCACGCAAAGAAGCATTTATGATCTCCTGGAGCCAGCCTCGTGTAACCTCCCGGGAGGCCAGCACCAACCAGGAGGGACACGGGTCCAATAAACATGTGGTTGCATTCAGTCTCCCCAAGGTCCTGTCCACGTCCTCGGGAGCCACAGGATCGAACTCAGCCCAGATAACACTCTCAAGACCTGTCTCAGTCACCTCGCCCGAACTAACCCAGTCGGCGGCCAAGTCATCCCGAATCTGAGTTATTTTGTCATCCAGATATTGAACAAAATCCTCAGCACGACCCTGCAAGGGATCCTCCCGTGCTCCCGAATGAAGGAGGGAGCGGGTCACCCTAAACAGGGCGGCTGGGCGATTATCTGATGATGCGATAAGGGTGGCAAAATAGTTAGATTTTGCCACTTTTATTGCCACTAAGTAAGTCTTAATGTGAGCTCTTACTAGTGTCAAGTCAGATTCAGAGCGACTGGCCCTCCAACCGCTCTCTAGGCGTCTTCTCCGGCGTTTCATCTCCCTCAGCTCCTCGGTAAACCAAGGAGATAAGTGACTTCGGCGCCGGGTCAGAGGCCGCAAAGGCGCGACCCGGTCCAAGGCCCCACCGGCTGCCCTATTCCAGGCAGCCACCAGATCCTCAGCCGAGTCGTGTGTCAGTGTCTCAGGAAATGGCCCAAGCTCCGTCAGGAACCTATCAGGATCTATCAGGCGCCTGGGGCGGAACCACCTAGTCGGTTCCGCCTCCCTGCGGTGAGGTGCAGCGGTCTGAAAGTCGAGTCGAAGGAGCGAGTGGTCAGTCCATGACAAGGGCTCCATAACTATATCCCCAATATCTAGACCACTCAACCACTGACCAGAGACAAAAACTAGATCCAGGGTGTGTCCACCAACGTGGGTCGGGCCCTGAATTACCTGGGTCAGGTCCATGGCCGTCATGGAAGCCATGAACTCCCGGGCTAACTCAGATGTTTCACCGATAGATGGCAGGTTGAAATCCCCCATGACCATAATTGCGCGCCCCGGTCCCGATTGCGCGCCCCGGTCCCCGGAGCTATTCCTGTTCCCCGGGTTGTTTGGAGTCTCAGGACCCGGGGCTCCGGCTGTTGTTGTGCAATGCGAGGTCCGTGGTAAATAAGGCCCCCCTCATATGTGATCTTCTTGAAGAGGGGGGTGCGGACCTGGCTGGCATTACTGAGACCTGGTTGGGCCACGAGGGGGGGTTCCCCTCGTGGAGATGTGTCCACCGGGTTTCCTTGCATTCCACCAGCCGAGAGCCCAGGGCAGGGGTGGGGGAGTGGCGGTCATTATTAAGGAAGGCCTGGGTCCGAGGGAGGCCACTGTACCTCAGATAGCCGGGTGTGAGTCCGCCTTTGTGAGATGGGGCCCTGGTGGGCAGATGGGTCTGTTAGTCACGTACCTGGCTCCCTGCCACGTGGCAACGACCCTGTCCAAGCTTCTCAATGTTATAGCCGAGGTGGCGGTTGATACCCCCAAGCTTATAGTCATGGGGGATTTCAACCTGCCATCTATCGGTGAAACATCTGAGTTGGCTCGGGAGTTCATGGCTTCCATGACGGCCATGGACCTGACCCAGGTAATTCAGGGCCCGACTCACATTGGTGGACACACCCTGGACTTAGTTTTTGTCTCTGGTCAGTGGTTGAGTGGTCATGAGATTGGGGATATAGGTATTGAACCCTTGTCATGGACTGACCACTCACTCCTTCGTCTCGACTTTCTGACCGTCACACCTCATCGCAGGGAGGCGGAACCAATTAGGTGGTTCCGCCCCAGGCGCCTGATGGATCCTGATAGGTTCCAGACGGAGCTTGGGCCATTTCCTGAGACACTGACACGCGGCTCGACTGAGGACCTGGTGGCTGCCTGGGATAGGGCAGCCGGTGGGGCCTTGGACCGGGTCGCGCCTTTGCGGCCTCTGACCCGGCGCCGAACTCACTTATCTCCTTGGTTCACCGAGGAGCTGAGGGAGATGAAGCGCCGGAAAAGACGCCTAGAGAGTGGTTGGAGGACTAGTCGCTCTGAATCTGACTTGACACTAGTAAGAGCTCATATTAAGACTTACTTAGTGGCAATAAAAGCGGCGAAATCTAATTATTTCACCGCTCTTATTGCGTCATCAGATAATCGCCCAGCCGCCCTGTTTAGGGTGACCCGCTCCCTTCTTCATCTGGGAGCGCGGGAGGATCCCTTGCAGGGACGTGCTGAGGATTTTGTTCAATATCTGGATGACAAAATAACTCAGATTCGGGATGAGCTGGCCACTGACTGGGTTAGTTCGGGCGAGGTGACTGAGCCCAGTCTTGAGAGTGTTATCTGGGCTGAGTTCGATCCTGTGGCTTCTGAGGACGTGGACAGGATCCTGGGTAGACTGAACGCTACCACATGTTTATTGGACCCGTGTCCCTCCTGGTTGGTGCTGGCCTCCCGGGAGGTTACACGAGGCTGGCTCCAGGAGATTATAAATGCTTCTTTGAGTGAGGGTGTCCTTCCGCTTGCCTTGAAGGAGGCAGTGGTGAGGCCCCTCCTCAAGAAGCCCTCCCTGGACCCGGCTGCTTTGGTAAATTATCGTCCTGTCTCCAACCTTCCCTTTCTAGCGAAGGTTGTTGAGAGTGTGGTGGCGCGGCAGCTCCCCCGGTACCTGGATGAAGCTGTCTATTTAGACCCGCTTCAGTCCGGCTTCAGGTCTGGTTACAGCACCGAAACGGCATTGGTCGCGTTGGTGGATGATCTCTGGAGGGCCCGGGGTAGGGGGTACTCCTCTATCCTGGTGCTGTTAGACCTCTCAGCGGCTTTTGATACCATCGACCATGGTATCATGTTGCGCCGGTTGGAGGGACTGGGGGTGGGGGGCACCGTTCTACGGTGGTTCTCCTCCTACCTCTCCGACCGGTCGCAATCGGTGTTGACAGGGGGGCAGCGGTCGACCCCGAGGCGCCTAGTATGTGGGGTGCCACAAGGGTCGGTCCTCTCGCCCCTTCTGTTCAACATCTATGTAAAGCCGCTGGGTGAGATCATCCGTGGTTTTGGGGTGGAATTCCACCAGTACGCTGATGACACTCAGCTGTACATTTCCACCCCGGACCACCCCAACGATGCCGTGGAAGTGATGTCCCAGTGCCTTGAAGCTGTGCGGGTCTGGATGGGGAGAAACAGGCTTCGACTCAACCCCTCCAAGACTGAGTGGCTGTGGCTGCCGGCGTCCCGATATAGCCAACTGACTCCATCGTTGGTTATTGGGGGCGAATCATTGGCCCCCACGGAAAGGGTGCGCAACTTGGGCGTCCTCCTGGATCCACGGCTGTCTTTAGAGGAGCATACGACAGCTGTGGCCAGGGGAGCTTTTTATCAGGTCCGCCTGATACGCCAGCTGCGGCCCTTTCTAGATCGGGACTCCCTACGCACAGTCACTCAGGCGCTCGTCACGTCTCGCTTGGACTACTGTAATGCTCTCTACATGGGGCTCCCCTTGGGATGCATCCGGAGGCTTCAGCTGGTACAGAATGCAGCCGCGCGGGGGATTATGGGAGCGACAGGGCGCTCCCATGTGACACCTCTCCTGCGTGAGCTGCATTGGTTGCCGGTTGATTTCCGGGTGCGTTTCAAGGTGTTGGTAATCACCTTTAAAGCGCTCCATGGCTTAGGACCAGGGTACTTACAGGACCGCCTTCTGCCACCTATTGCCTCCCACCGGCCGGTTCGCTCCCACAGAGAGGGCCTCCTCAGGGTGCCGTCAGCCAGACAGTGCCGGCTGGCGACCCCCAGGGGGAGAGCATTCTCTGTGGTAGCCCCCACCCTCTGGAACGATCTCCCTCCAGATCTGAGAACTCTCACTGACCTCCGGACCTTTCGTCGGGCTTTGAAGACTCATCTCTTCCAACTTGCCGGACTTGCCTGATCCCTCCTATTTTAAATATTTTAAATATTTTAAATATTTTAAATTATTTAAATTTTTAGTGTTTTAGAGTTTTTATTTGGTTTGAATTTTCAGCCTAAATTTATATTGATTTTAGTACGTTTTAACTTATTGTATTGCATTGGTTTTAAATTGGCTGTTCACCGCCCTGAGTCCGGAAGGAGAAGGGCGGTATAGAAATTTAATAAATAAATAAATAAATAAATAAGCCTAGGGGTATCAACCGCCACTTCGGCTACAACATTGAGAAGCTCGGGCAGGGTTGTTGCCACGTGGCAGGGAGCCAGGTACGTGACTAACAGACCCATCTGCCCACCACGACCCCACCTCACGAAGATGGACTCACACCCGGCTATCTGCGGTACAGTGGTCTCCCTCGGACTCAGACCTTCCTTAATAATGACCGCTACTCCCCCACCCCTCCCCTGAGCTCTCGGCTGGTGGAATGCAAGGAAACCTGGTGGGCACATCTCCACGAGGGGAACCCCCCCTCGTGGCCCAATCAGGTCTCAGTAATGCCGGCCAGGTCCACACCCCCCTCTTGGAGAAGGTCACATATGAGGGGGGCCTTATTGACAACGGACCTCGCATTGCATAACAACAGCCGGAGCTTCGGGTCCTGAGACTCTAAACAACCCGGGGAACGGGAATGGCTCGGGGGACCGGGGCACGCAATCGCTCGAAGACAGCGAGTGCGAGCCCCCACCACATGATATGGTCCCCTACCCACGCCATATCTGCCCCTCCCACACAGTATCTTGATCGCACAGCCCTCGACAGAGGGCTTAGTAGACGCCCTCTTGCCTCCAGAATCTTGACCTCCTGCGGCCCCATAAACAGCTGGACCTAACCTT
The DNA here is from genome assembly GCA_030761175.1 of Masticophis lateralis. Classification (NCBI taxonomy): domain Eukaryota; kingdom Metazoa; phylum Chordata; class Lepidosauria; order Squamata; family Colubridae; genus Masticophis; species Masticophis lateralis. The sequence continues at coordinate 76,763,444 of JAUDYJ010000006.1, read as the reverse complement.
CCCCCCTGTGGGTTCTCCCCCAAACCCACTCCCACTCCCACCCCCACCCCTGAACCCCTTAAAAATTTAGTAAAACAAGAGCTTAAAAAACCCCTCAATCCCCGTTTTTTGGCATGCCACCTCTCGGGGTCCCAAAACCCGTCATTAAGGTGGGCCCTCGATAATGTGGAGGGCCAAATTTGCGAGAGGGGGGAGTCTCGCAATGCCAAGAGTTCGGTCGCCAAATACATCTAGTAAGTCAGATGGGTACAGCATTTGGGTCTGGTCCAATAGTCTGATGTAAGAGTCTTGAGGCAGTCGAGTAATAAATTCAGTGTGGGTAAGAAACTGGTCTCCCTTGCCCTCTCACAGCAGGGGGAAGGAGTTTAGTGCAATCTCAGGATAAGCAGAGAATAAAAATCTAGTCATCCTCTAACGGCGGCTCGTTCTGAATAAGATGGTCGTAATAAGTTTGTTGTTCTGTCTGCTTAATGATGTCAGTAATTCGAAACTCCCTCAGCATCCACATTAGTAGCTGCCCAGACAACGTATGACAAGAGGGTGGCTCAGTTGGAAATAATGCCAAACAGTGAAGGTAGAATGATAATAGCTCCATGGGGGGGGGGCGTAGTTGTATATATAAAGAGGGAAGGTTGTCTAGGTGGTGAAAGTATAGTCTGGAGGCAGTGAGGTCAGTGTCAAAATCAAGGTGGTAATGTATAAGCTGGAGGCGGCTGGGTTAGGAACTAGCCGAGGCAGAGAATTGAGAAAGGTGGGGGAGGCCTCCAAGGTGACCAGGTAGATAGTCTTTTATCAACCTCTGGCCTCTCCTACTCTCAGCATATTGAATAGTCCTTTGCATATATTGCCAGGCTCCAGACTTTAAATTATAATGATGTCTTCCAATTCCAGCAAGGGTCTAAACACCTTGTGTGATTCAGGGCACTCAAGGCACTCCAGGGGTCAATAGTTTTTAGATTCCCTCTGATGACATTGCAAGTTGTCAATGGCCTTAGCTCAGGCCTCTCAAAGAGGCAGTCATTCAGGTTCAGGTTTCCCTGAACTTGAAGAGGCAGTCATTCAGCTTCAGGTTTCCAGCAAGTCCCCAAACCAATTCGGAGCCCCCAGGGTGTCTAGGGCTCGACAGGGACTGCCATGGTGCCATTCGTCGCTGCTGTCTGCTGCCATTGTCATTCCAACTGCTGTTGCTTTAAGAATGGAGGAACTGATGTAACTGCCATTAACGGAACTGCTAGAATTAGCCTCCCATGGTGCCTTCACATGCCAATATATGCCCAGCTCCGATGATCCAGAGGGTGAGAGAAACCTCGCTGAGCTGGGAAAAGGCTCCCCTAGTTGATGCTGGGGCTGAAGGGAGTTAAATCAGCCCCAGTGGACCTCCAAACGACCCAAAGCCGCCCCATCATCAGACAGAGATTAGGCGAGAGCTGCCATCTTGGCGCATGCACATGTACCAATAAACTTTGCCGTTTATGTCCTCTTAAACTTGTATAATACCTCCACTGTTTATTTCTTCCTACTCCCATTAACTCTTGACATGTTCAGCATACTGGCGACAAAGTGAAATGTCCTAAAAACCTGATCTCTGTAGTGGTTTCTGCTGGCATGCCAGAGATCACTTTAAATTTTACTTTGCTTCCAATACACTAATTGAATACAACAGAGCGGAACAGCAGGAGATAGAAACAAAGCACAGTGAGTCCTGACAAAGATTTTTCTCTAGAGGCAAGCATTCAATTAACATCCCTTGTTAGACAGCAAAAACTAAGTACCCTGAAGCTATCTGTCACTTATTTGTTATTTCCCTGAAAACTAGAATTTCTACAGTTCTGGGGCTGTACAGTTTCAAAATCCCACTGACTTGAAGTTTGTCACCTAGCTAGATGGTCAGTTGATCTTTGATTGAATTGATACTTCAGAGCAAAGTGGTGAAATAGCAATTATTCCTCATTCAGAAATTTTGTACAGATGCATTTTTGCATTTATAATCTCACTGCAAAAATTCACTGGAAGTATGCACTGTCAGTATATATGCATGTACATGTATTAATACACGCACACAAATACATACATACTGTACATACATGCATGCATACATGGGAACATTAGAGTGTAATATTTTCCTTAGAAAATATTACATTCATTAGAAGTCTTAAGCAGAAGCTAGGCATATATTAGAAACAAGTATTTGCAAGACTTGGACTAGTCCATTTAGGTCCCTTCAAACTTTAAGGTCCTTTGTTTTTAAATATTCGTATAAAATAGTAATTTATTTCCTAGAACTTTAAAAAAAACCTTTGGAAAGCAATATCTGGAAATTTTATTCACTAAGGTTTATGTGTAGCGAAATACCATAAGACTTATTGGAAATCTCCTCCATTAAAGAAAAGTATTTTATAGCTGAAAATATGTTTGATCTCAAATTTTCTAAATCATGTTGTATTGCATAATAGCATATTTGGAGACATGGGATATCTCAGGATAGGACTATAAATCCAAGTGGATTTTTTTCTACGATGGGAAAACCCTAGTAATTTCTTGTATTTTTCATTACTCTTCTTTAAAATTCATAGGTAACATATATTCATTGACAAATAACAGAGTTACTGATAGAGATTTATATAGACCTCTTCCTACAGTGCGTCCTTCTGATTTACTCAGCAAATCTATATCCACTTAACTGGGATTTAACCCCTATTGATCTCATGACAAGGTTTTTAATATGTTTTCTTTTTCTTCCTGGAGAATCCTGACCATGTGAATAAGCTTCATGCTAACACTCTACTTCCAACTAGCCCCATCTGTATGAATTAATACTGTTATTTAAAATAAGATTATCTGCGGGGGATCATTACTGAAATATAGTCCATTGTTTTCTAGAGACTGGACACTGAAACATATGTTGAATAGTTATGAGAATTGGGTATATCCAATCTAACAAAGAGAAGGACTAGAGGTGTTATGATAGCAATCTTCAAATATTTGAGGGGTTATCGCAGAGAAGAAGGGGTCAATCTGTTCTTCAGAGTAGCTAAGGGCAGGATAAGAAGTACCAGATGGAAGCTTATCAAAGAGAGATCCAATTTCGACTTAAGGAGACATTTCCAGTCAGTGGACTGGAAATTAACAGTCAATTAATTAGTATAACAATTTGCCTCCAGAAGTTGTGGATCCTCCATCACTGAAGGATCCATTTGGCCACTGAGGTTAGACTAGAAGACCTCCAAGGTCTAACTCTGTTATTCTATTATTCTATTCTACTATTATTTGAAACAACACATTGAGCATAAGAGAAGTAAAGCGAATTTATTGAAATAAAATAACCACTAAGGCTTTGTAATTCTAATTGCATTTTGAAAGCCATTTTTACTTTTAACAGTGTTTTAAAATGACTTAGATTTCTAATTTGACTTTTGGATTATCTGAACTTCAAATAACTGCTTTTAATAGCTAAGACTTTTTGAACTCATGAGACTTCCTTGAAATATCTGTCTCTTTCAGAGCCCCAAGTCTTTTTAAGTTAGACCCGTTACAATTTTCTATACTGCAGATAATCTATAATGTCAGAACAAAAAATTAACATTTTGTTTCTTAGTCAAAAAAAAAAAAAAAAAAAGCTAAAAACCTGCTGGGTACATTTTCTCTTGTTGCTGCTCTTGTTTGTTTTCTTATTATTAGATTGTACAACTTTTGCTCTTGGTGAAAACAATAAATCTTCCTGTTGGAAAGCTTTAGGAGTTATGATAATTTAACATAGGTTACCATATACTTATTCTCTTGTTACAATCCAACAGGTCCTCTGAAATCTAGACTCTTGAAAACAGATTTGAGAGGGAAGCCCTGCCGTTAAGTCTCAATCGTATGACTGTGTTAATATTTTCAAGTACAGTCTACTCAGTTACAGTCCTTCTCTTGCAGTGATACAGGTATCATGCAGTGATAATACTAATATAAACATACTCAATGGAAAGAAAAGGGATTTGTTTTTAAAAAGAAGAAGGAAAGTGATATATTCAGTAGTTGATAAAAGATCAGGATAGGGAGAGAAATTCAGTTTTATCTGATGAAAAGTAAAAGATGAATGCGCATAGGAATCAAATATATACCTGCAATGAGGGGTCCTTGATGCTCTCTTAGCTTGCTTGTTTTCTTGCAAACGTTTCATTACCCAAACTAGATAACATCATCACTGCTAGTAGGAGTGCTGTTTGCTGTCAATTTATATTCTGGTACCTTCCCTGTCTGTGTGGGTGGGGATGGTCTTAGAGATTCTCTGGTTGGTCTGTTTACTCATGGCTCCTGGCAGTTTCTTGATTGGGGTATTGCTTACTTCATTGTTGGTCTGAAGTTAACCTTGGAGTTAATCTATGCTGATCTGGGTGCTGATTCCTGGTGGAGAAGCACCTCTTTGGGGCTGGTTGATTATCACTTTTGCAGAGTCTGTAGATGTTGTTAATGTCTATGTGTCTATCGACGGCTGATTTGTCAGAGTGCCAGGCTTCTAGAAATTCCCTGGCATTTTTGGACTTGGTCTGGTCAAGGATGGTTACATTTTCCCAATTGAAACCATGGTTAAATCTCTCTATATGTAGTGAAATTGAAGAATTTCCATCGTGTCTTCTGATTGCCAATTGGTGTTCATGAATGCGTTCTGCTAGTCTTCTGCCTGTTTGTCCTCGCAATGGATGTTCAGTTCCTACATTGTATGCAAATATCAAATTGCTAAAGCTCTTCATTACTGGCACATGTATCGTTTTTTCGGAGTATAAGATGTTCCAGAGTATAAGACTCACCTTAGTTTTGGGAGAGGAAAATAAGAAAAAAAAATATGCTTTTGCCTACCAGCATCTATCAATATTCATCTGGCTAGCATCCTGTTAGAATGTGAGAAAGTTGTGGTCTGTTTGGAAACGGAAACAATATTTGCTGTGCGAGCAAAAAGGAGACAGCAAGGAGCCTGGGCATGACTTAGCTCAACTGTTCTGTACTAAAGCTGCATGCTGCTCAGAAACTAAAACTGAAACTGAAACTCCTCTCCTCTGCTTGTGTTTTGCTTGTATTTACTACCATGTTGGAAAACCTGCTTTTGGTATTGTATATTTACTTCATGTGTTATATTATATATAAAGAGAAGTTATTGAATCCTGCTGAATCAATTACTGGTGTGTGCTTTCTGGATGTGATTGCTGCTGCAAACTCTGACATGTCCTTGCAGCAATTGGCTAACAACCAGGTCAGCTTCAGTACATTATTGCAGCCTGGGCAGCTGATTGGTAGGTGGATCAGCCTCCTGGAAACCCCCAATCAACTGTTCCAGGCTGCAGGGATTGCCACAGACCATTGCCACCTCCTGCCTTGCGTTTTTGGCCTTGTGGGCAGGGATATATTCGGTGTATAAGACGCTCCCAAATTTTCATTCTCTTTTGGGGGAGGGAGTGTGTCTTATACTCCGAAAAATATGGTAAGTTTCTTATCTTTGCATTAAGGTAAAGCATCAACATTTATATATGTCTTCTCTCAGCACAATTGCAGGATCAAATGTCTCTGTGTATGTCAAAATAGTCAGGATAGCAATTGTTGTGGTACAGTCAAAGCTCTCCCCTTTTCTGTGCATATAACAACACTTGTACATGAGGCAGAGGGATCTGATTATATGATCACAAGATTTCTATGATCTTATTCCAAAGATTGGCATTGAGTATTCTTAATTTTTTCCCTCCTATTTAAAAGAATAGTCATAAAGAGCACTTTCCATGTAGCATCTGGAACTCATGTATGTCAGAGTGCTTACAGCATGACTACTATTTTGAGACAACACAGAACCAAAATACAGCACACAGAGGTTTGTCTTACAAACAGTGGTTTATCTACAATTTATCTACAGTATATATACATACACGTGCTAAGCAAAGCAAAGCCAAGCAATCAATCAGTCTTCTTCAACTCTACACGGAGAACTACAATGCAGATACACACGATGAAGAGAGAGAGAGAGAGAGAAAGAAAGAAAGAGAGAGAGAGAGAGAGAGAGACGGACGCCCTCTAATGGCCTCCCTTATATAGGCAGTTCTTAAAGGGCAATAACCCTGCTGACTCATCCTCAATCTTAGAGGGCTGGTCAGCTTTAAATCATCATGTATTGATGATGACAATGTATTTCTTTCCTATCCATTTCTGGACAAGAGGAAATTAGAAACTTCTGTGTGTGAGTTACTTGATGCTTGCCTGGCTTCTAATCTCAGTGTTGTATGACTTACTGAAAAACAAAAACAACTTCAAATCATAATGTACAATTTCAACATTATAATTAAAATTAGCCAGAGATTACCATTTGACCACAGTGTCTAAGTATGTTTCTTCTTTCTCCCTAGAGACATGATAGTGAAGAAGAGGGAGGGCAAAGAATCATACATGCAATTACTGAATCGTCATCAAAATGTATGCTGGAGAGAGAAGAAAATGCATGAAATGCAAACTGATCTTTGTCTCTTTTTTTCTTCTTCTCTTTCTTCCTGAACAGCACGCATTATTAAAACAAAACAATGGTGTGAAATGCTTCCATGTTTAGAAGGAGAAGGCTGTGATTTGCTAATCAATAGATCAGGCTGGACCTGTACACAACCTGGTGGGAGAATAAAAACAACCACGGTGAGTTTTCTTGCTTCTTGCAATCTTTTGGGTAGAAAAAAGTGATCCATTGGCTGTGAAAAAGCAACAAAAAGTAAAAGATTAAGCTGCTTCAAAATAAAATATCATTAATATCATTAATACTATAATACAATCATAGACATAATTCTCTTATTTAGATATCCTTGATTGCAATCTGACTCATTATGCATGGTGGAGAAACTTCTTTATTTGATACTGTAAGTGCTGGTAATCAGGACCACAGCTCAAAATTACAGAAAATTCAAATTGTGGCAGCGGAAAATCTGTACAATTTAAAACCGTGGGAGCAAATGACACCAATGAACACAACAGTTGCTCATTGATTGTGCCTAGAGGCTGTCTTCTCTGTAAAGTGCAGTGTTTTTTAAGATAGCACCACTGATTTATTTGACACTATTTGTTATCAGTTTATTTTTTTATGAGCAACTAGAGATCAAAAAAAAATCATTTCAATAAAACTGTTTCTCAAAACTCTCAACATTTAGCAAAGACAAATGTGTTTTGCTGGTTTCTGCTCTTTTAATTGTTGACATATTTAATTAAATGTTTAGCAAGCTTTCATGATGGTTTTGATATTTTTATTTTTATTACAAATTGCTTGGAGTGCCATCTGATAGACAATATAAAAACAAATATAAAAATAAAAAGGGAATGTATACGAATAAATATTAGATCAAGAAAGACATTTTGGGGAAATAAATATCGTAGTATCAAAGGTAGATAGCAGAAATCATGTTCTGAACGATAGAAATGACAGTCATTTATACTATTTCCAACATGAATGTGTCTGTTAGTCAGATGGTTATTCAATCTAAGTAATTTACAAAATTTAGCATCTCAAAAACAGAACAATTTTCATTATCAAACTGGGAAATCTATTTGACATGAACATTCTTTGTTTCCAATTGCCTGTGTTTCTGGTCCAATTGATTTCCATGTCACATTTTGCCATAAAACTAGTCAACCTCCTAATATCTCAATTATGTGAAGACAAATCAAAACTCCAGTTTATTAAACAATTTCCTTGTACTTTGCCTATTATTTGCGACAGACAACTTAAACACAATAAAAGTATCCAGGAATCAACTTTGCATGTTCCATTCAGAATTTGGGAGCAATTCTTCTCCTTTCCTAGGTACATTGGTGAAAAGCCATCTCCATCTTCACCATAATGATTCTACAGAGGAACTTATTTTTTCATGTGATGGAACTGGAATCCTGTGGTTAGGAAGGGAGAAAGTTTGTTCACCGCTTTTCCCATATTGGAGTGCACACATGAAAAACAGACTATTATTATTTAGTAATGTATTTTTTTTAACAAATAACCAACATTGTTTGAATCAGTTGGGAGAGGTTTGTACTGTGTAAATAAAAGTTGGTAATGACAAACCACCCATTGCTTTTGGTTTATTTGTTGATAAGGATGATCAAATTTGCAAATTGTCATTATAAACTATATGAAAGAAATGTGAGATTTAAAAAAACAACCATGTGGCAGGAAGTAAAATAGACTTATCTGTTTGATGAAGCTTATATCTGAATTACAATGGCAATACTTACCTTAATTTTTATAGTTTAGTGTTGCTATATTTTTTTTAAAGAAAAAAAACATCTGGTTATAAATGTCATTGCAAAAGGCATGACATTTTTTTAAATATTGTGATTAAGTTTTGTACCCTTTCTGTAGAGCTGAAAAAGCTCTCTACAACATTTTACATAGGAATGGTAAAAATACATCAGTACTTAATTGTGCTTAGAGGTTCAGCTATGGCAGTGGAAAGCTTTTTCAAGAAGTAGGCACATAATCCATCAGGGCCAATAGATAGAGATGGCTTTAGGCTGCATAGTTTAAGTTTAAGTTTGAGTTTATTCAGATTTATATACTGCCCTACTCCCCGAAGGGACTCAGGGCGGTGAACAGCCAATTAAAATACAATATAATGCAAAAATTTAAAATTTAAAATAAATTATACAATTAGGCTGAAATAATTAAAATCCAATTTTAAAAACATTTAAAACCCAATATAAAACCCATTTATAAAGGGAGATTTAAGCCAGGCCAGCCTGATAAAATAGGAACGTTTTCAGGGCCTGGCGGAAGGTATGTAGGTTCTGTATCCTCCTTATCTCAGGGGGGAGCTCGTTCCAGATGGCCGGTGCCCCCACAGAGAAGGCTGTCCCCCTGGGGGCCGCCAGTCGACACTGTTTGACTGACAGCACCCTGAGGAGCCCCTCTCTGTGGGAACGGACTGGTCGGTGAGAGGCTATTGGTGGCAGAAGGCGGTCCCGAAGATACCCTGGTCCCAAGCCATGGAGCGCTTTGAAGATAGTAACCAGAACCTTGAAGTGCACCTGGAAGACCACTGGGAGCCAGTGCAGCTCGCGCAGGAGTGGAGTCATATGGGAGTGCCACATCGCTCCCATCACCACCCACGCAGCCGCATTCTGGACCAGTTGGAGCCTCCGGGTGTTCCTCAAGGGGAGCCCCATGTAGAGAGCATTACAGTAGTCCAGGCATGAGGTGATGAGGGCATGAGTGACTGTGCGTAACGAATCCCGATCCAGAAGGGGACACAACTGGCGAATCAGGCAAACCTGATAAAAACTCCCCCCGGCCACGGCCGTTATATGCCCTTCTAAAGACAGCCGCGAGTCCAGGAGGACACCCAAGTTGCGAGCCCCATCTGTGGGGGACAATGACTCGCCCCCAATAGTCAGAGATGGCGTCAACTGACTATATCGGGATGTCAGATTCCACAGCCACTCGGTCTTGGAAGTGTTGAGCCTGAGTCTGTTCCTCCCGTACAACCTCCAGGCACCGGGATCTGTATGGCCTCCAGGCACCAGGACATCACTTCGAGGGCATCGTTGGGGTGGTCTGGGGTGGAGATGTACAGCTGAGTATCATCAGCATACTGATGATACTTCACCCCAAAACCATGGATGATCTCTCCCAGCGGCTTCACATAAATGTTGAACAGAAGGGGCGAGAAGACTGACCCTTGTGGCACCCCACATACAAGGGGCCTCGGGGTCGACCTCTGCCCCCCTGTCAACACAGACTGCGACCGGTCAGAGAGAAAGGAGGAGAACCACCGTAACACAGTGCCCCCCACTCCCAGCCCTTCCAACCGGCGCAGCATGATACCATGGTCGATGGTAGTGCTGCTTCAATGTTATCTTCTGTAAAATCTTCTGTAAAAACATATAGCAGATCGTTGCAATTAGTTGCGGTACGACTAGGAAAAGTGGGGCAGCAGCAGGCGTGAAATCCAGCAGGTTCTGACAGGTTCTGGGGAACTGGTAGCGGAAATTTTGAGTAGTTCAGAGAACCAGCAAATACCACCTCTGGCTGGTCCCAGAGTGGGGTGGGAATGGGGATTTTGCAGTATCCTTCCCCTGGAGTGGGGTGGGAATGGAGATTTTGCAGTATCCTTCCCCTGGAGTGGAGTGGAAATGGAGATTTTGTAGTATCCTTCCCCTGCACACCCATCAAGCCATGCCCACCATGCCACACCATGCCCAAGCCATGCCCACAGAACCGGTAATAAAAAAAATTGAATTTCACCACTGGGCAGCAGCCATCGCTATTGACAAAGACTGATCTGAAGAACATGTTGAAGAGGTTGGCCTTAACAGCCTCATCATTACAGTCTTCCCCGTTAGGCCCTTTTAGCAGTGGGATGGTTTTCGAGTCTTTAAGTTTGGCGTTTACAAAATTATAGAAGGCTCAGGTGTATTTCAAGTGTAACAGCTCTTCCTCCTGTTTGCATTGGTAATTGGTGCATTCTGCCTTTATTATAACTGTGACTTACATGAGCCAAAAAAAAAAAAATGGAGGACAAAGACAAGGAAAATCCAGGCGCCTGTTCTTAAAATTATAGCAATAGCATTTCTTATAATAACTATCTGGAACAGAAAAGGTTCAGGGAATGGAGATGCCGATAGTGACTAGCTTCTCTGTTCTTAAAAACTGTTGAAGTTAATACAGCTGTGCTGTGGCCTACAGGTGGAGTTCTTGCCTCACAATCAGGAGGTTGTGAGGTTTGATCCTAGGTAGAGGCAGATGTAGGGTCTCCTGCTTGGGCAGGGGGTTAGACTAGATGACCTTCAATGTTCCTTCCAACTCTGTTAATCTGTTAAGTAATACTTGTTTTCCATCTCCTCTGCATCTCAGAATGGGCTCTAGAAGTAGAGTTTCAAGGAAATTAGCTTTGCTTCTCATTTCTGCAACCATATGGCCCAATATTGAAGTGCCATTATTCAAGACTGAATTTAATTGGTTATTTATGTGTGTTCTTCTTCAGAGCAAATGTTAATTTCTTATAAAAGCTGTGGAAACTGTGATTTAAACAGTTGAATGTACACAACTTCTATATATCTAGGGTGTTTTTTTTTTAACTTAATTTCACACATAATTTTAAAGAACTATTAAAACCATGTTCATGCTCATTATTTTATACTTAATGTGTGAAAGAGAATTAGAAATAATTCCATCCAATATCAGGTTTTCATTGTCATGAACAACAATTGAACTGCAAACATTTTTATACTTTCTCATTGAGGTAAGAGCCTGCTGTCATTTTTGATTTTGGGATTAAAAGATAGCTGGCTAAACTACCCCTTCTGTCAAAATGTTTTGGTGATGTACAGATACATGAGAATTGTCTGGGTTGGATACAGTTTTTCTTCCAAATATTAGTTGTAGGCAGTGATGGGATTCAGCCATTTCACACCACTTCAGAAGAACTGGTTGTTAACTTTCTGAACAGTTTGGTGAATTAGTTGTTGGAAGAAATCATTAGGGCAGAGAACCGGTTGTTAAATTATTTGAATCCTACCACTGGTTGTAGGGGAGTGTCTGGTTGCAAGACATCTGATTGAAAATTGTAAGAAATTGTTGATTTGTGTGTAATGTTTGCACCCAAGAGATAGAACAGCTTCATTTTGATCATTTGTATATGTATGAAAACTTGTGTCTGTTTTCATCACTAACTTATGTTTAGTGAATTTAACATAGAACGTACAAAAGTAGACACTTTTTGAAGTTACAAGAAGAAATAATTTCATCTCCAGGATGCTGTATATTATCAACTCTGCATAACTATTTAATTGTTCTATCATTATTTCATCATTTTACATGATGAGGTTTAAAGCCATTGAACCTTTTAAAATCAGCTCTTCATGAGGATGTCTATGGAGATTCTCAGCCATCCAGGTCATGGTTGTCCCAAAGATGCTTTTTTCAAAAGGCAACTGGACTTTCTAGTTTTTCTTTTTGAAGACATTTTACTTCTCATCCAAAAAGCTGCTTCAACTCTGACTGGATGGTCCTTCCATTCGCCACCTCTTGGATGAGAGGTGAAACATTTGGGACTCCTCATGAGAAGTTGGTAGCATCCGTTCTGGCTAACTTATTCATTAAAAGGCATAAGTTTTTATAAACTGTAATGAGTTAGAGTTCATGAAAACCTGCACCATTTTATAAAATTTATTAATTTTATAGTTATTTATTTACTTAGCTTATGATGTTGATACATGAAAGCCAGAAGTCTACAATGTTAGAATAGAAGTTTGGCTGAATAAGATTGCTAGATTGTTCAGTTCACATTTGCATGTGAAGGCACCAGACAGGCAAACTAGCTCAAACACACAGAGCAGCTAACGGCATTTTGTGGACATGTCAATGTCATCAGAGCCTTTTTCTTCACTAGTTTTCATCTCACCTTTGGAGCAGTTCAGTTTCGGTTTGTTTCTTTCTTCCATTAGTCCCACCAAAGTGGCACCTACTTATATTTGCATCCTTTCAAACTGCTAGGCTGGCAGAAGCGGATCCAAGTGGTGAGAGCTCATTCCATCAAGTGGTGCTAGGGCTCAAACTGCTGGAATACAGAGACCTGACCTTCTCCAGCTGATAAATCCAGCATCTTTAAGGCACTGAGCCACCTCGTCTCTTTATTATAAATTATAATTTAGCATTATAATTACGCCAATCAATTTTTATTACGGTCACAGGTTAGCATTACAAATAGAAGCAATAAAAACAATAATAAAAACATACAAAATACTATATTGTGATTAGTGGTGGATTATCAGTAGACAATGGATTTTGTATACAGTGTCACAGAATTCTACTACATTCAAATAAAGTACTTCGTATCGATCTGATAACAGCAATTGTACATAGAAGAGATCAATATTTCCTGGGTATTATAAGGCAGGTCCATGAATCCTTATAGAAGATACAGTATTACACGGGGGGGGGGGGGTAAACTGGTGGCCTGTGGGCAGGATACTTCATACACAGGTCACGCCCACCCCAGCTCCACAAAGAGGGAAAATGTCACAATATATCACGTGATAGCAACATGACGCCGCGAGTTTGACACCCGTGGTATAACAGAACATGAGTTGTGGTTTCAATTGCTCTTGTCTACAGGGAAGTTATAACTATTAATCTGAAAAGGTATTAGCTGATTTTTGGCTACCATAGTTGCAATCTTCTGCAATTCCTCAACAGCTAACCTTTTTAAACTTCTATGTTTTTATTGCTAAATTTGCTGAAATAAGACATTAAGGCGCATGAAGAAACTAAAAGATAGCTTAAAGTAGATAAACAATATAGTTATTTCAGCATAGAACAGGATTCTGCTAGTAAAGCATACTAAAAATGTAAAAAAGTACATAAGAGAAACTTTCTGATGTGTGTGTGTGTGTGTGTGTGCATGTATGTGTGCATGTATGTATGTATGTACATTGCTGATGGGAACCAAAATGATATTTGTCCATATTATTTACACAGCTGCCAGTTTTCCATCCCACACCAAAATGTATACAATTGATTATTAATTCCATTAATAAGGCTGTTCTTTGTCAATTCTTGGTACACCATATAAGTATATTCTGTTTCAAAGAATTTAGCATTTTATTTGAGATTGAAGTGATCTAGATTTGTTCTTAGACACATTATTTCATTGGTGATTGAAGTTTGAAACAAGAAGTCTTACCTGACTCAAATAATACATTCTTCTGAGATAAAGTAATTAAATAAACTTCTTCTCCAAATCTCTGTTAAAAGAGACTGAGATATATTTACTTTCAAGAAATACTAGAAATAGAAAATGTAATCTCTAGAATACCGAAATATATATTGTTATTGTACAATGGCATATCCATCTGCATAACTGTGGAAGCTCACACATTCAAGTATAAATGATTGTAATGCCAAAAGATTCTAGACAAAAGTTTTTGATTTACAGCTGGTTCTTTAGCCCTTTAAATCAACTTTAAAGGACTGAGGCAGTTTTCATTGCACATGTCTACAGAACTGAGCCAATTTATGGTCCCAATGCAACATTTTTGTTCCCAATCTGCCATTAAATTCTTGCTATTGTTAAACCTAAATTCTTGCCCTGAAGCTAAGTCACTGAACGATCAGTGTAAATAAGATTAATAATTAGTTGTTAATTAAGTAGTAGTTAGTATAGGGAAAAACTATTCATGCTTGATTAATTCATTAATGAAAGAACCTAGAAATGGAAGGCGATCCTGGAGATGGGTAGGAAGGTATTTTTATTTTTATTGCATCAAACCAAGGTCTGGAATTAGGGACAGAGGAAAAGGAAGATTTTCATCTATTTGCAGATTGTTACAGAACACAAAGAGATGCTGTCGTTTAGACAGAAATGAGACCATTATTTTGGTTTGCTTATTTTGCATTGGGTCATTTCATAAAATCATGGTAGAAAGGCATGTAATGTATTAAGCTTGGCCATGATTTTCTTACCACTTTTTGTTGTTAGAACAATGTTACTCCTTTAATCCAAGATTTGTAAGTGCTAATTAAATAGATAGAACAGAAGAAGATTGCCTATTTTTATATCTTGAAACAGAAGAATATACCCTTTGTGTTTATACAACAGAAAATGAAAAACAGATTCTGATATTTCCCTTTACCTCTTGTTTTGCCCAAAAATATATGTATCTTAACCATTAAAAATTTTCTAACAAGATTGGAAAATGGAATAGGTAAGTAAATTGAGGAATATACATAAATTAGTACAATTGGTACATTTATACAGCTATTGATATGATATGCCTTCATTGCGGACATCTGGTAGGGGAGATGGGCAACATAAAAAATTAATAAACAGACAGACAGATAATCCAGGACATAATGTGGATCTTTCTAATCGATTCAGAACAATTCTTGGTAATTTACAACAAATTTAAAAGCCATGGTAAAAATATTAACCTCAAAACAGACGCTTAGCAACAAGGACTAAAGTATACAGCCCCAAATCATCTTTTAAAATATCTCTCAGAATCAAGACTGCTAAATTTAACATTTAAATATAACTGTTTAAAACAAGAATGAGTCAGTTGCACAACGTAATGATAACCATATCCTATGAATTAATCCATTATATTGTTCAGATGTTATCCTCTAGTTGCCAAAGAATAAGAGTTTCTATTTCATGTTCAATGTTTCAAGGGTTACAACTTTGGGAAGTTCATCTCATTACTTCAAAGCTAAAAACATTAAAGATCTTTGCTGTTAAAATTCTCAGGGAATAAATATGATGTAAACCAAAACTATTTTAAATATCCAAAGGAACATTGCACAGTTTGTTTCCTTTTTTAAAAAGAAAATATCCATTCACATTAATTCATTGTCAATAGTCCCTTCTTATTCTAATAAAGACCAAACGATTTATTAGCTTATTCTAAACAGACTCTTATTTTGAAACTGGCCTCATTAAACACCATGATTTCTTACAATTAGGTGTGCGCTGATATAGCTCACTGTATGTATCTATATTGTGCTATGTATGTTTTGCACAAGTATATTATACATGGAAGAATAATTTAATAATTATTGAAATAACCAGATGAAGAGATATAGCTCCCTCAGATTTAGGAAGTAATCACAATAACTTGAGTATTCATTTTCATAAATTTCTGCAATTTCAGGCAATGGTTTTTTTTTAATTATATAACTTTGGAGAAATTTAGTTGCATAGGTTTCCAAGCTATACAAGCTATTCAAAAATATGATGTAATAACTTTGTGTTAATGAACAAAACTTAGTGAAACAAATGTTTCTTATGCTCTGTTCACTAAGGGATGCTATCTCCTGCTCAAAATACAAAACTTATAATGTAGCTAAAACATCCCAACAAAATGACTGAATTCATTAATTCAGTCTTCGAAGAAATAATAATTCCTCAGTAGTGTTTAATTAAAGTGTTCAACCTAATCTGGTCATAATTTAATTATATAAATGGGATAGATTCAATTGCTGATGCTCAAACTCATTTCTATGGAAGTGGGGGGGGGGACTTTTGATAATAGTAGCTTGATAAAAATGTAAGTTCATGAGGTCTTAAAGACAATGAAATAAATTCTATACAATTCAAAGGTGTGTATCACATGCAAGGAACATTTATCTAGAATTTCCCCCCCCAGTTTTTTCATAAAATAATAGAGTTGGTAGGGTCCTTTGGCAGTCAGTCCAACCTCCTGCTGAATGCAAGGATCTCACACCCTCTTGGATAAATGTCTGTCCATTATTTTCTTGTATATTTCCATTGGTGCAACACCTACAACCCAGAAGGCAAACTATTTCATTGCTTAATGGCTTGGAGCAGGGGTAGGATTAAAAATTTTTAGCAACCGGTTCTCTACCCAGTTGCTGGGTGAGCATGGTGCGTGGTCTACTTGGCCTCCTGCACCAGGGGGGGGGGGCGTTTTCACCCTCCCCAGGCTCTGGAGGCTCTCCTCAAGCCTTGGGAGGGCGAAAAAAGGCTCCCCTGAGTTCCGTAGGCCCTCTGGAGTCTGGAAATGGGCCTGTTTCTAGATTTCCAGTACTTCTGGGAGGCCCATTTTTCGCACTCCTCAGGCTCTAGAGGCTTTCTTCGAGCCTCCGGGAGGGCGAAAATAGTTCCTCGAGAACTCCGGGAGGGTTCCTGAGGTCCTCCAGAGCCCAGAAATGGCTCTGTTTCTGGACTTCTGGTACTTCCAGGAAGCCCGTTTTTCACCCTCCCAGAGCCTCCACATGGCTCTGCACTTACATCGCATCCAAAACGGGCCATGTGGAGACTCCTGGGAGGGGACAGGTGGGGTAGGCATTGTCAGCAAGTCCTTGCAACTACCGGTTTGGTGAACCAGATGTAAAATTAACATCTGGTTCACCCGAATCAGTCCGAACCGGCTGAATCCCACCTCTGACTTGGAGTTAGGAAATTTGTTCATATTTCAAATTTGAATCTCCAACTGTAAAGTTCCTTGTGTTATATAATATATAGCTTACACGCTTTTAATTCCAACTAAGGACATTTTGAGTATTTCCTCTTTTTTAACCATCTATGTTATAATATTCTGTTATTATATATCTCCATTAAGGGGCAAACTATTAAAACAGGCTCAACAGCTAGGATATGGCCATATAAGAATCTCAATACAACCTATTGTTTTTGTCATATATTAGTAATCTTGCCGGAATTCATTATTATTTTAAAGTATACTGGGTTTTTAAAATTATTATTATTCTGTTTGGATACATTCATCAAAAGGCTTTCCCAAACTGTGATATTTTAGGATGTTTTAATGTTAAATTCATTACCCTTGTTAAACTACATTTTGACTATTAAGAAACTGTGTTAAAAAAAAGAAATGTTAACCATTACAGACCATTACAGACAATACTTCTATTCTTGAGCAAACTGAAGCCAAGTTCAGAGCTATTTTGAATTCATGGATCTGCATTATATTACAAACATAACCTCAACACTATTCACATTGCAAAGTTATTCTAGATAAGCCAACAACTAATTCTTAGTGCAAGAATATGATATGTTATAGATTTGGAAACATTAACAAATGGATTGTACCTGACTTTTCTAAAAGTAGGGGGACATTAATTTCAGAGTGATTTAAAATGATATTTAATTTAGTTGGTTGTTAAGTTATGAAGTAAAGATGAATGGAAGCTGATTTTTCTGCTTTATTTCAACTGGAAAAGACATTTTGAAATGTTTATCTGAAGAAATATTGCAGAGTTAGATGAGCTACGCAAGTTAAAAATATCTTTTTGGATTTGGGAACATGAGATGAGATAGCAACAAGGATAAAATAGAATAGAAAACTACATTTCTGACTTCCAGTGAAAAGTTGGCCAACTGACTACACGCTCAGGGACGGATCCCAGAGGGGTTTTTCACTGGAACGTAGCTTCTTCAACTATCAACAGAAGGAATCATCCATTCCTTTAGTTCATATGACTCTCCTGGGTTAGGGAAAGTCCTAGAATCATCCCACAAAATCCTCTAATACAACAAAAGGTCTGCAAGTTTGTGTGCTGAAAGTGAACAGGGGGAGAGGGCGTACAATCAATTTGTGGTTGAAGAATGCAGCCGTTTTGGAATTTATTTTTCAAATGGACAGTAAGTTGTGCCCTTCATTTCTTAATCATTTTAAGGACTGTTAATATTTATTAAGCTAAAAGAGACTCTGCTTAGCTACAGCCTATATTCCTTTTTGAAGATCTGCACCATTTTTAGGATTTCTTCTTGCTAAACAACAAGGAAAAAGGCTCCTGAGGCAAGCTAAAATAAGGAAGTGTGGACTATCTTTTTTAAAGAAATTGATGAAGAAATATAAGGGAAGAAAGTTGTTGTTCTAGTTTATTATTTTTAGTAATTTGTAGCTTGATCTTCTTTGTTGTGGGTGGATAAAACTAAAACTTAAATTTTCTGATTTTTCTGATTCCTGATTGGTCAGCAATTTTTAAGTGACTTATAAAAAAACCTACTCTTTGACCAAAGAGGGAGTTACGAAGTTAAGAAGATCAAAGAGCAAATTATTAGAGATTTATTTGAAAAATCTTTATATAACATTCATCAGTTTGTAGAACAGCTATGCTCCAAGGATGAAAAAAAAACCTATTCGAACCAGTTCAGAGATGCAAATATGTGTAGAAAGTTAGCAAACCACTGAGGCAATTTCACAAGTAATTGATAATACAGAGGAGTCAGCTATAATTTTGGAATATAAACCTGACACCAATTTTATTATGATGGTTTAAATAGAAGCCTCCCAACACAATTGAAAGAACTGCAAGAAAATTTGCAACTTTTAAAAGGACAAGTTTGGGATTTCTTCCTCATGAATATTAACAAAGCTGAGAAATCCTTGAGAAAAAGAGAAGCTTATAACTACTTGACAAACATTCCAGAGAAGAAAAAGATTTTTTTCCCATGAAGACAAGCTGGAAGGAGTGAGTTAAACTTAATGAGTCAGATGGAATTAGGATGGATTTTCATCGGTTTGATATTTGTAATTAAAATAAAGTTTTAATCTAAAGTTTGAAAATATATTTTCCTTTAAATACAATGCTTAAGTAACTCCTAAATTTTGTAAAATATTATTGAAAGTGTATTTGAAAATATCTATGTTAAGAGAAAGTTAAAGAAAAAGATGTATTAGCCTAAAGAAAAATCTAGAGTTTTAAAAAGAACATACCATATTTTTCAGAGTATAAAACACACCTTTTTACCCCCCAAAAGGGGGTGAAAATCTGGGTGTGACTTATACACCAAATGTAGCCCCGCCCACCTACCGAGCCCCACCTTTCGGCATCAGGATTCCAAAGGAAAGCGTTTTCGGGTGGCAGACCCACGATCCCCTTCCCGATTCCAAACATGGGATATGCAGAGGCAAAAAAAGTGTAACGCATTTCAGGCAGCGGATCTGACCAGGAAGAAAGAGAAGGTGAGTCTGCTGAGGAGGAGGACAGGCGCGCAGATCTGCAATGGGAAGAAAAGCATTTTCATGTGGCAGCGCTGCAAATCCCTCCCTGAATCCAAAACAGTTTCCAGTTCCCCGCTGCACATTGCAGGGGAACTGGCTGCCTGCCACCTGAAACGCAGTTCTGAGAATTGTACTGGGGAATCGAGGCAGCGGTGGCTGGAAAGGAGGGATGTTTCACTTCAGGAGCTCCCGTTGGGCTTGCTCGGCTCCTAGGCACAGAGAGGGCTTAGGCAGCAGCGGCTGCTCACATAGCTGGGGAGTCATTGTGAACATTTTCTGCCTTGAGCAGCCCGCTGGGCGGCCAGAGGGGTGACCAGCTGCAAATTGTGGCGCTCGCCTTGTTTTCCCTGAAGCTGCCGGGCAGATCCCCCCCCCCAGACCGTCCCAAAGAGGTTTGTTGCTCAGGCTATGCTCTTTCCCTCTCCCCAGAGCATGTGAGGGGTCCCTTTGGGGGAAAGCGAGTAGTCCCTGCAGATCGCAGGAGCACCCTGATAAGTTTTCTGGAAAAGAATTTATCAGTAATCAATGCCCTCTTTCCCAGCCAACTTGCAGGAGGAGGAGGAGGGCGGCATAAAGCAGTGTCACCTTAAATGCTGGTAGGCACAGGTAGAATTCTTGTTTTCTTGTTTTCCTCCCCCAAAATTAAGGTGCGTCTTATACTCTGGTGCATCTTATACTCCGAAAAATACGGTATACAAGAAGGGGAAAAAAATTCTATGAAGAGCCATGGTGGCGCAGTGGT
The DNA here is from genome assembly GCA_030761175.1 of Masticophis lateralis. Taxonomy (NCBI): domain Eukaryota; kingdom Metazoa; phylum Chordata; class Lepidosauria; order Squamata; family Colubridae; genus Masticophis; species Masticophis lateralis. Next base: position 76,743,223 of record JAUDYJ010000006.1, on the reverse strand, counting down.
TAGAATGCAGTACTGCAGGCTACTTCTGCTGATTGCCAGCTGCCTGTAATTTGGCAGTTCAAATCTCACCAGACTCAAGGTTGACTAAGCCTTCCATCCTTCTGAGGTCGGTAAAATGAGGATCCAGATTGTTGGGGGCAATATGCTGACTCTGTAAACCTCTTAGAGAGGGCTGTAAAGCACTGTGAAGTGATATAGAAATCCAAATGCTGTTGCTGCTGTTGCTGTAACTTGGAGGCAGTGATCTAACTTTAAAGAGTTAATTGGAATTGTTGGAATTGTATTGGTCTGAAAGTGAACTTTAAACTATGTATGTTAAGAGGAAGTTAAGAAAAAGATGCATTAGAATGTTTTAATTGTAGAAATATCTTTAAAGAAAAACTTAGTGCTTTAAAAATATTTTCTCCTTTAAGATTAAAGAATTGGAAAGAATACAGTGAATTTTGTTAATATAAAGGGTGATAGTTTGTAAAGATGATTAAGTGCAAGCAGAAATACATATTATTTCAACAGCAAGGAAGATAAAGCAGTATTCGTTCAACTGATTGTTCAAAGAGGAGAATATATTTTTTATTTGGATATCACTTCTGGATGTTGTGCTTCTGATGGAAAAAAATGAAGCTTTGACTTTGGTTTTGCTGATTAGGTAGATTTGTTGTTACAGAAATGGCTAGTTATATACTAATGTGTAAAAGTAAAAAGTTGAGGTTGTAATGATGTTATCTTGTACTGTGCTAAAAGTAGTCAGTCGTCAATGCCTTTTTCTTTCTTAACTTGTACCTCATACTTTCTATTCCCCTTTCTTTTTCAGTCGGTTAATTTCCTATTTTTATTTATGTTTGTATTTTATATATTGATAACACAATAGAAGTTTTTTTAGAGAGAGAGGGAAAAAAACTAGGCTTCTATCTACCTCTTTTTGAGATAACCCAATAATTAGGATATATATATAATAATCTGTATCAATGAGGTAATGGTCATTAATTCCAAGGAAAAGTAAAAAGGCTTCAGACATAAACTTTGGAATATGTTTACCATGATTGATCAGATTAAATGATTATTTAATTTGATTGATATTAATAATTAACATTTGATAGCTGAATTTCCAACTATATATTTTATAGATTTAGCAAAGAGAGCATTATAAAATTATACAATTTGCTTTCACTAGTACTCATAAAGAAATATTTTATTGTTAGGGCAATTACTATCTGTAAAATAATTTATTATGCAGTATTGGTATAATGAACAAACATTTACCTGACAACCTGAGAACATACATTTAAGTTAATTTATTTCATAGTAACATAGTAACATTTAACAACAGATTTAATTCCTTAAAGTATTTATAAGTAAATATTAATAAAAAAGCAAAACAAAATCATCACAATTTAGTTAAGCAGCTTAAAATGTGATAACTATAGCTAAAATATTTTTGTTGGTAAAATAGCTGCGATAACAAAATTAGCTACACTAATAAATGATTACTCACAATCTTTAGTTATTCACTCTAATCCTATATTTTTAGATATACAATAATTATGTCTGCTATGAGACTAATCATGTTTAAATATGATCTCTAATCCTATATAACTTGTTCAGGAAGGAAGTTTATATTCATTAATTTCACCTTTCAGTGTTCCTTTCAACATTACTTCTTTCTTCTAAAGTTATGAGAATTTATTAATTGTCCAACTCCAATGATCTCTCAGTGTTAACAGACAACCTGTTGTAAGCAGGTACTGTAAATTTACTGTTGTAAATCCTTCAGGATTTACAACAGCGATGATGAATCTTTTGGGATGTAAACAATTTGAAAAATGCCTCACTTAAATCTGCTTTGCTGTCTGCCTGTCTCTCTCTCTCTCTCTTTCTCTCTCTCTCTCTCTCTCTCTCTCTCCAAACTCGACATTAAACTTTGAAATATTATTTCTGTTTTCCTTTTAGGTTTTCTTACTGCTTTTTTATTGTTTTAATTGTTTTTAACCTGTAAAAATGAAGTGTTTTAATACTCTGTGTGACCAGCCATACGCTAAATCAATAAATCAATAAATAAATTAAATCTCTCTCTCTCTCTCTCTCTCTCTCTCTCTCTCTCTCTCTCTCTCTCTCACACACACACACACACACACACACACACACACACACACACACATACTGAAACCAAAGAGAAACAATTTGTATATACTCATTTATTTAGAAAAATACAGACCAATCATGTCTACTGCTATGTATTTTATGAAAATGTCAAATAATTGCAAAATGAAATACAAGTAAAACAACCTCATTTTTGGAGGGTCAAAAAAACCATGAAACCATGGCCCTCTTACATGACCTCTGGTGCAAAAACACACTCTATTCTCACATGGTCTTCACAGCAGAGGTGATATTCAGCAGGTTCTGACCAGTTCTGGAGAACCGGTAGTGGAAATTTTGAGTAGTTTGGAGAACTGATAAATACTACCTCTGACTGGCCCCATCCCCATCTAGTCTTTACCTCCCAAGTCCCAGCTGATCAGGAGGAAATGGAGATTTTACAGTATCCTTCCCCTGCCATGCCCACCAAGCCACAGAATCGGTAGTAAAAAATTTTGAATCCCACCATTGCTTCATAGCCTTCAAAAATTGCACAAGGAGACTTGCTACCCTAAATATTGTGGTATATCACTTTTGACACAGTTGTCCTTGGTTTACTGATTTTGAATCTTTGAAGACAGAATAAAAACGGTATAGTTCATGCCCAGCGCCTTAGCTCAGGAAACACTCCTTTACTTAGGAATATTATTAGATTTATGAGAAGTTGTTCTTCCGACTTCAAGGAATCTCCTCCATATGAACTAAAGCATTCAAGGCAATGCCTGGAAACTCGAATGAAGTTGTCAGAGTGGACTGATTAAATCTGCCTGGTGGTATCAAATTTCCATAACAATGTTCATTATAAATGTATTAATTATCACAATTATTAGAATATCAGAATAATCCACTTAAGTAAAGGCAATAATCTTCACTCCCAAACAACTCATTCTTCTAGAATAATAACAGTATAATGACAGCATTAAGTATCAAGTCACAGTTCATTTATCCAAACTACTAGCAAGCATGCTGTAATTAGTACAATTAAAGTACTATTGTAAAAACTATCACCAAACATATAAAACTGTGACTTTAGGAAACATCAAGGCACTAGCCCAATATTCACCAAGGAGCTTCTTTGTATCCCCCTTGCTATAAAATTAACCCAATTATGTCCCCTTTTTGTGAAAAATAATCCTGGGTGCTCTGAGAATCTGTGTCCTTCCGTTCCATTTCAAGAGCCCATTTTTTAAAATTTTTCCAGTCACCAACTAGGTAAAATTCAATTGAATGTAACCAGGGGTGGTATTCAGCAGGTTGTGACAGGTTCTGGAGAACTGGTAATGGAAATTTTGAGTAGTTCGGAGAACCGGCAAATACCACCTCTGGCTGGCCCCAGAGTGGGGTGGGAATGGAGATTTTGCAATATCCTTCCCCCAGGAGTAGGGAGGGAATGGGGATTTTGCAGTATCCTTCCCCTGGAGTGGGATGAGAATGGAGATTTTGCAGTATCCTTACCCCTGCCACACCCACCAAGCCATGCCCACGAAGCCACACTTACCAAGCCATGCCCACAGAACCGGTAGTAAAAAAAATTCAATTCCACCACTGATGTAAACTATTATTTCAAAATATTTTTCACCAGCACTGTCCCCATAGTTGTGCATTTAATATATTTCTAGATTGAGAATTGTATGTTTAGCTCTGTTAAATTCAACTTTCAGTTTGTTTCTCAAACTATCCCTTGAAATTTTGTTTTGGTTTCAAGGATATTAGTGATCCCATCTATTTTGTGACATCTGCAAATTTGGTCAAGATGATCACTATTTGTGAAGATGCTTAACAAATTTGCAGATGTCACAAAATTGGACGAGATTACTAATATCCTCAAAAATAAAATAAAATAAAATAATAAAATAAAATAAAATAAAATAAAATAAAATAAAATAAAATAAAATAAAATAAAATAAAATAAAATAATAAAATAAAATAAAATAAAATAAAATAAAATAAAATAAAATAAAATAAATAAATAAATAAACAAACAAACAAACAAACAAACAAACAAACAATAAATAAATAATAAATAAATAAATAAATAAATAAATAAATAAATAATAAATAAATAAATAAATAAATAAATAAATAAATAAATAAATAAATAAATAAATAAATAAAATAAAATAAATAAAAGCTTTATCCCTTTATCATTCTACTCTTAATCTGATTCATTAATAATTTTTTTGAAAAATTGAAAGTGACGGTATTCCTGGAAATCTCCATTCAATCCTTCTTTCTTGCTTTTTTTATTTTTTTATTCTTTGAGTATACCTTTTTAACCAGTAATGTATCCAGGTAGTGGCCATGTCATCTAGTCATCTAGTCCACATTCCTGATGTATATTGATAATTGACTTGCTCCTGGAAATTTCACTCAGTCAATTTTTTATGGCCTTCTACCAGTATTGTTAATGCAATAATGAAATTGAAATATTTTACGTATTTTCATTCTTGTTTTTTTCATTAATTTTGTGGCTGGTTCTGGTGTATTTTTTTTTTCTTTCATTCAAGTGTATCACTTTTCTGCAAATTGACAGTCAATATAAAGAAGAATAATTTATCTTGCTGATACTCCCATGTTACTTCTATAGCAACTAAACAGACAATACTGGGAAAAAATGTGGTTGCAAATTTTTTCCCCAATATTTTGGCAAAATAATTCTAGCCAATAGCACTAATAAGTTGACAAGTATATTATCAATAATAACAATCCCAATACTGATACAAATTCAAGTAGCATATAGAGCCCTGAGGTAGACCTAATTTGTTTAAGACAGTGGTTTTAAACCTGTAGGTCGTGACCCCTTTGGGGGTCGAACAACCCTTTCACAGGGGTAGCCTAAGGCCATTGGAAAACACATATTTTCAATGGTTTTAGGAATAATTTTATGGTTGGGGGTCACCACAACATGAGGAACTGTATTAAAGGGTTGTGGCATTAGGAAGGTTGAGAACCACTGGTTTAAGACAAGTCCTTTGAATTGCAATACTGAACAAAATAGTATATTTTCCTTTGTTCATTACTACTTTTGTGTTCCTTTTCTTAGATATATAAGTAAAGCAGAGATTACTAAGCAGAAGTCTAAAATCAACAACACAAAATGTGAATAAGAACATGTTTCCAATGGCCAACATACAACATTAACAAAGTTATATTGCACATTTTATTATACCTTTCTCCAGGAATAGTTTCATAAATTTTTGTCAAGGAAAAGATTGCTGAACTCAATAACAAACCATCTCTCACTTTCTATAAAGGCCCATTTATTTGTTACGTTATACAGTATGAATTTAATCCAACATAGTGGCCTTTTTCTTCTTTCTCTTACCGCAATAGCAATAGCAATAGCACTTAAACTTAAAATAAGTTAAGTTTCCCCAAAAATAAGACCCTGCCTTATATTTTTCGAACCCTGAAATAAGCGCTTGGCCTTATTGCCATGCGCTCAAAAGCCCGATTGAGCTTATTATCAGGGGATGACTTATTATGGGGGAAACGGTATATACCACTTCATTTACAGCCCTCTCTAAGAGGTTTACAGAGTCGGCATATTGCCCCCAACAATCTGGGTCCTCATTTTACCAACCTGGGAAGGATGGAAGGCTGAGTCAACCTTGAGCCTGGTGAGATTCGATCTGCCAAACTGGCAGCCAGTGATCAGCAGAAGTAGCCTGCAGTACTGCATTCTAACCGCTGTGCCACCGTAGCTCTAACTGAAAAGCTCTAAGTAGAGGCCGGCTCTGAAAATAGAACAACTTCACATTAGCTCAGCAAGGGAAATAATGAGATTTTTTTTACAACGAAAGTTTTGTCAAATCTGACTATTGCTGGGGGAAAAAAGTGAAAAGGCATTTGTCAGATCCCATAAAACCAGGGGTAGGTTTCAGTAGGTTCTGACCAGTTCTGGAGAACCGGTAGCAGAAATTTTGAGTAGTTCAGAGAAACGATAGTAAAAATTCTGACTGGCTCCGCCCCCATCTATTCTCTGCCTCCCAAGTCCCAGCTGATCGGGAGGAAATGGGGATTTTGCAGTAACCTTTCCTTGGATTGAGGAGGGAATGGAGATTTTACAGTATCCTTCCCCTGCCATGCGCACCACGCCATGCCCACAGAACCACTAGTAAAAAAATTTGACACTCACCACTGCATAGATCCCTATCTTGATGCTGCAATTCTTGTGGAGAAGGGGCCTGGGTGGATTCTTTAGTTTATAGCCTTTTTCTTGATGCCTATAATCCTGTACTTTGATTTACCTTCTGAGGACTGTAAGGTGGGGGAAAGGCCATCTGTTTTGTCTCAGTTCTCATTTCTCAGTAGAGAAGTGGTTTACCAGTGTCACCTTCAAGAATGTTTCTATCTAATTTTAGTCAACTGTCCTGATTTTCCCAAATAGGGTTTCATTATCAAAGTAACCCAACTATAAAATAGAATAACAGAGTTGGAAGGGACCTTGGAGGTCTTCTAGTCCAACCCCCTACTTAGGCAGGAAACCCTACACCATTGCAGACAAATGGTTATCCAATATCTTCTTTAAAATGTCCAGTGATGGAGCATTGACAACTTCTGGAGGCAAGTTGTTCCACTGATCAATTGTTCTCACTGTCAGGAAATTTCTCCTTAGTTCTAAGTTGCTTCTCTCCTTGATTAGTTTCCACCCATTGCTCCTTGTCCTACCCTCAGGTGCTTTGGAGAATAGCTTGATTCCCTCTTCTTTGTGGCAGCCCCTGATATATTGGAACACTGCTATCAGGTCTCCCCTGATCATTCTTTTCATTAAACTAGACATACCCAGTTCCTGCAACCGTTCTTCATATGTTTTAGTCTCCAGTCCCCTAATCACCTTTGTTGCTCTTCTCTGCACTCTTTCTAGAGTCTCCACATCTTTTTTACATCGTGGTGACCAAAACTGAATGCAGTATTCCAAGTGTGGCCTTACCAAGGCATTATAAAGTGGTGTTAACACTTCACATGATATTGATTCTATCCCTCTGCATTCTTGGCAGCACAGCATAGACACAACTTGGGAAGTTGAAGTGAACGTCATTTGCCTTGATTTAAAATGGGAGTTACAAGATAGGAACTCAATATTAATAATAGAAAGAGAATGGGAAAGAGATTTGCCATCACTTCAAGTCTTAGTTCTAAATTGACATATTAAGCAATTTTAGTCTACATGAAGGAAATTTTTAGTAGAAAAATCAAAAATTTCAGACATATAGCAGGTCATTTGTTTTGCTTTCCAAAGAAATACAGGAATAACCAAACTACATACTGTATTATGGATTTATCCCAGGGGTGAAATGCTCCCAGTTCGGAATGCTCCCGATCTGGTAGCGATGGAGACGGGTGGTTCAGAGAACCAGTAGCAAAAATCCCTACCGCCCCCCCCCCATACCCAGCTGAGCCGCACACTCATCAGAGGCTTTTTTTTTTAACTTTTAAAAGAATTTTTTCTACAACCTCTTCGGCCGAAAAAATGCTTTTAAAAGTTAAAAAAAAAGCCTCTGATGATTGCGTGGCTCAGCTGGGATCGTCAAAGGCTTTTCAAAGCATTTTTTCTACAACCTCTTCAGAGTTGCCTGATCTGCAGAGGCTTTTTTTTCTTTTAAATGCCTCTGACAATCAGGCAACTCAGCTGGGATCGTCAGAGCCTTTTGAAAACTTTTTTTTACAACCTCTTAGCTGGAGAGGTTGTAGAAAAAATGGTTTTAAAAGTAAAAAAAAAAAAAAATTGGCCATGCCCACCCAGTCACTTAACCCCCACACACACACACACCAAGCCATGCCCACAGAACTGGTAGCAACAAATTTTAGATTTCACCACTGGTTTGTCCTGTTTTGTAAGATAATCAAGGGAATCTAAAATGAAAGCTTAAACTGACACACAAACAGCCCTTCTCTGAGTGGTGCACTTTTATTTGTCTGAAGTAGGAACTTTCAACCCACTTCAACATTTCTCGGGTTTTTTTGTGTTGAATTCCTGAATGCTGTAGTAAGCAATTTTTTCCACCGCTTTATTGTAAACTGATGGACCACGGCGGAAACTTACACTGTTAAGTTTTTTCCATTAAAACAATGTCAGCGCTGAGACTGTTTTGACACATGAATTGTTTTATTGTAAGGGTATTCTTACAATTGAGGTCCTTGAAGCTTTTTGGTTTTGATTTTGTACATCCCATTCAATAATTCCTGTTGTAATTTTAAAGAGCTATATTCTTCTCTATGAGGTATTTGCTGATACTACCACACACCTATGAAGTACTACTACCTGAAATAAAACAAACCTGTTTTATGAAACAATTTAGCCTTCCTTCCTTTAATGGAAACTAGGAAGCCTGCCCCTTTCCACAATAGTAGCTGCCCTCTAGTACATTTAGCCTTTCATAAGACTTTGAAGATCTGACTTTCCCTCAAACACTGGGAGAAGACAAGATAGGCACACATTCAAACATTGATTTGGCACCAGGTTTTTGTTGTTTTTAATGTTTTAATTGGTTTAGTTTTATAGTTTCTATATGATTTTATATGTCTTTTCATCTTTGGTGAGTGAGTTGAAAGACGTGTGGATGGAAGATAGATGGATGGATGAACAGAATGAATGAAGAATGAATTAATGAATTAATGAGAACCAGATCCAGTGCTTCCGTTTGTCAGCCTAGGTCCTCAACACTTGAAATAATTGGAAGAGAATTCTAGTAAAAGACATAACTATCTCCCTTGGCAATTGCTTCAACCTATGAACTAGAATAGAATAACAGAGTTGGAAGGGATCTTGGAGGTCTTCTAGTCCAACCTCCTGCTTAGGCACCACTCAGACAAATGGTTATCCAACATCTTCTTAAAAATGTCCAGTGTTGGAGCATTCACAACATCTGGAGGCAAGTTGTTCCACTGATTAATTGTTCTCACTGTCAGGAAATTTCTCCTTAGTTCTAAATTGCTTCTCTCATTGATTAGTTTCCACCCATTGCTCCTTGTCCTACCCTCAGGTGCTTTGGAGAATAGCTTGACTCCCTCTTCTTTGTGGCAGCTCCTGAGATATTGGAACATTGCTATCATGTCTCTCCTAGTCCTTCTTTTCATTAAACTAGACATACCCAGTTCCTGCAACCCTTCTTCATATGTTTTAGCCTTCAGTCCCCTAATCATCTTGTTGCTCTTCTCTGCACTTTTTCTAGAGTTTCCACATCTTTTTTACATCGTGGTGACCAAAACTGAATTCAGTATTCCAAGTGTGGTCTTACCAAGGCGTTATCAAGTGGTATTAACACTTCACATGATCTTGATTCTATCCCTCTGTTTATGCAGCCTAGAACTGTGCTGGCTATTTTGGCAGCTGCTGCACACTGCTGGCTCTTATTTAAATGGTTGTCCACTAGGATTGAATTCTGCACTGAAACTTCTTTGGAGACTTAAAGATCAGCTTAAGCATTAGAGGAGACTGAGCCTGGCAGAAGCCAGCATATATACACACCAGGGGTGAAATCTACTTACTTTCCTTACCTGTTTGGAAGCGCCCATGCCGCTCCTGTGTGCAAACCTTCTGTGCATTCACAAAACCTTTTGTGTATGTGCGGAAGGTAAAAAACACTTCTTGGTTAAAACCAGGAAGTAATGACACCCAGGCAGGTGGGTGGAGCTTTGCTGCACCACCGCTAGCAGATCACTGAACCACTGGCCAAGATCGCTACCGTACTGGGCAAACCAGTCTGATCCGGGAGCATTTCACATAAATATATTTTTAAAATGCAAATTTCTCTGCTATCATTCTTTGCTCCTGAAATGTCTACTTTTGACATTTTTGGGTGGTGTGTTTTTTTTGTTTGTTTTTTTTGAGTCATGCCTCAAAAATAAATCTCTTGGTTTTATATTTCTTTGCATTTTTGAACAGAAAGGATCGGTAGTTGTTGTAGAATATCACACAAATCTGTGGTAGATTTATTTTATATGTCTAATTCTGACAAGTACATGGAACATCAGAAATACATTTTTCCCCCTGCAACAATAGATTCAGCCTCCTTTAGTTATGCCAGTTAGGTTTTGTCCCAGCTCCGTTAAGTTTGTATCCAAAATATAACAAGTTCTATTCCCTGCTCTCCACATATAAGGACACATCTGTTGTTTGTGTGCAAATCAAAGGGAAGCCTTTTATAATCCAAAACGTCTTAGTACAGTTATATAGGCAAAATGCTAGCTGTAATTCTTATAGGGCTTTCTGTGAAAATGCAGCATATTATATCTATCTATCTATCTATCTATCTATCTATCTATCTATCTATCTATTTATCATGATTTTTGAATATCATTTACAATTCAGTAATATACTTCAGTATACTATTATGCTGATTAGTATTACATTTGTGCACCTATTTCTTGACAGGTGTGAGGAGAGAGGGGGTTCAGCTGGTACATTGTCCCGGCACCCATGAATCTCAAAGGGGGCCCATGAAGGGGAATCTTTTTTTAAAAAATTTACAAAACCAAATTTTTAAAAAGAAAAACAATAGTAGAAACATTGAAGGAACACGATATAACACCGTCGGATTGTCTGTACAGGGCTATGACAATGAAGCCAACATGGCAAGAAAATATAAAGGTGCACAAGCAAGAATACTTGAGCAATGTGAAACAGCTTTATTTTCACCATGTGGCTGTCACACACTTAATTTGTGTGGAAATGATCTTTGGGTCTCTGCTGCCTGGACGCGGTGGGGCGTGGCACGCGCAGGGCGACCGCATGTGCATGCGTGGGGTGTGGGGGGGTGCACATGCATGCATGGAGGGACCATATTAGTCTTGTTCCAGCACTTAGTACTTCTCTCGGTGACCCTGTTTCCTGACACAGATATGGTTTATGCAAAAAGTAACCGGAGAAGAAAGAGATTCAATTTGTATTGGGGATTTTATCTTCCAAGATACATTTTCCCTGGCCCAATTTTGCAAGTTGCAGCTTGTTCTTTAAAAAAAAATGATATTCCTCCATTCTGAATAATTTACATTAGCAATATAAACTGGAGGTAATATCCCTTTCTCTTAATAATTGCTTTTGAAGGGGTCTCTTTTCAGGAAGATCTATTTTCGAATTTCCTTTAACTTTGAAAGGTACTCTAAAAAATAAGCCAAGCTACGTACTCATTGCAATTTTAGTTTAAATTTTTTTTTTCATTGATGATTTATATTGGTTTCTTTTTTACACCTTCATCTGATCAAACTAATCAAAGAAAGAAGCAACCTGGAATTAAGGAAAACTTTCCTAACAGTGAGGACAATTAACCAGTGGAACAGCTTGCCTCCAGAAATCATGGGTGCTCCATCACTGGAGGTTTTTAAGAAGAGACTGGACAGTCGCTTTTTTTAAAAAATTTGATTTATATGCCGCTCTTCTCCGGAGACTCAGGGCGGCTTACAATGCGTTAAGCAATAGCATTCATACTTTTGTATATTTATACAAAGTCAGCTTATTGCCCCCACAAACTGGGTGTTCAATTTACCTACTTTAGAAAGGATGGAAGGCTAAGTCAACCTTGAGCCTGATGATAATAAATAGTTGGGCTTATAAATAGATAATAAGCCCAATCGGGCTTTTGAGTGCAGGCACTAAAATAACACACACCCCAAAAAATAAGCCTTCACCAAAAATAAGCCCTCACCGAAAATATTTTACCACATGCGCAGCCGGTCCCCGCCATTTCCTCTGGTTAGGATTAGAGAGAGAGAGCTGGAAATCAGGTAAGTCGGCAAGAGGAGTCCCGTCTTGCTCTACCTGCCCCAAAATAATAAGACCTCCCCAAAAATAAGGCCAAGTGCTTATTTCAGTGTGCAAAAAAATATAAGACAGGGTCTTATTTTCAGGGAAACATGGTAACTCTAAGTACTATTGCTATTGCTATATGCTGTCCATCTCACTATCATGTAATTCTGGGCAGTTTGTTACTTTTATATCTTGTATAAATATAATTTGTAAGATCTCTAAACTTTTTTTTCTTCTAACTTTTTAAGTCAAATGAAAAAAAGAGAAGAATCAAGGAGATGATAAATAGCAAACTTTTAATATATTGTTTCAAATGTCTGTTTTACCTCCACAAGGGAGGAAAGTATTATATTAGTATTATATACAGGCTTTAACCCTGTTGATTTGTTACTTGTAAGGAGGCCAAGACATAGGTAGAAAGTTACAATATGGCCACTGGGCTAGTCCTACATTTCAGATCATACTTTTTCCTCTCTCCTGATGTCTACATATCAGAGGTGGGTTTCAGCAGGTTCTGACCAGTTCTGGAGAACCGGTAGTGGAAATTTTGAGTAGTTTGGAGAACCGGTAGTAAAAATTCTGACGGGCCCCACCCTCATCTATTCTCTGCCTTCTGAGTCCCAGCTGATCGGGAGGAAATGGGGATTTTGCAGTAACCTTCCTCTGGATTGGGGAGGGAATGGAGATTTTACAGGATCCTTCTCCTGTCACACCCACCAAGCCACACCCACAGAACCAGTAGTAAATTTTTTTGAAACCCACCACTGCTACATATTGAACCTGTGTTTCAGCTTTATATAACTTTATCCATATACACATTTACAGAGGAGCCTAGAGCTTGATCACATCTTGATCATCCTACACAAAATTTCTACACTAACTTTCCGTGTCAGATAGCAAATCAGGGTGGAGACCTTTACCTATGTATTGATTTAATACATTCAATCAAATAAAGGAAGGTAGGTTAATATTTCACATTTTTTATTACCTTTAGTAAAATCCTCCAGATAAATAGGACTTATTTCTATACAACATTACATTCAAGCATATAGAAATAATAATGTTTTAGAAATCTAATCAGTAAGCTGCCTGATTCTGACAGATTTGAAGTGAAAAAAAAGTATCACTAAATTAGAGCATTTTTGCACCTCATACTGCACATTTTACTTTCAGTTCATTCCCAAATGATTTAAAATGCTGATTTAGTTGTATATAACATGCATATCTGGCAGAAATTTGACCAAGGTTGCCAATTTTTGTGTGTGGCAATGTACCAATTCAAATATCATTATTTAGTGCTTTGTTATTTTATATCTTCAGAGCCCCGCATCTGCAGAGAATTTATCATTTTCATCTCATGGACTTATTGTAAGCAGTTAACTTTGCCACACTGAGAAATAAATCAATTTGTCAATACATGGTAATAGTGGCTGATTGTTAAATTTCTTTGGGACTCTATTTTAGCATTTACGCAGCTCTTCCCATAGGATTTTTAACAGTCAGATGATGAACCCTCACATAAAAGGGGAACTGAGCCTGCTGAGTTGCAATGCAGCAAAATTCTAATGCATTCGCTTAGGCAGGCTGGAATTGATTGAAGTTGAACAATTAGCCTACAGCTTCCATGGGGAATAGTAATGACTTTTGTTCCCAAACTCTTCAGACAACTACCAGGACTGCTTAATAATTGAAATTAATACCTGCCAAAGGCATAAGCACTTTTTTTCCTTTGATTTATCTTTTGCATGCAGTCTCAAAAATGTTTTCCCAAAAAGATAAATAGTACTACTGTCTTTAAGCAATTATGCACTCATGTGTATCAATAAGTAACAAGGAAATAATAAGTTGTCTACTTAATAGGAACCTTCAGCCCTGGTTTTTACAAACTATTGCTCTAAATCGTAGAATTTTACTCAACCAAAGTTTCATGCTTCAGATATTCTAGTATAAAATTAAGTTGCTATGATAGCTACCTTTGATTTTCTCTGCAACAATTTAATTCACTCTTTCTTCCAGAACAAAAAAAGGAGTCCTCTGATAAGAAAAAGGTGAAACAGTAAATACATATAAATGGATTGTTGCTTGCATCACTTTTTTTGTTCTTGTCATATACTAGCACCTGCTAGCACTTAGACTTATATACCATTCCACAGTGCTTTACAGCCCTCTCTAAGCAGTTTTACAGAGTCAGCATATTGCCCCCAACAATCTGGATCCCATTTTATCCACCTTGAAAGGATGGAAGGCTGAGTCAACCTTGAGCCTGATGAGATTCGATCTGCCAAACTGCTGGCAGCTGGTGATCAGCAGAAGTAGCCTACAGTACTGCGCTCCAACCACTGCACCACTGCAGCTTTTTACAAAATTTACAATTTGTATATTTACAAAACATCCAAAATTTAGATGAAAAATGTAGATGAAACATGGGCTTCTATAATATTTTTTCTGACCCAAGTATATTTCACCAATAATAGTTTTAAAATTGGATCCTTAATCTTTTAAGAATACAGATGGGAATTGAAAAAGGGGTTTTTTTTAATCAATGGTAAAACTATGGTAGAGCTGCAGATTTATAGTTTGCCAACATCTCAGGCAATATTCTGCACCACACATGCATATATGCACACAGAAACACAAACACACATGAAGTATATATAGTATGTGACTAAACAAGAGCCGGAAAGACTAAATGTAAGTTTCATTTCAATTGTGCAATTTATCTGCTTTTGAAGTGTGCAACTCTTTAAAGTTCATAATTATCTCTGCTTTAAATAGTTTGTTCACCAAAGCTTTAATTAATTTGTAGATAGTAATAGTTTACATAGGGCTGTATAAAATGTTGTGTCTGTTTATTTTCAGATCAAATATACTAGAGACATTACAACAAAACAATAGAAATTACTGTTCTTGCTACTGGTTCCTTCAGTATATTATTGTATTTTTAGCATACCCTTTAGAGCAAACGCTCAGAAAGCAGATTATGATAAAAATAACTAATTTTTAGAGGAGAAACATTTAAAGTTAAAAAGCTTTTTCTCCAGAACTTGTCATTCTATTTGACCTTAATTTCAAGCAAAAAAGCAGGGCTCCATAATCAAACTTAGGGAAAAATTTTATCTGTATTTATAGTAGTCTTGAAATGTCCTTCCTAATTGGTGGCTTCTTAAAAGAAGTCTATTTATTCCTCATATTTTTATGTAAATATCCGCAAAGTGAGTTAGATTCTGGTGAAGAAACTTGGTACCTCTAAGATTAGCTTTAGTGTTTGGTGAAACCATTTTTGTTCTCCCTTAAAGTATTACTTTGTATTTTTTAAATTACATAAGGATGGGTACAGGGGGTGAAATCCAGCAGGTTCTGACAGGTTATGGAGAACCGGTAATGGAAATTTTGAGTAGTTCGGAGAACCGGCAAATACCACCTCTGGCTGGCCCCAGGGGTGGGAATGAAGATTTTGCAATATCCTTCACCCAGGAGTGGGGTGGGAATGGAGGTTTTGCAGTATCCTTTCCCTGCCATACCCACCAAGCCACACCATGCCCACCAAGCCACTCCCACAGAACCGGTAGTAAAAAAAATGTGGATTTCACCACTGGATTGGTACCATTATGTTGATTTGATGTTTTTAGCTTGATAGTATCAGAAAATTAACAGCAATTTTAATTAATCTTGCTCAATACGGGATCTATAGGCAAGGTTGCTGCTAAAGCATTTCTGACAAATGGCTATTCAACATTTAGTTAAGTATCACATCTAGATACAATCTGCCAAACAACTATCATTACTTAAAAGGGCTTTTGTCCTTTAAAGCAAGGGTCACCAACCTTTTGGACCTCAGAGACCACTAAATTCATAATTTTAAATCCCATGGACCATTAATATGAGTTTTTGAAAAAGATAAATAATATTTAGTGCAATTTAGTGCAAAATAAAAAATGCAAATAATTTTTCTGTGGACCACCAACATTTTCTCACAGACCACCAGTGGTCCACGGACCACTGGTTGGTGACCACTGCTTTAAAGAACCTATAGATAGATATCCTGTTATTATTAACCTCTGACAGAAAATGCCACATCAATTCAGAATGTTTTCATACTAGATAAAATTACTGAATACTTCAGGCTGATCTAATTAATGTTCATTAGTCTCCTTAATGGGATGTGGTAGCTCAGTGGCTAAGACGCTGAGCTTGTCGATCAAAAGATTGGCAGTTCAGCGGTTCGAATCCCTAGTGCCGCATAATAGGGTGAGCTTGTTACTTGTCCCAGCTCCTGCCAACCTAGCAGTTCGAAAGCATGTAAAAAATGCAAGTAGAAAAATAGGGACCAGCGTTCCGTGCGCCTTTGGCGTTTAGTCATGCCAGCCACATGACCACGGAGATGTTTTTGGACAGCGCTGGCTCTTCAGCTTTGAAACAGAGATGAGCACCGCCCCCTAAGTTGGGAACGTCTAGTACATATGTGCGAGGGGAACTTTTACCTTTATTTTCCTTAATACGTGTTACTCCATGTTTTATGTACTTGTGGATATGTACATTCATTTCCTTATTTTGTTTATTATTTTGTGTGGTTTTGGTCCCCCCCCCATGGGGTGACTTAATTTAATCAGAATAAATAAAATGGTGGCTATTGAGATGTATGTGAATGTGTGTCTCAGTTGCTTTTTTTTAAATGAGCTTGTTTACCATTTTTGTTCTTTGGTATTGCACATGAATGGGTGTTGAATGACAGTGGATTGAATGGAAAAGTAAGTTACCAGTAAAAAAGAACTACATTGAGATAGAGAATGAAGAATGAAAGAGAAAGAGAATGAATGGGTCTCAAACTGTAAACAAATAAAATGAATAATCAAGATGAATAGGAAACCTAAAAACATTGCACTTCGATGAAATCAGTAAATTATCATATTCTCTTGTTTCAGTTTTCATAACATTAGTTACTTTGAAAAGAAGTAAATTGAATATTACAAAGTATATACATGGTGGTTTGGTTTGAGTGCATTTCATTTTGTTTTGGTGCCTTCAAAACGCTAATGTCCATGCAGTTTTCTTGGCAAGATTTTCAGACATTCTTTGCCGGTGCTTTGTGGCTACATTTAAGATCAGGAAGATGTTGGTTCCTCCAAAATGTTACTAATAAATGTTTTTCTTTCTTTTTCCCTCAAACTGGCCTTTTCTTTTTCTTTCTTTTCCTACTTACTGGAATAGTTGCTTCTTTTCTTCGTAATATTTGCCAGACATTTTAGCCTCACTTTTTAATGAATTGATATTTTATTGGTTTACCCTGGTTTAGCATTTTTTATGTAGAATAGTTTTACTTTGATTCTGATTTTATTTGTTTTATCAGATTTATTAGATTTCTTGTTACATATTCTGGATCAGTTTGTCTATTGTATAGTTTTACAGCTCTGACTTGTTATTTTTTGGTAATCAGTACTACTGTAGTTTTGGCTATAGTGTGATTGGTATAGTGTGATTTTGTTTCATATGTTGTATGCTGTATCATTTTTACATTTAGAAGGTGGTAAATCATCACAGTTGTCTCTCAGAACAATTTTCCTTCCTTCCTTCCTTCCTTCCTTCCTTCCTTCCTTCCTTCCTTCCTTCCTTCCTTCCTTCCTTCCTTCCCCATACCCCTGGCTGTTGGAGATATGAGACATATGTTTTATTGAGGAAAACAATGGACAGACAAAAAAACAGATGATATTACTATGCAAGACTGGATCATTTAAGCAACCATATTCTCCCAGTTGTTTTTTCATGTCCAATGCAGTTCAGCAGCATGGGTACAGTCCAGTCAAGGAATGTTCACTGGTGGAAACTAGGAGGCTATAGTGCCTGCCCCCTAGAAATCTTCCCTCTAGAGTTTGGGATGGCCTTGTTGGCCTTTTGGAAGGCCTTGTAAATGCAGTTATGTGTATGGGCTCTTGAATATGTAAAAGGGCCTCATTCCCTGGTGGGTTTTTTTGTTTTTGTTTTATTTTAAAAAAGTTATTTATTAATAATACAAAATTAAAAAAAACATTGGACATAGATATGACATCACTGCTTCCAAACATCTTCTGTCACTTTACAATAATATTAATACTCATATAAACATATAATTCTTAAACAGTCATTTACCTATAATAACATCTATATTTTTGTTTTAACATTATACATTTGTCTTGGCTATCCTCTTGTTATCTATCCAATCATAAACTTGTTCCCAGATTTTGTAGTACTTAGTTTTGCTTTTATCCTTGAGTTCCAAAGTGAGTCTGTCCATTTCTGCACAGTTAAAGATTTTCAGTAATATTTCCTCTTCAGTTGGAATATCTTTCTCTTTCCATTTTTGAGCGAATGCTATTCGTGTTGCTGTGAGTATATGCAGTAATAATTAATTTGTATTTTTCTTATATTTTCTTTCTATGATTCCCAGTAAGAAAAATTCCGGTTTGACTTCTATATTTGTTGACCAAATTTCTTTCAGCCAGTTCTTCAGTAAACTCCAAAATTTTTGCATCTTTGGGCATTCCCACCACATGTGGTAGTAATTCCCAATGGTCTCTCCACACTTCCAGCATATTGAGGATTTCCCCTTATTCATTTGTGCTAATCTTGTAGGGGGGAGGTGCCACCCATAGAACATCTTATAGAAGTTTTCCTTGTAGGAAGTTGCTAGTGTGATTTTTAATTTTTTTTTCCCATAAACTTTGCCAATTGTCCAAATCGATATTGTGCTCAAAATATTTACACCAAATTATCATCGCTTCTTTCACCTGTTCCTCAATCATATCTTGTTTAATAAATATCATATAGTTACTTACGGTCTTGTTCCCTGGTTTTATTAACATCTATGGTTAATTTTTTTCTTGGATGCTACATATATTTTTTGAACTATGATGCTGGAGAAGACTCCTGCAAATCCCTTGGACTGCAAGGTGATCAAACTGGTCAGTCCTAGAGGAGATCAACCCTGATTGCTCTTTAGAAGGCCATCCTGAAGATGAAACTCAAATACTTTGGCCACCTAATGAGAAGGAAGGACTCACTGGAGAAGAGCCTAATGCTGGGAAAGATTGAGAGCAAAAGAAGAAAGGGACAGTAGAGAATGAGGTGGCTGGATGGAGTCACCGAAGCAGTAGACGTGAGCTTAAATGGACTCCAGAGGATAGTAGAAGACAGGAAGCCCTGGAGGAACATTGTCCATGGGGTCACGATGGATCAGACATGACTTCGCAACTAACAATAACGAAACATACATTTATTATTTATACTGTGTTTGTACATGGTTTTAATTGATTTTATGACTGTTCATTAGATGGGTTTGTTTGAGATGGACAGGCATAGAACATGAATTAATTAATTAATTAAACTCTTTAACTATTGTGAGATAAAGAATAGGAAGGGCCACTGCAATCTTAATGACAATTAAATCATTTTAAGTTGTACTTAACTCCTGGTGACTGATTCTTTGGAAACAATACCAGCCTATATAAGGTTGCTTTTGATGTCCAGAAATGGGGGGAGGGGGAGGAATTCAAGTCAAGACCACAGTCCTGGGATTTTTTTTTTTTATGACCTGCCCAAATAGTAATCAAGTCTGCTTATCTTTTTTTTTTCTTTCAAGATCAGACAAAGTATAAGAGCCAGTTTGGTCTAAAGGAGACTGAATTCTAGTCGCGCCTTAAGCATGGAAGTTGGTTGGCTCAGTCATTCTCTTTCAGCCCAATGCACCTCATATAATTGTTGTTGTGTGTGAGGGGTTTTGGGACTAGAATTCCCATTGCCAAGCCAGATAGTTATTACAGCAGTAGCTATAGCATTTAGACTTATATACCACTTCATAGTGCTTTACAGCCCTCTCTAAGCGGTTTACAGAGTCAGTATATTGCCTCCCCCACCCAACAATCTGGATCCTCATTTTATGCAGCTCAGAAGGATGGAAGGCTGAGTCAACTTTGAGCCTGGTGAGATTTGAACTGCCAAACTGCTGACAGCCGGTGATCAGCAAAAGTAGCCTGCAGTACTGCATTCTAACCACTAAGCTACCGGGGTTGTGTGAATCATATCTCATTTTATGAACTTTTTTTTTTTTTGCCCTATTCTTAAGCCAATCATTGCAGTTATGAAATGAATCCCACAGTTGTTAAGCCAACCCAGATTCCCCCACTGACTGTGCTTGTCAAACGGGAAAGCCAACCAGGAAAGTCACAAAAAGTGATCACAGGGCTCCAGAATGCTACAACTATCATAACTACATACCAATTGCAAGTGCCCAAATTTTAATGACTGAGGAGACGGTGTGGCGATCATAAATGCAAGGACTGGTCATAAATTATTTTTTTTTTAGAGCGGGTGTAACTTTGAATGATCACTAAACAAATGATTGTAAGTCAGGGACTACCTGTGATCTGCATTAAAAAAACAAGATTGTGGCTATCTATACTTGTGGGTGATTATATAGATAACAGGTCTTGAAAACCACTTGCTGCACTCTTAGCTTTTTAAAAAGACCATAATGCCAGCTTTTCACTTATTTTGTGCTGACAAGTATTCTCCAAAATACATTTTAAGGAAGAAGATTGGTGTTCATATTTTATCCCTGACATTTCCAGCCCAACACAGACTGCTTATAAGATATTTGAAGATCTCTTTAGAGATCTTAACTCTCGACTGAATCGTTTTGGCAGGGATGGCTTATGTACGTTCTTCGCCATGTAGCACTTGATTTTTGGGATGGGCTGCAATCACTTTATTTATTTACACTGCAATCCTATACGTGTTAGGGCTCTGCATACTTTGAAAATGATAAAGAAATACTTCATCTTTCTGCTATTCATTAAACCAGCCCGATTTTTTATGCTTCTGCACCAGCTTGAAAAATATGTGTTGTTTTGGAAAATCCACTTACTAAATTAATGTGACTCTTAAAAGCCTTGATGTCTTTTTTTTTTCCAAGCTCATGTGGAGGCTTTATAAAAAATGTGATGCTATATAATACAGCGGTACCGGGCTTGTATGAGATCCAAAGCACATCTTCCAAATTATTTTTATACACAAAAGATATGAAGATATGAAAAGATGTAATGCATTACTCAGATGGGTGAATTTACTTTCAATCTAACTAAGCCTACAATTTTATCTCACCACTCTTCCCATTAGTAATGCAGAAATGAGTAACATAACTGAATGTTATGGCAACCTTCTTGTAAAGCAGCTTTTAGCAAATGTTTTCTGGCATTAAGTTTACCTTAGTAAAAACAGTTTCCTCTTCCACATTTTGTTTGATCAGTTGCTTTTCCCATGATCTGTCCTAATTTTTGCTTTCCTCTGAGCTACTTGACTTTGTCCTTAAGATAATACTATTATTGGAAGAATAGAAAGTATTGCCCCTCTGATTAATTTAAAAGATCTTCCCTCATATGCACGCACCTGTCCAAACACACAGAGAGACATAAATTAAATATAGTAATATCGAGAAATGGCACTAGAATTGATTTTTTGATTTTTTCCCCCTTCAGTACTTATTCTAGGAGTTTAGATTTTTTTTATCTCTTTCTTAACACTGTTAGATCTGGATTTGTCAAAACAAAACTTCAGCCTGAGAAATGCAGTCAAGGAAGGAAGAACGTTTTAAGAGTTGACAAGCATTTGGTGTCATAGAACACTCATATTTAATAGATTGTAATAGGTAGAAAAAAGGGGAAAATTGCACAATTTATATTAACCGTGACCAGGGATGGGCTTCAAAAATTTTAGCAAGGGGTTCTCCGTCTGGTTGCTGGGTGGGCATGGCCATGGTGTGTGTGGCCTAGTCGGCCTCCTTCACCACAGCAGGGGGGGGGCATTTTTGCCCTCCCCGGGCTCTGGAGGCTTTCCTTGAGCCTTTGGGAGGGCAAAAACAGCCTTCCCAGGCTCTGGAGGCCCTCTGGGAGCCGGAAACAAGCCTGTTTCTGGCCTTCCCAAACGTCCAGTAGGCTCATTTTTCAACCTCCCCAAGCCTCCGTGCACGCCCTGCACTTATCTGCATCCAAAACAGGCTGCGTAGGGACTCAGGGAGAGGAGGGATGGGCAGGGCAGGACCAACCGAGTGGGATTTTGGGGTTCTCCGAACTGCACAGAATTTTAGCTAGAGGTTCTCTTGAACCCCCGTGAACCCCCAGCAGCCCACCCCTGACCGTGACCCATTTGGTAATCATTTCAGAGATTTTTCCTTACTACTTTGCTTGAGAGAAGCTTGCAGGTAGAAAGTCAGTGGGGAAGCTGGCAGCAATTTGGAAGTCCAAGACCAGAAGGTAGGTAAGTAGCTGTTGTCAGATGGGGGAGAGAGAGCGATGGGTGTGTCTAGCCTAACAAAGAGAAAAATTAGGGGTGACATGATAGCTGCCTTCCCATATATGAAGTGGGGGTTGACTTATTTTCCAACGCCTCTGAGGGCAGGATTAGAAGCAATGGTTGGAAGATCATTAAAGAAAGTTCCAACCTGGAACCAAGGAGAAATGTCCTGACAGTGAGAGCAATTGACCAATGGAACAGCTTACCTCCCACTTTGCAGACAGATGGGGGGGAGGGGTATTTCTGTGATTGTGCCAAGTGTGTTAACTTGCATGAGCAGCTCTGTTTGCATGAGCAACAAGCAAGCACACCCTGTTCATACAAATGGAGCTTCGTACACTTGTGCATGCACCAGGGGTGGTATTCACTTACCTTTGCTACCAGTTCGCAAATGTGAGTGTATGTGCGTGCTTCACTTGCATGTGCCACCCTCTTGCATGTGCAGGGCCTTCCGCGCATGTGCAGAGCATCATATTCATGGATAAATGGGTTGTGCTTGCATCTGGGCACCCACAGCCACCGCTACCAGTTCGCCTGAACTGGATAGAACCAGCTGAATACCACCACTGGCATGCACCCATCAGTTGTGTGATTGGAGCCGTGCACTTGCAATCACCTGCCACTTGTGTGGCCCGGTTCTGAACGAGCTGCAACACGGTACCTTGCCACGGCCCAGGGAGTTAGGGACTCCTGGACTAGAAGACTTCCAATGTTCCTTCTAGCCCTATGATTCTATATTTTGAATTCGCAACTAAAAAAAAAAAAGAGGTTAGAAGCAGGATATTTAGTCATTACTTACTTTTTAGACGTCAGAAAAAGAGTGAATCAAATCTGCAAAACACATCTTACATTAGTATTATAATGATGTACATCCCTCGTCTGGGGAAGTTTAATTTAGGAAATCTGGACATATTTTACTTTATATTTGCAATAGCTCTATGACATGGGTGTCAAACTTGCGGCATCACCTTGCCATCACGTGACGTTTCATGACATTTTCCCCATTCGCGGAGCTGAGATGGGCATGGCCTTTCCGTGACACACCCAGCCCGTGGCCCTCCAGTTTTACACCCCTGCTTTATGATGTAGATTTGACTAAGTTTAGTGATTTGCCCAAGATTAACTCATGTGCTTAGTGAATAGGTAAGGGTTTTTTTTGTAACCCAGAGGAATATCACTGGTATAAGTTCCACATGTGTGAAAGAGAGTTCTTCACGATCTATAAAACATTGGATTTTAGAATGCCTCCGTACATTTCTCTGATGGCAATGTCCCTACTTAGTTGTTGCTTACATCATTTTATTGGTGTCTGCCAATGGCTGATGGGCTTTAACATGCAAAGTAGCAATTGTAGCCTCAGGGTATTGATCCATAATAAAAGTGTGAAGACACATTTGACGCTCTTTGAAAAGAGGGTCAGAGCAGTTCATTTTGACTAGAGGAGATGTGATGTGCTATGGCTTTTTTTCCTCCCTCATCAAAGGATCACTTCAGTAGTAAATGTCAAGGGCCTTTCTTCCATTGGAGATTTAATTTGTATTACTTGTGAAGATATAGAAAGTGAACAGGATGACATTAAAATGCATACACTGTTACTGTGAAGCTGATATAAGTAAAGTGTACAAGACTATGCCTTGTTCTCAGAGGAGCAGTGCTGAATGTCTGACCCTATGAAGAAGCCAAGACACTGTTTTTGAGAAAGAAAGTCTGTGTTTTAAGAAATCATTTTTTTTAAAAAAGGATAAAAATCAGACTTGAGTTAAGAAGTATGTACAATAAAATATTTCCGATTCAATTTTTTTTTCTCCTATTCGTTGTTGCTAGACTTGCCTCCATGGTATCTATCTCACAGAAATAAGGAATTACCAATAGTTTCTCCTGGGACAAATAAATCAGAAAGGTCAATTCCAGCAACAGAAGGCAATTCACATATTTCAGTGGTGAACTGTACAGGGGTTGTAAAAATAACAACCAGATACTTGAAATGCCATTAGGAAATTATTGAGGCCAGTGGAGGGCTTCAAAGACATGTGTAATATGATCATAGTGATGAGTGCTGTACAAATAACCGGACTACTGCATTATGGACTAATTGAAGGTTGATGGTAGTCTTCAAGAGCAACTCCATGAAGAGATAATTTATTGTTATGAAAATTTCCTATCAAAATAGGGTCACAACGGATGCACCAGGATGTAGTGAAACTCACTGATTAAAAGAGAAGAGGACCCGATAAGATGAATAAGAAGACATTCCATCTTAGAATCTGTTTGGGGGAGAAAACATTTGAGATCAAGTCCTTAGGTGTATATTTGCTTTTTTACTCAAGGAAAGGACAATAGCCATAGCAAAAGCATTTGGATTGATAGACCACTTCATGGTGCTTTTACAGCCCTCTCTAAGCAGTTTTACAGAGTCAGCTTATTGCCCCCAACAATCTGGGTCCTCATTTTACTGCCCTCGGAAATTGAAAGGCTGAGTCAACCTTGAGCCTGGTGAGATTTGAACTGCCAAATTGCAGGCAGATGGCAGTCAGCAGAAGTAGCCTGCAGTACTGCACTCTAACCACTGTGCCACCATGGCTCTTAATCTGGCAAGATTCTTACAAACGGGTGATCAGCAATAAACTTTGACCCATTCTCAGAAATGTTCTGGTTGTTTGCACCCAACACAGTCAGATATAGGCAAAGGCCCCCTTAACTATAGCTTCTACCTGTCTGTGTAGCTCAAGATGATCCCTGATTTTTTTTTTCAACTCTTTTGAGAATTATCCATCCCTTCAAGAAACATTCCCCAGACTATAGAATTCTTTATTGGCCAAGTGTGATTGGACACACATGGAATTTGTCTTTGGTGTATATGCTCTCAGTGTACATAAAAAGAAAAAATACATTCATTAAGAATCATAAGGTACAACACTTAATGATAGTCATAGGATGAGAAGAGCCTTCTTTGTGGGGGCACCAGCCATCTGGAACGAGCTCCCCCCTGAGATAAGGACGATACAAGACCTACGTACCTTCCGCCGTGCTTTAAAAACATTCCTATTTCATCAGGCTGGTCTGGCTTAAACCTCCCCTTTATAATGGGTTTTTAAATGTTTTATATAATTGGTTTTATATGATTGGATTTTAAATTTTTCAGCCTAATCATTTAATTTATCTTAACTATTTTTAACTTTTGTATGTTCTGTATTTTATTTGGCTGTTCACCGCTCTGCACCTTCGGGGAGTCCCTTCGGGGAGTAGGGCGGTATATAAATTTGATAAAATAAAAAATAAAATAAATAGGATACAAATAAGCAATTGAATCATACTAGGAAGCAATCAATATTAATCGTAAGGATACAGCAACAAGTTACAGTCATACAGTCATTAGTGGGAAGAGACAGGTGATAGGACCGATGAGAAGATTACCAGTAATAGTAATGCAGACTTAGTGAATAGTTTGACAGTGTTGAGGGAATTATTTGTTTAGCAGAGTGATGGCATTTGGGAAAAAATATTCTTGTGTCTAGTTCTGGTGTGCAGTGCTCTAGAGCATCATTTTGAGGATAGGAGTTGAAACAATTTATGTCCAGGATGCGAGGGGTCTGTAAATAGTTTCACAGCCCTCTTT
This sequence comes from Masticophis lateralis, assembly GCA_030761175.1. Taxonomy (NCBI): domain Eukaryota; kingdom Metazoa; phylum Chordata; class Lepidosauria; order Squamata; family Colubridae; genus Masticophis; species Masticophis lateralis. The sequence continues at coordinate 76,717,403 of JAUDYJ010000006.1, read as the reverse complement.
TTGACTCATGCAGTATACAGGTCCTCAATGGAAGGCAGGTTGATAGCAATTGTTTTTCCTGTAGTTCTAATTATCCTCTGAAGTCTGTGTCTGTCTTGTTGGGTTGCAGAACCAAACCAGACAGTTATAGAGGTGCAGATGACCTCTATACACCTCCTCAATAAACAAACAGCAACTTCATATTGCTTTGAGTCAATGGAGTCTGTTTTTTCTCATTCCTAACTTAAGGGCCTGGGTCAACATATTCTCAGAACCTCCTCCCTGGCCTGGGGTGACAATATAAAATTGGTTATCTGTTGTGGTCTGCCAACAGCCCAAAGAGCTAGCAGTGGAGTCGGACAATGAGGAGGCAGGGGTGGACCATGGGCCAGTTCTGGAGGCTGGGGAAGGCCCGGAGGCACTCCCATCTTGGAGTGATGTGTGGACTCTGGAGCTTCCAGAGGCTGACAGTAGAGAGGCAGAGGAACAGGAGGAGCCTGTTCCTAGTGCATGCAGGCACAGAACTGCCAGAAGGCAAGAGCAGCTAAAGCAAAAAGAGCAACTCAGGAGTAAGGCCAGGAGATGATTGGCCCCTCCCATAAGGCTTAAAAGAGCAGCAAAGGCTCTTGGGCTCTTTGTAGGAAAGCAACATTGCTAAATCTGTTTCCAGTCAGCATGTCTTGTTTCTGAACTTGGTGGGGCTTTGCCAAGAAAGGCCTTTGGCAGGGTGCCAAAGAAGATAAAGATTTGTGGTAAGCCCAAAGGACTTTTTCTGAAGGACTTGTTTCAGAATTAATTTGGACTAAGCTGGGAATAAAGTAATTCTCAGCTGTTATAATAAAATAGTTTTGTTTGAGACTAATTGTGTCCTGTAATGACTAAGTGAGCCAAGGTCACAACATTATCATTAGCATAATAGTGATTTCATACCTCCCTTAATGTTAGGCAAAAAAATCCAAGAACTGTCCTTTCATTTCCCAGATGTATTAAAAATCTTGCTCCACACTGAGAAATGGGTTTAGATGCTAGTCCTCGAAACTACCTTAGTTACCTTTGGCTAAAGTTAACTTTCATCCCAGTGGTCTGGACCTATTCATTCTTACAAATCTTTTAAAAGATGTTGCCACACTTCACTCCCTAGGACTCTTTTTGGAGAAGCTCTACCTGTTAGGCTTTGCAAGCATTAGATGTATTTTTAATAAACATATATGGGGCATTGATTTTCAAATCTGATTTGCAGCCTCAGTATGTGAAATCTTTTCACATACTTCATAGTTCCAAGAGTCTCCAACCTTGGCAACTTTAAGACTTGTGGATTTCAACTCCCAGAGTTGATTCTGGGGGTTGAAGTCCACAAGTCTTAAAATTGCCACGGTTGGAGACCCCTGATCTATTCCATTTCAAAGAAATAAACATCTATCCTAAATTCAAGAATATAGTGTTTATTTCTTACTTTTTCTCTTTGACCCCGACTTTGACATATCTTTCCTTATTGCTCAACTTGATGCTTTTATTTATTCTGTTTGTTTCAGTTTCATCTGAGGATTAGTGCTAATCTTGTGGGTGATATCATTTTTGTTACTATTATACGAATATTAGTACTACCGTATTGTATGCCTAGCCTTTACTCACATCTGTATATATTTTTGAAAAATACATATTCTATATAATGCTTTCTATTGTAAAGGCCATAATAAAGAATTGTGAATTCTGTTATGTTACTGGCATTAAAATTAGTTTGTTAAGTGGAAATTCATAGGAACATAAATTAGAGAGGAAAATGCAAAGTGTTGAAATGCTTTTCAGAAGTTAAAACAGTACTACAATCTTTTTTTAATGGTTTTTTTTTACAAAATACTTATTGTTATACTATCCTGTGTTTCACCGCTGTATGCTGCTTGAATCAAGTATTTTATAGCTGCATTCAAAAATTGGTTTAAAAAGTTGAAGTAACACTAGATCCTGAGCTTCCATGCTTTTCCTATCATCATTCCATTGATCTGTTTAGTAACATTATAAACCCAGATCTAGATGATACTTGGTCCAAAATAAAGTATGGTTATGATGAACTTGTTTCACATTCTGTGGTTAAAATTGACTATAATTTAGGATTTGGATAGATCATTATATCTTAATTAATTTAAAATACACATTAATTTAAAATTCAATATAAATGCTTCTGCTTTCATAAGAGTGTTGAAGGTGAAAATTCACCAATAGAATAGAATAGAATAGAATAGAATAGAATAGAATAGAATAGAATAGAATAGAATAGAATAGAATAGAATAGAATAGAATAACAGAGTTGGAAGGGACCTTGGAGGTCTTCTAGTCCAACCCCCTGCCCAGGCAGGAAACCCTACACCACTTCAGACAAATAGTTATCCAACATCTTCTTAAAAATGTCCAGTGTTGAAGCATTGACAACTTCTTGAGGCAAGTTGTTCCACTGATTAATTGTTCTCATTGTCAGGAAATTTCTCCTTAGTTTTAGGCTGCTTTTCTCCTTGATTAGTTTCCACTCATTGCATCTTGTTCTACCCTCAGGTGCTTTGGAGAATAGTTTGACTCCCTCTTCTTTGTGACAAACCCTGAGATATTGGAACATTGCTGTCATGTCTCCCCTAGTCCTTCTTTTCATTAAACTAGACATACCCAATTCCTGCAACTGTTCTTCATATGTTTTAGCCTCTTTGTTGCTCTTCTCTGCACTCTTTCTAGAGTTTCCACATCTTTTTTACATCGTGGTGACCAAAACTGAATGCAGTATTCCAAGTGTGGCCTTACCAAGGCATTATAAAGTGATATATATGATCTTGAATCTATCCCTCTGTTTATGCAGCCCAGAAATTAATTCAATGGTCTTCCCCACCCCACTTTGTTGGGCTCCCCAAAATCTAGACAAGCACATGATGACAACAAAGAGTTAACTCAAATTCTTTGCCTCTAGCAGTATTCTGAATTTCTACAACTCATAAATGATACCCCATTGTCCCCAAACCATAGCTATCAAGGTATTTTCAGAAATCAGTTCATGAGTTATCATCTCTTTTAAGGAACTCTGAAAAACAGCGCATGATGCTTAATTTCTTTATCATTATTAAAGTTTGGGCATAGAGGAGCAGTGAAAGCCATAATTGAGTCAGCTGTTGTGGGCTTCTTGTAAAGAATTGTTTTAAAGACAACTTCTGCTTTTATAGTTATACTACTTTGCAATTCCTGTGCCTACTGAGAGAATTTATTTAGCTAAGTTTAGGTTGCACATCAGTAATCTGCTGACATAGGATTGTGTGCAGGTGCAAAACAGTAGCATAAATGTAAAACTAGAATAGATATCCAGCATCATTGCAAACAGAATTTAATGAAAACTGAATCTTGACAAATAGAAAAGGAAATGTATTTCAAAATATCTCATAAATCATTGCAGACGGGAGAAAAACTATTAACATGTAATTTAAAATATGATTAAACTGTACAATGCTGCAGATTATGATATTCAAATTGAGTAATTTGAATATAGAAATAAGGGGAGGCTGAGTGTATGCGAGAGAGAGGTTTTTTCCAGTCAAAATTAAGGACAACTTTATATCAATTTATAACAAGCTAACTAGATCTAGAATATCCAAAGTCAGCTAACATTGCATCCATAAAAACAAAGGATCCAAGGTAATTAAATTTGAAGTATGTTATTAATTAAAATATGTTGTTTTTATAGAAAGTATATTTTAATTTTATTATTTTTATTGAAAACCTGGTATTGATTCTTTGTTCAAATTAAAAAAAATATTTTTCTATGTAATTAATATTTAAAAGCAGGTATCTCCGGTCATGGGACATTTTACAATGTAAAGAAAGATAGCAGCTGAAGTGGACAGTTTATTTTCTGGACCAATGGTAGCAAACAATAGTAGCTCTGCTAACTATCACCTTGGCCTCTAGAAAATGGCCCAGCTTGCACAGAATTACATTTCACAGATTCAAACTGTTCACCTCTTCTTTCATAAGTTAAATGGGATTCTTTTATAAACCATCGTTTCCTATTTTGTTACATAACAAATCATGATTGGAAGGTTCAAACAAAGCAGGATCTTAAAAATCACACAGTTGAGTTATTTTAAGATCATGATTTCTTCCAAAGCTGGTAACTGCATTGTTGATTTGGAACAAAACAGCTAATTGATAATTACTGGTTTGTTAATTAATGGTTTGCTAATTACTGGTTTCATTACAGCTGGGACAAAGCCAGAGTATACATGGGAGCTATGTTCATCCAAACTTTGGCCTGTTAAGTAAGTAGACCATTGAAGTGGGCTACAAAACATCGATATTCTAGAAGAATATATTGATGAAAGTGATAAATTATAGACATAACTTATTTCCATTAACAGCCCATTAAACCATAACTTATATATTTGCAAGATTGATCATGGTTAATTTTAAAACATTTCTTAGTGATGAACATCAATGCTATGTTACAATATATGAAGAATTGTCTTTGAAGATCTGTTCATTCAGAGGGTGATTAAATAATTTTGGCGTGGTTCCCAGATCCGTCACAATTGGGTACTGTATGAAACGTTTTTCTATTGGAAGAATAAGAATGGCTGAATCACCACATTTTAACTCTTAAAAGAATATTCTTGCATGGTCAAAAGGACACATGGTTCTTATTTATTACTTAATGTTATAGTCATTGGCAAAAAGCCTGCTTTCATTAATCATCAATAAGCAATGCTCTTAAGCTTTTTTTCTTTAACCCAGCACCAATTTAACCGAAGTCTCATATTGCAAGAATCCATGATTTTTAATTATAAGTTTGTTGAGCAAACCAACATTTGACACCACAAACATAAGCTACATTCTTTTTTTACACAAAAGAAGCTTACTTTAACATTTAGGATGAATAATAAATTCAGTCAATAGGTACTGTGTATACTGTGAATTACAAAGAGATTTACCCCATGCTATCATAAATTAAAAAATATTATTGCCATCAAATGCTTTCTATCTGTATTTGTTACAAAAATGTAATTGAATAATAAAGGAACATTTAAATGTACATTTAATTTGGGCTCTCAATTAAATTTAAACAATACTGTCTTTAAAATTAATGGAAAGTAGAGGACATAGATATCAATTATTTATTTATTTTATTTATTTGTTTCGATTTATAAACCGCCCTTCTCCAACCGGACTCAGGGCAGTGAACAGCCAGGGTAGAACATGATATACAAAAATTAAAACAATTTTAAAAAATATTAAATGATTTCGGCCGACAAATTAAAACAATCCAATTTAAAATCAATTCCAGTTAAAAACAGAGGATGGGATCAAGCCAGCCCGGCTAGGTGAAATAGGTGGGTTTTAAGGGCCCGACGAAAAGTCCAGAGGTCTGGTATCCTACGTATCTCCGGGGGTAGGTCATTCCAGAGGGTGGGTGCCACCACAGAGAAGGCTCTCCCCCTGGGGGTCGCCAGCCGACATTGTCTGGCAGACGGCACCCTAAGGAGGCCCTCTCTGTGCGAGTGTACTGGCCGGTGGGAGGCTATTGGCGGCAGAAGGCGATCTCTCAAATACCCAGCCCCTAAGCCATGGAGCGCTTTAAAGGTGGTCACCAATATCTTGAAGCACTCCCGGAAGACCACCGGGAGCCAGGGCAGCCCCCTCGCTCCCATAATCCCCCGCGCGGCCGCATTCTGGATCAGTTGGAGCCTCCGGGTGCATCCCAAGGGGAGCCCCATGTAGGGAATTATGCCACATATATTTATAAAAAGAAAGCATGGACCAGTGAGTTAGTGTTCCAGACATCTGTGTTTTATCCCATATCTTACTGACTATAGGATTAGGTATCAAAGAAGCTCTGTCTCCTTTTGCCTATCGGAATAAATAAAGTAGGAAATTAATTTTATTTATTTATTTATTTATTTATTTATTTATTAGATTTGTATACCGCCCTTCTCCTTACGGACTCAGGGCGGTGAACAGCCGAAATAAAAATTCAATACATAAAAGTTAAAAATTAAAACACATATACATTAGGCTGAGAATTAAAACCAAATAAATATTAAAATGCGGCAACGCTACAAACATTAAAAATTTTAAAATTTTAAAAATTCTAAAAATGCGGCAGGGATCAGGCTAAACCGGCAAGTTGAAAAAGATGCGTCTTCAGGGCCCGACGAAACGTCCGGAGGTCGGAGATAATTCTCAATTCTGGAGGAAGATCATTCCAGAGGGTGGGGGCTGCCACAGAGAAGGCTCTCCCCCTGGGGGTCGCCAGCCGGCATTGTCTGGCTGACGGCACCCTGAGGAGGCCCACTCTGTGGGAGCGAACCGGCCGGTGGGAGGCAATTGGCGGCAGAAGGCGATCCCGTAGGTACCCTGGTCCTAAGCCATGGAGCGCTTTAAAGGTCATTACCAACACCTTGAAACGCACCCGGAACTCCACCGGCAACCAATGCAGCTCGCGCAGGAGAGGTGTAACGTGGGAGCGCCCCGATGCTCCCATAATTCCCCGCGCGGCCGCATTCTGTACCAGTTGGAGCCTCCGGGTGCACCCCAAGGGGAGCCCCATGTAGAGAGCATTGCAGTAATCCAGGCGAGAGGTGACGAGTGCCTGAGTGACTGTGCGCAGGGAGTCCCGATCTAGAAAGGGCCGCAACTGGCGTATCAGGCGAACCTGATAGAAAGCCCCCCTGGCCACAGCTGTCGTATGATCCTCCAAGGACAGCCGTGGGTCCAGGAGGACGCCCAAGTTGCGCACCCTTTCCGTGGGGGCCAATGATTCGCCCCCAATGACCAGCGATGGTGTCAGCTGGCTATATCGGGACGCCGGCAGCCACAGCCACTCGGTCTTGGAGGGGTTGAGACGAAGCCTGTTTCTCCCCATCTAAATTCCTGTTAAATTAATTCCATTAATTTAACAGGAATTTAGAACAAAATAACAGAGTGTTTGTAGGTCATCTAATACAACTTGCTACCCAAGCAGGAAGCTCTGCACCATTTAAAATGCTGTCTTAATTTCAAGAGATCAAGGAATGCTGTCTAACTCTATAGTTCCCATCTTTGATGCTATTAAAAGGCATTGTTGTCACACAAAGAATTTGAAAGCACTTCTACCGCTCCTTTTTTTTGGCCTTATAGATGCAGGATGTGCAGAAACAAATGCAGGCTTGCAATATTATTTCTTTACTTTCTGAACTAAAATCTTCATTCAGGATGCTTTTGTGAGCTACTAACTCACCAACAGGCTTAGAGCTTGATCAAATGTTGTCATCCTCAGCTGGCATTTCTTGTCTAGAGGCAGCCTGCAGTTGTATTTTGCTTCAAAACTGATCCAGTCTTGACAACAATGCATACTGTCTAGAGCAGAGTAATACTGACATAGCTCTACAAAATGACTTTATCTGAATGAGAGAGAAGCAGTCTCCTCTCCTCTCCTCTCCTCCCGCTCCCCCTCTCCTTTTCCCTCTCATGTTCACATAGAAATCACTTCACTTAACAACCTGGTAGTTGGAATGGAACTCAGTCATTAAACCAGTGATGAAATCCAATTTTTTTTTACTACCGGTTCTGTGGGCATGGCTTGGTGGGCATAGTGAGGCTTGGTGATGGTGGTGATGGTGGGTAATATGATGACTGAATGGGCATGGCTGACTTTTTTTTTTTTTTAACTTTTAAAACCATTTTTTCTACAACCTCTTCGGCTGAAGAGGTTGTAAAAAATGCTTTTAAAAGCCTCTGACAATCCCAGCTGAGTTGCCTGATCGGAAGAGGCTTTCTTTTTTTTAAAAAAAAAAAAAAAAGCCTCTGACGATCCCAGCTGACTTGCCTGATCGGCAGAGGCTTCTTTTTTTTTTTTTAAGCTGTTGACGATCCCAGCTGAGCTGTGTGATCATCAGAGGCTTTTTTTAGAAGCATTTTTTTACTTGTCTCTCACCCCCTTATATAAGCAACAGTCAAATAGGATGTGATCCATAATTATATTTACATAATGCATCCAACTTTGTTTCTAGTGTTAGGTCCTTTGCCTTTTCATTTTGGGATATTTTGATATGATAATAACAATATTATGCAACTATGGAAGCAAGGAATGGGAGACAGGAAGCACAACTAGAACAACCATGAAAGACAGTGATCAAGGTCTCAAAGAAGAGAAAATGATTTTGGCGCAATAATTTTCAAGCAGTTTTGACAGGAAGAGGTCTTGGCACATTTCCAAACCTTTGGGCCCACTTTGACAATGCTGACACAAATTCCACAATGATGTGGGGGTTTTATTTGTTTTTGTTTTTGGGGGGAGAGGACATAAACCAGATTTTAGGCAAAAGTGATCAGTTGCATTAAAGTAAATTTGCATAAAGTAAATTGCATAACATGAGGAAAATTGCAGTTTGGCAAGGATCAAGATTAGCTTCTCTTGGGGATATACACATCCTTTTTATTTTTCAGTTATTATACCTACATGCATGTATATGCTTATTTTCAGTTCATGTTTCTTTTAAACCTTATTAATCTAAGATTATTAAATATTCACAAAATCCGTCTTTATTTTTAGGAAAATGCCCAATATTTCAAAAAGTACAGTACATCCTTAATAAAACTAGTAATTTTTGCCTTGTTTTGTCTTTGCAAATGCATACTGACTTAGAATGGCTGTTAAAATGCTTCATTATAACATTTTTACCACTGTGATAACATATAAATTGTCTAAAGAAAAAAAATGATAAGAAATATTTCATTCACTTAAGTGAGATTTCTAAAACTCTCAATAATTAAAACACATTGTCACATTCAAATATGGGATTGTGAAACATATCTCATTTTATCTATACTTTTATTAAGAAACAAATCATTTCATGTATTCTCAAATATAGTAACTATAAATTGTATTGTTAAAATTACCCTATACCATTGGACATTCCCTAAACATTCACTTTAAAGGGATAGCACCAATTTCCAAGTACCAGAACATAACTAATAATCACATACTAATTGATAAGAAGTATCCTAAGTAATATTTTGCTTGTCAAATAGCAAGTAGGACACTAAGGGAATTAACTAATTAAATTAGCATAATAAAATATGCATTGATTTATTATTATTGTTGTTGTTGTTGTTGTTGTTGTTGTTATTATTATTATTATTATTTCCAGTAACAGTAATGTTTAAAAGGGCCTAGCAAATACAGGAGGATAAGTGAATGTCTTCATATGTATTAGTTCTTATGTGTGAACGAATGCTTAATCAAAATTAGAACTTTCTCCAAGTTCTCTGATTAATTAGTTGATGAAGGTTGACAGAAAGTATGGTATTTCTTGTGGACTTTGGGGTTGTATCTGTGCATGTGAAGATGTTTGCTTTGCCAAGCAGGAAAATATCTCAGCCTGTCTGCAAGTACTAATTTATATTAGAAGCAGTAAATATTACAGTTGGTTTTATCATTCCAATAAGTGGTTGGATTTCCCCCCTCATCAGTTGCATGTAAGACTGCTGGGAAGGAGAAAAGAAACAAGACATAGATAGCAGGATAGAGGCTCTATACCAGGGGTGTCAAACTGGCAGCCCATGGGCCAGATATGTCACACACAGGCCATACCCAACCCAGCTCCGTGAAGGGGAAAAATGTCACAAAATCTCATGTGACAGCAATGTGATGCCACAAGTTTAACACCTATGCTCTATACTGACTTTGCTCTGTCGTCTGTCTCTGGACGAGGCCATCATATAATCCAGGGGTGCCAAACTCAAGGATCCTGCCCGTGGGGTGCTTCGATCTGGAGCTAGGGAGGTCTGCGCGCAACCACCCCCAGACTCCATTTTTGCCCGCGACAGCCTCCTGCAGCCCTCTGCGAGTGAAATTGAAGTTCAGGGAGGTTGCGCATGGCCAAAAATAGAGCCTGGGTGGGCCGTGCATGGCCTCCCAGGGCTCTATTTTCATTGGCAGAGGATTGCAGGAGGCTGCAAAATGGAACCTCAACAAGTGATGTCGAGCTGGCCAGCTATCTCCCGGTCCCCTGGGGTCAAATACAACTCAATGAAATCGAGTTTGACACCCCTGATATAGTTGTTCTCTGTGATGTAGAACACTTTTTTCTGTCACATTTTTTTTTCTTTACTCCTTAGGAAAAATAAGTAAGACCGTAGGGGAGACTTGGGAAAACTGCAAGTCAAAGTAGTCTCTTATGAGACCAGCAATGGACAGAGGAGAAAGGTGCATGGCCCATTTTCTTTGGTCTGTGGTGCTTGGGTTGCAATATTCTGGTTCCAGTAGGTGAATTACAAGAAATTCAAGCCTCTGAAGACAAGCTTTCAATCTTATTTTGCCGATTGCACTTCTGTTTTTAAACATTGATTTCCCCCTTCTCTTTCTACCACATGGGATGGGGTAAGTCTCGGTTGAGATTCATGAATCTTTTCAACTGTCAGCCTAAACATCTCACTTAAAGGGGAGTTTAAGGCAGTAACCGAGAAGGGAGTTCCACATCTTGTTATATTATATGAACAGAAAGTAGAATTCCATCCCACAAATTCTAGCTGGATCATTCTCTTTTCTTCATGAGCATTTGTCAATACACAAGACAACAGAACAGGAGAAACTAAATAAATAAGTGTGACATGAGGTTTAGCACAATAACAGCCTGGGAGAAGGCAGGGCACTTCAATTAATAATGGAGCACAGAGTCCCTGATAGAGCCATTCTTTAATAATGTTTAAAAGAGCTACAAGGAGCCCTGGGAGAAGTTTTACAGATAACTGCAATGGGCATTTTTCCCAGCTCAGCCCAAGAGGCTCAGCTGCTCCAGCAGAATAAGTTCAGAAAAGAAATGGAAATTGCATTCTTTCAGAAGAATGAGCATTTTTGAAGAAGGTTTCAGTCAGCCTAGTTACTTGAAAAAAACATCCATGAATATTGAGAAAGGAAGCAGGCAAATGTCTGCTTTAGAATCATTCGGCAGTTCTATCAGTCAGGGAGAACTTGTGCCTTTTGGTGCTGTGATAGAAATTTAGGCTGTTTCAATAATTCACCTGAAGACTTAATTCAAATCGCATACAATCAAAAGTAGTTTCTTCCACTGTACACTTGCGATGTTTCTCTTTTTTTCCAGCATGACAATGGTGACAAAAACTCCTCTGAATATAATTGCACTTGGAGGTAAGCAAAAATAATTTTCAACAGTTGCAATGCACAGTATATCTGAAAAGTAACGGCTCTCTAATGAAAACACTTGTATTTACAATTTTCACAAAAAAGATTTCACCAAAAACTAAAAAAGTTTCCTTATGTAAAAAAGTCAAAACTTGTAGAAATGTTGGCATTCTAAATATTGAAAGGAGAGATTTCTTACAACAGAAAGAGTAAGAGGCAAAGAAAACCCCTGAAAATCGAAGCAATAATTTTAGTAGCGCTCTGAACTTAAAATTTTAGGTTTTGAGATGTTTTTCTAAATTAGATAACAAAGCTGATGCCTATTTAAAACAAGGCCAGAACAAATAGAAATGTTCTTATACCTCAAAAAAAGTTTGCATTCTTTCAATTTTTGGTACAAGTTACTAGATGCTATTTATTTATTTATTTTTATTTTTATTTAGCTAGCTAGCTAGCTAGCTTATGTAGCTACCCATCTCAAATGTGTTAACTGGCTCAGTTCAAACAAAAAGCAATGCCCAACGAAAGAAAAAAGAACTTTTCAAACAAATTAAATAATTAAAACCATGATGTGTAAAATGCAGGACAGCGTAGTCTATGTATTACAAATAATGCAATCATTTTGCAAGCTCCCTAGGCATGACTCAAAACCATCTCTTGGGGACCTTCTAGGCCAGTAGGATTAATGGCATGACCCATTCCCTGCTTCTTTTGCTGTACCTGTTTGAACAGATATATGTAACAAAGGATAGATGGTCCCACAAATAACCCAGCCCAATGCCACATTTCAAATTATTGTTCATTGCCAGCAGCTTTAATTGAACCTGAATGTAAACTGGCAACTAATGCACTTCATAAAGCAGAGGTGTAATGTGCTGATCTAAAAGCACATGAAACTACCTGCAGTGCCATGTTTTGCACAACATGCAGCTTGTCTAGGTCTGTCATATTTCAGCTAACCCTGGGCCCACATGAACCTTAGAGAGCCTTTTCATCCTGAGCCACTCTTGCCCTCCCCACTCCCATAAACATTATGGTTTAGGGCAGGGGTGCTTAGATTTGGCCCACAGGGCTGCCCTGGAAACAGTGAAGGACCAACCGACAGTGCCCCTGCCAGCGAAAATGGGCTCCCGAGCTCCATTTTTGGCTTTGACAGCCTCCTGCAGCCCTCTGCCAGTGAAAACAGAGCTCAGGAAGGCCGCAAGCTCTATTTTCACTGACAGAGGGTTGCAGGAGGCCGTTGCAGCCAAAAACAGAGCTCAGGAGCCCGTTTTCACTGGCAAAGCCACAAGCATCCCAACATGAGTGATGTTGAGCTTGCCACGCCTACCCCAGCCATGCCACGCCCCCTCGAGGTCAAACACCATCCTGATGCGGCCCTCAATGAAATCGAGTTTGACTCCCCTGCTTTAGGGGGGAGATTTCAAAATTACTTAGAGAACTTTCAGTAGTTAACGCCCTTACAAAACAGTAAATTTTTATCATTTATTAATTAGTAAAAATTCCTTGCTATTTCTTACTGCAGCTGTAGTTTATACAAACTGGGTACAGATAAATATTACGAGAGAGAATGATCCAGCTACTCTGAAAAAAAGGGTTGTGGATATTTTTCCTGATAACATGGCTAGGCAGGAGAGCTCTAAGTGACCATTGTTCTTGATAGCCATGTCATTACTGTATTCTGAGTTACTTAAGAAACATTCTTGGATACTACCATATGTATATGTCTGTGTGAATTTGTGTGTGTATATATGTATGCATAGAAACATTGTTTCTATTGTTTCAGTTATCTTAAGCACAGGCATAGCAAAAAAAAATCCCTACCATTAATGACATTTGATAGAAGAGAATATTTGCAGCTCAGGATTGAACTATAGAGTCCTTGCAATTATGCAGTGCATAATTACTGCACTGCAGCACTAGTCAATACTACTGATGATGTTATCTAGTTTGGTAATAAAAAATAAAATTTTCTGCAAGAAAATCACCCAGCACAGAGAGCACTAAGTCCAATCCTTCACTAGACATGAATAAAGAGATACCACTAAAAATTAATGTGACATCTACTTCTGAAATGCCCCAAAATGTGTCATGATATTTGATTTATCCTGTGACAGATTTCAGAAGGCAGTAGAAGGAACTTTCTGGCCTTACTACACTGATATATATAGATAGCATTCAGTCTTATTTTCTATATTACTTCACATAAATTTACAGGAGTTATATTGGGATACTGTATAGAATAAGCATTTATCTCTCTTATGTTAATACCCACTATATATCTATCTTTTTTATTTCAATCATTTGTAACAATTGATATCTTATACAGTTATTTAGTAACAATAATTGAAATGAATTAAAACTAATGAAGTGAAGTGAGAAAAGCAATCCGCAACCTCTAAGATCTTTTCCTGCACTGATTCTGATTTTACACCGCATACCTTTCCCTATACATAAAATAGGATTTTCTTTCTTTCTTTGTGATGTATCATACAATATTGTTCATATTTGTCTTCATTCATAATATAATATTAGAAACAGATATCTAGTCATTAGTGATGATGGAATGCGAATGCTTGTATTTATAAACAAGATTTATAGGATTCCGCAGAAATTCCACTATTCATTGCCAAGAAAAGCCTTTGGCTTTTATTAGTTTGCCTAATTAGTTGCTTAATTATCCCAAGGTCATAGATAAACTGAAGCCTGATGTTTTGAGGACTTTGCTTTCATTTAATTTAGAATACCCTGAGAATGAGTTAATTCTCCACTGTTTTAATAAAATCTGTTTGTTTTTTGGAACTCTTTTGCATTTAATATCTACTACGTAGACCTGGGTCATAACACATACTTCCTTTTGACAAAGCTTTGGACAAAGGATCTTTGCATGGTCAGAAGCTTCCTGATCCTGAGAACAATGAACCAGTGGAATGCCTTGCCTTCAGAAGTTGTGGGTACCTCATCACTGAAGGCTTTTAAAAAGAGATTGGACAGCCATTTGTCTGAAATGGTATAGGAAGCTTGACCACAAAGTTGGACTAGAAGACTTTCAAGGTCCTTTCCAACTCCGTTATTCTTTAAAAACTATTCTGCAAACCGATAGTGGTCCGTTCATGATGAACCAGTGTATGAAACGAGTGTACACGTTATTTGGTTTACTAGATGAAATAGACAAGTGACATAGAAAAACATTCATGCTGTTGGAATTTTTCAATCACTCTCTAGTACTGTAGACCAGTAATTGAGAGAGGCCAGCAGAGGCATAGGACATAACTTGATAGGACACCTTCTTGAAGAGGCTCAGAAGAACAATCTCATACAGTGCTAGTTGAAGTACTTTCAGAGTGGATAACTTTGAAAGCATCCACCTTAAATTTCCTTCCATGTATAGTGAAGGTCTTCCAGGGTAGGTGGGTTCCATAGCCTGGTTGTACTTTGGTAAAGATAATTCTCCTGCAGTACTAGCCTGAAACAATTGAAAACTGACCCAGATTTTCTCATCAAAGTAAATAAGATTGGATTAACAGAGTTGGAAGGGAACTTGTAGGTCATATAGTCCAGTCCCCTCCCCCCAAGCAGGAAACCCTACAACATTTCTGACAAATGGCAGTCCAATCTCTTCATGAAAGCCTCCAATGATGAAACTCCCACTACTTCTGAAGGCAGCTTGTGTTCCATTGGTTGATTGTTCTCACTGTCAGAACGTTTCTCCTTATTTTTAGGTTGAATCTCTTCTTGGTCAATTTCTATCCATTATTCCTTGTCTGGCCTTCAGGAGCTTTGGAAAATAGTTTCACCCCCTCCTCTCTGGCAGCCCCTCAAATATTGGAACATTGCTATCATATCTCCCCTGGTCCTTCTCTTCACTAGACTAGCTATGTCCAATTCCTGTAACCGTTCTTCATATGTTTTAGTTTCCAGTCCCCTAATCTTCCTGACTGCTCTTCTCTGCACTTTTTCTAAAGTCTCAACATCTTTCTTACAGTGTGGTGACGAAAACTGGATGCAGTATTCTAGGTGTGGTCTTACTAAGACTTTATAGAGTGGTATTAGTACCTCACTTGATTGTATTCCTCTTGTTAATGCAGTTTAGGATTGCATTGGCATTTTTGGTAGCCGCTGCACGCTGCTGGCTAATATTTAACTGGCTGTCCATTAAGGCTCCAAGATCCCTCTCACAGTTACTGCTATTAAGCCTGTCTTCACCCAATCTATATGTTTACTTTTGGTTTTTCTTGCCTAAGTGTAAGACTTTACATTTCTCTACTTTAAGGTCACCTCTTAGCTTCCCACCAAAAGTTGGCAAATGGGCCATTTCCGGCTTCCAGGAGGGTGGAGAAAACCATTTTTGCCCCCCCCCCCAGGCTCCTAGAAAGGCTCTGGAAGCTGGGGGAAGAGAAAAATGGTCCTTCCCCACCACCACCTCAAGGTCCTCCAGATGCAGGAAACAGCTTATTTCCCTACTTCTGGGGGACCCAGAAGGCTGCATGCGCCAGAGCTGATATGGCTGGCACGCGTGCCATAGTTTTGCCATCACAGTTATAGGGCATTGCACACCAGAGAAGCTAGACACAAGGATAGTTTTTTTCCGAATGCCATCACTCTGCTTAACAACTAATTCCCATAACACTGCCAAATAATTTACTAAGACTGTATTACTATTATTCTTCTCTACCTTACTAGTATCTATCTCTTCCCCTTTATTACTATAACCATGTTGCTTGTATCTTTCAATTTATATTGTTTTTATTTGTTTCCTAGTAGGATTTGATACCTTATTAGTAACCTTGACTATCACTAAGTGTGGTATCTTTTTATTCTTGATGAATGTATTTTATTCTCCTTATGTACACTGAAAGCATATGCACGAAAGACAAATTCCTTATGTGTCCAATCACATTTGGCCAATAAAGAATTCTATTCTATTCTTCAGAGCCTATCTGATAAATGAAATGTTTTCAAGGAAAAAAACAACAACAACAAGAAGAAAGTCCAGTTGCCTTTTGGAAAAACACCTTTGGGATGTAGAAGAAAATGGTGGAAGGATATAGCCTCTTTTTTCCTAAATGTTTCATTATGGCCCTAGTCAGCTGAGTTAGGCAAGCTCCCAAGTCCAGCAATCTATTGCAAATTAAAAGAAGAACAAAGGAAATCAAGCTTTCTACCTGAAGAGAAACAGCGTGACTTTGCCAATTAATCAAGGTAGTAATCAGGGCTAGATAAATGAGATGGCTTTTGTAACTGAGTCCTTGGGACAACCAGTGTTCAGATTTACTACCTAACAATCTGTCTTTATGCTGCTGTTGGGTGACCTGGATTGGAAAAGGACTATTTTTGAATGTTGAGATTTGTGTCTCTGAACCAGGACTTCTTAACCTTTTTGTAACATGAATCCCTTTGAAAGTCTAATGACATTTACAGACATCTTGTCCAAAAATGTATTTAAATACATTAAATTGAAATAGACATTAATCACATCACAACAGAAACCAGTTTAAAAAGAGCCAACATACATTTATAAAAAATATTTTAAATCAATTACACATAATTGATTTATAATAATGTATGTATTTCTTTATTGATTCATTAACTTCATAACAAGACAATACCCTTGTCAAGGTATAATAAATTGGGCACTGAGATTTATTAAACCAGCAAACATTTTTGGAGTCTACATACATTATTGAACGAAAAGCTAAATTACAGTTAGAAGTTAATGAATATAAAGCTGTAATTTTAAAAGTTATGTTTGTAGGGTGCTTTATTAATAGCTTGTTACTAGTTTTGATAAAAGAATTGTGGACACAACAAATGCTTTTAGTTTATCAGAAGCTGATTATATACACACAGTAGCCAAGACATAACACAGACTTTAAGGAATTGCTGCTAGTTTAGTGAAGATGTGCAAAATGTTTCAAGATCAAACCAGCCATTTCTAGCGATAAGTGTACTCTAAGAGATCTGTTCCAGAGGTGGGTTTCAGCAGGTTCTGACCAGTTCAGGAGAACCGGTAGCGGAAATTTTGAGTAGTTCGGAGAACTGGTAAATACCACCTTTGACTGGCCCCACCCGCATCTATTCTGTGCCTCCCGAGTCCCAGCTGCTCGGGATGAAATGGGGATTTTGCAGTAACCTTCCCCTGGAGCAGGGAGGCAATGGAGATTTTACAGTATCCTTCTCCTGGAGTGGGGTGGGAATGGAGATTTTACAGTATCCTTTCCCTGCCACGCCCAACAAGCCATGCCACGCCCAACAAGCCACATCCACAGAACCTGTAATAAAAAATTTTGAAACCCACCACTAATCTGTTCCAATCATGGAACCTAACATTTATAATACTTATTTCTAATCCATACCACTATAGCTATCACTGTTTTTTACCTATGTGGCTATATAAATGCTATGTATCTTAATTTCAAGAATTCTTACTTACTACCATTCTGAATTTTCATACATTATTTTTTGTCTTTTACTCCTCCTCCTTTACAGACAGATTTAACCTGTGTGTGAAGTGATAGTCTCTGTTAGACATCTTTGGCTGCTTGCTTTTCTGTGGGCTGGAGAAAATTTCAGCCAAAATTATAGCCTTTTAGCCACCTTAGATCTGACCGATTTTGTTGCTGCTAGCATTTCTATATTTTCACCTAAGTACCAATTGATGCGGGACGCGGTGGCTCAGTGGCTAAGACACTGAGCTTGTCGATCAAAAGGATAGCAGTTCAGCGGTTTGAATACCTAGCGTCGCGTAACGGGATGAGCTCCCATTACTTGTCCCAGCTTTTGCCAACCTAGCAGTTTGAAAGCATGTAAAAAATGCAAGTAGAAAAATAGACACCACCTTTGGTGAGAAGGTAACAGCATTCCGTGTGCCTTTGTAATTTAGTCATGCTGGCCACATGACCACGGAGACGTCTTCGGACAGTGCTGGCTCTTTGGCTTTGAAACAAAGATGAGCACCGCCCCCTAGTGTCGGGAATGACTAGCACGTATGTGTGAGGGGAACCTTTACCTTTACCAATTGCTGCCATCCTGAACTGCCATAGGAGCTTCAGCATCTCACGGTATTTTAGCCTTTGGCTAGGAGGAGAAAGTTTCATTATCGGCTGCTAGCTGGCTACTGGCTTTCAGTATTTCTATGGCCATTGGGCTCAGCCAATAACTGAGCTTCTGGCTGCAGAAGTTTTCATTAATTAATTCCATTCTTATTTTACTATTCTGGGTTGGTTGAAAAATTACTATTCTGGTTTTTATTGATTGAGTGATTGATTTGATTTGTATCCCACCTTTATTACTTTATAAGTCATTCAAGGCAGTGAACATAATGCTCCTTCCTCTTCCTATTTTCCCCACAACAGAAACTCTATTAGATGAGTTTAGTCAAGAGAGGGTGATTGGCTCAAAGCCACCCAGTCAGCTTTCATGCCTAAGGTGCAACTAGAATTCACAGTCTCCTGATTTCTAGGTCAGCACCGTAACAAAACCAGCTCTCTAAAACACATATAGCAAAAACGTATGTAAAGTTTGGTTTCCCGTGCAACATTTGAACTATTTTGAGTTTTGTTCCATTAAATCACAGCCATGGCAAAATGTTTGAATGGAAAGTTTTGTCCTGAATGTAAATCAAATCACATTTCCTATTTTTTGTAACCTTGATTAGCATTTCGCTCACATTTCTGTTACATTTTTTTAAACATTTTTTTTAAATTAGTAGTGAAGAGTCTAACAACAAAAATACAATAATAATACAGTGATAATGCAATAGAGATTGTTTGTAATAGAGATTAAAATGTACTAAATTAAACTGAAGAAAACCTAAAGATTTATACCATATGGATTCACAAGTGACTCAACTTTTAGATTGTTTAAATCTTTTAATCCTTTGTATTTAGACCATATAGAAACATATGGCTCTATTTTCTCATTTTTACGATATAAAGATGGATTGTACATCAACACTGATGTAAAGTAGGCATCAAAGCAGCCACATTATTCATTCAGATCAGGATGTTTCAGTACAAGAGCTAACTTTTTTTCCCTAATGTTTGTTCCAATTATAATAAGTGCAAACACTACAATTTCTCATTGGAATACAAGATATTTATTGAAAACTTACTGAGTTGGAAGTAACTTGAGAAGGAATATTCAAAATTAATCTTCAAATATATTCTTTTAGTACAGAAAAAAAATGGTTTTCTAAGGTTACAGCAATGCAACCTTGAATTTCAGAGGGAATTAATAGGGGAAAATACATTTTTCGCAATACTTGAATAACTTCAAATTTACTTAATCTATGTGGCCCTTTATGTATTCTCTATAACACGGTTTTCATTGCAACAGATAGTTTGAAGTTTATTGTTAAATCTTGCTTTTAATATTCATTCTTATTTTTCTCAATGTATTCATGGTAGTGTTAAAGTTCATTACTTAAAGGAATTGTGTGGCTTTTTAAACCATTCTAAAAAGAAACTGCTCAGTTGTCTTTCAGAATTAAAATTTACTTTTGCATTAAATAGGACTGAATCTTAAATTCAAAACTCATCTCTTAAATTTCTCAAATACTTTTTTGAACATCCATTGGACAACATATTTAGAGTTACTCTACTCTCAGATGAATCTTTTACTGATCTCATATCCTGGAAAGTGAAAGCAAAATGAATTATTTGTTAAAATAGAAGACATGGTAAATGAAATGAAATTATTTCCTGCAAGGAGAATAGTTAATATTTATATCCTTAAAGTAAAATGGATAATTAATTCATTTAAATCTGAATGACACACAGATGAATTCAGTCAGAAGTAGACCAATTTTATAAATATCTGGCAGTTCTTGGCATACATTAGATTACATCTTTCAGTAATATTTGACTTGGCTTTCAATAATTTTTGGAACTTGTCAATATTTAATAGAAACAGTTGATTAGCACATTTTAATTTACTGTTATATTCTTTGAAAGGTCTCTTAGAAGTCAGGTGTAAGAATGAAAATATATGGATGAAGCCATCTTTGATTAAAAACTATATAGTGAAAACAACTCAGGATTTCTCCCCCTTCAAAATATTAATCATAATCTTGAACAGATTTATATATATATACATATACATATACATATACATATACATATACATATACATATATCCCACCCAAGCTCCCACCCAATCAGTTCACCCCCCCCCCACTAGCAGTTAAAAGGAAGAAACAGCTGCGATCACACATTGCTCCTAGAAGCATGAAGCCGAAAACACCAGCCTGAAGATGACGAATGGGACTTCACTGAAACATCGCCAAGACACTTCCAATTTTACGCGGGAGAAAACCTGAATAACCAGAGAGAGAGAGAGAGAGAGAGAGATGCATGCATTGGACTGATGAAAGAAGCACATCTTTCATCTGTCCAATATTATATGTATACAGGTGTATACATATAATATTTGTCAGTTGAGTCTTTGGCTTTTGTAACTGGATTTCTTCTCCCTTCTCCAAACAGAGGAAAGAGGTGGAAAAAAGAGAGTGGGTAAAAGATACAGTCTAAATAAAATGAAAAATAAACTGCTAAATATTCAGATTTGGGAGAAGTTATCTGCCTGTGTCAGTATATTGGGTATACTGCTTAGCTGGTCATGTATCTGTTAGATATTAGAGATCTGATCCAGCATAGAATAACTTGAATACTCTTAGAAACAAACAAGAGCTTTGGTTGGACTTCTCTTTTTCCAATCAAAATATGCTAAAGGTACTATTTCACTGTTATTGAATGCTGCACATGGCTCAAGTATGACTAAGGGTTGTAGTCTATATCTTTTGTATATTAATAAAATGCATTGTGTGAAATTATTTTTGACCAAAGTCATGGGGGATGATGGAAGTCCGTGTCTGTTGGAATTCACTATCTATTTTAATGATTATGGTACTTGGAATATTGAAATTTAAAGTGTGAGAGAACTTGAGTTCTTAGAGTGTAATTGGTAAGGAACTTGAATTCAATGAAATCAGAAAAAGTGAAATAGTAACTCTGTGTTTTGTTTGGTTATGTGTGCGTGTGTTTGTGTGTGTGTGTGTGTGTGTGTGTATGTAAAACCAAGAAAAAAAGATGAAATAGATCATCCACATCACTTGTGGAGTGATGTTGCTCAGATTCGGGAATGAAAATTATGAATATTTCATAATTATGAATATATATATAATCAGAAACTGTGAATTGGATTTATTTAGCTTGCTAGGGGTGCATTTGAAAATAGGAGTGAATAGATAAATGATAATTATACTCCTGTTAATGATGATCTTAGAAAAACCAGATATGGATTGATTGATTGATTGATTGATTGATTGATTGATTCCATTTATATGCTGCCCTTTTTCGGAGACTCAGGGTGACTTACAATGCGTTAACCAATAGCCTTCATACTTTTGTATATACCTGCTTAGTAGGGCTTTAGCCCCCTCCCCCCCCAAGCTGTGTTCTTTTTTATACAAAATCAGTTTATTGCCCCCACAATCCGGGTCCTCATTTTACCTACCTTGAAAGGATGGAAGGCTGAGTCAACTTTGAGCCTGGTGAGATTTGAACTCGCAGTAATTGCAGGCAGCTGGTGCTCCTTAACAGCACTTTAGTCTGCTGCGCCACCAAGGCTCTTTACCTTGCTTTTATTGTTTTTTTTGTAAGTAGCTCAAGGCAATGAACATATATACTATTCCTTCTTCCTCCGATTTATTTTGTGAAATAATACAGTCACTTCCAGGATCTGAAAATGTTTAATTTTCATGTTTAATCCCAGTCAAGTAGATTTGTTGATCCAGGAAGTCACCTCATTTCAAAATTATTCCATAATTAACTCTAGATGCAGGTCTGGGCATGGAACAGAAGCAACAGTTGTTGCATTTGTGGATGACATACAGCAGAACTTAAATGCAAAGGAGTAAATTTAAGTCCTTGTTGTCCTGGATTTCCAAGACACTACTTGCCTGAAGCCTCTTGGCATTTCACCTTGTATATTGTAATCTGACTGGTTACATTCTATACTATTCCATACATATAGAATTCCCTATTTCATGGCATAAATCTTAACAAACACTTTACACATTTTTTTTCTTGTTTCGAGCCAATAAGAAAATAAGTCCAGGCAACTCTACCTTGTTGACTGAGAATCTTCATCAACATATTTTAACTTCAACACACAAACTTTAGAAGGGGGTATATTTAGATATAAAAAATCTTTAAAAAGTAATGTTGTTTACATTATTTTGAAGAAAATAACTTTAAATTTTCCGTTATTATTTCATAAACATATAAGAATATAAAAATGAAGCTATTCATTTTCTTCTGACATAAACTTCTGTTAGTATAGTGGGATAAGATAAGATCTTTTACATCAAAGACAAGTTGCAGGTTTACTTTTCCCACAATCACCATAAATTATGCATCTGATAATTCAAATAGTCAAATCTAAGACTAGAAGTTCAGTTAAAATTGGATGCCAGAAAATGTTTTGATTATGAACAAGTTTGACGCAACTTAGCAACCACTGATACTCTCTTCTTCAAAGGTTAATTGGTGGATTTATTTTATTTTATGAGCAGAATTATACTAGAAATGCTGCAACACCAATCATTGGTCTCATCACTAGAAAATTGCATACTACTTTTAGAAATCTCAAATGAAGAGGTTTTTTAGGTTTTTTTTTACTTTAACAAAAGTGACAATGATTGGCAAGTAGTACTTTAATATCTAAAGGCAAAGACAACATTTATAATTCTACCTTAATTATAATAATAAATATGACAAAACTATTTACAACATCATGGATACTAGATTTTGTATTCAATGAGGGTGGGATGAGGAGAAAGAAAGTTACATTAGAACCCCAAGGCCTGTGAGAAAGGAGGCAAGAGAGGCAAGCTTCTTAGATATATATAACAAAAATATGAAGTTATCAAACTGACTAGGATTGTGTTCAACTGTGATTTTGTGAACTTTTTCTGAAGAGGCAAATCACAGCTCTAATAAATTCTATTAGAGAACTCTGAGTACAGAAATTATAGTAAAGCAAGAGTCTTATGTATGAAAAAAAATGGACTTTGCATTTTTTGGAAGAGTCATAGGGCTGCTTCTAAGATTCTCCTCAGGTACATGGGTCTACACAGAACTTCTTCCTTCACTGGAGTCCCAGCAGAAATGACATGTGGCATTTCTTTTCTTACCTCTGTTAATTTGTGAACCAAATTAACTTCTTAGCTATTTAAAAGACAACCAATGATTAATTTATATTAGTAGTGTATTTCACTTACCTTTACTTACCTATCTTCACATGCGCAGAGCATCTGTGATGACGTCCGGGCGGGTGGCAGTGCCTCCTTCCGCTGCTACCAGTTCACTCAAACCGGGGCGAACCGGTAGAAACCCGCCACTGATTTATACCAACAATTTTCTCTTATGCACACAAAAACCTCACCAGTACATTTACACAGACATATTCCATAACTTTCTTTGTCTTCCTTCCAATGGAAGAAAGAAAACAGGCAGGAGGGGAAGAAAATGTAATTATTTATATTTCATTTTTGCTTGCTTGTTTTCACCAGATTTTTCTTGTGTCGTGAGTAAATATACCACACTTCACAGACTGGTGTTTCTGTCCAGTAAATACAATAATTATAAGTCTGATTAACTAATTTCCTAAAACATCTTAACAATATTAAGGATATTTAACCAATATGGAAGAACTGGATACTGTGTCCAATACATACCGTACATGTTAACATTCCTTTATATTTATTGCTATCTCCAACATATAAAGGTATATAATGAAACATTTGTACACCTGCTGAGGTAACTCTAGAGCTAAAAATAGTTTGTTTAATTAGCCTTATGTTAAGGTCATAAAAGACATACAAGAACAAAGATCAGACTTAAATATTTTTCCCAGCATCATCCAATTTATGTCTTGCTGTCTTTATACTTAAATTCTGGCTAAAATTAGAATAAAGTACCTGCCAAGATTTCAAAAGAACCAAATGATAGCTCTGTAGTTGCATGCATGATGGTAAAAATGCATTTATTTATGTTCTAAAACAACTCCAGAAACTAGTATTTCTAATTTTATATTAGAGTTGCAATTTGGAAAGACATAAACTGTGGTCTGATCATCTCATAACAAATTATCAATTATTTTATCAATATATCTAATATACCTGTGAAATCCTTGAATATAGATATCAAATTTTTATGAAAGTTTTAATTAAAATATTTGTCACAAATTCCTTAATTTTCTCCTCACTGCTATTAAAATATATCCATTTAAAATGTTTAATTAATACTGAATTTTGGAATCATATAAATAAGTCTACTTTACCAGATCTAAAAGAATAATATTGTATTAACATAGGATTTCTTCATAAATTTTCAAATTTCCTCAGCTTTTCTTTCCAAACTTGAATTATAAAATCCATTTTTCTTTCTTCTCCTATGAAACATAGGAATGATAATCTAGTCACTTACAAAAGCTTTAGAAACATCTCACACAATTCTTATTTCGTGATTTTTTGATCATTTATTTGAAAAAAAAAGTTTAAAAAAATTTATTTTGATCAATAAATTTTGGATTTGTTGATGGTGTAATAAAATATGTTATACTAGCTGAACATTTAACAGTTTTGCAAAGGAATATTAATGTTACTGTAGTATGGTTTGATAAAAGGGTGCCTAGATTACCATTATCTAAAAAATAAGCTAAGAACTGGGATATTTAAAGGTAAGCAAGAATATGTACTGCAAGGTATTGTGTATTATACATAATATTCTCATTGGGTCATGTCTAACTGATGCTAAATATCAGCTAAATTACATTTGCATACATCCATACTATGCAAACATCTCTACCTGGGTGATTGGTATTTGATAGCAATTTTATTGTCAATTAAAGAACCAAAATTGCATTAAAATCCCCAGGCACCATTATATGTTCAAATTTTAAATTAGAAAACTTTAGTGTAATATCTAAATATTTGTGAGGAAATTTTGAGTTAATATTATATACTGTAGTATATACTGTAGTTAAGATATTAGACTAGGAGCAGGACTACGTTCAGCCACAAAACTTCCTGGATGACTGACTCTCAACTGGCTTATTTCACAGGCGGTTAATCTGAAGACAAATAAGTAGCTTTTTTCCATTAAATGGAAAGGAAAATATAAAATCAAATAATAAGAGCAATAATGACAAAATTTCAAGCAAGCAAAATTTGAAAACATTTAATTAAACTTAATTAAAATAGTATCTTCCCTGGCCAATTTGGAGCTGCCACAAATACACATCTGATCAATCCAATTCTTTTCCAATAAATACTTTCTCTCAGAGACTATATAGGTCTCTTGAAGTGAAGTGAAGGGGGGGATCAGCTTAATAGAGTAGAGCAGAGCAGAGCAGAGCAGAGCAGAGCAGAGCAGAACAAACACAGAGCAGAGCAGAACAGAACAGAACAGAACAATAGAACAGAATAGAACAGAATAGAATTCTTTATTGTCCAAGTGTGATTGGACACACAAGGAATTTGTCTTTGGTGCATACATTCTCGGTGTACATAAAAAAAGATACATTCATCAAGAATCATATGGTACAACACTTACTGATAGTCATTGGGAAACAGTCAATATAAATTGTAAGGATACTAGCAATAAGGTTACAGTCATACAGTCATAAGTGGGAGGAGACGGGTGATAGGAACGATGAGAAGATTAATAGTAATGCAGACTTAGTGAATAGTTTGACAGTGTTGAGGGAATTATTTGTGTAGCAGAGTGATAGTGTTTGGGGAAAAAACTGTTCTTGTGTCTAGTTGTTCTGGTGTGCTGTGCTCTATAGTGTTGTTTTGAGGGTAGGAGTTGAAACAGTTTATATCCAGGATGTGAGGGGTCTGTTTATGATGTTCATATTATGTTTATGTTGGAAAAACTGAACCCAAGTTAAAAGGAAAAGGAAAAAAAATTGATGGGCAAAAAACGGTTACGAGTTACAAAAACTAAAAATTCACAGAGACCACAAAACAAAAATTTTGAAAATGGTAACCCATAGCAATAGAAGAGACACAAAGGGGGAAACTGCTTAGAAAAAGGGGGAAAGTGCTTAGAAAAATCATTGTGTGTGTGTGGAGGAAAAATACTCAGTAGCCAAAGCAGAGCTGAAATATGCTTCCAGCAAGGGAAGACAAAAGATCGTTGCATTATATTCCAACTCCAGCTTTTGAGAAATCTTTAAAGACAACCACAGGTGTAGCTACAACTAGCTAACCAACCAAAGCTGGGGA
This sequence comes from Masticophis lateralis, assembly GCA_030761175.1. Taxonomy (NCBI): domain Eukaryota; kingdom Metazoa; phylum Chordata; class Lepidosauria; order Squamata; family Colubridae; genus Masticophis; species Masticophis lateralis. The sequence continues at coordinate 76,690,980 of JAUDYJ010000006.1, read as the reverse complement.
AAAATACTTTCTAGCTATAGCTTCCATTTACTGCTCTTATGTTCCAAGTTGCAATTTTCTGCATGAGGTGATTTTCTCCAAACGGGCCTTTAGTCTCCCATGACTGCTTTCATCAATCAAGGTTTTCACATAAGATTTTCACTAGGATTATGAAGCAGTAAGCCTTTGTAGCACCCACACCATGTGCAGTAATCCCTGGTAATAACCATAATACCAGATAATGTTATTTTCATCTGCCTTGAATCTTCCATTATTCATCCTCTCTAAATGATCCTGAATTCTCACATTGTAATGGCAAAAGAACTTTGTCACCTATATTCCACCATACCATGCTTATTTATATCTTCAACTTCACCTCTGTTGGACTAGGGTTTTTTTTTTTCAGCATAAGGTAAATATTCCAAATATAACTTTAAAATTATTTTGTAATTATTGTTTACATGTAATTGTAACATGTAACAATTACATAACATGTAATTGTTATGTAATTATTTAATTCAGTAGTGGTTATTATAAGTCCAGTACCAAAGACTTCAGCTGATCCCCCATGCCCACAGTGTCAAAGAGACAGAGAAATTGTGTTAATTCCTAAAAGTCTTTAACAGTGTGAAACATGAAATGCATTACCATTTTTATATAATTTCATTTAGGTTATTGAGAAGGAAAAAAACAGCCCTTTAGTAGTATTCAAAATAGGAATTCAGAAATATAGCTATCTTTAATAATTAGTGCCTTTTAAATTCTCAAATTCACTAAATTTCTGCCCTTCCCATAAACACAGATCTTGCTTCACAAATCACACTATCGAATGTTGGGTTAAAGTTTCTTTCTTCCATAGATCAAACATATGGGCAGACCAGTGGTGAAATATAAAATTTGTTACTAACCGGGTGTGGCTTGATGGTGGTGGGGTAATGTGAGTAGGTGGGTGTGGCCAACTTTTTTTTTTTTACTTTTAAAAGCATTTTTTCTACCACATCTTTGGCTGAAAATGCTTTTAAAAGGCTCTGACGATCCCAGCTGAGCCATGCAATCATCAGAGGCCTTTTTTTTTTTTTTTAACGTTTAAAAGCATTTTTTCGGCTGAAGAAAAAATGCTTTTAAAAGTAAAAAAGAAGTCTCTGATGATCGCGCAGTTCAGCTGGGCATGGGAGATGTGGGGAGATGTGGGATGGGCAGGGATTTTTGCTACCGGTTTTCCAAACCACCATCATCGCTACCGGATTGGGCGATCCGGTCTGAACCAGGAGCATTTCACCCCTGGGGCAGACCATCTCCAGTGCTAGTATGATTTGAAGAGTAGCCTTGATCATATCTTTCCCAAAAGTGTTGTAATTGTTTGAAATTCAAGTAAACGCAATCTCAACACATTTGGAACTTTTCCCTCTATCTTTCTACACCTCTGAGGACAGAGGTGATAAGTATTTTGACATTCTAGGATAGAACGTTATCCTACTCCAAAGAAAAGTGAAACACTTACTTAAAATATGCATTCCAACCACAAGCAAATTCAACTATGTTCTGCTGTCAGATAATCAAGGCTTTCTTAATACCCTTATCACTTCAGAAGCAAAGTTCTCAAATGAGGACAAATTTAATCTTAATGGGCTCTTGTTGAACTTTTGCATCTGCTTATCAATTCAGAAACAGTACAATGACAGGTAGTATATCTCACTTGATTTGAGTAATGACATTGCCCCTTCATCCTCCTGATTTCTGCCTTCAAGCTCTTTTGTTTTTCCAGTTCATTACATTTCATCTATGTACGAAGTTATGACCCACTAAGGTCAACAATATACCTGCTATTAAAACAGGCAAGGATCAGAATACAAACTATAGCCTTAATTAACTTCAAAGTGAATTTCAAGTGTCTTAGTAGTTTTGGTGGTGGTTGCTCTTCCATTAAAAGAAGTCAGCACTACTTCTACATAAACCACTCTACAGCAGTATAGAAATATATAAATACGTATTTATGTAAATAAATCAACTACCACTACACTCCTCGGACTCCAAATTCACTTCTTTCTTAGGCCCCAAATGTCTACTCATCCCAGCTACAGACTCTGGAATCTGTGTCTTGTTTGGAGGAATAGAGAGATAATTGACTGCCGGCCACAACTATTAGTTGTCCAGGCAATAGGAGAGAAAAAGGAGAAACATTGATAGGTACAAACAAGTAGTTTTGTTCTGAATCATTCTGTGCAATTGTGTAATAATTTAGTGACCTTCACACCCAAACCTGTGTTAATCCTGTTCAGGAAATTATTAACCAGCTTTGATAAAAAAAATTGCTGTATAACAATAACCTGTGACATGGTTTACTTCAAATTATACTGTGCAAAAAAGCCTTGGTGGTGCAGTGGACTAAAGTGCTATTAAATAGCACTTAGCTGCCAGCTGCCTGCAATTACTGCAAGTTCAAATCTCACCAGACTCAAGGTTAACTCAGCTTTCCATCCTTCCGAGGTAGGTAAAATGAGGACCTGGATTGTAGGGGCAATAAACTGATTTTGTATAAAAAAGAACACCACTTGGGGGGGCCAAAAGCCCTACTAAGCAGGTATATACAAAAGTATGACGGCTATTGCTTAACGCATTGTAAGCCGCCCTGAGTCTGCGGAGAAGGGCGGCATATAAATTGAACCAATAAATAAATAAATATAAAGCCACCTTTAAAGCCACCTACAGTTGTTCCAGGAACCCTGGGAAAAATCTTTCAATTATATACTTTGATTTTAATAAAAAAGTTTATTGTAAGTTAAAACAATAGCACTGCCATCCTTAGTGGCTCAAAAATCTATTTGTACAATGCTGGTTTTAAAAACTTTTTTTTTCTTTTCATTATATTGTAAATTACAATATATTGTTTTGATATAATGATTTTTGTACAGTACTAATTAACATTATTTTCATTCTATTGTTTAGATAACTTGAAGTATTAGAAATAAGAATAGTGAAAAATATAGGTATTAATAAACAGATTATGGATGTTAGAAGCACCCAAGTTATTTGATTTTTTCATACAAAATTGAATACTATATTAGAAAAAAGAGACAGTGCTACAAACTACATCAAAATTTCTCTATACATACAAATATTATCCCCTCTAATTCAGTACTGATTATACATTAGTTCCCATCTTGTGCAACAGGCCCTTCCAAAAATTTTTTACTTACTAAATCTATCTGCAAATTATTGACCTGTCTTCTATGTTCTATATTAGTAACAAAGTAGTTAACAGGAAGAATAATAAAAATAAAACAAAACAAAATAAAGTTTGGCAGTTCCCCTTTCAGAGACCTGATTTTGTAGAAATATGTAGACTTGGACTTCAGAGCAACAGATGAAATCCACTTTGTTAGTTTTCCATCCGTGAAAATATCTCTTTGATCTGGAATTGGATCAAAGTCCTTCTGTGCATCTTTATCCAACATTCCATAGTCTAACATTTTTTTGGAAAAAAAATTATGGTCTCATCCAGTGTTGGGATTCAAAATTTCTTACTACTCGTTCTGTGGGCATGGCTTTGTGGGCATGATGTGGCTTGGTGGGTGTGGCTTGGTGGGTGTGGCAGGGGAAGGATACTGTAAAATCTCCATTACCTCCCCATTCCAGGGCAAGGTTACTGCAAAATCCCCATTTCCTCCCCATCAGAGGACTCAGGAGGCAGAGAATAGATGGGGGCAGGGCCAGTCAGAGTTGGTGTTTACCGGTTCTCCGAACTACTCAAAAGTTCCGCTACTCCAGAACTGGTAAAAACTTGCTGAAACCCACCTCTGGTCTTATCCATCTTATTAAAAAGAAATTCGGCTAAAGGCTAAATATTCTCCCCACCCTCCTTTCTTAGGTTTCAACCACATTTTGATCTCTGAAACATGATCAGAGAACAAGAACAAAAAAAGGTATATTTCCCTCTATATTTCAATCTAAGGTTGTAAAATAATGCAGTAGAAATAAGCTCCAGATATTTTGCAAATTCCAAAAATACAGAATCTGGTGGTGAGATTTTCTAACCTCCACTTTTTATGCATTTGCTTATTTACTGTATTAGAGAAAATAAATAGGAATGTGATGGTTCACATGTTGAGGATACTGATTTAACAATTTGCAGGGCTGCATTCAAAGTTCAAGTGCTGCTGTGTGTTGGGTTGAGCTCCTGTCATTCGCTCAGCTCCTGCCAACCCAGCAGTTCAAAAGTATGTAACGCAAATAGAGAAATAGGGAGAGGTGAAATCCAGCAGGTTCTGACAGATTCGGGAGAACCGGTAGCAGAAATTTTGAGTAGTTTGGCGAACCGGAAAATACCACCTCTGGCTGTCCCAAAGTGAGGTGGGAATGGAGATTTCGCAATATCCTTCCTCTGCAGTGGGGTGGGAATAGGGATTTTGCAGTATCCTTCCCCTGTCACGCCCACCAAGCCACACCACGCCCACCAAGCCACGCCCACAGAAACGGTAGTAAAAAAAAATTTGAATTTCACCACTGGAAATAGGTTCCACTTCAATTGGCTGACATGAAAGGAACCCCCAACTGAGAATCCTACAAGCAATGGTGATGTTACCGGCAAAACCATGGAAGTGCTTTGGTGCTTCCAACACAGAAATAGATTAGTGATAGAAAACAAATGTCTTTCTTTAAACACCATTTTGTAGAATTGGTGCTCTCTTTTACATGTTGGAATCTATTGAATCTATGGATCTTTGTACATATTAATTTAATGTTTGAAACAATATTGTTGATTACTTAGATATGATTTTCCTTACTCTTAATTCAAAAATATAAATATGCCAGGCCATTGGATAAGCAAATAAAAATTATTTCTATCAAATATTAAATGCAAAATTATACAGTATTGAAGTTTAACGGTAAGTGCTTTGTCTATTTCACATTTGAAGTTTGGAAAGTATAATTTTTAGGAAGAATTTAGAGAAAAGTTTGATCTAATGGTCATGAGCTTGGATAGCTCAGCAGACTAATGCATTGTAATTTAACTCCAGCTGTCTGCAATTAGTAAGTTTGAATCTCACCAGGCTCAAGGTTGACTCAGCCTTCCATCCTTTCTAAGGTAGGTAAATTGAGGACCCAGTTGTGGGGGCAATAAGCTGACTTTGTAAAAATATACAAAAGTATGAAGGCTGTTGCTTAACGCATTGTAAGCCGCCCTGAGTCTCCGAAGAAGGGCGGCATATAAATCGAATAAGATAAGATAAAAGAAAATAAGAAGGCAAATGCTGGTAATCTGGAGACTGTGATTCTAGTCCCACTTTAGGTATGAAAGTAGGCTGGGTACTTGGGGCCAGTCCCTCTCATCTCAGCCCACAACATCAGGCATGAGCAACAAACCAAATGGTCAATTCCTATAGCAAATTTCCAAGAGTGGAAAATACTTGCAGAAAAGCACCAAGAAGGGGGGGGGAGTACTATTTGATATGAAAGTAGTCTTGCTAACGAAACAGATTTCGCAAAGTTATTCATGAAATATGTGATAATTATTCATGGATAATATTCCTATAAAATGGACAGAAGGGAGGGAAATGGTTGAATATTGTGATTGTTCACAACAACAACAAATTCACCATCAACAGTATCTTGAGCTCCAAATGTACAACTTTTATTTAAAATTCCATTTATTTAAATCACAGCATTTTTATTTTCTTTTTTCCTTTTTTTAATTTAAAAATAATAAAAATAAAAATGATTTTTTTTTAAAAAAGTCATTTGTTCTTTAATAGAATTATTATTTGATTATTAACATGTTTCTCTACAAGCAAGTTTTTAAAAAATCCTAATTTTTCCTAAATATATAAACAAGAAATATCAAAGCATGTCTCAAATGTCATAAGTCATATTTGGAGGAGATGCAAGAAATATTACCGTATGGGTCCGTTCATAATAAAAATGTTATTTTTTCATAAACATTTTGAAACTAAGAATGGCTTGAACTATCTTTTCCGGTAACGTTGATTTCATAACCTAATAACCCCTGGATATGGGCTAACATTGTACTATTATAAGTTTAGAGATACAAACAGGGAAAGATCATTAGCCTAGAGGGGACTGCATATATTTGCTTGCAAAATGTCTATACCAGTGGTGAAATCCAATTTTTTTTTACTACCGGTTCTGTGGGCTTGGCTTGGTGGGCATGGTATAGCTTGGTGGGCATGGCAGGGGAAGGATACAGCAAAATCTCCATTCCCACCACACTCTGGGGCCAGCCAGAGGTGGTATTTGTCGGTTCTCTGAACTACTCAAAATTTCCGCTACCGGTTCTCCAGAATCTGTCAGAACCTGCTGGATTTCACCCCTGGTCTATACATAAAATACACAATTCGCAACCTGATTTTTATTTTTATTTTCTTTCATCCTATCTGAGGCCAAGTGGTTTGGAGTCTGACTATTAGTCTGAAAAGGAAAAGACTGTTCAAAAGTTCTGGGGTATTTTTTTTTCTAGAAAAAAAGAGAACTCCCAAATAAACCTTATAGCTCATATTGGAAAACATAAGTGCATATACTCATATACATATTAGAGGAGGATGTTTTTTTCAAGTAGGCAGGTTTAAAAAAATTAATATTTTGCTGCAATTGAGCAATTAAACATTGCTCTTCATTTTCCTTCCTAGTAATTCTTTTTCTTACTTTCTAGTCCTTCAAAGCAAAATATTCTAAATGTTGAGAAAATACGAAAATGTAAAAAAAAAAACATTGGTTTAATATTTACAACATATATATTACATTTGCATGACATGTATAATTTTATTTTGTTTCCCCAAATCTTCATTTCTTTGACTTTTTAAATCTTTAAATCGTGTGTGTGTGCGTGCCATTATTTTCTTACTATCACCCAGATTTTCCCTTTTCATCTCTCTTTAGAAAATGTTGTTGTGTTTTAGTTTAGCTTACAAGTTTATGGCTACTTTTTTCCCTCATTTCTTTTTCCTATATATCAATGTATAACAATATAGCAATATTGATAGTGGCTATCTTGTTTAGTAGCAATATCACTAGAGGGCAGCATTGATTAAATTAGCCTCTTGAATAATGAGAACATAAACTTGCATTTTGAAAACAGAAGGAAAAATATCTGATATAAATCCAGGTACTTATCTATTGTACATGGATCAAAGAATTCTGCATTTTACAATAGATAAAAATAGGTAGCTTATGTCTCATCTTTTTAAACCGTGCTGTTATATTTTCTTAACACCCGTTTAAGGTCAGAGAAAGTAAAGCTGCAATAAAAGTTATAAGGATGGGAATCAGTAAGTATTTAATTTATTCATAAAATTTAAAATTAAGATATTAACCCAGTTGTTCTTATTGAATTACAGGTCTCCTGACAAATGCAGCAACGAAGAAATCTTGTAGGCATTTTTAGGCTCGGTGTGAGCTACATTCCCTAATCAAGTTTCATTGCTGTGGATCATCATCCATTTTCTGTCATCAATTCAACTGTCTATTTCTCTGTATTTCATCGAAGAAGGCATAATTCTACATTATGAGCTAAAAGTCTGTTCTACCCAATTAAAGAAAGTTGGACTAAGGAATCAAGATCTAAGAGAAAGGCTTGGGCGTTAGCAATACAACAATCAAAACCACAAGTTCACGGTTAATATTGCATCTGATTACGTTCCTGCTGGACTTGATCTGTGGTTACAATAATCTGAAAAGTCAACTAAACTGAAGACTACTCATCCCAACCAGCCTTAGAGAAGACTGTTTTGTCTACAGAAGGACACTAAGGTATAGAAGACAATTTTTCTTGTGCCCTAGACTGCCTGAATTGCTTTTATTTTCTTATGTTTCAGTATATACAATAGACCAAAGAGCAAAATCTATTTTAAAGTGGACACGATGTTACTGTTAACAAGATTGTTTAGATTCAACAGTATGAAAACCACCCTGTACAAATTCAGTTCACTCTGTGAGGAAACGTTACTTTCCAGCAAAAGCCTTTATGGGACACTGCAGAAGAAGCTGGAGCTCCTCTTGGGAAAAAGTACCCTAAAAATCACAAGGGAACATGGAGAGATTATGACCAATCTTAAAGAAGAAAACAGAACTTTTGATTCAAAACAAGACGAACTGTCTACGCACCATTTTACTCTGTGCTTAGATTGACTTATCGTACTAAAATCATTCTAAGTTTAACCAGTTCAACATGCCTCTTCTATGGTTCCATTCTTTGATCGTTAAAAGTTGGATAATACAGTATTTGCAAAGAGCATGTTTGGTCATCTGTGGCCTATGTCTCATCCGATACATTTAGCGCCAGAAAGCAAATCCAGGGGGAAGATGGGGGGAGGGGAAAGTAACACTTGTTTGAAAGAGATCATTAAATGTATTTTGAAAAGCCTAAAGTTATATATTTAACAGTTTTTATATGTTGTATATTTGTAGAAAATCCTATTTAACAATTAACGTGGACGGTCATGACAAAAAGGTTCAGAGTTGAGTTGTTGTTTTTATTACTTCAGTTGTCTCTGAAGTGACTGATGTAGTTTGCTTTCTTCCATTGGGACATTCTGGATGTAAAGCATGACCAGAGAGGAATCTGTAGAAAAGCAAAGAATAATGGTGTTTATATTACATAAATGCATTCAACCATTGCACTGTTGAAAGGCTTCCTTTCTCTCTTCCTCTTCCTCTTGTCTTTCTTTCTTTTCTTTTTGTTTTATTTCCTTCCTCTTCTTTTCCTTTCCCTTTTTCCCCTCAGAAGGGAGTGATAGTCTTTTAAATGCCAGTAAAACAGTGTAAAATAGTTGAATAGTCATTACTTTCCATACTCAGTTGCATTCTTTCTATCTCCCCGCCATGCCACCTTCCCCCTCTTCCTAATTTAGTATAAAGGCCAGCTTGCTCCTTGATCAAGATATATTTTTTTTTTACATCACATTTTTGAAAACTCCCTTGTTCAATATTACAGTAGGAAAAAAAAAGTTAAAGGAAAGTGGTATTTCAAAAAGGAAAAAAAAAAGGAAAAGCATTGATACCTTCAAATATAGTATCTCCTTTGTCTATAAGTCTGGCTCATAGTGATATGATTAGGTCAGGAAATGGGCTTACTTCTTTCCCCAAAAAAATATTTGTCAATATTAAAGTTATTCCCAATGTCCACTGTAGTATACTACCTAAATACTCCAATTAACTTTTAGTATTATGCTAGTTCTATGCTACTAAAGAAAAATGTATAGGGATTGTTCAAACAATCATAGATAAGAGGTATGGGGGGAAATAGTTCATTTAATCAAGACCTCTCCCAGTTTTCAATATTATTTTATTGCACAAGCTGAGGAAATCATGAATTATAGGTGACAGTGTCTATGAATAAAACATATGTGATGATGGTCTTACTTCACTGTAAAACTTCTGATCAGTGTCCAGGTAGCAATTAAAGCCCAGCCACTTGAAAAGTATTATGAACTGACTGCACTATAAATGACCAATGTCTGATATAAAATGTCATGCAATAAATGATGGTAGATACTTCACCTGTATAATAAGAATTGGAGTGCCAGATTGCTCACTCTACTGTTATTATTTTTCTTTTCTTTTTTCCTTTTTTCCTTTTTTTTTTTTTTTTTTTTTTGGAGGGAGTGTAGTAGCCTTATTTAGTCAATACTGAACAAAACTTAAAATGTTTCAACTTTTTTTGTTGCTTTACAGTATTCAGTTTTGTGTTGGTTCAGCTAAATTATGAAAAAAAATAAAATCATTTTATAAGTGAGATTTCTGGTCACTGCTAATGAAATGAGGCAATAATTCAAAGGAGGGCGGGAAAGGTAAGAAAAGGATCCTGTGAGATAAAAGGAATAATTTATTTTGGATGAAAGAACTAGATTTATCAGGATTATTCCTGTATTGTGCTGAATATGATTATAAATATAAAGTGATGACAATTTTCTACAGTTTTAAATGTTGAACCGCAATAAGTTATAAAGTTGTCAGCAAATATGTTCATTTAAATGATTGCAGTATTTGGGCCTTGTAAAAGCTATTTTGAAAGTTATTGAAAGAATCTTTCTCCATCCGCTCCTGATAGGGGGACCCTTCCTGAACAATTCTAACATTTGAGTTGTGCATTTAGTTGCCATAGCATAAATGCAGACTTTCCATAGGCTTACCTATGACAAGGACATGCTCTTAATTTAAAGATAAATCTGGTAAACAATGTGCTTTCTAATGGATGGAGAATGGATGCATGGACTCAAAACTATGATTTCAAAATTGCACCATTTGACAAGTTCATATTGTATTTCTGCAAAAAAAAACCCTTCTCCTTTCTTTACTACCATGAAAGGTAATGATAAGTCAGTGGGGTTTTAGTTTTCTTTAAGTTTACTGTATTGTTAGCATAGAAGAGAATGACACTGGAAGCTTTCTAATTTTTTAGTAGATTTTTTTGAATCATTCTGAATCAGAGGTGGGATTCACTTACCTTCCCTACTGGTTCGCAAATGTGAGTGCTTCACTCACATGCACCACCTCTGCACATGCACACTGCCTTCTGAGCATGTGCAGTAGTTGCGCATTGCAGGTGGGTGGAGCCTCCCGCCGTCACCGCTAACGGTTCGCGTGAGCCGGAGAGAACCGGCTGAATCCCACTACTGTTCTGAATCCTCCGTGGCTGCCCACATACACCACACTCTGAAATAGCCCAATGGGAAAGTAGCTTCATGGTGTTTTCCGTTGGTACTTAACTAAAATTTGGAAGCCACAGGAGCCAGCTGACCATTGGTGAGATGTTACTGTATAACCATAAGTTGCTGTGACAGAACATTCACACATACTCTTTGGCCATCTCAACATTGCAGTGCATTGTTTGATCAGACAAACTCTATAGTTTGAACCTGTGAGGAACATACACTGCGTGCAAATACATTTATTTGTAGTAATAAAATATTTGGGTTCATTTAAGAGAGGTTTAAAAAAAATCTTACACTACCCATGATAGTTGCTGTGGAAATTCAGTGTCGGTATTTCTTTGTCAATGCACTCATCTGAGAGTCTGGATTTAACAGGATGGCTTCAGGATGGCTTGTGTTTTTGGAGAACTTCCTCCAGTATTATTCTGGATGCTCATTTATAATCTTATGAAAATTATTCTTCCTGGCGGGACTGCCTTTGTTCAGACGGGCCAAGAAAAACAGTGCTAAATACCTGACGGAAGACCTCTTAAAATAAGGTAAGTGTTTGAGGGAAAAGAACAACTATATTATAGGAAGTACACGATCAGCTGCCTTCCAAACACACAAGTGAGTAATAGAGGTGCAATAAACTAAGATACCTTTAGCTGGTTATATTTTTAGGGTGATGGTTTGATTCAGCTAACTTATTCTCTTCTCTTTCAGGGTCTTCTACTGTGGCCAACTTTCCTTCTAGCACTGTAACTAAAATACCCAATAATGATATCACTTTATTTTTCTGCTTTGAAAGAAATTTCAAAACCATTTTTAATGTAAAAACTAATCCAGCATGTTTGTTCTGTATAGGGTAAGTGTTAAGGGTTTTTTTTAAAATATGAGGACTCAGGCTTCATTATGTAATTGTATCAAATGGCATTAATTACTATTCTTGCAAATCTGGATTTTAGAACCAAGTACATCCAGAAAAATCAAACAAAGAACAATATACCATGTTTAGATGACAACTTTTACCTTTGCTTTATATGACAAAAGCGACCAACAAGCATCAAAATGTCCAAATGTTATTTGCAAAATGTACCTAGTTTGCTTGGCTATATACATTTAACGCAAGAGTTAGTTTGGCTTTAAGGCATTAAGATAGAAATTGGGAGACTCTTTGAGTTTTAAGTTCTCCATAGGCAGAAAGCCAGTTGGGTGACCTTCGGCTGGTCATCTTCTCTCAACCATTGGAAGGAGGCAATGACAAAGCACTTCTTAAATCTTGCCACAAAACTGTAGGGACTTGTTCTGGCTAACTTCAAGAATCAAACACAATTGAAAAGAAAAAAAATGTATTCTATCTTTACAATATTTTAATGAAAAGGAGGCAGGTTCCTATAGGCATTAAAAATTACTTGGAAGGGAAGTTGAAGGGATCAAAAATTTATTTTATTGTTATTTATTTAATTATATTTATAAGGTGGTCCAACTCTATAAAGACTGGACAGCAAAGCTTTTTAACAGCATTATCTTTCATGATTTGGCTGTCACAGCCAAAGGCCTTTAAAAAACCCATCACATTCCTTCTTGTGACAAGCAAATTAATGTCTAAGCTGCTGTGATGCAGTTGTAATGCTTGAATATTTTTAACAAGAGACTATGAATAAATCATAATAAAAAATGAGTGCAAATCAATTGAGCATCCTGTCATTCAAATATTAAGGACACATGAATTGCCTTGTAGCCTAAGATGAGGATCAATCCAATTTTGTATTGCGTTTCAAAAATTTCCAACAGGATATTTCTATAATTCAGTCAGAACACTTTCTAAATAAATTGATTGAGAGGGAGTTAACCATTTTTCAAGTATTAATACAGTCATTTTTAAAAAATTCATTTGGTCTTAAATAGGAAAGCCCAATTCAAGTTTGCTCAGTGTTCATTCATTCAATTTAGCAGAGTTTAGTAGAATATACTAACTATTTTTATTTAGGCACACAGGTGGAAGTCCAGTATTTTACCAGTTATTCAAAAGATGTATTCATAAAAGACAATAAATATAAAGTAAGAGATTTTTCTACCAATTGTGTCGATGTTTTTTTTTTAATTGCTTTGAGGTAAAATAATAGGAAACTCAATTAAAATGGTTCATAAATCCTCAAGCCCAAATATGAAGGTACACATAGTCCTTGCTTAACCACAATTGAGACTGAAAATTTGGTCAATGAGCAAAGCAGTCATTAACTGATAAGTTTCCCATTGACTTTCTGGGGATACTGGTAAAGAAGATTGCAAAATGGTGATGACATGATTACAGGGCAGGTTAGAATTGGCTGTAAGAGTGAACAGGTTGCCAAGCATCCAGAACAGTGATGGGTTTTTACTGGTTCGCCCCGGTTCAGGGCAAACATCACGGACACTCATCATGGACACTCTGCACATGCGCAGAAGTGCCCTGTGTGAGTGAAGCAAGTACGCACACCAGTGATGGGTTGCCCCCGGTTCACACCAGTTCTATAGAACCAGTAGTAAAACCGGTGGGAGGCTCCACCCATTGACCCTGATGTCATGAAAAAGCATTCTGAGCATGCACAGAAGCTTCTGCACTTGCACAGAAGAGTGTGCGAACCGGTAATAAAGGTAAGTAGAACCTACCCCTGGCATGCGTGTGCGTGCTCACAGTTCCAAACAGGTAGCGAAGATAAGTGAAAACCACTACTGATCCAGATGAGTATCATGTGATCGCAGTGGGAGAAATTATGTTTTGCAACAGTTGAAAGTGCTTTAAAGGTCATAAATGCCATTTGTAAGTCTGGCATTAATTTGAACCTCCGTTAAGCAACCAATTCTCTCCACAATCTGTTATCCTTGCCTTCTTGCTACATGAAGAACATAAGGAGCAACATGTTATATCATATGAAAGGCTATGATTTTTGTTCCCTAAGTAACCTACTAAAAGTCAACCGCACAAATTCTGTACAGGTAGTCCTAATGGAACAACCACAACTGGGGGCAGCAATTTGGTGGTTAAGCAAACTGGTCACAACGTGAACCTGCAGCTCTACCTATGAGCTTTCCTTTGATTTACTGTTTGTAAGGTTATTTCTTCATCATCATAACTGGAAAGGGTCACTAATCAATGCAAGTCATTAAACTAGGTCTGTCTGTAGCAGAGTTTCTCTACAAATTGGTCTTTTAAGTTATGCTACCTCTGATATTAAAGATAATATATAGCCATGTTGACTAGTCCCCATTTATAGCTTTATCCTCCAAATCTCCACTTACCCTATTTCTCGGAGTATAAGATGCACCTTTTTCCCCTCTAAAAGAAGTTGAAAATTTCAGTGCGTCTTATACTCCAAATGTAGCTTTTTCAAAGCTTTTTTTCAGCCCTAACAAGGTGCTAACGAGGACTAGCGAGTGAAGCAATCTTCCCAGCTTTGCCTGCTCTGACTCTCTGCTGTGCTTTAATGAGGCACTAGCGAATGAAATGATCTCCATGCTTTGCTCCGACTCTCAGCTGTTCTTTAGAAGCTTTTTTCAGCCCTAACTAGTGCTAGCCGAGTAAAGCAATCTTTCCCCCCACCCCGTGTTTTGCCTGCTTTTCTCATTGCTGCTTCCTCTCAGCTGTGCCTTAGAAGCTGTTTTTTATCCCCAAGCAGGGGATAAAAAACCAGCAAACTAATGTGCTGAAGCTGACCAGACTAAGGATGCTAGCCAGATAAATACCTGGTAGGCAGATTTTTTTTCCTGTTTTCCTCCTCAAAAACTAAGATGCATCTTGTATTCCGGTGCGTCTTATACTCCAAAAATATGGTAATTCTCTTTAAATACCATCGTTTGGTAACAGCTTAATAATGCCCATTATTGAGGATCCGAGCAGCTGAGGTCCATACAACTGGAAAGCACCCAAGGAGGAAAAAGCTGAAATGCTCTCACATAGTTATAACACCAAAAATGTTGTCATCACTCCAGTCTTGTGAGCAACAGCTTCTTTCCTGTATAAATCTGTCAAGCTAATCTCATTACACAAATCAGGTCACAACAGAAAAATAAGATTACTGGGACAGCAGTGTCTGAAGGAGTAAATGAGGTGGGAAGTCAGAAGATGAACCAAAGACAAATATCACAGATGTTCTTCTAGCTAAAATCTGTCAGAATAGAGTTATGGTATCTTCATGGATCGGTGCTATTCCTGTAGGCTTTGTTATGCCCAGCAGCTTTTGATCCTATCTCAGCATTACGGGATCTGATCAGGCCAGGTTTCCTTCAGCAGGTTTTTCTCAAGGAGCCTTAATTCAACTATTATTCACTTCATTCACTTTCTGATGGCAGTGTTCAAAATGACTGGACGGAGAATTCTGCTAGTCCAGTTCAGAGTCTACTGTCTAGTGCAGTGATAGTGACATCTCTTTCTCTTAGTTCTTAGGGTCTGGCAATATAAGGTTTGGCACTTTATTATCCTCCTTGTCTGAGATCCAGAATTTCTATCCTTGATTATTTCTATGTCATCTCTATCCTTGATTATTTCTATGTAATAATAATTTGTATTCCATCAGTCTGCTAAGAACAGACATGTAGATTAAGTGACTGTTAAATTCTCTTTGTAGAAAGTAGCCACCTATTTTCACATTTTCCTATCCATTGAGACAGGACCTTGCCTTGGATAAATTAGATATTTTTGCTGGAAAATTAGCAATCTCAAGTACTAGTCAGATATTCTTGAACACCATTCAGACCAGATTGTTTTGTTGTTGTTGTTGTTGTTTCAATTCATCTATAATATCTGGAACATTGGCTTCCATCACAACTATTTACATCAGCTACCATATTTTCTGGATAATAAAAAAAAAATTAACAGAGAAGAGAAATGCTATCTATTTATCTAAGTATCTGTGTGTCTGTCTCTGTCTAGCTGGCTGGCTGGCTCTCTTTCTCTATATCCATCTCCATCACTATATAAAGCGCATCTATAGTGTGTATCAGTGGTGAAATCCAATTTTTTTGGATTTACCGGTTCTGTGGGCATGGTTTGGGGGGCGTGGCAGGGGAAGGATACTGCAAAATTCTCATTCCCTCCCCACTCCTTGGGGAAGGATATTGCAAAATCTCTGTTCCCACCCTACTCTGGGGCCAGCCAGGGGTGGTATTTGCCGGTTCTCCAAACAACTCAAAATTTCCGCTACCGGTTCTCCAAAACCTGTCAGAACCTGCTGGATTTCACCCTTTGTGTATATACATACACACACATACACACAAATCTTTAGTTCCTTTGCATCTCTATATCTTCTTCTAACATTCTTCTTATTCTTGATTATCTGATGATCAATTTCTTCTAAGCACATCATTGATTTGCATAAAATATGTACTTTTATTATTGGTGTTTCTCTTTTTAATCCCTTTTTGGTTCTCTTGTAATTTTTAGAGAAAAATTGTGTTCATTTCTGTTCCGTTTATATGAATAAGATTTTAATTTCAGAACAAGTTTCCTTTTATTCTTACAGCTTCTTTTTATATACTTGCTAATATCTTTTCTGACTTGCTGTATACATTTTAGCTGATTATTTTTTATTGTGATTTGAGCAAAGGGTTCAGAAGAGAAATTCTGCCCATGCCACTTTTTTAGCCAATCACTTCTTTAAAACTGTCTCTCTTCTGAGGTCCAATATAATAGTGTTGCCTTCCTTAACAATTGTCTGCTTAAATATAAATTATATGACCCTTGGTTGTCCTCTATTCAAGGATGATAGATGGAAGGTCAATTATAGTAGCAATGGGTACACTATTGTCTTGGTAAACTAGAAAAACATGGGATAGCCAGCTTCACAACCAGATGGATTTGTAACTGGCTGAGAAACTGCACTCAAAATGTAGTCCTTAATGGAACTGCATATAGGCTCAAGATCCAGATGGATCTTGACAGTCTTCAACAATGGGCGCTATCTAACAAAATGAAATTCAATGTAGAGAAAAGTAAGGTTTTACACTTAGGCAACAAAAACCAAATGTACAGATTAGATTAAATTTGGCTCAATAGCAGTAACTGAAAGATACCTTGTATCCTAGTGGACAATCACTTAAATATGAGGCAAACAGTATGCTGCACCGCCAAAAAGCCAATGGAATCCTAGGTTGTATTAACAAAGGGATAGAATCAAGAGCACATGAAGTGCTAGTACCATTTTATATGGCCTTGGTAAGACCACACTTGGACTACTGTATCCGGTTTTGCTCATCATAATATAAAAAAGATGTTGAGACTCTGGAAAAAGTACAGAGTACAGAGCAACAAAGATGATAGAATAGAATAGAATAGAATAGAATAGAATAGCATAGCATAGCATAGCATAGCATAGCATAGCATAGCATAGCATAGCATAGCATAGCATAGCATAGCATAGCATAGCATAGCATAGCATTCTTTATTGGCCAAGTGTAATTGAACACACAAGGAATTTGCCTTGGTGCATATGCTCTCAGTGTACATAAAAGAAAAGATACGTTCATCAAGAATCATAATGTACAACACTTAATGATAGTCATAGGGTACAAATAGCAATTGGGAAACAGTATCAATATAAATTGTAAGGATACAAGCAACAAAATTTGGGGGCTGGGGCTAAAAGATACGAAGAATGGTTGCAGGAATTGGGTATGTTTAGTGTAGTGAAGTACATGATGGCAGTGTTCCAATATTTGAGGGGCTGCCACAAAGAAGAGGAAGTCAAGCTATTCTCCAAATCGCCAGAAGGCAGGACAAGAAGCAATGAATGGAAACTAATCAAGGAGAGAAGCAGCCTGGAACTAAAGAGAATTTTTCCAACAGTGAGAACAATAAACCAGTGGAACAGCTTGCCTTCAGAAGTTGTGAGTGCTCCATCACTGAACTCTTTTAGAAAGAAACTGGAGAGCCATAATATTATATAGGGTCCCCTGCTAGAGCAGGAGATTGGACTAGAAGGTCTTTGCCAACTCTGTTACTGTATTCTGCTACTAGTGAAAAAGCTGAATGATCATTATGGACAAAATTTAGGCAGTCATTAATAATACCAATGTGATAACATCTAATCAATTAATCAAATGCGCTCTTGAAATCTTTTGATGATTTAAATCATAACTAAAGCGTACATTTATCCAATCTATAGTGATCCACATAAGAAAACTCTCTTTATATATTGAATATCTCCCTGATTTCATTTTTCATCTCAAAGTCAACTTGAATAATTTGGTCATGAATAATTTGGTCATGAAGCCTATGTTAAATACTATATTTCTTTAGATACCTAAAACTCACCCTGAGCAACTCCATGTGATTATATATGTCCTTAATTTACACTGATTAAAAGCAGTACGCTGAATTTGAGGCTAACAATTCCCACAATAGGTGGCATGCTCTTCCATTTTTGCTTCCATTAAACAAATCAACACGATTAACTATTATATTCAAATACTTATTAGAGTTCATATGTGGCTTTACTGAGTGCTAAGGGCTAATATTGCTGGCTTAAATTAAACATTCACCAGATTCTTATTAAAAATGGAAGAGTTTAACACTAATAAGTAGTTGAAAACATCTTGTTGCTACATTCTAAACAGAAGTGTAAGAACTTGGGTACAAATTCTATGATAGGTTCATTGGAATAACAGGAAAATAATTATTATGTTACCTTGTAACATACCTTGTAACATAGTATACTTGGGTATACTGTGTATACACGAACAATGACAATAAAGTTGTTGTTGTTATTATTATTATTATTTACTTTATTCATTAAACATGAAACTGAGTCAACTGAACATTCAAAAATGCATCACCACTGACTGGTGCTAATGGTTGATATGGGTTGCTGCCAGCTTCCTAGGTATCAACCGAGTACCTTCTTAAGATGTACGATGTTCCAAGTAGCACAGTTTTTTGCAGTTCCGCTGATGTTATTGCAGGAAGCTGCAATTTGTTGATGTTTATAAAATTGTTGGACATGGTACCAAGTACCCCAATGACAATGGGTATCACTGTTACATGTTTCATCCATAGCCGTGTAATTTTGATGGCCAGATCACTATTTCATGATGATGATGATGATGATGATGATTGAGCAGCCCAAGCTTAAATATTGTCCCCTACCCTCTCAGTCAAGAGGAAGACAATGAAGGTATTTACTTTTAGTGAGCAATAGCTTATTTTTGCCCAAATTAGAGATTATATTTTAAGTAGGACCACGGACTTTAGACTTATCCCCACAGTGCCAAAATAAAACCAAATCATAATATGTTCGAGGAAATGTACACTCTCACATCTGATCAATAGATCATCTCTTAATTAGACTACTAGCCAATGTCAGGCATAGGCAGTGGTGAAATCCACTGCGGACTGTCACCAGTTTGCTGCCCACACATGTGCAGTGCGTGCCAAATATGCACTGTGTGTGCGCATGCACAGTGCACCACCAAATGCACTCTGAGTACACACATACACAGTGTGCACCAAACGCACACTTCGCATGGAAAAAGAAGGCTTAACAAGGTAAGTAGAACAGCAAGGGCGGGAACAGCTGTGCCACGCAATTTAGATTTGCTAGAAAGCAGGCTTTTGCACAGCACAGCTGATTTGTCAGAAATACTGGTTTAGATGAACCAGTAGCTTTTTTTTTACTAGCTTTTATCACTACCGGTTCACCTGAACTGGTGTGAACCGGTAGCATTTCACCCCTGGGCATAGGGTTTGTAATATCTGTTAAAGTAGTGAAGTTTGCAGGCAATATAACAGTCATTGGTCTCATTCAAGATAATGATGAGCCTGCATATAGAGAGGAGGTTGAACAACTGGCACTTTGGTACAGCTGGAACAATCTGGAGCTGAACAAGATTAAAACTGTAGAGTGGACAGTGAAGTCCTTCTATTCTACCACCTCTTACTACTGTATATTCAACAGCACAGTATCAATAGTAGAGTTCTTCAAGTTTTGGGGTTCTAAATCATTAAAAAGAATGTTCTTCCTTTATCAACGTAAGATGTTCAGACTGCCCCAGCAGGAGTTGTTACAGTTTTACAAAAGAAATATTGAGTCTGTCATTTGTAGTTCTATAATTTCCCAGTTTGGTACAGCAACTAAACAAGATAGGTACTGTTTAGTACCTGACACCAACAGACAGGACTTTTGCTGAAAAAACGGTGGCAACTAGGATGCCTTCTATAGAATCCCAATATATTGTGTTGGGTCAAAAGGAGGCTGAGAAAATAACCAGTAGCATTATTATACTTCTTATCTTTTCTACTACCCCCTCTTATTGGTATCATTATTATGATTATTATTATGATTATTATTATGCTGCTTTGTATGTATACTGAGAGCTTCTGTACTAGAGATACATTCCTTGTGTGTCTAATAACACTTGGCCAAATTAAATATTCCACTCCACTCCACTCCATTCCACTCCACTCCACCCCACCTCACCCCACCCCACCCCACCCCACCTCACCCCACCCCACCCCACCCATCCCATCCCATCCCATCCCATCCCATCCCATCCCATCCCATCCCATCCCATCCTATCCTATCCTATCCTATCCTATCCTATCCTAAATAGAAATAGTTTTTAAAAAAATATATATTCATGAATGTTTAAATTAAAATGTTAATTTTCTGACCAAAGCTAACCTGGTATTCTTTTAGAGCAGGAGAACTTTGCAGTATCATGAGTCCACAAATACTATCCGAAAGATACCAATAAATCCTAGCTATTTTTATTTCAAAGACAGTATCCTTTCTCTGAACAAAACAACATGTTATCTGATCCTTCGGGCATTCAGAAGTCTGAGGCTTTAAAAAATATCTATGGGATCTTTAAGAAACATCAGTCATCAGCCAAGATGATCTTTGAAACTATCGGTCCCAACTAGCTTCCTTTAGACTTGGGTTGTCTAGTCGCTAGAGTACAGTAACAGACAGTAAATTGTGCATTAAGCTCTCTGAGATTCTGAAAATTCTTTGTCTTGCCTTTATGAGTATTAACAACATTCCTCCAGGGCTAATTAATGAAGACTTCTTAAGATTTAGGCCTTGGAATCAGTTCTCTCTTGTGCCTTAGTTAGCTTACATCTTACAACAATTTCTACAACACATTTGAAAAACAAGGCAATTCCATTAGTAGTGCAGCATCCTTTTTCCTGATGGATCAACAAAATAATATCATGTAAGAAGGTCTTTTGAAATAAAGAAAACTCCCCAGGGAGTTATTTGTAAGGAAACTATTGTGCATTTAGCTGAGAAATTTGTTGTTGGAGCACTGGAGAATGGGAGGAAAATAAGAATGTAAACTGCCTACTTTTAATTACTACAAATTGTGGCTGACTTCACATCACAGTGATAAATAGGATTTAGCCTGAGAGTCTGAGTAACCACTGCACTAATAACAAAGAATTACATTTTTATTAAAGGAATGTCATGCCACAAAGAATGTATATTAACTTAAATGTCATACTACAGGTTCTTGCTGTAAGGTGTTGTTATTTTGTGGGGACCAAAAAAAAAGAAAAGAAAAGAAAAGGCCTTCCATAGCTGGGCCTGTCCCGTGGAACAGCCTCTCTGCTGAGGTCTGTTGGACCCCAATTTTGGGGGGCTTTCCAGGGTGCGCTGCTGGGGTATGCAGGGGTTCGAGAGAACTTCTAGCTAAGATTCTGTGCAGTTCGGAGAACCCCTAATTCCCACTCCTGGCTGGCCCTGCCCCTCCTGCCCCCCCCCCAGGAATCCCCACGTGGCCCCCTTTTGGATGCACGTAAGTGCAGGGCATGTGCGGAGGTTTGGGGAGGGTGAAAAGTGGGCCTACCGGAAGTTCAGAAAGGCTGGAAACGGGTGCATTTCCAGCTTCCAGAGGGCCTCCAGAGCCTACCAAGGCCGTTTTCGCCCTCCTGAAGGCTCAAGGAAAACCTCAAGAGCCCAGGAAGGGAAAAAACAACCCACCCACCCACCCCCCCACCCACCCCACCCCCGCTGTAGTGCAGGAGGCCCACCATGGCCATGCCCATCCAGCAACTGGGCAGAGAACCCCTTGCTAAAATTTTTGAAGCCCATCCTGGGGCTTTCCTCAAGTTGTAGAAATGTGTCTCTTTTTAGCAGCACGTGGATAGCACAAAGTGATCTGATGGTGTTCTGATTCTTTTATTTTAGCCAGACATGGGACTGAAATTGAAAATAACTTTTGGGAACTGCTGATAAAATTATATTGCATTCATTTTTAATGGGCCTCCACTTCAAATGTTTTAACAATTTGATTGTATTTGCCCCAAAGAGAGCAAATTTGATGTGTTGCACCTGCTCCAGATAGGCCTTCTGATGTTCAGGCATAGATGATGAAGAAGTCTGTTTTGATGAACAGCAGAAAGGTGCTAAGTTCACACTTTTGCAAGATCCAAAGCACGTACCTCAAATAATATTTGACATATGCCCACCCCTAGTCAGTGAAGATTGTGATTTGAAGCTTTCCTTGGTTAACTCGCTTCTGAGGTGAGGGATGGAGGGAAACACAAAATTGAATGAGAAGAGAATATAATGGAGAATTTTGGCAAGGGCTTGGACTGGAATTCTTCTCATTGCAACATTTCATTGCTGCTCTGTGGTAAAGAGCTAATAAATCTAAATATGGAGGGCAGATCTTACTAACCATAACTGAAATAGAACTTTGGTTAAAGTCTCTGGTAACTACTTATAGAGGAATGGATGAGTCAAATGTTGACGCTAGACTTGTTTCTTTTGAATGATTTAAGATGTTTAAAACACCAAATTGCCATTTAGAAAATCGCTTATTGCTGACACTATTTGTATTCATATATTGTGGGAGTCTTGTGTCCTCTAATGCCAATTTCCTACTTTTATTGGAAACTAATTGAAATTCTACAAGAATCGGAAAGAGAATGTATGTCTTCAAAAATCTGAAAACTAGCTATTAGCAGAGTTTAAAAGCATGAGAATTCGAGGAAATACAGCAACTGTTTATAATTTGTAATAGTTTTTAGGCATAGTTTTAAAGGGAATGTAAGCAGTGGTGGGATTCAAAAATTTTGACTACTGGTTCTGTGGGCATGGCTTGGTGGGCGGGGCCAGGAATGTGTGACAGACAGCACTCCTGCACCCCTTTGGAACAAAAATGGACTGTGGGGGAGGGGACATACCACCTCCGCCCCCTGTTTTGGGCCTAGGAGGCCTCCCTGAAGCCTCCTGGGAGCGAAAATGGGCTGCAGGGAAGGAGCGTGCCCCATTTTGGGCCTAGGAGGCCTCCCTGCACTTACCTGGGAGCCAAAATGGGGTGAGTGGAGACTCCTGGAAGGGGCGGGGCAGGAAGAGGCGGGGCCATCCAGCAATTTAACTACCGGTTTGCTTGAACTGGCTCAAACCGGCTGAATCCCACCACTGGAATGTAAGGAGGGATGAGAAAATGGTATATTCTTTTTCTTTCTTTCTTTCATTTTTTGCATATGGCAAATTAAGGTGTTGATTTAGAGAGAAAGCTTTCATTCTATCACTACAAATGTCTTTCTTTCCTTCCTTCTTTCCTCTGCTACATTTCTACAGCCACCCAGTATCTTACATGATGCAAATGTTTCAGGAACAATAAAAGGTCAACATTCGTTCACATTTGTGCTTTGTTATTTTTTTGTTTGTACCAAGAACCTATCTTTAGTGAGAAGTAAATTTTAATTCCCATCTTTTGTTCCACTTACAGATATCTCTAAGAACATATCAGTTTTGACCTGTGTCTGTTCCAAATATTGTAGATCTGGATCTTGTGGACACATCATCTCATAGATGTATCATTTTTCAAATTCTTCAAGACAAGACAAAATATTTTATTAGAGCCATAGAGCCAACTCAAAAACAAAAAGAATACCAAGAGAGAGAGAGAGAAAGAAAGAGAGAGAGAGAGACCAAATAAAAACTACAGCAAAAACCAATTATTGTAAAGCTGGTGTGGTTAGGGTGAGATGTCTGTAAAATTTTACAAAACCTAGGCATTTTTTCGAGAAATAAGATCACCTTCATTGGACAATAGCAATTGTAAATAAAATAGATTCAAGTGGTCTGGGCATCAAATTCCACATTATATTATGCCTTTTGAGATTATAAAAGATATACTTGTCTGAAAATGATGTTCCCGAGATTATAAAAACATTTTTTTCAATTATTTTTTGGTTTTAAATGTAATAACACTATAGTGGAATTTCTTTAGGGTCTGCTGAAACTTTGTGAGAAACATTTCTCTCTCTTTTTGGTATTATCTTTCAAGTATCTAGAATTTTAATGTGTTGAACAAGGAGTTACAAATAAAAACTGGTGACAATGAAGTTTCCTCTGCCCAGGGCTTTTCTTCCGCTGCCTAAAATTTATTATGGCAAAGCTTGCTTCTTGAAGAATAATTACTCCATAGAGTAATAGAGATGGCCAGTTTTATATCTTCTGTTCATATTTGTTTATTTTATTTTTTTTCGACACACCACACACACATATATACATATTTATCATGCTGTTCTCTATAGAAGTGAGCAAAAGGGGTATAGAAGTAAAAAAAAAAACCGGCATAAGAAAAAAAAGCAAACACAGCCAAAACCGTTTACACTTACATCAATCAATGTATAGCTTTTTGTTTTAAAAATTTGTCATTGCTTTCCCAATGTTTGTTCACATTCATTCAGCACCCATTCATTTCTGGCTCTATCTCTTCTTATTTTAACACATACATTTCTTCAGTACCCCATTATCACCGCATTTAATTTGCAGATCCCTAACATCCCAAATTCTCATTTCCATATAGCAAAATGGGCAGAGCCACTGTGTTAGAACATAGATTAATAGAGTTGGAAGGGACCTTGGAGATCTTTTAATTCAACCCCATGCTTGAGCAGGAGATCCTATACAGTGGTGGGATTTAATAACCGGATCTCTGCTCTAATGATTTCTTCCAACAACCAATTTGCCAAACTGCTCAGAAAGTTAAGAACCAGTTCTCCCGAATTGGTGCGAACTGGCTGAATTCCACTACTGACCCTATACCATTTTAGATAAATGGTTGTCCAGTCTCTTTTTGAAAGCCTCCAATGATGGAGCACACAAAACTTCTGAAGACAAGCTGTTCCATTGTTTGATTGCTCTCACTGTTAGGAATTTCTGTTTAGGTCTAGCCTGCTGGTCTCCTTGACCCCTTGTCTTTGTAGGAGCCCCTCAAATATTGGAACACTGCTCTCATGTTTCCCCTTGCCTTTTTTTATTAGACTAAACATAACCAATTCCTGTAACCATTCTTTGTATAACCTCCAGCTGCCCTAATCATTCTTATTGCTCTTCTCTGCACTCTTTCCAGAGTCTCAACTGTAACTACATTGCCAAAAAAGTATTAAGAGTTGTTAGCCTAATCTTTCGTAGCTTCTTCTCTGATAATATTGTACTGCTAACTGCATACAAAACATTTGCTAGACCAATTCTCGAATACAGCTCATCTGTTTGGAACCCACACTGCATATGAGACATTAGTACAATGGAGCGAGTCCAGAGATATTTCATGAGAAAAGTCCTTCACTCCTCTGTTCACAACCAGAGGTGAAATCCAGCAGGTTCTGACAGGTTCTGAAGAACCGGTAGCGGAAATTTTGAGTAATTTGGAGAACCAACAAATACCACCTCTGGCTGGTCCCAGAGTGGGGTGGGAATGGAGATTTTGCAGTATCCTTCCCCTGGAATGGGGTAGAAATGGAGATTTTATAGTATCCTTCCCCTGTCACACCCACCAAGCCACACTACGCCCACCAAGCCACGCCCATAGAACCGGTAGTAAAAAAATTTGAATTTCACCACTGCCTTATACCACCAGGTTTGAAATTTTGGGCTTAGAAAGCTTAGAACTATGTATTGTGACCCTGGTCCTGGAGGCTCATTTATCTTCGCCTGCTGACTCGGAGATGATATAGAGCAGGAGGAAGCTGTCACAAGCTATGTGCCGGAGGGGCCATCTTCACTGCTGACTCACAAGAACTGACAGTTGCTGATGTGCCTATGGACCCCAGCCAAATTGAGGAGGAAACACAGGCCGGTAACGATGAGGGGGAGCCCCTATTGGATGCAAGAGAGAGATGTAGGAGACGTCATAGAGAACAGCTATTGCCACGTCCTAAGAGGTGTGGTCAGGAGACGTAGGGCCACACCCTACAAAGTATAAAAGAGGTATGACTGGGCTGGAAAGACATGGTGAACAATTTGTTGGCGTTTTGGATGCAGTGGAGTTACAACTTTTAGTTTGGAGTTTTTTGACAAGAGTCTGTATTCCTGCATTAGCCTGCTGGTTGTCTGCCAAGACTTTGGAACATTGCCCAGTAACTATTGGACTGATATACACTTTGGAAGAGAAATAATTATTAAAGGGCCAGCTTCAGTCTCTCTAGCCTGCGTTTGTTACTGCCGGGCTATTTGAGCCTCTGCAAGGCCACTCATGGGAGGGGACAGAACACTATGCCACCTTTTGTCTGACCTAAGCATAGTACATAAAATTATCTGCTACAATGTCCTACCTGTCAATGACTACTTCAGCTTCAACCACAACAATACACGAGCACACAATAGATGCAAACTTAAGGTAAATTTGAGATAGCTCTACATTATCATTTGCAAAGGCCCATTTTTACAAAGGAAACATTGGGAAAAATAATTTTCATCTGTGAGTCATTGTTTTACCCCAAACACTACTCCATGCAACTTGGTATTGTGTAGTGCACATTTAGTTCTAATATTAAAGGAAGTAGAGTCAGCTATAACCTCTAATGGTTGCCAATGGCCAAGGGGGGAATGTCCTTATTTGCTCCTTTTCCTTGTAATCTCTGATGGTAGAGAATAGCTGAGGGCATTTAATCCTTCAGGTTTGTTCAAGGGAAGCATTAACTTGCAATTTTGGTCCATGTACTGGAGCAGAGCACAGGCAAAGAACTTGAAATCAATCCACTATCTATTTGGTGGAGTCCATCACATGTCCATGCTATGACTCATTTGCTCTTTTAAGAACCAGCATGCATCTTGTGAAATCCTGGTTTGATTCACACTTTCTGTAGGCTGGGCTACCATTGCTTACAGTCTAAATCTAATTATATTGTTTGTGAGAATGAGTAGGCAAATCAATAAGCAGTATTTATTTCCCTGCAGTTTTCTTCATTTGCTGCTAACATTGGAGAGAAAATGCCAATATTTTGAATTCATACCTTTTCCTTTGTTGCATTTCCAATGGCTGAGACAAGGTCAATCATGATAGAGCAAAATGACAAACCCCCAGGATGTTGTACAGTTAATAGCTGGTTATCAAACAGCAAAGTCAAGATCTGTAAGCAAAAGTCAATGAATGCCAAATAATAAATGCAAAGTCTTTTTCAACATAAATGGCACCTTTAATTTTAACAGGGAACAATCAGCTAGTTATCTGTAAATGTTTGACAGTCCCTAGGAATCAACCATCTCTTACTTTGCTTTCCTTATGACAAATTAACTAAGAACTGTCAGCTTTCTAAACAATTCTCAGTTAATCTGAAATAGCAGTAAATCAACAGTTTTTGGGGATTGCAGAGAACAAAAACAATAAGGGGAATAAGCTTCATGCATGTGGCTTTTCGCACATGGTTCTGAACATGATTTCTTCTTCTAGTGGCAAATCCCAGAATTGCAACCCATGCTTACCCAATATCTATGGAGATTCTCCATCATCCAGGTCATGGTTGTCCCAATGGTGTTTTGTTTTTTTTTCAAAAGGCAACTTGACTTTCTTGGTTTTTTCCCCCGAAAACATTTCACTTCTCATCCAAGAAACTTCTTCACATCTCCTGTCCCTGTGTCTAGTTGTTTTTGCATGCTATGCCCTATAGAAGTAATGGCAAACCTTTTCGGCACTGAGTGCCCAAACCGGAACATTTGCGTGTATGCGTGGAGCGCTGGAAACCTGAAGACCAGCTGGCATGGGCATGCCTGGTTTTTGGCCATTTTCAGGCTGCTTATCGGGTCATTTTCTGGTTGTTTTTCTGGCTGTTTTTCATCAAAAAATGGCCTGAAAACGGCCCAAAAAATGGCCCATTTTTTGTCTATTTGGGGAGGGGGGGCGTTTTTTGGGGCCATTTTCAGGCTGTTTTCCGGTGCTCTGGCACCTGCAAAGACCAGCTGGCTGGCGCATGTGTCCATGCCAGAAACCAGACGACCAGCTGGTGATGATGCACATGCCCACGGAAAGGGTTCTGTGTGCCACCTCTGGCACATGTGCCATAGGTTTGCCATCACAGCCCTATAGCGATGTCCCAAGAAGAGGCGTTGAAATAGTTTGTGTTCAGGATGTGAGGGGTCTGTTGATATTTTCTCAGCCCTCCTTCTGACCCACACAATATACAGGTCTTCTATGGAAGGTGGGCTGTTGCAATCCTAACTATTCATTCAAGTCTATACCTGTCCTGTTTTGTTACTGTACCAAATCAGACAGTTAAAGAAACTTTTTGGGCCATTTTCAGGCTGTTTTGGGGCATAAAAACAGCCCCCCAAATGGCCTGAAAATGACCCAAAAAACGGCCTGAAAATGGCCAAAAGTAGTCTGAAAAATGGCCAAAAACCAAGCATGCTTGTGCCGGCCAGCTGGTCTTTGGGTTTCCAGCGCTCCAGCATGGACACGCACACACTAGTTGTGGGTTGCTCCCAGTTTGGCCCGATTTGGGCGAGCCAGTAGTGGTGATGATGTGATGTCACTGAACTGGTTCTCTTTGACTGGGAGCTGGGCCCTCCCACCCACCCCTGTGTTATTCCTACTTTTATTTCTTGTTTTTCAGCCAGCTGATAGGTGTGGCAGAGTGGATTGCCACACCTAATCTGGGCAGAAATCTAATGCGCGTGCGTGAAGAAAACTGGCGCACACATGCATGCACATGCACACACATTCTGGTTTCGGCACTCAGTGCCGAAAAGGTTTGCCATCACTGCTATGGGGCATTGCATGCCAAAACAACTAGACACAGGGACAGAATATGTGAAGAAATTTCTTGGACGAGAAGTGAAATGTTTTCAGGGAAAAAATGCCCAAGAAAGTCAAGTTGCCTTTTGAATAAAACACCATTGGGACAACCAGGACCTGGATGATGGAGAATCTCCATTCTATGGAAAGTGGGCTGGTTGCAATCCTATCTATTCAGTCAAGTCTATACCTGTCCTATTTTGTTATTGTACCAAACCAGACAGTTAAAGAAATACAAATGACAGACTCAGTAATTCCTCTATAGAACTGTGTCAAGGTGTCCATTTCAAATCCTGGAAGATTATGGAACCCCAAAACGGTTGATGCTGCTCTGTCTAATAAAGTAAAAGGTGGTAGAATAGAACATTGTTGTTGTTTGTTGTTGTGGTTGTTGTTGTTATGCTTGGCTTTTTTCTTCTGCAACACTATGATCTCTTTCTCTAAGCTGCCTGAACTTATTTGGAGTCAGGCGGCTCTAAATTATAAATACATACACGCATATTTATACACATGTGCATATTAGATCTTACCCCAAAGACCAAGAAGCCCAAAGGCTGAAAAGCTGAGTTTAAAGCTGAACTCTAAAATCCCTGTGTGTACACAAACACTTTATATAATCTCTTTCAGGTCGATCTATGAATCCCTTGCAGTCTGATTTTTTTTTCCCTGAACAAGGATACTATTAAAAAACCCAGAGATCTTTATGTTTAGGGCACTCCAACATAGGAGACAATCTGAAAAGGCTAAGAATGGGGGAGAAAATGGCTGTAAAGCACTGTAAAACAGTATATAAGTCTAAGTGCTATTGCTTGCTATTGCTGTTTCTAAAAATGTGATATTATTTTACAATATTACCACCATAACAATATTATTATTATTATGCTTGGTCACACTGTCAGTGAGATGCTTAGACAGGATCTGGCACTTTTATCTAACTATAGCATCGACTGCTTCCCAAGGACCTGGGATAAGCAGATGCTGTTTATTAATAACTTTAAAGGTATCGTCACAGATGTAAGCTGTAAAGTAAAGCTGCCTTTTGCAATTGATTGATGGTAATTTTGTCAATGCCAGTGGTGTTCAAATGGTGCTCCACATGTTTTGGGGTTGCACCCAAGGCAATTATTTATTTATTTATTTGTTGTTAGTTGCAGAGTCATGTCCGATCCATCGCGACCCCATGGACAATGTTCCTCCAGGCCTTCCTGTCCTCTACCATCCTCTGGAGTCCCTTTAGTGGACTCCAGAGGATGACTTTAGTGACTCCATCCAGCCAGCCACCTTGTTCTCTGTCATCCCCTTCTTCTTTTGCCCTCAATCTTTCTCAACCTTAGGCTCTTCTCCAGTGAGTCCTTCCTTCTCATTAGGTGGCCAAAGTATTTGAGTTTATTTACCGTATTTGTATCCCACCTTTATTATTTTTAGAAGTAACTCAAGACAGCAAACATACCCAACACACCTTCTTCCTCCTGTTTACCAGACAACCACCACCTTGCCAGGTGACTTGGGCTGAGAAAGAGTTACTAGCCAAGATATCTATAGAGATTCTCAGTCATCAAAGTCATGGTTGTCCCAAAGGTGCTTTTTTCAAGAGGCAAGGGGACTTTCTGGTTCTTCTTTTAAGACATTTCACTTCTCATTGAAGAAGCTTCTTCAACCTCACCATCCAATCAGAGCTGAAGAAGCTTCTTGGATGAAGAAGTGAAACATCTTCAAAGAAAACCTAGAAAGTCCAGTTGCCTCTTGAACAAAGCACCTTTGGGACTAGCCAAGATATCCCGACTGGTTTTCATGGCTATGACATGACTAGAATTCAGGGTCTCCCACTTTCTAACCTGGTGACTTAACCACTAGACAAACTGGCTATCTTTCCTTTCTTTTGCCTCAGTAGTACTACTTTTATTCGCGTAGAAGTATTTTGTGATACTTCTTTGCATTTTGTGGATTTTCTCCAGTTCCTTCTTTTTTATTCTGTCTCCAGATATTACAACATCCACTACTGAGGCGTTTTTCTCTTTCTTATCAGCAGTTGTTAAGCCTGGAGCATTGTGTAGTGGATGCTTGTCGGTTTGAATTCTAAAGTCCCAGAGTACTTTAGCGTTTCCATTTTCCATTACTTTGCTGTGTTGAGGTCCCGCCAGTTCTTGCTTGCAGGCAAGTGGTATTTCTTGCAATTCCAATGCACTACTGTTGCTCCTTTGTCGTGCTACTTTGTTAGCAGTCTGAGCAATGTTCCTGAAACAGCTAAGTAGGTGAACTACTGATTCTTCACTTTCTTTGCAGAGACTGTTTACTGTCTGTTGCTGTCCTTTGAATTGTGGCTTTATACACATTTTTTTTAAAAAAAGCAAGTCTTGGTTTTATGCAGCCAGAATTACATGCACTTACCCACTTGCCAGTCTTCTTATTATTTCTTTTGCTTGACTTTTTTTTTTAACTGACCAAATAATATTTTGCCTTGCCATGTCTCCTTTCTATACTTCATTTGGGTTTATTTAATAGGCTGTTTTGGTTTCTTTCTTCTTCTTCTTCTTCTTCTTCTTCTTCTTCTTCTTCTTCTTCTTCTTCTTCTTCTTCTTCTTCTTCTTCTTCTTCTTCTTCTTCTTCTCCTCCTCCTCCTCCTCCTCCTCCTCCTCCTCCTCCTCCTCCTCCTCCTCCTCCTCCTCCTCCTCCTTTTTATTTATCAACAAGTACAAGGAAACAAGTAACAGTACAGACATAGACATGGACACATGAAAAAAAATTGGCACAAATAAAAGGAAATAAATAAGCAAAACATAGCCATAAACCCATAAAATGAGTACACAGAAATGGGAACAGTAGGACAGGGATGGTAGGCATCCCTTTAGGGACCTCTTTAAAAACATGAAAGGTCCACGGTAGACAGTTTAAGGTGAAAGGTATGGGGATTAGAGAGACTAACAGGATCAGGTAGAGTGTTCCAGACATTTATTACTCTATTGCAGAAGTCATATTTCCTACAATCAAGATTAGAGCGAATTACATCAAGTTTGAATCTATTGATAGCCCTTGTGTTATTGTGATTGAAATTAAAGTACTCATTTACAGGTAGGACATTTTGGTAAATAATCTTATGAACTAAGCTTAGGTCAGAACGTAGACGGTGTAGTTCAAGGCTACCGAGGCCTAAAATTTCAAGCCTGGTGGTATAGGGAATTTTATTTCAATCAGAGGATTTGAGTACTCTTCTAGTAAAGTATCTCTGGACCCTCTCTAATGTATTGATGTCTGAAATACAGCAAGAGTTCCAGGCAGGTGAGCAGTATTCAAGGATAGGTCTGGCAAAAGTTTTGTATGCTCTAGGTTGAAGTATAGCATTACCGGAGAGAAAACTTCATAAAATAAGATTGACTTAATGCCTTTTTTGGAATGATGTTACAGTGAGCTCTGGGGCTTAGGTCTTTTGAAATGAGTATTCCTAGATCCTTGATGCCACGTGGCTTGTCTTGCCTGTGCCACCGCTCACGGCAAGATGCCACTTGGCTCATTGCTCATCAGCACAATGCACCATGTGGCATCTGGCTGCAAGCGGCCCCAAGTGGCTGCTGAAGGAGTCGGACAGTGGCACTACAGGGGTTGGGGCATGGGAGATTTGGTTGTGGCCAGAGGTGGGATTCACTTACCTTCTCTACTGGTTCGCAAATGTGAACCTGCCATTTCCATCACTTTTACTAATCACTCTTCCATTGTAGTATCATAGAACTTTCTAACATTGAGCAAATAGAAGTTTTGCTGCTGTTATCATGTCTAAAAATAATTTACCATGTAATTATAATTTTCTGAAGAAACCATGAAAACTGCAGGGACTGTGCAGGAGGCCTTAAAAAGAAAGTCCTTAAATCTATTAAAGCACACTGTTTTTCCATTAACTCTCCCAGAATAGGAAATGTTACTTTATGTTCCAGAGATAACTAATCCATGAAAGGCACAAGAAATAAAATAAGAAGAAAGAAAGGTGACTATGTATAAAGTGGTATATTTCCATATTAAGGTTATCTGTAGCCCATGGAATTGTGACTGAGATAAAATAATAAAATGAGCACTTATTTTCTTTTAATCTTGAGTTTCTTTTGGCTATTTATATGAAATCTTATGTGACACTCATTAAGGCCTCTGCAAGTTAATTTCTAGGTATTTCTTTTTCTAGAAATTTCTCTGAATTAGGAAAAGACAGGGGGAAAAAAGATCAGAGAAAACCCATGCTTTTTCTTCATGGGTTTGTCATATCAAAATCCAGATTGTACCATTATGCAAATAACCGATTCAAAGCTAGAATTAGTCCAGGGTAAATGGGATAAGGTAAAGGTAAAGGTTCCCCTCACACATATGTGCTAGTCATTCCCAACTCTAGAAGGTGGTGCTCATCTCTGTTTCAAAGCTGAAGAGCCAGCGCTGTCTGAAGATGTTTCCATGGTCATGTTGCTGGCATGACTCAATGCCAAAGGCGCACAGAACGCTATTACCTTCCCACCAAAGGTGGTCCCTATTTTTCTACTTGCATTTTTTATGTGCTTTTGAACTGCTAGGTTGGCAGAAGCTGGGACAAGTAACAGGAGCTTACCGCATTACGCGGCACTAGGGATTCGAATCGCTGAACTGCCGATTGATAAACTCAGCATCTTAGCCACTGAGTCACCACATCCCATAAATGGAATAAATGGGGGATTAATAAACTAAAGTAGGGGTATCAAACTCGTGGTTTGCAGACCGGATGCGTCACGTGTTGGCCATGCCCACACCCGGTTTAGCAAAGGGGAACAAAGTTGCAATACATCACGTGACAATGACATGACGACACAAGTTTGACACCCCTGAACTAAAGCATTCAGGAAAATGAGATGACCTTTTGGTCTAGAATTTCCAACCTTCCCTTAGAAAGGATAGTAATCCCTCATTTCTTGATCCATTTCCTGATCCTCATTGGTTGAAAAGAGTGCTTGTGATCAATTGGCTACATATGATGCTTCCTGACAATGGGATCCATTTCTTCAGAAACTGGTTTATTGTACACTGCACATGGAATGGAGAAACCCCTGGCTGATGGGTCTCTTACTTCAGCTTGACAAAGGAGGCCTCTCTGTGAAATGTAACTCATCTCTGTATGTCCTTCTCCCTTCCTCAATAGGTAGATGAGTTAATTTCTTCTTGCAGGGTGAGAAAAACAGTCCTTTTCTCCATGGGCTGATTCCTCAGCAATAGTAACCAGTTTTCTTCCATCACCAAATCATTCGTCTATAGACTAAGATTTGGCCTAAACTATTGTGAATGCCAGAAGTCATTTCAGCATGAGTCAGTCCTTATTTTCTCCTTATCACTGTCACAGTATTTTTCCTTCAAACAAACTGGGCACATAGCAGTTGATTTAAATGTCCACTAGTGGCCTTTTGCCACTGCTGAGCTAAAGTGCTATCCACCTACCTTTAATTGGTTGAAAAGTATATCCGTATGGAATTGGCTGTCCTCATCTTCATCTCTATCACTATTACTTCAATTCTCACTCACATCAATCATCTGACTTCCCTCTCAAGCAGTGGGTGATATGGCTGACTAGATGGTGCGTATCTTGATTCTGCCCTTGGGCAAAAATGGGATTAGATGGAAATCTGTACAGCTAAGGACAACTTTTCTCACCCATGTCCTTAGTATGAACTGAAGACAAGAACATGAAAACCAGGCACAAATACACACACAAACACACACGAAGTCTACCAGGGAATTTTGTATTGTGGTACTTGGCAAATAAGGAAAGGTCCTGGGTTTACTGGAACCAATTGTGAACTTCCAGAAGCCTTATGTATAAGAACTTCTCTACTTGTAAATCTACTTCCAAATGGAGATTGGAAACTGAGGGAGCTAGAGATACTAAGTGAACAAGTCCGATTAATTGTTAATGCCAATCAGCTTCAAGGGTAGAAGCATGAATTAAATCACTCGTGCCAGAGTAAAATAGATTGCTATAGTCTTGCCTCAAGTTTATTTCTTTGAGTAATTAACTTGTTGACAGACCATATCCCTACATTAAAAAAAAAAAAGTTTAATTACAAGAACAGAGCTAACCTGCAGGAGGCAGACATATAATGGAATGGGAGCATACTATTTTAAGACTGATAATTTGTGCTTTCTTAGCAAGGTTGTTTTTTAGAGTTTTAAAAATCACATATTTATTACTTTATAACAGGGGTGAAATCCAGCAGGTTCTAACAGGTTCTGGGGAACCGGTAGCAGAAATTTTGTGTAGTTCGGAGAACCGGAAAATACCACCTCTGATTGGTCCAGTGGTGGGTTGCCCCCAGTTCGGACCAGTTCACAAGAACCAGTAGTGAAACCAGCGGGAGAACCCACTCATCACCCCAGATGTTGTAATTGGCGATCTGCGCATGCGCAGAAGCAAGGTGCTTGTGTGAGTGAAGTGAAACACACATGCGATCCTGTTGTGAACTGGTCATAAAGGTAAGTAGAACCCACCCCTGGACTGGCCCCAGAGTGAGGTGGGAATGGAGATTTTGCAATATCCTTCCCCTTTCATGCCCACCAAGCCACGCCCTCAGAACCGGTAGAGAAAAGTTTTGAATTTCACCCCTGCTTTATAAGTAACTCAAGTTAGGGAACATACATAATACTTCTTCCTTCTCCTATTTCCCCCATAACAGCAATCTTGTAAGGTATGTTGGGGTGAGGAGAGTGGCTGGCCCAGAATCACACAGACAGCTTTCACGCCTATGTCAGATCTAGAACTCACAGTCTCCTGCTTTCTAGGCTGACACAATGACACTAAACTGGCTCTTTGCACATTTGATGTTGGTTTGCTTTTTCAGACAGTTATATTTGTTATTTGCTAAATTTATGAAAAACCAACACTTTTCAGAAGGAAGGAGAAAGGTTATGCCCCTGTAAATCATACACGATGAAAAGAAACTGTAGCTGCCATCCAACAGGGCAGCCAAACCTTATATGAAAAAAAAGTATTAGCTTCTATCCCAAATGTGCTTTTTCAAAGAGGCAACTGCACTTTCTGGTTTTTCTTTGAAGAACTTTCACTTCTCATCCAAGAAATTTCTTCAGCTCTGAAGGGTGTTCATCCCAAAGTGAATTGCTAAATGTCTGTGGAGATTCTCAGTCATCCAGGTCATGGTTGTCCCAAAGGTGCTTTTTCAAGGGGCAACTGGACTCTTTGGTTTTTCTTTGAAGATGTCAAATTTTCAGCTCTCTTCTTGGATGAGAAGTGAAACGTCTTCAAAGAAAGAATCCTCATTGTACTGGCTAGCTATAATTGACGAAAGAGTCTAATTTGGCAGATAATATTTTTGTTGGGAAAACAATCTATACTACATTTTCCAACATCCTCAATTAGAATATGCTGTTTCAAAGGCATCCATTGGTTATTCCTAATGGAAATGCCCACAGAAGTAATGACTCTGAAGTCTATTTTTCAATATATGTGGTCCTTATTTAGCAGCTAAATGAGGACTGGCAACTTAGTGGCTAAACAAACCGGTCACTAAATGAAACTGCAACTGTGCTAACAATCTTACTTCAGCTTTCTTTTGCTTTACAGACCTTCAGATGCTGTCAGTGTGAGAACAGGTCACAGTGTTACTTTTCATCGCTGTTGTAACTGCAAATAGTCACTAAACAAGATTGTACTTATGGCTTAGTGAACTCACTAGGTGATTAGATTGAACCTACCTGGACCTATTCTTCAAATGATTCAAATTCTATTTATATGTCATGAATGGGATTATCTTACAAATTAATCAAACATCTGTAATTCCTACAGACAAAAGAACAGTGATAACTCAGAGTTATAGATGGGGGGAATGCCACATTTTAAAAATTAAGCAAGATTTTTTCATTTCATCTTGCTTAGTTCTCAGCAGCATAAGTTTAGAAGAGCATCCCCGAGCTACAAATATAATGGATATAGATTTGGCTGGATTTTACACCATCATTTCCTGGTAACATCTGATTACTGAATGGCCTAACCCAATTAAAAGCTCTGGAAAAGAAATTTATCCACAGTCCTCTTGGATAACTAAAGGAGAAGTGTAAATGATCAGCACAGTTTTTCAGTAAAATGTAAATTATGACTCAGGAAGGGTTTAGGTCAAACCACATTAATTATGCAGTTGCCTTGTTTCTTTGAAAAAAAAGAAGAAAGCTGTGGAACGCTTCCCTCAAAATCATTTAGAAGCAACTTGATAGATATTAAACACCTCTGAGATGGAAAAATGCTGGAGGCAGTTTTCTTAATAAGTCTGGTTCAGTTAATTATTGCCTAGAGCAGTTCTGAACTAATTATTTACTCCCCAGAGGGTGGGGGGAAGCCTACGTTTTTGGCATGAAAATGCCAGAGATAGATTCTCCTTAATTGACAACATACAGTGCCTGGCAGACTACATGGAGCTGAAGGTTAAATCATATATGGAAAGCAATGGCCACCCTTCCATCCCAGAGTATCAGGCAATGCATCAACATAGATGGGAGACCCAAGACCCAATTTGCAGCACTTTTAGGGAACAGTCTTATTTGTCTTTGTCATCTGGACTTTCCGGTTCATTTAACATCTTAAATAGCCTGAATATATTAAGTAGAACTTAGTCGTTACACATCTTCTGCACATCAAAGAATTGCTTTTCTATTCACTAGAGGACCCAGCGAAGGATTGAATAACTTTCCCAGCACAATTCAAGTTTTGTTGTTCTCCGTGTTGGGATTGCTGATATTCACTGGCAAAGATTCTTTACAAAATTGCTCTTCACTGAAAAAGTGTGTAGGTATATACTGTAAGTGAGTATCTCTATGTGTTTGGAAAATATGAGCCTGAGCAAACTGAAGTTTGAGTTATGAGCAAAGATGTTTTCAGTTCAAGGAACACTTATCAATAACATTCACAAATATCATACTGCATGTTTTAGATACAATAGACCAAAAACTAGTAATTCCTTAGTAGTTCTCAGTTCCCGAGAACAGGGAAATGATCATTGTCGCTCTGCCTTAAACTAAAAATGCTGTGATGAGAACTAAGATATAAAAATTATATCAATTTTCTACAAAGTTTCAAGATGACCACGGATCTCTTGATGCAGATTTGGAATAGTGGGAATATTAGTATTCAACCAAACTGGAGGTCTATCAAGCTTATTCTTTTGGGTATTTTAATGGGAAAGTTATTCCCTCTTGAATCAAGTTAAAATTCCATAAGATGAAAGGACGAAACCATTTAGATAAACTCAAGTTCTAGATTCTAATATCCATATCAGGCTACAATCACAGTCTGATCTGGAGATCAGAAACAAGTACAATGTCCAAGCTTTATGTTGCAGCAATATAGCTCAGGAATAACAATAGCAAAAGGAAAAGAATAAATGGAATAGGAATGTATTGGGTGGAGGAAACTATCTTTTTTTGATAAAGTTTTTTATTATTTTTTAAAAAAACAAACAAACATTTAAAACATGAATCTGCCCTCCCCTGTGA
The DNA here is from genome assembly GCA_030761175.1 of Masticophis lateralis. Taxonomy (NCBI): domain Eukaryota; kingdom Metazoa; phylum Chordata; class Lepidosauria; order Squamata; family Colubridae; genus Masticophis; species Masticophis lateralis. The sequence continues at coordinate 76,652,845 of JAUDYJ010000006.1, read as the reverse complement.
CATCTCAGTGTTGAATTCTTCAGTTCATTTTATTCTTGTTCCAACAGTTTCTTCTGTCTTAATCATTGAAGACAACTAAACCACTGTACAGATTCATACTATAATCGTATTCTTACTAACAGGTTTTTTATACATATTTATAAAATTAATCATTTATATCTCTTTTGCCACCAAGAATAAAAATAATTCCATATTTTAAAGTATTCTGATTCTTCCCTATTTTTAATCAATAAAGTTAATCGATTCATTTCAGCGCAATTTAAGATCTTTCTTATTACTTCATCTTCCGAAGGTGTTTTCTCTAATTTCCAATTTGGAGCATAGACAATTCTTGCTTTTGAGCATAGACAATTCTTGCTGGATGGAAGAAACAATCTGAATGGTTTGAAATTTTGTGACTGTTGTTCTTGTTGTCTCAATGGAATTCACCCAGTATTTAGGTCTGATGATCAAACTAAAAGTAATTTGGAAACAATCTAACATTACACAGAATTTGTGGCATCCTATAGATTGTTTAATTCCATAAACTATAGTCTATCCTGGATTGGAACACCAGCCATAGACAGAGGAACCAAATCCTTCCAAACATCCGTTTCTTAAGACAAAAAAGAAAACTTATCCTCGTGCATCTAAGGATTTTTCTAAAACAAGGGAAAGGTGAACAATAAATTCCCTCTAATCTTGTTCAGAGGTTTTGATCCAGATCTATGCAACATTTGCTTTTACCACAATCTAAATAAATGAAATGTGGATGTAGGGTGAGACACAATGCACATTTACAGTGTTTGATCTTGAGGTTCCAAAGATCACACTGATTGCAACTATTACTACTAACAGATTCCAACAATCTGAATCCTGTGAAGCTTATGGTTGGGAGTGAACGGGAAATGAACTGGCAATGCCTGATGGCTACAAAATCACCACGTTTGAAAATACAGGTGGCTACAAAATCACCACGTTTGAAAATACAGGTGGCGACTTCCGGTGGCACCTTCCTCGTTGGCGTCGGGCTTTTCATGCCCGCCGGTTTCTCGGCGCGTTAGAGCCGCCTTACAGCAGACAGGTGGCTCGAAAAGCCTGCTCCTTAATGGGAGGAGCAGGGAGAGCTTCTGGGGGTGAGGTTGAGCCCCCCTGAGTCGCCCCAGGAATTTTTCCTTTGTCCTGGGGAAAGCTCAGAGGGATGGCTCCCTCCATACCCCCAGGGTATGCTCCGCGCCGAGAGGATCCTCCACTAATTACTTAATTAGCGGAGCCAGACGCTGGGAGCAACACCACAATTGAAATGATAATTGGAGCAAGCTGGAAAAGAGAGAAGATAAATTTAAGCAAGTATGGATTTTTCTCAACGGATTTTTTGGAAGAGGAGGGGGGGAAGGGGGAAGGAGAGGAAGAAAAGTGAAAGTTTTTTAAGATGGCGACTGGCTCTGCTTGAAAGAAAAGTGAGAGCAGAAATGGAGCGCAGAGTTTAGTCCTGAAAGACTTTGAAAGGAATATTTTCTCACAGAAAAGAAAAAGAACTTAAAGGAACAGAGGCTGATTTAAATAGATTTCTTCTGGGTTTTTTTTTCTTTTCTTTTCTCTATTGAAGTAAGAAGGATTTTTTTTTGGTCCCTTTTTAAAAGTAAAGATGCCTAAACTTAAAGGAAGGGAGGGCTCCCCCTTGAGTCAGATGAATAACGTTGAAATGTCTCATTTGCAGAGACTTACAGAACAGGATTTAAAAGAGTTAATTACAAGGTCCTTAGAGAGTGTGGTAGATAAGATAAAAGGATCACAGAAGGATCTTGAGGAACTGGTTTCTGGGAAATATGACCAACTAAGTCAAATTATTGCTCAAGTAGCTTCAGATTTTTCAACTGCGGTGGCTGCAATGGGGAAGAAAGTGATTGAGATGAGTAGTAAATTTGAATCTCAGATACAAAAATTACAAGGGAAATTTCTGGACGCAGAGGCCAAAAACCATAACATTCAGAATGATGTTATTATGCTTCAAATTAAGGCTATGGAATCTGCAATTAGACTAAGAGGGATAAAAGAAAACAACAGAGAAACTTAAGAACAACTTGTGCAAAGGCCTTTGCAGAATTATTAAAGTTACAAGATGAATTAATTTTGGGTTCTATAGAGAAAGTTTACAGAGTTAACTCACGTTTGGCTAAACAAAGGAATCTGCCTAGAGATGTCGTTATTTATTTCACTGATAAAAGACTGAGAGATGATATTTTACAAAAGTCTTATTCTGATAGAGTGCAGGTAGCAGGTACACAAATCAGGATTTTTAAAGAGCTACCATCGAAGGTTTTAAAGGACAGGAAAGATTTTGATTTTTTGGTCAAGGAACTGAAGAGAAGTAATATCCCATTTAGATGGGATTTTCCAGTTGGTATAATTTTTAGATATCATGGTGTGAGACATTGTTTGAATACTATTGAAAAAGCAGAATATTTTTACCAAAATATCTTTAAGGGAGCACCGAAATATTTCAAGAATAAAAAGTCAGAAACAGAGTCTACAAAATGTGAACAGAAAGAAGAAAATCAAAGTGTGTTAAAAGTAAAAGGAGAATTTGGTGGTTGTCCAGAGGATTCTACTATGGATTTTTCTGATGAGAAAATTGAACACCTCAGTGACCTTGGGGGATCACAGGACCTTGGACTGCTGGAGGAAGATTCAAAAAACAAAGTTTTACTTCAAGATGACCAGCAGCAGAGGTCCAATATTCTTCAAGACATGGGGGGGTGATGCTAATCGACAGGAACTAGAAGTCAATGAAGAAATCCGACTGGAAACCACAGGTGATAAATTTAAAGAGCATCGTGAAGTGTTTGATACTGAATCAGAAAGCATTGAAAGATTTGGAAAAAATGGATTATAAAAATTCTTTTAAGATGTACAACAATTTGTTAAAAGTTTATTCTGAGTTGGACTAACATTAAACTTATATATTAAAATGGATTATAAAAAATTTTTACTATGAAGTTTATCCTGGATTGGACATGATATCCTGAGTCCTGATAGATTGCTGCAAAATTAGCAGTGATCACTGGTTACCCAATTATATATTTTTTGTGGAACTTATCTTCTAGGAGAAGACTATGAAATTGAAAATATCTTATAACCCAAAGGATTGAATTGCAAAGGGTGGCAGGATTTGAAATAATTTTAAAGGAACATCTGGGAATGCAGCTCTTAGTTGGTTTTTTCTTCTCTTTTTTTTCTTCAAGGCTTGAATGTTAAGGCTGCAAAAGCCTATTTTTAGGTACAGTACAAGTTAGCTTGAATGAATCTTTCTAGAGGTGTGAATACCTTCGTGGTTGGATATTATTTATATAAAGTCACTCGGGGGGTTGTGTAGAAATGTTTTACTTGGCTGATGGGGGCAGCGGCAAGATGAAGATTATTGAAGCAGGATTTATGTGAGGAAATATGTTTGACTTCAATCAAGTTGAAGAGAAGATTGAAATTTGGATTATAGAGACTGAGGAATGAATTAAACAAAAGATAATTTTCTTAATGACATAATTGTGTGATTATAACTATATATGCATATATATTTCTTATGTTTTATGTTTTTGGGGGTTTTTCTTTAGTTAAGGGGTGTAGTTAGGATAGAATTATAATGGCGTTCTTAATTATAATGGCTATCAATGGTTTTTTTTATTATAATATTGTTTAAATATATTAATGTCTGGGTTTTTTTTATTATTATCTTTTTTTTCTTTCTTTCCTTCCTTCTCTTTCTCTTCCTCTTTCGAAATTTGTTTAATTTAGAATTTGAATATTTAACAATCTTTTTCTTTTTCCCTTGTTCTAAACTTTGTTTTTTTTAGCCTGTAGCGGAAGTCAGGGGGGGATGGGGAGGGAAGGGGCTGGGGTTGAGGGAGGATGGGAGGGGTTGGGTAGGGGGATTGGGGAGGGGAGGTGAAAATGAAAAAATTTCTGTATTGTAAAACTTTTTTAATAAAAAAAAAAAGAAAGAAAATACAGGTGGCAACAACCTTGAATATTGAGCTCCTGCTTTGTAGGAATGGTAGGCAGCATTTACAGAAGCTTTCAAATTTTTTGTCTGCATTACTATGTTTTTGCATGATGCAATTTGTGTATTTCAGTGGCGAAGAGGCCTGAATGCACATGTTGGAATGATGGAAATAAATCTATAAGAAAACTCCCTCTGCCAGAATTCAGGCACTTCTGGCTTTGGAAAATGCAGGACTAAAAGTGGAACGCTTTTATTGATAGGCGCAGGAGTCTTGGAGATTTGCTACACTACTCCTTGAAGACTAAATTAGAAACAATAAAATGACTGTGTAGAAAATCCTTATATGTTTACTGCTTCTGGAGAATTTGCAGTACTTTAAGAAGGCCATTGGTGTCACAACAAAGACCTTACAGCCTCTGATTTACTTTCTAAGCAGTATAAATTTCTTTTTAAGCTTCTGCAATTCAATGGAAGTTCAAGGTTTCTAGACCTATTCAAGCCTGTTGATTGCCTTTCTTTTTTCAATGAGGTGCCCACATTCTTCACAACAATAGTCGGATTAAGAATTTGATATGGTCTATTAATAAGTAGCCATATAATTGCAAAAGGATTATTCGCTGAACAAAGGATTATTCATATAACTCTGCAGTGAAGGTGTTTAATATATTTCTCAATTAATAATAATTTTCAAAAAACTTTCAAGAAGATTGGCAGCCTCTGTAAAAAAAAAAAAGAGAGAGAGAGAGAGAGAGACATGAAGCTTATTTATTGAACTTTATTTTAAAAGAGGAAGAATGCATTTTAAAAAAAGAAACAAGGGCAGAATTGGACAATGTAATGCTGCATAGTCAGTACTATCTATACAGTTCATGTTATTCAATATTTGTTTGTGGAGAAACAAAAGCTTTTCAGTGGCACAAATAGAGAATGTTCCTCCTGTGCCAACTCAGAAAGCTCAGGCTGCCCAAGGAGCTGCTGATCTAGTTCTACAGAAGAATTATTGAGTCTGTCATCTGCACCACTATAACTGTCTGGTTTGGTTCTGCAACCCAACAAGACAGACACAGGCTTCAGAGGATAATTAGAACTGCAGAAAAAACAATTATTACCAACATGCTTTCCACTGAGGACCCGTATACTGCATGAGTCAAAAAGAGGGCTGAAAATATTTACAAACCCCTCACATCCTGGACATAAACTGTTTCTATTTCTACACTCAAAATGACATTATAGGGCACTGCAGGTCAGAACAACTAGACACAAGGACAGTTTCCCTCCCCCCCCACCCCCATGCCATCACTCTCCTAAACAACCAATTCCCACAACACTGTAAAACTATCTAGAAAGGCAGAATTACCATCATTATTCTCATCTTCTCCTTATCTTCTTATGACTATAACGTTGCTTATATTAGGACTTACATTGTTTACTTATATACTAGTATAATTTATGTTGATTGCTTATTTAGTACCCATGGCTATTTAACCAAGAGTTATATCTTAATGTTTTATGATAAATGTATTTTATAATGACTATGATAATGATATATCACTATTGCTGTATGTACACTGAGAGCTTATGCACCAGAGACAAATTCCTTGCATGTCTAATCCCACTTGACCAAAAAAGAATTCTTCTTCTTCTTCCAATATAGGTAGCACAGTGTTTGTAGCTTGAGAACAAGCTGTCATTTATATTCAATTCATATACACTATGCAAATATTTTAAGGATCCATAAATCCACAATCTTGATGAAAGTATTAGAACAACTAATTGTCCATCATTTTCATCCAGATACGTCTAGCATCTCTGGTTACAACTAGAATTCATCCAATCCAAAATCGCTCAAACAAGAACCTTCCCCATCTTTTACCTCACTTTTAAGACCTTAGCTAGAGCATCAATAGATAGAATTATTTCTTTGTTTGCAGCAATTGTCATTTCAGCTACAATAGACTTTGGTACCTGTCAGTTGGTGGAAAAAGACAAAATTAGAATTGGCTAGCTTTAATATTTCATTATGGGGGTGGTGGTGTATATATGTACAGCAAAATGAAAGAAGGGGAATGTATTATTGCAGTTTGGCTGACTTCTCTGTGGTTGTATGTGTTTGTGTTGTGAGGCATTCATGAAAAGTAATTTGAAGATTTATCTACGGCATTCTATAAAGTCAGCAAAAAGACCAAGTAAGATCCCAGAAGATCCCACCCCTCCTGCTTTTTCCAGATGTTAAATTGTCACTTTGCCCTTTTCTCCCTCGAATTTCATTTAAGAAGAAATGCTCAGAATCTTATTTGAAAACAATATTTTTGATTAACCTAGTTGGGAGAAGTGTTGCGATGCTGGGGTTTGATAAATGTATCTCCTCACATTCTGCAGTCTTTACAGCGCTTTAATCAGAATTTCAGGAGCATCTGGGGAAAATGCCGTCTAGGCCTACGTGTTCATGCCCCATGCTGTTTTTTTGTGTGTATAAAAAGTAGAAAAATGGCAAAAAAATGGAGCTCCTTTACAAACTCAACTTTTACGCAGTCAAATTTCTCCTTATTTCTAGGTTGAATCTCTCCTTGATCAGTTTCCATCCATTATTCCTTGTCTGGCCTTGAGGTGCTTTGGAAAATAGCTTGACCCTCTCCTCTCTGTGGCAGCAGCACCTCAAATATTGGAACACTGCTATTGTGTCTCCCCTGGTCCTCCTCTTCACTAGACTAGCCATGCTACTTGTAACCATTCATTGTATGTTTAATCCAGGGGTGAAATCCAGCAGGTTCTGACAAGTTCTGGAGAACCAGTAGCAGAAATGTTGAGTAGTTTGAAGTACTGGCAAATACCACTCTGGCCAGAGTGGGGTGGGAATGGAGATTTTGCAATATCCTTCCCCTGCCATGCCCACCAAGCCACACCATGCCCAACAAGCCACACCCACAGAACCGATAGTAAAAAAAATTAGATTTCACCACTGGTTTAACCTCCAGTCCTCTAATCTTCCTGCTTGCTCTTCTCTGCACTTTTTCTAGAGTCTCAACATCTTTTTTATAGTGTGGTGACCAAAACTGGATGCAGTATTCTAGGTGTGGTCTTACTAAGGCTTTATAGAGTGGTATTAGCTACCTAATGTAGCTACCTAATTCACCCTGGCCAACTGGCAGGAAAGAAAACAGAGAGCCAGGTACATTCATACCAGTGGTGGGTTCCTCCCAGTTCTGCCCGGTTCCGCCGAGCCGATAGCGGTGACAATATGACATCACCAAACCGGTTCTGCCCCCTGCCCCCCTCCTGCATTATTCTTACCTTTTATTTGCTCCCACCCCCAATCTATTGCTGCCTCCTGAGTCCCAGCTGATCGGCTAGAGGGGAAAAAACTGTTTAAACTCTTGCCCCAGGGCTTCAAAGGGCCGCCCTACAGCTGATCAGTGTTAAAAGAAAACAAATGAGTAGACCGGTGCCTGCAAAAATACATGCGTAGACCAGTGCCTCCAAAAACAAATGAGTAGATCAGTGCCTGCAAAAACAAATGAGTAGACCGGTACAGCTCTGCAAGCGGTTAAAAGCCTGGTAGACCAGTACCTCTGCTAAATCCTAAAGAATTGTCACATGACCATCAAGCCACACCCACAAAATAAGCCACACCCACAGAACCGGTAGTAAAAAATGTTAGAACCCACCCCTGATTCATACCCATTCAACACACTATTGCTGTCAACAGTCATAATCAAATACGGCAACCAAAACCCAGTTACTTATCACAAAACACTTCAAAAAAGTAAGTCTTTGGGTAAGGCTAGGAACAGATTTACTAAAATCCGAACACATACTGAAGCCCATATCTACAAGTTACAAGTTGTATGCCAATAATATAAATGATGCATTAAACTTCGTGTTCTTATTTTTGTACTATTTCTACCCACCCATCCTTTTATTATGTTAAGCACATAACAAAGAACATGCAATTCAGCTTTGTTGAAAATCTATGGAAGAGCTTGTTAATTAAACCTGAGCCATATAATTAATGCCCTTTAAAAATAATTAGAATATATGCACCCGAATGATATATTTATTGTTCATTATGCCAATAATTTGAGGGCACTTTTTTGGTCCTTTCCCACTAGATTAAATCACTGTAAGCTCTTTGATATATTTTGCAACCCAATAACACCATTCATCCTGATTTGTTTACACATTTATAAACTTAAAATCCTTTCAGATATGGAAAACAGAAGATTTACAAATGTCTGCCTGTAAACGCAGGAACGTATATTCATCTGGTACATGAGCCCATCTCAACTGAATATTAATTAGAGCCCTACTGCAGTTAGAAGCAGAGGGAGGTTAATTCAAATAAATATGAAGGTGCTGGTTGTTAAAAGTAGGAAAGAAATTACTTTGATCACCAACTTTTATTGAACAGCATTTCTGTCTCTATTTCTATTATTTCTGTATATCTATAATTCACTTAAGGCAGGGGTCAGCAACCTACAGCTCTGGAGCCACATGTGGCTCTTTCACCCCTCTGCTCCAGCTCCCTATCACTCAAAATATGTGTCACAACTGCCAATGTGCGACACCCGCCGGTACACGATTTATTGAGCTTTTCAACCCGTGGTAGGCCAACCATGGATAAATCCAAGAAAAGAAAAGTTTCATGAGAAAACAGAATGTTTAATTCAACTACATATACTAGTTTTGTGACCGTTCAAGAAATAGTCAGGCACAGGAAGGGTTTTGTGGCTCCTGGTGTTTTCTTTTCCGTGGGAAACGGGTCCAAATGGCTCTTTGAATTTTTAAGGTTGCAGATCACTGGCTTAAGGGGACATGATGGTTTAGTGGCTAAGACGCTGAGCTTGTCGATCGAAAAGTCGGCAGTTCAGCGGTTGGAATCCCTAGTGCTGCATAACAGGGTGAGCTCTTGTTATTTGTCCCAGTTTCTGCAAACCTAGCAGTCTGAAAGCACATAAAAAGTGCTAGTAGAAAAACAGGGATCACCTTTGGTGGGAAGGTAACAGCGTTCTGTGCACCTTTGGCAATGTCTTCAGACAGCACTGTCTCTTCGGCTTTGAAACAGAGGTGAGCACCCTCTACCCAGAGTTGGGAGCGACTAGCACATATATGTGAGGGGAACCTTTACCTTTACCTTTACCTTTATAATTGGCTTTAGATGGGGCTTCAATCCTCCCTCAAATCACACATTTGAAACATTTCAAAATTCTTTCTACAATTCTTATTCATAGAACATAATTTTACATAATGAATCACCATTAGAATATTCAGATTCAAGGGGTGGTTTTTATAAGAAAGTCATTTTATAAAGAAGTCATTTATGATCAAGTCAGAACAGGTTCACGGATCAAGATGGTGAAGGAATGAAGATCGGGATATCTATATTAATATATCAAAGAGAGTTATTCTTAAATTAGTGAGTTGTAGGGCTATTTCATCTTACCCATCTCTCTTTGTATGGTTTCTATGTTGAACACTGATAATGTCAGCCCCTGAGATATAGTAAATGCTTCTGTATTCGTTAGACATGTTCTTGCTTGATTTAGGGCACGAGGGGGCAACCAATAAACTCAATTCATGTATTATTAGTAATACCTCACCCTAAAATGGTTTCATCCCCTACAACAATGTCCTCTGCTGTTAGTTCCACCACGTTCCAACCAAACTATAAAATTAACTCCACAGGATTCCTATCAATATTTTATTGAGATCGATTATAATAATAAAAGCTTGCATGTCTTATTCCACTGCACCTCTTTTGCTTTCCTATACTTCAGTGAATTAAGGAAATATTTGAGCAACTTCAGACCTGTTATCTTGACTTTTAAAAAAATAAATCCTTTCATCCCCATTGTCCAAGCAACAGGATCTCTATTTGTTCATCAAGGTCTTCTTCCTTTTTCTTAACACCTGCATCTCTGCTTTTAGCTGCTCATGGCCTGATAATGCTTTAAAAAAAAGGAAATGTGGACCCACACCCATGCGACATAAAATGCTCACTATATAAATGATTATTTCTCATCACATCATTTCCTTTTCCCGAAACAGCTGTTGTGGCCCGCTGGCACCCAGTGGAGCTGGCAGCAGAGTCAGACAGTGAGGAGTTTGGGGGAAGAACATGGGCCACTCCTGGGGACTGGGGAAAGCTCGGACGAGGGCTTTCAGAGGGCTCTGTGTTGGAAGCAGAGAGGGAGCTAGACAGCAGTGAGGCAGATGAACAGCTGGGGCCTGTTCCCAGTGTGCACATGCGCAGAGCTGCCAGAAAACAAAAGCAACTAAGAAAGCAGGGTCAACTTGGGAGTAAAGCCACACTTTGGAGATGATTGTCCCCTCCCATAGGAAACAAAAGAAGAGTGAGTGGGGAGGGGGCTTTTGCAGGAAACAATTCATTTGTTTGGTTGAGTTATGTTCATGACTCTAAGAGACTCTGTGCCAAGTTTTGCCTTGTACTGCAGTTGGAAACAAGTTACGTGGCAGCTTGCCAAGCAAGATAAGGTCTGTGTTGATAAATATTCCTTTGAAAAACTGTTGGACAAGCATTGCTGACTCTGAATGAAAATAATTCACAGTCATGTAAATAAAAGAGGTTTTGCCGGGACAAAGACTCTGCTTCGTACGTTTTAAGGGAGCCTAGGTCAGAACAACAGCCAAACAGGTCAAAGCTGATCAGCTTTCTTTTTTTCTGACCTCAAAATGCTAAAGATATGCAGAAATCGCCATGAGCCCATTGGTGCTCCCTCCGACTGTTCAATAGAAAGAATTCAAAGAACTTATTTCAGTCACTGCTCCAGCCCTCAAGTCACCAGAATGAAGAATATACTCTCTTCACCTTCAAAACAAAAAGCAAGTGTCCCCTCTTCTCAACTGAAACTATGCAGGAGAAGGTCATTTGTAAAAAAAAATTAAAAAATGTTTACAGTCATTGGTAAAATACTGTTTGTCTACTGTATTCAAAAGGCAGATATTAGCAGGAGGAAGGGGAAAGAGGTCAGAAGTTGCATCACAGTCCTTGCATCACAGTCCTAATTGCCAGCAGGGAAAGGAGTGTAAGTTGTACAAAAGCTGCAGCTGTCTTAAACCAGCTTACACAAAACAAAAAGACAGGCAATTACAACTCTGAAGGAGCTTATTGCTAAGTTGTAAATTTCTGGGTAATAGCAGGGACTTGAATGAGTCAGAGAACGCTTGCCTGGGAGCTTGAACCATGAGAAGGAGAGAGGAGATTTAAAGCCACAAGAGTTGTCTATACCAATTTGTGGTTTGGGCACCAAAAGAATTCGATGAGCTGGTCCAAATATTAAGGCTAGGATCAGGAATACAGGAATACAAGTATAGAGTTGGAGAGATTTTTTTTTATAATTGAGGGGCAAGACCTGATGGCAGTGGTGGGATCCTGCCAGTTTAACAACCGGTTCGGTGATTGCGCGCTTCGCGCATATGCACATGTGTGCAGTTTTACAAAAACTTACCTTCCACATTACTGTTGGGGAATAACACAGGTGAGGTGCAGCCATCTGCTCTGCTGCGCAAATCAGCTGAGAAGATATAGGTCAGTAAAGTGCAGGGGCGGGCAGGCCCCTGATCATCGGAGCAAACCGGTTCACTCCCAGCTGATCGTCAGAGCTACCAGTTCACCTGAACCAATCCGAACCAGTAGAATCTCACCCCTGCCTGATGGTCAGTCTTTTGTGGCCTCAGTCATTGATACAGCTTGCTGCTCTCTCCAATTAAGGAGCTACACTGTTTGCCTTTGTGGTGCCCTTTCAACTGTTGAGATGTCCCTGGGCTGACAAAATCTGATCTGCTTTACCTGAATTGGGTGTCTCCTGGACAAACTCATTGACTGAGCTGGAACTCTGATTGTCTACTGAATCTCAAGGCTGGTGGGCTATTTGATCTGCATCTTCATCACCTGATTCACAAGAATCAGATGCAACTCCAATAGCAATGTGGGATGAAAGTATCAAATTTATTCTGATGTCTACTAAGGGGAACCAGAAATAAACAAACCTGATTATCCCATGTATTTCCACAGGTCTAAAGCTGCTTTTGAATCATTACAATACTGTTAGATGGAAATGCCCTTAGATTTAACAATTGCCTGGCATTATTAGTCCCCGTCATACTGAATAAGTAAATTCTTACAGACTGCATAGTTTAGTACACATATTAAAGCTTCCATCTAGGTGTGTGTGCGTGGGTGAGGGGTTCTTGGTAATGAAAATTACTGATAAGTATCTTGATTCTCTGTGACATGGGTGGAAAAAAAACCCCCAGAAAATCTTCTCTAGAGTCACTCACTATATCTTTGTTTCATTCCATGTTGGTAATTTGTACTCCCAATAAATGGAGCTTTTTTTAAAAAAAAATCTAGTTAGGCATGTTTATCATACAAACAGGCTTAATGAATGCAATTTATTCTTCCTGTCTGACTTCAACCCTGAAGTGCTGAAAGTGGGAGTCAATTGGATACCAATGTACATTCTGGTGTTCCTTATTTATTCAGTGCTGATTGTGTGAAATTTCAGCATATGAGATTTGGGAATGAGTCATGATTGGATTCATCAGCCCAGCTCTTAGGTTTTCTGTAGATAATACATTTGTGCAGGCTGATGCTATAAACACAACACAGCTTTTCAATCAAAACAACCCATTTTGAATACAAAAGGAACTCTTGTAAGCATCTGTACTAATGGTGTGGTAGCTTTGATAGTAACTCTAAAAGTTCACATCAGAACAGGGTAAGAACTTTATTAGAAGGGCAGGAAAAGGTGATATATACTCCCCAAGTTATAATAATCTCACTGCATTTTATTTTTTTGCAATTCATAATATTTTGATTATTACCTTCTGTCAGCAGGGAAAAGCTTTTAAAGGTAATAGAAGCATCCTTATTTCTACGTGCTTTATAGGGTGCTTAGGTTGTATTACGGTCTTGATCTCTCCAGTTTTCCATGTCCCATCTCTCCTTTTAATTTATCTTATGGACAAGGTTGTCCCTTTCTGAGGTTTATTTCCTTAGAGGAGCATTGCAAAGATGGCAGAGCTGGCACCCTCCTGGTTGAGTGGATTTAAGGTTAATCTGAGCCAGAGATTCTCATGCCTTAATCCTAGAACCTGCCTTAATTTCAAGGACAAACATGGACAATTATAATAAAATCAAAATGTAAAGATAAAGGTTTCCCCTGGCCAGTCGTGTCCTCTCCATTTGTTAGGGAACCAATATTGTCCGAAGACATTTCCATAGCCATATGGCTAGCATAATTGTATGCAGAGGTGCATGGAATGCTGCTATTTTCCCACTGAAGTGGTACCTATTTATCTAATCACATTTTGCATACTAGGTAGGCAGGAGCTGAGGCAAGAACAGGAGCTCACCCTGTCATGCAGCGCTCAGGTCTCAAACCCAGGCTGTTGGATTTCCATCTGACAAGCTCAACATCTTTAACTGCTGAGCCATTTCACAAGCACCCTGTTAAAATCAATAAAATTAAGGGAAAGCTCTAAATAACTGAGAAACTAGAATCTTCTCATATAAAACTATTACATATGCAAAAATCTACATTCAGAAATTAAGCTTATGCACTCAATTTGTAGTGAAATGGAATTTAAATACGCCAGTTGATTGACTGTGGTCAAGAATTAATGTACAAACCAATTCATGCTTGACAGATATGTTCTTGTGAGAAGATCAGATGATTAGCATGCAAAGTACAGAACGGCTGGGCTTTATGTCCTAATCTTTCCAATGCTACTTCAAAACAGAAGAAGACCAGACTGTATGGAAAGAGTGCTGAATGTTTAACATCATGTGATTGTTCAAAGAATCTATCCCAAAGCAGATACCTTTTTACAGCATGGAACTAAGTTTTTAAAAAAACAGTTTAAACAAGGAATAAAGATACATATTGGCATGGGTAATGCATCAGTCACTAGACATCAGGCAGAAAGTTTATAGCTCTTATCACTGTTTCTGTGTGCATGATTTAAATATGAATGCTGTTGCTACTGTATCCCCAAAAAATGTATGAATAAAAGAGGGAAGTGTTAATACAGGATTTCAGAAATGTGGGGGAACAATGAGAGAAAGAAAGCCATTCAGGAGGAAATTCCAAAAGAGAATAGCAATGAAGTATTCTTCTCAATTAATATGGGATGCCAATTGTTTATTGGAGAGCCCAAAAGTTAAGTAGAAAAGGAAATCCGATGGATTCTCGTGCTAAAATCCATGGTTGACTGTAATAGCGAACAGAGGCACTCTAATGTATGTTTGGCTTTAGCTGCCCTTGCTTGAGAAAGAGCCAGTTTGGTGTAGGTATCAAATTAGAAACTGTGAGATTGAATTCTAGTCCCAGCTGGGTGACCTTGGGACAATCTCTATTTCCTAGCCCTAGGAAGCAGAATAAGAGCCAACCATGTTTAAAAAACCTTGCCAAGAAAACTGCAAGTTGCTAGTTCAGGCAATTTGATGAACCCTAGTCTGTTGAAAAGAAGGACCAGGAGTGACGTGATAGCAGTGTTCCAATATCTCAGGGGCTGCCACAAAGAAAAGGGAGTCAAGCTATTCTCCAAAGCACCTGAGGGCAGGACAAGAAACAATGGGTGGAAACTAATCAAGGAGAGAAGCAATTTAGAACTAAGGAGAAATTTCTTGACAGTTAGAACAATTTATAATCTGTAAGCCACTTTGAGTTGCCATGGGCAAATAGGCGGCAATATAAATTTAATTATTAATAAATAAATAATAAATAAAATAAAATAAAATAAAATAAAATAAAATAAAATAAAATAAAATAAAATAAAATAAAATAAAATAAAATAAAATAAAATAAAATAAAATAAAATAAAAATCAGTGGAACAACTTGCTTCCAGAAATTGCAAATGTTCCAACACTGGAAAATTTTAAAGAAGAAATTGGATAATCATTTGTCTGAAGTGATGTAGGGCTTCCTGCCTAAGAAGGGGTTGGACTAGGAGAACTCCAAGGTCCCGTCCAACTTTTCTATTCTATTCTATTCTATTCTATTCTATTCTATTCTATTCTATTCTGTTCTGTTCTGTTCTGTTCTGTTCTGTTCTGTTCTGTTCTACTCTACTCTACTCTACTCTACTCTACTCTACTCTACTCTACTCTACTCTACTCTACTCTACTCTATTCTATTCTATGCCAGGGTCAAAAACTGACTCAAAATAATACATGTGTACTCACATGCACATACTCTTGCTTGAAGGAAACCACATTTATTAAATCATCTTTAGCATGGTTTGTTCAAAAGCTAATATAATTGCATTAAGAACAACAGCAGATGGGCTGGATGGTGCACTGCCAAAAGATGCCATCAAAATAATTTTTGTTTGGTGTCTTGCAAACTTGCCGAAATACATGTAACAGTTGGTACAACATTACACCAAAATAAGCCTTAATGCAAACGTTATGAACAGAACAGAGAAATTTTGTATCAGATGCTGATCATTTAAATACCGATCAAAATAGACACAGGTGTAAGAAAAAGCACATTATTTTTGAAACTGAAAAGTCAATCTTCATTTCTCAAACGATTAGAATTCAAGGAATTGCACATCCAACATCCAACTTCATACCTTCATCAAAGCAAAATCAAACTTGTTGCAATGCTGGCAAGCTTCTAAACAGGTTTTCCTGTGATTGAGCATATGCTTTTGATAAATGAACTCATTACATTCATTTACCCTTGGGGTGTGTGGAACAAGCTTCAGTCCCTGCTTGGAATCTATGTTCACCCTTGTTTTGGGGCATTGATGTTACTTTTTAAAGTGTTACTACACTATAAGCCAAAGGAGTCAAATTAAAACATTGAATATGTCATGGCAGCACTATGGCTGCCACTGAATTTAGCTTCCCAGCTAGATAAATCCAAACTGCCAGATGGGTTTCAATACCACAACCATCAGTATCACTAGGAAGAGAAGCAGCACTGCAATGATCAGATCTTTTACAAAATTAATTACATGGAATTGTTATTTTTTCTGGGCCAAGAGCAATACCTGTGCTTTGAGTGGCATGCTGGAGACCTCACTCCCCTACCGATAGAAATACGACTATATTTCAAACTAAATGTACACCAAGGCAGTGGTGAAATCCACCTTTTTTTACTACCGGTTCTGTGGGCATGGCTTGGTGGGCATGGTGTGGCTTCATGGGCGTGGCTTGGTGGGCATGGCAGGGGAAGGCTACTGAATATTAGGGAGCCTGACTGGCATAGGAGGCTAATGCCTCCTATTAAGGCAGCATTTAACATCCAGCTGCCTGCAATTACTGTGAGTTCAATTCTCACCAGGCCCAAGGTCGACTCAGCCTTCCATCCTTTCTAAGGTAGGTAAATTGAGGACCCAGTTTGTGGTGGCAATAAGCTGACTTTGTATAAATATGTAAAGTATGAAGGCTATTGCTTAAGGCATTGTAAGCTGCCCTGAGTCTCCGGAGAAGGGCGGCATATAAATCAAATAAAAAAAAAAATCTCCATTCTCACCCCTCTGGGCCAGCCAGAGGTGGTATTTGCCAGTTCTCCAAACTACTGAAAATTTCCGCTACTGGTTCTCCGAACTACTCAAAATTTCCACTACCGGTTCTCCATAACCTGTCAGAACCTGGTGGATTTCATCCCTGCATCAAGGGTGACAGATTTGGGCTGCAAAATCTGAGTTTACTACTAGATAGCAACAAAGAGGTACAGAAAAAAAAATCCATTTGCTGCCCCCTAGTGGCTCCCCAGGGCTCTTCAACTCATTGAATATGGACTTCTTCCTTTACTAATAAGAGGGAGTTCAATTCATTTACCCTCTCATTTTGCTAGAAGACTTTCCTTTCGAGAGATTATTTATGATAGCCTATTGCACTGCCTTTTGAGCTTGTCTGCTCCTGGGGTGATGCTAAAGGAGGACAAGGTGCTGGCACTGATCATCTGAAAAAACCAAAACCAAAATGTAGCTCACGTTTTACTGTAATATTTTACTATTGAGGAAAGCTATTGCTTTGAAGCAGTGCTTCTCAACCTTGGCAAGGGTCAACTGGGAGTTGAAGTCTACACATCTTAAAGTTGTCAAGGTTGAGAAACACTGCTTTAGAATATGTGTCCTGTATATTTTAACATTGAAAGGGAGTGGCGTCTTTCTACCTCTGTTGGAAATGAATTATGATTTGACATTTAAAAATGTCTTGAATGTGCACTTGGCGTTCATTCTGATATTTCAGTTTCCAAAGGGAATTTGAGCATTGCAATAGATTTTGCATCTTCTCCCATAATATGTCAAAAATGGATGTGGAAACTGACAGTTCGATGTGGCTTGATTGTATTTCATTCCAATGCTCTGGAGCAATTTTCAAGAGGACCTTCAATGCGTACATGCATTCAGAGTATAGGACGCACCTTAGTTTTTGGGGAGGAAAATAAAAAAGAAAAGCTGATTGGCAGGTGGATCAGCCTCCCAGAATACCCCCAATTAGCTCTTCCCAGAGGTGAATTTTAGCAACAGGTTCCTTGGTTGTGAACTTTGTGCCTTGCTTTTTTTTTTATATTTGCTTTTTTTCCTGCCTCTGAAAGCCTCTAAAACAGCGTCAGAAAAAAAGCCTCTGAAGCTCTGTTTGGGGGCTTCTTTTTTGAAGCTTCTGATGCTTTTCTTCAGCCTCTGGAACCTCCGTTTGAGAAGCTGAGCAGAGCTACATTCAGAGTATAAGACACACCCAGATTTTCACCCTCTTTTTTTGGGGAAAAAGGTGCGTCTTATACTCTGAAAAATACGGTACTCCAGGATAAATGAAAGCGGACTTCTCATTATTCCAACAAAGAACTATTAGTTTGCATTATGGTTTATTGCAGCACTCAGAAAATTGCAATTTAATTTGACTTGTTTTCATGATCAGTAAGCCATCATTTTAAAATTAAATTCTGTTTCAAGTGGTTCATGTTTACTGGATAGAATCTTGTTTTCAAAAAAAGAAAAACAGTTCTGCCTAATTCTGAGACTTTGACAAAAGTTTTTTTTTTAGTACCCTGTTTTCCCGAAAATAAGACTCAACCAGAAAATAAGTCCTAGCATGATTTTTTCAGGATGCTTGTAATATAAGCCCTACCCCCCAAATAAGCCCCATTTAAGATTATCAACCAGACGTATGCATTTAGTACTGCATTTCCCCAAAAATAAGACCTAACCATAAAATAGCCTAATGTGTCTTTTGGAGCAAAAATTAATATAAGACACGGTCTTATTTTTGGGGAAACACGGTATTAAACTTCACAGAGCAAACCATGATGCTAAAATGCTGCCATAGTCTACTTACATCCCAACATCGAAAGCATGTATCCAATCGTAGGGTTCTCCTGATGAAGTTATCTGCATGTTTTGACCTGTTACCCACCACCCCAGACATGATATTAAACTCTCACATAGGAAAGCTTTGGTCCATCTAATATTTCTGAACTACAATTCCCTATTCTTTGTCATTGATCAGACTGAAACTGCTGGAAGTTGTAAGGCTACAATGTCTGGACAAGCTCCCATACGAAACTCTGATAGTAACTTGCTTACTGTCCTGTCTTTTTTTTTTTTTAATCTAATCTGCCTAGGAGGCTACATTGCCTAAATTTCTCTGAGTGATTTTCTTTAAAAAGAGGTTACAACCTTTAACCCTTCTCATCTTTCTTTCTGTGCTCTGCAATAAACAGCTGAACAGTTTAGCTTGCTAGGAATGAGCCATCACTGTACAATCAAGGGCAAACAAATGACACAGAACCGATTTGTTTGATGGGAAGGTGGAGACAATCAAAGCATAATGCAAACACAGAATGGAAAGATATGTTGTGGGCTGAAAACCATCTCCTTCGTGGAAATGGACTTGCCCTTGCCATTGCATTTTAAAAAAAGACAAACATGAAATTGGGTTCTCAAATAATGCAGCCAAAGGCAAGCTCTAAAGAAGATCTATTCGCAGGCCACCTAGGAAAACTATAAAACAGATTTCTCTCTCGGAAATTAAATGACTCTTACCTATTTTCTGGTGCTAAAAATAATCCTTTAATGGTAGAGAGAAAATATAGCTGAAAATTGACTGTACTTTTGAAGAAGAAAGTCTTTGTCATAACTAGTCTGAAAGCAAGAGAGGTTGAAATTACGACATAAACTAGCTTCCAGCAGTTAGACACTATTAAAGGATGAATTTGTCCAATTTGTACTAGATCAAATTGTGAATTCCAACATCTCTGATCATGAGCTTTTTGAAGTATAATCAGTAAATTTATAAACACCAAAATGTCTTTATAGCTAAAGTCATGCAAGGGTTGAATGAATATCCAACTCTATCCAACTATAGACAGCATCTAGCTGACCTTAATCAAACAATAACAACAGCTAAACTCAAACAAACAAATAATACAACTCAAATGGAATAGTAATAATAATAAAACAAAAGCTCCATTTTAAGACCAAGACCGTTCTATCATTTTGGCCTCTTTTGAACTAAGATGAACCAAAAAGAGCATCTTTTAGAATGAAACTTATTTTGTTAGTCTCCATAAGGATACAGTTAAAATATGTATGTTGAATTTAATTAATTTCCATAAAGAATACAAAGGGTTTTAGGGAAGAAGGGAGAAATGGGTGCCTTTTTATGTATTGCTGGGAAATGTAGAAATATACTAGGTCCGTGATGGCGAACCTATGGCACAGGTGGAATGCTGAGCTATATTGGTGGGCACATGAGTGTTGCCCTAACTCTGCTATGAGTGCATGCGTGAACCAGCCAGCTGATTTTCGGGCCTTCTGGGCCCACCAGAAGTTGGGAAATGGGTCATTTCCTGCCTCCTTAGGGCCTCCAGGGGTGAGGTGGGGGTGGGGAAGGCCATTTTTGCCCTGCCCATGCTCCAAGAAAGCCTCTGGAGCCTGGGAGGGCAAAAAACGGGCCTACAGGCCCACCATGCCATCAAGTGCCAAAAGGGGGGGAGCGCAGGGGGGTCACATGCGCACGTGCGGGGGGCAGGGCGCATTGAATTATGGGTGTGGACACACACACATGTGACCCCCCCATGCTCCCCCCGCTTTTGGCACGCGATGGCAAAAAGGTTAACTATTACTGTACTAGGTTTAAATCTCACTGAGATCTATTCCATATAGTTAGTTTTAGGTAAACCTCTCATTGGGATGGACCTTCAAATTTCTTTATTCCAGGAGTATCAAACTATCGTCATCATCACATGATGTATCACAACTTTTTTTCTGCTAAAATGGGGTGGGTGTGGCCAGCATGTGATGCATTCGGGCCGCGGGCCTCAAGTTTGACACCCCTGTTTTATGCTATGATATCACTCTCCTTCTCTAGCTTTATGATAAACTTTTTCAGTTTAGCATAACTAGCAAAGTATATTTCACATTACCTGAACAGAAAAAAGGGGCATGGCTTAAATTGCACAGCTACGTCTGCTTATCTTGACTTTTTTGACAATCTCATTGTGGATGCCCATGTTGCACTTGAATAAAACTGTAAGAATTGAGGAAAAGAAACACTCATTGAACTACCAGTTACAAGGATCAATGAAATATGCAAATTCCATATTTGCTTGCTGATGAGGTTGAAGACATGATTTACTAATTACCTTCCCAGGGTAAAATATAGGTCCCTCCTTTTAACCACACCAATGGGATAATGGTTAAAGTTTGAATTAGGAGCAGGTCCAGGAGCATGTTCTACAGTACTTCTTAATCGATCATGGAAGCTGAGTGATTCTGTGTTAGTCCTCTCTCTCAGTCCAACCTATATCTCAAAGTTGTTGATGTGGGAACAAATAGAAGGAGTGAGTGCTGCATACCAAGAAATGTTGATTATGAGAAGGAATATTTTTGTATGTAAGTTTTTCCTATGTAGGGAAAACTCCATGTTGTATGTGGATGTCAAGAATAAAGACCGACTGCCATTCCTCAAATTATGTAAATTAACTCTCAGTACTTTGCATA
The DNA here is from genome assembly GCA_030761175.1 of Masticophis lateralis. Classification (NCBI taxonomy): domain Eukaryota; kingdom Metazoa; phylum Chordata; class Lepidosauria; order Squamata; family Colubridae; genus Masticophis; species Masticophis lateralis. The sequence continues at coordinate 76,631,885 of JAUDYJ010000006.1, read as the reverse complement.
CTGACATCATTATGCAGAGAGTGTCACATTATGCAAGGGGTATCAGACTTGTGTTGTTATGGTGGCATCACATGATGTATTGAAAGTTTTGTCCTCTTCGCTAAACCGAGCATGGGTGTGGCCAGTGTGTGATGCATCTGGCCCGTGGGCTGTGAGTTTGACAGCCCTGCATTATGCACTTGAGAAAAACATGGTTTCACATTATGTCTCTTGTGAAAAAGATGCCATCATGATACATTTTTGCAGCTCATGTAACAAGGATTTTATCCATTGCGTGTAAGATCAGAAAAATCAACATTTGGAAAGGTGAGGTTATCATCCTTTTCATTTCTTAAAACCCTTTGGCTCCCTATGAAATGAAATATTTCTGGAGTGAAGCTATCATTATTATATCTTGCAACTGACTTATTGCAGTGAATTGCACCCCAAATGCTAATTATTATTAAGTAACTAGAGATGAATCTCCCATTATGTGGTATGTGTGTGTGAGTGAGTGGTTTACTAGGGCTTTTACTGTCACCAAAATGTGTGAAGGACTGAGGGGCAAGTTCCTTACAGATGTCCTATCAGTTACAGATATTGTTTTATTAAAGTTCTAATTGACTTTCAAGGGAGGATTTATGGGCAGAAATCAAAGGAGAAGTTTAAGTATTAAGTAGTTTAAGTAACTACACAAGTAGATTACCTTGCAGTCTGCCATTTCTTTAATATAGATTTTTTTCCTCCTCCTTTATTGAGCCAACCTGCATGTAATAGTGATTTTTGCTCAGAGTTTCCCAAAAGCCTCACTCAAACCAATAATCATGTGTTGATAGGTGAAATTAGTTTCAGAATTCTAATGAAGCTCAGCATCTGGGAGACAGACAGCTCATCTGAAGATTAAATGAGAAAAATTGCCACTTTTGCTGGTTCCTTTAGAAACTCATTTACATTCTGTCAGCTTCCATTAGGAATGGAAACTGCAAACATCAAAGGAAATATGCATGAATTCAGCATTTGGAGGGCCAAATCAGTTCCTCTTTATTTACAAAGAAGCCGAAAGATGCCGGGATATTGTGTAGATCTCTCTCTTTGGATTCTGGTATATGATATTGATGCCATCTCTGAAATGGTCCAGAAGCAACACAAATTCTACATCTATTAAGGCATTACTGAGAGATATAACCTGCTGTCATTTCCTACCTGTGCATATCAAGCCTAGCTTTCTGCAAGATGCAAGAAAATCTTAGACTTGTCTTGAGCTTATGTTCCCTTTGAGTTTTCTGCTGCTGTTTCTTCTTCTTTCAAAGCTTCTGATAACACACTATTTTCTTTCCTCTTTCTGTAAACACAGCTATGATCCTTTCCTTAGCCTGCTGCACTTAACCGTTTTTCTGCATTAAGCCCCGAAAATCCAGTTTTCATATTTAAATTGATCTCCAACTGGGCACTGAGCACTACAGCTACCCACACAAAATTCATCCATTGTGCATTATTTCTGAATGACGCTTGCACATTTCAAAAGTATGTTCCATTCCTCCTGAACCCCCAATATATAAGTAGGTAAAAAACATATTTCTTCCCAAACAATGTTTATGTGTAGGTATGCATATTTAATTTCACATGTATGGGTGGCAGTTGGTAAGAATTATAATTTTTTTTTCAGAGGAAGCCATTCTGGAGCTCAGAAAAGAAATGTAAATAACTAATTCTTGTATTTCTGTGGAAGTAGAACCCTTCATACATTTGCATTTTATGCAGCAGACATCTGTCTATTACAACCCACCAGTGAAAATTGTATCACGCTAAACCGAAATATTGGCTTGCCTTTTTTTCCAGACAGAAATGCTTTCAGATAAATATTTTTCCTTGTGTGACTGGCAGATATTTCAAATGTACATTTGTGCTATATTTGGATCCCTTTTGAAAACAGAGTTAGAACAGCTCTTGCAAGATACAACAGACCCCCTTCTTCTTCTTCTGCCATATCCATCATTGGACATAGCGATCATGTTGGCAATCCTATTTTTATCAGCAGCCACATGAAAAGGTGCGGCTGAGTTTTGTCCCTACCATTCTCTTAGATTTTGAAGCCACGATGTTCTTCTTCTGCCTGGACCTCATTTGCTTTCAATCTTTCCTTGGAGGATTAAGTCAAGTATGCTGTATTTTTCCGGGTTTTGCATCACATGTCCGGATTATTCTAACTTTTGCTTTTTAATGGTTTTGATGATTTCCCTTGGCTTTCCCAGGTGGCTTATCACCTCCTCATTCCTGAATTTGTCAACCCAGCTTATATGTAATAGCCGTCTGTAAATCCACAAACCTCCATAGACACCTAGCCACATAGAATCAACACCTATACTGTTTCCCCAAAAATAAGATCCAACCGGAAAATAAGTCCTAGTATGATTTTTCAGGATGCTCCTAATATAAACCCTACCCACAAAATAAGCCCCAGTTAAGATTGTCAGTCATATGGATGCATTTAGAATCTTAATTCCCCCAAAATAAGACCTAACCAGAAATAAGCCCTAATGCGTCTTTTGGAGCAAAAATTAATATAAGACCCGGTCTTATTTTTGGAGAAACACAGTATTTGTCCATCCCTGAGTCCATGTTGCTTCTTTTTATTTAAAGACTGTAAATTACTTGGGCAGCAACAATGTGACTTTTGCATTGCCACACAAACATAACATCATGTATAAAATGGTGTGATGCTGCTGCAATAAAATAGTAACACATTCATAATTTAGCACAAATGACCAGCAGTTATTGGAGGGCAGATTATATTTGATTTTGATATGGGGAAATTATATTTCTGATTATTATATCAATTGTAAAACTATTCTATGCAAAAATGTGTGTAAATAAACAGACACATTACATCAAAATGCAATCATTGTATTGGCACCCTAGCCCTAGTGTATCATTTTAGGTCAAGGCAGGATAAGCCCAATGGTGAAATCTAAAATTTGTTACTACCGGTTCTGTGGGCGTGGCTTGGTGTGTGTGTGGGGTAATGTGACTGGGTGGGCATGGCCAATTTTTTTTTAATTTTTAAAACCATTTTTTTCTACAACCTCTTTGGCGAAGAGGTTGTAAAAAAATGCTTTCAAAAGGCTCCGAGGATCCCAGCTGAGTTGCCTGATCGGCAGAGACTTTTTTTCTTTTAAATGCCTCTGACAATCAGGCAACTCAGCTTGGATCGTCAGTAGCGTTTAAAAAAAAAGTCTCTGCTGATCAGGTAACTCAGCTTGGATCGTCAGAGGCATTTAAAAGAAAAAACGCCTTTTTTTCTTTTAAATGCCTCTGATGATCCAAACTGAGTTGCCTGATCGTCAGAGGCATTTAAAAGAAAAAAAAGGCTTTTTTTCTTTTAAAAGGCTTTGAGGATCCCAGCTGAGCTGTTCGATCATCAGAGGCTTTTTTTTTTTACTTTTAAAAGCATTTTTTTGGCTGAAGAGGTTGTAGAAAAAATGCTTTTACAAGTAAAAAAAAGTCTTTGATGATTGTGCAGCTCAGCTGGGCATGGGGGAGGGCAGGGATTTTGGCTACCTGTTCTCCAAACCACCCACCTCCATCGCTACCGGATCGGATGATCTGGTCCAAACTGGGAGCATTTCACCCCTGGATAAACCTCCTTCTGATTGCTTAAAGAGCCACAATGGAACAAGGATGATGTTCCTGGAAAGGGATTGATATTTTCAGTTCATTGTCCTTGAGTGAGGGATATTAAGAGAGGGGTCAAGGAAAGCACAAACTGTTCTCATTACAATTATTTTTTTTTTTAAAAAAGAATAAAACAAAATGCCCCCAAAGCTTTATGTGACAGATTCAGATGTCAAACATTGGTAGTATTATTTCTGGACATTTGCCAGGGGATGGAAATGTGAGTGAAATCTTCTGCTCTCTTTCTTACTCTTATTTTTTGAAGAGGAGAAAAGAAAACTTGAATCATGGCAAATCAGCCACATACCTAACTATGATTTCAGAAATCTGATTTCGAAATGCTGGAGTTTGTACTAGGAGCAGCAAATGGCCATGAATTGGCCAACCAATGATGTAGTTATATCAAGGAGACAGGGTGGGTTTATCTATTCCAGTGTTGGTGAACTTTTCTGGCACTGAGTGCCAAAAAGTGCTAACTCTAACCCTAACGCTAAAGCTAATATTAACCCTAACCCTAACCCTAACCCTAACCCTAACTCTAACGCTAATCCTAACGCTAACGCTAACGCTAACGCTAACCCTAACCCTAACCCTAACCCTAACCCTAACGCTAATCATAATGCTAATGCTAATGCTAATGCTAATGCTAATGCTAATGCTAACGCTAACCCTAACCCTAACCCTAACCCTAACCCTAACCCTAACCCTAACCCTAACCGAGCCATCTCTCTGGGCATGTGAGCCATCACCTATTGCTCTTCTGGGTTCCAGCGTGCTGGCCAGCTTGTCTTCACATGTGCAGGAGCACCAGAAACTGGAAGAGCAGCTGCCCTGTGCATATGTGCGTCCCAGGAAGATGATGTTACAGTTTCTTGTCTGTGCATGCGCATGGGCAACGGCAACCTGGTCTTCCAATTTCTAGTGTGCATGAATGTGCAAAGACCACCTAGCTGGTGCGCATGCACATGCTGGAAACTGGAATATCATCTTCCTAGCACGCGCATGCACACTGGGCGGCTGCTCTTCCGGTTTCCAGCACTGCCACATGCATGAAGACCAACTGGCCAGTGCATTGGAACCTGGAAAAACAATAGGCAATTGCTCACATGGCCAGAGAGATGGCTCTGCGTGCCACTTCCGGCAGGCGTGCCATAGGTTTGCCATCACAAATCTATTCAGTCTTTTACACCAAGAGTGCAAGGGTATTAAAGCATTGCAGATAAAAAAATAAAATGTTAACTTTAACATGTAGCATGCTCCCTTTTAATTCATAAGAAGCAGAAAATGAAAGTTCTTGAAGTCACATTATTCACTTTTAGCACTTTAACCAATCTATTTAAATGGGAAACTGAAGCAAGTTTTAAACATTTTGTGTATCAAGCAAAGGTTTGGGCCCATCGTCTCCAACCTCAACTGTAACATTCATAATCCCTGAGCACATTTTTCCGCATTCTACCGGCAAACCAAAGTATTTGAAATGCTATAGCTTTTAAGGAGAATGAGATGTTCTGTCTCATGAAGATGTAGGAAATTCTCCATGCCCCCAAGAGAAGATTTTCAAATAGCCACGTTTTAGAAATGGCTTTTATTCCAACCATATCACTGCTAGAGCTACATTATCCCATTATAGTATATTTCTCCATATTCTATTTCACATATATGCCTGTGGACATTAACAGCAACTTGATATTATTGGCTATGAATGTAATGGGTAGTAGGTGTCAAGGTTGAGCAACTCTGGTGACTTGGAGATCATGCCTCCTCCTCCTCCTCCTGACTCATATTTGATAAAAAAGAAATGAGAAGAAAAAAATCCCTGTATAAATGCATATCTTCATGATGATTGTACATGATAAAAAAAGTGTCTACGGAGATTCTTAGTCATCCAGGTCATGGTTGTCTCCAAAGGTGCTTTTCTTTTTCGTTCTCAAGAGGCAACTGGACTTTTTGCTTTTTTTTTCTTCTCACCCAAGAAACTTCTTTGGCTCTGACTGGATGGTGGAGAATGTAAGGATTTATACTCCTTACAGACAGCTGGTCATTTGCATTCTTTTTAGAGAGTCGTTGAGGCCACGTGGAGGTTTCTCTGGGTCCTCAGGTTCACCTGAGTGGTGCAAATGGGTGCGGAGCCTTCTTGGAAGTGTTGAAAAGCCTGTGTTATACACTGGAATTGGAAGCTTCTTGGATGAGAAGTGAAATGTATTCAAAGAAAAATCAGAAATCCAGTTGCCTCTTGGGGGGAAAAAAGCATCTTTGGGGATGATAAGGAAAGAGAAGTTAGTTAGTGAAGGGGAACAGAGATTTTCTCTCCTGAAAGCTTCAAATCCCACATGCTCATTCACAGTTAGGGCATCCAGTTTATTTTGACCACTGTTTATTCCTTTTCCAAGAACCATTGTAAAACCAGAGCATTTTACTACTTGCATAGATTTATCTTGAAAGAAAGTGACTCTGATTTTTCTCACATACTCATAATGTCAAATCACAAGTTGCAAAACTGTTCTCAAATTGCCATAGGCAGGGGGATGGGGAACCGAGCCTCACAGCTGCAGCAAGAGAATCGCACTTCAATCAAACAAAAGCACATTCTAGCCATCTCTATGTTAAGGCCATCTCCACGGATACCCACAGTGGCCAGAGGGAGGGACTCTACAACCTGCGAAATTGCTTCTTTGGGGAATATGACTGATGACACATCTTGGGGGGGAGGGGGAAACAGGGTCAGAGCCAGGTTGTGAATTAAGTGAGATCAGAGTTGGGTTCACTTGGAACGTGCCAACATGAAACTAATAAATAACATTGATTTGTTTTGAAGCTTGGCTTGAGGCTCATGATTTAATTAGGGCATTGGTATTGTGGTCCGCCACCAGCCTGCAGAGCCGGCAGCAGTGTTGGACAGCGATGAGGCTGAGGAAGAACATGGGCCAGCCCTGGAGGCTTGGTAAGGCCCAGATGAAGGCTCTGCATCACAGGCAGAGATGGGGCCAGGGCCATCAGGGAGTGAGGTGCGGACTCCAGAGCCTACAGAGACTAATAGGAATGAGAGGAACAAGAAGAGCCTGTTCCTAATGCACACCTGAGAAGAGCTGCCAGAAGGCAAGAGCAGCTCAAGCAAAGAGGACAACTCGGGAGTAGGGCCAAAAGACAATTGGTCCCTTAAAGCAGACCAGCAACGGCATTTGGGCTTTGCTGGAAAACAGTGTTGGTAGCTTTGCTTCTTCTTCGTCTACGTCTTATATTTATTTACGTCTACGTCTTATATTTATTTTTGTATCTGTGACTTCTGAACGTTTGCCAAGAAAGGCCTTTGGCAGTTTGCCTAATTGGACCAAGGTTTGCGATAGGACTGAGGAATTTGTGTTGGGAGGAATTTGCTCTAATTTAGTTGAATGACGCTTGGAATGAAGTAATTATCAGCAGTTCAAATAAAGTTGGTTTGTTTTTTCACTGACTGATTTTCCTACTACTTACTTGGGCCTGGGTCACAACAATCAGTCAGAACCCTGACACATAATTTTTACAGGTGTTGAAAAAAAACCCCCAAACAAGCAGATTATGTCTATTAAGAGTCAGAAATGCCTTTTGCATTTATTTTAATTAAAACAACCAAAGGGGATTATAAAGTGTTAATTTTGCCCCACACCCCTCTGTTGATAGACTGGCAGTGCTGCTGCAGTGATTGTGAAGATAATATAATTTTGGGGAAAGCAACAATGAGAAAGTAATAGTGAAAGTCCTTAACTGGCATTGTTTCGGAAGTGAATGTGGTAACCTAAAAATATTCCCCAAAGAAAGTTTCTTACTTGAAATTAGGGGGCTACATTAACAATACATTTCACTTTGTTTCTCAATTTCTGCTGTGTAATCTTGAAATGTTTCAAGTATAGGCCTTTGAGTCTTGTTAAACTACTGCAATATAATTAAATTCTAAATCACTGAGTCCAAAATGGCCCTGATGCGTAGTACCCTGAGAAATGGGACTTTTCAAAAATATAGTTCATAAATCTTGGCCCAAGAAAATGTACACAGCATAATAATTCTAAAAAACCAATTGCTTATTTAACTAGTCCTGTCCAGCTGTTGTCTTCCTGTTTCTATCCAATAAGGGATAAGTAGGGAGAAATATTTCTTGTCAGCTCTTCGTTCAAGTGAAATTAAGCGAAGAAATGGTTCCGTGTTAAAAGAAAAACTCACGAGTGTGGAAACCATAATTTCAGTCAATATTAGCAGTACATCAGCAGTACATTAGAGCTGTATGTAACGTAATTTAATTTTAATTTATGCCAATTAGCATACATTCAAAGTGACAAAACATTCTATTCTATTCTATTCTATTCTATTCTATTCTATTCTATTCTATTCTATTCTATTCTATTCTATTCTATTCTATTCTATTCTATTCTGCCCTACCCTACCCTACCCTACCCTACCCTACCCTACCCTACTCTATATCAGAAAGAAGGTGGTATGGGGAGATGCTCATTGCTCCTTTTATACTGGACTAAAGATGCTAATTTTATCCCAGAATGGGATTATTTAGTTTGTGATTCTCTAGAAATCATTAGGTAATAGAAATGGATCTATCTTCCTTTTGGATTTTAAATTAAATTATATATGATAGTTACACTGACAAGTATAAATAAAAACTAGATGAGTTTTATCTAATGGTTTAGACACCAGATTAGAAACTGGGAGGCTGTGAGTTCTAGTTCTACCTTAGACATAAAAGTGACTGGGTGCCTTTGGGCCTATCACTCTTAGCCCACAATATCAATCAATTCCTGTTTATTTGTTTTTTCAATTTGTTTGTTACCTATCTCACCTTGGGACTACTCTGGGCAGGATAAAAATAAATGTAAACATAACAATAACAAAGGAATAAAACAATAAAAACAAACAGTGGAAGTACAATAATGTGAAAGTAAAGAAGATTAGTGGAGGGAGCAGGACGTGTAGGAGGAAGGTGGGATCTACTAATTAGTCCAATTGCCATCTCCTAATGTATTCCTGTATTGGGTCCCCAAGCCAACCAGCAGAACTAAGTGTTCAGGATCTTGCAGAAAGATAGGAGAGTGGGGGGGGGGGGAATCTCACCCCAGAGTAGGGCAGATGTTCCAAAGGGTTGTTGCTACAGCAGAGAAGGCTCTTCCTCTGGATCTTGTCAGCTGGAGTTCCTTAACTGATGGGATCCTCAACAGCTGGCACAGGTACGGTTGGATTATCTGAAGCAGTTGGTGTGAGCTTAAATGGTTTACAGGGGATGATAGAGGACAGGAAGACCTGGAGGAAAGTTGTCCATGGGGTTGCGATGGGTCGAACACGACTTTGCAACTAACCACAACATCTTTAGTGAGACAACCAAAGGATCAAAACATGATTGTTCCTCCAATCAGATTGTTCCTGCATTATGAGAAAAACATTAGGAAGAAAAAAAAGTTGATAAATATAACTAATTGCCATTGATAATACATCTTGCTCTTTTCTAGCCCTCTTCATAAATATGTACATTGTTCAGTACTCAAAATAAGAACTCAGCATTGTAAGCACTTTGACACTTTATAATCTGTATTACGTATGAGGAATATAATCTCTGCATAGCAAGCGACCATTTAATGAATAGTTGAGTGAAGGAAATGTATGTTTAAAAAAATGAATAAACTTTTCAGAAGGAAATTAAACTGAATGTAAGTATTTCCTTTGTATTTCCCCTGTGAAATTTGCATTAGAAAAAAGGCTTAGGAAAAAGGCTTTAAAGACAGATGATTACTGTGGAGCTAAGTAGAGTTTTGCTGCTGAACATTTCTCCACCCTCCCCAATCTTAAGTTATTCTTACTATGCTGATGAATAATTTGTTTGGAATGCTTCAGCACATTTTGACAAATACACATTTATAAATACATTATCCTTCTATGCAAAATCAGGTTGGAAAAATGGGAATATATTTAGTGAGTTGCCTTCTGTTCAAGGAAAGCATATCAGCCTTTTGACACTTTAAAGATAGCAAGATTTTTGTTCAAACAATATATTTGAATGGCAAAGAGCCTATTCTGGATGAAGGAATGGATTAGGTCGTAATCCATTAAGTGGCAGGCCCATTTTCCAGCGTCATGGCTTCTAGACATCTTTAGAGGACAATTACTCTCAGAATCCTAAGCCTGGCGGGCACCAGGTTGCAGAAAGCTGGTTTAGAGTCATGCCCATAGGAGCTGCCTCAATTGATGGGTAAATATGTTTTTGTAAGATTATAGTTTAAACTAATATACTTTTTTCATACCTAGAGTGGAACATATTCAATAGCATTTTTTATTGGCCAAGTGTGATTGGACACACAAGGAATTTGTCTTGGTGCATATGCTCTCAGTGTACATAAAAGAAAAGATATGTTCATCAAGAATCATAATGTACAACACTTAATGATAGTCATAGGGTACAAATAAGCAATCAAGAAACAATATCAATATAAATCATAAGGATACAAGTAACAAAATTACAGTCATACAGTCGTAAGTGGAAGGAGATGGGTGGTGAGAATGATGAGAAGATTAATAGTAGTGCAGATTTAGTGAATAGTTTGACAGTGTTGAGGGAATTATTTGTTTAGCAGAGTGATGGCGTTCTGGAAAAAACTGTTCTTTTGTCTAGTTGTTCTGGTGTGCAGTCATTTTGAGGGTAGGAGTTGAAACAGTTTATGTCCAGGATGTGAGGGGTCTGTAAATATTTTCACAGCCTTCTTTTTGACTCGTGCAGTATACAGGTCCTTAATGGAAGGCAGGTTGGTAGCCATTGTTTTTTCTACAGTTCTAATTATCCTCTGAAGTCTGTGTCTGTCTTGTTGGGTTGTCATTGGTTGTCCAGTATGTTAACATTGGACTGAGGGAGCAGTGGTGGGGTTCCAAATCTTTTCCTACTGGTTCTATGAGAGCGCCCTTCATGTGTGCGCTTAATGTGTGCTTTGTGCATGTACACAGCACTCAAAGACCATCCTCAGTGTCAGTGCTGGAGACCTGAACTGGTGTTTAGCTCAGCTAAGGCGTGGCAATCTCAGCTGAGTTAAAAAAGCAAGGGGATATAGGACAGGGAACTGTTGGGGCAGGAGGGCGGGGCCAGCCAGAGGTTGTACTTGCCAGTTCTCTGAACTACTCAAAATTTCTGCTACCAGTTCGCCTGAACTGGTCCGAACCAGCTGAATACCACCTCTGTGTGGGAGGGAAGCAAAATAGAAGCATCTATCCAGGCAGAGATCTTTTGGCACTCAGTTGAATTTCTATGTATTAAGATACATTTGTCCTGAAGAATAAGTTTCCACTGCATTTTCCCCATGACACTCACTTTATTTTTTAACACCTACATACAAATTATGTATTACCATTTAAGTTTTTTTGTATCGTCTCTTTTATTCATTAAACATGAAACTCAGTCAACTGAACATTTAAAAATGTGTCACAAATACGCTTGACTGGTGGTAATGGTTGATACAGGTTGCTGCCAGGGTCCTAGGTATCAACCAAGTATCTTCCTAAAATATGTGATGTTCCGAGTAGCACAATTTTTTTCAGTTCCGCTGGGTTTTTTTGCAGGAAACTGCAATTTCTTGGACATGGTACCAAGTGCCCTGATGACAATGGGTATCACTGTTACATGTTTCATCCATAACCGTGTAGTTTCAATGGCCAGGTCATGATTTTTCGTGA